>OY747097.1:34117211-35377211 GCA_963556455.1 Epiblema foenella | reverse complement strand
GGCACCACAAAGTAGGTGCACGAGTGAAATGCAAACTCATGGATATGATTTTTTTCAAAATTTTTTGACGACTTTTTTATATGGCCAAAAAATCTAACCCAGGTCTAAAATCATTATTTATTATCCGATTTCGATAAAAAAAAAACCGTTTCTAGAGAATCAAAAAGTAATAGGTTCAACGCTGGTTCCAGCCAGATAGCGTTGTAACTTTTTTTTAAAAAAATAAAAACACTTTTTTTTGTATGGCAGCTACCAGAAGGGGGGGGATTCCCACCCCTAAAGGGGGGTCCAGAATTTAGATCCCCTTTAGAAACCCTTATATTCTGAATTTGAGCCAATTCTACCGAAGGACGATCCTATAACCTAACCTAACCTAACCTAACCTAACCTAACCTAACCTAACCTAACCTAACCTAACCTAACCTAACCTAACCTAACCTAACCTAACCTAACCTAACCTAACCTAACCTAACCTAACCTAACCTAACCTAACCTAACCTAACCTAACCTAACCTAACCTAACCTAACCTAACCTAACCTAACCTAACCTAACCTAACCTAACCTAACCTAACCTAACCTAACCTAACCTAACCTAACCTAACCTAACCTAACCTAACCTAACCTAACCTAACCTAACCTAACCTAACCTAACCTAACCTAACCTAACCTAACCTAACCTAACCTAACCTAACCTAACCTAACCTAACCTAACCTAACCTAACCTAACCTAACCTAACCTAACCTAACCTAACCTAACCTAACCTAACCTAACCTAACCTAACCTAACCTAACCTAACCTAACCTAACCTAACCTAACCTAACCTAACCTAACCTAACCTAACCTAACCTAACCTAACCTACCTACCTAACCTAACCTAACCTAACCTAACCTAACCTAACCTAACCTAACCTAACCTAACCTAACCTAACCTAACCTAACCTAACCTAACCTAACCTAACCTAACCTAACCTAACCTAACCTAACCTAACCTAACCTAACCTAACCTAACCTAACCTAACCTAACCTAACCTAACCTAACCTAACCTAACCTAACCTAACCTAACCTAACCTAACCTAACCTAACCTAACCTAACCTAACCTAACCTAACCTAACCTAACCTAACCTAACCTAACCTAACCTAACCTAACCTAACCTAACCTAACCTAACCTAACCTAACCTAACCTAACCTAACCTAACCTAACCTAACCTAACCTAACCTATATATATATATATATATATATATAGATATTGATATACATATATATATATATTAATTCAGGTGACACACGACCATACAAAAGGTGTTTTTTCTTATATACGGGCGTTAAAGTCGCAAGCGACCGGTTCTCGTATATATGCGATAAACCATCTCTCATTGTTAGGTTAGATAGGTGAGTATGCAGTATAGACTTTTTAACTTAGCCAGAATTTTAACATGAAAGAATATAAACTACTATAAGCTGACCTCTCATCTAAGAAGAAAGTGTATGGTAAAGATATTAACCAGAGGTCTAGCTTTTAATTACTAGTATCTCAGAAACGGTAAGAGGTAGCTCAAAAATAATGCCATTTTTGAGCAATTCACACCCTATGGGTGTGAGTTATTCGAGATTTGCTGAAAACGACACCTCGTTTGTCAAAATCTGTCAGTTTGACAGACAACTTTTAAACGGTTTGAGTTAGCTCAAAAATAATGTCATTTTTGAACAATTCACACCTTTGGTGTGAGTTATTCGAGATTAATTAAAAACGACACCTCGTTTGTCAAAATCTGACAGTTTTTTTTAAATTTCACTAACTTGACACTTTCTGTCAAATAAAGTGTGTCATATCATCAATTTCCAACTAATAAATGCATTTTCAATAAAAAACAAAAATTGTCAAAAAACTGTCAAATTTACGAAATTTGACAGATTTGACTATCTTAGCACTCATATAGTAAGTTGTACCATCGAATTCAACAATGTCAAAAAACTGTCAAAATTTACTAATTTGACACTTTCTGTCAAATAAAGTATGTCATATCATCAATTTCTACGTAATAAATGCATTTACATTAAAAAATAAAAACTGTCAAAAAACTGTCATACAAACAATATTATGTCAATTCACATTGTCAAATTCATCATAAAACAGAAATTACAACAAAACAAAGAAAAAAAAATTTTGGTCAAGCGCGAGTCGGAAAGGTAGTTTCCCCATACATTTTGAGACTCAGCGCCTGATGAAAGCAACAGGCAATTTTTCCGAACTTTAAAAATCATTATCTCAGAAACGGTAAGAGATAGATAAAAATGGACTTCATTTTTGGGCTGTCGGCACCACAAAGTAGGTGCACGAGTGAAATGCAAACTCATGGATATGATTTTTTTCAAAATTTTTTGACGACTTTTTTATATGGCCAAAAAATCTAACCCAGGTCTAAAATCTTTATTTATTATCCGATTTCGATAAAAAAAAAACCGTTTCTAGAGAATCAAAAAGTAATAGGTTCAACGCTGGTTCCAGCCAGATAGCGTTGTAACTTTTTTTTAAAAAAAATAAAAACACTTTTTTTTGTATGGCAGCTACCAGAAGGGGGGGGATTCCCACCCCTAAAGGGGGGTCCAGAATTTAGATCCCCTTTAGAAACCCTTATATTCTGAATTTGAGCCAATTCTACCGAAGGACGATCCTATAACCTAACCTAACCTAACCTAACCTAACCTAACCTAACCTAACCTAACCTAACCTAACCTAACCTAACCTAACCTAACCTAACCTAACCTAACCTAACCTAACCTAACCTAACCTAACCTAACCTAACCTAACCTAACCTAACCTAACCTAACCTAACCTAACCTAACCTAACCTAACCTAACCTAACCTAACCTAACCTAACCTAACCTAACCTAACCTAACCTAACCTAACCTAACCTAACCTAACCTAACCTAACCTAACCTAACCTAACCTAACCTAACCTAACCTAACCTAACCTAACCTAACCTAACCTAACCTAACCTAACCTAACCTAACCTAACCTAACCTAACCTAACCTAACCTAACCTAACCTAACCTAACCTAACCTAACCTAACCTAACCTAACCTAACCTAACCTAACCTAACCTAACCTAACCTAACCTAACCTAACCTAACCTAACCTAACCTAACCTAACCTAACCTAACCTAACCTAACCTAACCTAACCTAACCTAACCTAACCTAACCTAACCTAACCTAACCTAACCTAACCTAACCTAACCTAACCTAACCTAACCTAACCTAACCTAACCTAACCTAACCTAACCTAACCTAACCTAACCTAACCTAACCTAACCTAACCTAACCTAACCTAACCTAACCTAACCTAACCTAACCTAACCTAACCTAACCTAACCTAACCTAACCTAACCTAACCTAACCTAACCTAACCTAACCTAACCTAACCTAACCTAACCTAACCTAACCTAACCTAACCTAACCTAACCTAACCTAACCTAACCTAACCTAACCTAACCTAACCTAACCTAACCTAACCTAACCTAACCTAACCTAACCTAACCTATATATATATATATATATATATATAGATATTGATATACATATATATATATATTAATTCAGGTGACACACGACCATACAAAAGGTGTTTTTTCTTATATACGGGCGTTAAAGTCGCAAGCGACCGGTTCTCGTATATATGCGATAAACCATCTCTCATTGTTAGGTTAGATAGGTGAGTATGCAGTATAGACTTTTTAACTTAGCCAGAATTTTAACATGAAAGAATATAAACTACTATAAGCTGACCTCTCATCTAAGAAGAAAGTGTATGGTAAAGATATTAACCAGAGGTCTAGCTTTTAATTACTAGTATCTCAGAAACGGTAAGAGGTAGCTCAAAAATAATGCCATTTTTGAGCAATTCACACCCTATGGGTGTGAGTTATTCGAGATTTGCTGAAAACGACACCTCGTTTGTCAAAATCTGTCAGTTTGACAGACAACTTTTAAACGGTTTGAGTTAGCTCAAAAATAATGTCATTTTTGAACAATTCACACCTTTGGTGTGAGTTATTCGAGATTAATTAAAAACGACACCTCGTTTGTCAAAATCTGACAGTTTTTTTTAAATTTCACTAACTTGACACTTTCTGTCAAATAAAGTGTGTCATATCATCAATTTCCAACTAATAAATGCATTTTCAATAAAAAACAAAAATTGTCAAAAAACTGTCAAATTTACGAAATTTGACAGATTTGACTATCTTAGCACTCATATAGTAAGTTGTACCATCGAATTCAACAATGTCAAAAAACTGTCAAAATTTACTAATTTGACACTTTCTGTCAAATAAAGTATGTCATATCATCAATTTCTACGTAATAAATGCATTTACATTAAAAAATAAAAACTGTCAAAAAACTGTCATACAAACAATATTATGTCAATTCACATTGTCAAATTCATCATAAAACAGAAATTACAACAAAACAAAGAAAAAAAAATTTTGGTCAAGCGCGAGTCGGAAAGGTAGTTTCCCCATACATTTTGAGACTCAGCGCCTGATGAAAGCAACAGGCAATTTTTCCGAACTTTAAAAATCATTATCTCAGAAACGGTAAGAGATAGATAAAAATGGACTTCATTTTTGGGCTGTCGGCACCACAAAGTAGGTGCACGAGTGAAATGCAAACTCATGGATATGATTTTTTTCAAAATTTTTTGACGACTTTTTTATATGGCCAAAAAATCTAACCCAGGTCTAAAATCTTTATTTATTATCCGATTTCGATAAAAAAAAAAACCGTTTCTAGAGAATCAAAAAGTAATAGGTTCAACGCTGGTTCCAGCCAGATAGCGTTGTAACTTTTTTTTAAAAAAAATAAAAACACTTTTTTTTGTATGGCAGCTACCAGAAGGGGGGGGATTCCCACCCCTAAAGGGGGGTCCAGAATTTAGATCCCCTTTAGAAACCCTTATATTCTGAATTTGAGCCAATTCTACCGAAGGACGATCCTATAACCTAACCTAACCTAACCTAACCTAACCTAACCTAACCTAACCTAACCTAACCTAACCTAACCTAACCTAACCTAACCTAACCTAACCTAACCTAACCTAACCTAACCTAACCTAACCTAACCTAACCTAACCTAACCTAACCTAACCTAACCTAACCTAACCTAACCTAACCTAACCTAACCTAACCTAACCTAACCTAACCTAACCTAACCTAACCTAACCTAACCTAACCTAACCTAACCTAACCTAACCTAACCTAACCTAACCTAACCTAACCTAACCTAACCTAACCTAACCTAACCTAACCTAACCTAACCTAACCTAACCTAACCTAACCTAACCTAACCTAACCTAACCTAACCTAACCTAACCTAACCTAACCTAACCTAACCTAACCTAACCTAACCTAACCTAACCTAACCTAACCTAACCTAACCTAACCTAACCTAACCTAACCTAACCTAACCTAACCTAACCTAACCTAACCTAACCTAACCTAACCTAACCTAACCTAACCTAACCTAACCTAACCTAACCTAACCTAACCTAACCTAACCTAACCTAACCTAACCTAACCTAACCTAACCTAACCTAACCTAACCTAACCTAACCTAACCTAACCTAACCTAACCTAACCTAACCTAACCTAACCTAACCTAACCTAACCTAACCTAACCTAACCTAACCTAACCTAACCTAACCTAACCTAACCTAACCTAACCTAACCTAACCTAACCTAACCTAACCTAACCTAACCTAACCTAACCTAACCTAACCTAACCTAACCTAACCTAACCTAACCTAACCTAACCTAACCTAACCTAACCTAACCTAACCTAACCTAACCTAACCTAACCTAACCTAACCTAACCTAACCTAACCTAACCTAACCTAACCTAACCTAACCTAACCTAACCTAACCTAACCTAACCTAACCTAACCTAACCTAACCTAACCTAACCTAACCTAACCTAACCTAACCTAACCTAACCTAACCTAACCTAACCTAACCTAACCTAACCTAACCTAACCTAACCTAACCTAACCTAACCTAACCTAACCTAACCTAACCTAACCTAACCTAACCTAACCTAACCTAACCTAACCTAACCTAACCTAACCTAACCTAACCTAACCTAACCTAACCTAACCTAACCTAACCTAACCTAACCTAACCTAACCTAACCTAACCTAACCTAACCTAACCTAACCTAACCTAACCTAACCTAACCTAACCTAACCTAACCTAACCTAACCTAACCTAACCTAACCTAACCTAACCTAACCTAACCTAACCTAACCTAACCTAACCTAACCTAACCTAACCTAACCTAACCTAACCTAACCTAACCTAACCTAACCTAACCTAACCTAACCTAACCTAACCTAACCTAACCTAACCTAACCTATATATATATATATATATATATATAGATATTGATATACATATATATATATATTAATTCAGGTGACACACGACCATACAAAAGGTGTTTTTTCTTATATACGGGCGTTAAAGTCGCAAGCGACCGGTTCTCGTATATATGCGATAAACCATCTCTCATTGTTAGGTTAGATAGGTGAGTATGCAGTATAGACTTTTTAACTTAGCCAGAATTTTAACATGAAAGAATATAAACTACTATAAGCTGACCTCTCATCTAAGAAGAAAGTGTATGGTAAAGATATTAACCAGAGGTCTAGCTTTTAATTACTAGTATCTCAGAAACGGTAAGAGGTAGCTCAAAAATAATGCCATTTTTGAGCAATTCACACCCTATGGGTGTGAGTTATTCGAGATTTGCTGAAAACGACACCTCGTTTGTCAAAATCTGTCAGTTTGACAGACAACTTTTAAACGGTTTGAGTTAGCTCAAAAATAATGTCATTTTTGAACAATTCACACCTTTGGTGTGAGTTATTCGAGATTAATTAAAAACGACACCTCGTTTGTCAAAATCTGACAGTTTTTTTTAAATTTCACTAACTTGACACTTTCTGTCAAATAAAGTGTGTCATATCATCAATTTCCAACTAATAAATGCATTTTCAATAAAAAACAAAAATTGTCAAAAAACTGTCAAATTTACGAAATTTGACAGATTTGACTATCTTAGCACTCATATAGTAAGTTGTACCATCGAATTCAACAATGTCAAAAAACTGTCAAAATTTACTAATTTGACACTTTCTGTCAAATAAAGTATGTCATATCATCAATTTCTACGTAATAAATGCATTTACATTAAAAAATAAAAACTGTCAAAAAACTGTCATACAAACAATATTATGTCAATTCACATTGTCAAATTCATCATAAAACAGAAATTACAACAAAACAAAGAAAAAAAAATTTTGGTCAAGCGCGAGTCGGAAAGGTAGTTTCCCCATACATTTTGAGACTCAGCGCCTGATGAAAGCAACAGGCAATTTTTCCGAACTTTAAAAATCATTATCTCAGAAACGGTAAGAGATAGATAAAAATGGACTTCATTTTTGGGCTGTCGGCACCACAAAGTAGGTGCACGAGTGAAATGCAAACTCATGGATATGATTTTTTTCAAAATTTTTTGACGACTTTTTTATATGGCCAAAAAATCTAACCCAGGTCTAAAATCTTTATTTATTATCCGATTTCGATAAAAAAAAAACCGTTTCTAGAGAATCAAAAAGTAATAGGTTCAACGCTGGTTCCAGCCAGATAGCGTTGTAACTTTTTTTTAAAAAAAATAAAAACACTTTTTTTTGTATGGCAGCTACCAGAAGGGGGGGGATTCCCACCCCTAAAGGGGGGTCCAGAATTTAGATCCCCTTTAGAAACCCTTATATTCTGAATTTGAGCCAATTCTACCGAAGGACGATCCTATAACCTAACCTAACCTAACCTAACCTAACCTAACCTAACCTAACCTAACCTAACCTAACCTAACCTAACCTAACCTAACCTAACCTAACCTAACCTAACCTAACCTAACCTAACCTAACCTAACCTAACCTAACCTAACCTAACCTAACCTAACCTAACCTAACCTAACCTAACCTAACCTAACCTAACCTAACCTAACCTAACCTAACCTAACCTAACCTAACCTAACCTAACCTAACCTAACCTAACCTAACCTAACCTAACCTAACCTAACCTAACCTAACCTAACCTAACCTAACCTAACCTAACCTAACCTAACCTAACCTAACCTAACCTAACCTAACCTAACCTAACCTAACCTAACCTAACCTAACCTAACCTAACCTAACCTAACCTAACCTAACCTAACCTAACCTAACCTAACCTAACCTAACCTAACCTAACCTAACCTAACCTAACCTAACCTAACCTAACCTAACCTAACCTAACCTAACCTAACCTAACCTAACCTAACCTAACCTAACCTAACCTAACCTAACCTAACCTAACCTAACCTAACCTAACCTAACCTAACCTAACCTAACCTAACCTAACCTAACCTAACCTAACCTAACCTAACCTAACCTAACCTAACCTAACCTAACCTAACCTAACCTAACCTAACCTAACCTAACCTAACCTAACCTAACCTAACCTAACCTAACCTAACCTAACCTAACCTAACCTAACCTAACCTAACCTAACCTAACCTAACCTAACCTAACCTAACCTAACCTAACCTAACCTAACCTAACCTAACCTAACCTAACCTAACCTAACCTAACCTAACCTAACCTAACCTAACCTAACCTAACCTAACCTAACCTAACCTAACCTAACCTAACCTAACCTAACCTAACCTAACCTAACCTAACCTAACCTAACCTAACCTAACCTAACCTAACCTAACCTAACCTAACCTAACCTAACCTAACCTAACCTAACCTAACCTAACCTAACCTAACCTAACCTAACCTAACCTAACCTAACCTAACCTAACCTAACCTAACCTAACCTAACCTAACCTAACCTAACCTAACCTAACCTAACCTAACCTAACCTAACCTAACCTAACCTAACCTAACCTAACCTAACCTAACCTAACCTAACCTAACCTAACCTAACCTAACCTAACCTAACCTAACCTAACCTAACCTAACCTAACCTAACCTAACCTAACCTAACCTAACCTAACCTAACCTAACCTAACCTAACCTAACCTAACCTAACCTAACCTAACCTAACCTAACCTAACCTAACCTAACCTAACCTAACCTAACCTAACCTAACCTAACCTAACCTAACCTAACCTAACCTAACCTAACCTAACCTAACCTAACCTAACCTAACCTAACCTAACCTAACCTAACCTAACCTAACCTAACCTAACCTAACCTAACCTAACCTAACCTAACCTAACCTAACCTAACCTAACCTAACCTAACCTAACCTAACCTAACCTAACCTAACCTAACCTAACCTAACCTAACCTAACCTAACCTAACCTAACCTAACCTAACCTAACCTAACCTAACCTAACCTAACCTAACCTAACCTAACCTAACCTAACCTAACCTAACCTAACCTAACCTAACCTAACCTAACCTAACCTAACCTAACCTAACCTAACCTAACCTAACCTAACCTAACCTAACCTAACCTAACCTAACCTAACCTAACCTAACCTAACCTAACCTAACCTAACCTAACCTAACCTAACCTAACCTAACCTAACCTAACCTAACCTAACCTAACCTAACCTAACCTAACCTAACCTAACCTAACCTAACCTAACCTAACCTAACCTAACCTAACCTAACCTAACCTAACCTAACCTAACCTAACCTAACCTAACCTAACCTAACCTAACCTAACCTAACCTAACCTAACCTAACCTAACCTAACCTAACCTAACCTAACCTAACCTAACCTAACCTAACCTAACCTAACCTAACCTAACCTAACCTAACCTAACCTAACCTAACCTAACCTAACCTAACCTAACCTAACCTAACCTAACCTAACCTAACCTAACCTAACCTAACCTAACCTAACCTAACCTAACCTAACCTAACCTAACCTAACCTAACCTAACCTAACCTAACCTAACCTAACCTAACCTAACCTAACCTAACCTAACCTAACCTAACCTAACCTAACCTAACCTAACCTAACCTAACCTAACCTAACCTAACCTAACCTAACCTAACCTAACCTAACCTAACCTAACCTAACCTAACCTAACCTAACCTAACCTAACCTAACCTAACCTAACCTAACCTAACCTAACCTAACCTAACCTAACCTAACCTAACCTAACCTAACCTAACCTAACCTAACCTAACCTAACCTAACCTAACCTAACCTAACCTAACCTAACCTAACCTAACCTAACCTAACCTAACCTAACCTAACCTAACCTAACCTAACCTAACCTAACCTAACCTAACCTAACCTAACCTAACCTAACCTAACCTAACCTAACCTAACCTAACCTAACCTAACCTAACCTAACCTAACCTAACCTAACCTAACCTAACCTAACCTAACCTAACCTAACCTAACCTAACCTAACCTAACCTAACCTAACCTAACCTAACCTAACCTAACCTAACCTAACCTAACCTAACCTAACCTAACCTAACCTAACCTAACCTAACCTAACCTAACCTAACCTAACCTAACCTAACCTAACCTAACCTAACCTAACCTAACCTAACCTAACCTAACCTAACCTAACCTAACCTAACCTAACCTAACCTAACCTAACCTAACCTAACCTAACCTAACCTAACCTAACCTAACCTAACCTAACCTAACCTAACCTAACCTAACCTAACCTAACCTAACCTAACCTAACCTAACCTAACCTAACCTAACCTAACCTAACCTAACCTAACCTAACCTAACCTAACCTAACCTAACCTAACCTAACCTAACCTAACCTAACCTAACCTAACCTAACCTAACCTAACCTAACCTAACCTAACCTAACCTAACCTAACCTAACCTAACCTAACCTAACCTAACCTAACCTAACCTAACCTAACCTAACCTAACCTAACCTAACCTAACCTAACCTAACCTAACCTAACCTAACCTAACCTAACCTAACCTAACCTAACCTAACCTAACCTAACCTAACCTAACCTAACCTAACCTAACCTAACCTAACCTAACCTAACCTAACCTAACCTAACCACAGCTGACATCTGCGAGCACGCAATAAATTGCGACCCAAAATACTTCCTCGCTCTTTTAAATAAATGCCTAGCACACCAGCATTTCCCAATAGCCTGGAAGGAAGCGACTGTGGTTGTGTTAAGGAAACCAGGCAAGGACTCGTATGACGTACCCAAGTCTTACAGGCCGATTGGACTTTTGCCTGTACTTGGGAAAATCTTCGAGAAGATGCTGGTCGCACGCCTTAGCTTTTACTTGCTGCCCAGGATTAGCCCCAGGCAGTATGGATTTATGCCCCAGAAAGGCACGGAAGACTCCCTTTATACCCTGATGCAACACATTCGAGCAAAACTTGACGAAAAGAAAATATTAACGCTCGTGTCATTAGATATAGAGGGGGCCTTCGACAGTGCCTGGTGGCCTGCCATTAAAACAAGACTGGCGGAGGAGGACTGTCCGGTGAATCTGAGGCGGGTGATCGGTAGCTATCTCGAAGACAGAGTAGTTAGAGTGAGGTATGCAGGTGAGGAGGCGAAAAGAGAGACAAGTAAGGGATGCGTCCAGGGATCGATTGGGGGACCCATTTTGTGGAACCTTCTGTTAGACCCACTTCTTCACCAGCTTACAGAGCAAAGGATATACTGCCAGGCCTTCGCCGACGATGTGGTTTTGGTGTTCGACGGAGCGACCGCCCTGGACATAGAGAGACAGGCCAACCCTGTATTGGGACATGTACTAGAGTGGGGTATCAAAAATAAGCTAAAATTCGCACCACATAAAACAAATGCAATGGTAATAACGCGAAAGCTTAAATTTGATACGCCACGCCTGCACATGGGTGGTGTCGACGTCGAGATGTCCAGGGAAATAAAGTTACTCGGACTCACAATAGATGCGGCACTTACTTTTAACACGCACATGGCAAACGCTTGTAGAAAAGCGCTAACCATGTACAAACACCTTGCCAGAACAGCCCGAGTAAACTGGGGACTGCATCCTGAAATCATAAGGTTGATCTATATAGCTGTGGTTGAGCCAACCATATTGTACGCGGCTAGCGCCTGGGCACCAGCGGCAAAAAAGTTAGGGATCAGAAAGCAGCTAAACGTGGTACAGCGTGGATTTGCGCAAAAACTCTGTAAGGCCTACCGTACGGTCTCTCTACACTCCGCACTTATCCTGGCCGGTCTGCTTCCTCTTGACCTCCGAATTCAAGAGGCAGCTTCGCTATATGAGGCTAAGAAGGGGATAGCGCACTCGGCGCTGGGGGATAGAGAGATCGAACGGATGGCCCCAGCTATCAGAGCCCCGCATCCGGCGGAGAGCATGACCTTGGAGTTCGGACGTCTGGAAAACGAGGAACAATACACAAATGAAACCACCTTTGATGTGCGTATATTCACAGACGGCAGCAAAATCGAGGGCAAAACCGGCGCGGCCATATCCGTGTGGAATGGGACCGGCGAGTTAAAGGCCCTAAAGTTTGCACTGCCGTCGTACTGTACCGTTTACCAGGCGGAACTCTTGGCCTTGTGTCGAGCAACTCGCGAGGCCCAAAAGAGCGATCAAACCACGTTTGGAATCTTTAGCGACTCCATGGCGGCGCTTCAGTCGGTCACCTCATATTCCCCTCATCCTCTTGCAGTGGAAACGAGAGACAACATGCGCGATTGTGTACGTCAGAACAAAAGCGTCTCATTGCACTGGATTAAAGCTCATGTAGGGTTGGAGGGGAATGAGAGGGCTGACGAACTCGCTAAGGAGGCCGCTCTGAGACTGAAAAAGAGGCCTGACTATGACTTGTGTCCTGTCTCGTTTGTAAAAAGAAGGATCCGTTTGGAAACCATCGACGAGTGGGACAGGAGATATAAATCTGGCCACACGGCTGCAATTACAAAACTGTTCCTTCCTAGCGCGTCTGCCGCATATAGCTTAGTAAGGAAGATGGGTCAATGTAAATTCACCACACAACTGTTGACTGGTCACGGTGGTTTTTCCGAGTATCTAAATCGCTTTAGGTGCAAGGAGGACCCATCGTGCATATGTGAACCGGGTAAGGAAGAGACTGTCCCCCATATACTTTTTGAGTTCCCGACATTTGGAAAAGATAGGTTCGAAATTGAGCAACAGCTCGGTGTAAAAATGGTAGCAGAAAACATGCCTAGTATTTTAAGTAGTAAGCAAAGAAATCTGTTACTGGATTACTGTCTTAAAATTGTTAAAATTGTAATAAATAGAAATAAGTAGATTAGAAAATATATGTTGTCAACATATGTAAGAATATGTGTGTAATCATATAGCAAAAGAGTAAATAAATGTAAAAATGGATAAAGATATGTAAACCTAGTATTAAGATTAAGAAAAAGTAGCTAGAAAAATAAAATTCCGAATCTGTGTACCTTTATTTCCCCGTGCAAATAAGTAAATAAAGATAGAGTAGGATATAGTACTATACAGCAGAGATAGATAGGTGGGACTCCAACCCACAAAAGCTTAAAAGATGATGTAAGAAAGAAAGAAACAGTATGAAGTATGGACGTGCGAGAAGTAAACAAGTGAGAACTGGAATGAAAGTGTAACCAGACAGACAAAGGCTCCGATAATGTTGGAGGTTATCAGAATAGGAAAAAAAAAAAAAAAAAAAAAAACCTAACCTAACCTAACCTAACCTAACCTAACCTAACCTAACCTAACCTAACCTAACCTAACCTAACCTAACCTAACCAGTCGCACACCTCCCGGCGTCGAGACAACAGCTTTTCCGTGGAGCTCCGCACTTAAAAATTCGCGCAAGTGGCATTTCGTGACGGATTACAGTGATTTTGGTGTCAAATTGTGCCGAAAGCCAAGGGCTTCGATGTGATAC
The DNA here is from genome assembly GCA_963556455.1 of Epiblema foenella. NCBI lineage: Eukaryota > Metazoa > Arthropoda > Insecta > Lepidoptera > Tortricidae > Epiblema > Epiblema foenella. The sequence goes on along the minus strand of OY747097.1, from coordinate 35,363,248 downwards.
ACAGTGATAAACCCGCGGAGTTCAGTGAAAGCCGGAAAAACCCGGAAACTAGTGTTTTTGAGGTTAATTGACTCTAAAACCTTTAATTCTGCGCGCCAGGACGGCGCAATCAAACCGTCTAAAACACCGGAGGATACCTCTTGTTGAGACCTACACGACGACACCTCAACCGCATCTGTGCGACGTGCGGCTGGGGCACAATTGGCAGAAAAACAAGTACCACGTGGTGGCGTGGTCATAGATCCAGAGGCGCGCGGCTGCAACCACCGACGCAGATTCGAAGACCACTTCGCCAGGATACACAAGGTACTTGAAGAAAAATTTTTGGAGGTCCGGTTTCGGAATAATAGACTTTTAAAAACTAAAATTTCAACGGCTCGTGGCGCAAAAGTTCAGGCAGACGCCCGGGTTTTTGCAACGGATATTGTTGCGCCCTAACTGGACAAACAAGCCTGAAAAGCTCCAGACTTCGGACCCCTGCAGAGACCGAGAAAATAGACTTTTTGTGGAAAACCGGAAAACTGCCAATAGATTTAAAATTTTATATGTAAGTTGTTTTTCTAGATATAAGACATTATAGGCCTGTATTAATGCTATATTTTGACGTTTTTTGTGTGAATTTAGGTGCACCGGTTCCCGAGATATTGAATTTCTAAGGATTTTTTGGGTTTAATTCAAAATTAATAATTAATTAGCAAAATTAACCTTGGATTTAGTATCAGACCACATATTCCGACCTTAGTAACCCCAAACACGACCCCATTAGCTTTAAAATTGCCGCATTACCGGAAATTCCGCCATTTTGTTTTACCGGTTATAAAACTAAAGTCACGATAACTCGGAGACCGTTTCACTTAGAAAGTTAGGACTTTCACGCCGGGCCCGCGTTTCCGGAGCCCTACCCGATTTTTGAAGTTTCGAGCAATTATCTCGCAAAAAATTATTTAGCGCTGAAACCTAACTAGGACGATAGAGGAGAGCGGGCACAATACCGAAGAGAAAGTCCGGTCTTCCTACGACCAGCGGTTGCTGAGAAACAGGACTTCAAAGTCAGAGTTTGACAGCTCGGCGGCCATCTTGTTTAACTTTAGGTCGCCATAACTCTGCAACCCGAGGTCCTGGGAAACTGCGGTTTTCAACCCCCGCACTAAGAGCACCTGTACTGCCCTCTCCCCCCACTCTTGAGCGTCTATCTCCCACTGAAAACTACCCCCCGGGAAACGGTCCCATTGGACAAAGAAGGTCCACATTAGCCAGCTAGCCCAAAACCCCGTCCTTCTACGACGTCTAGAACCGGAGAAATTGACATCCAAACTTCTAGTTTGACAGTTCGGCCGCCATATTGGAAAATTTCAAAGGGCTCTAGCTTCGCACACGGGCGTGGTAGAGAGACGGGATTTTCTCCAGGGACAAAAGCAGATCACCCCACGTCCGATCAGCCGGGTCTCGTCAGCTTCCGGGAACTTTTGGGAAACCACAAATTCCGAAATTTTCGAAAGTTGTCGAAACTTTCAAAGTACCCCGGGGGATAGAGCTCATCGGGCCCGTCAAAACGAGCCCAAGCACGGTCTTATAGGACCATCGGTTCGGGAGCTACGCCAGTTACCGTTTTCAATTACCGGATTACCGGACAATTACCGGGTTTTTGAAACCGTCGTATCTCGGAAACCCCTAAGAGTTCGACAGCCGTGTTTGGTATCGTTGGAAAGGGCAGGAGAAGACCTACCCTCTGGTGGGGTAAAAAACGCTCTACATAGAGACAAAATTTTTACAGAGTAAAAAAGCTATAGATTTAAGTTGTAAATATAATTTAAGTATTAATAAGGTTTGATAGTAGAGTCTGCGACTCTACACTTTATTATTATCGACTCTACATTGCTCTAGACATAAAAACTGACTTGGTCCCTATTGACCAGCTTCCTTACGTACAATTTGCCCATAGCAAATCACTTATTGACCTATTCCTATAGTCTAATAAAGCAGACACCCCCTCTTTACAGGGGTGATAAAAAATTGCTATCGTAATTTTCAAAACACAACCTCCAACATGCTTGGATTTAGGACCCCGATAAAGAGTCAGGATAAAATCAAACCTCCACTCAAGACGACATCACCGGGCCAAGCTCAGGAGATGAATAACGCGACAGAACCTACCTCTGGGACCCCATCCCCGGACCGCATCCATGCGGTACCGCCAGTGCTCTCACCAAAACCACAGCAGAGCGTGAGACGTAGCATTGGAGAGTGGGAAGCGGTGGGCAATGATCCCACCCCAACCATAGCACCTACTAACGTAGAGACGTCGCAGGCAGGCCCTGTAAAACCCAAAACAAAAGCGGCCATGATAACGAAGCGGGCCGGCCCTGCGGAGCAGGCAAAGCTGGGCAAGACCTTCCGGCTTTCACCAAGCCCACCTTCGGAAAGGACCACTGGTGCCAATGAGTCAGCCGACCACCACACTGCACCAGAAACCACAGCGACACAGCAGGCCGGCCCAGCTAGACCAAACATCATAACTATATCGCCGCCAAAAAAGCCGTCAACTTCTGCAGCAAAAAAGGTCTACGCAAGTAGGACAACAGAGGCCCGAGTCCTCCACGACAAAGCATCGGCAAGCATAAAAGAAGGGAGAAATGTTAAAACATCAATTAAAACCGATGTGCTGGAGGCCCTTGACAGGCTCTACCAGCTGGTAAAAGAAGCCGACGCCGAGTCTAGGAAGGAGAAACTCGGAGCCAACAGGGAGGCACCGAAAGAAAACAAAGGGCCCACAAAGAACCCGGCTGTAGAAAATACCGACACCAATACTTTCCTGACAAAACTGGAGGAACAAACCAGACTCATCGAAGAAAGCAATAAAAAGATGGACGAATTGAGAGCCTCGATGGAAAACCAACAGGCGACGCTAGAGAAAATGGCGACAACCGTGACATACGCAACCGTAGCAGCAACGTCCCCAAACACGACGAAGACCCAAGAACCAACCCTCAAGAGAGGTACACTACACTCAGTGGTCGTAACATCCACGGACGAAACGGAAACGGGAGACGAGGTTCTCAATAAAATTAGGAAAGCGGTAGACGCGAAAGACGGTTGGATCCAGGTGGAAAGAGTTAGGAAAGCGAAAGACAGGAAGGTAATTATGGGGTTAGCAACTAGGGATGAAAGAGAAAAGATAAAAAACAGGCTAACAAAAGAGGGTACAAATCTTGTCGTCGAGGACGCCAAAAACAAGGACCCACTTCTGATCCTGAAAAGTGTCCTCGCCGTAAACTCTAACGAGGACATAGTGAGGGCCCTCAGGAACCAGAACAAAGGTGTTTTTCGCGACCTCGGGGAAGAGGAAAAAAGGGTGGAAGTAAAGTACAGAAGGAGGACGCGAAACCCACACACTTGCCACGTTGTGGTTGGAGTTTCCCCTATTGTATGGCAGAGGGCGAATGGGGTGGGGACGGTACACATAGACCTGCAACGGATCAGAGTCGAGGACCAGACGCCGCTGGTGCAGTGCACCCGCTGCCTGGGCTTTGGCCACGGAAAGCGGTACTGCACTGAGCCGGCGGAGGACTTATGTAGCCACTGCGGCGGCCCACACTTGCGAACCGAATGCGCCGATTTCCTCAGCCAGCTACCACCAAAGTGCCGAAACTGCGAAAAGGCAGGACAGGGAAACACCGCTCATGATACTTTTAGCCGCGCTTGCCCCACTAGAAGGAGATGGGATGACATAGCAAGATCAAGTGTAGCATATTGCTAAAGGCACCCACGGAAACCCAATCCTCTATCGGATCGCGCAAGCAAACCTCCAGAGAAAAAAGTTAGCAACAGAAGAGCTCTATACCGAGGCGAAAAAACAAGGGATAGAAATTGCGCTACTACAAGAGCCATACGTTGGCAAGTCAAAAGTGACTAAAAGTTACAGAGGCGTGCGCGTGTTCCAGGCAACGGGACCTGAACAGGGAACCGTGAAGGCCGCGGTAGCTGTATTTAATGATGACATCAAAATTACACAGTACCCAAAACTTACCACCAGTAATATCGCAGTGATTGGGATCCAGACCGGTGCCAGGAATATCGCGCTCGTCTCTGTATACTTCGAACCAGACCAGCCAATCGAGCCTCACTGTGAACACCTTGCAAAATTAATGGAGGAAATCGGTCCCATAGGTTGGATAGTGGGCGGGGACGCCAACGCAAAAAGCACATGGTGGGGAAGCCCGACGATCGATAACAAGGGCGAAGTGCTGGCCGCTACATTTGATGAGTTGGGTCTCCATATCTTGAACGAAGGAGATACCCCCACTTTCGATACTGTGAGAGGGGGTACTCATTACACCAGCTACGTTGATATTACGGCTTGCTCGACAAACATACTCGATTTAGTAAGTAACTGGAGAGTAAACCAAGGACTGACAAGCTCAGACCACAACAGCATTCTTTTCCAAATTAGCCTAAACAAATTGGACACCATTAGTATACACAGAACGACTCGGAAATATAGCACTAAGAAAGCAAATTGGGCCCAGTTTATTACGAAACTGAGACAATTTATGCTAGAGTATAACATCCAAGTGCCAGAAATAGAAAAGGCCGAGTCAATAGAACAAATAGAAGGAACTATCACCAACTTCAACAAGGCCATACAGGAAACATGTGAAACATTAATACCAAAAAAGAAGCCCAAGGAGCGATTTCTCCTGCCGTGGTGGTCCGAGAAACTCACCAATCTGAAAAAACAAGTAGCTACCAGGAAGAGAAAAATAAGATGCGCGGCCCCTATCCGGAGACAAAGGGTGGTGGACGAGTATGTCACCTTAAAACAAGAGTATGAAATGGAAGCGGCCAGAGCTCAAGTCGACAGCTGGAAGGAATTCTGCAGGAAGCAGGATAGAGAGGGCCTATGGGAGGGCATATATAGGGTAATAAACAGAACAACCCGAAGGGAACAAGACATGCCACTCCAAAAAGACGGTGCGATATTAGACCCAAAAGGTTCAGTGCGCCTATTGGCGGAAACCTTTTATCCTGAGGATATATCTACAACCGACAGTCAGTATCACCGCCTCATCAGGGAGAAAGCCGACAAAGCGAATGATGGCGAACAAAATAATTTTTGCGAGCCCCCATTCACAATGTCGGAACTCAAATGGGCAAGCGAATCCTTTAACCCCAAAAAGGCCCCGGGAGAGGATGGGTTCACGGCAGACATCTGCTGTCAAGTGATAAAGAGCAACCCCGAGGTATTTCACGCTATATTAAATAAATGCCTTAGTCTCGGCCACTTCCCCAGAGCCTGGAAGGTGGCTACAGTCGTAATGTTGCGAAAACCTGGGAAGAGTGATTACGCCGTACCCAAATCTTACCGACCGATAGGATTATTACCAATATTGGGGAAGATATATGAAAAAATGATCGTGGCTCGACTGAGGTTCTACCTAGTTCCTAGAACAAGTACCCGACAGTTTGGCTTTATGCCACAAAGGAGTACTGAGGATTCCCTCTATACCATGTTACAGTACATCCGTAAGCAGCTAGATCAGAAGAAAATAATAGCACTGATTTCCTTAGATATAGAGGGAGCCTTTGACTCGGCCTGGTGGCCAGCCATCAGGGTTCGACTGGCAGAGGAAAACTGTCCAGTTGAACTCAGAAGAGTCATCGGTAGTTACCTCCAAGACAGGAAAGTCAAGGTTAGATACATGGGTGAGGAACACTGCAAAAGCACGAACAAAGGATGTGTACAAGGCTCGATAGGCGGCCCCATACTGTGGAACCTTCTCCTAGACCCACTTCTAAAAGAACTTGAGAGGAAAAATGTCTACTGCCAGGCGTTTGCCGACGATGTTGTGTTGATTTTCGAGGGTAAAACTGCTCTTGAGATTGAGGGTAACGCGAACGCTGTTCTCGACTACGTTCAGAACTGGGGTGCAGATAACAAGTTGAAATTCGCACCGCACAAAACATGTGCGCTGGTCATCACGAAGAAGCTAAAATACGACACCCCGAGACTGAGCATGGGAGGGACCAGCGTCGCTATCTCCAAGGAGATTAAAGTTCTGGGAGTTACCATCGACGACAAACTCACCTTCAACACGCACGTCGCGAATGTCTGCAGAAAGGCAATAGGCGTCCACAAACAATTGGCGCGGGCTGCCAAAACAAGTTGGGGTCTACACCCTGAAGTGATTAGGACGATATATATGGCCACGCTGGAGCCGATTATCCTGTACGCTGCAAGCGTATGGGCCACAGCAGCTAATAAACTAGGAGTCAAAAAGCAATTAGCAACTGTACAGCGAGGCATAGTACAGAAAATGTGCAAAGCGTACCGCACAGTCTCACTAAACTCGGCTCTGGTTTTGACCGGCCTGCTCCCGTTAGATCTCCGAATCCGAGAGGCGGCTTTACTCTATGAAGCGAAAAAGGGGATACCCCAGCCAGCACTGTGTGATCGGGAGGTGAAAAAAATGACCCCCGCTGCCGAGGCACCCCATCCCGCTGAGCGCAGCCCACTAAAAGTAGTTAGCTTGGTAGACCAGGAGCAAGTCAATGCTCATAGTGATTATGAGGTCCGAATCTTTACAGACGGAAGCAAGATAGGGGGTATGGTTGGAGCTGCCCTATCCATATGGAATGGGGAAACCGAGACTAAGACCCACAAACTTGCCTTGCCAAACTATTGCACAGTCTACCAAGCAGAGCTATTAGCGCTATGCAAAGCCACCTCGGTAATAAAGACTCACAAGGCCCGGTCGTTTGGGGTGTATAGTGATTCAATGGCGGCCCTTCAAACCCTACAAAATCATGGAAGACTCCACCCTTTGGCAGTAGAAGCGCGGACTAACCTAAGAAATTCGACCCTCCAGGGAAAGACAGTTGTCCTTCACTGGATCAAGGCGCATGCAGGGTTAGAGGGTAACGAGAGGGCCGATATACTGGCCAAGGAAGCGGCTGCGAACTCCAAGCGGAAACCAGAATACGACCAGTGCCCGGTTTCATTCGTCAAGCGGTCTATACGAATAGCCACGCTTGACGAATGGAACAAGAGGTATGTAGACGGTAACACAGCGAAAGTCACAAAACTGTTCTTCCCGAGCGCCATCGCAGCGTACAGTACTGTAAGAAAATTTGAAGCAACATCAATAAGAACCCAGATCATGACGGGGCATGGTGGATTCTCTGAATACTTATGTCGTTTTAAGTGCAAAGAGAGTCCATCATGCATCTGCGACCCGGTAGCTGAGGAAACCATCTTGCACATTCTCTTGGATTGCCCCGTCCATGCAAAAGAGCGCTTTAACCTAGAGCAAACCCTTAACATAACTCTATCAGTAGAAAAACTAAAAGAACTCGTGGCGGGAAAAGATAGGGAAACATTTCTAAAATATTGTACTAGTATAGCGGAAACTGTTATAAAACGGAACAAGTAAATTATGTTTTATAATATAATAAGTATATTAGAATAAACATAAGAATAATAAGAATGTGTAAATATGATAAGTATAAGCATGGAAATGTAAAACTACAATGTTAAACAAGATGATGTAATTAACGATAGTAATAAGGAAAAGCTGTTAGCCCCCTCCGACTTGCCCAATAAAGAAGGATCGAATTGTTTTATTTTCCCCTTATTCAATAAAGAAATAAAGTAGTTAAAATAAAATAGTTAGTATAAATAGGAATAAATAGTTGGGAGCCCCACCCATAAAAGAACGAAAGAAGATGAAAGACAGAAAGATATGTATGAAGAATGGCAGTACGAGAAGCACAATAGCGAGAACTGGAATGAACGAATTCAGCTTAGCATAGACTCCGATAATGTTGGAGGAACATAGAGAAAAAAAAAAAAAAAAAAACCTAACCTAACCTAACCTAACCGCGACAGTACGGATTCATGCCGCAGAGGAGCACCGAAGACTCCCTCTATACACTCATGCAACACATACACACTAAGCTAAAAGAAAAGAAACTGATAACAATGGTATCATTGGATATAGAGGGAGCCTTCGACAGCGCATGGTGGCCAGCCATACGAGTCCGCCTTGCCGAGGAAAAGTGCCCGGTTAACCTGAGAAGGGTCATTGATAGTTATCTCAACAACAGAAGAGTGAGAATAAGATACGCAGGGAAAGAACTCGAGACGGAAACCAGCAAGGGGTGCGTCCAGGGCTCAATCGGTGGACCAATTCTTTGGAACCTCTTACTAGACCCACTCCTAAAAAGCCTTGAGAAGAAGAACATATACTGCCAGGCGTTCGCAGATGATGTGATATTGTTATTCGAGGGTGACACAGCACAGGAAATTGAAGGTCATGCAAATGGCGCTCTCGCGCATGTTCACAACTGGGGCGTCCAAAACAAATTGAAATTTGCCGCGCACAAGACCAATGCTATGGTAATTACCAGGAAACTCAAATATGACACCCCAAGACTAAGCATGGGCGGGATCGATATCGCAATGACCAGAGAGATAAAGATGCTTGGAGTCACCATCGACGACAAACTCACTTTTAACACGCATGTCACAAATGTCTGCAAAAAAGCCATAGCCATACACAAACAACTAACAAGGGCAGCTAAGGCTAGCTGGGGATTACATCCTGAGGTCATAAGAACGATATATGTGGCAACCGTGGAGCCGGTGATTCTGTACGCCGCCAGTGCATGGGCACCCGCGGCAAATAAATTGGGAACAATTAAACAACTAGGTACAGTACAACGCGGAATTGCACAAAGGCTATGTAAAGCCTACCGCACCGTATCTCTGAACTCAGCATTGATACTGGCCGGCTTGCTCCCTCTAGACCTCCGAGTTCGAGAGGCGGCCGCTCTATATGAGGCAAAGAAGGGGGTGTTCAGGCCTGAACTTAGAGGTAGGGAGGTGGAGCGGATGGCATCGTTTACGAAGACGCCACACCCAGCAGAGCGCGTCAAGATCACCATAACAAAGCTGGTGGACCAGGAACAAGTCGATCAACACAGTGACTATGAGATACGTATATTCACTGACGGGAGCAAGATTGAGGGCAGAGTCGGAGCTGCATTCTCAATTTGGAATGAAGACACCGAGCTCAAAGCCTTCAAACTCGCGCTCCCAAGTTACTGCACAGTCTACCAGGCCGAGCTCCTTGCGCTCTGTGGAGCTACGAGACAAATCCAGAGACTAAAGGCGAATTCGTTTGGAGTTTACAGTGACTCTATGGCCGCTCTGCAGACAGTGAAAAATCTTGAGTGCCTCCACCCTCTAGCTATTGAAACAAGAGATAACCTTAGATCCTTATCTCTCCAAGGCAAAACTGTGTGTTTGCATTGGATTAAGGCCCACGCAGGGCTGGTAGGAAACGAAAGAGCAGACGAATTGGCGAAAGAGGCAGCTCTGAACTCCAAACGAAAGCCGGATTACGACCTCTGTCCGATCTCATTCGTCAAGCGAGACCTTAGAAGGGAAACGCTTGACGAATGGAATCGACGATACACAGAAGGAGAAACGGCGTCAGGTACAAAATTATTCCTCCCGGATGCGGTGACAGCGTACAGAATAATAAGAAAAGTAACAGCAACCAACATCAGGACACAAGTCATGACGGGGCATGGAGGTTTCTCACAGTACCTACACCGATTTAAGTGCAAGGAGAGTCCTTTCTGCATCTGTGACCCTGAAACAGAAGAAACAGTTCCACATATATTGCTAGAGTGCCCGGTACATGAAAGAGAAAGGTTTGAAACAGAGCAAAAACTTAACATGAGGCTTTCAAAAGAAACCATAAGCGGAATAATGTCAGATACCGATCGAGACATACTCTTGGATTATTGTGTAAATGTTGCGGAAAAAGTTGTAAATAGAAATAAAACGCGGTAAGCAAAATTATGTTTTCATAATATATTGAGTATATTTTTGTAAAGCATAAGAAAAACACCTGTAGTACAATATAGAATAAGATATGTAGAAATAAGATGTAACAAAGAACTGATATAGAGAATAAAATTTGGTTGTAAAATTATTCCACCCCAAGCTGAGACATAAATAAATATATATATACAAATATTTAGAAAGCAGCTAGAATAGAGGCAAGATGGTCTATCCCGACCTCGAGAAAGCAAGACGATGAATGTAAGAAAGACACAGTATGAGGAATGAAAGTGCGAGAGGCATAGTTGCGAGAACTAGTATGACTGAGTAGAAAAACAAAACTGTAAAAATAGGCTCCGATCATGTTGGAGGTAGCAGTATAAAAAAAAAAAAAAAAAAAAAAAAAAAAAAAAAAAAAAAAAAAAAAAAAAAAAAAAACCTAACCTAACCTAACCTAGACCTAGTATCTCAGACAAAAAAAAAAAAAAAAACTCAAAATTCACCAATTTGACAATGTCAAATATGATATGTCATATCATATTTGACATTGTCAATCCATCAATTTCCACCTAATAAATGCAAATGCATTAAAGAATAAAAACTGTCAAACACCAAATTTGACAGTTTTGACCATCTTACCACTTGTATAGTAAGTTGTACCATCGAAATCATCAATGTCAAAAAACTGTCAAATTCACTAATTTGACAGTTTCTGTCAAATAAATTCATTTGCATTAAAAAACAAAAAAACACAAAACAGAAATCATATAATAACGAAACAATAGGTAATTAAAAAATTTGGCCAAGTGCAAGTCGGATTTTAGTCTCCCCATGCATTTTTTATCTCCGAAACGGTTAGAGATATCGAAAAACAGATTTCACATGAATACTCACGTGCTATAGATATATTAAAAACAATTTTTTATTGTTGGAAATTCGACAAAAAAAAATTCAAAAAATAATCCAACCCGGACCTAAAATTTTTGTTTATTGACCTTGATCGATAACGAGAGAGTGGACTGTGGCCGAAAACGGGTATTGTGTGAGGGTGAGAGATGAACAAGAATATTGGCGGTAATAAAGAAAAAACTAAATCTTATAGTTAAGAGACGAATAGTGGTTTGTCGGTCTAACCTGGGCTATTGGAGCTGTGGCCTACAGAATCTTCGGCGTAGGCAGCACGACACCTTTGGTTGGAGTCTCCAGCTCACCTGACCAAGCTTACCAGCAACTCTTACCTCGAGCGTCAGCTACTTAGCCTCGGATATACGTCCAGATGTCCTTGGCAGCCTCGAAACACACTATGCCACTGAACTGAAGCTATTTTTATGGGTAGAAGAAACTAGTGGTGACCTTAAATTAACTAATGCGAGAGCGACAAAAAGGTTGTTAACAGTTCGAGATTTTCAAACTAACAGACCGATTAACCGGTAAGAGGTGGGGAGAATAGTGTGACCAGTACCATTAGTAGCAAAATCTACAAAAGTATAGTGTTGCTACATCAATATTAAAATTTGCCTGAAATTACGTGCGACGAAAATGAACATTCCGCCCACCAAAATACACTAGTATTTTACCTAAGATAAAAAAACAAAAAAACATTAAGAAGGACGGCACAATTACGATAAAGGGGAGCAATTATACGGGCAGGGGGCATAACTTGACCACAGGCCGTTTGTACACTCCAGTGGCGGTACGCACTGTAACAACGCGACACACTCCATCAGACCCAGGGTGTGTGTCAACAATGCGACCTAGAGGCCACTTCATGGGACCTGTCTGCTCGTTGAGGATAAGCACGAGCGCACCTTTCGTCACGTTAGGTTGCTTATCATGCCACTTCATGCGCTGCTGGAGGTTGTGCATGTACTCCTTGGACCACTTGGTCCAAAAGTCCTGATGCATTTTCTGCAGGAGTCTCCAACGCTGGACAACACTGACCTTACTGTCGGCCAAGTTTTCATCTGGCACAACCGACAAAGGTTCCATGGTCAGGAAATGACCGGGAGTCAAGACGGACGAATCGTTAGGATCAGCGCTGAGAGGGGTTAGTGGTCTTGAGTTAAGAAGGGCTTCGACTTGCGTCAGGACTGTGGAGAACTCTTCATATGTTAACCGTTGGGATCCAATGACCCGTGATAGATGAGTCTTCACAGCCTTGATCCCAGCCTCAGCCAGACCGGAGAAATGTGGACTGCCGGGGGGGTTAAATTCAAATTTTATTTGATTGTGCTGCTCAGAAGCGTCCTTTAGAAGACGCTGTAACATGTTGCTAGCACCCACAAAGTTTTTGCCTTGGTCCGAGACTAGGCGGCTACAGCGACCACGACGTGCCACGAAGCGACGGAGGGCGGCTAAGAACGCTTCCGAAGACAATTCTGTCACAAGCTCGGTATGGATGGCTTTGGTCGAGGTACAAACAAAGACACAGATATACCCTTTGTAGGTTTTGTTACCTCGGCCGCGCCCGAGAGATATGTCGAAAGGACCGCCGAAGTCGACGGCAGTACTCGAAAATGATTTTAATTGGCTTATCCGATACGATGGCAGATCACCCATAAGCGGCGCAGGAGCACCCAGTGGCCGAGCACGAAAACATTTCACGCATTTGGACGTAACTGAATGGATAGCCCGCTTGGGAGACAATATCCAAAAGTGTTGTGACAGCAAGTTATGCAGTGTTTGCACGCCGGGATGCATGAACCGACGATGATATTCCTCAATTAGAAGAAAGGTGAGACGATCATCACGAGGCAAAAGCAGGGGATGCTTCACATCGAACTCGAGAGAAGCTCGTGATAGGCGTCCGCCCACCCTCAAATGACCCGCGTCATCGACGAATGGAGCCAATTTTCTCAATGCTTTGGGAATAGTGTTCGACAGGCTGTTTTTAATTTTCTCAATCTCTTGAGAAAAGTGGCGCTCTTGAACGAAGCGAACGAGGAACATGAGCGCTTGTTTTATTTCGAGAGGGGTCAAGGGACCGGTGCGCAACCTACTAGGCGTATGTCGATTTCTGACGTTGTGCATGAAGCGGAAACAATATGCTAGAACTCGTTGAAGAGTCATTAAAGACGAAAATTTATCTAGCAACTTCACGATCGTTGGTTCTTGGATTGACGTCGCAAGAACGGTCACTCTGTGCTCCTGCTGCAAGATATCCGCGTCGACTGACAACGCTGATCTTGGCCAATTAGCTCTGTCTAGACCAAGCCAAGATGGACCTTCCCACCAACACATCTGATTGATCAGGTCATCTGGCAGGAGACCTCGAGACCCGCAGTCGGCAGGATTGTCGGCAGTCCTCACATGTCGCCAGCAGTCGGGGGGAATGGTATCCTGAATGTGGCTCACGCGGTTCGCCACAAAAGTCTTCCACCTGGAAGGGCAAGACTTGATCCACGTCAGGGCGACGCTTGAATCGGACCACGCGAAAATTTGGTCAATCAAATGGAAAGGTCTTAAGGCATCTATGACTGTCGCCACTAAGTCGGCCAGCAAAACCGCCGCTAACAATTCTAAGCGCGGTATCGAAAGCTTGCGAAGAGGTGCCACCTTTGACTTAGCACACACCAATTGTACATGCCAAGGTCCATCCTTCCCTATGGTCCTACAATATACCACAGCACACACCCCACGTTCTGACGCATCGCAGAACCCGTGCAGCTCGAGCGTAGTAAACTCTCGGATCATACGACGAGGGACCAACACCGAGCTCAGCGAAGGTAATTGCTGCTTGAATGCTTGCCATTCAGCCGCAATATGCTCTGGTGCGTTGTCATCCCACGCAACACCTGAAACCCAGAGCAGCTGCATCAAGTATTTTGCGAAGAACGTGATAGGCGAGAGAAGGCCCAACGGATCGAAGATTCGAGCAATCTCAGAGAGAATGGTTCGCTTAGTACACCGACGATCCTCGACTGCCACTTTAAAAGTAAAGAAGTCTGTCCGAGGCAACCACGAAAGACCAAGAATCTTTAGAGAGACATCACCAATAGAGTTGAACTCTCGAAAATCCTCCGAATACAGGTCTACGGACGGGATGTCATCGAAAAAATCCTGGCAGTTCGACGTCCACTTCCGTAGATGGAAGCCACCCGACGATAGTATTGTTGAGAGCTCCGAGCGGAGACTACGTGCTTGTTCGACAGACGAAGCACCAGATACGACATCGTCGACATAAATGTCACGATCCAAAACGGCTGATCCTGAGGGGTGCTCGGCTGCAGATTCCTTTGCCAGCTGGGCAATCGTGCGCAGAGCCTGGTAGGGAGCTGAGGACACACCATACGTGACAGTAAGCAACCGGTAGTCCCTGATAGGTTCATTGACAGAGGGCCGCCACAGGATACGCTGATATTCTGCATCTTCAGGAGTCACTAAAATTTGCCGGTACATTTGCTTCACATCCGCTGTAAAAACGACCTTGTGCCAACGAAAACGAATGAGCAGATGGAAAATGCTATTCTGTAGCTTCTGTCCCGGCAGCAGAGTGTCGTTCAGCGAGGTGCCTCGGCCATCTTTGGCACTAGCATCGAAGACGACCCGCAAGGGTGTGCTAACTGACGACGGCCTCAAGATTCCGTGGTGGGGGATGTAAAAAAAGTGTCCAACGTCAACCTTTGGAGGATCACATCTTTCAAGATGACGACACTTTTCGTAGTCCTCCATGAAGGCTATGTAGTTTTTCGAAAAGTCAGAATTACTCTGTAATTTTCTCTCTAAGGAGGAAAACCTCTTAAGAGCGATGGCTCTAGAGCCCGAAAAAGTAGGTTTATCGGACGGATCAACGAAGGGTAGAGGCACGATATATCTACCTCCCTCTGTGCGACGAAAGTTAGCGACAAAGTATTTTTCGCACAATTGATCCTCCTTCGACAATATGACGGTATTCGGAGCACTGACATTTTCCAGTTCCCAGAATCTCTTAATTGAGTCATCCAACGAAAAAGAATTCGCAACTACATGGCAGCTGTTACGACGAAAACGAGAGCGACAAGTGTCCGTGGCGCAACCACCCATCAGAATCCAACCGAAAATAGTGTTGACGGCAGTTGGTTGGCCGGGGTGACCATGCATCAACCCTGGACGCAAAGAAGACGCGAAAACATCGACACTCACAAGCATGTCGACAGGTCCTGGAATATGCAGACACGGGTCAGCTAAATCCAGGTCCTTGATATGTTGCCACGACGAAATATCAATGGGTTCGGCTGGCATATCCGAACATATTGTAGGCAGAATGTAAGCCTCAAACGAAAAGGTGTTCTTCGATTCACCACTACCCGGTGAAACGACACATGATACAGTGCCAGCTGGTTCAGCGACTGCCAGGCCTATCCCATTAACTGCATGCCTCCCCTGCTTGACGCTAAGACCAAGTTTCTTAGCACACCGTTCTGTCACAAAGCTGCACCCAGCCGCACAGTCCAACAAAACCCTTACTGGAACAAGATTATTCCGGACATCCCTGACTAGAACCCTAGCTGTCGAAAACAATGTTGAGGAAACAATGTTACTTGCTACCATAGCCGAAGGACTTGAGATGTCTTCCGAAATTTTAAGTTTCACTTTGTCCGCTACTGGAGCTGCAGGAACATTTAAATTATTAAAATGCAGCAATGTATTGTGTGAAAACTTGCACTGCTCACACCGCTGCTTAGACTTGCAAGACTTCACTGAATGTGACCCCGACAGACACAAAATGCACAACTTATTTTCCTTCACACATCTGAAGCGGGTGCTCGGGTCAAATTTCAGAAAAGTCGGACAAGACGCAAGAGCATGTGCTTCTCTGCATAATACACATGGTGGGATAGACACTACAAAGGCTGCCTTAGGCTTGTTGGTAACCTTACTAGTGCTCGGCTGAGAAGCCCCGACACTCGACACACTAAAACCAGCTGCATCTAAGGCCCGATAGCGTTTTTCAATAAAAGTTTGCAACTGATTGAAATCTGGAACATCATCCGAATTATGTTCCAGTTCAAACTGCTCCTTAGTGTTCCTATCTAATTTAGACCACAGCAATTGAAATAACATAAAATTCTTGTCCGGTAAATTAAAACTTTTTAATATGGCAAGATTCTCCTTAAAGGTTCTATTAACCCGTTCAAGATCACTTGCCCGAGAAGATTTGACCGACTCACAACAAACAAGTTTCTCATAGTAAGTGGTAGCGATAAGTCTTGTTTTATTGTACTGCTTGTATAGCGCTTCATATGCAACCTTGTAGTTTTCATTGGTCACTGGATAGTTCTTAATTACATTATAAGCCTCACCTTGGACACTCGAAAGCAAATAATGCAATTTCTCTACTGGCGCTAAGTCTGTACGCTTATGTACCAATGAATTAAAAAGCTGTATAAAGGTTATCCAACTTTCAATTTTCGAATCAAATGCAGGTATATTAATTTTAGGCAATTTAGGTAACGCCGGTTGTAATTGTTGCACAGCACTTACATTTGGTTTGGTAACAGAATTCATGCGAGACTTCACTTCACGCAACTTCGAGTCAAACATTGACGTGTGGCTAAAGATCTCTCTGTGGGCAGATCGAGGAGCACCAGCGATAATTTTAACCTGCGCTTCGTGAAAGCTTTGTGCAATTGCAGAAATTTCTGTATCGTCCACGAAGACTAAAGCACTATCCGATAACATAAAAATATTCTCTAGGCGCATAATCGCGTAGTCCCGTGCGATTAACAAAGGGTCCGCGCACTCCAACTGTGCATTCGATTCGTCACCTAGGCCCATTTTAATAAAATTTCGATAAATAAACGACAAAACTAACCAATGTTCTACACTAAAATCACAATCACAAACTAAAGAACGCCGGTAGTCAACAAATAATCTGTCACTAGTATTATGTCAACAAGTGACAGCTAACGTCAACAAGTGACAGCTGACGCAACTTCAATGTTGCCAGTAACGTTAAATGAATGAACGAAATAATTTAAGGCGACCACTAGACGCAGCCAATATTTTTGTTTACCCTCAATAATTTTACAAGAGTTACCCTCAATTATTTTATAAGTTTAAACGACAACAAAGAAACGAACTTCCAATAAGTGACTAAACGACAAACCAAAGGTCACTTATCAAAATATTCGGATCGAAGGACAAAAAATGATCGATAACGAGAGAGTGGACTGTGGCCGAAAACGGGTATTGTGTGAGGGTGAGAGATGAACAAGAATATTGGCGGTAATAAAGAAAAAACTAAATCTTATAGTTAAGAGACGAATAGTGGTTTGTCGGTCTAACCTGGGCTATTGGAGCTGTGGCCTACAGAATCTTCGGCGTAGGCAGCACGACACCTTTGGTTGGAGTCTCCAGCTCACCTGACCAAGCTTACCAGCAACTCTTACCTCGAGCGTCAGCTACTTAGCCTCGGATATACGTCCAGATGTCCTCGGCAGCCTCGAAACACACTATGCCACTGAACTGAAGCTATTTTTATGGGTAGAAGAAACTAGTGGTGACCTTAAATTAACTAATGCGAGAGCGACAAAAAGGTTGTTAACAGTTCGAGATTTTCAAACTAACAGACCGATTAACCGGTAAGAGGTGGGGAGAATAGTGTGACCAGTACCATTAGTAGCAAAATCTACAAAAGTATAGTGTTGCTACATCAATATTAAAATTTGCCTGAAATTACGTGCGACGAAAATGAACAGACCTAGAGCAACCAAAAAAATGTCATTATACGTAGAATGATAATAACTTTTGGGCAACAGAAATCCAGCTCCCTAGGTGAAATACTTTAAAAAAAAAAAAAAACACTTTTTCAAAAAATTTGTACGGGAGGTACCAAAAGGAGGGCGACTTGACCCCAAGCCAAAAATACCATAGAAAGATCACCTTAAAAAACCCCCGTATACCAAGTTTCAAGAAAATCGACCGAGTATCACCCCTATAACCTAAACCTGAAAAAAAAAAAAAAAAGGCGTGTCCGGGACGGGGAGTCGTGGAAGGTCGGGGTTTTCTCTAGGAAAAATAGCATACCCCAGGCATTGCGAGAAACCTGGTTTCAGTTACCACCTGACAATTTCAGGAAACTGAAAACCTGAAAAAAATTCTCGCCTGAAATTGGCGCCATCGGATCGCATTCGCCGAGCCTTGAAAAACGAGCCCAAGCACGGGCGCGTAGGGCCAGCGGTTACGAAGTTACGAGCAGATACCAAATCCAGAAACCGGTTTTTTGGCTGATACCGGAAATTTTGGACTGCCGTAGCTGTGGCACCTGAAGGAATAATCGGGTCGTGTTTGGGGTCGTTGAAAACGGCTCGGGGAGAGCAATCCACTGAGCGCAGTATATTGACTCTAGGTAGAGCCTAAAAATTTTTTTGCCTGGAAACTACCTTATACATTTTAGGGAAGAAAATACTAGTGACTAATACTAGTTACTAGGCATAAGCAGAAGGCAAAGTTAAGTTAAAAATTTACACAGTAGTAAAAGAAGGACTCTACTTTTACTACTGTGTAAATTTTTATTTTCTAAAGCACTTTCGGCCCCTAGTGGCCCTATTTTTTATTTTATAATTTAATTTTATATAACTTTTACAAACATCGTACCTTTATTAAATTACTAATAAATATTGCTCTGGTGTGCTTGCTGTGACGATATAAAAACTTTAACGGGGATTATTGACCTATAGAAAAAGACAATGTTCGGTATACGGACACCGATAAAGAAAAACAAGGACAACGACTCAGAAGTACCAAAAATGAACGACAGCAACAAAAACGGTGAAAAGCACTTGGAGGGACTAGGCACCTCTCGTTCAAAATCCTCACCGGATAAGACAGCGGCGGCCATAGCTGATCCCGCCAAAGTAAACGACAGCAAGACTGAAGGGGAACGGGGGCAGAGCACCATAGGAGGCAACTGCCAGGCAGTAGAGTCAGCCCCAAAAGCCCCGCAAAAACAAAATGCGCCTGTGACACAGAGGACTAAAGAGGAAACAATAAAGGACGGAAGTACGTCAACTCCCCCAGACTCGCATTCGAAGGTTGCCGAAGCCAGAGCATTGCTCATAAAAGTAAAAGCGCAAATGGCTGCCTCGGGAAATATAAAGAGGGAGATAAAATCCACAGTGATTGAGGTGATTGAAAAACTTTACAAACTGATAAAGGAATTCGCAAATGACACCGAACCAGAGAAGACTATGGCGAAGCCAGAGGAACAAAAACGAAAATATAAAGGAGACCAGGAAGAAGTAACAAGAAAGAACAACGAGAGCAAGTATGTTGACAGAATGGAAAAAATGATGAAGGAATCCGAAAAGAGAATGGAAGAAAACGAAAGAAAACAAATGGAGCGTATGAAGAAGATGGACGAACTGAAGGGAGCGCTGGAGCAGCACAACGAGAGATCGAAAGGTGCTACCTATGCGAGTGTGACGGCGACCCGCCCCGAGCGACCTGCTCCCAGGGGCCCGACTCTGCACTCCATAGTAGTCTCGGCAAAAGACGAGACTGAGACAGGCGAAGAAATAATAGAGAGAGTAAGAACAGCCGCTCGGAGAAACGAGGGAGGAATAGAAATAGATAGGATCAGAAAGACTAAGGACAGGTAGGTAATAATAAGTTGCAGGTCTAAGGAAGTGAGAAGGGGAGTGAGAGAAAGACTAGAAAAGGAGGAAGTCGGACTTAATGTCGAGGACGTGAACAACAGGGATCCGCTCCTGGTTCTGAAGGACGTACTTGCATGCAACAATGATGAAGAGCTCATTCAGGCCCTTCGGAAACAGAACACGGACGTCTTTCGCGGCCTCGACAAAGAGAACGACAGGCTGAATGTTAAGTATACGAGACGAGCGCGAAATCCCCACCCAACGCACGTTGTCCTCTAACAGTCTCTCCGCAGATATGGCGCAGAAAGGGCACTAGATAGAGCAGTGGTCCACCTGGACATACAGAGGATCAAGGTGGAAGACCAGTCCCCGCTGTTGCAGTGCTCAGTATGTCTAGGTTACGGTCACGGACAGTGGCGGATTTACCAATAGGCTGAGTAGGCTGGAGCCTACGGCGGCAGATTTTAGGGGGCGGCAAATTTGCCCCGATTTTTTTTTGTCGTACAAAAAAAATCTAAATGTTACTATGTTCGCTCACACAATTCAATCAACGTGTAATATCTTTCACCACTTAAATATGTTTTATACCGTAAATTGAGGTCCCTTTGCTCCCCATTGGATAACTATGCCCCAACTGTTTATTTGGTTTTATAGCGTTTTATAACCAAAAGTAATATATTCCCATTTGATAGAAAATATGTTTAAAATGTACTTTGTCTGTTCTTAACTCTGTAAAACAGCAATTGTAGTACATACATACGCAAAATTTGTATGTAGCAGAATATTACACGGGGTACAATGGACGGGGGTATGAATGGTACGGGGGACAACGGGGTAAAATGGCTAGTTTTGAAACATTTTTCATTCTGGAGCACAGTTACCCAAACGTTGGCTTACGCTTGTAGGTTGTAGGTAGGCTTCAAAGTGTTTAAATTGACTAAAACATTATTTTGATGCCTAGTAAGTGTTATAACAGGATCCATATGGTCATTCTACTACCAAGTTTTTAATACCTATGCCTATAAAAATCTACATACCGCATTATGATAAATTTTAAAATAATTCAGTAGTTAATTTAAATTTTTGAAGGCGTGTTTAGAGCAAAGAAGCCTCGTTTTACGATCTTGATAGTGTGTCTGTAATTTTAGGCATACATTACCACACCTTATAAGTAGTATGTAAGAGTAATTGTAGGTGAACTAAAAAGAAAAAACCGGCCAAGTGTGTGTCGGACCACGCACAATGAAGGGTTCCGTACCAACACCTACTAGTCCACATTTAAAACCACTATCCATATAGTAGTATCTTCATAGGGAACTCACGGCACTTACGACCTTTAGTTTGGGCAAGTCAGTTTTTAAGTGAAAACTCAAAAACCGTAAAACCTATTTTGTTCAAACCAAAAATCTTTGAAAGTATTTATTAATGCACACCACCTCAATTTTTTTTAGTATTTTAAACTTCATAGTTTGGAAATTCTTTATTTTGAAATTTTTTTTTCTTTTTAGTTCTTTTATCCACTGCAGTCATGTTTTTAAATTTTAATTATTATTTTATTTCGTAATTTTTGATTTTCATTTTAAAGTATCGTTGCCGTAAAATCATGTTTTAAATTTTTGGTCACAACACAAAATATAGATAAATAGTCCGCCATATTGTTTTTATTGCGACGTCACATCCTATGTAACAAAGAATCTCACATACATACAGACATGAACCCTGCAAACATTACACTCCTTTTTTTGGGCAGTCATGTAAAAATTATGTGAAATTACGAAAAAATATTTTTAATTTTGGAAGATACGACCTTTTTAGATTCAATGTATTGGATAATTGTTATAAATGTAGACTAGTAGGTGTTGGTACGGAACCCTTCATTGTGAAAGAAAGAAAGAAAAATGGTTTATTCTATAAAAGACACAAAACAAGACTTTATACAGACATATTTCCTACAACTATGCACAACTGCGCGTGTGATCCGACACGCACTTGGCCGGTTTTTTTTTATTCAATGTATTAGCAAGTGGTTTTAAATGTGGACTAGTAGGTGTCGGTACGGAACCCTTCATTGTCCGTGATCCGAAACGCATTTGACCAGTTTATTTTTTATTTTTTCAGTATCTCAATTTTATTTTTGAATTTTATTTTTCTTCTGCCCGAAACCGGGCGAAAAATGACCGCATTTTTCACATTTTATCGATTTTCGAAAAAGAGTTTTAGTCGAGCAGAAAAGTACATCTTCTGAATAACCCATCAGTGATCGGCATGGCACTTCCAATATTTTTTAAATATATCGCAGTCATTTCTAGGCCTTTTTTTCGGTATCGGAAATAAGTCATTTTTGAAATATGTTTTTTTTCTGACTGAAATCGGGCGACAGATGACCACATTGCTCACTTATTACTGATTTTTCAAAAATGTTTTCGAGATTTCAATTTTTTTTTTCTGTTTTGAAGCCTTCGTCGAGACGAGTTTTTGACACCCTATTCAGCCATTTACTGCCAAAACCCACAACACCAGGGCGATGTTCCGCTTTCACAGAAAATGGGACCTGAGGGCCTACTCCGAACTTCGAAATCTGAACTTCGTATCGTGCCGTCTCTTTCACTCATATAGTGAAAGGGACGAGAATGAAAGGGACAGCACGTTACGAAGTTCGGATTTCGAAGTTCGGAGTAGGCCCTTTGATACCAGAGCGGCAAAAACTAGGGTATCGAATTGTAGTACAGGTCAATAGGGGCGGCAAAATTTGAATAGACTAGTGGCGGCAAAAGTGTAAATCCGCCACTGGTCACGGACGTAAATACTGTAAGGAAACTGTAGAAAAATGTAGCCACTGTGGGGGAAACCATATGCAAGGACAGTGAGAAAATAGAACCGCGGGCAACCCGCCTTCGTGTACAAACTGTCATAAAGCTGGAGCAAGGAACACTGACCATAACGCGTTTGACACAGACTGCCCAGTCAGGAAAAGGTGAGATGCCATAGCAAGGGCTAAAGTGGCTTACTGCTAAGGGCACCTTTATGGAAAATCCGACAACCTGCAGAACTAACAGATACTAAACGACTACCTAACCGTGATGCAGGCCAATCCCCCGTGACAACTGTGAAGAGTCGAGTAATATTGTGAGTAATATAATTCATATTTCATAAGCAATTGTGATTGTTTCATTTATTTGCTAACCGCTGCCATTGCTGCCTAACACGCCATAATTCCCTGCTCACTATCTGCGGCTCACCGCCATTATCCCATCAGATCAACCTACCTTTTACCTAAGAACTGCGTCAAGATTGCGAGTTGGCTCCAGCTTACCTGTTTGTGCGGCATAAGTAGTAGGACTGACGGTAAGGCTTAACTAGATCTAGCACTGGGCTATCCTGAGGAACTGCCTTCTTCAGCTGCTGAGCTTCGCCAAGAAGATCTCCAGGGGCGCTACCGGGAACAGCAAACGAAGTTTTCCCTCTCTGTTGCACTTGCGTCCGAACGTGCAAGTGCGACAGAGAGCGAAAATTCGTTTGCTGTTTGCGGTAGCGCCCCAGGTAAGCCATTACGCAATCTCACACAAAACATACCTACTACGTTATTCAGTTGCGAAAATTAGTAACAAAATGTGCCGATAGATGGCGCTGTATCCACAGCGTCCATATCCGGCATCGTGCCGTTAATATTATTCCCGAATTAACGGCTCGGGATGGGTAGTATGGGTACACGGTGTTGTACGGAACCTTCGGTGCGCGAGTCGGACTTGCACTTGACCGGTTTTTTTCATCATCATCATCATTCAGCCGGAAGACATCCACTGCTGGATATAGGCCTCCCCCGAGGAGCGCCACAGCACACGGTCGCGAGCCACCCGCATCCAGCGACTCCCCGCTGCCTTGACCAAGTCATCAGTCCACCTAGTGGGAGGCCGTCCAACGCTCCGTCTTCCCGT
Source organism: Epiblema foenella (assembly GCA_963556455.1). Taxonomy (NCBI): domain Eukaryota; kingdom Metazoa; phylum Arthropoda; class Insecta; order Lepidoptera; family Tortricidae; genus Epiblema; species Epiblema foenella. The sequence goes on along the minus strand of OY747097.1, from coordinate 35,339,885 downwards.
GCGAGGCCGCCACTCGAGAACCTTTCTTCCAACGGTTATCGGTTCTACGAGCAATGTGGCCCGCCCACTGCCACTTCAACATGCAGATTCTCTGAGCTATGTCGGTTTTTTTACATGTGAATAATTTTGACAGTCCTGTACATGATTTGATGGTTAGTATAATACTTATATATATGTATGTGTGTGTGTAATATACGTATATGTTATATTACATTATAACAATTAGACCGGGGTTCGGTTACACGGTGATTATTATCACGCGACACGCTCACATCACCGTACAGATCACGTGGGTATTGATGAACATCGAAACGATATAAAATCGCGGTCATATTGTGTACCTACTCCGGTATTGTGATAACGGTCACCGTTAGTGTAACCGGCCCCATTAAGCATAATTTTTGTGATAATCCACATCGAAAGGGACCTTATGGCGGCAGGCGCTTACGTTGCACCTATTCACTATTGTATTGAAACAGCGGCAATAAAGGCGTAAGCGCCTGCCGCCATAAGGTCCCTTTCGATGTGGATTATTACATATACTCTTTTAGTTAAATAAAAAAACAGAAATCAGTAAACACTTTATATTTCATATTCGACGACCACTTCAGCCTAGTTGGTAGCGAGCCTGCTTACGAAGCTGGAGGTCCCGGGTTCGAATCCCGGTCAGGGTATTTATTTGTGTAAGTAACATGAATATTTGTTCCTGGGTCTTGGATGTTTTCTATATATTTATCTATATAAGTATGTATATCGTCGCCTAGTACCCATAGTACAAGCTTTGCTTAGTTTGGGACTAGGTCGGTTTGTGTAAGATCGTCCACAAATATTTTTTTATTTTATTTCAGTGCAACTGTGTTAAATAGCCAAAATATTTATTACTGTTTTCTTCTTAATTCAGAAACGAATAAACTTTCCAAATTCTGAATGAAATATATGATTTTCCAAAACTGTTTATTCCCACAACATTTACACACATTTTTCTTTTAAATTAGTTATAAAATTTTACTAAATAGTTATAAAATTTTAAACTCACTCAATTACATTAGAATTACCATAAATAACGTATGTAAACAGATGCAAGCGCCATTACCACGCAGCACACGGCGGCGCACCCTCCTCAGGCACTCCTAGGGCCTAGTCATAGTCATATTATCTAGAGAACATACCCAAACTACGTGATCAATTTTTTTGCGTTTTTTACCCCCCTCCCCCCCTAGGTGACCAAGCGTAGTATATGCCAAGACCCACCCCTCCCCCCCTAGTTTTCACGTAGTATATTTTATAAAAAAAAAATTGCGGAAAGTTGAAAAAATAATGGCTTTTCTTTGTATTTTCTCATACGGCCCCTAAAAATGCATACTTCGAGAGTGCAAGCGTGGTATAGCGTAGCTATTCAATTGTAATTGTATTTAGTAAAAAATATATCAAGAAGAAACAGTACATTGCGCACCAAGGGCGGTTAAAAAAGGATTACAATCAAGTGCCTATAAATGTAATTTTGTTAAGTTTATTGGCTTGAGTCTGCCATCCCTTTTTCCGCCCTTCACAATGATTTTGATCATATTTGCGGGGAAAGAAATAAAATCAAAATACAGGAAACACAATGAACTATTTATTAAATTAATTATTAAATGTCTTCAATAAAACGTTTCCTGAGTCGATCCACTCGGAAACGTTATGTATAACGGGGGCGGTGGTTTCTGAAGAAAGAGGGGTGATGGGGTTAAACCGTGGCGCGTGAGTCCGCTTCAATTAGAATGTTTCTCAAAAGCATTCTACCGGCTACGTGACAAGAAATCGACCCCCCCCCCCCGGTGACCAAGAGTGGTACTTTGACGACCCCCCCCTAAACGGGTCACGTAGTTTGGGTATGTTCCCTTATCTCTTAAACAATACAAGATTGTGTTAGAAAACACGTTTTCAATATTACCAAAGTTATATATCTAAATAGGCATTAGACATAAAAATTACATTAAACTTATTACTACCAACCATTCGGCAACTAAATAATTATCACAAGCTAACACCTAAACATGTTCGAACACTCGATGCGCGCTGCACGAGCAGAAACACCCTCTCAATAAAAACAATTTTATATTCTGTTTAAAAGTACTGTATTTTGAAATGATTTTCAATTCTTGTGGTAATCTATTAAACATTTTGACAGCTTGATTTCTCACGCAGTGCCGGGCGCGGATACAGGGGGGGGGGGGGGCAACAGGGGCAATTGCCCCCCCCCTGAAGCCTGTGTCAGGGGAGAGCAATTGCCTATGTCCTGCCGTAGGAAATATGTTCTGACAATAAAAACAGTTATCAAAATTTTATTTTCGGAAAGTTCGAAAGTGCCCCCCCCCCCCCCCCCCCCTCTGAACAAAATCCTGGATCCGCGCCTGCGCAGTGCTCCTGTACTTTTAATTAGGGACGATACATTACTTTCATATTGTTGGTGCGCGTTTTAGCCCCTAGGGGAAATATTCATACATATTTATGATTTGGGTCAATCAACTTTTTCTTGTTGTTATTCTGTCCCGTCAGCAAGGAGACAACAGTAACCATGTTTCTTAGAAAAATGTTTATAATATGGAATTCAGTCATGCTCAGGAGATAACCCATGTCCAAATGGATTTATAGTTATCGCTAAAACTCATATTTGGTGTATTTAAACCCTATAATGTGACAGTTTTTAAGAGTGACTCAGGAGACGTAACCATGGTAATAAGCGACAAAGTATAGTTGATCCACCCATTTACAAAACATTCTAATTTGACCAATCAAAGAACTTCACCATATTAAATCCACCAATCAGAAAACACGTCGACAGCCAATGGGAACGTTGGGTTCTTTTCGGTACATACTTTGATTAACTGATTTAGCTATTAAAAGCATTAGGTCTTTTTTTGTCCCTATTTCAACTATGATACATACCCAGGCATGTATCTGAATCAAAACAGTTAAAAAAATTGCCGCCATATACTCATTGTATTTTATGTAATTGTGGTTGGATAATCTTTGTTTATTTATTTTCTCGCAATCGAAGTGAAAAGTAGAGTGTATAACTCTGGTCTAAAAGCCATATTACCACTCGAACAATTTTCCCTCACTTCATTCGGGAAAATAACCATCTCGTGGTAATATCAGTACAATCTACTATTATGTTTAATGCAATGCCTGACACGCTTTCGTAGAGAAAGATAGCCTTATTGCGATTCCAATAAGGCGAAATAGAAAAGAGTGCCATGTTTTGTCTCTGTCACTGCCCGAGCACTTTTTCATGGTCGGGTTATTGCACAATGCACAGAGGGCCTACCGCGACCCGAAAACGAACGAAGTTCGAATATCTCCCTCTCTGTCGCACTTGCTAATTCGTGTGGCAGAGAGAGAGATATTCGAACTTCGTTAGTTTTCAGTTCGCGGTAGGCCCTCAGGTGGTTTGCTCCCTGTCATAAGCGACTCGGGACCAGGGAGCGATACCGGTATTTTTTAAAAAACCCTGAATTAGCCCAATATTTTGGATTATTTTTTGCTCTTTAGGTAGGGCTGAATCATGTATTTAGGTAACAACGTCGTATTATTAGATTGTCCCATTAAAAACGAAATAATGAACCGGTAACCTTAATAATACGGGTATTTTTCTATGGAGAAAATACCGGTATCCGATCCCTGCTCGGGTCATGCAAACCGGCCAAATTACGCGTACTATACATTTTTTAACCTCCTGAGACCCACCATACAAATAAAAATACAATCGAATTTGAATCTAACAGTTCCGATTACAAATTTGAATTTTATTTTATGTCAAATCAATCAAACCAAAACAAATGCAACTCTATCACTTCAAAATTTAACTTATTTCCCGTTGACAATATTTTGTCCTTTATATAGGACGCGGGGTCTTAGGAGGATATGGATATTAGAGATGCCACGAATAGTGAATTGGCCGAATACCGAATATTCGGCAACGCTGTCGGCCGAAGCGCCGAATATTCGGCCGCCGAATGCTTGGTGGGGGCGCGTTAGCTGGAATAAGACAAGTCACAACCTGTTTTTCTCGTTGCGTTCGCGCGGCAGGGACGACGGCTGAAAAGCTCGTTTTTATCCATCACAACTTACCACTGATTAATTTTAAGTACTAAAATGTTGTAATTCGGAAATAAATACATAATTTTGAGTAAAATAACGTGTCTTTTTTTACATGATTTGCTATTCGGTATTACCGAATAGCAAAAAAGTGGCCGAATAGGCCGAATACCGAATAGTTGCCGAATATTCGTGGCATCTCTAATGGATATTGTTCCCCTCACCCCCGGCAGGGGCGCTCGGCGGCGCATCTATGACTACTTGTGCATATACAGGGCGTCCCCCGGCTATGCCACGTGGAGGGAAAGTACCTTGTATACAGGCTGTAACAAAACTAGTGAGGATCCGTTTAAGGGCGTATTCGCTATCGTGTTTTGATTAGGAAAAAGTAGAAAAAAAATTTTTTGACGCAATATTTGGTCTTTGTATGGACAGTTGGCTGACTTGGACGACCTGTCGCATAAGAAAAAAATTTTTCGCGTCAAAAAAAATTTTTTTTTTTTACTTTTTCCTAATCAGAACAGGATACCGAATATGCTCTTAAACGGATCCTCACCAGTTTTGTTACACCCTACAATGTCGATGGAACATTTTACTGAAAGAAGACATTACTTGAATTTAGAAAACAATATAAACTACATTCACAGATATTTAAATAATTTTATGGTTGAGCCGGGCATCGAACTCGTTACACGTGATAAATTGATTAATTTTTGTATTAAAAATGTTAAAATTCATGGTCTTCCTTTTATTTCTGACACTACGTTAATTAGCAAAAAATAATCCACATGATGAACCCTTTCGATCGGTATGATAAAACTACAGGGTAATTATTTTTCTCATGTAACATAAAATTATTTAAATATCAGTGAATGCAGTTTTTTAAATTAAAATAATGTCTTCTTTCAGTAAAATGTTCCATCTACAATAAATATTCAAGGGACTTTCCCTGCATGTGGCATAGCCGTGGGACGCCCTGTATACATGATACCCGTTATAAACATTAATTCTGATACTAAATAACTAAACTTAATTTCTTAAAACTGAGCGCCACTCCACTTGAGCTGAATCACAGGAGATCGAAGTCGTCTCTCTGTAAAGTAACAAATTCCACAGTTAATTAGCTGTAATCAATGAATTTCATTCTGCAAGTGCCGCACTGCCACTATTATACGTCGAAATCTACTAAATCATTGCATCATACATTTCATCATACATTTTTTTTATTGTACTTTTTAATGTAGTGTAAAAGCCTCGAACTCTTTAAGTGCTGTTGCATGCCTGTTATTGGTACATAAATATGTTTTGTGTCCCTAAATATGTGTCATTTTGATTATATAGTTTATGTACTGTTGGTGTGTCAAATAAAATAAATAAATCATAACTATGGTAGTCTATGTTCGCCCGATTGTTTGCCACCCAAAAGCATAAATCAATGTGGGGACAGTATCGCGCAAATTGTGAGAGCCCGCTTCCCAGAGCCCCGCTTTATTATATCAATAATCAGCCGTTTATTTGCTAAAACATGGTACAACAAATAGGTCATAATCTAAAATATAAGGAACTACATGTTTGGTCACAAGGACATGCAAATATTTAAGGTATGTCATGTGTATCGCATGCATAATTTACTTATAAACTAAAAAACAATGTCATTTAAATATTCTTGAATGGAATAATAGGCCTTAGATGCTAAAAAATTATATAAAGCAGTTTTAAATTCTTTTCCACTTTCCAGTTTTAAGATCTTCACTGGTAGTTTATTGTAAATTCGGGGTGCCATACCAAATAGGCAAATACACTTTTTGATAAAAAACCGGTTTTGGAGGACTTATAATTTATTTTTTCCTGGTGTCGTAGGCTATTAAATCGAGTAAATTGATTAATGTTATGTTTTACGTGCATTGATATTTCGAACACATACAGGCAAGATAGAGTCAATATTTTATGTTTTATGAAAAGCGGCTTGCATGGATCAACTGGTTTAATACCAAATACAGATCTTAAACATTTCTTCTGACTCTTGAATAATTAATTATGAAGCAGCGGTTCTGTTTCAACTCCAAAGGTTGAAAGCCACTGCCCTTTAGTGCAGTTGGTTCAGTAGTGACCAACATTTTCACAACACAAACAAAGGCCAGAGGGGGGGGATAGTTGGGATTTATCCTTGTACATTATGTACTCATCGTACCTGTAGAACGGGCGCTCAATAAGCCAGTTTTTTAACCGTGTTTTAAAACTATGCAAGCTTGGGGCTTCGGTTATATCCTTTGGTAATTTGTTGTATACCTTGGGGCCCATAACGTGTGTAAGTTTGGACGACTTGCTCAACTTGCGGCTTATACCCATAAGTTTGTCGGCATTTCGCGTTTCGTACTCGTGCACCATGGCATTTGTTTTGAATGACGTAAGGTGTTCACGCGCGTACACAGCCACTTGCATAATTAGCAACGCTGGTAATGTTAGGATGCCCAGTTTTATAAAGAGTTCCTTCGCCGGAGTATCTAGCGGCACTCGTGCTATAATTCTTATTCTATTAAATATATCGTCGTCTAGTACCCATAACACAAGCCTTCAAGAGCTTACTGTGGGGCTAGTCCTATTTGTGTAAGATTGTCCTCTAATATTTATTTATTTTATTTAAACTGGTATGAAAGCAGTTTCGTTGTGAGAAGAAACGTTACTAGTTTTAACCACGTTTAACTAAATAGCGGAAAATGCTATTCGACATAAATTTGTGCTTGAAACAGTGTATATGCATAACAGAGATGTTGCAGGTAGTTTTTACATCCGCAGCCACATAAACCGATACAGTTTTTACAGATGCAGATGCTTAGAGTCGCGTTTACGTACAGGCGGCATGCTGCCAGCACGCTGCGTCCTCTAATATTTATTTATTTATTATTATTAATAACAGGATATGATGGGCGCTCACCATCTCATTGTACTCCATGACGTGCCGCTTGATGGCGGAGCCGTCGACCCACGTGACGAGGTCCTCGAGCGCGCGGCTCACGAGGAAGGCGGGGTCGCGCACCGGCTCGGGGCCCACGCGCACGTGCCCCTGCTCTATCAGCTTCGTCGCCTCCTTCAGGCTCTCCGACATTCTATCTGGTTCACAACGGTCTCCGTTAAATAAATAAATAAATATTAGAGAACAATCTTACACAAATCGAACTAGCCCCACAGTAAGTCAAAGTCAAAGTCAGAAGGCTTGTGTTATGGGTACTAGACGACGATATATTTAATAGATATAAATACTTAAATACATAGAAAACATCCAAGACTCAGAAACAAATCTTCATGCTCATCACACAAATATTTGCCCTGACCGGGATTCGAACCCAGGACCGTCAGCTTCACGGGTAGGTGCACTACCCACTAGGCTAAACCGGTCGTCAACTCCCTTCCTTTCTTTTAAGATGCTATGTTACTTCAGAAATCAGAAATATTTATTAATGCAAAACAAAAAGAACAAGAAAATAAATAAAAACAGAAGAACAAGGTAGGTATTGCACGAAATGGTTCTGTCTCAGCGTAGTGCTGGCGCGGTTGCTAGCGCTGATCTTCCGACAGAACCATTAAGTGATTTCCCAGAAGGTAACACATTTAAATAAAAAATAAACTAAAAATGACAAGAAGCTATAACTACAATTAAAAGAACAGAGAAAAACAAGCGTAAAAAATAACAGAAAACAAGAATATAAATAAATTAAAAGAACTAGACTCCGTAATGTCTGATCCAGCAACCCGTCCAGCCGATGAATTATTGCTTTTTGTCTATTCTTTCCCAATGGAAAGATGCAATGCATCATAAAAATATGGGACATTTTTTGTCATATTTGAGTCGGTTCGATTTCCAAACAACAAGTCATTTTTAGTAAACCTTTGAATGCAGTATTACTAACTTTAGAAAATAAAATAAAGTGTCCTTTCAGCAGAATGTCCTATTTACAATATTTATATTAGATTTTATTATTTTCATGTTGACGTGTTATAGATATAGCTCAAAATATTTTATTATGATTAGTGTACCTACTTTATTACCTTTTATCTTGACGCTTAGAGACCTTATACATCTCTAACAAATCTCGATTGTTATTAGTTTCTTAGTCTTATTTTTGACATGTAACACTACATTTAATTAATGATACTTTGATTATTGTATTATTTTTATTTGATGTACAAAATCTATCTAGGATTTTGACTTGTAAAAGTGCCCTTGAGGCCTATTTGCAGAATAAATGTTTTGATTTTGATTTTAAGGTACAACCCCTCATGTCGCAGTCCCGGGATGCCGTGTATACCCCTCTGGACGAAAGCAGGGCTCGGAAACCAGTTTCAACTTCATACCATTAACCGGTTAAACATTTCGGTTAATTGCGTTTCACGATATGTTGTCGTATTTTAAATCATTTGTTCTATAGATGAAGGCTAACAATAACAAATCTTAAAATGAAAATGGAGAAATGAAAGCAGGGACCGATACGGGTATTTTAAAAAAACCCTGAATTAGCCCAATATTTTGGATTATTTTTTACTCTTTATGAAGGGCTGAATCATATATTTAGGTAACAACGCCGTATTATTAGATTGTCCCATTAAAAACGAAATAATGAACCGGTGACCGTAATAATACTGGTATTTTTCTATGGAGAAAATACCAGTATCCGATCCTTGAATGAAAGTACTTTAGGAGATATTTCAAAAATAATAAAAACCGGTTCCGGCCCTGGACAAAGGTGTGGTTATTGAAGGTGCTACTTGAATGTACAGCGGAGGCGATACACACTGCGAACCATGACGACGGGCAGGCGCCGCCGGCAGAAGGCGCTCGCGGACACGTCGGCGGCCAGCGCCAGGTCCCAGCGCGTCGGGATCAGCCCCAGCTGGTAGAGCTTCTCCAGCAGCTGCGCGCTCGCGCGGCCGCGGAACTCCGCGCCCGCGTCCAGCTCCTTGATCTTGTTCGCTACCTCGCGGACCTCCCGCGAGAGCTTGTTGTACCTGAAGAGACAGTAGCGAAAAACAGGCTAAAGATAAAACCGTATATTCGTAAAATAACTACACTACTTTGTACGGGTCTAGGTACTAACAAACATACTGTAAGTGGACTCACTTGGTGTAATCCTCGCGCTTCTGGACGTAGTATTTTTTCATTACTTTCACCTCGTTCAAGTTGTTGTCCACCTTCCATGATATAAAATCAACTTTTTTAAGGAGTTTCTGCTCGTGAAACTTTAGTTTTCGCACCATGTTCACGCTGTGAAAGAATTTGAATATCAAGGTGTGATTGTCTCTCGATAATGAAAAGTAAAACAAACTGAAACAAACGCACGTTTTCGTTTGTCGGCTCGTCAGTCAAATCGTCAAACGCACGTTTTTGTTCGTTGCCGTTCAGACTACCCGATCCGATATCGGTGTAGGATCCTACACCGATATTGCTGTTCACATCATCCGATAATATCGGACCGGTATCGGCTGAAGAGTATTAGAGCGTGTCTATAATGTCTATGCCCTACTTACTATTGCGTGATACACTCATATCACACTACGTATCACATAGGTATTGATGAATATTGAAGCAAAATCCAAACAAATTAATAATACCACGATAACATTGGCACTCCAGTATTGTGATAATAATCAACATGTAACGGGCCCCATTACAACCATCACGACCGCCTGGCCACAAAATGGCGATAGCGGTCCAATATTATCGGACGTGAAATCCTACACCGATATCGATCGGATAGTCTGGACACGTCCTCGTGTCAAAATCAAAACCAATCTCAAAGTTGTTTGGATGAAAATATTTTGGCCATCACTGAAAAAATAACTTACCCTTAACTAGATACTGGGGCGCTACAACGAGTTTTCCCTCTCTGTCGCACTTGCAAGTTTGTACATAAGTGAGACAGAGAGGGAAAACTTCGTTTGTTGTTCGCGGTAGCCCCTCTGTACTTATGCTGCAACCATGCTTGCTGCAACTGGTCAATATTCCATAAGTTATTTGTAGAAAAAAACAAACTTCTCTCTTGTTTACTCCTACGTATCTTTTACACGTGAAAGTTGAAAAAGAAAATGAGTAGAATGTATGGCGGCATGCTTTAATAACAATATTATCTCATTAAAATGTCAATATGAAAAATCCGTGATGTATTGACCTAACCAGTCTTTTATACACTTTGTAATTTTACAGTACCAGCAAGTCGGCCTCAAATGTATCATAATGCATAAAAGCGACTATTGCTTCCTTCAATCGAGGCATAAACATAAGAAGCGGCATCAGGCGGAAGAATTCGACGAAGAACTGAATACATTGTTTAATAAAAAGTTTCGCTTTCGTTTTGACTCTGATTGGAAGCTACCCCCAAGTGAGTCGTGGTTTTCCGCGCCGCCTTGGCAAGTGAAAGAGTTGGAGACTTTGAAGAACCGCCTGAACTTTCATAAGAGTCAGCTGAACGACTTCGATATTGAGGAGTGGAGCAGCCACACGCGAAGACGGAACCCCGCCGGGGAGGTGTGCTGGAAAATAAGGTGTCTAGTGAACCCCGAGTTCCTGACGCAGGCATGGACCAAGTTCTACGAGTGCGCGTGTTCGTACAGCGTGGTGCCGCCGGCGGCGGTGGCGGCGGGCGAGCTCGTGAGCCTGCACCTCTGCGAGGCGCCCGGGGCCTTCATCACGTCCTTGAATCACTATTTGAAGCAGAACTACGAAGGTATCGAGGTGAGAGACTATTCAGGTCTGTGTTGTATTTTGTCTTTCTAAGCAACCAACTCAATTTCTAAAAGAACTTATGTTGATATTCACACAAACTGACTGTTTATTATGACATCTTTAAATGAAATGAATGCATTTTATTCTGCGAGTAGGCTGCAATGGCACTTTTCCAAGTCAATATCTATTAGCGTTTCTCAAGAGACCGCTGCTGGAAAATAATTAAATTGTTTGATATCCTTACTAGCAAGAACTGTGTCAACTAGATACAATGAAAATATACATGATTTTTTACGCTCTGGGCCATGCATTTTTGTCTGTTAGATAATACTTAATCCTATAGTCTCTGACAGCAATGATATTTTAAGAGCTGGAAAGGTTAAATTCAAATGTCATCAGGTAACTTAAAAATAAAACGAAATGTTTACTTTCAGACTACAATAGTGGCAAACGACTGTAACGACTGAAACGACTGTGTGTGTGTGTGTGTATTGTAATATTTCTGTAATATGGGTCATGTAAAGTATCAGAAAGTAAGAATCTCTACTCTGCAGAAAAGAAGGCGGGTATGGCTGTGGCGTGTTTCAACCGCCCCTTCCCATGAGTTACGATCACGAATGCATCAAAATTTTACAGGGTAACTTCGCTCACAAAAGTTCATACACTTGTCATCGTTATGTACAAATAATTTGTAATGCACTGGAAGGGGCAGTTAATCGCGCACGGCCAAACCCAGGTATGTACAGGCCTCATTTAAAAAAAAGTATCAATGTCTTTGTTCTTTGTGATTCACTATCATTGTCTTATTAATTAGTAAGATGGGACTAATTTTTAATAAGACAAAATCTTTTCGCCGTTACTCCAGGTAGATGTATGTAGATGACGTAATTACTTAATTTTCCAGTGGAAATGGTTGGCAAACACACTAAACCCATACTACGAAGGGAACAGCCCCGGCAACATGATCAGCGATGACCGGTTCATGTTCCACACACTGTCGCACTGGGACTTTGGAGTGGACAACACTGGGAACTTGATGGACTGGCGGAACAGTCAGGCTATCGTTAAGAATGCGTGTCAACTGGGCAAGGTGAGGCAATACTGACACCAACAACTGTTCCATGTGACACTGCTCCCACCGGGACTGTCCTGTACAACACCGGGAACCTGATGCGGAGCAGTCGGCTATTGTTAAGAATGTATTTATTTATTTATTATCTAGGATCACCAACAGTGGCAACAACAGTCATTTGCACTATACACAGAAAAGTACATGGTTTACATTTAATTGCGCCACCAATTACAGGTGAACACAGCATGCATTACAGGAAGCATCGACTTTAGAAAAACTTAAGAAAACATCTACATAATGATTAGTTAATAGTACGTAATATGCTTAAAAATAAACTAGGAACAAGAGGGTCCAAACTCTAATGGCGAATGGCTATGGTTATTGAGGCACTTCAACCGATAATCGACAGAAGTTTCGCTTTAAATCGATTTAAACTGTCGTGATGTATGTCCAGCTGATGGTCTGAATTGTTTGAATTGTTGCTCAGTTTATTGTAATGACAGCAGTTGTAATGAATGTCAGCAAAGTAGTTGTTTCTGTAACAATGGTGCTGGTTTACATGTCTAGAGGGAATTCACTATCCTGCCCGTTTCAGTGCAGACTGCGAGACAACCCTGGCTCAAACAAAGTAATTAAAATTATATTATGGAAGTTATACATAGCTTAGAATTTTAATACCTTAAATTACTAACTTTTAAGTTGATTATAAATTACTAGCGACCCGCCCCGGCTTCGCACGGGTGCAATGCTGATGCATGTATTATACATATAAACCTTCCCCTTGAGTCACTCTATCTATTAAAAAAAACCGCATCAAAATCCGTTGCGTAGTTTTAAATATTTAAGCAGACAGGGATATAGGGACAGAGAAAGCGACTTTGTTTTATACTATGTAGTGATAATGTTATAGTGTAATAGGCTTATTGACAAAATTTTAAAAAATTGGGAAGTTTTATTTTTGTTTGAATACGGCGCCAAAACGAACATTCACTGTAGCCGCCATATTATGTCAATATGATGTATTAAAAAAATAACAGTCAAATACTCTTTGGTAGCGATAGCTACAATCAATGATTGACATTTGACAATACAACTAGATGACGTCACATTACAGGTAACCTTGTCACACGCCACATAGTTTTGTTTGAAGTCACCTGACACACAGATTAAAAAAAGTGTTCTATTATTGCGAAAATAAAATGTTTAGGGATGTCTTCTCAAAGTACTGACAGTCATTGACCCGTAACTCATATTTGCCATAATCAAGCTCGGGTATTGCAAAATAGTCACCATATTGTTCCAATTAGATATTAACCCGCGTAGCGCTACCACAAAGAGTGACATTTGACATTTCGGAGACCCCACGCTACACTAGCGCCTCTAGCGGCGAATTCATACGCGGTAGCCCTCACTGTGTTCCGAATCACGCTCTCAGCGCGCTCACGATCAGACCGACTCACAGATGAGATGTCGCGACGACACACTCAGGCGTAAGCACCTTGAGCGCAAACGTCTAGTTGACATTTGATATATGAATATGACGTCATGCGATGACCGGTCCGAATCAAAACACCAGTCCGCGGCGACCGCGGCCCTGAGCGCGCTAACTGAGCGCTGTGACTGGTCCAGGTGCTGCTGGCGACGGCGGACGGGTCCGTGGACTGCGTGCCGGAGCCGGGCGCGCAGGAGGAGGTGACCTCGCCGCTGCACTACTGCGAGACCGTCACCGCGCTGCAGGCGCTCGGCCCGGGTATGTCGGGCGGAGTGCGTGCCGGAGCCGGGCGCGCAGGAGGAGGTGACCTCGCCGCTGCACTACTGCGAGACCGTCACCGCGCTGCAGGCGCTCGGCCCGGGTATGTCGGGCGGAGTGCGTGCCGGAGCCGGGCGCGCAGGAGGAGGTGACCTCGCCGCTGCACTACTGCGAGACCGTCACCGCGCTGCAGGCGCTCGGCCCGGGTATGTCGGGCGGAGTGCGTGCCGGAGCCGGGCGCGCAGGAGGAGGTGACCTCGCCGCTGCACTACTGCGAGACCGTCACGTATCAGGAAAGACAGGCCCTCCTGTTCGGGCACACCGACAGGCAATACATATCGTTTTTGTGCTCACCAGTTGGCGCCACTGTCGAGTAAGATCCAGCTGTCAAAAATTGTTATTGGTCATTGTGGGCATGAGAACGAAGTTTACATTTAAATCATATTTAGTGGTACCTTAAAACCGTACCGTAAAAATATCGAACATCTCGCATTGTAGCGCAGCCCCGTTTTGTGCGGACATTTGACATTTCGGAGACCTCACGCTACACTAGCACCTCTAGCGGGTAATTCATACGCGATAGCTCTCATCGTTTCAGAAATAATTGTAGACAAGCAGTCTAATTATCACGTTAGGAGAGCAGGGCCCCGGGCACACCGCACTCTACTCACTCGACCCGTATCTTCCGCAGGAGGCACATTCGTTTTCAAACTGTTCACCACGTTCGAGCACTCCACGGTGGGGCTGCTGTACCTCGTCAACCACCTGTTCGAGGAGGTCAACATCTACAAGCCGGTCACGTCGCGGCAAGGCAACTCGGAGGTGTACGCCGTGTGTCTGCGGTACAGGGGAGGCGAGCTGCTCAGCGGCTACATTCCCAAACTGAGATCGGCGTACGGGACGAGCTTGTACCAGAGCAGGTCGCTGTTCCCGCTCGAGGACATCCCCGCGGCCTTCATCGCGCAGGTCGAGGAGTGCGCCGGCTACTTCTGCAGCCTCCAGTGTCAGGTGATCAACAACAATCTACAAGCGTATTTAATGCGGAACAACATGCCCTTCGCCGTGGACGTGAAGCGGCTGCGGGCCGTGGTGGCCGCCGAGTACATCCGCCGGTACGACCTGCGGCCGCTCGAGTGCGAGCGGGAGGTGTTGCGGGGGACCCTGCACGAGGAGAACAAGGCGAACACGAGCCCCCGGTGCCACCGCGGCTCCTACACCGAGCGGCGGCTGTACGCGCGCATGGCCGTGCGGGACAAGTGCGCCAGCCTGCTCGCGTTCCTGCGCAACGACATCCTCAACCTGCCGATCTTCATCGAGGAGCCGGTCCGGTGGCGGCGCTTCTACGAGGAGGAGCTCGAGCTCCGGCCCGCGTTCACGTACGGCCTGCCGCTCGACACCGTCGACAGCTCCAAGTTCATATTCGTGCCGATATTCAAGCTGTACAAGCAGATCGTGGCGGAGGAGCGGTTCGCGAGCATCGTCCGCGCCGGCGAGGCGGCGGAGCGGCCGCGCGCGGGCGCCGCCCTCCGCTTCCCCGACAGGGAGCCCGCGGAGACGCACAGCGACTACGAGCGGCGCTGCCTGCTCCGGCTGCTGGGCGCGCTGCGGGGGCTGGCGCTCGGCGAGTCGCTGGCGCTGGCCGACTTCGGCGCGCTCACGCACTTCAACGTGAGCGTGCTCTACGTCGTTTGCAAGAAATGCTTCGAGAAGACCGGCTTCGCGGCGGACGGCATCATCCTCGGCAAGTTGCTCAGCAAGAAGGCGCTGCGGCACCTGGAGGAGGTGTGGGAGGAGTGCGGGCGCGCGCGGGGGAGCGGGAGGGCGGTGTGGAGCTCGCTGCCGGTGCGCGCCACCGACGCCGGCGAGTTCCACGCGAGCCTCGTGCTCTACAACAACACCGTCTACAGGGACAAGTGCGTGCGCTACCTGGACAGGATACAACAAACGCTGTCCGCTCAATAAACACTACGGTAATTACAAGATTTTCGAACATTTGGCCGTTTTATTTGAAACCGGGGTTCGCAGTCGCTTTTCCGAGTGAAAATATAGAAACTCTCCGTTTGTAAGGAATAATGTCTCTCACTGTAACGGATAGTTTACCAATTTCAATAGCCGAAAATGAGCTGATGTGTGAATCCTACTTGTGACATATTATGTCTGTTATTCAATCACGCGAAAAAGGCTGAACGGATCATCTTATTAACGTATAACATATTCTAATTGTTTAGGATTCCACTGGTAACCAGGCTTTTGTCAGGAGCGAAGAGTAAGGGACTACTGGAAAGGAGTGAGGGTCACTCAAGGCTCCTTCAATGCCACGCGAATTTGGCCCTTTTCGAATCGCTCCCTAGTTCGGTTACATACCGAACATTCGCTTGAGTCTGTACGGAGCTGTCATCGCGCGCGCATCCCTTAATGCCGCTCAGACATACCACGGTGCTTTCGTGGTCACTATCACTGCTTTCTGTGTCGTTATACGCTGTGCTGCGCTTCACCAACATCCAGCAAGCAGGAGGAGAAGGGAGATGGCATTCACGACTCGAGCTGCCGCCATTGGGGTTCACAAGGCGAGTGGATCGCTCATTTCCCTTGATAATCGCCTTGGTTACTTTCCTTGGGGACCACTCTCTTTCAGTCTTTCGCTGAGCTATCAGAAACTGCTACACTAATACTTTTTATCGCGAAAATCATCCCTCAAACGGATGAAATAGGAAGTCGATATTGAATTAGTTGGCGTGGCATTAAACTTTACAATGATGGTGTCAAGTGAACTTGGCCGTTTCTCTGCAGATGGGGACTAATGGGTTAAATAATGCGGTTTCGACAAAAAAAATACGCATAATTTCATTTGTCAGATTATTATGTGACAAATAAACTCTTCACAAATAATTATAACAAACACCCAATAATTGACAAGTGAACGTCTAAACAATGACTCGCTTACCAATCTGGTAATTTGACCAAAAATGTAGTCAATTGTTTCAGTTGGAAAAATATATTGTACGCTAAATATAATAAGGCAAATGATTTGTATCATCGACCGCTTAATCGATGACAATTGATTTGCATCTTTATTTAATTTATACAAACGATACAAAATTAAAACTAAAAAGTAAACAAACAAGCACGCATGCATGCATGCAAATAAGCATGATTTTTCAAGGCGAAAATAAAAACCTGACACCAGAAGACTAAGGCGGGAGCTCCGCTTCGATTCGTTCCCGCCTTAGTTGGCCCATTGTTATAGGCTGGGATGAAACTTGCAAAAACTCTGTGGGCGGCCGACTGTCGGTGTGAGGCCGTTGCGCGTTGGCTTCTGTTATTAGTATGTGGAAAATATTACTTCGTTGGCGCATTGAGTTTTTAACCATCTTCGTTTTTTTTATTATTATATTCAAAATACAGTTTTCTATGTAGAATATAAATACGTCATTAAATTGGAGGGCACAAATTAAATGTACTTGTAAATTTTAATGCGGTTATACCTACGGAAAGAAGTCCTCGTTGGCTATCCACACCACACCACAGATTAAGTAATAGTACAAGTACAGAAGCTTCATGTTTAGGCTTCTTCGCGTTTAGGCATAAAAAACGTACCTACTCTGTGCATCCCTGTCTATCGTATAGCTTGTATTCATTCACACGCCGCACGTGTAGCGCTAGGGCTGTCACGCCAAAAATACATCGATGAAGGCAAAAAGTGAGGAGCCAGAGGTCGCTCGAGTACAGTGAACCCATTGTTCGTTCCGGACTCTATTTAATGAGAGCTGCCGTTTTTGTGCTCACCAGTTGGCGCCACTGTCGAGTAAGGTCCAGCTGTCAAAACTTATTGGTTATTGTGGGCATGAGAGCGAAGTTTACATTTAAACCATATTTAATACCTTAAAACCGTACCGTAAAAATATCAAACATCCCGCATTGTAGCGCAGTCCCGTTTTGTGCGGAAAAAAGGAGGACATAAGTCTCCGAGAGACAAAACTGTCTCAAAGCGCTGACAGTCACTAATATGTGCCATACAAGCCCAGGTATTGCAAAATAGTCACCATATTGTTCCAATTAGATATTAACCCGCGTAGCGCAACCACAAAGTGACATTTGACATTTCGGAGACCCCACGCTACACTAGCGACTCTAGCGGCAAATTAATACGCGATAGTCCCCATTGTATTGCTTATAAAACAGTGTCCACGGCGCTAGCGACACCTATAGGTGTTAAAGCGTAAATTTTCAAAGCAACCTACCTACATGCTATCAAATAAGGCCCATCTTCGCTCCTCCGCAACACACGGCTGACTTTAATCTTCTTCTGTGAGACTTTCATAAGATATGTAATTATTATTAATTTATTATAGGTACATACAATAAAATAAAATATGTAATATTCCGTAAATCTAAACTTTACTTTCCAATGAATCCATAATTAATTCATTTAAATAATCAGCCTTCTCCCCCGCGGACCGCAAGCTGCTGTATTTACTCCAGGACACCTGCAAATCAAAGAAATATTAAATTCAATCATTAAGTATACAAGGTGACTGCTTATTGAATACTTTTAAGAGTATAGTACAACTATTACAGTAGTTAGGGAGGCGAATAGGGGAATTTTCAGTAATACTCGAGCGTGGCAGTTTAAGATATGAGAGATACCTTAGACCTAATAGAACAATCTTGTAAAGTATTTAGCTCTATAAGTAGTGACGCGCGCCTAGGATAGACGATCAGATTAGTAAAAAAAAAACGATAGTCTGAAATACTCGAGCGCGTCAGATTAAGATATTGGGGGTTGATTTTAGTGTTTTAAGACTAAATTTAACTAATCTGACGATAAGTCCTTGACGCCGCCGAGTTATAGGGTCGCGAACTTGTAAAAAAAAAACGTTAATCCGGCATTCTCCAGCGCGATTCTTTATTTTTTTTATTTTGAAGAATATAATGTAAAACTTACTAAAAATACAAAATCTGCCGGTTTCCTAATTTAATATTTTTTCGTAACTTTGCATCATTATAATGTAGCGGTTCATAGCATACACCTTCCAGCCATATCTTATAATTCCGAATGTCGGATAATTCCGAAAATAACAAATTCCAGTCAAACTAAGCTATTTTATTGCATCTCATCATCATTACCATTAAAAAGAAATGTTTAATGTTTTGTAGGAAAATCTCAACAACATGTGTGTAAATTGGACGCCATGTGTACAGCGCCATCTATAGGCGACTTTTGTTACAAATTTAAGCGACTGAATAACTTTGTTTGTATGTATGGTGGTTTTTCAAGGATAATTCATTAACACGTAAACCGATTTAATTTTTTTTATATTATTTACATACAGTTATATTTTTTCCTTGGTTAACTTCGGGGATAAGACCCTTCTTATCCCCGGGTGGGGGGTATTTTTACATTTTCCCTCATAAAACAAAAATGACTCAACGTAAAAAAAAGTGTTTCAGAATGTGCAACCCAAGCCCTTTCATATAAAATCCTACCCCAAATATTAACTAGACTTTCAAATTTTACTGTCGTTTTTCACAGAAAAAAAATTAAAAACGTCATAGGTAAGCCTTCTTTATAACTATTCCAAATTTCAAATCGATAGCATTAGTTGTTGAGATATTTAGCGATGTGACAGACAGACAGACAAACTGAAGCTATAAGGGTTCCTTTTTACCATTTTGGTACGGAACCCTAAAAACGAAACAATATCATCACCAACTCACCCAAGCGACCGCAAACCCGCGCACTAAATAAAGATCTTGCATGACCACTTCAAGCGTCATATAAGGTTACTTTTAATACTACATAAATTACGTGAGATGTTTAAGGGGGGGAGGGGGTCGAGTCAAATCTCATCTAATCTTACCGTTGGAGAGTGGGGGTTCTCGGCAAATATCACGCAATTATTTTTCTGATTGAAACAAAAAAAAATTATACTATTTTGGCCCATTTAATCCAGATTGTACACGCTTATAAGATTTAATCTTAAGCGTAATCGTAATACGATTAAGATTATTCACTAATTCGTTCGAGAGAAAATAATTTCATTCATACTTCGACGTTAACTCTCAGCAATATTGATTACTAGTCTTAACTAGTCGTAAATAAAAGCACGAAGCAAATTTTTTTTTTCGTTTTACAATAACAATCCAACGCGTTTACGTAAGAAACCCACATTTAAAAAAATCTCACGTGAGATTGGGGGATGGAGGAGGGGGTTGAATAAAATCTCACGACATCTCACCAGGGGGGGAGGGAGGGTCAGAAAATTTAAAAAAACACCTCACGTAATTTATGGACGCCCCCTAACTAACGACTAAAAATAATTACCAAAGCTGCATGATAACCCAGGGCACGCAGGTCTCGAAGTTTGGAGAGGAACGGCCCGGTCGGCGTCCCGGTATTCGTTATTTCACCATACCTTCCAGGAATAACGATAACTATCCATTTGTTGTCATCAGGAGGTCTCCGTAAAACACCACAGCTAGAAGTTTTGAAAACATCCGCTACTGGCAATGGCCTGCCATCATGGCCGTTGCAAATTATTATATCTGGAACATGGAAATACATAAAATTATTATCAAATATTGAAAACTAGCGACCCGCCCCGGCTTCGCGCGGGTGCACTATTTAATGGATGTTATTATACATATAAACCTTCCTCTTCAATCACTCTATCTATTAAAAAAAACCGCATCAAAATCCGTTGCGTGGTTTTAAAGATTTAAGCATACATAGGGATATAGGGACAGAGAAAGCGACTTTATTTTATACTATGTAGTGATGCAGCAATAATCCTCGATTGAATTATGTTGTGCCACTCATAAGACACGCATAGATCACCCTTGGGGCCCATTTCTTGAAGCTACAAGTTACAAATTACAAGCGGAAGTTTCTTTTCAATACCTTTTAATAGAAAGAGACTTCCGCTTGTAATTTGTAAATTGTAGCTTTGAGAAATGTGCCCTTGGTGTGAGGAGTGAGGTAAGCAGGCTTGCGTGGCACTGCATATAAACATTACCTTTGAGTGTGTGTCTTGTTACATTTAATCTAGTTTTTAAATTCTAATTCTAACATAAGTCTTTTTAAGTTACACTAATAAATAATGAGATCTCTTGAATAAATAAATTGAATAAGCTCAAAAGTGCTCACTTCATATTTATTTATCGTATGGCAATTATTTCGAACCGTGAGATCTTCGAGAAGACAGTACGGTTGCCAGTTTTGTTGCACTTTTAGCAGCACCCAGGGATCACGTGTAGGGCAGCGGTGGGTACTCCCTACGGACGTGGTGCAACTTCGACAGGATGTTCGACATTGATGTGATATTATTATTTTATTGTACCGAAATTTAGCTCTGACTGTACTATGCAATTCAAATCTCTAGTTCATTTCGAAACTAGAAATTCATTTTTGCTAATAAATTGTTCTATATAAGATTTCAAGCTGACATGGTCATTTACATTAGAATTACGACTAGTAACGGAATATTTACCATGTTTTTTTTTTCATAGCTTATACAGTGTCCCACTGCTGGGTAAATGCCATCCCTCTTTTTCGCCACTCGTCTCGGTCGTGTGCCAGCTCCCGCCATTCCGTACAAAATGTATCAAGGTCGTTCCGCCATCTCCTTTTCAGTCTGTTTCGGCCTCGGTAGCCGTCTTGTGGGATCCATTCAGTGGCTACTTTGGACAGATGTGCCCAGCCCAGTCCCACTTCACCTTTGGGGTCTTAACACCCACTATATACAAATACATGGTAAATAGGTAAATATCCCATTAGTAATCATAGTTTATTTGTGTATAGATTCTTACCTCCTTTCTGATGATGGGTGACAACATGGCCCCCCGCCACACAATCCTCTCCCCGTTTCTCCTTCAGTATCCTCATGACATTCAAGAACATCTTGTCCCGAGCCCTGTACTGTTTATAATTCTCTTTCCCTTCACTTGGACAGTGGTCTGTGTATGTTTTTCTCAATATTGTTGCCTGTGTTGTAGTTAGCCTATGCATTGTTTCCATTGCACAATAAATGTCGCTAGCATTATGGATTGTTAAAATTTCTTTGCCATAATCTTCACAATTGTCTCCATAGGTATTCAATAGAAATTCTGGGCTTAATATTTTATCCATCATGTCAACTGGGTATATGTTAAGCATTCCTAAGTATGCAATGGTACGAGCATATTGTCTACCGAATTCGTTCATTTCTGGCTCTCGCTCCTTTTTTCTCAATTCATCTATAACTTTTTGGAAGAAGCACTCCTTTGTGTCAGGTCTGTGGTTAAATGTGCCAAAGGCGAAGACTAGTCTCTCCAAGTCTTTTATTCTGGCTTCAGGCAAGGCAGTGATAACACTTTCTGCAATTTTAGACAAGCAGTCTTTGTGAAGTGTGAATGAGGCTGTGCCTAGTAAAGCAAGTTGTACTTTGGGCATGATAGGCAACCGAGGAAGCTCATGCTGCAGGGCATCCAGCAGCTGGTAGACTTTGTTGTTTGGATCTGATTTCATAGAATACCGAATCAGCTTCAGCAGAGCTGCCAGAGACACTTCATGCACATCAGCAGAATGCACTATAATTTTATCTATTATTTTTTCTAGCAATGCCATTTTTCTTATGGGATTTTTGCTTTTAAAAAACCCCATTGACATAACAGCTAGTTCGTCTATTGAGAACTTTGAAAAATTGAGATGCAAATGCATTTCTATATTGTGCATGCCATCCGGGGATCTACGGTTTGCATTTATGAAGAACAAAGTCTGAACCAGCTGCTCTGGAGTCAACTGATCTACCTTGCTTGCTATCCTTTGCAAACTATTTGTGGTGTACTTGCTCACTCTTATTGCATTTAATAAATAGAATAAAGACAAATATAAGAGCATCTTATCTACCGACCAGTCCCAATGCCTCTTCAAACACTCATCATCAAGCGCTGCCCACACTTCTATGTAGTTTCTAGATCTGATGGATTTAGTTTCTGGCCGCTGCATCAGTGAACGGAATAAGGCTTTTAGTTCCTTATCAGATGCACACTTGATGTTGTCTGTTAGGTTATCTATGTAACTATCAAATATCTTATTAGATATGCAAAGACCGTGTTCTGAACAATATGCCATTAAAGCAGGTAACAGTTTGAAAAGCTCCTGTGGAGTTTTCTCGGACCAATCTTGCTGAATCAACTGGTTAAATTGATCTTTCGCTACTGGAACAACTTCACACTCCGCGTTCAGTTTTCCTACGTATCCCTTGCTCTCCATAATGCTGAACGCATAGCGGTCCTCGTGATGCACATACATTTTGCCCATTATTTTAGAAGTGTGCACATTTTTATATTCATTTCTTATACTATTAAAAACCACTCGAGACACCGGATTCAGATATTTTGTGTACTGTAAAGATCGCGCAACGTTGAACACTGAATTCATGATTATTAAATTTCTTTGATTGACTACCTATTTACTATCATTTCTTTAATTTATAAAATTAAAATAAAATACTTAAGTAAATATGACAAGTTTAGTACGTGCGCGCGTATCAGTGTTGCCAGGACCCTATTTCACCAAGATGACATAATTATGTATGTATTTGACATATGTAGGCTGACAAATCGTCAATTTTCATGTGAAAACTGTTTCACCAACTACAATTGTAATGTTTTTTTGACAATTGTCGCGCATGTCAGCTTTGGTGAAATAGGGGCCAGGGCTCTTGGGAAGTTGGGAGGCAAATTACCACAATTCCACATAGGTGGAATTCGGTAAGTTTGGCGAAGAAATTCAGCCGCCGAATTACTCGGCTGATGGGCGGTGTCAAATCGATAAGAGTGTGTATGACTGGCGAGAGACATTTATTTATTTATTCGGAGATAAAACAGAAACATGCAAACGAAATAGGTTTCATTTACATAAAAATACAATATAGATTAAGATGTTTTCTTTAGACATATCTCACTGAGAACACTTACTTATTAATTACTTACATAGTTAGTTACGATAGACGGACAGACAGAGTCGCTCCATGTGGCTTCTTTTGTAACCTTTTCGGTATGGAAGCCTCAACACACTCTTATCTAGGGGAAGTCTATAAATTGTCTCATATGGTCCCAGTTTGATAGCTTACAATATTCTTTGCAGTGTAAATTACGTTTCGTTTCTTGAAAAGTTACATTTTTGATGCAAAAGTTATATTTTTTCTATTTCCCATGATTACTGATCAAAACTGCCGATTTTAAGAAATTAGTAGCCACATGCAGCTAGAATTCGGCGACAGAATTACGCCGGGCTGATGTGGAATATCTCAAATGTCATACATAGTTACCTACTCGTACAACAGACGAACAGACAGAGTCGTATCATGTGGTTTTTTGTCACCTTTCCTGTATGGAAGCTTATAAATTGTCCCGTTTGGTTCCGGTTAGATACAAAAGGCCTTTCTTTTAAATAGAGTTTCAATGTTCTTAAAAGTTACGAAAATTTCCCTTACAACAGAAGTTACTTACATGTTATTCGAGCTGGTCAAAAGTTACGAAAAATGTAACCATCAGGCAACACTGATTCTTTGATAAATTATGTTTCGATTAATCGGTTGTGAAAATCATAATCGATTTTTATTAATCGACTTATTGAAAATTCTAAATCTATTTAAATATCGATTATTTTATTTATAATAATCGATTTTTAATTGTGTTTTTGATAATCGATTATTTTTGACATCCCTATACGGAACCAGAAAAACAAAATACATCAATTTCAGATAGTTTAAAATATAGTATGGGCATGATATTCTTCTAACAACGAAACGGAAAAAGTAATTTAGATGATATCTATTTAATACACAACTTTGCTCAGAAGGTTTGAGATCAGCAATTACGTAGAAGCTAATTATTCTAATGAATAATAAACATGGTGACAATTGAAGCATGGTGAATGCCTTTGTCATTATACTAGGTTAGGTCATAGCATACGTATTCAGTTTTAAATTAATAAATTCAACTCCTTGCCTAGCTGATGCGATAGTTTACGCGCTACATTACATATGACCGAAATAATTCACTGGGTTATATCGTAAACGTCGATGCATGCCGCTTTTATAGTTTGTAGATTTTACCGTGAAGGCAAGTTTTTTTATCCCACATCATACATAATTGCCGTTTTAAAGTATTTTGAACTGTTAAATATTGACATTATCCAAGCAAAGGCATGGTACAATAATATACTTCGCCAGGTATGGCAAACGGAAACATCGTTTAGTAGTGTGGGTGACACGACCTTCGGCGTCCCTGCTATCGATGGTTCTCAAACTTTGTATTTTGGGGAAAATAGTTTATAGTTATTACTTAAAAAAATAGGATATAAATTATATTAAAAGACTGTATAAGAAACAAAATTACAACAATGACAAAAAAGGTATGGCATCTGGCCTTAATTGTCTTGCATGTCGTCCATTGTGATTAAGGAGAATTTGCGGCAGTGGCTTGTAATAGTCAGGAGGTAAAAAGTGCTTTGAACATACTCTCCCTGCAAAATAACAAGAATTCTAATCATCTATACCAAAGTATAGACCCAGCTATATTCAATCAGTATAACAACATAAGACTAACACAACGATTGCGGTTTTTGCAAATAATAGGTTGATATTCCAATTGTCAAGTATTGGCTTAGCCACATCACTATTTTTATCGTTTAGTGTCTAAATTATATTTTGACTGAATAAAAAGGACCCCAACAACATTAAAATGCACAAATTAAGAAAACAAATAATTTTACGTAGTACGGTGTACCATTTTTTTTCGTTGTTTTCGATCCACAATAGCGAAGCCATTCGTTGGCTACTGACTCGTTTTGTGGAAGTGAAAAAAAAAAACAATAAGGTCCCGCCTTTAACACTTCTACTCTTACAGTTCCGAATAGAACAGCCTACCATTATAAAATCTGGCCTACATGAACTCTTATTAGTAACGGCACCGCAAAAAAGTTTGGCAATTACTGCTTAAACTGACACCACACTGACACCGACCGAGACCAATATATGCAATTCAGTACATCCGAGCGAGATCGCGATTAACGTCAAAGCGACTGACAGGACGCTCGTATGTGTGAGTAAGCATTGTTGCCAGTAGTGTATTATGATACTCCCTGACTTTCATGTATTCTGTGAGTATTTTATTAAATTATTAAGTACATTCATGTTCAACTTGACCTATTTTATGTGTTTAAACAAGTAAATGCCAATTTGAATGCGTAAACAATTTATTTTGCATGATAACGGCAGATTTTTTTTCCTCATTTATCCGTTTTGTTACTATAAAGTGGCAACTCGACCTCGTGTCACGATCCTTATTGTCTTAGACCATGAGCAAAGGTAAATATCCGAGCCCAAAAAATGGAGTTATAGCTGAAAATGCCGCAAATGCTGACATTGACAGTGAAAGTGACAGCACACACACAGCTACAATTTTGTATCGTCACTATATCGTGAGAAAGCCAGCGAGCCTACGGCATATCGTGGACGTTCACGGCACGGCATGCCGTTACCGTCCACGGGAGAATAAAAGCGTCATACGTTTTCATACATTTTCGGTCCCCTGTTTTACCGTGACGATAAATCGTAGACGTCCACGGTGAAGTATAAAAGCGACCATTAAAGTAATGCGTCCATATGGCAGACAAGTACACACAGTAGTGGTTACTAGTAAAAATGACGACAGCTTTGGTTTGGAAAAAACCGTACTTCGAGCTAGGGATGTCACTTCGGTCTTGAAAAATCGATTATTTTGCTCCAAATTAAAATCGCATCAAAAGCAATCGATTTTTGAAGAAATTATAATCGATTTTTTTCGATAATCGAATTTCTATTTACTTTTCCTATGGGGTCGGTGCCACGGTGATTATTATCATGCGATACACTAATATCATGATCAGTATCACAAGAATGTGGACGTGTATTACAGCATCGTGATAATATCTGAGCAAATCCGGATATTTTGAAATCCGCGATAAATACCTAAGGGGTGTGGTTTCAATACTAGCTTCATTGCTAGAAATGTCCTCATAATGCCAGGGTCTTTTCTAGGAATTTGTAGACGTCTAATATTCTCATGTCCAAGGTGGTAGCTTACAATATTCTTAGATAAATTATGTTACTATTAATCGGCTGTGAAAATCATAACCGATTTTTTAATAATCGATATATTGCAGTTTAAATTCGATTATTTTGGAATAATAATCGATTATTTTTTGACATCCCTACTTCGAGCTGAAAGTGAAAAGCCCCAGCTTTCAATTCAAACAAAGTTGTTAAACGGACCTGTATTCCACAGTAATTATCCTATGATATTTTATAGACATTCCTTTGAAATCTGTGTAATGAAAGAGTGGCCTTAATCAATAAAATCAAATATCGCCTACCGATTCGCCAAAATGGACATCAATGAAGGTAAGTTTGCATTTGGCATAACCTTTCAGTTGGCGGTATTTAGAATTTCCACATATTGCTGCATATCTTAGCTGGTGCGGCCGATTTTATTCATATTTGTGCTTGTAAAAGTGTAACCGGCCTTGCAGTTGCGTCATTGAAATCTAATAAATTAGCGAGATTCGTTTTCGGTATAACATGGCCGGTTGAGGTTATTATTTGTCAGGATTGTTCACGTCCGTTTTCGATACTGCGCTGTTAGTGCGCGGATTTAGAGCACCTTGCCCTCATTATTCATAGCATTGATCTGTCCACAGCTAACGAGCCCCGTGTAGGCCTTGTTTATTGTAGTCGAGCTACAAAGCGGGCGATTATTTACGAATCCTCTCAACTCCCTCAGGACTGTTTACTGTTTCCTGTTTCTTCCAATGAGCTCGGTCCGCCGCACTACTGATCTATCTAATATATCATGTGCTGTTATACATATCATTTGTGTGCTTATGACGTCATCTCCCAGCAAAAAAATAAACAATAGTATTCTTTTGTTATGATCCCGGGGATCCCAGGGACCGGTAGACGACGGGTTGAGACACTTACCTACATTTGACTATGTATTGTGATCAATCTTGTACAGCAGACTTCATAAAGTATGTTGTAGTGACATAATGTTGGAAGCTATGGAATAACTATACTTCTTACGCCTGGTGATCTTGGATTTAGTTCAGGGCAATATCAGCTATCCAGGAGCACCATTTTGTATTATTGCTTAAAGGAGAAGCACCTAGGGCCTGCTTCGGGGGACAATGGTTGCTATAGACACCCCCATCCCTGTATCCGCACCTGATTTCTTCATATTGCGCAACTTGTATAGCAAGGGTTTTTAAACTTGTGATCTATATTTATACATATTTCATGTGATGGAAGCATGTTCATACTTATATTAGAATCAATGTAGGGTGTACTACAAATAGATTTATCTGTTTTTTTACCCTTATGATTTGCAACACAATAAGAAGAAAAAATTGACACCACTTTTTATGGTTGAATGAATAGCGACAGCTTTTATTCAGACACATGGTTCTTTTTACGTCTGGGTGCTCTAATACAGAATATTGTTTCCTTTATCTTTGTCTGTTTGTCCATTGACAAAGGCCAGGCACTCCATGGATTACGGTACCTACGGATGGAGGGACAGAGAGACATGATGCAACTATTACGGTTCTATGCAATGCAACTACTAGTAGGGTTTTCGCCATTTTGGCTATGGAACCCTAAAAAAACGCATTTAATGTAGTTTAAGTATTGCATTGCGATTTTTTTGAATAAGATGTTGTAAATAAAAATAAATAAATAAAGATATATATTTCCAATGATAATGATCAATTTGTGATAGAGTTTGAATGCTCATGTGTGAATGTTACCTACACTTAATACGTTATTCAATAAATAATAACTGTATAACATTTTTCACGATGTTCCACATGACAGCCAGTTCTGTGGGGAAGGGTAGGAGGAGGCTTGGTGCTACTTGCTACCCATTTTTTTGTTGTTATTGAATGTTATTAAGATTAGATAATTTAGATATCTCTGCAATTAGTTTAGTTTTACTCGGCTATAGGCTATGACTGTGCCGTTTCCATAAATTTGTCTCGCTTGCTAGTGTTACCTCGCCATGCTGTTACAAGTTTTATTGTGGGAACCGTAACATTTCCCTCGCATATGAAAATGCTAATCAAGTGGAGCTTATGGTGTGAACCGTGGACAGTGAGCACTACCGAGGACCTGTGGACGCCGTACAAGGAGCTGGCCGCGGTGGTGGACAGCCACCTGAGCAGCGAGGGCGGCGGCGCGCCCTACGCCGTGCACACGTTCGAGGCCGTGCTGCGCCGGCACAAGCAGACCTTCCTCGCGCTGCTCGGCAACCCCGTGAGTAGTGCCCGTGTCCGGCCGGTGCCCTACTGCTTCACAGTGGTGGACAGCCACCTGAGCAGCGAGGGCGGCGGCGCGCCCTACGCCGTGCACACGTTCGAGGCCGTGCTGCGCCGGCACAAGCAGACCTTCCTCGCGCTGCTCGGCAACCCCGTGAGTAGTGCCCGTGTCCGGCCGGTGCCCTACTGCTTCACAGTGGTGGACAGCCACCTGAGCAGCGAGGGCGGCGGCGCGCCCTACGCCGTGCACACGTTCGAGGCCGTGCTGCGCCGGCACAAGCAGACCTTCCTCGCGCTGCTCGGCAACCCCGTGAGTAGTGCCCGTGTCCGGCCGGTGCCCTACTGCTTCACAGTGGTGGACAGCCACCTGAGCAGCGAGGGCGGCGGCGCGCCCTACGCCGTGCACACGTTCGAGGCCGTGCTGCGCCGGCACAAGCAGACCTTCCTCGCGCTGCTCGGCAACCCCGTGAGTAGTGCCCGTGTCCGGCCGGTGCCCTACTGCTTCACAGTGGTGGACAGCCACCTGAGCAGCGAGGGCGGCGGCGCGCCCTACGCCGTGCACACGTTCGAGGCCGTGCTGCGCCGGCACAAGCAGACCTTCCTCGCGCTGCTCGGCAACCCCGTGAGTAGTGCCCGTGTCCGGCCGGTGCCCTACTGCTTCACAGTGGTGGGGCACCGGGGAAGGTTGTATAGGAGGTTGATTGAGCCCGCGAGCCGAGTTAACCGATTAGTGTGGGTCGAGTCATCTATGAAAAAAACACTTGCGTGTAAAGTCGTCTGTGGGCTCATTTGACCACAAAGGGTATTCATTATGCCAGTGCAATTCATGTACACATAAAAATAACTCGAACACCGCTTGATGAATTTAGACGCGGTTTTCACCAACCTGTAGCTTGAATCTTCGGGATGGTTTGGTGTATATAATATGCATTCATCATCATCATCATTTCAGCCTAAAGACGTCCACTGCTGAACATAGGCCTCCCCCAATTTTGAGGGGGATTTGCCATAGTCGCCACGCTTGGCAAGCGGGTTGGCGACCGCAGTTTGATGGTGGTAATGATCGAAGGATGCTGCTGCCCACCCTCCGATTTTCCCTTATTCGCCTCCTACGAAACCCACGGGAAGAGATGGGGTGGCGCAATTCTTCACGATGCGAAATATGCATTGTGTGGAAAAAATGTATTCAAAAGATTAACATACCTAAATGTATTTATTACTCTTGTGATTTGTTCACATGAATTGTATGCTGCTGACTGTACATCTTACAGAAGAAAAGACTTCAGTCATGCTACAAAATGATGTACTTGCTCTGTAGGTATGTAGTGTAGCTTTGGTGAGTATGATTGCCAGAGTCTTGTGTTGTGTTGTAAGTGAGGGAATTGCCCAATCGAGGAAATCGGTGACAACCTCTGTGGATGTGATTTGTCTGACATTAATTCTCCCGGTTGCAGCCTAAGAACCCGACGAGCCGCGAGGAGATCAAGCGCGGCGTGACGGAGGGCGTGACGCTGCCGAGCATCGGCCGGACGGTGCTCTCCAAGGAGCTGGTCGACGAAGCCATCATCATATCAGGTGGTTTCTCAATTATCTCCACCAAAGTCTGAACAGTTATTAAGTGATTAAAATGACGATGTACCTTCGATTCGCAGACATGTTCAACGTGAACGAGTATCTCGCGCTGGAGCTGCTGCACACGGCACAGCGGAGGGCGCCGCGGCACCCGGGGCTCGCGCGGGGGCTCCTGGCCGTGGCGCTCTACTACGACGGGCGCCGGGCGCTCCTGCGGGCGCTGCTGGAGCTGCTGCAGGCGAGGGACGGCGTCTGCTGGTGAGTAGCACGTGGTGGGGCTGCACAGTAGTATAGATTAGATCGATTTTCATTGTACCTGACTTTACTAACACTCGTATTTGGGTTGTACATTGCACAATCTGTTCAAATAGAGTTGTTGAGGGATCCATGTCGTTCCAGGTGTATAAACGCGCGCGAGGACATCGTGAAGTACGTGACGCGCTACGTGGAGCAGCTGATCCGGGACGGGCTGCTGGGCGGGGCGCTGGACGCGCTGCGCGGGTACACCCTCGCGGGCGAGCTGCAGCTGCTGCAGCAGCACAGGTGCGTGACGCGACCCGCCGCGCGGGGCGGGGGCTCCGGGCGGGGCGCTGGACGCGCTGCGCGGGTACACCCTCGCGGGCGAGCTGCAGCTGCTGCAGCAGCACAGGTGCGTGACGCGACCCGCCGCGCGGGGCGGGGGCTCCGGGCGGGGCGCTGGACGCGCTGCGCGGGTACACCCTCGCGGGCGAGCTGCAGCTGCTGCAGCAGCACAGGTGCGTGACGCGACCCGCCGCGCGGGGCGGGGGCTCCGGGCGGGGCGCTGGACGCGCTGCGCGGGTACACCCTCGCGGGCGAGCTGCAGCTGCTGCAGCAGCACAGGTGCGTGACGCGACCCGCCGCGCGGGGCGGGGGCTCTGGGCGGGCCGCCGGGCGGGGCGCTGGACGCGCTGCGCGGGTACACCCTCGCGGGCGAGCTGCAGCTGCTGCAGCAGCACAGGTGCGTGACGCGACCCGCCGCGCGGGGCGGGGGCTCCGGGCGGGGCGCTGGACGCGCTGCGCGGGTACACCCTCGCGGGCGAGCTGCAGCTGCTGCAGCAGCACAGGTGCGTGACGCGACCCGCCGCGCGGGGCGGGGGCTCCGGGCGGGGCGCTGGACGCGCTGCGCGGGTACACCCTCGCGGGCGAGCTGCAGCTGCTGCAGCAGCACAGGTGCGTGACGCGACCCGCCGCGCGGGGCGGGGGCTCCGGGCGGGGCGCTGGACGCGCTGCGCGGGTACACCCTCGCGGGCGAGCTGCAGCTGCTGCAGCAGCACAGGTGCGTGACGCGACCCGCCGCGCGGGGCGGGGGCTCCGGGCGGGGCGCTGGACGCGCTGCGCGGGTACACCCTCGCGGGCGAGCTGCAGCTGCTGCAGCAGCACAGGTGCGTGACGCGACCCGCCGCGCGGGGCGGGGGCTCCGGGCGGGGCGCTGGACGCGCTGCGCGGGTACACCCTCGCGGGCGAGCTGCAGCTGCTGCAGCAGCACAGGTGCGTGACGCGACCCGCCGCGCGGGGCGGGGGCTCCGGGCGGGGCGCTGGACGCGCTGCGCGGGTACACCCTCGCGGGCGAGCTGCAGCTGCTGCAGCAGCACAGGTGCGTGACGCGACCCGCCGCGCGGGGCGGGGGCTCCGGGCGGGCCGCCGGGCGGGGCGCTGGACGCGCTGCGCGGGTACACCCTCGCGGGCGAGCTGCAGCTGCTGCAGCAGCACAGGTGCGTGACGCGACCCGCCGCGCGGGGCGGGGGCTCCGGGCGGGGCGCTGGACGCGCTGCGCGGGTACACCCTCGCGGGCGAGCTGCAGCTGCTGCAGCAGCACAGGTGCGTGACGCGACCCGCCGCGCGGGGCGGGGGCTCCGGGCGGGGCGCTGGACGCGCTGCGCGGGTACACCCTCGCGGGCGAGCTGCAGCTGCTGCAGCAGCACAGGTGCGTGACGCGACCCGCCGCGCGGGGCGGGGGCTCCGGGCGGGGCGCTGGACGCGCTGCGCGGGTACACCCTCGCGGGCGAGCTGCAGCTGCTGCAGCAGCACAGGTGCGTGACGCGACCCGCCGCGCGGGGCGGGGGCTCCGGGCGGGCCGCCGGGCGGGGCGCTGGACGCGCTGCGCGGGTACACCCTCGCGGGCGAGCTGCAGCTGCTGCAGCAGCACAGGTGCGTGACGCGACCCGCCGCGCGGGGCGGGGGCTCCGGGCGGGGCGCTGGACGCGCTGCGCGGGTACACCCTCGCGGGCGAGCTGCAGCTGCTGCAGCAGCACAGGTGCGTGACGCGACCCGCCGCGCGGGGCGGGGGCTCCGGGCGGGGCGCTGGACGCGCTGCGCGGGTACACCCTCGCGGGCGAGCTGCAGCTGCTGCAGCAGCACAGGTGCGTGACGCGACCCGCCGCGCGGGGCGGGGGCTCCGGGCGGGGCGCTGGACGCGCTGCGCGGGTACACCCTCGCGGGCGAGCTGCAGCTGCTGCAGCAGCACAGGTGCGTGACGCGACCCGCCGCGCGGGGCGGGGGCTCCGGGACGCGATGAGCGAACAGCTGTGTACACGCTTTGCCCGAAGAGTGTTTGTATGGTAGTGACCGGCTGTTAGTAACGTGGCGTTGTTCTCACGTTGCAGGGCGCTGCCGCCGCGGGAGCACCACGCGAGGCTGGCGCGCTCCATCGAGGACAGCAGGTGAGGACGGACGATACTACTCGGTTACACGGAGGTATCGCGTGTAACACGGCTCTGACTGACTTTCTTGACTGTGGCGATCAAACGGGCAATGTGAAAAAATATGGCCAGGTGTGACATAAAATGGCATTCCTCATCGAAATGATAATTAAAATACACTTTTTTACATGAATAAAAATATATCCCTCTTTATGAAGACAATATTAGTGCAGAATTTGTTACTGGAAACATGGCACGCGATCAGGTATCTAAGCCACATTAATTGTGCGCTGTAAAACAGCTCGTAAATGCTCAGTTGTCGTCGTTGAGAATCTGTTTGAACGCATTTTAAATAATAATTAATAAGGATCGTCTTGTGTCTATCAACAAATTCTCCCGCTCTTCACAGTTTTCCTTAATTCCTTGCATCTTGATTAATGGCTGTGTATCTGTTGTCTAAAGTTGGTAATGTATAGTGTGGTATAATACGTTCAAAATCGGTTTTTATTCTGATAGCCGTTTGTACACAAGGTATGTGTGTATCTAAACCCTTTTTATCTACACCCATACAGTAAATCCTCTTTTATGTGCTCAAAAAGTGTAAGTAAGGACCAACTTTACAATATCGCGCCGGTCCGGGGCGGAGATGGCCATAACAGCATCAAAAGCGGTATCGTTATGGTCATCTCCGCCCATTACGATACAGGCTCGTGCTCAAAAAGACTTCAACGAGCTCACGAACTCGAACTCCTGCACTTTCAACACAATGGTGCCTCAACACATGAAACAGGATCTAATGTATGGATGTAGATAAAGTAGTGTATTCAACTGTGCATAATTAGGCCTTAAAACACTCTTGTGATCCTATTATGAAACTTGCTGACGCTCGTTTCATAAAACCACACTCGTGTTTTACGTCCTCTCATTATGTATCAGTTGCATAAACTACTATTAAAATACTGTTTATAGTCTTTTTCGCTGTCTATTAAATGTATACCGCATATATAACCGCATAGAACCAGCATCAATTACATATCGAGAGTTCCGGTGCACAACTCAAAGGAAAAGTTCATTATTGTCAGCTTCACTAATCGATATGTTAAAGAAGATTTCATCGCGTCGGCTCGAGTTAAGAAGACAATTTTGGCGAATGATATTGGGTTCAGTGATAGTCAGAATAGGATCTTTGTAAATGACCATCTGACACCGGAATACAAACAATTATTAACGAAAGCAAAGTCAGATTTAAAAGCTAAGGGCTATAGATACGTGTGGGTGAAGTTCGCCAAGATACACGTACGCAAAGATGATAACTCAAAGGTCTTCATTATCAATAGTGAAAACGATTTAAACAAATTGCACTAGTTTGTTACATATACATAAACTTGTGTCCAATTATAACGTATTTTGTGCTTTTGTCAATATTGTACAATATTTTCACTAAGCAACAGATCAAAACTTTGAATATCACTGGCCGGACCACCCGGTCAGCTGCCTTTTGTTTAGCGCTCGGGCTTATCGCAACCTGCACTGCTAGTTATCTTGCATTCGGTAAATGCTCATTAACGTATATTTATCTCTTTTTTTCGCACTCGCTGATTGATTCGTACTACTACTTGCTCTTTTGCACTCATTACAATATTTCTATGCCTCGCTATGGATTATGCTTACGCAGCTATTTATCATGTGATACTGAGCTATTGCTTATTTTTTGCCTAGCAGTATTTGCGTGCTTATTGGATGAAGCAAGGTTTTTTATACTTAACAACTATTCTATTTATGTTACTCTTTTTATTTACTTTAATGGCTAATTCAAGCACAGAAACTAATTATCTTACTATTTACTATCAAAATGTAAGGGGGCTTCGCTCTAAAACTTCGACATTCTATCGTAACCTTAGTCTGGCTACCTATGATATAGTTTTGCTGACGGAGACGTGGTTGGTGGATGGCATTCGGGATTCGGAATTATTTGATAACCGGTACGTTGTGTGGCGTCGTGACCGCGACCAGTCTTTAACCGGGCAGACCCGCGGAGGCGGCGTCATTATTGCTACTCGTAGGGATCTAACGGTGAGCCCGCAGCCATCGCATCACTCGTCAGCCGAGGACATATGGATCACTTTGGAACTTAGGGACAGCAGCAGTACACCGATTAAGGTTCATTTATGTGTTTTATACTTATGTAAACAAGGTCAAGGGTATACTTTTTCTCAGCAACTGGAAAATTTCTTAAATAAGTTAAATTACATAGTTTTAAATAATCCTAATGATAAGATATTAGTGGTTGGTGACTTTAATATGAGCAATATTACGTGGACGGCACAAGGTTGCTCAATGATTCCCTCCAATTACGTGAGTAGTGACGAGTGTAACTTGATTGATGATTTGATCACGCACGGTCTTTGCCAATATAGCGGTATTTTAAATAATTACGGTAAGCTATTGGATCTTGTGTTGTCAAATGATATTGTTTGTGTAGATGAATGTTTGGACGCTTTGGTACCTATTGATCCGTATCATAAAGCGTTAATTATACATATTAAGTACCTATCTATCGATTATATGAAGCCGGCCCCTCTCCTGAAATACTTCTATAACAAGGGGGATTACACGTCTATCAATAATGAACTATTAACTATTAATTGGGAGGAAGAGTTTTCTAAGCGTACTCTGGATGGTTCCCTCGATTTTTTCTACGGTACATATAAAAAATTAAGAGATAAATTTATTCCTTGTCGTAAAATCAAAGTGGATTCGTACCCGGCATGGTTTTCGCTGCCATTAAAAAAAGTCATTAAGGAAAAATATAAATACCTGCGAAAATATAAAATATATAAAAATATATCTGACTTAGCCTCTTTTAATTTGTTGAGAGATAGGGTGCGGAAACTCGAACAGGAATGTTTCGACTCGTATATTAAGCGGACGGAAAACAATATAGCTAAAAATCCGAAGCAGTTCTGGTCGTTTATCAAATCGCGGTCCGGCGCTCATGGTATACCTAGTAGTTTAAAATATGGTAATAGCTTATTAAATACGGGTACCGACATATGTAATGCGTTCTCAGAATATTTTCTAGCAAGTTTTTCTGCATCAAATGGTAGCAATTTTGATGCAACTTCTGATCATTCGGATAATTCTTCTGCCACTCTGTTTGCCATCGAAGTGAAACCCGATGAGCTTACAAATATTTTATTAAAGCTTGACCCTTCTAAGTCTGCCGGTCCAGATGACTTACCTGCCCAATTCTTAATTAAGTGCGCTAAAAGTTTGGTTATACCCATTACGCTTTTATTCCGTCGCTCCTTTTCTGAGTGTATTGTACCATCACTATGGAAACGCGCGTATATTACCCCAGTCCATAAAAAGGGACCCAAATCTGAGATAGTCAATTATCGGCCCATTTCTAAACTATGTATTCTGTCCAAAGTTCTTGAAAAATTGGTTTTTAATCAGGTCTACGAGACTTTTAAGTACTCATTTAGCCCAAACCAGCATGGTTTCCTCCGACGCCGATCCACTGTGTCCAACCTTGTTCTTTTAAATGACTATGTGACTGAGGCAATGGATAGTGGCTACCAGGTAGATGTGATTTACACAGATTACAGTAAGGCATTTGACAGGATCGACCACGCAATGTTATTATCGAAATTGTATGACATAGGTATCAGTGGAGACCTGCTCAGATGGTTTTCATCCTATATAAATAATAGATCTCAGGCTGTTGTCGTTAGCAACTACATATCTGGATGGGTAACGGTACCAAGTGGTGTCCCGCAGGGATCTCTGCTGGGACCATTGCTGTTCAATGTATTCGTTAACGACATCAGCAAATGTATCATCCATTCAGAATTGCTCTGTTTTGCAGACGATATGAAAATCTTTAAGAAATTAAAGTCTGTCGAAGACTCTCTATTGGTCCAATCTGATCTTACGCGGCTGGATGAATACTGTCGAAATAATAAGTTAGACCTGAATCCATCCAAATGCTATTCAATCACGTTCTCACGTCAACGTAAACTGATATCTTCCATTTATACGCTTAAAGGTCAACCCCTGAATAAAGTTAGCTTTATGAGAGATTTAGGTGTGGTACATGATAGTAAACTTCTTTTTGATATGCATATCGACGGCATAATAAGCAGTGCCTTGAAAACCCTAGGGTTTATATTACGTAACTCCGCTTTTTTTACTCAAGCAAAAACACTTAAGGTTCTTTACTGCTCACTAGTTAGGAGTAAGCTTGAATATGCATCCCAAATTTGGTCTCCATGCTATGCCACGTATATTGATCGACTTGAAAGAGTTCAGAAAAAGTTCCTTAAACACCTATGCTACAAACTGAAACAGCCCTATAATTCTTCCAATTATTTAAGCTTATGCAGGAAGCACCATCTTATTCCACTGCAAACACGCCGCGACATCGCTGATATCACCTATATTTTAAATATCACCGGCGGGTATATTGATTGTCCAGAATTGCTTTCTAAACTTTCATTTAATACGCCAACCCGATCCAAACGTTACTTTCCCCCCATTTCACTCAAATGTACTTCATCCAATTATAGGCAAAATAGCTTTTTGTGTCGCGCTAGCCGTAATCTAAATACTCTATCAAGAGATCTGGATATTGATGTATTTAATGGCTCGATTCCGTCAGTGAGGCGAAAATTAGCGAACTTATTTTTTAATCCACTTTGACTCCAATTTTATTTTATCAGAGCAGACTGTTTTTTATATCTATTTTTTTTTTACTCTATTTAGCAGGCTGCGATTTCACCGAGTGCTTTAGTTCGTATATAAAGAAGCTTAATTATCACTAGATCATAATTCCATAACCCAGCTAAGTTTTGGGGTGTATACAATCTTTTTTTTCCGTTATTATTTAGTTAATTCTGATTAGCAAAGTGTGAATGTGTACGCATAGTTGGTTAAATTCCTTGTTTTGTTTCTATCTGTGAGTTCCTTTAATTGGCTTTGTGTTATTATCTAAGTCTCTTATCATAATCTAGTAGCTGTTGGTACTCCTTAAAATAAATAAATAAAATAAAATAAATAAATATATAAGTAAAATATTTATAAGTCAATATTTGACATTGGCCCGGAAAATTACAAACGCCAGGTGGCGCTTCCGTCGTGCACTTGGCCAATTGCGAATAAAATGTATTTGAGCGTATTGTCGTACCTCGATCGCGGCCGGGCCGGCTCGGGCCGGCTCGGGCCGGCTCGGGCGCGCTCGGGCGGGCTCGGGCGGGCTCGGGCCGGCTCGGGCGCGCTCGGGCGCGCTCGGGCGGGCTCGGGCGGGCTCGGCTGACGGGGCCGGCGCGCGGTTGCAGGCGGCTGCTGGCGCAGGCGGTGTTCGCGGCGGCGGCGCAGCGCGGGCTCGAGCGCGACACGCTGCTGCGGCTCATGGCGGAGGTCAGTGTCACTCCCCGTCCCGATACAAACACCCTTTCTACATACTACTTAACTTTGCTATTCACTGTCTCTGTAATTCAAACTACTTTTTTATTTTCTCTCTAAATTATAACTCATAGCCATGATGTGTACATATATTTTTGGACTGTAATCTAGTCATGTGTCTTCTTATATATATTATTTCACTGTACGTTTCGATTACTGTCTGTTTTATGTACCTTTCGAAATAAAATAAAAAATAAATAAAATAACATAGCTCCACTACAGAGGGGCTCCCGCGAACCGAAAAAAATAATCAAAATAGCACTTGCTGATTCGTGCGACAAAGAGGGGAGATATTCGAACTTCGTTCGTTTTCGATTCGCGGGAGCCCCTCAATTGTTTTATCTCGCAAACGCGGGTGAGCCGCGGTTATGTGTTGGGCCATACACAATTACACATATATTGTGTGTGTGTGCGTCGGCTACGACTGCGCATTGTCAACGTGTTCGTGTGTGTCGCGACTCCAACTATGTCGTAACTAGGAAGCGGTTGTCCCTTTCGCACAAACATAAATGTCAAAGTGACAGATAAAGACAATTACCTTAATGGCAATTTTATTAAAATAGGTTTAATGAACGATTATGATTAAGGGGGCAGTAGTTATTAAAAAGTACAAATTTTCACATTTCTATTTTTTTAGTTTTTGTAACTATTTGTTTCTTGATTCATTTATTTAAAAAAAGATTCTTGATTCATATATTGTCATCTTCCTATTTTTGGAGTTCACGGGACTATTTGAAACTTGTTTCATTTAGTTAAAAAAAACTACACAAAATTAAGTTGGTTTTAATAGGAAGAAAAGGGAAATTTCAATGAAAAATTTGCTTTATGTTGTTATTTGTTTCTAAAATAAACATAATAATAAGCATATTAACAAATTTCAAATTAAAGCAAAATTAAAAAATCTTCATAACATTTTAGTTTATCAAAAAGCTGACGTTGGTGGCCGCTCACCCCTTGTTTTCTAATATTTTTTAAATAATAAATACCTGCAAAAATAATAGATAAACACAACGGTACCCCGCTTCAGGGGGTAGGTAATTTTTTTACCTTATTACCTTTTATCTTGACGCTTAGAGACCTTGTACATCTCTAACAAATCTCGATTGTTATTAGTTTCTTAGTCTTATTTTTGACGTGTAACACTACATTTAATTAATGATACTTTTATTTAATGTACCTAGATAGATTTTGACATGTAAAAGTGCCCTTGAGGCCTATTTGCAGAATAAATGTTTTGATTTTGATTTTTATTCGGGCTTCATCGAACAGTACCAAATATTAACTACTCCAAAAATGTAAGGTATAATCCTGTAATATCGGGGCAGCAAGCTGAATTCTCACTCAACGATTCACAAAATCACTGTATTTATCACCTTCTCGTAATGAAATATTTTCTTGACAACGTATAAGTATTATAGCTTATTCGGATTTGGATAGGTGCTATACACCATCCACGCGAAAACATCGTTAGCGTGTTGTCACCAATATAACAGCCATATACCACGAAAGTGGTGTACAAAGAAATGTAAATAACTAAATATACACTCCCAGACAAAAAATACGGGTCGGTAAAATATCGTCATATTTCCTAAAATAGTGCAAACTCGTACAGTTTTTAAATACTGTCATGTTCTTTATTTAATTTTACAACTAACCTGAAGAAAGAACAGTTAAAAAAATTAACGTTTCCAGGTTTAAATCGGACTCCAAAAACCGCATGAAAATAACGATGTTAACGGAGCGAGATAGCGCAAAAATCGTCAGTTTTGGAGATTGATATTTTTATGATAGGGTCCCGGGAATCGCTAATAGTGTTGGGTATTACGAAGAATAATAAAACTGGCCCCTATTTCAGCAAGTTGACATATGTAGGCTAACAATTTTCATGTGAAAACTGTTTCACCAACTACGATTGTAATGTTTTTTGACAATTGTCGCGCCTGTTAGCTTTGGTGAAATAGGGGCCTGGTGTAAAATATTGAGAAAAACCTACTGCGGTTATTTAATTTAGGGTGATTCGAAATTTTTGCACTCGAGTGTAGTGTAGTATGGCGATTAGCCACTTTCAGTGTTTAGCAGGAACAATAGTTTACTGCGACATAAACCCATATTGCTTGTATCAGCGCAACCTAAAGTATATATATAGTTAGGTCACGATATTAATAATAGAACTCTACTACCAGCAACACTTGAGTTTACCTCCCCTCTCGGAAGCTCCATCCCCCATCATTTGTACCAATAGTACAGTAGTGTGTGTGTTAAACAGAATTAATCATTTGTTTCGTTTTTACTCGATGATGTGATAATAAGTTAGCAAACGGCGGCGATAATGGAGTGTGCGTGTATGTGGCGCAGCAAACGACGGCGCCGTCGCAGGGCCCGACGGGCGCGCTCGACGAGGTGTCGCTCGCGCTGCAGATGGCGCTGCTGTACGCGCTCGACCTCTCCGTGTTGCACCGGTCAGTAGTCGGTAGTCAGTAGTCAGTAGTCAGGACCCGTTACTCGTGTTGAGCTCGTGATGACCCCGGTGCCTCCCCTGCCCCGCAGGCGCGAGGACGGCGAGGAGCTGGCGCGGCGGCTGCCGCTGCTGCAGGACCCGGAGCTGCTCGACGTGCTCGTGCGCGAGCTGCTGCCCGACAACAGCCGCCCGCCGGGGAAGGAGCCCCGGACCAAAGCAGGTTCGCACTCCGCACACGTGCGCCGCGCACTCCACACACGTGTGCCGCGCACTCCACACACGTGTACCACACACTACACACACATGTACGACACACTCCACCCACATGTACCACACATCACACACATGTACCACACACTCCACACACATGTACCACGCACTCCACACACATGTACCACAAACTCCACACACACATGTACCACACACTCCACACACATGTACCACACACTCCACACACATGTACCACAAACTCCACACACACATGTACCACACACTCCACACACATGTACCACGCACTCCACACACATGTACCACGCACTCCACACACATGTACCACACACTCCACACACACATGTACCACACACCACACACATGTACCACAAACTCCACACACACATGTACCACACACTCCACACACATGTACCACACACTCCACACACATGTACCACAAACTCCACACACACATGTACCACACACTCCACACACATGTACCACACACTCCACACACATGTACCACGCACTCCACACACATGTACCACGCACTCCACACACATGTACCACGCACTCCACACACACATGTACCACACACTCCACACACATGTACCACGCACTCCACACACACATGTACCACACACTCCACACACATGTACCACAAACTCCACACACACATGTACCACACACTCCACACACATGTACCACAAACTCCACACACACATGTACCACACACTCCACACACATGTACCACACACTCCACACACATGTACCACACACTCCACACACATGTACCACACACTCCACACACATGGACCACAAACTCCACACACACACATGTACCACACACTCCACACACATGTACCACAAACTCCACACACACATGTACCACACACTCCACACACATGTACCACGCACTCCACACACACATGTACCACACACTCCACACACATGTACCACAAACTCCACACACACATGTACCACACACTCCACTCACATGTACCACGCACTCCACACACACATGTACCACGCACTCCACACACATGTACCACGCACTCCACACACATGTACCACGCACTCCACACACACATGTACCACACACTCCACACACACATGTACCACGCACTCCACACACATTACCACACACTCCACACACATGTACCACGCACTCCACACACACACATGTACCACAAACTCCACACACACATGTACCACGCACTCCACACACATGTACCACACACTCCACACACATGTACCACGCACTCCACACACATGTACCACGCACTCCACACACACATGTACCACACACTCCACACACATGTACCACGCACCCCACACACACATGTACCACACACTCCACACACATGTACCACAAACTCCACACACACATGTACCACACACTCCACACACATGTACCACGCACTCCACACACATGTACCACACACTCCACACACATGTACCACGCACTCCACACACACATGTACCACACACTCCACACACATGTACCACAAACTCCACACACACATGTACCACACACTCCACACACATGTACCACGCACTCCACACACATGTACCACACACTCCACACACATGTACCACACACTCCACACACATGTACCACGCACTCCACACACACACATGTACCACAAACTCCACACACACATGTACCACGCACTCCACACACATGTACCACACACTCCACACACATGTACCACGCACTCCACACACATGTACCACGCACTCCACACACACATGTACCACACACTCCACACACATGTACCACGCACCCCACACACACATGTACCACACACTCCACACACATGTACCACAAACTCCACACACACATGTACCACACACTCCACACACATGTACCACGCACTCCACACACATGTACCACACACTCCACACACATGTACCACGCACTCCACACACACATGTACCACACACTCCACACACATGTACCACAAACTCCACACACACATGTACCACACACTCCACACACGTGTACCACGCACTCCACACACATGTACCACACACTCCACACACATGTACCACGCACTCCACACACACATGTACCACACACTCCACACACATGTACCACAAACTCCACACACACATGTACCACACACTACACACACATGTACCACAAACTCCACACACACATGTACCACACACTCCACACACATGTACCACACACTCCACACACATGTACCACAAACTCCACACACACATGTACCACACACTCCACACACATGTACCACACACTCCACACACATGTACCACAAACTCCACACACACTTGTACCACACACTCCACACACATGTACCACACACTCACACACATGTACCACAAACTCCACACACACATGTACCACACACTCCACACACATGTACCACACACTCCACACACATGTACCACAAACTCCACACACACATGTACCACACACTCCACACACATGTACCACACACTCCACACACATGTACCACAAACTCCACACACACATGTACCACACACTCCACACACATGTACCACGCACTCCACACACACATGTACCACACACTCCACACACATGTACCACAAACTCCACACACACATGTACCACACACTCCACTCACATGTACCACGCACTCCACACACACATGTACCACGCACTCCACACACATGTACCACACACTCCACACACATGTACCACGCACTCCACACACACATGTACCACACACTCCACACACATGTACCACAAACTCCACACACACATGTACCACGCACTCCACACACACATGTACCACGCACTCCACACACATGTACCACACACTCCACACACATGTACCACGCACTCCACACACATGTACCACGCACTCCACACACACATGTACCACACACTCCACACACATGTACCACGCACCCCACACACACATGTACCACACACTCCACACACATGTACCACAAACTCCACACACACATGTACTACACACTCCACACACATGTACCACGCACTCCACACACATGTACCACACACTCCACACACATGTACCACGCACTCCACACACACATGTACCACACACTCCACACACATGTACCACAAACTCCACACACACATGTACCACACACTCCACACACGTGTACCACGCACTCCACACACATGTACCACACACTCCACACACATGTACCACGCACTCCACACACACATGTACCACACACTCCACACACACATGTACCACACACTCCACTCACATGTACCACGCACTCCACACACACATGTACCAC
This sequence comes from Epiblema foenella, assembly GCA_963556455.1. Classification (NCBI taxonomy): domain Eukaryota; kingdom Metazoa; phylum Arthropoda; class Insecta; order Lepidoptera; family Tortricidae; genus Epiblema; species Epiblema foenella. The sequence goes on along the minus strand of OY747097.1, from coordinate 35,295,298 downwards.
GCACTCCACACACATGTACCACACACTCCACACACATGTACCACGCACTCCACACACACATGTACCACACACTCCACACACATGTACCACAAACTCCACACACACATGTACCACGCACTCCACACACACATGTACCACGCACTCCACACACATGTACCACACACTCCACACACATGTACCACGCACTCCACACACATGTACCACGCACTCCACACACACATGTACCACACACTCCACACACATGTACCACGCACCCCACACACACATGTACCACACACTCCACACACATGTACCACAAACTCCACACACACATGTACTACACACTCCACACACATGTACCACGCACTCCACACACATGTACCACACACTCCACACACATGTACCACGCACTCCACACACACATGTACCACACACTCCACACACATGTACCACAAACTCCACACACACATGTACCACACACTCCACACACGTGTACCACGCACTCCACACACATGTACCACACACTCCACACACATGTACCACGCACTCCACACACACATGTACCACACACTCCACACACATGTACCACAAACTCCACACACACATGTACTACACACTCCACACACATGTACCACGCACTCCACACACATGTACCACACACTCCACACACATGTACCACGCACTCCACACACACATGTACCACACACTCCACACACATGTACCACAAACTCCACACACACATGTACCACACACTCCACACACGTGTACCACGCACTCCACACACATGTACCACACACTCCACACACATGTACCACGCACTCCACACACACATGTACCACACACTCCACACACATGTACCACAAACTCCACACACACATGTACCACACACTACACACACATGTACCACAAACTCCACACACACATGTACCACACACTCCACACACATGTACCACACACTCCACACACATGTACCACAAACTCCACACACACATGTACCACACACTCCACACACATGTACCACACACTCCACACACATGTACCACAAACTCCACACACACTTGTACCACACACTCCACACACATGTACCACACACTCACACACATGTACCACAAACTCCACACACACATGTACCACACACTCCACACACATGTACCACACACTCCACACACATGTACCACAAACTCCACACACACATGTACCACGCACTCCACACACACATGTACCACGCACTCCACACACATGTACCACACACTCCACACACATGTACCACGCACTCCACACACATGTACCACGCACTCCACACACACATGTACCACACACTCCACACACATGTACCACGCACCCCACACACACATGTACCACACACTCCACACACATGTACCACAAACTCCACACACACATGTACTACACACTCCACACACATGTACCACGCACTCCACACACATGTACCACACACTCCACACACATGTACCACGCACTCCACACACACATGTACCACACACTCCACACACATGTACCACAAACTCCACACACAAATGTACCACACACTCCACACACGTGTACCACGCACTCCACACACATGTACCACACACTCCACACACATGTACCACGCACTCCACACACACATGTACCACACACTCCACACACATGTACCACAAACTCCACACACACATGTACCACACACTCCACACACATGTACCACAAACTCCACACACACATGTACCACACACTCCACACACATGTACCACAAACTCCACACATGTACCACACACTCCACACACATGTACAACACACAGCTCTGTACCCGAAGGGTGAAAGGGTCCCATTTCACCCTTTGGGTATTACTGAGACTTCGCTGTCCGTCTGTCCTCGTTGACATTTTCACGGATGACGTATTTTTTGTTGTCGCATGAACAACAAATACTAGAAAACAGAATAAAATAAATATTTAGGGGGGCCCCCGTCCGACAGACGTGATTTCGTCCGACAGACGTGACTTCGTCCGACAGACGGAATTTCGTCCGACAGCCATGACTTCGTCCGACAGTCGTGATTTCGTCCGACAGACGGAATTTCGTCCGACAGACGTGATTTCGTCCGACAGACGTGACTTCGTCCGACAGACGTGATTTCGTCCGACAGACGGAATTTCGTCCGACAGCCATGACTTCGTCCGACAGTCGTGATTTCGTCCGACAGACGGAATTTCGTCCGACAGACGTGATTTCGTCCGACAGACGTGACTTCGTCCGACAGACGTGATTTCGTCCGACAGACGGAATTTCGTCCGACAGCCATGATATACTTGCGCTACCTGCTGTTAATTTTTCTTTACTTTAAATCTTCTGCTCCACAAAGGTTGTCTGGAAGAGATCGCCCATAGTTACCTTGTTCTTGAGGATTATCGATCATATTTTCTGTATATTGATTGCAGTAAAGTCCGACCGTCTCTAATCCTAATCTTTGTTCGTTAAGATCTGAATGTATCGTAAGTTTGAAAAGTTTCTGTGGAATGACGGTAGACGGCGCCATATTAATTAACGTAATTGTAAGTCGGTACGGCCCTCCCTTAGCTCGTAGCGTCCGGCCCCGACTTGAAGCGGCGCCGGCGCACTGTGGGCTGAATGCACGTAGGAAACGAAGATTACAAATCATTGTTTTATTGTTCCAATTTTAGACCACGTTAATAAATATATATTCAGTAAATTCATACATGCGTGGGCGTTTTTAAATCATGTTCTAGTAGACTGAATTCGACAAATTACTGACAAATTTAAATCGTGTTTTAAATGTATTCTAATCCGTCACAAGTGAAACTTTTCTTATTGGTGAAATGGCATAACACCTTTGCGCCAATGAGGTCTGCTTACACTGATCTCAATATTGGATTGGTCAATGAAACGTAAGACGTTTTAGTTCCAACAACGTGGAAAATGAGTCGTATTTCTACGTCAGTTTTGTATGACGTTACCCTTCGATACCTTTTATATTTCGATGATTTAATGTTTCATGTATCAAATATAAGTAAGTGGTGTAAGTGGTGTAAGCGGTGTGGTGGTGGTCGTGCGCAGGCCAGGGCGCGCGCGCGCTGTGCCAGCTGTCGCTGGGGCTCGCGCTGGCCGCGCTGCGCCGCGCGCCGCAGTCGCTGTCGCTGTCCCTGTCGCGCGACCAGGAGCACCGCGACGAGGAGCTCGTGGACGCGGCCACGGACAACAAGGTACTGTACCGTGTCGCGGTCGTGTACAGGACAGCTGTCGCTGGGGCTCGCGCTGGCCGCGCTGCGCCGCGCGCCGCAGTCGCTGTCGCTGTCCCTGTCGCGCGACCAGGAGCACCGCGACGAGGAGCTCGTGGACGCGGCCACGGACAACAAGGTACTGTACCGTGTCGCGGTCGTGTACAGGACAGCTGTCGCTGGGGCTCGCGCTGGCCGCGCTGCGCCGCGCGCCGCAGTCGCTGTCGCTGTCCCTGTCGCGCGACCAGGAGCACCGCGACGAGGAGCTCGTGGACGCGGCCACGGACAACAAGGTACTGTACCGTGTCGCGGTCGTGTACAGGACAGCTGTCGCTGGGGCTCGCGCTGGCCGCGCTGCGCCGCGCGCCGCAGTCGCTGTCGCTGTCCCTGTCGCGCGACCAGGAGCACCGCGACGAGGAGCTCGTGGACGCGGCCACGGACAACAAGGTACTGTACCGTGTCGCGGTCGTGTACAGGACAGCTGTCGCTGGGGCTCGCGCTGGCCGCGCTGCGCCGCGCGCCGCAGTCGCTGTCGCTGTCCCTGTCGCGCGACCAGGAGCACCGCGACGAGGAGCTCGTGGACGCGGCCACGGACAACAAGGTACTGTACCGTGTCGCGGTCGTGTACAGGACAGCTGTCGCTGGGGCTCGCGCTGGCCGCGCTGCGCCGCGCGCCGCAGTCGCTGTCCCTGTCGCGCGACCAGGAGCACCGCGACGAGGAGCTCGTGGACGCGGCCACGGACAACAAGGTACTGTACCGTGTCGCGGTCGTGTACAGGACAGCTGTCGCTGGGGCTCGCGCTGGCCGCGCTGCGCCGCGCGCCGCAGTCGCTGTCGCTGTCCCTGTCGCGCGACCAGGAGCACCGCGACGAGGAGCTCGTGGACGCGGCCACGGACAACAAGGTACTGTACCGTGTCGCGGTCGTGTACAGGACAGCTGTCGCTGGGGCTCGCGCTGGCCGCGCTGCGCCGCGCGCCGCAGTCGCTGTCGCTGTCCCTGTCGCGCGACCAGGAGCACCGCGACGAGGAGCTCGTGGACGCGGCCACGGACAACAAGGTACTGTACCGTGTCGCGGTCGTGTACAGGACAGCTGTCGCTGGGGCTCGCGCTGGCCGCGCTGCGCCGCGCGCCGCAGTCGCTGTCGCTGTCCCTGTCGCGCGACCAGGAGCACCGCGACGAGGAGCTCGTGGACGCGGCCACGGACAACAAGGTACTGTACCGTGTCGCGGTCGTGTACAGGACAGCTGTCGCTGGGGCTCGCGCTGGCCGCGCTGCGCCGCGCGCCGCAGTCGCTGTCGCTGTCCCTGTCGCGCGACCAGGAGCACCGCGACGAGGAGCTCGTGGACGCGGCCACGGACAACAAGGTACTGTACCGTGTCGCGGTCGTGTACAGGACAGCTGTCGCTGGGGCTCGCGCTGGCCGCGCTGCGCCGCGCGCCGCAGTCGCTGTCGCTGTCCCTGTCGCGCGACCAGGAGCACCGCGACGAGGAGCTCGTGGACGCGGCCACGGACAACAAGGTACTGTACCGTGTCGCGGTCGTGTACAGGACAGCTGTCGCTGGGGCTCGCGCTGGCCGCGCTGCGCCGCGCGCCGCAGTCGCTGTCGCTGTCCCTGTCGCGCGACCAGGAGCACCGCGACGAGGAGCTCGTGGACGCGGCCACGGACAACAAGGTACTGTACCGTGTCGCGGTCGTGTACAGGACAGCTGTCGCTGGGGCTCGCGCTGGCCGCGCTGCGCCGCGCGCCGCAGTCGCTGTCGCTGTCCCTGTCGCGCGACCAGGAGCACCGCGACGAGGAGCTCGTGGACGCGGCCACGGACAACAAGGTACTGTACCGTGTCGCGGTCGTGTACAGGACAGCTGTCGCTGGGGCTCGCGCTGGCCGCGCTGCGCCGCGCGCCGCAGTCGCTGTCGCTGTCCCTGTCGCGCGACCAGGAGCACCGCGACGAGGAGCTCGTGGACGCGGCCACGGACAACAAGGTACTGTACCGTGTCGCGGTCGTGTACAGGACAGCTGTCGCTGGGGCTCGCGCTGGCCGCGCTGCGCCGCGCGCCGCAGTCGCTGTCGCTGTCCCTGTCGCGCGACCAGGAGCACCGCGACGAGGAGCTCGTGGACGCGGCCACGGACAACAAGGTACTGTACCGTGTCGCGGTCGTGTACAGGACAGCTGTCGCTGGGGCTCGCGCTGGCCGCGCTGCGCCGCGCGCCGCAGTCGCTGTCGCTGTCCCTGTCGCGCGACCAGGAGCACCGCGACGAGGAGCTCGTGGACGCGGCCACGGACAACAAGGTACTGTACCGTGTCGCGGTCGTGTACAGGACAGCTGTCGCTGGGGCTCGCGCTGGCCGCGCTGCGCCGCGCGCCGCAGTCGCTGTCGCTGTCCCTGTCGCGCGACCAGGAGCACCGCGACGAGGAGCTCGTGGACGCGGCCACGGACAACAAGGTACTGTACCGTGTCGCGGTCGTGTACAGGACAGCTGTCGCTGGGGCTCGCGCTGGCCGCGCTGCGCCGCGCGCCGCAGTCGCTGTCGCTGTCCCTGTCGCGCGACCAGGAGCACCGCGACGAGGAGCTCGTGGACGCGGCCACGGACAACAAGGTACTGTACCGTGTCGTGGTCGTGTACGTTACTAAAGAAAAAAATCTGTATAGTTATCGAACCTGCTCACAATATTTCACGAGTATCGCTCCACCTATAGAGGAGAACGGCCGGAAATCCGGAAGTACGAAACCATGAAGCGGAGACCTTTGCTTCACTCGGTCAGTAACAATAAAACCATTTTTTTTTCACAACAAAAGCCTATAGGTAAACACCTTATACCTTAAATACGTACAAAAATTATAAATTGAAAACTAGCACAACAAATAAATACACTGCAACTGCGATGTGTTACGCAATTCCGTGGTGTCAGGTAACCGACCGCGAAAACGTCGGAACTTGACTCCTTTCGGAGACGTTTCCTTCGCGAAGGTGAAATGTGATAGTAAGCTTGTCGCCGTGTGTAGGTGTTCGAGTACCTGGACTCGGCGGTGCTGTCCACGGAGCTGGTGGCGCGCGAGGAGTACTACCAGCGCCGCGTGCACGCGCTGCTCACCGACTTCATCGTGCTCATGCACCCCAAGCTGGCCGAGATGCGCGTCAAGTGAGTACCTGGACGAGGCGGAGGCGGAGGCGGAGGCGGTGCTGTCCACGGAGCTGGTGGCGCGCGAGGAGTACTACCAGCGCCGCGTGCACGCGCTGCTCACCGACTTCATCGTGCTCATGCACCCCAAGCTGGCCGAGATGCGCGTCAAGTGAGTACCTGGACGAGGCGGAGGCGGAGGCGGAGGCGGAGGCGGTGCTGTCCACGGAGCTGGTGGCGCGCGAGGAGTACTACCAGCGCCGCGTGCACGCGCTGCTCACCGACTTCATCGTGCTCATGCACCCCAAGCTGGCCGAGATGCGCGTCAAGTGAGTACCTGGACGAGGCGGAGGCGGAGGCGGAGGCGGTGCTGTCCACGGAGCTGGTGGCGCGCGAGGAGTACTACCAGCGCCGCGTGCACGCGCTGCTCACCGACTTCATCGTGCTCATGCACCCCAAGCTGGCCGAGATGCGCGTCAAGTGAGTACCTGGACGAGGCGGAGGCGGAGGCGGAGGCGGTGCTGTCCACGGAGCTGGTGGCGCGCGAGGAGTACTACCAGCGCCGCGTGCACGCGCTGCTCACCGACTTCATCGTGCTCATGCACCCCAAGCTGGCCGAGATGCGCGTCAAGTGAGTACCTGGACGAGGCGGAGGCGGAGGCGGAGGCGGTGCTGTCCACGGAGCTGGTGGCGCGCGAGGAGTACTACCAGCGCCGCGTGCACGCGCTGCTCACCGACTTCATCGTGCTCATGCACCCCAAGCTGGCCGAGATGCGCGTCAAGTGAGTACCTGGACGAGGCGGAGGCGGAGGCGGAGGCGGTGCTGTCCACGGAGCTGGTGGCGCGCGAGGAGTACTACCAGCGCCGCGTGCACGCGCTGCTCACCGACTTCATCGTGCTCATGCACCCCAAGCTGGCCGAGATGCGCGTCAAGTGAGTACCTGGACGAGGCGGAGGCGGAGGCGGAGGCGGTGCTGTCCACGGAGCTGGTGGCGCGCGAGGAGTACTACCAGCGCCGCGTGCACGCGCTGCTCACCGACTTCATCGTGCTCATGCACCCCAAGCTGGCCGAGATGCGCGTCAAGTGAGTACCTGGACGAGGCGGAGGCGGAGGCGGAGGCGGAGGCGGTGCTGTCCACGGAGCTGGTGGCGCGCGAGGAGTACTACCAGCGCCGCGTGCACGCGCTGCTCACCGACTTCATCGTGCTCATGCACCCCAAGCTGGCCGAGATGCGCGTCAAGTGAGTACCTGGACGAGGCGGAGGCGGAGGCGGAGGCGGTGCTGTCCACGGAGCTGGTGGCGCGCGAGGAGTACTACCAGCGCCGCGTGCACGCGCTGCTCACCGACTTCATCGTGCTCATGCACCCCAAGCTGGCCGAGATGCGCGTCAAGTGAGTACCTGGACGAGGCGGAGGCGGAGGCGGAGGCGGTGCTGTCCACGGAGCTGGTGGCGCGCGAGGAGTACTACCAGCGCCGCGTGCACGCGCTGCTCACCGACTTCATCGTGCTCATGCACCCCAAGCTGGCCGAGATGCGCGTCAAGTGAGTACCTGGACGAGGCGGAGGCGGAGGCGGAGGCGGTGCTGTCCACGGAGCTGGTGGCGCGCGAGGAGTACTACCAGCGCCGCGTGCACGCGCTGCTCACCGACTTCATCGTGCTCATGCACCCCAAGCTGGCCGAGATGCGCGTCAAGTGAGTACCTGGACGAGGCGGAGGCGGAGGCGGAGGCGGAGGCGGTGCTGTCCACGGAGCTGGTGGCGCGCGAGGAGTACTACCAGCGCCGCGTGCACGCGCTGCTCACCGACTTCATCGTGCTCATGCACCCCAAGCTGGCCGAGATGCGCGTCAAGTGAGTGCCTGGACGAGGCGGAGGCGGAGGCGGAGGCGGAGGCGGTGCTGTCCACGGAGCTGGTGGCGCGCGAGGAGTACTACCAGCGCCGCGTGCACGCGCTGCTCACCGACTTCATCGTGCTCATGCACCCCAAGCTGGCCGAGATGCGCGTCAAGTGAGTGCCTGGACGAGGCGGAGGCGGAGGCGGAGGCGGAGGCGGTGCTGTCCACGGAGCTGGTGGCGCGCGAGGAGTACTACCAGCGCCGCGTGCACGCGCTGCTCACCGACTTCATCGTGCTCATGCACCCCAAGCTGGCCGAGATGCGCGTCAAGTGAGTACCTGGACGAGGCGGAGGCGGAGGCGGAGGCGGAGGCGGTGCTGTCCACGGAGCTGGTGGCGCGCGAGGAGTACTACCAGCGCCGCGTGCACGCGCTGCTCACCGACTTCATCGTGCTCATGCACCCCAAGCTGGCCGAGATGCGCGTCAAGTGAGTACCTGGACGAGGCGGAGGCGGAGGCGGAGGCGGAGGCGGTGCTGTCCACGGAGCTGGTGGCGCGCGAGGAGTACTACCAGCGCCGCGTGCACGCGCTGCTCACCGACTTCATCGTGCTCATGCACCCCAAGCTGGCCGAGATGCGCGTCAAGTGAGTACCTGGACGAGGCGGAGGCGGAGGCGGAGGCGGAGGCGGTGCTGTCCACGGAGCTGGTGGCGCGCGAGGAGTACTACCAGCGCCGCGTGCACGCGCTGCTCACCGACTTCATCGTGCTCATGCACCCCAAGCTGGCCGAGATGCGCGTCAAGTGAGTACCTGGACGAGGCGGAGGCGGAGGCGGAGGCGGAGGCGGTGCTGTCCACGGAGCTGGTGGCGCGCGAGGAGTACTACCAGCGCCGCGTGCACGCGCTGCTCACCGACTTCATCGTGCTCATGCACCCCAAGCTGGCCGAGATGCGCGTCAAGTGAGTACCACGCGCACGCGGCGCGCTTGTTCACTCGCTCGCACAGCAACCACAAGCACGACTGGCAGGGTCGCCGTGCGATGTGGCTAATGATTGAAACGAGTCGATAGTTTCATGGCGTTTATTAGAGAGATGTGTGGTGCATTACAAAGCTTATATACTATCATCATAGGGTAGATATCACAAGTTTTATAATGGTTTGATTTCATATTTTGGGAAAAGTATTAATTATAGCGGTAAAGTGATTAAAGAATACGATGATTTCATTAATGTTTTAGATAGTAACAAACTAATTTCTTGTTTTTATTGTGTGTAGTAGAATTTAAGGGAAAAAAAAACAGTTTTTGCTTGAAAATGTCGATTTTGAGTGATAGGTTGAAACTATATTTCTGAATGAAATATCCAAAAAATATATTTAAATTTTATGACATTAGGTCGCAGTAGTCCTGTTTTAGATGGTGACACTGAGAAAATGTCAAAGTACGTTTCAATTGAAACAGAAAATGACCTAAATGGATGGGCGTTTTTGAATCGATAAGGAATTATCTGATCGCAGGGCGGACGAGGCGGCGCGCGCGATCCAGGTGTACGCGGCGGAGGGGCTCGCGCCGCCCGCGGGCGCGGGGCAGAGCCGCGGCCGCCTGGACGCGCTGCTGCGCTGCGTGGAGCGCCTGTACGCGCGCGACCCGCTCGGGCTCCGCTACGAGTACTGGCCGGCCGAGCCGCAGCACCCGCCCCCCAGGTCACTGCCAGCAGGAGCCAGGTGTACGCGCGGAGGGGCTCGCCCGCCCGCTCTGCGTGGAGCGCTCGGCCTCCGCCACGAGTACTGGCCGGCCGAGCCGCAGCACCCGCCCCCCAGGTCTCTGCCAGTAGGAGCCAGGTGTACGCGCGGAGGGGCTCGCGCCGCCCGCGCTGCGTGGAGTGCATGTACGCCACGAGTACTGCCCTCCAGGTCACCGCCAGCAGGAGGCGGGTGTACGCCGCGAGTCCGCGCCCCTAACCCCGGTGCTCGTGTGCAGGTCGGCGGCGGGCGGGCGCGCCACGCTGCTGCACAAGTTCGCGCGGCTGTCCGGCTCGCTGGTGTGCGGCGCGCTGCTGCCCGGCTACCTGCGCGCGCTGGGCTCGCTGGCCGTGCCCGCGCACACGTGGGCGCTGCTGGCGCGCCGCGACGCGCTCTCCGCGCACCACCTGCTGAGCGCGCTGCGCCGCTACCACTGGTCGGTATCCCCGCCCCCGCCCCCCCCCGCCCCGCCCGGTGCCGTACCCCCCGCTGACCCCCCCCCCCGCTCTGCCCGCAGCCACCTGCGCACGGACCTGGCGCCGTTCGCGGAGCCGCTGCACGCGGCGGCGCTGGGCGGCGCGGCCGTGCTCGCGCCCGCCGCGCGCCCCGGCAAGATGCTCGTGCGCCACGAGGAGGTAACGCCCAGAGACTAGAGACGCACCGATTACGGGTACACTCAATACGATATTCGCTTCGACGTAAATGCTATTCAAATAAATAAATAAATGCAACTATATTTCTTTTAGTAGACGTGAATACATTTTATTAAACAGTCGTCGAGCCCCGTCTGTAATTCAACTCGACAACTACTCGACACATTGTCATAAATTTTATTTTATATCGTTGCATTATGAAGATTTTTTTAATAAAGGATAATATAATAGGACATTAACCGCGGGAGGTTTACAAACGGCAAAAGGCAGCCCTCGTACGAAAGCATTTTTGTCGAAGCTGAAGCAGAGACCTTCATTTCACTCGGTTAATTAACAATTCTGTGTAAGGATAATAACTTAATTCACTAAATTTTCACATCTCTCTCTGCTTGGCGATGAACCTCTAAAATTATTTGTTAAATATATCCGGGATTTGAACATAATGCAAATAATAAAATACGTGCTAAATTGCTATATACCGAATAAATAAAAAGTAAAGTAAAAATGTATTTATTGCATGAAAATGGGTTACATAGGTGGTTAGTAATTTTTACAGTCTCCATTTTCTACCTGCCTGAGGGATACAATATTAATTAATTATTACCTATTACAGCAATTTAACTGTCAGATTTCAAAAAATATTCACTTAAACTATAAAAGCACTTATTTGGTAACCAAGAGAACAGTTTCGTTTTAAATGATTTCAGCGGTAACATCTTCAGTTCATATGGGAGGTGATTATAAATCTTGACTCCCATGGCTGCGAGATTTTTTTTATATAGGGAAGATTTATGTTTGGGACACACTTTGTCTTGCCCATATTTAGTTTGAAGCCTTGATCTGGGCTGCTTTTCTTTAAACAATTGGCTATTAGCTTTAACAAATAGGCAGACTTCATTTATGTATAGGCACGGGAATGTTAACAATTTCAGATTTAGAAAAAGTGGCCGACATGAATCCGTTTGTTTCAGTCCGTATCTAATGCATCTCTTTTGTCTCCTGAATATTTTATCTTTTTCTGAACAGTTTCCCCAGATCACAATGCCATATCGGAGGTTAGACATAATATACGAGTGATAAGCCAGAAGGGCAGTCTTTTCTGAAGACACTTCTTTGAGCCTTCGCAGAGGATAAACAAATTTACTAAGCTTATTAAGTACATGTTCAGAATGTGGGTGCCAATTTGTGTGACAATCAAGTTTAACTCCTAGGAATTTTATTATTTTCACGTTTTCTATTTCAACTCCTTCATATGCTATTTTAACGTTTGTAGGCGTCCTCGAGGAGCGTAAAATTGCATAAGTTTAGTTTTGGACAGATTTGCCTTTAAGTTATTTCCTTCTAACCATCGCATAACATCATGAAAGGCTTTATTAGCAACTTCGTTATGTTCTTTTTCTTTATCTCCTTGAATAATAATTGAACAGTCGTCAACAAATAGAAGCATTTTGTGTTCAGTGACTTTAGGCAAATCGTTTACATAAAGTAAAAATAAAAGGGGTCCCAGGATGCTGCCTTGCGGTACCCCTACTTTTGTACTCTTACTGTTTGACCGATACGTGTTAAGCGATTTAGTACTTCCAGAATATGACACTACTTCAGTATATTGTGATCTATTTTCAAGGTATGACTTGAGCCACTGGTGACACAGTGATATAGTTTTTTAAGTAGTATAGTGTGACAGACTCTGTCAAATGCTTTAGACATATCTAAAAAGATCGTAGATACCGGAACCCTTTGGTCTCTGCAGTTTACCACAGTGTTAACAAGTTCATAGATAGCAAGGGTAGTTGATTTCTTTGCTCTATATCCAAATTGCGCATTTGTTATGACATATTTATTTCTAAGAATAATAGGTGGGTGTCTATCATTTTATCGAAATATCTTACATCGATTTTCATTTCACCGAAAACAATTCGACAAATTTCATTAGGTTTTTTTTCTAATCACATAATCATCAATTCATTGCATTTTATATAATCGAAACACTTTTCATAGTTAATAGTTTCGAATCCGTTTCTAGTCGTAGCGTAACGGTACATCGAATTTACTTTTCATAGAAATATTCGTTATTCATAGTATTAATTTAACGAAACATGATTCACAGATAGTACGTTCCATATAGTATTCTGCAAGGCTCCGCTGTTTACTACCAACTCTGAAATACACAAGTATCTGGAAATGAACTCAGTGAAGGAAGAAATACTCTTTGTGACGAAAGCATACAAAGAGAGACTGAAACACCATCCGAATGAGCTTGCTGTAGAACTGAGAACTAGAGAATATGGGAAGAGGCTCAAAAGAAAAGACATTTTACCCGACTAGATTTAATGAAGGAGTAGATGCCCTCAATGGAGGACACTCACAATATAAAGCTTCCAACAAATTTGCTTATAGTACAACTGATTGCAGATTTAAGACCAAAATATATATATATATATAGTATTCTTTCCACGAACAATATTTCATCGCAGTAACGTTTCATCGAACGATCAAGCCAAGCCTTCTAAAATTCCTAAAATTTACTGTACTAAAAAGCAAGCAAGCACGCATCCATGCAGGCGAGCAAGCAAGCACGCATGCACGCATGCAAGCAAGCATGATTTTTCAGGGCGCATAATCTTTCTGGGCTTATATAAAAAAAATAACCTCGAAGATTAAGACGGGAGCAATGCTCATGAAGCTTTTTCAGTGCTCGTTAGCTGTGCTGTGCCGTCGTCACGCCCATGTCAAATGTTCCGAGTATCTCTACTCGGGGGAACTGTCAGGCGCGGTCGAGTGCTCGTATGTCGGTGCGCCGCCGCCGCGTGCGCGACGTGTCGTGGTGTGCGACACCTACGACACGTCACGCACACGCTCGTGTCGGCAGGTGGAGGCGATGGTGGCGGCGCTGAAGCTGCTGGGCGCGGTGGCGCGCGTGGACGCCGCCGCCGCCGCCGCCATCTGCGAGAACCTGCAGTGGGACGCCGCCAACACCATGTTCGGTAATGTAGCCCGTGCGCGCACTAGTACGTGCGAGAGGGACGAACGCTTAGCCTACACCACAGCACTCTACCGAGGGAGGAAGCTCCGGGACGCATTCATACAGCTTTGCTTAGGTGTGTAGGTCGACCGTTTAAGGGCCCATTTAGATGGGGCGAGTTTCTCGTCTCGATCATATCAATCAATCAATAATTTATTTGCCAGAATACAGTAAAATAATCGAGGTGGTAATAATACATTCCATTGTCCAGTATATTCCGCCTAAATACAGGCATACAAATATTTAGGATTCCATTAAATTCAATAATTCATTCATTTTCACTCAGTAATTACAATTGTCCACATTTATACAATTATTAAATTATGGATCAATTAATATTAAAAAATAATAAATAAAAATCATTTATTTCAGAATACTACAGTTCCATATTTTATTAGTAATAGCAATTCTTATAAATAAATAGTGAAATTGAAATAATAATAAAATACATAAAAACAATGTCGTTAAAATTACTAATAATATTTTATTGTTACCAAAGAAATCCTTAATATGATCCTTAATAAGCATCCTTAAAAATGCAACTTAAATTTTATTAACATAAAAAATAAATGTGATAAATGAGAAACTAATTACGAATATTGACAGTAGCGTGGTAATGATTAGCAAATAATGATAAATGTTATTCGAGAACGAGTTTAGATTAGTCGAGAAATCGTAAGTGAATATCTCCCCATAATTCAGGTGCTCGTGTGAACAGGCGAAATAGCCTGCCGATAATTATGGAATGACATAGTAGTAGGCGAGTTTTTATTTCGATATTCGTCTGACGATTATTGCATGCGAGAAACTCGTACCATCGAAATGGGCCTTAACAGAGACCGCGCCTGTGAGGGGAGAGGGGCGAAAGGGGAGACGTCAAAGCGTAGCGGAGTCTCAGTTGAGCGGCCGACCTATAGTTTGATCCGTGTGTTTGTGCAAGTTCTCCCCGTACTGTCTGACTGTAATGTTGTCGGGCAGGGCTGATGTGCTGCCAGATCCCGATCACGCTGAAGGCGGCGCTGTGCGACACGCTGGCGGCGCTGGGCGGCGCGGCGGGCCCGGCGGCGCGCGTGTGGGCCGCGCTGGAGGCGGCGCAGCTGGTGGCGGGCCCGCGCGGGGTGCACGCCGACCTGCTGGAGGTAGGCGGCGGCTGCGGTCGTCACGCCCGGGGGATCCTCTCGCCCGGCGCCGCGCTGAGCTCGTGTGGCGTGTTGCAGGTGGAGACGCGCATGGAGGAGTACCCGCTGACGGAGGCGTTCCTGCGGCTGCTGCTGGCGCTGTGCTCGGCGGCGCCGCCGCCGCGCGCGCTGGGCGCCGGCGCGCGCGTGCCCGGCCTCGACCCCTACGTGGAGTACGTGGTGGCGCGCGTGGCGCTGCCGGCGCCGCACCGGCCCTACAAGCGGCCCGCGCAGCGCCACCAGGTGGGTCTCCTGCCGCTCGCACCGCTCGGGTGCCGCGCGGCGGAGCCCCCCTCGACGTCCGCCGCTCGTGTTGCAGGTGCTGGCGCTGGTGTACTCGCTGCTGAGCCTGTGGCTGCAGCAGCACTCCCCGGCGGAGGCGCCGGCGCCGGGGCCGGGGGCGGCGCCGGCGCCGGGCCGCGAGCCGGCCGCCGCGCCCGCGCCCGGCGCGCGCGTGCTGGCGCAGCTGCACGCGCCCACGGAGCTGCTCGCGCTCGTGCTCAGCACGCTCGATGAGGTGCCGGCCATGCTGGACGCGCCGGACGACCAGGTACTGTGCGGCCCCCTCCGCCGCGCCCGCGCTGGATGTTAGGTGGTGTAGTGTCGACCGCTTGTTCTATGTGTCCGCCCGGTTTCCAGCCGCAGCTGGTGGAGTGCGTGACGCACGTGCTGACGATGCTGGAGCACGCGCTGGCGCTGGAGCGCGCGCTCGTGCGCGGCGCCGGCGCCGGCGAGGGCGCGCCCGGCCGCCCCGCGCACCTGCTGGGCCTGTCCAAGCTCCTCCTGGGTGAGTGTCACCTGTAGCCGTACACCTCGCGAGTGTTTTTTTTAATTTCCAAAAACTGTCTCGATAAAAAATCCATATCATCGAACCGGCTCACAAAGTTTCACGAAGTTCAGAAAAATGTGACCTTTAGAGGAAAACGAACCGAAATCCGCCCGCAAAAGCTGACTCGACAATAAAATTCTATATTATTACCGAACCTGCTCACATATTTTCACGAGAATCGATTTACAATTACGACCTCTGGAGCAGAAATTGATCCCCTCATGGGCCACCATTTTATGTCTCGTATTGACATAAGGGAGCTTCAGATAAAACTCCAAATATATTTTTGACGATTTAATTACAAATTCATGTAGTTCAAACAAGATCGGATCGTGAAGTGACAAGGCATAATGTTCTTAACAGTCGGAATAGTTTTAGCGCCTAGAGAAATTTGTTTGGCAACGGTGTGTAGGCGCGTAGCTTTGCTGAGCCGGAACAATATCCAAAAACTGACTCGACACAAATATACTATCCCCCTGATTCATAAAACTTAACAAACCTCTGCTAACTGAATTTATTTTTGTCCCTTTCACATACACTTAAACAGAGACCTTCGTTTCACTCGGTCAATAAGTATGTATATGTTCGCCTCGCACCTACACTTTTAAGACTGGAGACGCCATTGATATACTTACCCTCTGCTAAAGGTAGGTATAGTAGGAAAATTGGCCGATCTAGAAGTCGTTCCCGACGTGTGAAGGGCTCCGTCAAAATGCTTTTTCTCAGAAATGGCCTGGAAATTTATTTATTTAATTGAACCTTACTCGCTACTTATTCGATGTTAAAGTGCATAGTTTAAGGTCAGATAAACGATTAATTAATTCATTCGATGTATGTTTATTTATTTATATTACTTACTTACTCCATTTAAGTATCCGACTGATAGACAAAAGCAAACTAACATTAATAACATTATTTTCAATGCATACTTTGTCAATGCTCCCATGATTAACAATTATTTATGGTTACACATGGTTAAGAATCTGATCTGTCTGTTGGTCAGAGCCAGATGACTAAGCTGAAGACCGACGATGGCAGGATCATTTCTTCCAAACCTGAGCTTCTGCGTGAAGTTGAGACGTTCTATGGGCAGCTATACACAACCACCCGAAGACCCGTCGTTGATCTAGCCAAAGACCCTAGAGCTAGATTAACCCGACACTATACCGAAGATATCCCGGACGTCAGCCTGTATGAGATTAGTATGGCTCTCAAACAGTTGAAGAACGGCAAAGCCCCGGGTGACGACGGAATTACAGCCGAAATCCTGAAGGCGGGCGGTAAACCTGTCCTCAGAGCCCTTCAGACGCTGTTTAATTCTGTAATTCACGAGGGGAAAACGCCGCAAGCATGGAACAGAAGTGTGGTGGTGCTTTTCTTCAAAAAAGGCGATAACACTTTGCTGAAGAATTATAGACCCATCTCACTTCTGAGCCATGTTTACAAGCTGTTTTCGAGAGTCATCACGAACCGTCTCGCGCGCAGGTTTGACGACTTCCAGCCTCCCGAACAAGCCGGATTCCGAAAAGGCTACAGTACCGTAGACCACATACATGCCTTGCGGCAGGTTATACAGAAGACCGAAGAGTATAACTTGCCACTTTGTTTAGCATTTGTGGACTACGAGAAAGCCTTCGATTCGATCGAGACTTGGGCTGTACTGCAGTTTCTCCAGAGGTGCCAAGTTGACTACCGGTATATCGAAGTCCTGAAGTGCCTGTACGAAAACGCCACCATGTCCGTCCGACTACAGGACCAGGAAACAAAGCCTGTTCCACTGCAGCGGGGAGTCAGACAAGGAGATGTGATCTCTCCGAAGCTCTTCACCGCTGCACTGGAGGATGCTTTCAAATTTCTGGACTGGGAAGGACGAGGCATCAACGTAAATGGCGAGTACATCACTCACCTTCGATTTGCTGACGACATTGTAGTCATGGCTGAGACCATGGAGGACCTCAGTACAATGCTCGTTGATCTCAGCAGAGTTTCCGATCGAGTTGGTCTGAAAATGAACATGGACAAGACGAAGGTCATGTCTAATGCCCATGTCGTACCAACTCCCGTAATAATCGGCGGCTCGGCGCTCGAAGTTGTTGACGAGTACGTATACCTGGGACAAACAGTCCAATTAGGTAGGTCCAACTTCGAGAAAGAGATCACTCGTCGAATCCGACTCGGCTGGGCAGCGTTCGGGAAGCTTCGCAGTGTATTCTCGTCCAGTTTACCGCAGTGCCTCAAGTCAAAAGTCTTCGATCAGTGTGTGTTGCCAGTGATGACATATGGATCCGAGACATGGGCGCTAACGATGGGCCCCATAAGAAAGCTCAAGGTCACCCAAAGAGCAATGGAAAGAGCTATGCTCGGGGTTTCTCTGCGTGATAGAATTCGGAATGAACCTATCCGTAGCAGAACTGGGGTCACCGACATAGCCTTCAAAATTGCGAGACGTAAGTGGCAGTGGGCAGGGCACATTGCTCGCAGGACTGACGGTCGATGGGGCCAGAAACTGCTTGAGTGGCGTCCACGCACCGGAAGACGAGCTGTCGGTAGGCCTCCGACAAGGTGGAGTGATGACCTGGTGAAGGTCGCGGGAATCCGGTGGAAACGAACGGCACAGGACCGGTCTAAATGGCGAGTCTTGGGGGAGGCCTATGTTCAGCAGTGGACGTCTTTCGGCTGAAATGGTGATGGTTAAGAATTATTAATTATTCATAGGTACCAAGCCTACCTAATCCGTTATATTACTTCAAGGAAAGAGCATTTTCTGTATTTCTTCATTATCTCAGTATAACAAGATAACAAAGAATAAACTTCTACTCATGAAAACCGAACTTTCCGAACAAGAGAGATGAAAAGTATATTATCTACCTGCCCATACTTGCTTGAACAGGTCAGATCAAAATTAAAAAAAAATTGTGACAGTTGCCTAATATGTTACATATACATTTTTTTATTTATCGAGTTTAAATAAAAAAAAAAGTAGAAACAGACATATAAAAGACGGCGCAGGTCGTACTCAGCCGTCACGTTTTTGTTTGTGTCTCAAATAGTTTGCATTTTTGCGGTGGTAAAATACACTTGCATTCTGTTTACAAAAATAGACGCCGGGAAAGCAGTTTTTGACGTTTTAAGGTTATGTTTATCAAATCTTAATTCAAATTTCGTATTATTTCCCCGATTTCTGAGAAAAGCACTATATGAGCTTCGGCCGGAATGGCAATTGCAGTTTACATTCAAACAAATACTCAGCCTGCAATTGCCTCCTTCCCGGCCTCGGCAATAATGTACTAACTATTATGTGCTGTTTTCGGCTGCAAAAAAGTTAATTTCTTATAATTATAAAAAGATAAATTGTCATTTCGCTTGCAAGCATACTTTCACTGTAATTTTTGACCGAGTGAAACGAAGGCAACAATTCGACAAAAATTCTTTCGTATGTCCAGATTTCCGTTTGTTCTCGTCTACAGGTCGCAATTACCAACCGATTCTCGTGTAATTTCGTGAGCAGGTTCAATAGTTATATAAAAATTTTTTGTCGAGACGGTTTTTGGAAATTTATAAAAGCAATTTTTTTATCGATGTGTTTGTAAGTTTCTGCGGGCGAATTTCGGTTTGTTCTCCTCTATAGGCCGTATTTCTCACCCGATTCTTTTGAAATTTTGTGAGCCGGTTGGATAAATAGACAGTTTTTTTGCCGATTAAGTTTTTGGAAATTAAAAAAAAAAAATTTGTTCAACGGTTTGTTCTCCTCTACAGGTCGCATTTTGCAAACGATTCTCGTAAAATTTTGTGAGCAGGTCCGATAATTATATAGAATTTTTTTGTAGTCAGTTTTTGGAAATTTTCAAAAACAATTTTTATTCAAAGATTTTGTAAGTTTCTGCGCCCGAATTTCGGTTTGTTGTCCTCTACAGGTCGCATTTTTCAACCGCTTCTCGTGAAATTTTGTTAGCAGGTTCGATATTCATAATAATCATAATTGATCTTTTTTATAATGTCAGATTTTGGAAATGATAAAAAAATTCACTGACGAAGTCTACAGCTCACAGAGCCACTAGTAATTTTCTGCATAAATAAAGTTTTAGTTCAAGTTGTAAATCGAGCATCGATTACAAAGTCGATTTAAAAATATTCGTACTCGACGCTTCACGGTTGGTCGCTAATTTTTACATTTCACGTCACCGTATTCCGGCACCTAAGGACCATTGTTTATGAGAATTTCTATGAAATGTGATTCATAGCGACATTGGTCAATTTAGCCATCCGATAATGGTCCTAGGGTAATCGCTAGTGAAGTCGAATTTTATTGCTTTAATTTAGTGTTTTGTGTGCGTGTGCGTGATTGTTTTAGTGGAGGTGCGTGGTAATGGGGGAGAATTTTGCAAGTGTGTGTAATTTTTTTTATATGTGTGTTACTTCGTCCTCCCCCAGAATTTTTTGTTCCGACAGAAGCGCCGAGGCGAAGGCCTCTCCTGTCTCAAGTGCTCTAAGCCTAGCAGTCGTTGTTTACATGAATTCTCCATGTGGTTGCAGAGCCGGGCCCGCACGACAGCGACCGGCTGACCTCGTGCTGCCGGGTGCTCGCGCACGCGGGCGCGCTGCCGGAGTGCGCCGCGCGCGCCGCCGCGCTGCTCGCGCGCGCGCTGCTGGAGCCGGCCGCGGCGCGCCACCTGCACGCGCAGGCCGCGCACCGCACGCCCGCGACCAGGTGCGGCCCGGGGGGGGGGCGGGGGGGGCGCGCGCCGCCGCGCTGCTCGCGCGCGCGCTGCTGGAGCCGGCCGCGGCGCGCCACCTGCACGCGCAGGCCGCGCACCGCACGCCCGCGACCAGGTGCGGCCCGGGGGGGGGCGGGGGGGGCGCGCGCCGCCGCGCTGCTCGCGCGCGCGCTGCTGGAGCCGGCCGCGGCGCGCCACCTGCACGCGCAGGCCGCGCACCGCGCGCCCGCGACCAGGTGCGGCCCGGGGGGGGGCGGGGGGGGGGCGCGCTGCTGGAGCCGGCCGCGGCGCGCCACCTGCACGCGCAGGCCGCGCACCGCGCGCCCGCGACCAGGTGCGGCCCGGGGGGGGCGGGGGGGGGGCGCGCCGCCGCGCTGCTCGCGCGCGCGCTGCTGGAGCCGGCCCGCGGCGCGCCACCTGCACGCGCAGGCCGCGCACCGCGCGCCCGCGACCAGGTGCGGCCCGGGGGGGGGGGCGGGGGGGGGCGCGCTGCTGGAGCCGGCCGCGGCGCGCCACCTGCACGCGCAGGCCGCGCACCGCGCGCCCGCGACCAGGTGCGGCCCGGGGGGGGGGGCGGGGGGGGGCGCGCTGCTGGAGCCGGCCGCGGCGCGCCACCTGCACGCGCAGGCCGCGCACCGCGCGCCCGCGACCAGGTGCGGCCCGGGGGGGGGGCGGGGGGGGGGCGCGCTGCTGGAGCCGGCCGCGGCGCGCCACCTGCACGCGCAGGCCGCGCACCGCGCGCCCGCGACCAGGTGCGGCCCGGGGGGGGGGCGGGGGGGGCGCGCCGCCGCGCTGCTCGCGCGCGCGCTGCTGGAGCCGGCCGCGGCGCGCCACCTGCACGCGCAGGCCGCGCACCGCGCGCCCGCGACCAGGTGCGGCCCGGGGGGGGGCGGGGGGGGGGCGCGCGCTGCTGGAGCCGGCCGCGGCGCGCCACCTGCACGCGCAGGCCGCGCACCGCGCGCCCGCGACCAGGTGCGGCCCGGGGGGGGGGGGCGGGGGGGGGCGCGCTGCTGGAGCCGGCCGCGGCGCGCCACCTGCACGCGCAGGCCGCGCACCGCGCGCCCGCGACCAGGTGCGGCCCGGGGGGGGGCGGGGGGGGGCGCGCTGCTGGAGCCGGCCGCGGCGCGCCACCTGCACGCGCAGGCCGCGCACCGCGCGCCCGCGACCAGGTGCGGCCCGGGGGGGGGGCGGGGGGGGGGCGCGCTGCTGGAGCCGGCCGCGGCGCGCCACCTGCACGCGCAGGCCGCGCACCGCGCGCCCGCGACCAGGTGCGGCCCGGGGGGGGGGCGGGGGGGGGGGCGCGCTGCTGGAGCCGGCCGCGGCGCGCCACCTGCACGCGCAGGCCGCGCACCGCGCGCCCGCGACCAGGTGCGGCCCGGGGGGGGCGGGGGGGGGGCGCGCTGCTGGAGCCGGCCGCGGCGCGCCACCTGCACGCGCAGGCCGCGCACCGCGCGCCCGCGACCAGGTGCGGCCCGGGGGGGGGCGGGGGGGGGGGCGCGCTGCTGGAGCCGGCCGCGGCGCGCCACCTGCACGCGCAGGCCGCGCACCGCGCGCCCGCGACCAGGTGCGGCCCGGGGGGGGGGGCGGGGGGGGGCGCGCGCCGCCGCGCTGCTCGCGCGCGCGCTGCTGGAGCCGGCCGCGGCGCGCCACCTGCACGCGCAGGCCGCGCACCGCGCGCCCGCGACCAGGTGCGGCCCGGGGGGGGGGCGGGGGGGGGGCGCGCTGCTGGAGCCGGCCGCGGCGCGCCACCTGCACGCGCAGGCCGCGCACCGCGCGCCCGCGACCAGGTGCGGCCCGGGGGGGGCGGGGGGGGGGCGCGCCGCCGCGCTGCTCGCGCGCGCGCTGCTGGAGCCGGCCGCGGCGCGCCACCTGCACGCGCAGGCCGCGCACCGCGCGCCCCGCGACCAGGTGCGGCCCGGGGGGGGGGGCGGGGGGGGGCGCGCTGCTGGAGCCGGCCGCGGCGCGCCACCTGCACGCGCAGGCCGCGCACCGCGCGCCCGCGACCAGGTGCGGCCCGGGGGGGGGGGCGGGGGGGGGGCGCGCTGCTGGAGCCGGCCGCGGCGCGCCACCTGCACGCGCAGGCCGCGCACCGCGCGCCCCGCGACCAGGTGCGGCCCGGGGGGGGGGCGGGGGGGGGGCGCGCTGCTGGAGCCGGCCGCGGCGCGCCACCTGCACGCGCAGGCCGCGCACCGCGCGCCCGCGACCAGGTGCGGCCCCGGGGGGGGGGGCGGGGGGGGGCGCGCCGCCGCGCTGCTCGCGCGCGCGCTGCTGGAGCCGGCCGCGGCGCGCCACCTGCACGCGCAGGCCGCGCACCGCGCGCCCGCGACCAGGTGCGGCCCGGGGGGGGCGGGGGGGGGCGCGCGCTGCTGGAGCCGGCCGCGGCGCGCCACCTGCACGCGCAGGCCGCGCACCGCGCGCCCCGCGACCAGGTGCGGCCCGGGGGGGGGGGCGGGGGGGGGGCGCGCTGCTGGAGCCGGCCGCGGGCGCGCCACCTGCACGCGCAGGCCGCGCACCGCGCGCCCGCGACCAGGTGCGGCCCGGGGGGGGGGCGGGGGGGGGGCGCGCTGCTGGAGCCGGCCGCGGCGCGCCACCTGCACGCGCAGGCCGCGCACCGCGCGCCCGCGACCAGGTGCGGCCCGGGGGGGGGGCGGGGGGGGGGCGCGCTGCTGGAGCCGGCCGCGGCGCGCCACCTGCACGCGCAGGCCGCGCACCGCGCGCCCGCGACCAGGTGCGGCCCGGGGGGGGGGGCGGGGGGGGGGCGCGCTGCTGGAGCCGGCCGCGGCGCGCCACCTGCACGCGCAGGCCGCGCACCGCGCGCCCGCGACCAGGTGCGGCCCGGGGGGGGGCGGGGGGGGGGCGCGCTGCTGGAGCCGGCCGCGGCGCGCCACCTGCACGCGCAGGCCGCGCACCGCGCGCCCGCGACCAGGTGCGGCCCGGGGGGGGGGCGGGGGGGGGCGCGCTGCTGGAGCCGGCCGCGGCGCGCCACCTGCACGCGCAGGCCGCGCACCGCGCGCCCCGCGACCAGGTGCGGCCCGGGGGGGGCGGGGGGGGGGGCGCGCTGCTGGAGCCGGCCGCGGCGCGCCACCTGCACGCGCAGGCCGCGCACCGCGCGCCCGCGACCAGGTGCGGCCCGGGGGGGGGGCGGGGGGGGGCGCGCTGCTGGAGCCGGCCGCGGCGCGCCACCTGCACGCGCAGGCCGCGCACCGCGCGCCCGCGACCAGGTGCGGCCCGGGGGGGGGCGGGGGGGGCGCGCTGCTGGAGCCGGCCGCGGCGCGCCACCTGCACGCGCAGGCCGCGCACCGCGCGCCCGCGACCAGGTGCGGCCCGGGGGGGGGGCGGGGGGGGGGGCGCGCTGCTGGAGCCGGCCGCGGCGCGCCACCTGCACGCGCAGGCCGCGCACCGCGCGCCCGCGACCAGGTGCGGCCCGGGGGGGGCGGGGGGGGGGCGCGCTGCTGGAGCCGGCCGCGGCGCGCCACCTGCACGCGCAGGCCGCGCACCGCGCGCCCGCGACCAGGTGCGGCCCGGGGGGGGCGGGGGGGGGGCGCGCTGCTGGAGCCGGCCGCGGCGCGCCACCTGCACGCGCACGTTAGTGTAGGGTGGACGTGCTGCCGCGGTGTACTCACGCTCGTTTCCCGGTGGCAGGCACTGGTTCGTGGAGTGCCTGGACGCGGAGGAGCGGGGCGCGGCGGGCGCGCGGCGCGCGAAGGAGCTGGTGGTGGGCGTGCTGCAGCACACGCTGCGCAGCGCGCCGCCCAACCTGGCGCAGCTGCTGCTCGGCTACCGGCCCCACGAGGACGTGAGTACCCGCGCCGGGACACGTGCGCACGTGCACGCGGCCACACTTATTGTACAATAATTTTGGTGGTATTTTGGTAGTTTTTTTACCGGATATCCAGTATTGATTTCTCAAAAATATCTGCGCTTTCTGTTTGTTCGGCGCGCGCAGGTGTCGCAGTGCGCGCTGCACGAGCCGGGCGTGGGCGGCGCGCCGCGCTCGTGCCTGCACGCCGTGCTCGACCTGCTCGACGCGCACGTGGCGCAGCACGACAGGTACGTGAGGCCCACGGCTCCCCGAGGAACCTCGAAGATGACACACATACGAGATTTAACTAAAAAAATCGGCACCCCGAGGAACCTGGACCATGACATCCGTATCGATTTTTAAGAAAAATATATGTCCGCCATCTTGGATTTCAAAATGGATGTCTTTTTCGTGATCGATAGCCCGAGGAACCTGGACTATGAAACTCATATCGATTTCTAATAAAAATAAATAAAACAAGTGACTGAAATGTAACGTTTTTAGAACTGGACCGGCTCAGAAAGCGCCTCTCATTTGATACCGGACACGGTAGGTTTTAACATTTTTTTTCATACAAAGAAAGATGACGTTATAACTTCTCTTTTTTATTTTTGTTTTGGCCAACGGGTCAAATAGATTCATATGGCTACAGATCAATCGTGCCGATTTTCATGTTTTTAACACCATCTGCAGCATTAGAGCGATTGGCTGCGCACGCCAGAGAGTCGCAGGTTCGAATTCTGTTCAGAGCGTAACTTTTTAAATTGTCTCTTAATTTGTAATGAGTTGTTTCGCTTTCGTTGTCTCACGTGATACAAGTAAGGACTCGGTTGTGTCGGCGCTTGTTGTGTCGGCAGGCAGGCGGACTCGCTGGTGGAGGGCTGCTACCGGCTGCTGTACCGCGTGTGCGCGCGCGCCGACACGGGCGCGCCCGCGCTGCGCCTGCTGCGCGCGCGCGACCACTTCCTGGCGCGCCACGTGGCCGCCACGAGGGACCTGCAGGTGCGCTAGTCACACTACAGACATCACTGATTGACGTTATTACTTTAACTTAAATGTAATAAACATCAACATTTCCTGGCAAAGTGAACGTTACCTGCTGCATATTGGAAAGAAAAGTGTGTAGTTTAAGGACAGATAAAAATTTAAAAATAATATAACATTTCTGGCTCGCTCCGCACACCTGAAATTTTACATTGAGTCCTTCCAAACTTTAAAAAAAATTAAGGTGGCCATACAAAGGCAGGGCACAAAGCGTGCCGAGCCGAAATACACTTGTGATTCTGTTTCAAATAAACGGCGGGGAAGAATTACGTTTTCTATTACGATTTAAGGTTACGATAGAACCAACAGCGGGAACGACAATGTAACAGCATGCATATTAACAGAAAAGCCAATTTCAGGATCTCACGGGTAGCGCTAGAGGGTGTATACGAAATAAACGCACTCGTATACAATTACAAATGCAAACAGTATTGGAACAAGAATATTGAAAGAATCTTATCAAATCTTAATTCGAATTTCGTCCCGTTTTCCCCATTTTTGAGAAAAGCATTTAGGTTCGTATCAATTATGAAATGAAGTGTAAAGAAGTATACTCAGCCTGCAATAGCCTCCTTCCGGGGATCGACAGAGTATATATTTCCTTGAGTGTAGTGTTATTGTTGTTGTGGTAACGTGTTGCGTGGTTGCGCAGACGGCGAGCTTGGCGACGCTGTCCTCGCGCTCGTGGGTGCTGCGCGCGTGCGCGAGCGAAGTGGGAAGCGCGCGCCCCACGCGCCAGGCCGCCGCCGTGGCCGCGCTGCTGCGCGCGCTGGCCGCGCCCGCGCACCAGGTACGTGCGCGAGCGGGACGGGGCGCGGCCGAGCGGGACGGGGAGCGCGCGCCACGCGCCAGGCCGCCGCCGTGGCCGCGCTGCTGCGCGCGCTGGCCGCGCCCGCGCACCAGGTACGTGCGCGAGCGGGACGGGGCGCGGCCGAGCGGGACGGGGAGCGCGCGCCACGCGCCAGGCCGCCGCCGTGGCCGCGCTGCTGCGCGCGCTGGCCGCGCCCGCGCACCAGGTACGTGCGCGAGCGGGACGGAGCGCGGCCGAGCGGGACGGGGAGCGCGCGCCACGCGCCAGGCCGCCGCCGTGGCCGCGCTGCTGCGCGCGCTGGCCGCGCCCGCGCACCAGGTACGTGCGCGAGCGGGACGGGGCGCGGCCGAGCGGGACGGGGAGCGCGCGCCACGCGCCAGGCCGCCGCCGTGGCCGCGCTGCTGCGCGCGCTGGCCGCGCCCGCGCACCAGGTACGTGCGCGAGCGGGACGGAGCGCGGCCGAGCGGGACGGGGAGCGCGCGCCACGCGCCAGGCCGCCGCCGTGGCCGCGCTGCTGCGCGCGCTGGCCGCGCCCGCGCACCAGGTACGTGCGCGAGCGGGACGGAGCGCGGCCGAGCGGGACGGGGAGCGCGCGCCACGCGCCAGGCCGCCGCCGTGGCCGCGCTGCTGCGCGCGCTGGCCGCGCCCGCGCACCAGGTACGTGCGCGAGCGGGACGGAGCGCGGCCGAGCGGGACGGGGAGCGCGCGCCACGCGCCAGGCCGCCGCCGTGGCCGCGCTGCTGCGCGCGCTGGCCGCGCCCGCGCACCAGGTACGTGCGCGAGCGGGACGGAGCGCGGCCGAGCGGGACGGGGAGCGCGCGCCACGCGCCAGGCCGCCGCCGTGGCCGCGCTGCTGCGCGCGCTGGCCGCGCCCGCGCACCAGGTACGTGCGCGAGCGGGACGGAGCGCGGCCGAGCGGGACGGGGAGCGCGCGCCACGCGCCAGGCCGCCGCCGTGGCCGCGCTGCTGCGCGCGCTGGCCGCGCCCGCGCACCAGGTACGTGCGCGAGCGGGACGGAGCGCGGCCGAGCGGGACGGGGAGCGCGCGCCACGCGCCAGGCCGCCGCCGTGGCCGCGCTGCTGCGCCCGCGCACCAGGTACGTGCGCGAGCGGGACGGAGCGCGGCCGAGCGGGACGGGGAGTGGGCGCTGAGCGACACTTGTAGTGCGCGCCGAGCGAGGCGATGTAATAATTATTATGTTCGGTATAGCGACGACGTTCTGTTGAAATGAGCGGTTGACGGTCTGCGCAGGAGTGGGAGTCGGAGGGCTGCCTGCTGCGGCGCTGCCTGAGCGCGCTGCCGGTGTCGGCGCCGCCGCCGCCCGAGCCGCAGTGGGAGCTGTTCAACCCCGCGCTGCTCGCGCAGGCCGTGGCCAGCTGCGACCTGCCCGCAGGTACACACACACCCACGCACACACGCACACACGCACACACGCACACATGCAGGTGCACTGACGTTGTATTGCTTGTGCACATGGTCGAAGAAAACAAGTTCTGACAATCAGGACCGTGACACGAGGTCGAGTTGCTAATTTGTAGTAACAAAATAGATAATAATTAAGGAAAAAAAAATGTGTTTGTCGGCTCCGACGCGCGACTGGAGTTACTCTTTACGAACGATTATAAAATATATTAGTAAAGATTAGCAAACAATTAAAAAGATTAGTGAATACCGGCTGACGTAGTGATCATTAGTCTACTTTGGAAACAAGATTTTCTTTAATTGTACTGGGACGACATAACATGCGTGGGATAAATGCACATTCATAGCGTTGATTCATAAAAGTCTAATTTATAAAGTACTAGCTTTTGCCCGCGGCTTCGCCCGCGTACTAAAAGTAATTTTTAACCGTCTACAAAAAAGAAGGTTCTCAGTTTGACCTTCATGCAGATATGTATTGGATGTCATTTTCGTAATCGGCACCCAGAGGAACCTCGAAAATGACACCCATATTGATTTTTAAGAAAATAAATGTCGGCCTTCTTGGATTTGAAAATGAATGTCATTTTTGTAATTTGCACCCCGAGGAACCTCGAAGATGACACCCATATTGATTTTTAAGAAAAATAAATCTCAGCCATCTTTGATTTGAAAATGCATGCC
Organism: Epiblema foenella; assembly: GCA_963556455.1. Classification (NCBI taxonomy): domain Eukaryota; kingdom Metazoa; phylum Arthropoda; class Insecta; order Lepidoptera; family Tortricidae; genus Epiblema; species Epiblema foenella. The sequence continues at coordinate 35,267,236 of OY747097.1, read as the reverse complement.
ATTTTCGTAATCGGCACCACGAGGAACCTCGAAGACGACACCCATATCGATTTTTAAGAAAAATAAATGTCCGCCATCTTGGATTTGAAAATGAATGTCATTTTTGTAATCTGCACCCCGAGAAACTTCGAAGATGACACCCATATTGATTTTTAAGAAAAATAAATTTCCGCCATCTTTGATTTGAAAATGCATGCCATTTTCGTAATCGGCACCACGAGGAACCTCGAAGACGACACCCATATCGATTTTATAAAAATAAATATCCGCCATCTTTGATTTGAAAATGAGTGTCATTTTCGTAATCGGCACCCAGAGGAACCTCGAAAATGACACCCATATTGATTTTTAAGAAAAATAAATGCCCGCCATCTTGGATTTGAAAATGGATGTCATTTTTGTAATTTGCACCCCGAGGAACCTCGAATATGACACCCATATTGATTTTTAAGAAAAATAAATGTCCGCCATCTTTAATTTGAAAATGAATGTCATTTTCGTAATCGGCACCCAGAAGAACCCCGAAAATGACACCCATATTGATTTTTAAGAAAAATAAATGTCCGCCATCTTGGATTTGAAAATGGATGTCATTTTTGTAATTTGCACCCCGAAGAACCTCGACGATGGCACCCATATTGATTTTTAAGAAAAATAAATGTCCGCCAATTTTAATTTGAAGATGAATGTCATTTTCGTAATCGGCACCCCGAGGAATCTCGAAAATGACACCCATATCGATTTTTAAGAAAAGGAAAAATTTGCTCCCCGCTCAAACTTGGAACCCTCTTTTCACCCCTTAAAGGGAGCAATTTCGAAAAACGCTGAAACATGTTTTGTTGTATTTAAACAAAGAGTCTATATACGATGTTTTAAATCTCTCACTTCAAAAAAGATTTGCTCTCCGTACAAACTTAGAACCCCCTTTTGAACCCTTTAGGGGAGCAATTTCAAAAAATGCTTAAACATGTTTTGTTTTATTTGAACATAGAGTCTATGTACGAAGTTTTAAATGTCTCACTTCAAAAAAGATTTGCCCCCCGTACAAACTTGGAACCCCCTTTTGAACCCTTTAGGGGAGCAATTTCGAAAAACGCTTAAATATGTTTTGTTGTATTTAAACATTGAGTCTATGTACGAAGTTTTAAATGTCTCACTTCAAAAAAGATTTGCAAACTTGGTACCCCCTTTTGAACCCTTTAGGGGAGCAATTTCGAAAAACGCTTATATATGTTTTGTTGTATTTAAACAGAGAGTCTACATACGAAGTTTCAAATATCTCACTTTAAAAAAGATTTTCTCCCCGTACAAACTTTGAACCCCCTTTTCACCCCCTTAGTGGAGCAATTTAGAAAAACGCTGAAATACGCCATTAATATATTTTAACACAGACTCTATATATAAAATTTCATGTCTCTCACTTTAATAACTACGGTTTTTCATACAAACTTTGGACCCCCATTTCACCCCTTTAGGGGATGAATTTTGAAAAATCCTTTCTTAGTGCACCCCTAGACCTTATAAGGAACCTACGTGGCAAATTTGGAATCTCTAGAACCAGCGGTTTGGGCTGTGCGTTGATAGATCAGTCAGTCAGTCAGTCAGTCAATCAGTCAGTCAGTCAGTTTCTTCTTTTATACATTTAGATTTGTCAGTTGATTAGCAAGATTCAGTCTTATTAACAATGGGGTAAAGTTGTCCGAGTGAATGCCGTAACATTTTTCTTGACGGAGGGTGGTTTTCGTTCGATCCCAAAATGGCGGAATGATCTATATAGTTGAGATTAGTAAATATATAGGGACGACATAGCCAATCATTGACTAGTAGATTTTGGTCGCGCCCATTAAGGTTTGATTGGTTGATGACATTGCTTGGATAGTTTAATCTTTATTAACTGCAACCTCTTTGATTTTTATGATAGCCTGGTAGTTGAATCTCACAAAATGTGTCCGGGATGTCCACGTTGTCGGCATTGTCCGCACTGTCCCAATTGTCCGGATTGTCTACGTTTTTGAGGGGTATAAAAGGCTGAGTCGGAGCAGTTAGCGGCACTTCATTTTCGTCGGCGAACTGACACGGGACACTGGCTTATAGTATCGCAACATTACTAGTGGGTCTTTGATACCTAGTCATTATGGTCGAATTTCCAATACCGTGTGGAATATGCGGAATATGGAATATGGCGGTGGAGTTTCAACCATAATGCTTAGCTTTTATTGTCATTTTAACTTAAATTTAATCGATCTTTCTCTTTGGGTTATTATACTTTGGGGATGAACTTTACTAGTCATTTTTAAAGCCAATTCTCTGCCCAGGTTAACAGTATACCTGACGAATTATCTGTAAGCCCAACGGTGTCAAACTACAGATGGTTCGGAGTTCATTAGTTACCAAGTCTGAGGGTGACTTGGCGTCTTTTCTTTATCAATATAAGAGACGAACTATCCCTCCCGTGAATCGATGTCCAGCTGCTGGATGGAAGTGAGATCTGCCATAGTTTGGGTGGGTCAGAACGGGAGTGTATCCACTCCACTCACAGAAGTTCACATATATTATCTTATATATACGCTAGGGCACCTTACTTGCATCTCCCTGTCTTCGGACGTGCGGGGGGAGGTAAATACACTGGCTGATAGGTTTGCAAAATATCGGAGTAGCCTGCCGAACTGTTACAGCTTAGTTTAGGGATTACACATTCATTGAAACTAAATCCTAGGTAAGGGATTATTAGTTTCAACAGTTTAGTTCTAAATGGGGGTAGAATTAGGATAAATTCACACACAATTATGAGGGTAGTAGGAAAAATAGATTCTTACGCATTGGGTTAACTTGGTTTAGGATAGGAATTACGTTATAGGTCGCGAGAAATTCATACGTTAATATAGTAAATCGGTAATATACGTCATAGGCAAATAAAGACTCCAAACGACAGAGTAGGTAACTTAGTAGTATGGTCTTCTTTTTCTAGAACAAATTCTAAGTCCGAGAGTTACAAAGGGCTGTTTGCTCGTTGCGCCCTGAGACAATGCGGTTGAATATACCCGGCATAGCTCTCCTATAATATTAGTAATTTAGGTCACTTTGACATTTGTCTATACACTCCGAACAGTGTTAGAAAAATATTGGAGGGGGCTTGTCTAGTCAGGGTCGAGAGCCACTGGTCTCTGTTTAATAACAGAGGGAGTTAGCAAACTCCCGGGCGGATTGGAGGGGCCCGGCCTATACCAATAACAAAATAATTCTTAATCCCTACAAACCTGCTAAAAATCCTAATATGATAGGGTTAGCACATCTCTGTATACTAGGTTTGAGACAAATGTGCGTTGAGCTTGACATACATACTTAGGCTAAAAACTTATTTAAATCCCATTAACTTATCTCAACAAAATCCTCTATTTTTACAACAACTTACTACAATTACTTCAAATTTAAAGCTCGTCATAGGGACATTAGTGTAGATATTTATTGCGTACTAAGGGATGAGAAATTCTGGGTTCCGTCAATTATCATAGAGCTTTGGGTTCTTACGGTTCACAACTATAAGGGGGTCCTACCACTGACGATCACGTCCTGGCCATAGTTACGTCGCAAATAATACTATTTATTAGTAGTAATTATTTATTTTTATTAAGGGGGTAAATTAGTATAGTGGAGGGGGGGGGGGGCGTTATGTTACAGTTTGGTGCAGTGACCAAGGATATTCCGAAGCCCTAGTTGTATGACGGTGTGTTGCCTGCGCAGGTCCGTCCTCGCGGCGCATCTCCGTGTCGCGCGTGCACGCGCTGCTGGCGCGCGAGCTGGCCGCGCTGCCCGCGTCGCAGCCGCAGCGCGCGCTCGTGTGCGCCGAGATACAGAAGGTACACGCTCTCTCGTAGTGACACATCTCCGTGTGCTGGCGCGCGAGCTGGCCGCGCTGCCCGCGTCGCAGCCGCAGCGCGCGCTCGTGTGCGCCGAGATACAGAAGGTACACGCTCTCTCGTAGTGACACATCTCCGTGTGCTGGCGCGCGAGCTGGCCGCGCTGCCCGCGTCGCAGCCGCAGCGCGCGCTCGTGTGCGCCGAGATACAGAAGGTACACGCTCTCTCGTAGTGACACATCTCCGTGTGCTGGCGCGCGAGCTGGCCGCGCTGCCCGCGTCGCAGCCGCAGCGCGCGCTCGTGTGCGCCGAGATACAGAAGGTACACGCTCTCTCGTAGTGACACATCTCCGTGTGCTGGCGCGCGAGCTGGCCGCGCTGCCCGCGTCGCAGCCGCAGCGCGCGCTCGTGTGCGCCGAGATACAGCAGGTACACGCTCTCTCGTAGTGACACATCTCCGCGTGCTGGCGCGCGAGCTGGCCGCGCTGCCCGCGTATACCGCATACCGCACGCGGTACGCGGGCGCCGTTGGGCCACGAGCGCTTCTTCGCGTTTGTGTATTCGTGAAATAAAAATACTGTATGCCGACTCAAACAGATATTTCAAAATTGTGATTCTCGGGACGTTGCCCAGGTGCTCGACTACGTGACGGAGGTGAACAAGCAGCGCAACCTGGCGGCCACGCTCACGCACTACTACGACTCGTGGCGGCAGCTCGCCGAGATCATCTTCTGCGTGGCGCCCGCGGACCTGCTCCCCGTCGACACCAAGAAGAACCTGCTCATTAGCATCCTGCAGGACCTGCTCAACAAGATCCCGGACGCGGACGCCCCCGTCGTGCCCCAACTGGCCGTGCTGGCCTCCGGGACCGTCCTGCTGCTGCTGGTCAACCTGCGCCACTGCTACCTCCTCCAGCGACGCGAGTCCAACTCGAAAACCTCCGACTTCGAGACGACCTTCTTCGGCCCCGCTCGGATCGTGCAAACGAAGTCGCTGCCCCTCAAGTTCATCCTGCACAAGATCCTGGGCTGGATCATGGTCTCCGGCGACCAGTCGCAGAAGCTGCGCGTCAACCTGTACGGCGCGCTGCTGAACTTCCTGCACATCGTGAACGCGCCGCCGCCGGACGACGAGGACGGGCGCGAGGGCACGTACGTCAGCCGGCTGGACGCGTCGCGCGCGGAGGAGGGCTCGCTGCGGCCGCTGGTGGCGGAGGAGCTGGAGTACTACGGCGTGGGGCTGTACGGCGCCGTGGCCGGCGACTGCGTGCGCGCGGGCCACGACGCGTGCCGCCTGGCCGCGCTGGCGAGCCTGCACGTGCTCGTGGGGCTCGACCCGCGCACGGACTGGCTCGACGCGCTCGCCAACCAGGGCTTCCTGCGGACTCTCATCGACAGCATCGTGGCGGACGACGACGCGCTCAGGGAGGTGAGTGCCGCTAGTTGACGGTCGGTGGATCAACCATCAGCCGGATTGTTATTGCGATACCTTCTCCAATATGCGGCCGCATTGTATTTGACGCGAGCGGATTCTGCAATTCGCCTCTTACTACGTAATGAAGTTTTCTAAGAATTAGACACAATAGATCAGTGGGTATTTATTTATTTATTAGGAGAACTAACTGCTACTATCAATACATTAATTTTTGATATACGATACAAGAAGCCAATTACAGGTTCACACCAGTAATAATACAATAGTAAAGAACAAATGGTGATTAGCACTCTATACATTGCATCATATAAGTCAAATAAGCAGTAGTAAAAAAAGAATACAGTTTAATATGAAAACTAACCTTCGTCATTCCGTTTAAAACATCAAAATCGGTTGGTATTGAGCTCTAAATTTCGAAGCATGACGTAGTTCTGTTATTTTAATATATCGTATGAATCAGCTAGGGTAGCGTGAATCTACGACGAGCGAAGCGAGGAGGAGTGTTAGGTAGAATTGCGACGCTACAGCGCGTGAGCCGAGCGGTCGGTGCAAAGCCGCGTGATGCGGGCTAGCAAGAAGTCGTTTATTATTGAATGTAGGCACGTTAGCGGAACAAGGCGCCTCGCCCGGTCGGTAATGTCCCCCTTGTGTGCGTGCGCGCAGGCGCTGGAGCCGAGCCCCTCGTCGCTGCGCGCGATCTACCTGTACGAGTCGCGCATGTCGCTGCTGATCCGCGTGGCGCGCTGGCCGGCGGGCGCGGCGGCGCTGCTGGCGCACGGCGCGCTGCCGGCGCTGGCCGAGCTGCGCGTGCTGCGCGCGCACCCCGACCTGCACGCACCCGACCCCCACGCGCCCCACGCGGCCGGCTTCGTGCCCGACCAGGCCACCAGGTACACGAGGCGCGCACTATACTGCCAACCCAATTCTGAGCACGCATGTAAAAAAAAACAAATATCACTTTTCAACACTATTGCATAGATTTGATGTTAATGCATCATATGAACATTTAAAAAAAATTGTTTGCTTAGTATTTTTTTCAGAAAATTATTAGGAAAATTTAGCACATGTCCAAAGATATGTTATTTCCTAAGCCAGCTGGCCCTAAGTGTCTCATACTAGGCGACAACGCCTCATCTGCACTTTACTAATAAATCAGTGACGCATATCTCTGCCTTGCGTTATTTTTACTTAGGGTGGGTTGCACCAAACCATCTAAACGTAAGCGGTGTTCGTTAAAATGTAATTGTATGGAAACTTTGACAAGTTTCTATGGGATGACAGCTGCCGGCGCCATATTTGACGATGACCGGCCCGTGATCGTATTACAAGGGTCGGTTGCTGCAACATACGATCACAGGCCGGTCATCGTCTAATATGGCGCCGGCAGCTATCATCCCAGTTTTTCGAAATTCCTCACCTATAAAAGGAATTAAACCTCCCCCTCGTTGAACTATACTAAAATGTTTGTGCGGGGAGCATTTCCTTTTACGTCCCTTACGGTGTTAAAAGTTTGTTAACTACGCAGGTTTTTTGCGGTGTTTGGATGATGACGTGTTTCCAATGAAATACACTACTGAAAGTGTACTAATTTGCCAGTAATATAGCTTACAGATAATTAATAACATGTAATCTACCATTTACGCGCGTACGAAGTCGCGGGAAAAAGCTAGTTAGATAATATAATTTAACGATGTGGTTTGTTGTGGATTTTATCAGTTTGAGAGATAATGAGACGGCGAGTAACTAAGTGAAATATAAGTAACTGAAATGAAATAAATGAACTTTATTCTGCAAGTAGGCCGCAAAGGCACTTTTACAAGTCAAAAACTACTAGCGTTTCTCATGAGACCACTGCCGAGAAGAAACGCCGAAAGAAACTCGACAGTCAGTCATTTTCTCCAAAATATGCTTATTACAATGATACTACTTAACCTACTTAAGTAAATGTAAGTGGTAAGTATTGGACATTACTTAATTGTTTGGTTACATTATAAAGTATGAATTTTGTTTTTATAGTATGAGACATGATTCCTGAGCAAAAAAACAACAAACCTATAGAATTTCTACGGAACAGAAAAACAACGTTAATAAGGTCTTGGAGCCTATAATAATGAAAAATAGATTGTAATTTTGGAAAGATTTACCCGTGTCCGAACATTAAACTTTCCTTGCTTTGGTTTCGTAAACAATTTAATATTGATTTTGTTATCATTCATACATACACTCAAGCTAATAAGCAGATATTGATGAAGTTTTATGTTATTAAATTTTAAATTATACCTTATATATAAAAACGCTAATTTGAAATACTAAGCCAAAGGGACGTGGTTGGAAATACGTCTCAAGACAGTAGTAGTTTACTTCGAAATGTTAAGGAAATGAGACGCATAGCAATTTTTAAAAAATATAAAAGAAACATCGAAATTTAAATTTAAGGGGCTCCACGCGCTAACGTCGATTTTTGACGAGTTTTGGGTTGATATAGCTCCGTCAAAACTATAGATATATTTATGGCACAAACGGTTATCGGTTCCTCAATCCTTTATCTACATTTGCAAGAGCCAAATTTTTAAAAAATAACTACTTATTTTTTTATGATTTATTCAAACGTGGTCCAAAAAAGCTCTTTTTTCGACATTAGTATGTTGTTTATGCATTTTTATATATGAAATGTTCATGTAACTGTTCCTTGTTGACGTCTCTAACAACGCAAGAGACATTTTTAATTTTAACTCATGTTCACAAAAGTTATGTCCAAAAAACTGGTTTTTTAGGCCTGAAATTGCCAAAGTTTGATGACATATATCTCGAAGACAGTTAAGTTTTGAAGTAAATATGGTGCGCTATTTCGGTAAACCTCGTGGTAATTAATACAATTAGTCATTAAAAACACGAGAAAACGGAGAGTTTCAGAACGAAGGTCATTGGGAGCTAGGAGCCCCTTAAGTAATGTATTTGAGAGATTTGTATAATTTGATGTATATTTTTAACGTGCCGCGAATGGAACAGTAAAACGGGTAATATCTGGAAACCTGTGCAAGTGCTATGCGTCGTGTAGAACGAGGAGGGCGGTGTGTCCGGGTCAGGCGCGGATCCAGGATTTAGTTCAGGGAGGGGCACTTTCGAACTTTCCGAAAATAAAACTGACTTTTGATAACTGTTTTTATTGTCAGAACATATTTCCTACGTCAGGACATAGCCTAGCATAGCATTGCCTCTGTTGCCCCCCCCTGTATCCGCGCCTGGTTCGGGTGTTGACACACCCTCTACCTCGTCACGGTCCACGCGCTGCTCCCGCCGCGGCGGGTGTGGCGGTGGCGCGGCTGACGCGGGGCGGGGGCGGTGTGGCGCAGGTACCGGCAGCTGCTGCTGCCCGCGCTGGCGCTGTGCCACGCGCTGCTGACGACGCTGGGCGCCGCCAACGAGAGCTGCGTGCGCCTCGTGCTGCACCTGCTCTTCACGCACCTGGACTGCGTGGACATGGTGCTGCGGTGAGCGACCGTCTCTCTTCACTGTAGCCCGACCCACCTTACACTAGGCTCAGCGTTGCTACTTTAGTAATGGGTGTCCCACTGCTGGGCAAAGCCCTTTCCCCATAAATGCCATGATTCCCGCATCAGTGCCTCCTCCTGCTATTTGGCGAGAGGCGTCCAAGTAATTTCCATTCAAAGTTTAACAAATATTTCTTCGAATCTTGTTTTTGACACCCCATGCGTTTGGAGGGATCAATAGGATCGTGCCTCAGGCTGCCGCGAAACAAAAAAATAAACATCAATTTGATATCTGTCGCGAGATGTCACTGAGACATTTGACGTGTGTCAGCTGTCATGTTGTTTTTTTTCGCGGCAGATCAAGGCGCGATCGTGGGTCGAGCGCTGTCCAATGTTCACTGTCGCGCTGGGAGCGATGACAGGTAGTAAAGTGTGTGTGTAAGTGTTCGGTTTGTTGTGGTGCAGCGCGGCGCAGCCCACGTCGAGCCCGGGGCTGCTGGCGGAGGTGGAGGCGCTGACGTCGCTGCTGGCGCGCTGCTCGGGCTGCCCCGCGGTGGCGGCGGGTGACCCGAGCGACGCGGGCGACGCCGAGCGCGGCGCCCGCACGCGCGCGCTGCTGGCCGCGCTGCTGGTGCGCTTCCAGCGCGCGCCCGCCGACCAGCGCGACCTCACCACATACTACAAGGTACCGCTCGAGCTCTCGTAGTAACGTCATCGCTTATTGTGTACCTCCGACATTATAGTGTCGTATGACGTCACAATTGCCCTCATTAATGGCGGCTATCGTTTTGCAAATTTTTAGCACAGATGAGATGAGGTGAGAAAACCAGATTTAGTCATATATGTTTGTTATTTGTTCGATTTCGGATACATAAGTAGCAGCCCTCGTATTTTTTTAATATTAACAATGCCACGTTGTAAAGATCGCTCGTCAGCGCACGAATTTGAAATACGCGGGTACGTTTATTTATTTATTTTTTTAAATCAAATCAATTTTCATAATTTGTTTAAGCGCTCTTTTTCAGGCCTACCGGAGTTGTCTATCTATATCGGAATATTGCCGGATCCGGTGCCTATCGAGATACTGGATCCAGCCGGATTACCGTACCTATCCGACGGACCAGATTGCCATCCCTAAATGTAACATGGGATAGTTCGTGTAGTGTGGAATAAAAATAATAATTGAGTACTGAACAATATATAAAATAACTAAAATAAAATGTATTCTATTGGCGGAGTCGGGCCAAGTTATCCGAAGGCATCAGAAATTAGGCGAACGCGATCCGTAAGTACAATGTTGTAAAAGTTTCGGTTCGGTCGAAAGGTTCGGCAGTTTTTTGGCTGAAACCGAACCTTCGGCCTAAACATGATTTTTAAGCCGAAACCGAAACTTCGGTCGGACGCTAACTAAAATATTCTTGTTGATTCGGTGATTAAGCTATTGGTAAACACCGAAAAATCAGTTTTGTTTTTGCGTTTCTGTCATAGATGTCTGAGGCTGCGTTGCGCCCCGGTAAGGCCATAATCCCATCGAAATCTTAATCGGTCATTAAATAGTTCTTCTGCTGCTGCTAAAATCCTTTTGGAAAGTTGTGTGGATGAATGCCAAGTTATTTTCAAATTTACGCACGTATCTCCAAAAGAAATTGTTACTGCTTTCAATACCCTCACGGTGAAAAAAACCGAAGATCTTTGGGGCCTTTCAGTCAAGGCATTGAAATCAATTGTAGTAGCTATATCACCTTATCTTGCTTATATATTTAATAGTTGCATAGACGTTGGAATTTTCCCAGACCTAATGAAACAAAGTAAAATAATACCAGTGCACAAAACAGGCACCAAAACAGACCCTACTAATTTTCGACCTATTTATATACTCCCAGCAATAAGTAAAATTATTGAAAAGATTATCTTGAACCAAATGTTATCACACTTCAACTTGAATAATCTTTTACATGCAAATCAGTTTGGCTTCACTAAAGGCCGATCAACAACCGATGCTGGTATTGAATTGCTACGAACCATTTTTGATGCTTGGGAAAAGTCTATGGATGCAATTGGCGTTTTTTGCGATCTGTCAAAGGCCTTTGACTGCGTAAACCATGACACTCTTATCTTAAAGCTTTGCCACTACGGGGTAAAACATCGTGCACTAGATCTATTAAAATCTTACCTATCCAATAGAACCCAACATGTGGAAATAAATAGGATAAAATCTAAGGGTTCTAACATTTCTATAGGAGTCCCACAAGGCTCAATACTTGGCCCGTTTCTTTTCTTGGCCTATATTAACGATTTGCCTTATTACGTGCAGAACAAACACGATATTGTGCTATTTGCTGATGACACATCGTTAATATTTAAACTTAGCAGAAAGGAAACAAATTTGGATAGAGTGAATGGAGCACTAGACTCGGTTGCGGGGTGGTTCACTGCTAACAATTTACTTTTAAACAGTAAGAAAACAAAATGCATTAAATTCAGTCTCTCTAAAGTCAATACCAGTAAGAACGAACGGGTTAAACTTAATCTTAACGAAAATAGCACTGTTTTTCTCGGTATTACTCTAGATCATAAACTGCAATGGGGATCACATATTTCTTCGTTAGGTAACAGGCTTAGTTCGGCAGCGTACGCAGTCAAAAGAATAAGGCAACTCACCGATGCTGAGACAGCTAGGCTCGTTTACTTTTCTTACTTTCACAGCATAATGACCTATGGTATTTTGCTTTGGGGTGAAGTCGCTGACAGCCGTATCATTTTTGTATTACAAAAAAGAGCGATTCGCGCTATTTATCAGTTAGGATCTCGCATTTCATTAAGAGAAAAATTTAAGCAAATCAACATTCTCACATATGCTTCTCAGTATATATTTGAAATTGTTATGTACGTAAAACGAAATCTTCATTTATTTAAACTAAATAGTGACTGTCACTCGTTTAATACTAGAAATAAGGATAAACTTGCCGTACCTCGTTATCGTCCCCAAAAAGTGAGTTCGTCTTTTATGGGCAATTGTGTCCGTTTTTGCAACAAGATTCCCAAAAATGTACAAAGCTTGTCATTAAATAAGTTTAAGTTGTTCATGAAAAGTCATTTAGTTCGCAAGGCCTACTACACGATAAACGATTTCATTAATGACAAAGATGCCTTTAGATCATTTTGTTTTAAATTTTTATTTAATTATTATTATTTTTTTCTCTGAGTACTGACATACCCTGAATTTGAATTTGTTTTATATAATCCTGACATGAACCTATTTTTTTTTTACTAGTGCATTATTATTTTTTTAAATTGTGATAACGTCATTTATGTTTGTTAGTGAAGATGTGTTTAATTGTAAATTTTAAATGAACTCTGACCTGTGTTCTGTATGAATCTATGTTGAATAAAATATTTTGAATTTTTTTTTGAAAAATATAATAAGTATAGAAGGGTAACGCCATAAAAAACTAGCATAGAAATATGATCTATTTGCCACGTTGTTGAAACTAAAATCTCTTACGTTTCATTGTCAAATATTCAGATTAGTTTAAGTAGACCTCATTTCCACAAAAGGTTTTATGCCATTATTGTTATAGAGAGGGTCCGCTGGTTGGTGCGTGAAAGGCTCGCTGTATTCGCATTAGCTACGTGCAACGATATGCCTTAATAAAATTTAAAAAACCTGTCAATTGCGTGTTGGATTACGCACAACGAAGAGTTCCGTACAGATACAAATTTACTTTTTTGAACCTGACTGCGGCTTTTTAGGCCGGTCCCAATAAAGCGATAGACGGTTGGAGAGTAGCGTAGGGAAAATCGAAACCGCTGACCACTAGGGTCATACTAAAGCGAGCCCGCTGCGTGCAAACCGCGCCAGCTCGCGTCGGCCCTAAAGTCTAACGGATCTTTTTAAAATCGAGTCTTAAGGGTTTACGCTCCAGTGAGATTAGTTGAGCGGTTTCGCGCAGCGGCAAGTCAAATCGTTCATGACTCATGATTGTCATGAGCGAGTACTCCGACTCGTACTTGCCCGATTTTCGGGTGGCTGGGACTATAATTTTTTTTGCGGGCCGGATTCGCGCCCGTGTCCGCAGATCGTGTGCAACGTGCTGACGTTCTCGCGCAACACGCTGGAGGCGTGGGCGGCGGCGGGCGCGGGCCACCCCCCGGGCGCGCTGCCTCCACATAGCGCCGTGCTGGCGCTGCTGCAGGAGGCGGTGGCGCGCGCGCACGGCAGCCACAAGGCGCGCGCCACCGCGCTGCACCAGCTGCGCGCCACCGAGGGTACGCACACACTGTCGTCCGCTCCGCTACTGTACGTTGTGTATTTCAATCCCTTTGTTAACTATGAACGTGTCGCGCGACAGACATGAAGGCGCTGATGCCGGCGGGCGGCGCGGCGGGCGGCGGGGAGGACGGCGCGGAGGGCGGCGCGGCGGCTCGCGCGCGCTCGCTCTCGCAGCAGCTGCAGCAGTGCGCGCACGCGGCCTGCCTCGCGCTGCACCTGCTGTGGCGCATGGCGCAGTGCACCACCCACACACACACAGGTACTACCACACACAGTAGTACCTAACTGATAAGGCGCGTCGTGGATCTACGTTCGCGCAGAAAAGAAGGTATCGCTCCGAAGATTAACGAAAGAATGCTTAAAACTTACAATTAACCTTAGATGACTACTATAAGGTTCATAATACACTGTTCATAATGCGCGTGCACTCGATCAGAAGTATGGCGGCTGACTAACATGCCACGCGACGCGCGCTAACATGGCGGCAGCTGCGGACCAACAGCGGTACAGGAAAAAGAAGCGCGGTGCGTGGAGCGTGCCGATTGGTCCAGAGCGACTGACCGTGATCCTTCTTGGAGTCACATTTTGTTGGTTTTAGTTTAAAATTGATATTCGACTGTGTGCCCTCAGCGCCCGCGCCCAACGGCACGTGGCAGGAGCCGCCGGGGCTGGTGCCGGGCGAGCTGCGGCGCGAGCTGGCCGCCGCCTTCAGCGAGCGCTTCACCGCGAGCCTGCTCGACTGCGCCGAGGTGAGCCCCCCGACACGTGGCGGAGCCCCGGGGCTGGTGCCGGGCGAGCTGCGGCGCGAGCTGGCCGCCGCCTTCAGCGAGCGCTTCACCGCGAGCCTGCTCGACTGCGCCGAGGTGAGCCCCCCGACACGTGGCGGAGCCCCGGGGCTGGTGCCGGGCGAGCTGCGGCGCGAGCTGGCCGCCGCCTTCAGCGAGCGCTTCACCGCGAGCCTGCTCGACTGCGCCGAGGTGAGCCCCCCGACACGTGGCGGAGCCCCGGGGCTGGTGCCGGGCGAGCTGCGGCGCGAGCTGGCCGCCGCCTTCAGCGAGCGCTTCACCGCGAGCCTGCTCGACTGCGCCGAGGTGAGCCCCCCGACACGTGGCGGAGCCCCGGGGCTGGTGCCGGGCGAGCTGCGGCGCGAGCTGGCCGCCGCCTTCAGCGAGCGCTTCACCGCGAGCCTGCTCGACTGCGCCGAGGTGAGCCCCCCGACACGTGGCGGAGCCCCGGGGCTGGTGCCGGGCGAGCTGCGGCGCGAGCTGGCCGCCGCCTTCAGCGAGCGCTTCACCGCGAGCCTGCTCGACTGCGCCGAGGTGAGCCCCCCGACACGTGGCGGAGCCCCGGGGCTGGTGCCGGGCGAGCTGCGGCGCGAGCTGGCCGCCGCCTTCAGCGAGCGCTTCACCGCGAGCCTGCTCGACTGCGCCGAGGTGAGCCCCCCGACACGTGGCGGAGCCCCGGGGCTGCTTATATAGCTGGGGCTAGAATGGCCGGCCAGCGATCCCCGCGGCCCGTGCGCCTCCTAGTGCGCCGTGTGCGAGGGTGGCTCCTCGCAAATTAATGAAAAACCATTGCACTACATTAAAGGGACACAAAAAGGGTTGAAACCGTTCAACGAATCTCACTGAAGCATTCTCTTAGAGTATTCCAGTGTTCCAAACCACACGCGTGCTCGAGTTCGGTCGGGGGTTTTCCCCTGGACTTTCCCCAGGCCACTCTCCAACCGCGCACTCCTATCGTTTTATCGGGACCGGCCTATAAAGCCACAGTCAGGTTCAAAAAAAAACCATTTTTGACCTGACCGGTTTCAGAGCCGGGCCCGATAAAGCGATAGGAGTGCGCGGCTAGAGAGCGGACTAAAGAAAATCCTCTCAATAAATCTTTGGCACTCGTGTTTCTATGTGTATTTGGCGGCTCAAGTCTTACACTTACTTCACGACGACCACTTCAGCCTAGTTGGTAGTGACCCTGCCTACGAAGCTGGAGGTCCCGAGTTCGATTTCCGGTCAGAGCATTTATTTGTGGGATGATCGCAAATATTTGTTCCTGAGTCTTGGATGTTTTGTATGTATTTAAGTACCTATTTATCTATACTAGTGGTTCTGTGAGTTGTAGACCACGCGTTTTTTTTTTAATTTTTCTAAAATTTACTCGACAAAAAATCCTGTAGAAGGAGAACATCAGGAAATCTGGTAATTCGGACATACAAGCTGAAGCAGAGATCTTCGTTCGGTCAATAAGTATGTATACTCTCGCCTAGCACCCACAAAGTCAAAGTCAAAGTCAAAGTCAAAAAATATTTATTCCGTTGACATACATTATGCACTAGAATACGTCTTATTTCTAGATTTACAATCTTTCAATGTAAGAAAATCGTACATCGTTACGTATGTATAATATACACTATTTGTATAACTTAATTATAATTTAAATTGTATGTCATAAAAATCTTTTAAATTGTACAGAGCATTTTCGGTCAAAGTTATTTTAAGGTAAAGTTTATATTTAATGTCATTTAATATGGTAACAGAGTCAGGTAGATGATTATATAATTTAATGCTCTGATATATGAAACATTTTTTACATTTCGCTAAGCGTACTTTCGGTAGGCAGAGTTTATGTCTATTTCTTGTAGGATATTTATGAATATCACATATTTTCTTGCTGCCACTCAAATGTTTACGAGCATATAATAAGTTTTTATACACGAACATGGAATAAAATGTCATTATCCCACTTTCTCTAAAAATGCTTCGACAAGTCCCTCGCGCAGGAACACTGTAAATATTTCGGAGTGCCCTTTTTTGCAATATGAAGACTCTCGAGGCAGTTGCTGCATGTCCCCATATCAGTGCTCCGTAAGACATTAGAGAATGAAAATAGGCGTAGTAGACGGTCTTACCAGCTTGGACACCGCACAACTCCCTAATTTTACGTACAGAGAAAGCCGCCTTTGCTAGTTTTTTACATAAATTATCAATATGCGTGTCCCATTTCAACGAGCTGTCTATTGTAAGACCTAAAAATGTTGACACCTTAGTACTTTGCAGTCGGTTTCCGTCGTAGTCTACATGTAAGTCCTCTTTGTTTGGTAAAAGACTATAATGCATGATTTGGGTCTTACTTGCATTGAGCTTTAATTTATTGGCAGCAAACCAAGTTCTAACTAAATTCAAGGCACTTTTAACATTAGATATTGTTCCTTCGATTTTGTTATCATATGTTAGAAGTGATGTATCATCGGCATATTCTATAACACTACATTTCAATTGACAGGGAATTACGTGTGGGAGATCATTTGTATATATAATAAACAATAGTGGCCCCAAAATAGATCCTTGTGGCACGCCTCTAGAAATATTATAGCTATGTGATCTGGCCTCATTCACTTGTACAGTTTGCTGTCTATTTTGTAAGTAGGAACGAATTAATGCAAGACTGTTATTTTGAATACCATAAAATGCCAATTTATCTAACAGGATATTATGATCCACCATGTCAAAGGCTTTTGATAGGTCGCAAAATACGCCAATGCACTTAAATTTATTCTCCAGCCCTGTGTGAACATGTTTCATGAATGCTGCTATTGCGTCTTCTGTAGAAAGGCCCTTACGAAATCCAAATTGTTCTGAGGAAATTATGTTGTTATGTGTGAAAAAGCTACTAATTCTCGAAAACATTAATCTTTCAAATATCTTACTGAAAATCGGAAGCACTGATACAGGTCTATAATTATCTGTAGTCATTGGATCTCCCTTTTTAAATACTGGAACAAGTTTAGCTCTTTTAAGAGAGTCGGGAAACACACCACAGTACAAGCTTTGCCTGGTTTGGGACCAGCGGACCCGTTTTTGAATGTCGAACGCTCGACTTTTCACTCGAATCATCATAGTTTTGACATATCTCGAGTGAAAAGTTGGTTCGACACTCAAAAACCGGCCCTCGGGTCGTTGTGTAAGATTGTTCACAAATATTTATTATATGTATGAATGTTGCAGACACAGTCGACGCAGCGGTTCTTCCTGGACGTGATCGTGAAGGACATCAAGACTATGATGCAGTTCTAGACGAGCGCTAGTTTACTAACTAATATAAATTAAGCGTCGGTTGCACCAACACACGATCACAGGCCGGTCGTCGTCAAATATGGCGCCGGTAGCTGTCATCCCATAGAAACTTGTCAAACTTTCAATACAATCAGATTTCAACGAGCACCGCTTACGATTACAGACGGTTTGGTGCAACCCACCCTAAATTTGTGGATCAACTATTCCTTGTTGCTCGTTATTGCCTGGCCGCGGTTAGAATACTATTACAAGTGACAGTTTTTACACATACTTATGTCAAATTGTATATGAAATGACAGATATTCCGAGTGTAAACTAATTCCGGTCTTGTTACCACGGTTACGTCTCTCGAGTCACTCTTCAAAAGTGGTTTTTCAGGGTTTATCTACACCTATATAGTAAATCCTCTTTAACGTACTCAAAAAGCGTACATAAGACCAGCTTTACAATATCGCGCCGGCCCGGGGCGGAGATGGCCATAATAGCATCGAAAACGGTGTCTTTATGACCATCTCGAACACATAACAATACGGGCTCGTGCTCATAAAAGACATCAACGATTTAATGTATGGATGAATACAGGCTGGACCAAAAAACTTTGGAAATACAGCAGAAAGCAACTCAGGATGATAACTGGGGTGTTTACAGGTCACTTCGGGGTCAAAGGAACCTTGGTCAAGATGGGAGACGACACAGAATGTAGGGAGAGAGACGACACAGAATGTAGGATGTGTGGCGAGGATGACGAGACAATGGAACACTTACTGTGTGAATGTCACGCCCTTCCCAGACAAAGAATGAATGACTTTGGCAATGGTTACCCTGAACCAAAGGAATTTAGAGTACTCCCGCTGAACTCCATCATTCGGTTTATGGAAATGCTGGAGAGCAGCTTGGAGTAGGCATAAAGGAGGGGGCAATTGCACAAAAGATCCCACTGGGTCGAAGTGCATCCCCTAGGGCCCTCATCTAAATAAGATAAGATGGATGTAGATGAAGTAGTGTATGCAACTGTACAGAATTAGGCATTAAAACACTCGTGTGATCATATTATGAAACTCGCCTTCGGCTCGTTTTAAACTACTATTAATTTACCAAATATGAATTAGCGATTCGGACATGGATCATTGAGCATGCTTGAAGTCCATATCATAAACATTTTTCTTACAGACTCGGTTACTGTTGTCTCTTCGCTGACGGGACAGAATAACAACAAAGAAAAGTTGATTAACCCATATAATGAAGCAGGATTGTTTGTCTGCCATAGTAAATTCACATTCATCTGTCGCGCTCTGACTTGAGCCCCTGTGAGCATGCATCAGGCGTCAGAGCGTCAAGCCGTGTATGATGTGTATGATCCAGCTCCATACATCATTAATCTGCTCACGGAGCGATGGTGTTGACAACTGTCATCGCTTGGCTGCAGGTCAATTTCTAGTTCGAAGTGAATATATGTCGTTGAGCACATGGACCTCATCAGGTTATATCAATACAGGAAGCGTCCTGAATTATTTATGAATGCATAAAAATGAGTGTAGAAATATTTGATTATATACTTCAACATTTGGACAAAGGTATACCCAATTCTAAACTCATCATCATCATCATCATCATTTCAGCCGAAAGACGTCCACTGCTGAACATAGGCCTCCCCCAATTGGGGGGGATTTGTCATAGTAGTTGTAGTTTGGTATTAATTCTAAACTGGGATAAAAAAATAATTAACCACATGGTGCTTCGACATCAGCGGAAGTATTGGGTAATACTACTTATTCATGACCAGTTTCCTATTAAAAAATCTATGATATGTATTAAATTAGTGTACAAAAATAGGATTTCGAAATAGTACCCTAATAGGAATTTATAGGTAAAAATACTAAATATTAACATATTACTATGAAAGGTGTGTAGTGGTATTGTTCTAATATGTTCGAAAAGCCATAAAACGCTTATATGAATGATAGTATGAAAAAAGATAATCCGCACAAATAGCTACCTTCCTTTCTAGATGATAAGGTTCAAATTGTAATGACTTGGCAATAAAACAGTCACGGCGTAGCGCGTGGCAAAGCCTGCTACTGTTTTATTTCCCAGTCATTACAACTTGAACCTTATCATCTACAACGGAAGGTGGCTATTTGTGCGGGTCATCTTTTTCCATATTTCCTTTCGTTTTAAACTGCTAACGATAAGCGTTTTATGGCTTTTCGGAAATACATATTAGAAAAATACCACTATACATGAAAACGATTTTTTCGTACAAATAGTGAGACATCCAAGGACTCAGTGGGAGTTACTCGATTTATGTATATTAGCTGTGGTTCGTTAATTACCAAAACTATCGGAAGCGATACTGCAATTAAGCCTCTTTCTAAATAACAATACAAAAATACGAAGTGAGGGCCAAGTATTCCAAAATCAACATTTAATAAAAGTGAAAATTATGTACATGAAAAAGTAGCGTGGTCCATTTACATAAAATTTCGCGCGCGTATAATCTATTTTCCGGCTCAGTGTCGCGGCGTCCCTCCGACCCCCGGGGAGGGCGCGGAGCCCTGAAGGGCGCCCCCCGCCGCCGCCGCCGTCGCCGTTTACACGAGCGACCGGCGGCGGCGAGGGCAAGGGTCGTGGACATTTAAACACTAAAAACTCTTGTACATACACTAATCTAAATCTTTTTCAGGGTTCCGGACCCATAATGAACAAAAACGGAACCTTTATAGTTTGGTCATCTCTGTAAATATTTTAACCGGCTGACTACTTTAATTCACTTCGGGACCGCGAGGTGGCTCGGTGGGGGTATATAGATATTTGACACTTGTCGCATGACTTAAAAATATATTCGTTTAAATTTGAACCTTAATACGATGTAATAAGGTCTGGTCCATTGGCTTCATATGCGGTAACGGGACAAAGTTTGCAAATATCCATAGTTCAAACCGCGGCGACGCTGTATCCAGACGCTGTATTCAATGGATTCTCAATAAGAAAAATACAGAATGCCGGTCACAGACACCGCCGATGCTCGGGCCGCCCCTAGTTGGTCTTCATACACTTGTTTCCGCCGCTCGTCGCTCCCCGCCGCCGCCGCTCGTCGCTCGTCGCTCGATGTCGTGGCCGTAATATAATTCCTACTCCATACACTGTTGATAATCGTATGTATGTAATCGTTAACGTCAAACAAAAACACTCTGACAAAAAATAAGGGTCGGTAAAATACCCTCATATTTCCTAAAACAGAGCAAACTTGTATAGTTTTTTTAATCCTGTCATGATCTTTATTTAATTTTACATTTAACCTGCAAAATAACAGTAAAAAAAATAACGTTTGCAGGGTTAAATCGGACACCTAAAAACCCATTAAAAAACAATGTAATTAACAGAGCGAGATATCGCAAAAATTATCAGTTTTGGAGATTGATATTTTTATGATATGAAAGAATAATATATCATGTAAATAAAACTAGTGTAAATATTGAGAAAATCCTATTGCGGTAATTTAATTTAGGATGACATGAAATGTTTGACTTTTAGTGTAGAATATCCAGTGAAATGTGTGTCGCAATTCAAAGTAACTGACCAGGGGCGCTACCGCGAACAGCAAACGAAGTTTTCTCTCTCTGTCGCACTTGCATGTTTGCATATAAGTGAGACAGAGAGGGAAAACTTCGTTTGTGGTTCGCGGTAGCCCCTCTGTTCTGGTAGGTCATACCGGTCACGCCGGTCACAGCGGTCACGCCGGTCACACCGCCGCGCCGCTCCGTGAACTGATAATAGATCTTAAGAGGCCTTATAAGTTTTAAAATGTTTTGATTTCAGATTATGACAAAAGTATTGATAATACCAATAAAGGATACGATGATTTTATTAAAGTTTTAGATAGTGACAGCCATTTTTTCATTTTATTGTGTGTAGTAGAATTTAAGTGGAAAAAACAAGTTTATATCTTGAAGATTGAAACGATATTTCTTAATGAAAAATACAAAAAATCCATTTAAAGTTTTTGACATAAGGCAATAATCCTGTCCTAGATAGTAACATTGAGAAAACGTCAAGGTACGTGTCAAATCCAACAGAAAATGGCGTAAATAGATGAGCGTTTGTTAACTAAACTTAAGGATGTATCTTTAGTCTCTTCCTGCCCCGACATTGGAGTAGGATTCCAGTTTATTGTGTTTGTGGTCGAAGCTCTCGCGAGGGTCGCAGCGGGTCCGGTCACCGGTGGAAGTGACGTGACGTCACACACCTTGACCCCTCATAAAGTGTCCCAAATGTGAGTCTTGCGTTTGCTCTCAATTATAATCTTCGTGGCGCCCAATATTCAACAAAAAATGCACACTATTGAATTTGAATGTAAAATAGTATGTAATTTGTTTGATTAAATCTTATTACAAAACGAATTGATGTTCTAAATCCATTAATTATATTTCACTGGCCAAATTGTTGTATGTTCGGCAGCACGAAGCTAAGTACCGTGTGTGACGCTAGTTCGACCGAACAAGAATAGAATTCATCCCAAAATTGGTCGTTTTACTTTAGATTAGTCGTTGTTCTTGTTTTGGTCGAGCCGCGCCTTAATGCCTAGTCTACGAGCCAGGTGCAAGCTTCGTTCTCCAAAATGGTCCTGCGGGAGGTTGCGTACGCTCAGCCCACGGAACTGCAGTCGGGTGACATGGTAGTTGACAATATTGGGACCTTTCCTATTCCTTATCTACATAAATGACTTGCCATACCTCGTAAAGACCCACCATGATATAGTATTGTTTGCTGACGATACCTCACTCATATTCAAAGTCACACGGCAACAACAAGCTTGTAATTATGTATCTAATGCCATTTCTAAAATAGTTAATTGGTTTAATGTCAACAATTTATTGTTAAATGAGAAAAAGACTAAATGTATTAAGTTCGTCACGAGTAACGTAAATCACACGCAAACTAGTGTCACTGTGAAAGATGAGGAATTGGAACTAGTTGATAGTGCTGTTTTTCTTGGTTTGACATTAGATTCAAAACTCCAATGGGGTCCCCATATTGCTAATCTCTCGAATAGACTGAGTTCTGCAGCATTTGCAGTGAGCAAGATCCGTCAATTAACAAACGTGAAGACAGCTCGATTAGTATATTTTAGTTACTTTCATAGTATTATGTCGTATGGTATTTTACTCTGGGGCAGTGCTGCAGAGATAAATACTGTCTTTATTCTGCAGAAGAGGGCTATTCGAGCAATATATAAGATGAAACATAGAGACTCACTTAGAGATAAGTTCAAGGACATTAATATAATGACAATGCATTGTCAATACATCTATGACAATATTGTGTATGTACACAAAAATATTGTAAATTTTAGACAGAACTGTGACATACATAATATTAATACTAGAAACAAATATAAGCTTGCGGTACCCTCCACTCGGCTCCAAAAAATAAGAAAATCATTAATGTGTAATTGTGTAAAGTTTTATAATAAACTACCTACAAACGTGACTAATTTATCTATTAATAAATTCAAGACTTATGTAAAGCATAAACTCATATCGAAAGCATATTATAGCACAAAAGACTACATGAATGATAAAACACCGTGGGTATAATTGTGGTTGAAATACTAATTATATTTTAATAATTATGACATTACATCTTAATGACTATTTTCATAACTATGACATTAGATGTTGACGTTAAATTTTCCTCTTGACATTCAGATTTTATTCTAGAAACTGTCTAGATTATACAATTTTTTATGTTTTTATTTTACATATTGACGATCTTTTTGTGAATTTATTATACTCTCTTTTGACATACATTATAGTAATTCATGTCTTTTTTAAAATTTCATATGCATCAATAAATTGCTCTGAATAATTAGATTCAATTTATGTAATATATAACTGACGATTCAAAAGTGCTTGTTGCTAGGCCTATTTGAATAAAGAATATTTTGAGTTTGAGTTTGAGTTTGAGTTGGTATACTTCTCCGGCATTTTACTGAGACTTTTTATTGAGAGGAACTTGTCAACTCTGTTGCTGTCTCGCGGACTATATTTTTTAGATTAAGATGATGTTGTCGTGAACGTTCGATATTTCTGCCATGTATTAATAATAAGATATGATGTTGAATTGTAATTTAATGTGTTAAGTTTTGTATTGAGATGAAACTTCTGACAATTGTGATGCAGTTAGTTGGTAACTGAATAAACTGTGGTTATCTAATTCTGGTTTGATTTGTTTATGTTACTATTATGTTCGGACGTAATCACAGCGTCCATCGAAAAATGGACGCTGTGATTACGTCGTCCAACTCTGACACGACGCGTACACTTAGGCATTCCCGCCGGCGGGGACGTCCACCGCGCGATCGCGACAACACTGACACATATAGTCTCTATTCGTCCCGGTACCGCGGCACACCGGGTAGAGTCAGTCCGACCCAGGTCGGGCCTAGCTGAGTTTCTTGCTGGACTCTTCTCAGCTAGGCTAGGTTTAGTGAACCAGCGACAAAACTCCCAGTAGCTCGATTCCACTCAAACCTCAGATTAGGTTGAAACCGCTCACCAATCTCACTGGAGCGCAAACTCTTAGTATTCCAGTGTTCCAAACCACACACGTGGCGCGTGGTCGTGCCGGAGGTTTTCCCCTGGATTTTCCCCAGGCTACTCTCCAACCGCGCACTCCTATCGCTTTATTGGGCCCGGCCTATAAAGCCACAGTCAGGTTAAAAAAAAAAGTTACTATTATGTATTATAGACGAGCAAGAATCAATTGCAATCAGACATGGGGAAACGCGTTAATTTTTGATCACCGTTAAATACATAAAAATCACTGAAAAATCACCGTGATTTTGTCACCGGTTATATCAAGCGACGTTTACGTTTCACCGTTCCCGGCGCTGTTACTGATATTTCTGTAACATCAGTAGCAACTGATGTTACTCTGTAACTGGTGTTAAAAAAGCAACTAAAATAGATTGTATGGCAATGGTCTAAAATGAGCCATATTACCACGAGATAGTTATTTTCCCGAACAAAGTGAGGGAGAATAGTTCGAGGGGTAATATGGCTTTTAGACCAGAGTTTTACACTCTACTTTTCACTTCGATTGCGAGAAAATAAATAAACAAAGGTTAGCCATCCATAATTAACAATTAATTCCACGGCGAACTTATATGTAATTTGGCCAATGAAAAAGGAATCATATGGAAGCGACATACCTACAGCAAAAGTGTGGCCGACGCCATATTGCGATGAAACAAAGATGGCGGTCTCTAGTGCTGAGAAGACAAGTTTTTATATATATAATGATATCGATAAACCAAAAGAAAAGTAACTTTTTATCACATACTACTAAACGTATACGTTGTTAAGGCCGTTGTCTCCCAGCGAAAAAAATAAACATAGCATTCTTTTGTAATGAGTCCTTGGATCCCAGGGACGACGGGAGAATACATATTGTCGTCGTCGACGACAAAGATATCGAGACATTTGGCTTATCGTAGCAGAATAATTATATAAGTATACTCATAGGAAGATTATTCTTTATATTTTTAATAAAACAACAATCATACAAAATCATAGTTTTCTTAGCTACTATTTTCATTTCCATCGGGAAGGGACTTTTCTCAAAAATGGCCCGCAAAGTGAACGTTACTTGCTACATACTGGAAGGTAAAGTGGTTTAAGGTCAGATCAGAATTAAAACATAAATCCATTGCAGGCCGCCTGGATTGTTACTAGGGATGCGCCGAATATTCGGTTATTATTCGGTATTCGGCATATTCGAAATGTTTTTGCATGTTCGGTATTCGGCCGAATTATTCAGTTCAGCTGCCGAATATCCACCGAACAATTTTGAGAGGGTTTTGTTACAAGTTACAAAGAGTGTATTATAGTTACTGCTTCGTGAAATTAATATTTGACCCATTTTGATAATGAACAGAAATTTTACCATTCAATTAGTCTGTTTTACAACAATCGATAAAGGAATTGCGTTGAACTGAATAATTCGGCCGAATATTCGGTTCGGCAACAGCTGGACTTAATATTCGGCAGAATGTTGGTATTCGGTCAAACCCATATTCGGCGCATCTCTAATTGTTACATATAAAATTCTTTATTTGTCGAGTTCTAAATTAAAAAAAAAGTAGAAACAGGCATATTGTACTAGTAACAAAATTGTATTATTCGTTTCGGAATAATACAATTTTGTTAAAGTAATTCCGAAACGAAATTTTGTCCGTCTGTTTTTTTCCGTAGTACCGGAACCTTATGTCAAGGTAGCATTTAATAACACTTTTCATAAGCAAGTATTTGTGTTTTGCATCATGGTCTTTGGAGTTGCTTTCAAAAATACTCTTTGTTGATTCGGTATAATAATAGTCGATCATAAATTTGAATATATATAAATAATAGTTTTGTGGCATGTCTTTTTTAAAATTAGGCTTAATCAGTTTCTCACTCTTCTGTATTACGTCTTCTAAGTCTTTAGACGGGTATTTTAGCCCTCCTCTTGATTTAAATTTTGTGAGGCTTTTAGCATTATCTTTGGGGTCTCCAAATAACATGCCAACGCATGTCTCACACTTGATAGTGCGAGATACTTTTCTGGCCACAAATCCAGCGATGTAAAATGCAACACTTTCCGTGTATTTTGAAAGTGTGCTATTTAGACAGTCGATGTATTCTGCATATAAATCGCTATCGTCTTCTGGTATCTCTATAAATGTTTGTTTTTCTGTCAATTCATTGAGAGCATTTGTCGGGTTTGTTGCACTGGAGCAATTTAATATATTAACCTGCTCTAACGGAACGCAGTTGCCAAGGCCGCCGTCTCGAATTTCTGCCCTTATTAACAATCTTTTGAATGCTGCTCTTAGTTGTACCGCATTTGGGTTATTATTAAAACCTCCACGAGCTCTTATGGAAGAAAAAAACAACTCGACATGGTCTTGGCTTATTTTGTATACCGGCAAATATTTTAAGATTTTCGTATCTTGTACTAAGTGCCGGAAAAGTTGCAAGGCACTTTTCATATCGACCACCAGCCCGATGAATCCGGTTTTTCTTTTCGAATTTATCACTAGCTCTCCGGATGGTAGCTTTAAACTATTTATATATCCGATGGCTCCATCAAAGAGTGCTTCCACGAATCCGATGTTTTCAGGGCATATCGCCGTTTTCCACCCGGGCGGACGAACGGAATGGCTGTTGAGCACGTCAAATACATCGTTTATAATACGGATAAAATACGCTGTACCCTCACAATTTTCAAATTGCTTTAATTGCAACTCTGTTTTGCAGAAATCCAGTGCGTCTGCAACTGAACTACTTAAAAGTTGAGTAGCTAGGCGAACCTTCATTTTTTGCCTTGCAAAATACAGATGTGCCTTTGTTATTTTAGTTGCCATGTGTAGTCCTTCCTCTTCTTGCAATTGCAGTAGCATTTCTAAATATCCAAAGTCTATCTTCCTTCCATACAGATCGTATAAGATCCTCAAGTCTCCGAAAGTGTTCCTCACCAGTTTTATGGCATGACAAGGGTCAATGAATGCATGGAGTTTACTTTTACTGCAGTTGAATGTGGTTTCAGTTTGGTTTTTTGCAAGCTGACATCCTAATTCCGAAAACATGCCAAAATTTGCAGCTGGTCCATCACATGTCACGCTTACAATTTGTACTCCTGTTTCTTCACACTTTTGCACGCACATTTTCAACAATTCTGCTTTTTGTTCGCTTGTCAGAGATGTGATAAAAAAATATCCAACTGGAACTTTCCATCCCCCATTAATGCAGTTCAACAAAAACACGAAGCACTGATTTGCCACTTCTAATGAATCGTTATCTGATCCAGTCCCTACCGTGATTCTCCCGCGATAAGTTTTGGTCTGAGGATCCCAACACAGTGATTTTCTTATTGACATTTCGTCAAAAATCAATGCGCATACGACCGGTTCTGTGCTTGCTTGCACTTTAGCTTTGAGTGCTGCAAATGCTTCTTCACAGAAACCAGGTTCAGCATTTATCTTCTGATACCATCTCGTCAAAGTTCTTGGGTGAGGGAGACATGTGTTATATGTGCGGCGCACGAAATCATACGCTTTAGGAGAAAAAAAGTGTAATGTTAAGGCGAATTTTCTTGTCTCTTCAGAATATTGCCGTTCCAAGGGTAAGCCTTCACTTTTTAAAATCTGTCGTTTCAAAAAATCTTTTGGTCCGGCGCATGCTTCCAGAATGATTGAACTCTCATTATTCATTAAATTTCTTTCCTGCAAATCTTTTATGATATTTTTAAAATTAGCAATTTTTTTCTTCTGTCTGCGTACTTTTTCGTGTAGTGTCCTTACTTTTCTTCGCAGATTATCACATTTGTGCTCCAACTCCTTAATTTTAGTATGCTCCTGAAATTAAACAAGATTTTACTATACACACTTACGGTATACTTTGGTACATATTGAGTTAAGCATATATCCTAAATTTATGATATGCAAGGTTATTTATTGTATAGGTTATTTATTATACTACTATGTACAAAAAACTTCTTCTTCATCATCATCTTCATCTACGTTATTCAACTATCAATTTATACAGATATACTCGTAAACAAAGATCAGGCAGATATATTAAAATCCCATAAAAACATTCCATGTAAAAATAGTTATAGTTATAGTATATTTCGAAACTCTTCCACCGTAAAAAGTCGTGAGATATTACATAGAAGCGAGTCAGGCATTGTTATTAATCTTTATTTGCTAACTAAATAAAATTTTGAGACTTTACGTCATAAATTTTTGCATTCCTAAAATACAGTACATATTTTTAGGTTTTTATGACTTGATATGCTAAAAACTAATTACGTTCAAAATTTGAAACTTGTGGGTCTACTAGAAGTACCTTAGAATTTATCAAGATCGGTCAGTCAGTCAGTGTGTCAGTGACAACACTAAGGAACTTTGACGGGCAATAGTTCTTAAACAAGTTGAAATTGAATATTATATAAAACATATCTAAGTCGTATTATGGCCTATATGTTACTGAAAATTCAGGGTTCTAGCTTTAGCTAGCACAAAAATACAGGGTGTTGAAAATGGCCTGTGATTCACGCTTCAAGAAAAGGATGGTAAAGCCATACCTCTTTGTTTTGCTCGACTTGTCGGGGGTACTGCCGTGCCCAGATTCCTCTCATCAATGAGAGGAGGCCTGTGCCCAGCAGTAGGAGTGGGACGTATTAAGGCTGATAATGATGATGATGAAATATATTAAAATATAATGGAAACGGGTGTACTATCTTAATACATTTCTTTTCAGTCAGGTAAAAAATGGAACAGTAATATCCATGAAGTAAAGTAGGTAAAAACTGTACCCTTGTAAGTGGAGTTCCAGAAGTACCCGTAACCGGTTGAGTTGGAATTGTACTTATAATGGATTCCACAGGAAGCTGCAAGTTATTAATATTGTAATGCTCTTAAATGTCAACTTTAAATGCAATTGTTTAAATAAGAATAATAAAAGGCAGAGTACATGGAATTAGTGTTGCTAAATAAAATTATGGCACAGGCTTTTATTGCAGACTGTACTTTTGTCCCCAGTCATCATTAAAAAAAAACTGGTCAATTAACATCGATTGATAGAAGTAAAAATATACCATTACCTTTTGGACACCTGAGGTACCAGGGACAGGGTCAGTTGCACTAATGACGACTTCTGAATTCACCGGACGCTGTAAATATTATGATATCCTTAAATTTAAACTGCATACATGAAATATTAAATAAACTTGATGTATAAAATTGAAATACATACCAAATTCAACAAGTTCAGATGATCTGTTAAAGGAGTTCGACCCGGTATATTTCCTATTGTGCGGTTTGTTTCAGTCAATAAATCAAAATCATCTTGACCGGTACTTGGCTGAAAAAGTAAAGATCTTTTTATAACAAATAATTCGACTGTAATGCTGCATATTTTGTTTGCAATAAAAATAATCAGAAATTATTATTGCAAACAAAACATATACAACATTACAGTATGATTTCCCACCATTGCACTATAGGGTCATACACACCACCCCAGAAACGCCGTATCATCAATGCAATAGACCATTTTTTCTGGCATTCCGATTTCAGCAGAAAGATAAGTTGCGTTCAGAAACCTGTACAACATTTGGCTATTATACAGTTGCTTATTCAATCAAGTCGGGACGAAACATACCTACTTAATCAAAAAATGACTTACATTACACTTATGCACATAAGCTGTTTGCTATTGACTACAGGAGAGATGACTTTTGGTTTTTCGACTGTGTATGACCCTTTTATAAATTAAAAATGTTAAATATAAGTTCACTACCTTTCCGTGTAACTGTAATGGTATTGCATCATCTCGCAGTCTAATGATATTCAATGTCTTATTGAATGCACTTTCATGAAAATGTAAGGAGCATATATATATTTCTTTTCGATTTGGCTTTATATTTTCGGTTCCAATAGCTTCTAACCATTTCTTTCTTTTAAATTCACTTCTTGGTAACCTGAATAAAATTCGTATAATTTCACTCACTACAATGTCATTTATGATACAGGTATTAGGTACATAAACGAAGTTTGCCTATACTATCAAGGGTTGTTGCGTCCGCATCTACAAAAAATTTATGCGGAGTTTATGCAGATGCGGATGTTGAACAAGTCGGTACAGGAACGACTTAGCGGCGGCCCGTGTGACTGGCGAATATTTCTATTTTATGGCCTAACATTTCTAGAAATCGACATAATAATCACATCCCTAGTTACCAAAGTAACCTATTTTTATAGTCGAAAATAATCGAAACAAACCCTTATTTTATTCTCCTTTGCCACTAATCGTATTCTTTGGATGATTATTAACTAAATACTCACCAGAAGAAGTTGATCATCTTAATAATAACAAATATTTCAGTGAAAATGTAAACATACCGGTGAAGTGACAAACTTTTCTGGTTTTCTATATTTCTCGCGCCACAGCCGACGACACTGCACTTAGGCATTATCTACTTAACCAACAGAATCACTTCACATAATTATAAAGCTGCGATGTCTTGCAAATCTATGGTATTTTTAAATTTACACTAAATCAGTTCAAAACACCGACACAGGTTCGCCATTGTTGTTTCATCGCTGACGTTCTGACCGGCCACAGTAGGTATTGGGTAGGTACGTAAAATGAAAAATGTTGCCATAGCAGCACTTACTGAAGTAGTGTCATCTTTTTCATATATGGAATAACATATTGGTTAGAAAGTGACAAGATTATTTTTACTCTTTCTGCACCGAAATGCTTCGTATTTGTATAACTTATTGCATGTATAGAACATTACACCTAGTCCACTCTTTATTACGTCATTGAATTTGGCAGCATGTTTTTTTTTCTAAACTGCTTTCATGCTTTGACACACAAAATAGACACCGCGGTTCGCGCGCAACATTCACGCGCAAAAAAGCTAACTCACCTTCCATTGAGCGCTTCAAAGCGTTGCTCGAACGAACGAATCACTTTTTTAATTATTGTGAAATAGGGACTACTACAAACTTAATCTTTAGACTCTTTAGAGAAATGAATTCTGTTTTCTGATTGGTCGATTTTAGTAAAGTTGTATTCTGGTTTGTTAATACCCAATACCAAAT
Source organism: Epiblema foenella (assembly GCA_963556455.1). Classification (NCBI taxonomy): domain Eukaryota; kingdom Metazoa; phylum Arthropoda; class Insecta; order Lepidoptera; family Tortricidae; genus Epiblema; species Epiblema foenella. Next base: position 35,236,458 of record OY747097.1, on the reverse strand, counting down.
ATTTTTTAAAGAGTTAAATTAGTCACAGACTTATAATAAATACAGACGTGACGCGGTAATAATAATACCAGTTCCAAGCGAGAAGGTCATATATAAATCTCGCTAAGTGCGCCAGAGAGATATGTATCATTTGCTGTCTTTGTCATAGTTCCACTTTTTGTTATTGGGCACAATGTCAAAGTTAGCATCAGTTGGGCTCAATAAAAGGTAGTCGGAAGTGTCATCTCAAAATATAACTGAATTAATTAATGTTTTTGTGCATAAAATAGTGCTTTGGGCAACAAATGATATAGATCAGGGTTTATGTGGTACAGTTTCTATAAAACAATGGTAGTTTGCAGCGTGATCGGCTGTAAAAGCCGCAGAGAAAGATGCGAAGAAAATGTAACCTTTCACAAGTATTTATACTATTTTATACCTTTATCTAAGCGTAATATGTGTTATTTCATTGGTGCCATTATATTTCATTCAAAATCTTGTAAAATAAAGCGATTAATATTGAAATAACAACAATGTTTACATTGGTGATTTTAGGTTAGAAAGTTTTTGTCGACGTTATTATTCGCCTAAATTACGTAGGTTGTTTATTGGAAGCTGTCAGAAATGTTTAAATCTGTTCTTAATTTAGCTTCCCTGCAATCAATTTAGGGATACCAGCTAATACGATTTAACAGTAGCCCAATTATATGGTAATTTAGTGTACTATAATTATAACACTTGTCATTATATAAAATACTTATAATGCTAGTCTAGGGTGAATTTTATTGTATTTAAATTTATGTAGCAGCAAAATTGTAGTATTTCTTAGAAATGGACATTCTTTTCTAGGTTTCCACTAAATTATTCCACCCGAAATAAGTGGATAGCAGCGACAGGTCGGCAAAACTGGAAGCCGTCTAAAACAGCTGATTGTTTTCAAAGCATTTCGAATTGCATTGCTTCCGCAAAACACTATCAAGAGTTTATGTGATTAAGACCACTTCGCCAAACAGAAAAGAAAGTATTAGAAAAGTATACACAAAATTAATATTATTCAAAGGTCAGTAAGTGCCCCGATCAGGTTCCTGAATCTACCGTCCTCTCTTTAAAAAAATATTATATGTATAATAAATGTATGAATGTATATTTGTTTGTCATTTCGTTCCTTTGTGGACTTATTTTTTCGCCTTACATATATGTAACTGAGTAGTTAAGAAAGTGCATCATCAATTTTAATTAGAGAACTTCCGTGAGTCGGACATATTGAAATATAGTAACTCGCTCACGTCTTTAAGGTTGAATTTCGCTCAACATGTTTCAGACCAATACGTCGTCCGTAGTCTAGCACTGCCTGCTAAATAAATGTTGGCGGCGGCTGTGGCGAGGGTTCGTTTATTATATTTCAATATATCTGAGACTCACGGCAATTTTCTAATTAAGTAAAATCTCATCTACACACTTTAAACCTATACTTACACGCCAAACCACTCAAATGTTAGTAAGGTATGGAAAGCTATCTCGCTTGCACAAGCATGACAAGCACTATAAATAAGGTAGGTACATGTTTTGTTAACTCGTCGTCTACCGGTCCCTAGGATCTCAGGGATCATATCAAAAAAATGCTATAATATTGTTTATTTTTTCGCCGGGAGACGACGGCTATACCTATTAGTGACAATAACTTGTACCCAATTTCGGAGCATTATACCTACAATAACTTCCACCTAATAATTAACTTATACACTTTAACGAAGTTATTTAGCATGGAATACCGCAAAGAAACACTGGGTGCCGAGCGATTCTCTAACTTACCGGTTATATTGTCATTATTCAAGTAAGTATACTTTTTTCAATTATTTCAAACAAACAACTTATTCTATCGCTCATACCAGATAATTACATAATGCCTATAATGAGTCGAATTATACAAAATAAACAGAAGCCATGGGGTAATTTTAGTAACATGGTCACCCCACGGGCGGTCACGGGAGGGGGACTCTGTTGTCGTCCCTCGTTGCGGCACGCGTATAGCAGCTCTTTAGAAATATTTATACTCTAAGAAATTAGTGTTTTGTGATTGGTGGATTTAATAGGTGAAGTATTATGATTGGTCTAAATTAAATGTTTTGTAAATCATAAATATGTATTCATATTTTCCCTAGGGGTTAAATGTACTACTTTAGCCCCGCTTCACAAGTCTAATATGACCCACTTTTCGAGCATAAGAAGTGAAACAATAATTACATAATTAGATATATGAGGCCTTCGGGCGGTTTGAGAAGTTGCCCACTCGCTTGACAAGGGGGACCATGTCCACAACTCCTGCTGCCGATGTTAAAGTTAAAAGAAAGAAAGCATTTATTCATTGCACGAAAAGACACATCGTTACAAACAGAGTAGACTCAGTACATTGACATATTATTATATTCGTATTAAGTCCATGGTATATTAACTTGAGAGCGGGAGTTACCATTGCCTAAACGTCGCGATTTTCATAGCCCCTAGATAAAAAAAAATAAACAGCACCTGTCAACACTACAGATGTCAAAGTCATTGGAAGTTTCCGCGCCGAAACGAAACGTTACGTCGCTTAGGGAAATAGTGTGTTTTCAGTGAAATTTCATGTTTCAGGAACATCTCAGACACCCAAATGGATAAATTAGAAGCAAAAGAGTGAAAGGATGTTAGGAATCACGATATTTATACGTGAAAATCGTAAAATTTGAAAAGGGCGTCAGCTCGTAAGTTACGACAAAAACTCTTCTGTTGTGAATCCGAACACGCCCGTAGCGAGTGACTCTATGGTCAGTGGTCATACCATAAAAAATAAAACTAACGTTTGTCTATGTTTCCGTCTGTCGTCGTTCGCTAGCTTGACCATCAACATGTCGTTATTGTAATTCTGTGTTAAAATCCAAAAATGGAAATAAAAGTGAGTCTCGAGATAATGAAGCATTTTAATTGAAGAGTACTTCCACCGGCAGTTCCCTCTGCGTTTCCCAACATCTGGCGACCGTGATTGAAGAACAAAAACCTGCAAGTTAGTCGTGCATATCATAATCTTTTGTACTTTGTGCAACATGGCTCCCGCGACGGAAGAACTAACTAAATTAAAACACGAGAGGGAACAAATACGCCGCCTAATCACAAGAAGTATCTTTAATGCGAAGAAACACATCGAGCAAAATGACCACGGAGCCGCGATAGTTGAATTCACTTATATAGAAGAGAAATTCAATCAGCTGAATACGATCGACACCACGATACAATCCGACATGCTAGAAGTTTATGTTGAAGAAGATTTTACTATAGAATTAGACCGAGCAGAAGATTTCAGGCATCAGTATTACGAAATCAAACACGTAATTGATGTCATCAAGACCACCAAATTCGCGATGAAAACGGATTACAAAAGCACCACCGCTGCAACGTCACCTGTTCAAAGCCTCAATTTGCCCAAGCTGGAGCTCCGAAAATTTGACGACGATCCTAAGAATTGGTTAGCGTTCTGGAACCAATTTAAGAAGATCCATGAAGCTACACAAATGCAAGAAGAGGATAAATTCCAGTAGCTACTACAATCGCTCAAAGAGGGTTCCAGCGCAAGGTCCATGGCGGAGAGCTTCCCGCCCTCGGCAATCAACTACGGCAAACTAATCGAGCAGCTCAAGGCAAGGTTCGCCCGGGAAGATGTTCTTATCCAAATTTACATTAGAGAAATAATTAAATTAATTTTAGATCAAAAACATTCTCACTTAAATATGAAAGTTTTATACGATAAATTAACCAGTTCATTAATGTGTTTAGAATCACTGGGTGTAACAAAATTAAAATATGAAACTATTTTATATCCGTTAGTTGAGTCCGCGCTCCCGGAATCCGTACTGGTAGCATGGAACAGGAGTCTTAAACCTAAACAATTAACTCCTCTTTTAGAATTTTTTAATCGCGAGATAGAGTCTGATGAAAGCATAAAGATGGTGTGCCGGACGTAGTATAAGTTTATACCTAGGATATATTATAATTGTATAGATTATTAGCAACATAATATTAAATAGATATCGGACGTAGTATAAGTTTATGCCTAGGATACATTATAATTGTATAAATTATCAGTAGCATAATATTAAATAATTCCCCCTTTGCCTACATTTATTGACCTACTTAGGTGAAACGCCCTTCAGGCGCAATAAAATAAATAGGAAGGTAAAACGCCCTTCAGGCATAATATGCGAAATAAGCCGAAAATAGGAACATTAAAATAAATATAATATGTAACCGGCTACACCATCGCATACTTAACAATGTACAGCACGTGTTCGTCCCGCACGCTGATTGGCCCACACTTCGCCCACACACCGCGATCACATACGATCGAAGTACGGTCAATCAAGCGCGAATATAATAACGGCGCTCACAGCGCCGAAGCATTCTTTCACTCATCGAATCATCGCTTACTGCTTCGGGACGCCGGAACGACCACGTGCTACTGTGAAGAAGTTTTAATAGTGAAAGTCTGTTCAAATTAGTATTTTTAAAAGTTATTTCATTTAATTTAATTCTAGTGTCAAATATAGTTTTTATTAGAGTCAGTGTTTTCTCTTCAAGACGTCAATCCCTCTCATTCTCTCGAGCTATCGAACGTGCCGACTGCCCCTACAGTCCCGGTCCGGCACAGATGGCAAGGTCTAACTTTTTAAATCACAGCAATTCTAGCAACAGCAGCGACAACCCCAAGCGACTCCTCAACACCGAAAGCAGCATTCCAACAGCGGCCTGCATAGTGTCCAATGTAAGAACAGGGAAATCGGGTAAGGATTCTGATTTCAATAACTGTTGTCTGTGTGGTAGAAGCAATCATTTAATTTTTCAGTGCAATAAGGCTAATACCATGTCATTGGATAATAAGAAGGAGGCAATAAAGCAATCGAAATGTTGTTACATATGTTTGAGGAGAGGTCATATGGCAAACAAGTGCAAGGCATTTGTAAAATGTATTGTTTGTCAGAAAAGACATAATGTTATATTATGTCCTACTGTTCATAATAAAGAAAATGCTATGCTTCTCAGAACTAATGAAACCGTTTTACAGACTGTAGCGGTCAACATCACTTACAATAACAAGACAAAGAGAGTGAGAGCTCTGGTGGACTCCGGGGCTCAGCGATCCTACGTCAAGAGTTCTGTGGTGCAAGCATTAGGAATAAAGGAAAGTGGGACAGAGAGCATCGGTCAAACATTATTTGGAGGCACATCTAGGCCTATGAAGGTACACAAATGCTATGAACTACAGGTGAGTGATTTGCACAAGTCATTTACAACTAAAATCATGGCATTGGAAGAGGCTAAAATATGTGGACACCTACCAAAGCTAAGGGACCAAACCGTTATACAAAAATTGAAGGACCTCGATATTGTTATCAGTGATATCAATTTCCCTGAGAACGATGTAGGTCTTCTGATTGGCTCAGATTATATAGGGTCCATAATAACTAATAATATGGTTTCTTTCAATGATAACTTAATGGGAGTAGAAACCAAATTAGGATGGACTATACAAGGGCCAGTGAATCAATCGGGTGGCACAATCACTAACACATCTTTATGTGTATTTAAGGCGCCACCACCAGATGTCTCTGATTTATGGAACATAGAACTGCTAGGCATACAGGACCCCTATATTAAGCAAACACGGGAAGTGGCTAATAAAGAAATATTAATTTCGTTTAATGATAATATTTCAGTCAATGACACGGGCCACTACCAAATGTCTTTGCTGTGGAAGGAGGGTTGTCCGGAACCTGGAACAAACTATGAAATAGCAAGGAAGAGACTGGACAGTACTACAAAGAAGTTAATACAAACAGGTAACCTTCACATATATAATAATATTTTCCTAGATTGGAAAAAGGAAGGTTACATCGCAGAGCTGAAAAATGGTGACAGCAATTCAGGTCATTTTTTAGCACATCACCCAGAGGATTCCAGTTCCACAACGAAAGTGAGACCTGTATTGCATGCTTCACTCAAAAGTCAGACAGGTTTATCATTAAGCGACTGCCTGGGAAAGGGTACCATTTATACAGACCAAGGCACTAACTTTCAAGGCGCAGCAAACTTACTCAAAGAAGTAAATTGGACAGAAATAGAAGCTGAGACTGCAACCAGCCCCCAGCCCATCAAATGGAAATTCCTACCCCCGGCATCGCCGTGGTGGGGCGGATGGTGGGAGCGCCTAATTCGGGTAGTGAAGGAGATGCTACGCCGAATACTAGGAAATGCTTCAGTAATGATCATTGAGCTGTCCACTTTATTATGCGAAGTTGAAGCCATTGTCAATAGCCGCCCTCACATATGTGACAGCAGACGACGACGCGTTGCGTCCTCTTACTCCAATGATGTTTTTACACGCACTGCCTACCACACAGACACCAGACTTGGATCAAATAGACGCCAAAGGTTTAAATCTCAGACTCCAATACATGGAAAAACTACGTGCAGACTTCCGCCAGAGGTTTAAAAAGGAATATTTGTCATTGCTTCTAAGTAGAAATAAATGTAATCCTTATTTTCCTGCTGTCGGAGACATCATGCTGGTTGAGACAGAGTCGAGTCGCCTTCAATGGCCTTTAGGTATCATAAAAGAATTGGTTTCAGGTACTGATGGACTGACAAGGGTGGCCAGGGTGAAAACGGCGACAGGCGAGAGGACGAGAGCGTGCCAACGACTTTATCCGTTGGAGCTGTCGGCAGCAACCGATGAGTGGCTGAGATACAATACTGACGAAGGCAACGGTGAACCCGAGAAAATCTACCTACACTCGCGCTCTAACTGTGACTTAGAGGCAGGTGTAACGCACAGCTCGGACGAGACCCCTCAGCAGGTGAGTAGTGAATCACAGCCATCCACTGCTTCCACTAGGCTAGGTAGAGTCGTAAAAATACCTCGACGATTTCTCGACTGACATTCAGTTTTCATATTTCACGAAAACCCAGTTTTTCTGTCTGTATAGAAACCAGCTTTTAATGACAATTTACCACATGTGAAACCCTAAAATAATTATTTTTAAAATGGACAAGTAAAGCTTTGAACTATACGAATATATTATGCTTAATAAAGCTTTAAATAATGTAATGTGAATTTAGAATATGTAAACATTAAACTTATTATTTAGTCCATAGAAAAAAAATGATTCAATGACTGATATTTATTTAATATATCTGTGATAAGTACTTCTGGTACGCATATACCTTCTGAAATGTGACATTATCGGCCATTAGGCATTGTATTATTATTGTGTGTAAGATGTAGTCCTACATCAATATGGGAAGGCATACTACACTAATGTTAATTATATTGTTTTTACATACGTACAATGTTACAAATGACAAGGTTGATCTTCTGTCAATCCTTAGTGTCACAGAACATAATTGCTAATGTTAACTTAATCTGTAAGTACGACTGAATACACATATTTTGACTGAGTGTTTAAAGTTACAATAAGCATTGACTATTCGAGAGAATCTCTAGTAGAATTTTAGTGTGATATTTACCTCAAAGTGTAAAATGTAATTCTTTAACATTGGGAATGTTAACGCTGACAAACTCTACATATTAAAGAGCCATAATTTGTTTATTGACTGTGAGCTCATTTTTTAAACTGTAAATCAGCTGTTATTAGACTATAGATATATATTGACTATTGAACCTGTATTTCAACGTGAAATGCCAATGTAAATATAGAGTCAAATGTAGAGCCACTATAGAGTCAATTGTAGTCATTAGAGTTTATATAGAGCCATCATGGAGTAAAATGTAGAGCTATGATAAGAGTCATATTAGTGTAACCATGTTCTCTTCTTCGCGGTTCAGAGGATGTTGTGAATCCGAACACGCCCGTAGCGAGTGACTCTATGGTCAGTGGTCATACCATAAAAAATAAAACTAACGTTTGTCTATGTTTCCGTCTGTCGTCGTTCGCTAGCTTGACCATCAACATGTCGTTATTGTAATTCTGTGTTAAAATCCAAAAATGGAAATAAAAGTGAGTCTCGAGATAATGAAGCATTTTAATTGAAGAGTACTTCCACCGGCAGTTCCCTCTGCGTTTCCCAACACTTCTTTATTTACATGAAATGCCACTATTACTACATAATATGTTATATTATGTCGCCTTTCCCCGTTGGGAGAAAGGGTCTCTTTGAAATAAGCTGCATTTTGGTGGTATCCACTGATGCTTTCACAAACAGTCTAAATGTCTTATACCCGGTTTTCAAGTTTTGAAAACCATGATTTTTTATACACTAGGTCATATTGTGGCGTTTTTCCATTGGAAAAGACTAACAGCCTTATTCATAAAAAATCCTTAATTGAGGTATGGAGTTATTCTACTCTGTAGGTGCGTAAATCAAACACGAACTCCACAATAACTAAGTAATTATATTCTAGATTCTTCAAGCAAGTAATTATGCAATTGGTAACTAGTAAGCTAGTAAATGCTAGGCGAATGCGTAAGCGTAAGCGGCGGGGCAGAAAGGCACAGGTCCGGCGTCGAAGGCGATCGGATGCGCTCTGCCGCTGCGTGTCGCGGTCTGGGAGCCGGTCCGCGTTGAACCCCCCTGCGCGCGCGCACACGCGCCGCTGTCGCCTGGACGGGTTCGGAATAGTGATGGGGGCGCGCCGCACTAGTGCTGCGCCACAGCACCCCCTCGGGAGAAGTTAGGTCCATCTGAAGACAAAAAATGTGTAAACTTAACTACTCGACCGGAACGCGTCCTTTTGACAGGGGCCTCCTGATTAACGGCAGGAGTAGGGTCAGCAGCTGGCTGACTTGTGTTGCCTTGATCTGTCAGTGTGAAAGCAGGCTTCGCTCTGTCTATTGAGATGGTAACAGGTCCTCTTTTGGATTCCACTGTGACCGTTTTATCTGAGCGTGACAGTACTTTATGCGGTCCTGTGTATGGTTTTTCTAGTGAACGGCGTACCGCATCCTTGCGAATGAAAACATATTGTGACGTCCTGAGATTTTCGTGTATAAATACTGTTTTCGTCGAGTGATGGGATGCCGGCTGCGGTCTGAAGTGGGCAATGTGGTGTCTAAGCCGTGATACGAAATCATGTGGCTGTACCGTGTTGTGAGCATGTGTATTAACTTTGAGAAACTCACCCGGGATCCGTAAAGGCTCACCATAGACCATCTCCGCAGCCGAGCACCGAAGGTCCGACTTCCATGCCGTCCGTAGTCCCAGCAACACGACGGGGAGCACGTCCGTCCAGCTATGCTCGTCGTGGGCCATGATGGCGGCCTTCAGGGTGCGATGGAATCTCTCGACGATGCCGTTGGCAGCTGGATGGTAAGCACTCGTGTGGCGCAGATGCACGCCGCAGAGGCGCGCCAACGCCTGGAAAAGGTGGGAATTAAACTGGCGTCCCTGATCAGTTGTGACTACTTCTGGACAACCGAATCTCGAGATCCACGTGTCGCATAGTGCCTTCGCCACTGACTCAGCGGTGATATCGTGAAGAGGTAGTACTTCAGGCCAGCGTGTGAACCTGTCCACAGCGGTGAAACAGTATCTAAAATCACGTAAAGGTGGGAGAGGTCCGATCAGATCAATATGCACGTGACCAAATATCTCGCCAGGCAGCTGGAAATGACCGAGTGGTGAAGTAGTGTGGCGTTGTACCTTGGAAGACTGGCACGCGATACAGGCCTGGGTCCAGGCTCGGCAATCTCTTCGTGCGTTCGGCCAAATGTACCTCTCGGTGACTAGCTTAGTTGTCGTCCTGACACCTGGGTGGCTCAAGCAATGAATGGAGTCAAAAATCTGCCGTTGCAGCTCCTGTGGTGCATAAGGGCGAGGTCTAGGTTGAGAAACGTCACAAAAAAGCGTGATTAGGGTCCCTGGTACTTGAACTTCCTTAAGTGCAATAGATGAGTTACCAGGGTCAAGTAGGTCTTGCATCTCAGGGTCCGCTCTCTGCATCCGGGCCAGCGTCTCCATATCTGGTGGCTGCGATATGGCCTTGATACGAGAGAGGGCGTCTGCCGTGACATTGTCCTTACCCGATATGTGTCTTATGTCGGTGGTGAATTGGGAGATGAAATCCAGCTGATTTAATTGCCGAGGTGAGCAGTGGCGGTCTTTCTGCTGGAAGGCAAATGTGATTGGTTTATGGTCGGTGTAGATCACGAAATGCCTGCCTTCGACCATAAACCTGAAATGCTTCACGCTCTCGTACACCGCGAGGAGCTCCCTGTCGTAAGCACTGTAACGACTCTGAGTCTTATTCATTTTCTTTGAGAAGAATGCGAGTGGCTGCCATTCCTCATCAACCAGCTGTTGCAGCGTTGCGCCCAAGGCCGAGTTTGAAGCGTCGGTAACAAGAGCGAGAGGTGCGTTCATAACAGGGTGAGCTAGAAGGGTACAACGAACGATACTTGCTTTGCAGCTCGCAAAAACTTGAAGCATCTCAGGAGTCCAGCTGATAGGTTGTGACCCCTTCACCTTTGGTCCAGCTAGTAGGTCGTGGAGCGGTGCTTGTTCTTCTGCAGCGTGAGGGATGAACCGTCTGTAGAAGTTTAATATCCCTAAAAATCTACGGAGACCGCTTACAGTTTTTGGAGGAGGGAAATCTCGAATGGCCTCGATCTTCGTGTCCAGAGGGCGTGTGCCTTGTTGAGAAATGTGAAATCCCAGGAAGGTTACCTCGCTCTGTCCAAACACGCATTTCCCCTCGTTGATAAGCAGGCCGTACTCCGCCAGGCGTTGGAAAACTCGTTCCAAATGCTCCAGGTGCTCGGTGTGACTTCTGGAATAGAGAAAACGCTGAAAGGTTTGCGCAGCATTCCTTAACCCGAATGACATGAATGGAAATTCGAATAGCCCGAAAGGCGTGGTAATCGCAGTCTTAGCGATATCTTCTTTGAAGACTGGAATCTGGTTGTACGCTTTTACCAGGTCTATCTTTGAGAAAATGTTACAACCTGCTAATCTATGGGCATAATCTTCAATGTGCCTAACGGGGTACCTGTCGGGGATTGTGCGCGCGTTTAGCGCGCGGTAGTCTTCGCAAGGTCTCCAGCCATCCTTCTTCGGAGCAAGATGTAGCGCTGAAGCCCACGGCGAGTCGGAACGGCGTGCAGTACCATCTCTGATCATCTCCTCGAATTGCTCCTTAGCCACCTTCAACCTGTCAGGAGCTAGGCGTCGAGGTCTGGAAAATACTGGAGGTCCAGGTGAGGTACGAATAAAATGGACCGTATTGTGCTTCACTTCGCGTGTGATGCCTGACGGTTTGGTAAGTTGCGAGTACTTAGCCAGTAAGGCGTGATACTCGCTGTCGCCGGAAATCGTCTTGATGCTGGAGACTTCGCATTTCATGCGTGATGCTGCAGTAGAGAGAGTGGTGAGGCTGTCCAGTAACCTACCGTTCTTACAATCCACTAGCAGACCGTAGTGTGCGATGAAATCTGCTCCGATGATTGGCTTGCTCACGTTTGCTACCACAAAGTTCCAGATGAAATCTCGCCGTAAGCCCAGGTCCAGGTGCAAGGTGACGGTTCCGTAGGTCCGAATGGGAGAGCCGTTGGCAGCGGTGAGGGTGTACTCAGTCGATTTGCCGTCTGGCCAGTTCCCGCGTGGCACCACGCAGAGGTCGGAACCGGTGTCGATAAGAAATTGCAAGCGGGACCTCCTGTCGGCTATGAATAGGCGGCTCGTGGCGTGGCAATCAGTCGCCGCATCTACTGAGTGCCGCTGCCTTTCCCCGACGAGTAGTTGCAAGGGGTAGTGCATTTCTTAGCCTTTTCACCAAAAATGGAATGATACCAACACGTACCTGGAGTTTTGCTACGGCTCCGACCTCTGCTCCTTGATCTCGCGTTGCCATCTCGACGGGATGTAGAACGCCCTTGGCTGCGATGCATGGACATCTGCGCAATTTGCTTGGTTAGCTCGGTCTGTGCACGTGTCAGGTCGTCGATGCGTTGTAACAAACCGCCATAACCGGATGTCGTGGCTGCGACATGTAATGGCGGCGACGGTGACGTAGCCTCGCATATTCTGTCGGCTAGATCTCCGAGCTCCGCTAAACTGGCTGAAGTCTGTGAAATTAAAATTGGTTGAACATGAGCCGGTAACCTTTTCATCCACATGGTTTTCATAAATTCGTCGTTAACTCCGCCGTCAGCCAGATTCTGGAGGTGATGCAAAAATTGAGAGGGCTTCCGGTCACCCATGTCCTCATTAGAAAGCGCTTGGGTTATTTGCTGCTGACGGGAAACAGAGAGGCACTTTGTTAATTCCGTTTTAAGCTTCAAGTACTTATCGGTGGCTGGTGGTTTTTTAATTAGGTTTTTTATTTCCCTAGCGTACCTGTGATCCAGTTGAGCTACGACGCAGTAAAATTTTGTTGCGTCGTCCTTAATACCTGACACGTGAAATTGCGCCTCTGCCTGCCCGAACCACACCTCTGGGTCGTCCGGCCAAAATGGTGGCAACCGCATTGCCACGCGGTTAACGGAAACCGCCCCGCCTTCGCCGCCCTCTTGAGCATCCGCAAAATTCTCGTTAGTAGGCTGCGCGGTTGGCACCGTTTCCGTTTCATACTCTTGCCCATGCATAGTTATGACACGCTAATTAACTATCCGCGGTCCGTTTGCACTTTGGAGTCACCACTATGGAGTTATTCTACTCTGTAGGTGCGTAAATCAAACACGAACTCCACAATAACTAAGTAATTATATTCTAGATTCTTCAAGCAAGTAATTATGCAATTGGTAGCTAGTAAATGCTAGGCGAATGCGTAAGCGTAAGCGGCGGGGCAGAAAGGCACAGGTCCGGCGTCGAAGGCGATCGGATGCGCTCTGCAGGGGCCGGAAACTTAGTACGAACCCATTATATAAAAGGAAGGTAGCGACATCTTTCACATCTTGTCCGACATTTCTTACGTGCTTGCTAATTATACTTACCACCGGTAGATTTCGCTGTCACGACAATAACAATTTGATATAACATTTCGTTTCAAGCACATAATATTTCAAATTGTCCTTGAATCATGGCCCAACTGTTATTTTTTTAATTTTTAATTTATTGATAATATATAATTATAATACAATTATTTTTGGTAACGGCACGTTCCCACAAGATTAACATTATTTATCGTCGTGAAAAGAAACGTTTCTTCAATTGGCGTACCTGTGTCACGGGTGTCATAATGTGGGTAATTTTAATTTCTTTTCTTGTGTTACTAGACTCGTACGAGCGTAAATTTCATATTATTGTTACGACTGCGATGATTTCTGTTAATTATGTTTAAATAAATAAATAAATAATAAATATTAGAGGACAATCTTACACAAATCGAACTAGCCCCACAGTAAGCTCAAGAAGGCTTGTGTTATGGGTACTAGACGACGATATATTTAATAGATATAAATACTTAAATACATAGAAAACATCCAAGACTCAGAAACAAATATTCATGCTCATCACAAAAATATTTGCCCTGACCGGGATTCGAACCCAGGACCGTCAGCTTCACAGGCAGGTGCACTACCCACTAGGCTAAACCGGTCGTCGCCGTTTGTTCTCGCTATCGTTAGTTTGTCTTATTTTAGTTCTTTGCTATTGTTATTTGTTAGAATTAATATAACTTGTTTTGTATTAGAACTGTTACCGCTTTTCATAACCTAGTTTTTTAGACATTCTTGTTGTTGTGGTTACTCGTGAAAATGAGTATTCCGGGAAAAAAAGGTTTTGTCTTCGGGTGCGATCACTTAGGTAAGTAAATTTCGCAAACAACTTAACTATTCAGTGATTTGATGATTCTACCAAATGTATAATGATATAACGATACGTAATCATCATATACTTCATAATATCGAAGGGTACTCAAATATATCTGAAAATTCTTTAACGCCTTGACAAAAAATTGTGTTTGGAGCGCTCGTGGCCCAGCGGCGCCCGCGTACTGCGTGAGGTATGCGAGGTTAAGCAACGTCGGCTGAGGTCAGTTCTTGGATGGGTGACCGCTTTGAGTGGTTTTAAACTGAACACTCTAGTTCTTTGGAAGGCACATTAAGCCGTTGATCCCTGCTGTCTATTGAGAACCTCCTTGTTTTTATTTAACATATCTTTTTAATAAAAATAATACTTTTATTGTTCGAATCCGAATTGTAAACCTTACGGCTTTGCAAAAGAGGCTTGCAGTAACCCTTATCAGGGTCACGGACGTTGAACATGTTAAAAGTAATATTTATATTATAATTTTTGTACATTTCTTAAAAACATAAATTATTCATTTACCTACTAATTTCATTCGGGATAATATTGTTAACCATAATCATGATATTTAATAGCAATTTCATATAAAACGCTGTGAGATATTCAACGGTTTTATTTGTGTTTCAGGTGTCTTCACAAACTTACAGAAGCACGCATTCGTCTAGCAAAGATCAAAAAGATGAGGGTGAAAATGGCAGCAAATAAATAATTAATAACATTTAAAACTATTGCATCCTACTTGCAGAATATGATTATATTATTTCATTAAAAAAACAGCCAATGTTAACAGTTTTACTAGATAATGTATAAGAGTGGCGACCGTTCTGTTTTTGTAAGGAGCTTAGATCTCACGTAATTCATATAGAAGTTTGTAATGTACCTAATAAATAAATAATAACATTTAAAACTTGTTTTAATTACTCTCAAATCTTTGTATTCACTGGGATTCAATATATCTCATCACCAGGCGAGTTCCGACCAAACGAAGATCAAGTTGCCGGATTTGGTGCAAGAATGGCAGTATGTAGGCTTGTTACTAGCAAGTCGACGAGATCCGGACAAGCCTACACACTGCCATTCTTGCTCAAATCCGGCAACTTGATCTTCGTTTTGGTCGGAACTCGCCTGGTGAACAGTGCATACATACGTGCATGTGTGTGTGCACGCACACCTACGCAAAATTAGTACGGACAAGATAAGCTTGCGGCGCTGGTGTAGACGTGTTTCCAAGTTAACTCGCGAGATGGCTCTCTTTTCCCAACATACTTATTATACTCTTTGGGGGCCGGAAACTTAGAACGAACCCATTATATAAAAGGAAGGTAGCGACATCTTTCACATCTTTTCCGACATTTCTTACTTGCTTGCTAATTATACTTACCACCGCTAGATTTCGCTGTCACGACAATAACAATTTGATATAACATTTCGTTTCAAGCACATAATATTTCAAATTGTCCTTGAATCATGGCCTAACTGTTATTTTTTAATTTTTAATTTATTGATAATATATAATTATAATACAATTATTTTTGGTAATGGCACGTTCCCACAAGATTAACATTATTTATCGTCGTGAAAAGAAACGTTTATTCAATTGGCGTACCTGTGTCACGGGTATCATAATGTGGGTAATTTTAATTTCTTTTCTTGTGTTACTAGACTCGTACGAGCGTAAATTTCATATTATTGTTACGACTGCGAGGATTTCTGTTAATTATGTTTGTTCTCGCTACCGTTAGTTTGTCTTATTTTAGTTTTTTGCTATTGTTATTTGTTAGAATTAATATAACTTGTTTTGTATTAGAACTGTTACCGCTTTTCATAACCTAGTTTTTTAGACATTCTTGTTGTTGTGGTTACTCGTGAAAATGAGTATTCCGGGAAAAAAAGGTTTTGTCTTCGGGTGCGATCACTTAGGTAAGTAAATTTCGCAAACAACTTAACTATTCAGTGATTTGATGATTCTACCAAATGTATAATGATATAACAATACGTCATCATCATATACTTCATAATATCGAAGGGTACTCAAATATATCTGAAAATTCTTTAACGCCTTGACAAAAAATTGTGTTTGGAGCGCTCGTGGCCCAGCGTTAAGCAACGTCGGCTGAGGTCAGTTCTTGGATAGGTGACCGCTTTGAGGGGTTTTAAACTGAACACTCTCGTCCTTTGGAAGGCACATTAAGCCGTTGATCCCTGCTGTCTATTGAGAACCTCCTTGTTTTTATTTAACATATCTTTTTAATAAAAATAATACTTTTATTGTTCGAATCCGAATTGTAAACCTTACGGCTTTGCAAAAGAGGCTGCAGTAACCCTTATCAGGGTTTCGGACGTTGAACGTGTTAAAAGTAATATTTATGTTATAATTTTTGTACTTTACTTAAAAACATAAATCATTCATTTACTTACTAATTTCATTCGGGATAATATTGTTAACCATAATCATGATATTTAATAGCAATTTCATATAAAACGCTGTGAGATATTCAACGGTTTTATTTGTGTTTCAGGTGTCTTCACAAACTTACAGAAGCACGCATTCTTCTAGCAAAGATCAAAAAGATGAGGGTGAAAATGGCAGCAAATAAATAATTAATAACATTTAAAACTATTGCATCCTACTTGCAGAATATGATTATATTATTTCATTAAAAAAACAGCCAATGTTAACAGTTTTACTAGATAATGTATAAGAGTGGCGACCGTTCTGTTTTTGTTTTATTCATATAGAAGTTTATAATGTACCTAATAAATAAATAATAACATTTAAAACTTGTTTTTATTACTCTCGAATCTTTGTATTCACTGGGATTCAATATATCTCATCACCACGCGAGTTCCGACCAAACGAAGATCAAGTTGCCGGATTTGGTGCAAAAATGACAGTATGTAGGCTTGTCACAAGCAAGTCGACGAGATCCGGACAAGCCTACACACTGCCATTCTTGCTCAAATCCGGCAACTTGATCTTCGTTTTGGTCGGAACTCGCCTGGTGAACAGTGCATACATACGTGCATGTGTGTGTGCACGCACACATACGCAAAATTAGTACGGACAAGATAAGCTTGCGGCGCTGGTGTAGACGTGTTTCCAAGTTAACTCGCGAGATGGCTCTCTTTTCCCAACATACTTATTATACCGTCGAACCCCGTATCTTCGCCTGGGATACCTGTCATCGCCTATTTTTATGAAAGTTGAAATTCACGCCTAATTTTTAAGGCAGGCTCCACACAAAACTACTAAATAGAAAGTGTTTTTTATGCATGGCAATATTCTCGCATCAATTGTGGCTAACTTAACGCCGTTTGCGATCAGCGCGGTTTTTTCGTTCAAATGAAAGCACGTGTGCGGTTTTACCTCGGCGGAACTTAACGATAGTAAGTGCAAAAGAAGAGATAAAGGTGAGCTTTTTCTTGTATTATAATGTACAACAAATGCTCTTTCTTATGGTGTTATTATTGTTTACGTATGTTATGTGTACACGTCGCAATCGATTAAAATGTAATTGAGGTGATGTTCCGGCCATCTTGTAGCTACACTTCGCCTACCCCTAGGGTTGTCAATCCAAGTGTGTGATATATTTAAAATTTCTCATTTAGTAGTAAGGATAATTCATCCCTCGATGCTTAAATGGGGTCTTATACAAGTTTGACCGCTATGTATGTTTGTCTGTGGCACCATAGCTCTGAAACGGGTGAACTGATTTGAGTTGCTTTTATTATTATTATGTTATAAATCATATGTTTCATATATGTTGGAGGTTGTAGCTCTCCAATGACTCATAATTTATTGACTACCTAGTTTTTATATTTGTGTATACATCTGTATATGGTGTATATTTATATACATTTATATTTGTTTGTGCTTATTTATTTTTGAGTAATAAATTATTACAACTTGTTTGAAATAATTTCATAATTTTAAAACAAGTATTTTTTACTAGTCCTAAACCATTACCCTTTCTTTTTTGTTGTCGAGTAAGATGACGTGATTTTTGACAACCCTATCGAAAGTACAGTAAATGTATGAAACTAACTTCAAATCGTCACCTGACTTCGCCTACCATCGTTTTTTTTTAAATATGACTATTTGGGAATAGTTAAAGTTCAAATTCGAAATACACGTTAAAAATAAATAAGATAGCTGGAGGCAACTTCAAATTTTATCTATAATTTACGCTCCAGCAGTATGTAGGCGAAGACAGGGCATCTTGCCTATACTTCGCCTACCACCTTTGGAATCCAATTGTAGTCATTCTATAGCGAATTTTAGACCTTAAATTACGGTAAACTAAAGTCCCTTTTAGATTAATTTGTTTTTGATCTTAACCAGCAAAAATAGGGTGTTAATTTGTAAGAAATTTGCAAAAAAGTACCAAAACCCAGGCGAAGTTACGGGCCTGTACGGTACTCTTTGGCGCTCTGCCGCTGCGTGCCGCGCAGCGTGACCACTTTATAATCGGCGTTCCTACTAAAAGAGAGGTCAGAAAACTACTAAAAACTACCAAATGAATTTCATAATCTACTAGAAACTACTAGACGAACTAAATCAAGCTTGATTGTATTTAAATCGCAATTATTTGTGTATAAATCTTGTATATCGTAGTACGGAACAAGCATTCATCCTTTGCTAGTGAGTTAGTGAGTGCGAGAGGGAGAGAATGTCAGTAAAACACTCAGTCGTGCATAGTGACAGCTTTGTGAAGGCGCATCCAAAAGCCTCGAGATAGAGCGAGACAACCAAGGTCATCATATCCCTATCTTGCAAATCTTATAACTTGCAGTATTGCTAATATTGCTATGATCTCCCATAGGGGTCAGTTACACGGTTATTATTATCACAATACAGGGGTATCAATATTATCGTGGTATTGAAATATACATGCATTTTGCTTTAATATTCATGAATACACTATAAATACGTATTGTGATATGAGTGTATCGCGTGATAATATCAATGTGTAACCGACCCCATAGAGATGTGCCTTCAGGTAAAATAATTGCCGTATAGAAAATTAAAAATAGTGTATGGGTCCAGCCTAGTAGACTATAGCTAGTAAATATAGTACATTTTGGCCATAAAACGTGTCATTATAGGTATCCTATCATGTTAGCTGCCTAGCTAGGGTGATCGCGAATATGTGGGACATAATCGAGTGTAATCGGTCGTTTGTCAGTACATCAACTAACGATTGTAAAACGTATTGTTAAATGTAGCTCATAATTCCTAGAACCGAAATAACTTAATAGCATTGCAATGAAAATAATTTAATTAATGAATATGATTTTAATAAGTTTTCTTATCTGTGACTAAAATGATCAAAACGACGCCATGTTGCCAGAAACAGCTGCTGACAAAACCGTTTTAGTTGATATAGGTGGTTGCCACACTGGAAAACGCATCAGTGACAACCGCCATATTATTCTTTGAAGTATCACGCGAAGAGGTTAGTCTTATAACAGTGTGACGTCGTACAGCACTGGATCGCGTTATAGCGCGAAAATTTAAAATTATGGATTTCGTAATATGTAAACAAAAATATGTTTTGTTAAAAGCTAAAATGTTTAATTTACAACATTTTTAACATACTGAAACAGATTTTCAAAAATTGACAAGTAAGTAGGTAATTGTGGATTGCTATAAACTACTAACTTATTTTCTCCTACTAAAAGCTTGAAAAATTTCCCTCAAAACTACCAAAAAAGTAGGAAACTACTAAAAGTGGTCACGCTGGGGAGCCGGTCTGCGTTGAACCCCCCTGCGCGCGCGCACACGCCTGGACGGGTTCGGAATAGTGATGGGGGCGCGCCGCACTAGTGCTGCGCCACAGCGGCTTGATCGGTCTGTTACTTAACAGACTGATTAGGCTTGTTGGACGCTTGTTAAGAAGTATGATTCATAAACGCTTGCTAGCCCTCTGCTAGTTGTTGAGCTGCTGATAGACTGATTAGACGCGTTATGTTGGCCCTCTTGACAAATCATAGACAAAAACATGACTTCACTGTGAATTAAAAAAAAAATTGACAGCGATTACCGAAAACTACAAACTTGGTTTACCTTAATTACACGCAAGTTTAATTTCATCTCATTGAACTTAAAAATGAATACCACCAAGAAAAGGAGCGATAACTGGACACCGGAGGATAAAGTAAGAAAATCAATTAATTAAGCTTTGTTTGGTATTAAGTACTACATGGAAAAGCAATAAATGAATAAATGAATGTATATGTGAAGTGGATCATTGCTTACCTACCGTCAGTGTTTCTACTCATGGTCTAAGAAAACAAGGTCTGACAATAAGGATCGTGACACGAGGTCGAGTTGCCGTTTTATAGTAACAAAAAAGATAATTAAGGAAAAAAAATCTCCCGTTATCATGCAAAATAAATTGTTTACGCACCAAAATTGGCATTTACTTGTTTAAGCACACAAAATAGGTCAAGTGGAACATGAATGTACCTAATAATTTAATAAAATACTCACAGAATACATGAAAGTCAGGGAGTATCATAATACACTACTGGCAACACTGCTTACTCACTCATACGAGCGTCATGTCAGTCTCTTTGACGTTAACCGCGATCTCGCTCGGATGTACTGATTTGCATATATCGCTCTCGGTCGGTGTCAGTTTAAGCAGTAATTGCCAAACTTTTTTGCGGTGCGGTTGCTAATAAGAGTTGATGTAGGCCAGATTTTAAAATGGTTGGCTGTTCTATTCGGAACTGTAAGAGTAAAAGTGTTAAAGGCGGAACCTTATTGTTTTTCTACACTTCCACAAAACGAGTCAGTAGCCAACGAATGGTTTCACTATTGTGGAACGAAAACAACGAAATAAAATGGTCCGCCGTACTACGTAAAGTTATTTGTTTTCTTAATTTGTGCATTTTAATGTTGTTGGGGTCCTTTTTATTCAGTCAAAATATAATTTATGATAAGAATAGTGATGTGGCTAAGCCGATACTTGACAATTGGAATATCAACCTATTATTTGCAAAAAACCGCAATCGTTGTGTCATGTTGTTATACTGATTGAATATAGCTGGGTCTATACTTTGGTATAGATGATTAGAATTCATATTATTTGGCAGGGAGACATGCAAGACAATTAAGGCCAGATGCCATACCTTTTTTTTGTAATGGTTGTAATTTTGTTTTTTATACAGTCGTTTAATATAATTTATATCCTATTTTTTAAGTATGACAACTATTTTTTCCCAAAATACAAAGTTTGAGAACCATCGATAGCAGGGAGTCCGAAGGTCGTGTCACCCACACTACTAACCGATGTTTCCGTTTGCCATACCTGGCGAGGTATATATTATTGTACCATGTTTCTACTGAATCTAATCACTTATACGCCTTTTTCAGATGTGTACAAGAGCTAGTAAAAGAAAGGGTCGAAATTATTGAAAATAAAAATACCGACACTAACGCCAATAACCGAAAGGTCGCGTCGTGGGCGGACCTTCAACAAAGGTTGGTATTGATCAGGCCATCAAATTGTTCTATAATTATTTGTTATACCTATTTGTTACATACATGTAACTTTTTATCAATGACAATTGATATAATTAAATTACTGTCATCGTAAACTTAATGTTGATATTAATTCCTACATACGCAGCTATTACTTACTGCTTGTCGCTTTTAGTTTCAATAGCATGAGGAATGGCGCGCCACGCACAGTGGCGCAACTTAAAAATCAGTGGGGTACTTTAAAATCGGCTGTGAAACGAAAAATAACCGCTGAAAAAAAGGCCAGGTTTGGGACCGGAGGTGGCCCGCCTCTGCCAGAAGAGCCTAGCACTGACACTGACGGTATAAGAGCTTGGCTGCCGCTTGAGTTTGAGACGGACACCAACGAGTTCGACTCAGACTCAGTAAATCAGGTTGGCATGATCTGGTTATGTATATTTTTAACTTTGTTTCAACGTCCTAGTTTAAGAGATCATCAATATCATGATATATAATAGAAGTTTTCTAGAGTCGTATTAAACGAAAAAATTGTTTAGCTAACGCAACAAGTTGCAAAATCTGAACGTGCTGAAGTAGTTCAAAGATGACTGTTTGACGTTGACACCTTGACGTTTTAAACTTTGACGTATAGTATAGGTGTAAATAATATATACAAAGAGAATATATTTACTATGTTCCCGTCGTGTACCGGTCCCTGGGATCCCATAGCTCATTACAAAATAATGCTATAGTTTATTTTTTTCGCCGGGAGACGACGACTTAATTGCAATCATTGTTCTGTTCTGTGTTGGTTCTTTGAGGCGTATGAACTGTTGCAGTTATTACTATTAAGTTCTGTTGCAGTTATTTATTTCATTATTTATCCATTGCAACCTTCGTATTTACAAGATGTTCTTAAATCTAACTTGGCTGTGTCTGTGTGTTTGGGTAGCGAGTGAGTGCGTGTTGGTTCTGTGAGGCGTATGAACTGTTGCAGTTATTACTATTAAGTTCTTTTGCAGTTATTTATTTCATTATTTATCCATTGCAACCTTCGTATTTACAAGATGTTCTTAAATCTAACTTGGCTGTGTCTGTGTGTTTGGGTAGCGAGTGAGTGCAAGTTGTAGGAACTGTTGTCCATATTTTTTGCATTAAACCAGTGTCATCCTTTAAGACACTTTAAAGTTAACGCTATTAATGTCATAATCCTCGAAAACAGCTGTTCTGCTAACTAATTCCCAATGAGTAAGGGCTATACATAAGGAGTGTTTAGTACTTATTTAAAATCATGTGAGTCAAGCCAATATGATTAATGTGCATGTCAACAAACCTGTTCGAGGTTCATACTTATGTTTTCTTGTTCAAGGTGCCAAAATTTCGTACAAGGGAAACATATGTACAGTTTTTAGCAAGTTTAGAACAAAACAAATATGCTTGAAAGATATTGTTACAGGGATCTAACACTTTATAACACATTTCTAACACATTTTAGATAGCTGTTGATTAGATTATTCCCCTCCCAAAACAATACCTAAACTTTGTCTCTGTAAAATCAATGTCAGTCGATCAGACAAATTATCTTAACAGTAGAAAGCTTCAATCAGATGGATGTATGGCAATGAGTACTGGGTACCTGTTAGTGCAATAAGTTCTTACACATTTACATCTAAAAATAAGATGGAGGATAGAGGTTTTAAGGAGGTGTAGATTTATAAGCTTATTTATAGCAGATGTATGAAAAATAATTAATGAAGAGTACTTATTTGTTAGCAAGTCCACAAGATCAAATTAAATGTACCCAACCCAAAATGTATGGTTACCATAATAGACATGAGGCATAGATATTCTTTACTATAACTAATGTAGACTAGTATTGTGGATGTAAGTTAAAAATAAAAGTATGTCAGCTCAATAAATAATTTAATTAAACATGTTGCTTATATTTTCAGGTACTAATAGCTACTGCCACTGCACCAGATGTTGATGAGCCAGATGTTGTAGACCCAGTAGTAATAGAAGCTACTCCATCTGCCCCGGGAGCTACACCAGCCCATGTACCAACACGGGAATCCCCATCCCCATATAAGCGGGTTTCAGCAACGGGGCAACAGTCAAGCCTAAGGGCAAAGAAAAGAAAGGTAAATTAGTTTAGTGATATGACCGCCTGTTGTTCTGCCTCTATGTCCCTGTATCTTTGTTTTTCTTTTGTATGTGCTGTTTTACTATGTGAGGTGTGCAATAAAGAGTATTTGTATTGTATTGTAAATTAGTTTAATTATAATCATAAACCATTTATCAGGTTCATCCAACATTCAATTAGCTTCATGATTTCAGTTCTCATTGCAGCCAAAGTGCTGCACTCCAATACTTTTTGCACCTGGCGGGGACCATCACCGGATGTATCATGTTGTGCATTCGGAGATGCTATCCGCCATAATGTAACCATTGCTTTTACAATATTTTTGTCTTAAAGGGGCCTCTGTACTGTGGCTTCAGCCCCACGCATGCCTTCCAAAGGTCCAGGACCCCATGGTCCTGAGATATGGAAAAGCCGTAGAATAATAATAATATTTAATATCAGACAGAATCCATTATGATATATTACCACAATTATGAAATGTGAGGCCTATAGATGTTTATATTTAATGAGTTTTTTTTATTTTCAGACCACTCAAGCATCTGGAGTACTGGCAGCAGACATAGCAGAAAATGAAATAAAGTGTCGGAAGGAGCTGCATAAGATGCAAATAGAAAATGAAGAGAGGATAAAGGACAATGAAGTGCGGAAAAAAAGAATTCTGGAGTTAAAAGAACAATTACTTTTAATGAAAATTGAATATTACAAAAGTAAAATGAATAACTAAATAAAGTAGTTAAATTTGGTTAAAAGTAATTATTCTGATTCCAGAATTCCTTTTTTCTGTTTCCTCTCTTCATTTTCTTTTTGGATCTTGTGTATGGTGCTTGCTGCTAGATGATGAATAAGGAACATTTGAACGTAGTTTGAATAGTTTACGAATGACGAATGAGTTGACGTATGATTCAGTTTGAAAGACTATTCGAATGTAGAAAGATGTTTATATATAATTGGTTTTTTGGTGCAGTTGCCTCCAGTTATTGCTTCAACCCTTAAAAAGGCCCCAGTTATACAGATATGCTACATGAAACTTAAATACACTCTCATGTTTGCAACGAGCTGACGAATATATCTAGGGCAAAGAAAACAATAAATAAAAAAACATGTCGTTAATATGTGCCCTCCGCCTGATAGTGCACTTGAGTTTTAGATAATCTCTATTTAAAACAGTGACGGTAGTTTGAAATCCTTGACAGGCGTAATTCATATACAACATACGTAGATTAATTAATTAATTAAGTACAGTAATGCAAATAAATGACAAGATTTTGAAGTTATATGCGTTGTTTTCCTGCGCCGCCTCCACATAAATGTATTTTTATATGTCATGAAGATTCTTTTATAAATTATTATATCTTATTTTCTCTGGTAACTTGAGTTGAGTAATGGCACGTAATGGTTTGTCATTAGTAATATCAAGGACCATATACAATAGGACTGACAATCTTCATACTACGCATCGTACTCCGAAAGTTAGTATCTCTCTACGTAGCTAGATGCCGCTAAGAGTACCGATTCATTCAAAAGTCGTAAATTTTATAATTTCCATGAATGCGCCAAAGTGAAGTCACAGCCGTCGAACGTTCAACGACATTCCAAATGATACAGTAAAAAGTGAAAAGATGGCGTTAGGTGCGATGTTTCATTACTAGTACTACGTAGGTACGTTTCGTTCTGGCGCACTTCACTATTTATTTGCACTTATATAATTACTTACAAATGAAATATATTTCACAGTTTGTTTACCTTGTTATTTATAATTTATCTTAAGAACCCAAATAATGTCCGCAATTATACTTTAGTTTAAAAAGATTAATTGAAAGTTTAGATTCTGCGCGAGTTGAAATTAAAATTGAAACGTCTACCACTAACTCGCCATTGGATCTTGGTATTCGGTTAAGCAAACGTTTTCACTCATAATAGTGTTTGAAATTCATTCGGCGCCGAACACGCATGGACTAGCGCGGGCGCGGGAGGGGCGTGGCGCGGACAGGCGCGATACCGCGACAGCAAACGAAGTTTTCGCTCTCTGTCGCACTTGCACGTTCGGACGTAAGTGCGACAGAGAGGGAAAACTTCGTTTGCTTCGCGGTAGCGCCCCAGAGCAAGTCGATCGCCGGCCACTGCCTACTGACTGAGATACTATGATAGCAGAGGGGCTAAGATGATCGCTTATATGTCGGACATATATCATTCGTCCCTTACTGTCAAGTATGTAAGTGCGAGAGGGACGAATGCTATATGTCTGACATATAAGTAAGCGATCATCTTAGCCCCTCTGCTTTGACAAAAATGATTTCGTATGTTCGGATTTCCAGTTGTTCTCTTCTACAGGTCGCATTTTCTTAGTCGATTCTCGTGAAATTTTGTGAGTAGGTTCGATAATAAATTAATTCTTTGTAAAGTCAGTTCTTGGCCATATAAAAAAAAACACTCGCGAGGTCGACAGCTCACAGAACCGCTAGTTTATAACTGCAAATTAAAGTTTTTTTTTTTGTAGAAAAATACCAATTTTAATAAATATTTTTTGATGTACATATATAAATATTCCCCTTATAATTTATAAACCTATCTTCCGCACTAAACCTATTTAGGTATTAAGAGGTACAAGTAGTAAATACTGGCCACATATCTAAACAATACCTAATTGTCAAAAATGTTCTACAGTCCTCAAATCACAGCTTAAGACAGAGTAGTCAAATTAATAAAACGTAATTTTCTGAGACTAGCTCTAATTTTCATTGCATATTCATTCACGAAGATAATTCTAAAAAATCCACAAGATCCATTATATTGTTTGTAACATATAGTGAAATACCTAGCTTAGTTTATAATAAATAAATATATAATATGTAATAAATAATGTGGGTATGATCATATACAAATCGACCCCACCTAGTCCCGAACAAACTAAGCAAGCTTTTATTTTCTCTCTCCTCTGACACTTATACGAGTATATAGATAAATATATACTTAAATACAAAAAGGAGTTGCGTTTCTTTTAACTACTTAACATTTACCTGCATACGTGTAAAGGCACGGGTCCGTAGTTACTTTCAAACTGAACTACGGTAAACGATACCGATATCCCGCATCACCTATTAATTTATTGAAAGAAAAAAAACCTTGGTAGGTAGCTACATTGAACTATCTGTAACTTACTCTATAGTTGGTAAGAGGCAAAATGAACAAATAATAAACAAATGAAGGCCCAAAATGAAAGGGACGCATGTATCGCATGACATTTCCGATCTCTTCTCGATGAGCGCAAATTTTGTAATTAGAATATTGGTTTGTTTACAGTGCGGATATTTATGAGCATTGCATGTTTACATATTTTTACACTCTTCTTAGGCAGATATAATTGTGTATGTAATTTGCCTAGGTATTTAAGAAAAAAGTTTGTTTAGATATTTGTTTCTATTTGCTGTCTATATGAGGTTGGAAAAAAATTGTGAAGATATTTTTGACTCCTGGTTATGTGAACAAAGTAGGAGTCAAAACTATCTATTGTATATGAAAAACAAGTGCATAGATGCTTTTGTCTGCGTGTTTGTCTACATATATTTGTCTGTCATTGTACGTATATTTATGAACGTATTAGCGTACACAATTTAATGACTCGATTAATGTTCAAATATATCTGATCGAAATTGTTGTATGGATTTTTTGGCTAACGGATAGTAAAGATATTTTTGTCGCTTTGGGAACGTATATATAATTCTGCCCTTGACTGTACGCGTAATTTAATTTTATACACATTTTACCAGTTCACCAACGCCATCTAGTTATTTTATGTAGCAAAAATTGGCGAACTCGCGAGCAATCATGAGCAATCAATGATTCCGAGTCACGTGTAGGGTAGCGGTGGGTACTCCCTACGGACGTGGACCAACTTCGACCCCCTTGTCAAATGAGTGGGCAACTTGACTGTTAGAAGTTCTCAAGCGCCTGAAGGCCTCTAACTTGGCTTAATGACTACTCCCATAGACAGCAGCCGAAATCAACTGCTTAACGTGCCTTCCAAAGCACAGGAGCGCTTAGTCAGTAACCACGCAAAGCTGTCACCCATCCAATAACTGACCCCGGCCCATGTTGCTTAACCCCGCATAGGTACCGCATGCGGCACGCGGGCGCCGCTGGGCCACGAGCGCTCCGTTTCTCTTTTCTCCGTTGATCTTTATGCTTACTGAATATTATACTCCATGAAATTATCTGAGATATTAAGTGATTATATACAATGAAATTATACAAAATGTTGTCATATCCAGTGAAAATATATCTAAAGTTGTTATACCGATCATCATAGGTAAATCACACCCGTCTTGGTTTGGAGTACCGTCCCGTTTGGAGACCCCTGGTCTAATTCACTTGTACAGAGGACGTAAAAAGTAGCAGAGAGGCAGCATCAAGAAAATCATTTCATTAGAAATTATATATTACACATGGCCCAACTATCATTAAATGACAAGGCCATCTTATGCAAACTCTCAAAACAGGTCGCCATTTTCGAGCTCTGCTTAATGGTTTGTGTCTGCTTATCACAATGGGATTAGGTGCAAGTGTTTACATACAATTCTCTTGACTGTACTAGGAAGAAGAAGGTACTAAGTACCTGTTATTCTAACCAAATACCACACAGCGCTACACTCTGTTGCACATTGGGCGGCACGAAGCTATATCACTCAGATATATAATTTGAAACAGCCATAAACCAGGATCATTATCATCTCCTAGCATGTTCCTGATCGTCCCTCAAGCAGCCCGGGTCCGCTTTGACTCCTAATCCCATCATTAGGTAGGCACAAACGTTACGAAACCGACTGCCATCAGACCTACCAACCCAGAGAGAAAACTAGGCATTGCTTGGGATTAGACTAGTTTCCTAACGATGTTTTCCTTCAACGATAAGCCACTGTTAAATATCAAATATTTTTTTGTACATAAGTTTATTTTGAAAAACCCAGTGGTATGAGCCGGGGTTCGAACTCGCGGCCTCCAATCGAGAGTCGCTCGTCGAGTCGTCGCCTTACCGCTCGGCTATAGTAGCTACAAGTACCTACAGCTCGAAGATCGCATGTTTTAAATTATTGTTGCGACATTACGCTATTCCCATAAAAATCACGATTGTGATCAACCTTTTAATGTTTAAGTAATATTGGCATTAGTATGTACCTCGTGTGCTCAAAAGTTTTGATACGACTATCGGCTTAAATTCAATTATTAAAATGCTTACATACATACATAATATCGCGCCCGTATTCCCAAAAGGGGTAGGCAGAGCACATGAAATTGAATTCTAGTGCCACTTTTAGCAATTGTAGGTTTTAAGATGGAAAAAATGTGATATTGCAGTGATAGGTTGCTAGACCGTCGCCCGTAACACACTTCAACGCCGTTAAAATGCTTACTATGAATATTATTTTTACTTAAGTACACAGTACAGAGGCTGTGAGGAATAAAAGTCAATAGAATTTATTTAAATAGGCATTATTTATTTTTGAATTAAGCCTTTAAATATGGTGGTCACTCCTAGGTGCCGACACGAAACGAAAAAGGCCTTGTCTACTGACAAAAAAATATCTGTAGTAGATCGAAAATTTAATCGCCGGAACGATAAATTATAGGTACCTACTCAAAAATTTTGATAGATTGCGACTACTGCTCATAACATAGGGCAACATAACAAGTCAACAATAACAGTCAAGTAAAAATAACAAAATAATTATAGGTATATGTATATAAGTAAATACTTTAATTATTAAAATTTATTCGAGTGTTAGTAGTCTCAAAACTTGAGACGCAAATCGTTTGCAAAGCTACGGCAAATCGTTTGCAAAGCTGTACTTCTAGTATAAGTTTTTTAAAATACAAACGAACACGTCTTTTTGATTCCTCAAGTCTCAATTTGTACGGCAAAAACAAAAAATAGTTACCACCAGAGGCGCTGCTCGCGTAGCGATACATATTGAGACTAAACGTAAACGCATTCGTTTGTGTTTTGTATCGAAAAAACTTATTCTAGAGACTGGGCACAATACCGTTAATCCGTTAACCCTTTGACCGCCACAGTCGGCTATTCACGTCATCGGAAAATCGTACCATGGACGCCAACGACTGCTACAGCCAACAGCCTGGTCAAAGCAATAGCGATCTATACGCGATTGCGTAAAGTTTAATTTCGCGTTGAACGCGTGGCATCAGCGATGCGTCATTTGTATGTAATGCTTGGCGCTCAATAGGTCGTTAATTTACGAAGTCAACATAATGAGTCACGGATAAACTTTTAAAAATACTGGCGAATTCATTAACTTCCGTCAGTTTTCTATAAGTTTAATCGTTAATTGAGGTCCTACTATTTGCCAAAAGACCACGCCACGAAAACCACTGACTAGAATGTTTGTGTCGGTGATGAAAATCCGTAGCCTGTTTGCGTGACTACATTAAAATTGTACCTATCTGAATCGGGAGAATAAAATACTGTATAAATGTAGACGATACTTGCCTGAGTTACAGTAGCCGACAGGCTCATGCGCGCGACTCTCAAATATGAGGTCGTGCTATGACTTCTCCGGAACTTATACGCGGTAGCTTTAGAGCGGTAGCTCATGTCCATACGTAGCTAAGCCAGCACGATCGGCATTGATTATGTGGGTTAAGCAACAAGTGGCTTTGAGTGGTTAATAGATTTGCATTTCTATGCTTCTGAGGACATGCTAAGTGGTTTATCTCGGTCGTTGTATGTGACGGCAGTCGTTAAGCCGATTTCTAAGGTTCTTCAAGATAGCGGGCAACAGTTGTGTTGCCCACTAACTTGACGAAGCTCCTAACTCCAACAAAGCCTACTATTGCTTTTAGGTTGTAAGGTCAGTTACTTCTGCCAAAACATTGTCTACGCCAATGGTAGGAGATGGCAGGCACACCCGGGCTCCTTTAGAATGAAATTGAGATTACATTAAGATTGAGTCCTATAGATGTATATAAAGAAGAATATTTTATGGTTATTAACATTCCTTCCATAGACCATACCAACATTTATTATAGGTGCGTAAATTGGTATTTAACGCAACGGCATTTCTTCAAATTCAATCACAAGCTTGCGCCTTGCAAACGATTTGCCGTAGCCAGCTCTCCGGCTATAAGGAGAAGTTACTATTTATAGCTTTAGTTTAGAATTTAGATCATAATTTAATTATATTAAAATAGTATGTTAGTTGATCTCATTTTTGTTTGATATACACGGAGAAAAAACTTCACTTGTAATCACAAAATTTTTGTTAGGGTTACTAAAATATTACTTAACGGCACGACAACAAAACTTTTGTAATAACTACACATTGGTTTTAGTAACGGCTGTTTAGTAATATCCTATATTGATGACGTCACGGATATTAATGGCGTTTTGTAATTTCTAAGATGCTACATTAATTTACCGAAGTGATGACGTCACGGATTTGACAATAAGTTTTGTAATGTCAAGTCAGAGCATATTATTTCCGAAAAATAATGTGGTATCTTTTACTTGATCTTTAGCAACTTTTACAAAGTACTTTCGTAATGTCCATGATTTCATACTTGTAATTACTAAACTTTAATGTATATTTCACAACCTACTTTTGTAATATCAATGATTCGTTACTTGATATTACTAAAGTATAGCGTGTACTTTAGAAAAACGTTTTGTAGTAGCAAGGATGCAATATTAAATATTACTAAACTTTAATGTATGTCTAAGAACCTACTTTTGTAATATCAATGATTCGTTACTTGATATTACTAAAGTATAGCGTATACTTTAGAAAAACGTTTTGTAGTAGCAAGGATTCAATAGTAAATATTACTAAACTTTAATGTATGTCTAAGAACCTACTTCTGTAATATCAATGATTCGTTACTTGATATTACTAAAGTATAGTGTGTGTTTTAGAAAAACGTTTTGTAATACCAATGATTTAGGCCTAAATATTACTAACCTTTAATGTATGTTTAAGAACCTACTTTTGTAATATCCATGATTCGTTACTTGATATCACTAAACTGAAGTGTGCAATTTAGAAAAAGGTTATGTAATAGCAATGATTTAGTACTAGATATTACTAAACTTCAATGTATAATTCAGAAACCACCTTCGTAATATTATAATATCGTTTGTTATAACAACAGAAAAGAAGTGTTTTTATTACAAGTCATTCTATTAGGTATTATTGTTTTGTTTAGTGTTTCTTCTGAATATACGCGCTTGTATAATTACCGGCAACTCGGTCAGAAATTTGACGCCCCTTAATTTAATGTATAATTTGTTAACAAAGTCAAACATCGTACATAAAAGCAAGCAAAATAATTATATCAACAAATTATATTTTATGGGTAGACCCCGTCTGACTTAGTTTGCCCTTTAAATATAATTTATATACATAGTAATCTTGCTTGCTTGTATGTATGGCGTTTAACTTTGTTAACAAACTATACATTATATTAAGAGACGTTAAACTTCTAAGTTGCCAGTAATCATACAAGCGCGTATATTCAGAAGAAACACTAAACAAAACAATAATACCTAATAGAATGACTTGTAATAAAAACACTTCTTTTCTGTTGTTATAACAAACGATATTATAATATTACGAAGGTGGTTTCTGAATTATACATTGAAGTTTAGTAATATCTAGTACTAAATCTAGGCTATTACAAGAAGTTTTTCTAAAATACACACTTCAGTTTAGTATTTTAAATCACTAAAGTTTAACACGTTCACAGTCGAGACAATCGTAAGTACGTTCTTAACATGCTGGCTGGTCCAGTGTACCAATCGCACTAAAGTGCGTGTCGGAACTTTTTTAAAAAATATTTTATTACATGGACTGTGAACTTGCTAATAACTTGTACAAAATCATAACAGGTAAAGGAATAGTTTGATTGAAACTAAGAATCCTAATTGAAAAGTTTATTTTTATGATTAATATCTCTTATATCTAAATACATTTCGGTTCATAATGAATACAATGCTAATTATTCTGATTAGCACAATATATTAAATATTGTATGAATTAATAGAACTGATATAATTATTAATATAGGATTTTATGTTAATACTTGTGTACTTTTTAGCGTGAAAGGAACGTAGTAAGGACAGATTGAAAGGGATGGATGATTGTGGGAGAGAGCGCAGATATGGCGGATGAGCGATTTGTAATAAAAAGGGAACTAGTGCGCAAATAAAATAAAGTGTTTGATGTATAAAAAGTAACTTTTTGTTAATGGTGTACTCCTAACTTAACACATCCTACATTAATCTTTATATCTGACATGTAATATTTCTACATTATGAATAAATGAGTATGAGTCTTTATGTATACATGATGTATAATGTTTTTTACATTATATTTAACATGCCTAATTAGACATCTAGGTTAAGATTGAGCACCTGTGGCATGAATAATTTTAAAACAAGCATCTACGGCATTTAACAACTTGTCAAATTTATAATAAGTGTCTCCTACGACAACATAGCAATGCGAAATTTCGGCTATAGTACGACCGACGAAGACTACAAATGGCTATAGAGTCCTGCCGTACCTTTCGAGTTTCGACCTACGGCTAGTAATAGTAGTGGTTAGATCGGCGTCTGACGCAATCTGTGTAATAAATCCGTCTCTTACTTGACTCTTAGAAGGTCTCCACTGCGACTTTTTCTTGTCCTTCAAGGGCACACTAGACGTCAAGTAAGGTAGATGTAGCAGACAGCCGTTATTTAACGCATCAGATGATTCCGGTTCTGAAACGACACATTACGATAAATGATAATATCAACAGCATCACCCCCAACCAACCAACCTATTTGTAGATGTGCCTCCAATTTTCACTACCGGGATATTTATTTACTTTACCAGCACACTACGTCATGAAAGATATAAAAGCAAGTCAAAGAAAAGTAGGTTATCACCGAAATGACGCATTAAAATTCGGTAAGTATGATGTTCCACAAAATGGACGCCATGTTTATCGAGTAAGAGCAGACCATACGGGTCTGCTAAAGGTAAAATACTTACTTTAAAATGCTCAATCGCAACGTAGGTAATGTAGTTCTTTAACTGTACGCTCCGCCCCCTTAGCACAAGTCTTCTAAACATCGGCCGTGACACACGCGCACACGCTGCCGCTGCTAAATCGAAAATGGCAGGTAACTCTAGACGCGCGCCGCGCGAGCGGAGGACACGCGGGACGGAGAGGGCGTACGGAATTGTAGAATTTGTTAAAGTTAATAAATTCTGCAAAACATTACATTAACTAGTAAGAGATTCAGTAATTTCTAAAAAACACTCTGTTAATATTACAAAACGTTTTGTATCGAGAACAAGGATTCTACTGGAGATTACAAAAAAAAAAGACAGGTGATGGGCGTGCCGGGCAGTGTTGCCAGACGCGGAAATTTAAAAAGCGGAAGGTGCCCATGATAGACGGCGAGTAAGTTCGCGGATTTAAGTAGGGGGGCGCCCTTCTATCACTCACTTCAGTCAGCATAATGAGATTATGAATTATGAATAGATTTACGAGTATGAAACTTTATTTATTTAGTCTTTCTCACGTAGGTAACCGGTAAGTATACAATCGGCCCAGGCCAAGTGCGTGTCGGGCCAAGCGCAATGTAAGGTTCCGTAGTTGAAACAAATTAAAAGATAGAATTCTGGGATTTTGAAATTTATTAGGGGTGCTTCCAAAAATTATTTATTACGTAATGATTTAAACATAAAAGGGCGCGGGAAAAATGAATCCAAGTTCAACCCGCGCCGTCACTCATTATCTATTATTCACAAAGAAAACATTTCGTCTTGGTTGTTATCACCTTCCCAATAAGTCTCCGGTATAACTTGATACAGAGATTCTAAACAGTTATGCCTAATCGGTGGTCTGACTTACATTTATCAATATTAGGCGACGTGGTTGGCAAGCGTAATGAATTACAGCAATAGTGCCGAAGAACACCTAATGCGTCCAACGGTAAACGAACATACAATGGTGTAAAATATAAATGTAAAACATTAAAAGCTAATTAAGTTCGAGCTATTCCCGACACAAACAACATTTGGATTTTGTTACCAAATTTTGGAAACTAAGTACCTGACTTTTTCTCGAAATACTAGATTTTTTAAAGTGATAACGTCTTCTAAATCGATGAACGGATGCCAACACGAAAAAGTGTGACGTAATGTCTGAATAACCTGAGCCTTGTTCTTTAAAATGTTATTGGATTTTGAACCTTATTGTTCGAATCGTAAAATAGCTTTTTGAACGAACTACTTTGATGCGACTCGGCGAACTGAATGATTTCAAGTTATACCTAAACAGTTGACGATCAAACCGGTTTCTCTCCTCAAAGGGTAAAAACGCGTAAGCGCACGGACATTAGCCGTACTTAAGCTCTTTTTGGCAAACTCGCTCTTGGCGTTGTTGCTCCGTTATCACGTAAAATTATCGTCCGTAAACCGACTTTACAGATAACCAGTTTTTTCATAAGATGACAACCCTGACCACAGATAAAGTTTACTAAGAATTGATACATTGTATAGTTGAAATTAATAAAATGTGTTTACTTGAATTCACTAACCAATTTCCGTTTGCAGCAAAACATTCTTGTATTGAAAACAAAAAGTTTACTAAGAATTGATAAATTGTATTGTTGAAATTAATAAAATGTGTTTACTTGAATTCACTAAAAAAAATCCGTTTGCAGCAAAAATTTCTTGTATTGAAAACAAAAAGTTTACTAAGAATTGATGCATTGTATTGTTGAAATTAATAAAATGTGTTTACTTGAATTCACTAAAAAAAATCCGTTTGCAGCAAAACATTCTTGTATTGAAAACAAAAAGTTTACTAAGAATTGATAAATTGTATTGTTGAAATTAATAAAATGTGTTTACTTGAATTCACAAAAAAAAATCCGTTTGCAGCAAAACATTCTTGTATTGAAAACAAAAAGTTTACTAAGAATTGATGCATTGCATTGTTGAAATTAATAAAATGTGTTTACTTGAATTCACTAACCAATTTCCGTTTGCAGCAAAACATTTTTGTATTCAAAACAAAAAGTTTACTAAGAATTGATACATTACATTGTTGAAATTAATAAAATGTGTTTACTTGAATTCACTAACCAATTTCCGTTTGCAGCAAAACATTCTTGTATTCAAAACAAAAAGTTTACTAAGAATTGATACATTGCATTGTTGAAATTAATAAAATGTGTTTACTTGAATTCACTAACCAATTTCCGTTTACAGCAAAACATTCTTGTATTGAAAACAAAAAGTTTACTAAGAATAAATATATTATTTTGTTGATATTAATAAAATGTGTATACTTGAATTTATCAATAAATTTTTGTTGTAGCAAAACATGCTTGTATTTAAAACAAAAAGTTTACTAAGAGTTAATAAAATATGTTGTAGCGATTAATAAATTTTGTTCAGTTGAATTACCAAATCGATTTCAGATGCAGCAAAACGTGTTTGTATTTACGGCAAAAAGTCCACTAGTAATAACTAAAACATGTTCTTGAAATTAATAAAATGTATCTCATTGAAATTACAAACAGATATATGTAGGAATAACTCAACGATCGCAATATTTACTAGTGTTTTGTGATTGCATCATTTACTAAAACTGATTACTCGATATCACAATTCTGTTTACTAGGGTGCATTTACTAGAGTATTATAAAATTTATAATATTTTCATGGAAAATACAAAATTTTGTATTTTTGCATTTGAGTAAAGCTAGTTTGTAGGGATAACAAAAACGTAATACTATGGTGGTGTAAAACATAGCTTTTGCTAGTAATGCCAGCTAAACTTTAGTATTAATGACTAAAATTTAGTAATTAGGGCAGTAACAAAACGGCTTTGTAAAATCTAGTTATGTTTTTTTCTCCGTGTATTATTATGGAAGTTTTTGAATAAATAAGTAATAACTATAATATTCTTCCGTGCATGTTTTTACAAAACATTCGTTCATTTTATCGGGATAAAATCAAATATCACCCTCATGTTCGTTTTAACTTACTTTTATAAATACTTGTATAATGATGTGTTCTAATAATGTGTTGGTGTGCAGAATTTAGATCCCTTTTAAGATCTCCAAGAATGGTCATATGTATTGGTGATTTCTGTAAAATTTCATGATTATTCAGTCTTAGGTGATATATTAAATGCCGGTTTTTGAAGGCCGGAAGTCATCTGAGTAGTTCTAGACATCACCTATACATAATACACAAACTTAGGAGTATAAATAAAGCAAATATTTATACATGAATGTTGTGAAGCACTAATTCACCACTTTTTCGATTCTAGTGTTACAGATGCATCTGCAGAGAAGGAAATATCGAAAGAACAGCCGCATATATAATTCTGGAATGCGCTATAGGTACCTTGTGTTGGTAAAAATCTACCGAAGCAAACTCACATATGACTTAAAATGCCATTCCAAAGCATTAAAAAAATAATATGACAAAATACATGATATTTATAATTTTGTAACAACTGTTTTATTTATTTTCTCCCCAGTATGTGAACATATCTTATGATTATAAATTTCATTTCACCAAGTAAGTAATTTAAATCTCAGGAACCCTTTAGATTACATCTTTTGATTAAGTACATTAGGTTTGTTTTACAGCAATATTGCGAAGTTAATAGATTCTAAAAAACAATTCAAATATATGAAACTTTGGACAATTACTAATTTCTAATAATGAAGTGATAATAGTAGAACCAGTGGGAGGGCAAACACCTAATTTAACTGCTACGCCTCCATTTTTTGTCCTTGGTACCTCGTCCTCTCATCACTAAGAGTGTAAAGTCATCAGGTCTTGAGGAGCAGACGGCAACGAAATAGATGCTTGCCCCTGCACTTACTATCTTAGCATTATCCCGAGGTCGAGGGGCCCGCTCTATCACCAAATCCCAAGAATTGACGGAGCTCTAATTCGAGACTGCCAATACCAAGTAATTATATTAGTTCAAGCCTTACTAAATTACTGAATTTTACACGGTATGCGAGTCTTATTGATAGTTTACAAAGTAGCGTTATTAACTCTGTGTAAGGATAGATCAATTAGCTATAGGAAAGGAATTTATTTATTCGTATTAAGTGTTCAAATGCATGTTCATATATCAAATGATAGCATTAACAAACATACCTAATATTAAGTAAGTTCAAAGAACATTAGCAAGCCAATTAAATAATTAAAGATATAAAGCTACAGTTCATGTGCGGTCCGCTTAGTTTAAATTCCCGCCAAAAGTTTAGCCGCTGATTAACGTTTTCAATTTTTTTACATAAAACATAAAAACTAACATTAAAACGAGTTCTATAGGACTTTCTAGTGCCAATACACGTTCTACATGCGAAATATTTCTCATTTATCAACATTTCAAGCTTATTTATAGTCAAAAATCATTTTACCGGTTTTTTATCCCTGCGTGTGAAACACGTGTGAAATCACTTTACTAATTCATTCGTTCTTCCATTCACGATAGCAACTCCGCAAGTTGTCTATGGAAACGAAACGTAAGCGTCCGAAACGAAAGTGCTTCGCGTTAAGGGTCATTTCTTTCGTTCGTTCGTACTTCGTTTTCGTTTATCGAAGGCACATTCGCGGTAGCAGTGCTGGGTGGTGCTAAAAGTGCAACAAAATTATGGTGGAGCGTATCCAAAATAAATTCGTACGATTTCTATATTGGAGGAAGTATGGCGTGTATCCTTTTTTCCCACTAATGTATCCAACTCTATTTGTACTAGGTATGGTGGTGTACAACGAGTTGCGGGTGCGTGCATTAGATATGAGCGCCGATGGCCAATTTCGTGGCGGCGGCGTGATAGGCAAAATTTCGCGGCGGCGGCGGCGTCACGGCGGCGTGACCTTGAACTTTACATTTTTATTAGGGAGCAATTTGTGAAAAAAAAACTCGTTTTTTTATTATAAAGAAAGTTATATTTATTTAAATAAAGGAACCGAAGATATAAACAATCATATTTTTTAATTTCACACTAACAACAAAAAAATCACTCTTTCAATGAAAATTATCATAGTTATACATCGAAATAACATAAGAAGCATATATATAATCATCACAATCTTCACTTAAAAAACGTAATGTATAGAAATATATATCCTAAATATAAATCAGTTAAAAATTACGTTTACAGACAAATAATCATATTAAAAAAAGTTATAGAGAGAGAGAAATAACGGTATATTTAATCATCATTAAAACGTAAATTTTAAAAAAAGTTTAAGGTTTCGAAAACGAAAATACCACGGTCACTTTTACCGTTTTCCTATGGCAAAACTGAATGCCGTCTGTCATTCTAATCAACTTAAAACTAAACGGGGTATAGTAAAGTGGATTTCTAAATGAGCGTTACCAGCTCTCCTACTACTAAACTATCAAACCTACATCAATATAAAAATAATCAAGAGTAACTTACTTTGAAAATATAACATCCTCGTCTTCGTTTTTCGCATTTCGTAGGTGTGTTTCGAGGAAATATTTTTCATTGGCGTTATATAAATGTCTTTTATTTTCGTTTTGTAAACATCAATAGCAATGGAACTTGACGCCATTGTTTACGACGCGGGTCAAAAAAAATAACACGCCTTCACTCGGCAAAATACTTGTTGACTCGACTGACGTATGTATGACTTCGTACGCGGGTGGGATACGTTATGAGTGCGAGCAAGAAAGCAAATCGCAACTTGTTGCGCCGGCGCGCCGCGTATTTCACTCGGCGGCGGCGCGCCGACTCGAATTGGCGGCGACGGCGGCGCGCCGGCGCGGCGCTCATATCTAGCGTGCATAGAGAGTTATGTCTGGCAAACATACAAGAATCATGTGTTGAGTAACATAAGTGTGTGTGTTCCCGATAGGTATGTGTAGCGTAGACTCCGGCCCCTGCTGCTAGTCGAGCCGCGCGGGCGCACCAACCTGCTCGGCAGGGCGTGAATGATGCGTGCACTGCATACACTCAATGTTATAGCGGAAACATTGACTTGTTTTCGTGTTCACTGAATGAATTCACAAGGGAAGCATCGTTTGTTATACGTTATTTATTTATTTAAGCAGAACCAAAAGCTAAATTTACATGGTTGCAGCTTAATTAGAAATACAAAGCTCAAGTATAGCTATAAAATAAAAACATAAATAACACACACAACGTTACAACCACGCATAACTATAGAATAACCAGGTTCTCGGCACCCAATACCATTTCATGGCTCTCGGTGTTGACTTGGGCCGTGGGGCCCGAGCGCTCGACAACTGTACAAAGAGCTCGGTAAAAGGCTCGCCGACGCAACTGGTAACCAAAGTGCTTATTCCTATTAAAACCTTTAAATATCAGCTATTTCACGACGCTTATATAACGGGACCAGGTGGTGTTCCTTGCAAATACTCAGGTAATTGGTCGAATTGTAGGTTGTTTCAGTTTTGAACAAATTTCATGCTGGGTTTTCAAAAAAACTTATGTACGAAATATTATTTAATATTTAAAAGTAGTCTTTTGGTGAATGAAAACATCCCGTGGAAACCGGTCTAACCCTAACAAGTTCTAGTTTCCCCTCTAGGTTGGAAGGTCAGGTGGCAGTCACTTTCGTAAAACTAGTGCCTACGTCAAATAATAACTAGGAAAAGGCTAGAAGAATGTAGGTTTCCCATATATTGTCCAAAATAAAATTATTTTGTTAATAGCAATAGATATTACCATCGTCAAATGAGCGATTCATTCGTGCTTCTTCCCTGCGCCGTCCATGTGTTGGGTAGCCTCTCCTGCGTCTTGCTGTACTCGAATGACGGACAGCGCTTATTGTAAGAAGATCTACATCAGCGGACGTCTAACTTGTGCCCGGCGCGACCGACGACGTTAGCTTGGAACATTAAATATTGCTCATGAATTTGTGCCTGTATAAATACAAAAAGAAAAGTCAGATGGCAGTCGATTCCTTAAAAACTAGTACCTAGGTCAAATTTTGGCATTAGGGAGTGGACCCCGGGCATCCTTCAAGATGCAACTGTACTGGGATAACGCTAGGATTATGATGTTAAGAACAAAGAGTCATAAAAGACAGACAGCGGACGCGTTTTTTAATGTGGTGATATCGATGGCGTTCGTGACGTGGTTATCATGTGATGTAACCTCTTTAGTAAACAGCTGCAATGTGGATATTTTATTAGGAACTGTAGCAACAATAGTAAATACACATGACTAAAATCATGGCCTATAAAAAACTGCAAATAAACATTGTCTAATTGATGACAGTATCAATTAGCAATAGACTGCACCATATACCTAATGTTGACATACCTACCTACTTATGTATTTCCACCAAGTGCATATACTAATAATTTGCATAAAAGTGGTATTATATGTAAACCTAAATCGTTATATGTGTTAATAATGCCTGCCTATATTATTTGGCTTGACTCCACATGAACCTCAAATGCTGTAATCATACAAGACAACCGGTTTAACCTAGTAGGTAGTGATAGTGACTGCCTATGAAGCTGGCGGTCCTGGGTTCAATTCAAATCCTAGTACATGCAAATATTTAAGTGAGTAATGAGTATGAAGAAGTCAAAACCAAATTACTGTTTATTCCGCAATTAGACAAAGGAGTAATTTTATATGTAATTAGTGCCCTCAAAACATAAACTCTATTGAGCATACTATGGGACAATACTACCATGCTGCACCCTGTTTTGTCGCAAAAATAATGTTTTAGTTTTAAGTATGTAATTACAAGTACCTATATAAATAAATAAATATGTTAGATATAAGGGCTAAAATCTTTGATGGCTGAAAGAAATGATTTATTATTATTATACCCTAAGAATTATTTATCATATTATCTTGTAAATTTCAAGTTGCCTACTTACTTTTCAAGCCCAATAAGTCTAGTTCTAAATAAGTATCTAGTTTGCCCTTGGGTATAAGATCAGATGGTAGTCGTCACCGTAAAAACTAGTGCCTACCCCAAATCTTGGGATTAGGTTGCGGACCCTGGGCATCCTTCAGAATCAACTGTACTGGGATGACGTTAAGAGGAGCTCTACTCGAGAAGTACCTCCGCCTTGCAGAAAACCACAGCCATAATAGCACTATTTAATTTACTGTACAGGTGGTGTGGTGTTGGGTTAGAATAGCACCACCCCCTTTCTTCCCGTGGGTATCTTAAGAGTCCAATACGGGAACCGTGATGAAGCGTGGTGTGGGCGATGGGCTAGTAACCTATCTCTGAAATATCAGATTTTGACCATCTTCAAACCTAGCAAAAGCGGCACTAGAATAAAATTTCATGTGCCCACCCCTGTTGGGAATACAGGCTTGAGTTTATATATGTATGTACTATACAGGTTGTGTTCCTAAAGTTCAGTAAGGTTACTAGAGCTCCCAAGGATGCACTGTGTTGAGAGCGATGGTCCTAAATTTGACGCTTTTACTGTCAATACAGTTAATCGTCAAACCTATAAAAGGTTGGCACTGCGCACTTGCCTCCTTTCTAGTTGAGGGCGACCATCAGTTGAACCGTAAGCTGGTTTGCCACCGTTGTTGTATAACAAGACACGGACTTCAAAATGTCTGAAAATTATTTGTGCAATTCTTTTATTATCTAAGAGCAAATTAAGAACTACCATCAGGACTCTTATGTTTTAATAAACAATAAATTGTGTATGAAGACCAACAAAATAAATTACTAATTTTTCTATACAATGTTAGTATGGGACTTCAAAACTGAAATTAGTATGGAACATGTTTTCAGTGTTCTCAGCTATATTGTACTTGAACTGTTGTTGGTGTTGCTCTTATTGTAGTTGGCTCTAAATACTGGTTTGAATGGTATCATGAAA
This sequence comes from Epiblema foenella, assembly GCA_963556455.1. Lineage (NCBI taxonomy): Eukaryota > Metazoa > Arthropoda > Insecta > Lepidoptera > Tortricidae > Epiblema > Epiblema foenella. Next base: position 35,194,177 of record OY747097.1, on the reverse strand, counting down.
AAAACTTGACAATCTAGCCGATTATTTATAATACTTATTACCATAGCATGTTTAGCCTCATAAGTAGCTGAATACTTTGGAACTTTGTCGCTTCACCGGTGAATAAATTTACTATGTCAGTTGAAATATGAAGTTAAAGTGACACGGTACAAGTGTTAAGCCCCTTGCAAGGGCGACCATATACCATAATCTACCATCAATCACATTATATAGACATGTAACATTCAGTCTCGAATTTATATTAATTAATGGTATCGTAAGGCCTTACAAATTTGTTTTTTTTTGATCTCAGATTATGACAAAAGTATTGGTAATTCTAATTAACTTATATCACATTAATATGAAAAATCAATTTTTAATTTGAAATTTGTCGATTTGGAGTGATGTTTGGTCTCTTAACATCTATATGACTTTTAATTTATTCATACCCACTTTAACATCCTATGTTATCAGTGTTTAATCCACATTTATAAACTTGGGTCTACTTGAACCTGCAAATTAAAAAAAATTTAATACTATAAAAATAAAAGTATAATCCTGTTTCTGCATAGGGTTACTATAGAGCTTTAAGACTTGGGATTTTAGTGTAATTATGAATTACCTACTGAGATCTCAGCATTTCAGTTTTGATTGACTTCCAATCCCCAAACTTTCACTTGGTAAAAACCAAATGTTTGGGAAATGTTATATATAACATAACTTATTGATTCCTTAACTTTATTGATCTTAACTCGTCAACTATCCCATCAGTTAAAGCCACCTTTGCTGACAAGACATAAATTTGGCCTGATCTTCCACAATTTATTTCTTGCCTAATCATAATAATAGAATAGGAGCAAACTAATTGTAATTAAACACATCTTTTTTTTTAAATATTTCACTGTTAATTAATGCATGTTGTGTCCTTCTGTAATTCAATAATAAGACACTTAGCATATATTTGTGCATTTAAGACTTTAATTATGTAATAGTATTCCTATTGTTGAAGGACCTAATAAAAAAATAAAAAATAATAAAATAACTTGAGTAGCATGGACCAACACATACATACATCCTTACAATAAGCTATAAAGATTGGTGATATGCTGAAAGGTGGAGCACAAGCAACCCATGATATACCTCTGAAATGAAAACCCTTTTTTCAGTCACAATATTTAGAAAAGCAATGTATAAGAATCGCAATTGCCATCTACTCTTTTGCCATCCACATGAACTTAAAAAAGAATATGCATTTGGTGTGGGTTAGTATAACGTTCCCTACCCATAGATATAAATAGTAGGACTCGATAATGGGAATCGTGTTGAGCCATTGAATTACATAATTATTCGAACATCTGAACAGTACTGTGGACTGTGGGTGATATGATAGGAATATTTCACTGCAATGTTTAATCGCTGCCATAACCTACAATAGCACATGAAATTCAATTTCAATACCATCAAACTCACACCTATATGCACAAATAGGTTACCCAGAGCCTCTGACTTGCCTATTTGGGCATACAGGCGTGGGTCTGTGTTTGTAAACAACATCAGCCACAAAACCTAGTAGACTGATGAAAGAATTGTATGTCAATCCTAGTTCGAGAACACAAAAAAATAAGTAAAAATCAAATAATTACCTTTCAGTGGCTAGAATGATTCCTCCGTGGGCCAATTATTTCTTCAACTGAGAGAATTTGTTGGGATAATGCGGTGCCTTTGAGTAACGAGATATATTTTTTAATAACCTATTTCGTCGAGACCCGCATTTAATATTAGCAGTTCAAAATGGATGTATCTCAAAACAAAGTTTTTCAAACATGTTGTTATTCACTTTACGTGCGCATTTAACACATTTAAAGTAAAATATATTATAGACAAAAAACAATTTGATGTTTTATCTTTATTAATCACAGAAGAGCAAGACGGAATGATCGATGAGAGAAAAAGAAGGCGTATAAAAATGGCCGAATTTACGAAAAACGATAGCTCTTTAGCTATCGTTGCATTTTGACGTTTCTTACGAAAATAGTTCTGTCAAAATCTTCGAAAAACGGAGTTCCCGGTAAGGCTTTTACCAATATCATTCACTCTTTCGAACTTCGTTCATCGATTTGGCGTTTGACAGATGTTGGCGGTAGCGTTTGCTGGAAAACGAAGTTCGAATATACGTTTTGAACATTCCCGGTAGCGCCCCAGGTAGTGCCATCTGTTAAATATGATCTGTTTCACATTATTGATGAGTAAAAAATATAATCTTTAAAAATTGTGTGTAGAAGGTATATAATGGTATTAAAATAAAGCACTTAGACGTTTGTTCTTAAAAAACAAAAAAAATAGGAGAAAACATTGGTGAAAATAACATTTTTGCGACTTCCAGGCTACGAAGCAGCGCCATCTAGTTTTAATACCGAATTTTGAGTTATTTCAGAGTTACGTTTTTTTGTATGAGATTGTCAGTCCTATTGTATATGGTCCTTGGTAATATAGTAATAAACATTATTCATCTGAAGTTAATGATGTAGATAAGTACTTAACCAAAATTACATACTTATAAGTAAACAAATGTTTTGCTTGAAGAGATTATATTCGTATTAAGTCCGTGGTATATTAACTTGAGAGACGGGAGTTACCATTGCCTAAACGCCGCGATTTTCATAGCCCCTAGATAAAAAAAATAAACAGCACCTGTCAACACTACAGATGTCAAAGTCATTGGAAGTTTCCGCGCCGAAACGAAACGTTGCGTCGCTTAGGGAAAAGTGTTTTTTTTTCAGTGAAATTTCATGTTTCAGCAACATCTCCCACACCCAAATGGATAAATAGAAGCAAAAGAGTGAAAGGATGTTAGGAATCACGATATTTATACGTGAAAATCGTAAAATTTGTGATAAGCAGACAGGGGCGGCGAAGTGGCTACGCGTCGAAATCCAACGATCACCATGTCTTCATGAGGTTATTTGGTAGAGATTTAAAATAAACAAATTCACGCACAGCCAAATGCAGTTGTTTAATTTGTACAATTAAATACTCACTATGCCTATTGATTTTATGAGATTATTTTAGATTAATTAGCAGAGCAAATTTTAAGTAGCCATTGCAGTGACAAAATTATTAAGAACAAGTGACAGAGCCGGAAGGTTGTGTTGACATATACAAGAATATGTTTTAGCGTTTAAAATAGGGTTGCTATGTAACTGTGTACAATTTCCAACACTCCTCCTTACACTTTACATAGGACTTATGAACCAAAAAAAAGGCTCTGCTACCTCTGCTTTACATTACACATGAATTATAAACATAATGATATACATAACCTTAGGTAAGTAAACAAACATCTGGACATGCTATAAACCTAAGTAAGTATACATGCACTGAATAAAATCATTCGAGCAATAACAGTAAAAACATCATTCATTAAAACATTATTTCCAGTGCAATTTTTTCACATTCATTCCATTAATAAAATTGTAATGTTTTTGAGCACATAAAGGTTTTGTAAGGACATCTGCTATCATATGATCGGTCTGTAGGTATCTTACACTTAGGTATCCTTTTTTAATGAGGTCTTTAACAAAATGATATCTTAGGTCAATGTGTTTCGTCCTTTTATGAGAGTATTCCTTCACTAGAAGCAATTTCTGTGCTGATTGGGAATCATTAAATACAACGACATCAAATGTTTTGTCGAATGACATGAAATTTCTAACAAAAGAAATGTCTTTGCAAACATCACAAATAGAGACATATTCTGCTTCACATGAGGAAAGAGAGGTACAACGCTGTTTTCTAGCCTCCCAATTTATCACCTAATTTTACCACAAAACCAGTGTAAGATTTCCTGTCCGATAAATCATTGGCCCAGTCTGCGTCAGCGTATGCAGTAAGGTTCAAATTATTGCTCTTAGTAAAGTGCAGGCCATATGAATGAATGAATGAATGGTTTATTCATATTGAATATATGGTTTTACATCAGATCTTAGTACATATTTTTTCTTCCCATAATATATTCAGCCAGATCAGGCATATGAAAACTTAGGTCAGTGATTTAATCACTCAGTCTATAAATAGGGATAAAATTACATGTAAATTAGGTCATTATATTAAACATATTAAACATTAAACATGCATGCTTCATAATATATAGTACCCGCCAAATATCTTAACACACGCTTCGCTATGCGCCAATGACTTTCGTCGAAACATGTATTGTACATACTTAATTGACTACATGCGAATGAGATGTCAGGTCTAGTACAAACACTAAGATACATTAGACTGCCTAGCAACTGTCTGTACTTATAGACATCATCATTTAACGACGTTTGACTAGATTTTTCTAATTTACAATTAACTGGTAAAGGTGTAGACACAAATTTACAATTTTCCATATTATATTTGACTAGTAAACGCTTTATGTACTCAGATTGGTCTACAGATACAGATACAGATACTTTATTAATAAAAATAAACATTTTACACGTCATGATATTGTTAAGCACGATACGGTCTTAATACGGATACAGTTGCATGTTATCGAACTTATAGTAATAGGTAACACAAAATCATGTTATTAGTTATTGATTATATTATACATGTCATATTTCGAAATTACATTCATACGTCATAGGTATTAAAATTTATATTTCAAAAATTAAGTTACAAAAAAAAATATATATTTTGAAATTAACATTCCCTTTGTATAAACTCGTTAACACTGTAACAAGCCAGTCTTATGAGCAACGTTTTTAATTTATTTATAAAAATAGTGTCACTGGTTGAATTTCTAATTTCAGTTGGTATACGATTGTATATTCTGGGAGCGAAGACGCTGAGAGATGCACGAGCCTTGGCCAACCGTTGTCGCGGGGGCACGAGGAGATTTCGCGCGTGAAGCCTCTCACTTCTAAGACCGTACTCAGAGTAGTTATGCTTGTTGGCTCTTACGTGCTGGCAAGCGATTAGAATGTAGACACTGGGTAGCGTCAATATTTTGTGAAGTTTGAACAGGTCTCTAGCAGGGTGATCAGCTGGTTTACGGGCAATGATTCGCAGTGCACGCTTCTGAAGTTTGAGTGGTCTGTCGCGGTCAGCAGATGTGGCCCATAGATCTACTCCCTGTATCAGTATTGAGTGGAAATACACAAAATATGCTTTTTTAAGGTTTTCAATGGATAGCGAAGGAGCTAGCCTAGATAATGCGTAGCACGCTGAAGCCAGTCTATTACATAGTTGGTCGATGTGGGGTACCCACGTCAATCCGGAGTCAATCATAAAACCCAGATACTTTGTTACCTGCACTTGAGGGACCGGAGTATTGTTAATTGAGATGTTCAGCTGTGGGCAGTCTTTCTTTTTTAATTTGAAGTGTATTATATTCGTTTTGTCAACGTTAAGCAACATCCCGTTTGCTGCGAACCACATAGATATTCTGTGCATTGTCATGGATAATTTCAATTTCAAGTTTTCGACGTTATCAGCATTCACAATAATGCACGTGTCGTCAGCAAACATTACGTACTCCGCATCGGCGCAGGCAGATGAGATGTCATTAACCAGGATTAAAAACAGGTTATTTCCCGTCGCGGAGTCCTGAGGGACAGAGCAACTGCCTATAGGTTCCATTTCGGACTTTGTGTTGAGGACATAGGTGCATTGTTTACGGTTATTTAGGAATGATGCAATAGTGTGGTAGAAGTTACCACTGAAACCGTAGCGTGAAAGCTTGTTTAAGAGAAGAGCGTGATCGATCATCTCAAAGGCACGTGAGAGGTCACAGAATACGGCTGCGACCTGTCGGCCGGCCTCGAGGTGCTGCAGCACGCGCGCCACGACGTCTCGAGCGGCGTCCGACGTCGAGCGCCCGGGCTGATAAGCGTACTGTTGGCGGTTAAGTAATTGGTTCGATGTTATATGATCCATTATTCTGTTACATAATAGACCTTCGAAGATTTTAGATACAACAGGGATTAATGATATAGGTCTGTAACTCTTAAGTGAGTGCATGTCGCCTTTACCCTTATAAATGGGATGTACTTTTATTTGCTTTAAGGTATCAGGGTAGACTCCTGCACTAACGCATTTATTGAATAGTAATAAAAGTAGTGAGATTACGCTCGGGGGCAAGCTATCAATGACTCGAGTCGTCATGTCATATATGTCCTTAGACCAGTGTTGCCAGGTTACTTCACCTAAAAGTTTCGTCGCCATTCCTGAAAAGTTCCATTTTAGGTTGAAAAGTTCCATTTTTTTCTAAATCACGAAATACTTATAAATAAGGCAATTTGCAACTGCGACAGAGAGGGAAAACTTCGTTTGCTTTTCGCGGTAGCGCCCCTGACCCGTTCGACGTTCGACCAATGAGCGGCCACGACCACGGCTCAAGCTTCGTGTGTATGCTCGCGTGATTGGCCGGTTTGGATCAGCTGTATTTTTGTGATAGGAACATAAAACATGATTATTTAGTTTTAACAGAAAAATGAGTCTTTATTACATTTTTAGAGTGTGTTATATATATATTAATGCCGGGACCTTAAAAGTTTCGAAAATTGACCTAAATTCTAAAGTTCCTTCCAAGTTCCGCGGGGTTGCCAAAAGTTCCGAAAAACGGAACAAACGGAACCAAATGGCAACACTGCCTTAGACTCCTTACGCTTAATTTTTTTGCATACAAGCAAGATTTCACCAAGTGAGAACGGTGCGAATTGATAGAAAGGAGGTGTTGTATTCAAGTATCTATCAAGATATTCGATAGCGGTTTGAGTACATGGAGGGGCGTTGTTTACGTTCGCCTCTAAATAATACCGGTTTAGTTGTGTGGCGGCAGCGGCGGCGCGTGCGCCGGTGCTATCACCAGCTGACCTGTTAATGAGAATGTCAATCGCGGTGTTCGCGTTTTTTTTGTTGTTACATGTTTCCATTGCTATTACGCGCCATACACTGCGGCACAATTCGCTGCTGCAAGTTGAAATCTGGTTATTGACGTAACAGCTACGCGCGTCTCTTAACTCTGCCCAGTACAATAATTCGGTCCTACTTAACTCGGCACGTACCTCGGCGTCATCGGGCCTTGATATTAGCATAACTTTAATTTTACTGATGTTTCGACGTAACTTTTTAGTTTTTTCAGTTACCCATAAACTAGCACTGTTTTTTATAGGATGTTTTTTTATAGGGAAGTGCACTTCAAAATAGTGTTTGATGACATTCACAACAAGTTCAGTTAGTTTACCGGGACAGCTGTTTTTTTCTAGAATTGATTCCCACCTATATAGGTCTAGGCTTTGCGCGAAACTTAATTTACTATGATTCGTGAAAGTTCTCTTTAGCATGTGGTGATGTTGGGTCACGTTGTTATTGTGAATGTCAACAACAACATTTATAGACATATGATCTGAGAGGTGCATATCGACACAATTTACAGATTTTATATCCGATTTGACAATATTAGAGTAGACATGATCTAAACATGTCGAGGATACATTGGTTATTCTTGTTGGCACATTTACTAGGTGGTTAAATCCAAATTGTTTAATTCTATTAAGTAACAGTTTAGTATTTTTACATTTTGTCAGAAGATCTATATTTATGTCACCAAGTATCAATACGTTATAATTTTGAATTGTGCTTAAATTTAGTAAGGTATCTAGCAGAGATAGAAATAGATTTACGTCACCATTTGGGGGCCGGTATACAATACCAACGCACTCGACGGCGCAGGCTTCGAACTGAGATTCCACGGCTAACTCGGCTACCTCCTTGCGCTCAAAACACGGGATACTGGACTCCACGTAAATGCAGGCTCCTCCTCCCGTGCGAGAAGATCGGCAGTACTGGGCGCGCAGCTGGTAGTTCAGTATATTCACCGATGTAACTTGGCTAAGTTCGAGCCAGTGTTCTGTCAAACACAGTACATCTACTAACTGATCCCGAGTCTGGAGCTCCGATTCGATCCTATAGGTCTTATTTGCTAATCTATTAATATTTTGATGAAGAACACTTATTTGGGCAGATGCGCTGGGTTTCTTTTTTGCTGGCCCGGTCGGTTTAAAGTTAAAATACCATGGTCTCGGCGAACATTCATACCGAGACAATTATTTAATTTACCTAAATGTCTAATTTCAAAGTTATTTTGTAAAAGTTGTAAAATACTTTGAATACAATTGTTATGGAAAATATAAAAATCATCAACATACAATGCAATTATAATATATTCAGTCTTAGTTTTCTTACTATATATGCATGGCTCACACTTACTTTGGATATAGCCGTTTTGAGATAAAAAATCGTGTATCTTAGCGTTCCACATACGGCTAGCCTGTTTGAGACCATACAAACTTTTATTCAGTAAACAGACTTTGTTATCACAGTTAAAACCTGATGGCTGTTCCATGTATATGCGTTCATTTAAATCGCCATTTAAAAACGCGGTTGTTACATTAATATGATCTATCTCTAGGTCTAGTTCTACTGCTAGAGAAAAAAGTATCCTCAATGTACTATGCCTTACAACGGGTGCGAATGTGTCGGTATAGTCTACCCCTTCTTTCTGACTATAACCACGAGCAACCAGTCTTGCTTTAAACTTAGAAAGCTTATCTGAAGTGTCGAATTTCTTCTTATACACCCATTTGCATTTAACAACGTTTTCATTAGTTGGTCGGTCGACTAATGTCCAAACATTGTTTTTGATTAAAGAGTCATATTCACTCTTCATGGCCTTACACCACTCATCCTTCTCAGGAGAGTGTATAGCCTCCTCATACGATGTAGGTTCATCTAATGAACTGCCATCAGCAATCATAGATAAATCGTAGTCCTTATAACGCTCAGGGAACATACCTCGCGTTGTGCGTACAGGGCGAGAGTGAGACGTGTCGGTAACAGCCGACGACATCGACTCCTTACCAGGCGAAGGTGTAGACACGGGCGGAGAAGACACGACGTCCAGCGGGACGCAAGCCTCTTCACCTCTGTCACAACCATCAAGTGATGACTCAGGAAGAGGAGACGCGGCGCCCAGCGGGACGCTAGCTTCCTCGCCAGAAAGGTCATTCACCCTCATCACCGGTGCAGTACTTCTCTGATAACGGCGACTACGCAGGTGGCGTTGGGGACTCCGCATCTGAAATTTGAGAAGGACTAGGATTATTATCATTATTAATAATGGTGTTATTATCCTTGTCATTATTATTTTCATTAATAATTATATTAAAATTAGAATTTTTACCATCTTGATTGCATTGATTATTAAAATTATTTCTGTCAATATCATAAAAATAAAACTTGTCACTACAAACAGCTTTGCATTTAGGATGCTTTCCAATAAATGTGTCCTCTAAAAATGTAACTGTTCTGGCATAAACAACAGTACGAGGATTAGAAGGATCTATTAAACGGTAACCTTTGCAATTTGGACCATAACCCACAAAAATATATGCCTTGACCTTCGGATCAAGTTTGCGACGTTTTTGACTTGGAATTTGAGCATATGCAGTACAACCGAAAACGCGCAAATGGCTAACATCTAATACAGACTCAGTCCATAAGCGTTCTGGTATGCCGCCTGATAACGTACTACAAGGACTTAAATTCTTAAGCTGAATGGCATGCATAACAGCTTCTCCCCAGTAACGGTTACAAAGGCCGGACTCATGCAGCATAGCTCGAGCCTTATTTTATTTTATTTTATTTTATTTTATTTTATTTTATTTATTTTAGGGATAACAAACAACCATACACTTAAGTTTACATCGAGAGTTACAATAGATTCCGTGTTACAATGTGAATGGTCAACAGCATTATCCACAGATTACTTTAACATTTAGGGTTGCCATAGTGAGACTATTTTTAAGTTTAAATACATAATATATGAAAGGAAAACAGGGAAAACACTAAACAATTAGTCTAAAGAAAATAAATGTAGTTTAACTGTGAGTGGTGAACACACTACGAAGCGTTGTAACGTACGGCTAACAATTAATTTTAAGAAAATAACAAAAAAAAAAGGAAAAAATGATTAATTATGGGTTAATTTAAGGCTTTTAAGATGGCATGTTTATATTTAGTGGAAGATAAGTGAAATATGTCGATATGGGTGAAATATTCATTGTATGCAGCGAGAAGCCGACGGAGAGGCGCGCGCGCGCCAGCGTTGGTACGGCACGGGGCCGTCGCGAACTGCCGGTAGGCGCGCGACCCCCGCCGGTAAACATTTCTAGGCACCACATAGCATATTTTATTGACTAGTTGCGCACAATCAACTTTGTTATTACAAAGTCCATGGAGGAACATTGCTTGTAATAAGAGACGCCTATTCCTAAGAGAAGACAGCTTGTATTTGGATAATAGATAATTGTATGGTAATCGTCCTTTACCAAATAATTTAAAATTTACTCTTTTTAGAAATTTACATTGTATTTTCTCAATTGAATCTATATATTTATTGTAGTAGGGATCCCAAATTATGCTAGCGTATTCAACTTGAGGGCGGACTAAGCTATTGTAAAGATAGGTGTAGGTACTAGCGCTTTTGAAGTCTGTTGTACCTCGACGCCCTCGTGGACGTCCACCCAAAGTTCACAATGTTAATACTTCCGATGCCAAGCTACATACGGGACGTTTTTGTAGCTTGGAGGGGGAGGATGTAGCGCGGGAAGCGCGTACGACCGCAGCGCCGCCTATCGGCAACGCTGGTAACTATTCGCCTCCCCTTCCACACGCGCGTCCGCGCCGGGTTGGCAAGCGACCGCAACGGCTAGAAGGCTGTGTCGTGTGATTAATATTATTACTCCTGTGAGAATCTCTTAGATATACTATAACCTAGTGATTTGTGCTGTGTTCTTATTATACTGTACGCGTGGTGTGTTTGTGGATACCTAATAAACAACTTCATGTGAACTGGGCGCCTTTTCATTTAGAGACATACCAAAACTACAACGAGGTGTACTCTCACGCCCGTCACAAGTGTTAATTAATATTTCTGTTATAACCTCCAATACAAGGTTCTTACCCGTATCTTTTGATTTTTAAGGCTTGTATCATGGTTTTCCATGATTTGTGTAACAAAACTTACTAGAGTGTACGAAAGAACACATTATCATTGTGGCACTTATTCCGTTGGAATATAAAATCTAAGTCATCTGCATCATACTAATTTTCAGACACTAGTAAGAGTATTCATAAATCCTTATAAACATACAATTTTGTTCTATGACTTTAAACACTACTCCCGTTGGGGGAAGCTATTAGCTAGCTTTATGAAAATAATTTATACAAAAATAGTTTATATAAACTTCTACAAATAGAACCTAAATAAGAAGGGTTTTCTTCTGTTATTTAATGTATCCTTTCCGTTGGAAAGTGTTACTCTGAACTGTTGGGTATTGTTACCCGGTCAGTGTGGCAAAATAACACCTGACTTTATGTTGCAACAGTATACCGGAAATTAATTTTGTACCGTTTTGCTAAGTTAAGTTAACTTCAGCTTTATAGATCCAGAATACAATTCAGTTCTTGATTGAGTAATGCGTAGTAGATGGCAAGGTTCACTGGAAAGGAAGAAGCACTCAAGAGGAAGGACAAGTTAGCAGCAGAAGGTACCTAACATTAAATACCTGCACAAGGTACCACAACTCATAACAAAGTTGGTTCCATTATCAAGCCTTAACAATTAAAATTTTTTTCAAATCTTAAAAAAGTTGTATCCATTGTCAAGCTTTGAAACTTAAACAATTTTCACAAATCATAGCAAAGTTGGATACTTTGTTATCAATAACACATACCCGTCAAGTGGCCAATAGAGATATCAAAGGCTATAGAGATATCATATGTTATGTGATGGGATCTTGTGAGTTTTCAAACCTGTGATGCAACAGTTCTTGCCTAGAAATATTAATGTTACAAACTTCATCCAACAAATGTGTTAAATTATTACCACAATTTGTATAGATTTGCAAAAAAAAAAAAAATTATTTATTCTAAGGCCTAAGACTAAGGTATAAAATGTGTCAATTGACACAAGTCTAACGATTGCCAAAATTTATATAATTATGAAGGAAATATCTATATGAAAAGTCAATAGACGTCTTCATCAAATATACCCAGACTGTACATTCTGGCGAAGGGTTCCAAATTTTCAGGGTCACAGACCAGTTAAGATGTAAATATTTTACACGGACGTAAAATAGTACCTATAGAAAATGGTAATTGTCTGACTGCAAGCATCCACATTTTCTGCCAAGGGAGACCAAGAAACACTGCATCTTGATATGGGAACATTGAAAAACTTTCTTTAGAACTGAACATTTAGTTTACTCAACAACCACATATTTTATTATTACCTGGAAAATATATACAATACAATACAATACAAATATTCTTTATTGGTCTCCAGAACAGGTACAAAGTATTCCTTCACTACTATTTGTTTTTGAAAATCAAAATCGAATTTGGGGAGACAAATTGAGCAATTACAAAATGCCAACCAAGTGTAAGGCAGTTTTTACACTTTTTCTGAAATTTCAAAGAAAATCTTAAGAACTTTCTGAAATATAATGTGGGCATATAATAATTAATACACACAACACCTTAAGTTCGTTTAGACAAAAAGACTAAGTCAATATGAAGAGTAATGGTCAGGTAAACTTTAAAGAACTATCTTTATAGTTGAGTTTTATTTATGATGTGAATGGTAGTGTGAAAAAACTATATTCATTATTTTACCATTCAGTGAATGGTGGTGTGAACAAACTATATACATTATTTTACCATTCAAAGAGTTCAGTTGCAAGTCTTAGGAAATATATTTTAAGAATTCAACATAATATGATAAATACATGAAGAATATTTGATTGATATTTATGAAATCCTTATATATTGACTATGTATTGGTGTGGTTCCCTTATATTTATTTTTTCCAGAGTCATGATATGAACTCTATGGCCGGAATAAAAATTATTCCTCCTGTCCATTCAGAAAACACAGTTGTTAAAAATATTTGGACATAAAAAATATTATTTTTGGGTTGAGTATTTACATACAAGTACTAATATAGATACATAAAGTAATTTTGGAAGAAAAATAGACTACAAATGGACTGGTCAATGTGGTGGATCGTTACAACATTTTAGTAAAAGAAATCATTTCAAAAATGATAACTTACAAATATTTTCAGATGTTTAAATAGGTCCTATGTATGAAGTGAAGTATATTCATGAAACAATTATTTAGGAAGTGCCTATTGTGAAAACTTAAAGGTGCATCTGGTCAGCAGAAGCGCAACCAAATTTGTGCAACAATATGTTGGGGCAAAGACCAAAAAAGATATAAATATTTTAGATAATATGATTGCACTAACCCATATTTATTGTATAGGCAGTTTGCTCTCATGTATACTACATTGTTTCATACATAAAACAAATTAAAATTAATCGAAATCTGTAGTTATCAAAGTCAATCAAGGTAATCGAACAGATTCATATTCACTGTAATCACAGTATTTCAAGTATGTGTTTTTTCTACATTTCTACAAATGTTATTGTACACGCCTTTATTATATTTTTAGGAATCAGGAGAGGAAATAACCGAAACAAATATAATTTACATCAAATTTTATTGATATTCACTATCTACTAATCTACTAAGTTATTATAAGGAAAAGATTTAACATTTAGCTACACAATAAGAGCAAAATTAGGCAATGTGACTCTTCAAACGGACAGAGGTTCTCCTTGTCAAGTGACCAAGACTGAAATTACGCCCGAAATGAGCGCGCTGTGGCTTTTATGGGCAAGGCGGCTTCCCCCCACCCTGTCACCTCGTCACGACGGACCGGTATTGGAACACCTGCGCTAATACGGCCTCTCCTGACTGGAGAGCGTCCTCGTTCTCCTTCTCAGGCTAATTGCGTTGACTGGAGGGGCCAGGAATAGGTTCTATGGCCCTTTGCCCAGGAATCTCTTCTTGTATGTCTTCATCGGCAGCTCTCTCAGGTATAGCGTCCGCGTCATCATTAGATTCCGAGCCTGCAAATATAAAGCCATCCTATAGAATCTGAAAACATTCTGAGGGAAATTTTTTTTTTTTGAACAAGAGGCACTTCGTTAGCGTAAGCGCACACCAACACAGAAAGGAAGCACTACGTTCGCTATTTCTGTTAACGAGAAACATAGGCACTACGTTAGCTTATTTCTTATTTGACATTTACGTGACATAGGCACGACGTTAGCATATCACGCAAAGTCTACATACATGTGACATAGGCACGACGTTAGCATATCACGCAAAGTCTACATACATATGACATAGCACGACGTTAGCTTATCATACATATGAGTGCTTACCCTCGAAGTAGGCAGCGCAAATTTCAGGGGTCCACTCCCCACGCCACGGTACCATAAACTGTGCTGCGGCTTGTGTCGATTTTCCATAGGAGCCTGCCAGCAGTTGCAGCTCATATCGACCATGAGGAAGCGCCTTGACCACCCGGTAAGGACCGCGCATGCCAGAGTCCAGTTTGCCAGTCGCTTGTGCCTGTTTAATCACAAACACAGTAGAATTGGTCTCGAAGGTACGAGAGGGCCTTCGGCTGGCGTTCGCAGCTGCATCCTGCTGATGCTGATTTGCCTTCAAACGCTCAGAAGCACTTTGCCTATGCATTTCCCTTAATGCCTCTCTGTTAGGATGAGAGTTTTCTAGTGCAACATCTCGCACCAAGCGTCTCAGGAGAGGCGTGGCTGCCTCAATACCCACTAACAAATTCAAGGGTGAAAACTGGGAGGTTTTTTGTTTTGTTATATTGAGAACTAATTGCATTCGCCACATAACATCAGACCATTCTTTTTGTCGATAGTTGCATTGAATACGAATCATGTTTAGCAATGTTCTACAATAGCGAACTGTAACTTTTCTCTGTTCGCGGATGATCTAAAAATATTTAAAACAGTGAAAGAGCACAATGATTGTAATCTTATACAGGATGACCTTGACCGTTTCCACGACTATTGTGTAAATAACAAACTATACTTGGCTTATGATAAATGTGTCCATATTACTTTTACCAAAAACAAAACTAAAATATTATCAAAATATAACATAGGGGGAGAAGCGGTCCTGAGGGTTTCACAAGTGAAAGATCTTGGAGTGACACTCGATGAAAAATTAACGCTCGACCAGCATATTCACAAGATAACGGCTAAAGCCTTCCAAATTCTTGGTTTTGTTCTTAGATCTGCCAAACCTCTAAAGCGTTGCTCGTCATACCTCGTACTCTATAAGTCCCTTGTACGCCCTTACTTAGAATACGCATCAGAAATCTGGAACCCCCATTACGCAGTTTATATCGATGCTATTGAAGCGGTCCAGAAGCGATTCCTTAGAGCCCTCCATTACAGGCTGGCACATGCACCCCTATCATATGACAAGCTCCTTGAGCGATATAAGTTGAAAACACTTGTTAGTAGGCGTAATGCCCGTGATGCCACCGTATTATATAATATATGTACAGGTCACTATAACTGCCCGGAACTACTGGAGGCTATTGGTTTCCGAGCTCCTTCTTATAGAACGCGTTCTTTGTCTCTATTCGCGGTCCCGTCGGCCTCCACTAACGCCGGGGTACGAGCACCATTACGCAGAATGTGTTGCAACTATAACAAAAGCTTAGTCTCGGTTGACATATTTAGTAGTACGCGGGCCATTTTTAAGCGCAAAGTTAATCAGCTCATATAATTTATAACTATCTTTGGTAGTGGTTGTTATTTCTCCTCCTGTAAGATGTAATTTCCTGTACTGTGTGTTAATAGTGTATATCTTATATTGTCAAGATTTAATTAAGGATTACTTACTTGTTTTACAATGTCATCTTAACTAATATGTGTGAAATCCTAGTGGGAATTGTCTTAGGATACAGACTGTACATACTTCATCTATACTGATTTGTCCTATTTATTACATCGGCCTGTATCTGTTTTTTTCCCCAATAAAGAAAAAAAAAAAAAAAAATAAAAAAAAAAAAAAAAAAAAAAAAAAAAAAAAAAAAAAAAAAAAATAGCGTTCTACCTGTCCGTTTGAATGATGCATCTCTGGTGTAATGAGATGCACGTTAATGCCTAATTCTGTTACAAAGTTAGTGAATACAGAGCTTTGAAACATTCTGCCTCGATCTGCCACTATTAATTTCGGGGCTCCAAATAAAGAAATTACGTTCGTAAAATGTTGTTTTAATTCAATAGCGTCTTGGCCAAACATTGGGTACAAAAGGCAAAATTTGGAAAAAGCGTCTATTATAATCAACACATATTTATAACCATTTGATTGAGGCAATGGACCTAACGCATCCGCGTGGATTACCTCAAAAGGAGAGTTTGGTTTTTCCCAAGAATGTATGAGTTGATGAGGAGCCCTTGGAACTCGTTTATGTGTTATACACACAAGACAATGGCTTATATATTTTTGGACGAATGATTTTAATGACGGAAACCAAAAATGTTTTTTAATTAGCTCCAATGTCTTGTCAACTCCAATGTGGTCATGCTCATCGTGGAAGACTCTGAGCAGACTGAGCCTATGACCTTTTGGCACATAGCATAAAAGCTTCGGTTCTTCTCCTACCGGAGAGTACTTATAGTAAAGCAGTCCGTTTTTGTGAACATAACGAGTAGAGTCTAATTGTCCGTCTGTCAATCTCTGAAGAAGTTGTTGGGTTTCTTCATCAGCAGCCTGTGCTATTCGAGCCCAATTCTGTTGTTTGCGAACTTCACATACATTGACAGGATTGCGGCTCAAATAGTCAGCGTGCGACATGGAAGAACCCTTACGGTATTCCAGAGTAAAGTCAAAGTCCTGTAAGTACATCCACCATCTGGCAACACGAGGTAGCAAATCTTTCTTTTGCTGTGTAGCTTTAAGTGCATTGCAGTCAGTTACGATCTTAAAATTCATACCAACCAGATAGTGTCTGTAGTGCTGTAGAGCTTTAACAACAGCCAAGGTCTCGAGCTCATAAGAATGGTACCTTGGCTCGGCACCCTGTGTACGTTTGCTAAAATAGCCTACTGCTCGTTTGTGACCGTTTTCGTGAACCTGAAGGAGCACCGCACCATAACCAATTGAGCTGGCATCTGTATGGACTTCTATTGGCAATTCGGGATCATAAATTGCTAAAACTGGCTCGCTCGTAAGAGCGATTATGTCTTGCCGTGCCCCTTCTTGCTCACTTCCCCAAATGAAAGGGACCCCTCTTTTTGTTAGTTTCGTAATAGGAGCTGCCTTGGCAGCAAAGCCAGCTATGTAACGCCGGAAATAACTCGCTAGACCCAAAAATTGGCGAACCTGTTTGACAGTCTTTGGGACTGGCGCCTCAATAAGAGCTTTAACTTTTTGTGTGCTCGGTTGTACCTGACCCTGACTAATAGTACGCCCTAAATACTCTACTTTGGTCGCTAGAAATGAGCACTTTTTCAGGTTGATAGAGAAGCCCGCATCGCTTAATGTTTGGAGCACCTCGCGGAGGGTCGTGAGCCCCTCATCTACAGTATTGCTCATAATGAGCACATCATCGATGTATACAAGGACTTTACCAGATTCCACGTAATGGCGAAGGGTATTTGATATAATGCGCTGGTAGACAACGGGCGCGTTTGCCAAACCATAGGGCATCTTTAAGTATTCATAGTGACCCTCAGGAGTCACAAACCCTGTTAGCGATATTGAATCGCCATCCAAAGGAATCTGATGAAACCCTGTAGCCATGTCTAGACTCGTAAAATAATTGTGTTTGCCCAGTCGGTCAATATGATCGTCGATTCGCGGTAATGGGAAACGATCTTTGACTGTGATCTCATTTAACTTCCGATAATCTACGCACATGCGATTGGACCCATCTTTCTTTTTTACTAAGATTATTGGGCTCGCATAGTCTGATTCGGACTCACGTATGATGTTCTTTTCAAGAAGCTCCTGAATGATCTCACGAACTTTCAAAGTTTCGGGAAGCGAAAGTCTATAGGGTCTATAATTAACAGGCGTACTATTATTCAATTTGATAGACATGCTTCCAGTATTAACAGTAGTAGAAGCCGTTCCAGTAATAAATGACTTTGAATATTCGTCAATCAGATCCAGGAGTTTCTTTAAGTCCTC
Source organism: Epiblema foenella (assembly GCA_963556455.1). Lineage (NCBI taxonomy): Eukaryota > Metazoa > Arthropoda > Insecta > Lepidoptera > Tortricidae > Epiblema > Epiblema foenella. The sequence continues at coordinate 35,176,054 of OY747097.1, read as the reverse complement.
ACCAAGCAATGGTGTGTTAATTGGGATGTCGCTACTTGACGTGACGTTCATCACGTCATGTGTAAGTCGAGACTCACAGGTAAGGAGCTGCTTATCACGTGTACGAACGTAAGTAACACCCTCACGATTTAATACGTCAGTGCCCACTATAATAGGGGTGTTCATAAATTCAGGAGATACTGCGTGCAAGTCCACTTCCAGAGTGATTTCATCGAACTCAATTGGTAATGTAACGTAGTAAGTGGATTCAATCTCCTGACTACCAATTCCTTTCATGACTCTGAAAGCAGGCCTGCGTGCGCACTTGAAATGTTTCAATAGTGAGGAAGAGATTAGTGATATACTTGAACCGCTATCGATGAGGATATCAACCGGTACTCCCTGTATAACTGCTACTACAATGTCATTACGCTGTGTGTCAAGATTTTCATGGCAAAAATTTACATTTTTCGTGTTGCGGGATTCAGACTTAAGTTTTGCAAAGCAGGTGTCAATCTTATGACCTGGTTTTTTACAAAAACTACAGGGCTCGGGCTTACTAGTACTAGATGTAGAATCGTTTTTCAGAGTATTTTCAGAATTATTTGCAATGTTAGGCTTCATTCGTTTATTGCAATTAGATGACTTATGACCAGGTTTGTCACATGTAAAACATTTTCCCTCCTCAAATTTTCGTTTACGAGAATGTGAATCGTTAGTTTTTCTAAAACGATTATGATCCGAAGTATTACCAGACCTCTTAAAATTGGATGTATTTGATTTAACATAAATCGAAAGGAACTCTACTAATTCATTCGGTAATAGCTTCGCATTAGTAGCAGCGGCGCGAATTTGTGGGTCAGTAATACCTCGTATCACGATCGCGGAAATCAGTTCATCACTTAGCCCTTTGACTATGCGTAGCCTTAATAAAGACCGTCTAGCATAGTCCGCGTACGTTGGATATTTATCAGAATTAGTGCTCATGACTTCGTACAAGATGTTCGCAATGTCTGGCTTTTTGGGGCATAACGGCTTGAATTCCCTTTTAAAATTACTCCAACTGCGGTCATTAGTAACCCATTCATTAAGCCATGTCCTAGCGTCACCCTTAAGACAATTGCCAATACGAGCTAGACACTCATTATCGCTCCAATTGTTTAGAACCTTAGCATAATCCACTTCATCGCACCATGTGTCTATATCGTTAATACTAGGGTCAAAATTTGAAATATAGTAAGCTTGGTTGGATCTCACCGTGCTGTTGATGGACCGTATAGCGTCAATTATACGATCAGCCGTGCTGGGGTCTCGATCGGTAGTCGTCGGGTTGCTCGTGGAACGCCCAGAGGAGGAGAGGGCTGCTGAACCTTGACCCCGTACACAGTCACGAGCTGTAGACACAGCCCGCACCACACGCCGCTGCGGCGACGGCGTCGCCGGTGATGCGCCGGTACTCTGCTCACGCGGCGGTATTGGAGACGTGTGGCGACGTTCTTCTAACGTTGCCAATCGATCTAGAATTTGTTGCATTTGTTGGGTTAATAGATTACTAGGAGAACCATGTCGCTCACGGGAATGTTTTGAACGTGCTTTGCGACGCTTAGAGCGATAATCACGGTTCCGCGAACGGCTTCTACTCTTTCGACCATCACCTGCCATCTTTACGGTTTTACTTTATTTTTTCTTGTGTGTGGGTAGGTACAAAAAGTGTAAATTAAAATCGTTGCTATAAGATTTATCTATTTAAGCAATTATACGATAGTCATACAAGCCAGATTAAATCTAAATCAAGTCAGATCAAAACTAGATCAGCGAAATCAAACGTAAGAAAAATACTTGCAGTCAATCTACGGGATAATAAACAGGAACGAACTCACCAGTATTCTCCAAGGACACTTACAACCCTTTACTTTTTCGCTTACTTAAGTAAACACAAAATTAAAATAAACCGTTGTTTTTTGTTTTTTTTTTAAGAAAATGTGACGAGCCAAATTGCATTTTTAAAGCGGACCAGGACACGTGAAAGTTATCCCGACTTCTGATTTTAGGAATCAGGAGAGGAAATAACCGAAACAAATATAATTTACATCAAATTTTATTGATATTCACTATCTACTAATCTACTAAGTTATTATAAGGAAAAGATTTAACATTTAGCTACACAATAAGAGCAAAATTAGGCAATGTGACTCTTCAAACGGACAGAGGTTCTCCTTGTCAAGTGACCAAGACTGAAATTACGCCCGAAATGAGCGCGCTGTGGCTTTTATGGGCAAGGCGGCTTCCCCCCACCCTGTCACCTCGTCACGACGGACCGGTATTGGAACACCTGCGCTAATAATATTTTTAATTTGCATTAGCATGAAGAAGACCATGGATGTTTTCGTTCCTGTGCTATTTATGATATCTTAACTTTGATAGGTACCCCTTTTTGACCCGACGACGGCAGAGCCAAAAGGAAGGGTTACGGTTTTTTGACACTAGTCAAAGTATCAATCCTCTCTACATACTACTACACAAGCCAACATAAAGCATTCAAAAGAAGGTCTGTTGCGCATTGCGCGGTTTCCCTAAAGCCAAGAATACTATGAGTCTTCAGGCTCTAAGTACAGATAATAGTTTTGCATATTATCTACATATTTAACATTATATTATGCGTAACAAAAATGTTCTATATAGGAGAGGTGCAACTAATCATTAAAATAATTATTTCAGTATGGTCCCCAATAAAGTAAATGTATGGAAGTTAATTATTATTCCATATCAGGTAAAACATTATGTGTAAATTTGTCACACACGATTAAAGATCGAAGGCGAACTTATCCCCATAAAGGACCTCTTCCAGATAAACTTAGATGAATGGAATAGAAAAATCAACTATCATTTTAAATTATTATTCCGCGGGAAAACTAAAACACTGATTATGTTACTTCTTATTAGGTATAAGTATAAACTTAGTACTTAAGTATTTATAAGAAAGATATGTCGTAGTCGTCAAAAGCATTCAAATTCAATTCAAATCAACCTTTACGGGTTTATCCACTCCACCAAACAAGGTTTTTGTTGATATTTTTAGACCCCTTTCATATGGGCCATTTCCACTTTCTAAGCATGTTATAATTGTCATATTACCTCCGGGCTAAAGATACTGAATAATAACTAAACATAGTTGAATAACCAGAAAATATAATGACTAAGAGGATTATTGGCTGCCTTTGTCTGGGATTTTTGTAGCAGCTAATACAAACTAAAAAAGTTAAAACTAGGAACAAAAACCTTTCCCTAAAAATGTCACCTTTTTATGTTAACAACAATTGCAAGATAGGTATTTTCAATCAATATTATTCAAAAACTTTTTAAAGTAGGCTGTAATCATGATTTCATGACGGACCTATAATTTATAAAGAATAGTGAAAAGAGGTATGAGCTCTAGACATCATTCATATTTATAGAGATCTTACCGTAGTTAAATGGATATCATAGAAGGTGGTTAACAAGGTATTATTTCAAATATTAAAATTGCGGTCAATATAATAGACCATTTTTTGTACATTTTTAGTGACAACTAAAATGCAATCCGCGCATGTATACTTTACCTTTGGGATATTAAATTCTTGCTATTAATAAATGTTTGTTATAATGGTATACTTATACTCATTATTACCCACAGGCCAAATGTTAATACACAGTTTTGCAGGAAAATGTATGTATATTAGGTGTTCTGTACTTTGATTAGTAAAGTACCTAAATGATAATAATAAATAATCATATTTTTTAAATTTATAATAAGTAATAAGCAGATTCTATCAATCCATATTATTATTATGAAATAATGATAGTTAATAATGTAAGTAATTCAATGACATATTATTATAATGATAATAAAGTAACTCAATGTCAGGTTTTACACCAACGCAATATATATTGTAAAATCAAATGAAATGGTAAACCTGCAGCGTCAATAATTCCTCGTAGCGTGTACTATAGTCATACGTAAACTATTGGAAATTATACACACATCATAGTCGGCCTATTGTAGGCATACCTCGAAAGATGGTGGATGAGAGGAAATGAGATCTGGTACCGGTATTCTGGTATTCTTGTTTATTTTTTATGACAACGTTTAAGACTTGAATTAGAGCATTATGGTGTAATGGGTGTACATTATTATGTAATTGGTGTAAGAGTGATGTTAATTTCTCTAAACATCTCTCAAGTTAATATACCACGGACTTAATACGAATATAATTACAGGATTAAACGAACTTACCTGAAGTGAAGTTCTATCCTGATTATATGAAGTATTCAGTCCGTGGTAGGTAGGTCCCTCCCTCCCAAATATTATCATCAGAGATGTACAAAATGGTTTTAAAAAAGCATTTAAATACAAAATGCAAAATACTTTCCAGATTTACTATTTCAAATGCAAAATACCAAATAGTTTTGCGTTTTGCATTTCAAATGCTAAATGCAAAATAGGTATTTTCAAAATACTTTTTCAAAATAAAATACCTTTTGACCAAATCGAATGATATTTTTATTTATTTTAGGTATTTGTCATGAGAAATATTATAGAGATACAATGCCGAGCCGAATGGCACCTTATGCATGACATTTTGATCATATTTATCAGTACGCGTATCAATAAATTCTGTTATGTTATTAATAATAATAATGCTCACTTAAAATAATGTAAAAAACTAGACTAACTAAAAGATAGCCATGGTTCCATTTTGTGAATTGTGTGACCATTTATTTCGGTTGATTGTGCATCTAGTTCTTATTTTATTATTATTACACTTTTCTTTTATTAATAAGTTGTTTGCATTATCTAAATTATCTTGTTGTAGTACAGTCATAGATAACCTCCACTAGATAGAGCTTATAGGGCGAAGCGCGCGCGCCACACGTGAAGGGAAATTCCCCTTAATAAACTGCCTCGCCCCACACCGCTCAGTCAGTCTCGTCCAGGTTCATGACCTATACGTACGTGGCATAAAAAATACTAAAAATTGGTTTTGACTAACCGTAGACATGGGTTTTTGATCAGTAAAATGGTGTAGGAACGACTCTCGAACAAATCGAAAGAATGGCGGGATAACATATCATATGTAAGTTAAATATATACAAATAGACATTTAATTCTGCCCGGCGGGGATCATTTTACATTGGCCCACAAGGCGTAGTGAAGTGTGCTTGTTCCTTTCCAACCACCTCAAATGCCAATATCTTTCTCTTTCTGATGACAGCACATGCGTGGGCTAGTGATGTACAAATGATGTTCGGTTCCGATTTCATTTAATTTTCGGTTCATTCGTATTTTATCACATGATTTTAATACTTATTAAAATTCTATTGGTAACAATCGATTAGTTTTATTTTTTTATATTGAATGTCAGTGTTGACGTAGACAATGTTCTTTTATTATTTGAATCATAAGTAGATGTTCGTATAAGGACGTGGAAGATGGTAATAGTGTAGTGTTTTGTTTTTATCTCGTTTTATTTTGAACGATAATAAATTTGCAACCCCCTTTTCCACCCCTTTAGAGCAACAATTTCGAAAAGCGGTGAAATGAGTTTTGTTGTATTTAAACATGTCTATATACAAAGTTTTTACTCTCTCACTTCAAAAAATATTTGCTCCCCGTTCAAACTTGGAACCCCCTTTTCACCCTTTAAGGGGAGCAATTTCAAAAAACACTGAATTACGACATCAATGTATTTAAACATAAGAGTCTATATACAAAATTTCATATCTCTTACTTACTCTTACATACTCTTCAATAAATAAGCGAATTTTGAAAAATCCTTTCTTAGTGCACTCCTTGACCTTATAAGTAACCTACGTGCCAAATTTGGAATCTCTAGAACCAGCGGTTTGGGCTATGCGTTGATATGGCAGTCAGTCAATCAGTCAGTCAGTTTCTTCTTTTATTTATATAGTTATACCCACTAATTTATTCTATTTACAGTTATTTTATTAATACTCGTCAGTTCTCTAGTTGTACATTACGCTATATATAATAAACAATATATACATATATACAGGAATCAAAATGATATAGCTGCTGCAATCTTAATATACTACGCGATTTTATTCTACTCGTAATACCAATTCAACAGACATATACGTCATCTGAAATAATTTACCTAAAATAAATTGCGGGGCCCGAAAAAAAAACGCTAATAAACAACGTGTCCCATCACTGTGCCGGCGCGCCATTTTGCAGCGTATTTGCGCGCTTTTTGAAACTGCCAATCGCAGCGCTGTTACCAAGCTCCCCGCAGCCCGCACTTACCGCCAACTGTGGTGACTTTTGACCCGAACAAAATCGTTCATAGGCTCAATCTATGGAGGTTATCTATGAGTACAGTACATAGCCGTTGCAGTATTGTAGGGATAACAACAACACTTCAGTATCATAAAAGTAGGTAATCAAATCAAATCAGTAACCACTTCACCAGCATCAGCAAACAATAAATCCGTGAAATCGAATCGTCGGCGTCAGCGGCGTTGCGTTTTTATAGCCATAGATAATGTTCGTCGTTTTCGTTTGACATTGACACTAGTCAGACATAAGGCGCGCACTCTGACCAAAGAAGAAAAACCGCCACCGGCCAAGTGCGTATCGGGCCACGCACAGTGTAGGGTTCCGTAGTTGCCCGTCCATCACGTCACCGGTCATATGCGGAATTACGGACCCGTAGAAGGGTTTTTACTGATGATGTACTTTTTTGAGATGTTGTGTTGTATACATATTTTTGCCCTTTACGGTAATGTCTACTTACCTATGATAGTTTTCCTTTTAAATTCATCGTATATACTACTACCATGATTTTTTTCACATGCCTAGTAGCCACTGTTTAGCTGGCAGGGGGGGGGGGAACTTGACCATAGGAAAAATTATCACTTTATGTCATGCCAACCGATTCTTGAATCAAAAAATGCATTTAGAAACCTTATAATATTTTTGAAAGAGCTATCCAACGATACCCCACACGATGGGGTTTGGAAGAAAAATAAATTGCACCGCCAATTTACATGTAGGGGAGGTACCCTAAAAAATATTTTTTTTATGATTTTATTCTACCGTTTTGTCGGCGTCATTGATATGTATACTCATGCCAAATTCCAGCTTTCTAGTACTAACGGTTACTGAGAAAAGTGGGGGACGGACGGACGGACATGGCGAAACTATAAGGGTTCCTTGTTTACTACGGAACTCTAAAAAAGGGCACGCATGGCTAGCAGGCGCCTCTATCGGTCAAATTCGGCAATACAAGCGTCATTTCATTTTCATTTTGTTTGACTGGTAATGAAATAAAATAAATAAATGAACTTTATGAATGTTGTTGTTGTTGTTGTATGTTGTTGTTGTTTTTGAATGTTGGCTTTACTTAATCACAAAGTATTTTGCATTTTGAAATGAATATTAAAAATACAAAATACGTCTCGAAAGGTATTTCAAATAAAATACAAAATGTTTTTTACTAAAAAGCATTTAAATGCAAGATACAAAATAGGTATTTTGCATTTTGTATTTGCATTTTAAATAGAAGTATTTCAAATAAATCGCATCTCTGATTATCATGATAAGTACTGTGTACATGTACATGTTAATTTTTTCCCTATTGTTTTCTTTATTTAGCTCTAAACTTAATGACTGACATCTGTAGTGTTGACAGGTGCTGTTTATTTTTTTTTATCTAGGGGCTATGAAAATCGCGGCGTTTAGGCAATGGTAACTCCCGCTCTCTCTCAAGTTAATATACCACGGACTGAATACTTTATATAATCAGGATAGAACTTCACTTCAGGTAAGTTCGTTTAATCCTGTAATTATAAAGTGCGTCTTCGCGGCAGTGAATCGGTTGCTGTTTCAGCATTGTGCCGAGGTGTCAGACACCTGCAGCGCTGGTTTTCAGACAGCACCGTACGTGATCCGAACGCAACATACTATACAGGAAAGGTATACATATAATGAATAAAATCATGTAATATATATATGGATGAGACTATCTCAAAACAGGGCAAACTGGTGTGAACATGAGGAGGAATTTACTCAACAGTGAGGGGATGCAGACAGAAATAAAAAAGAAAAAAAGAACAGGTAACAGTTTTAAAACAATTAAAATTAATTAAAAACACATGAAAAGGCTGGGATAAGTGCTGGTCGGCTTAGGAATAGGATTTTTAGAGTTAATGATGTTATGTGATTATTTATAATGGCATAGGACCAAAATGATATGATTTATTTTATTTGAATTTGGTTAGTTTCTTAGTTGTTTCGAGTACTGCGTATAGTTATAGTAGCCGGCTTTACTAACTACTATATCGTCGGTTGACAACCAAAACTCACTATAAAACCTGTCGCTATTCTTCGAAACCTCGTATCTCTGTACTGAAACGATGCTGAGATACGAGCTATATTTTAAGTAGGTATTGGTTTTATAAAGATCCGTTAGACCAAATGTCGGATCAAATTTCAGTAACTTGTACATTTTTTGACATAACAACCCGACATAAGGTCTAACGGATCTTTATAAAACTGAGCCTTAGTGAGTTTCGGCTGTCAACCGACGTTATCGGGTTCGGGACACGGGATATAACTGCATCGAACTCTGGGATGAATAGCTTGTTAATATTATTAGGTAATTAGTTCTTAGGGTTCCGTAGTCAAAATGGCGAAAACGGAACTTATAGTTTCGGCATGTCGATCCGTCCGTCCGTATGTCACAGCCTATTTACTCTGAGACTATAATCACTACAATTATGAAATTTGGTAGGAAGGTGTGTTCTATGAACCGCTACATAAAGTGATGTGAAATTACAAAAAAAATATTGAATTAAGGGGGGCGAGTGCCTACATGTAACCGGTGGATGGAAAAATAAATTTCAACGCGCATAGTCGTGTGGGGTATCGACGGATAGGCCTTTAAAAATGATTGCGGGGAGGCTCCTGAAAACTTTTCCATTTAAGTCAACCGTTGGTGAGATATTACTTAGCTGTCAAAGTCATAAAACGTGTGCCCCCCCTAATTTCTAAACTATGAAGTTTAATATTCTGAAAGAAATTGAGGTGGTGTGCATTACTAAAAACTTTCAACGATTTTTGGTTTGAACAAGATAGGTTTACGGTTTTTGAGTTTTCGCTGAAAAACTGTCTTGCCCAAACAAAAGGTAAGAGCCGTGAATTCCCTATGAATATACGACCTTTTTATATTTAAGGTATTGTATAGTTGTTTTAAATGTGGACTAGTAGGTGTTGGTACCCTTCATTGTGCGTGACCCGACACCACTTGGCCGGCTTGGCAGCTGAGGAATGATGATGGGTCATGTGTTAAGACATGATCTTTTACTGAGACCATTATAGAAGGGAAGATTGAAGGAAAGAGAGGAAGAGGAACGCCACGAAGACGCTACATAGAGCTAATAAAGGAGAAAGTTAAGGTCATGTCTTATCACAGAGTGAAGGAGATAGCAGAGGACAGAAACGGCTCGCGATTGCTCCACAGACTAGAATACTCAACTCTTCATAAAAGAAACATTTTTTATTAAGACCAACTCATAGTTGCAATGAGCCCTCATTATGCCGCGTATGAATTCGCCGCTAGAGGCGCTAGTGTAGTGTGAGGTCTTTGAAATGTCAAATGCCACTATGTGGTTGCGCTACGCGGGTTAATATCTAATTGGAACAATATGGTGACTATTTTGCAATACCTGAGCGTGATTATGGCAAATATGAGTTACGGGTCAATGACTGTCAGTGCTTTGAGACAGTTTTGTCTTTCGGAAACTTATGTCCTTTTTACTGCGCTACAATGTGGGGTGTTCGATATTTTACGGTACGGTTTTAAGGTATTAAATAGGATTTAAATGCAAACTTCGTTCTCAAGCCCATAATAACCAATAACAATTTTTGACAGCGGTACCTTACTCGACAGTGTCGCCAACTGGTGAGCACAAAAACGATAGCCCTCATTAGCACAGCCCGAAAAAAGCATCGTTGCCTCTCGCCCGCTCCTCGTCTATCCGCACCGTGCAGGTGAGCTGCTCGTCCAGCGCCTCCGAGTTGGGCACGGCGATGCCCACGGGCAGCGGGCGCTTGCTGACCTGAGGGTCGCTGCGGCACGTCCACGTGGCGATGCCCACGGGCGTGTTGCCGCGGTCCAGCAGCACGTGGCCCAGCCCCGAGAGGTGCCGGTCGCAGGCCGCGTTCCCCGCGAAGTGCTGCCGGGCGGTGCACGGGTGGTAGCACGGCACGTAGTAGTCGTCGCTGCACCGCTGGTTGCCCAGGATGGAGTGGCACAGCGAGTTGCTCGCGTACACTTCGCGTAGCACGTACAGCTTGTGCTCCGACGGATCCAGCGGCTGAACCACAATTGCTATATGTCTTATTAATATTATAAACAGCTCTTTTTTTGTTTTGACGACCATTTTAGCCTAGTCGGTAGTGACCATATCTGCGAAACTGGAGGTGCCGGTCAGGGCATCCATTTATGTGATGAACACGAATATTTGTTCCTTAGTCTTGGATGTTTTCTATGTAACCACGCGAGTTATTTAAGTATACATAGATATCTAAGCACATATTTATCTAAGTATACTAGTGTGGGGGTCAGCACAAAATGTAACTGTGTTTTTAATATTTTTTGGAAATAAACTAATTGTATTGTATATCGTCGCTTAGTACCCTTAGTTACAAGCAAGTTACAAGCTTTACTTAGTTTGGGACTAGGTCGATTTGTGTAAGATAGTCCACATATGTTTATTTATTTACTATTCGTAATTCTGTAAGGTTTTCTGCAGGGGGTAACCTCCGGAACTATTCACCCTATTGGCGTATTCAAAATAGCGTAGTGATTAAATTACGTACGTTGGCGACCACAGACTTATAATAAATACAGACGTGACTCGGTAATAATAATACCAGTTCCAAGGCAGAAGGTCATATACAAATCTCGCTAAGTGCGACAGAGAAATATATATCATTTGTTGTCTTTGTCATAGTTCCACTTTTTGTTATTGGGCACAATGTCAAAGTTAGCATCAGTTGGGCTCAACCAATGACGTAATAAAGAGTGGACTAGGTGTAATGTTCTATACATGCAATAAGTTATACAAATACGAGGCATTTCGGTGCAGAAAGAGTAAAAATAACCTTGTCACTTTCTAACCAATATCTTATTCCATATATGAAAAAGATGACATTACTTCAATATGTGCTGCTATGGCAACATTTTTCATTTTACATACCTACCCAATACCTACTGTGGCCGGTCAGCAATGCAAGCGGGGTGTCAAAAATGGCGAATCTGTGTCGGTGTTTTGAACTGATTTTGTTTAAATTTAAAAATTACCATAGATTTGCAAGACATCGCAGCTTTATAATTATGTGAAGTGATTCTGTTAATCAAGTACATAATGCGTAAGTGCAGTGTCGTTGGCTGTGGCGCGACAAATATTGAAAACCAGAAAAGTTTGTCAATTCACCGGTATGTTTACATTTTCACTGAAATATTTGTTATTATTAAGATGATCAACTTCTTCTGGTGAGTATTTAGTTAATAATCATCCAAAGAATACGATTAGTGGCAAAGGAGAATAAAATAAGGGTTTGTTTCGATTATTTTCGACTATAAAAATAGGTTACTTTGGTAACTAGTGATGTGATTATTATGTCGATTTCTAGAAATGTTATGCCATAAAATAGAAATATTCGCCAGTCACACGCGCCGCCGCTAAGTCGTTCCTGTACCGACTTGTTCAACATCCGCATCTGCATAAACTCCGCATAGATTTTTTGTAGATGCGGACTCAACAACCTTTGATAGTATAGGCAAACTTCGTTTATGTACCTAACACCTGTATCATAAATGACATTGTAGTGAGTGAAATTATACGTATTTTATTCAGGTTACCAAGAAGTGAATTTAAAAGAAAGAAATGGTTAGAAGCTATTGGAACCGAAAATATAAAGCCAAATCTAAAAGAAATGTATATATGCTCCTTACATTTTCATGAAACTGCATTCAATAAGACATTGAATATCATTAGACTGCGAGATGATGCAATACCATTACAGTTACACGGAAAGGTAGTGAACTTATATTTAACACTAGTTTTTCGCGTGGTGCGCGGGGCGCGAGCGCCCCGCGGTACTCTGTGCTCTCTTCTTTTCTGTTTTGTTTTTTTGTCTTGTACTTGGACTTAACGTCTGAGAGGGGAGGGGGAGGGTAGGGGCGAGTTTGTCATGGAGAGAGGAAGGAGTTAGGAGATTTAAAAATCTGCAATGGGAAGCGGAGAGCGGGAGAGAGATTTGCGAGGCGGAAGTTGCACTCTTGTCTTTCTTGTGAAAGTGTGAGGGTGAGGGGATGACCGTATGGGCGTTAAAAGGCGGTTCCAATGAGTCCAAACACGATGGGTTTATCTTGTATAATTAAGGAATTGCTATGGTCACCTTTTCTGTTTTCATCATCAGAACAGTTCGATGACACCCTAATATTATATATTCTAAATATCAGTTCAGTAGGTTGAGGATAACGGTGCTAAAATTCAGTTGCAAGTATTGCCTAGAAAACAAAATACCTACCATACATTGCTATAACAATTTCAAGCTAATGGCATTATAAATAGCGACGTTTACGATCAATGAATAGCGTAAAATTCAACATTATTAAAATTCGCTGCTCAATTCTTGACTGGAATTAATTCCTTAAGCGATGGAATTTATTTCTTCCATCTATGAATTGTGTAATAGGTAGGTATAGCTTCAATGTAGCTATGTCTTTATAATGTTAGAGAAAAGATGAAGAAGAGAAGAGAAGACTACCTTCTTCAGTGTTTATATTAAAAGGACCATCTCGACACGTAATATTGAAACATAAATGAAATACCTACAGTGATTATATTAAATTTAGCGCCATCTATACACAGAAATGGAAACATAAATGAAATTAATTAATAACTTATTATTACATTTTAACATCTTTCGTACAATAAACATGGTTATTGTAACACCTACATTATAAATGAATTGAATAATCAGCCTAAACACGATGCTTTTTTATCATGTGTAATTTAAAAGTTTGCTAATAGCATTATTAGCTTGCCATTACCATACCATCCCCTCTGTCTTCATCATGAGATCAGCTCGGTGGTAGGTGCCTAACATAATATCGTATTAAATCAATGAGCAAAATTAGCCATGGCGATGGTCACCTATAAACGCCATCGGCCGCTTACAGCGTTAACGCCGCACGCTGAGTCATAATGCTTACTATAGAGCTGTACTGTTAGGCCCTGACAGACCATAACAGTACATATATCTCTTTAGTATGCATTGTGACGCAGCGTACGACGTGACACTGTAAGCCGCCGATGGCGTTTATAGGAGACCAGAGCATATGTCATCTTATATTCGAGATGCACAAAACTATGACTAACCTAATATGCGCAGCAGCCCTGTAATTGATAGAAGACTGTGTCGCTCTAAGTTAATAGATACTGTTATATCGGTTGTCAATACAAATAAAGATTATTTTTTTGGTTTTAGCTAATAATGCTTGGCTACCAATAATGCAATCACGCTTGTTGATTATTGATGGCATTGCGTAGTTAGTATAATAGATATCATGGTCGTGTCTGGTAAAACGTTTTGTTTTAAAAACAACTTCTATTTAAGGTATATAAAAAAAAAACCTAACAACCTAAACCTGCTTATTTGCAGGGTAAAATATTAATTTCATGTCAAAGTGAGCAACTGTGATATGCAATTAACATTTGTTTTGCGGATATTAGTATTTATTGGTGCGCAGTGAGTGTTTTATGAAATTATATTGCTCTAATGGGACGCTTCGGGCCTTCGGCCCTACGCGGAGCTCGTTGAGCCGAAATTTATCAACTCACTTTGTTCTCACCCTCTTACAAATGACATTTTATCATCTGGTTGGCTGCCCCAAGCCCACCCCTCTAACCACTTGAGAGCCAGGCAGCCCTAGAAGCTGCAGCCATAAAAGAAGAAAAAAAGGAAAACGATTTTAGGAGTTGCATGTTATAGTTTTTACATAGTTAAATTTGAAAGATTTAATATGTACTGTAAAAATTAGCGTAGGTGGATCTGTAATAATGCCCCAAGCAATAATGTGTCTTGTGAAGATTATCGGGATGTAAATGGGTCTGCAGATCTGCTCCAAGCCTTAATCGGCCTTGTAAAAATCATCGCTCACCCGAGAGCCTTCGGCTCTCGAGTTCGCGTAAATGGGTCTGAAGATCTGCCCCAAGCCTTAATCGGCCTTGTAAAGATTATCGCTCACCCGAGAGCCTTCGGCTCTCGAGTTCGCGTAAATGGGCCTGCAGATCTGCTCCAAGCCTTAATCGGCCTTGTAAAGATTATCGCTCACCCGAGAGCCTTCGGCTCTCGAGTTCGCGTAAATGGGTCTGAAGATCTGCCCCAAGCCTTAATCGGCCTTGTAAAGATTATCGCTCACCCGAGAGCCTTCGGCTCTCGAGTTCGCGTAAATGGGTCTGCAGATCTGCTCCGAGCCTTAATCGGCCTTGTAAAGATTATCGCTCATAATAATGCCTGCCCCAAGCAATAACGGGTCTTGTGAAGCTTATCGCTCACCCGAGAGCCTTCGGCTCTCGAGTTCGCGTAAATGGGTCCGCAGATCTGCTCCAAGCCTTAATCGACCTTGTAAAGATTATCGCTCACCCGAGAGCCTTCGGCTCTCGAGTTCGCGTAAATGGGTCTGAAGATCTGCCCCAAGTCTTAATCGGCCTTGTAAAGATTATCGCTCACCCGAGAGCCTTCGGCTCTCGAGTTCGCGTAAATGGGTCTGAAGATCTGCCCCAAGCCTTAATCGACCTTGTAAAGATTATCGCTCACCCGAGAGCCTTCGGCTCTCGAGTTCGCGTAAATGGGTCTGAAGATCTGCCCCAAGCCATAATCGGCATTGTAAAGGTTATCGCTCACCCGAGAGCCTTCGGCTCTCGAGTTCGCGTAAATGGGTCTGAAGATCTGCCCCAAGCCATAATCGGCATTGAAAAGATTATCGCTCACCCGAGAGCCTTCGGCTCTCGAGATCGCGTTAATGGGTCTGAAGATCTGCCCCAAGCCATAATCGGCATTGTAAAGATTATCGCTCATAATAATGCCTGCCACAAGCAATAATGGGTCTCGTGAGGATTATCGCTCACCCGAGAGCCTTTGGCTCTCGAGTTCGCGTAAATGGGTCTGCAGATCTGCTCCAAGCCTTAATCGGCCTTATAAAGATTATCGCTCACCCGAGAGCCTTCGGCTCTCGAGTTCGCGTAAATGGGTCTGAAGATCTGCCCCAAGCCATAATCGGCATTGTAAAGATTATCGCTCACCCGAGAGCCTTCGGCTCTCGAGTTCGCGTGTTGGGCCACACAGAGACAAAACGCGCTCTAATGGGACGCTTCGGCCCTCAGGTTTCGCAGTGGCGAGTGTCCGCGTGGGCTCGCCCTTCGGGCCGCAAGCGGCCCTCGGGCTCTCGCGGAGAGCGCGCTCTGATGGGACACTTCGGGCCTTCGGCCCTACGCGGAGCTTGGCCTTCGGCCTCGCGAAGTTGCTTGGGGGGGACTCGCTTGGACGCTCGGGGTGAGGCTCCGGGCCTACGGCCCTCCGCCGAGCTCGGCCTGCGGCCTCGCGGCCTGAAGCTCGCCCTTCGGGCTCGCGAAACCTTGTACTTATATAGGATTTTCCTTTGTTCGGGGCTCCCGCAGCTCGGCCTTCGGCCTCGCCAAAAATTTGAGGGGGGGGACGTGCCCGGGTACTTTTATGGAGGCTCCGGGCCTTCGGCCCTCCGCCGGGCTCGACCAGCGGCCTCGCGGCCTGAAGCTCGCCCTTCGGGCTCGCAAAAACTACTCGGAAATGGTTTTGCCCCTGGAGGCCGCCATTTTGGATTTATCCAAATTTTTTTTTCTTTAACATATTCTTGGGCCCCCCGAGTCTCCGCGTGCCACATCTCAACGCGCCCGGACCATTTTGAATTTTGGCCAAAAAAAAAAATTTCATTTTTTGGCAAAAATTTTAATGCAGTTTTTTTCATTCGGCAATTCCCTATGACATTTGGTCGAGTACCTCCCACCCATCTTTCACCGTTTGGCTTTTAGGGGGGGTGTAGTGATTTATTACCATACAACTAGCCCATCTGGCTGTTGTTCTCATTGATACCGATTACCTTGAGAAATTACTTATTACGGACACTGATACTACAGAAATCTGTTACTAACCTTACGTTTCATTTATCCAATGCCAAGGAGGCAGCTAGAACGGCCAGGAAATACTCTGCCGACCCATAATCTTGTATCGTAAATTGGTAATTTTGAACAAACATTTCACTTAAGATTTCCTCACTTCGTGTGAACCGAACTAGACTTAATGCACATCAATCTGATCCTGGTGATCCACAGAACTTAATTATAACAATAGTTTATTGTAGACAACGCTTTAAATACGAACATTTAAGTAAAATTAATACCTAACCTAAAATACAATAAAACTGAGTTTGACAGAAGATGTTGTCCGTTTTACACTTGCGCTACCATGTTTCTAGGAGTAAATAAAATAATCAAAGTAATAGAAATTATGGTTTCGGAATATAATTAGAATTCGCTCTCCCTTGCGAAAGTAGTATTTATAGTGTTAATTGTGTTATTACAAGCAGTATCGATTTATAACAAGAGATTATTGAAACGCGTCGTACCACTTGCGTGCGTTTCGGAACGAATGAACGACTGACGAGGATTTGTAAAAAAAAAAAGAAATGAGAGAGACAGACAGGACAGCGGGAACGCGTGCATCGTGTGAGACTAAATTTCCTTTTTTTCTATCAGAATGTTTAACTAGAAATCCTCCGACATGAACTAGCGGTGAGCGCTAGACTCGCGTTGCCCTTACAATAAGAAGTGAGCGTTTTTTTTTGTTTATATAGAGTCAGTGTAATGCGTTGCGTACACGCCATGTGCGAGGGTTAGGTTACCCGCCATCTTTCACCGTAGGCCGCGGATTCGGTCGGTGGTCCGTGCCTCAGACTACGCTTCACGGCGAGGGCGCCGGGCGAAGTGGCGTCCTCGAAATGCAGGCGTAGCTGGAGACGCCAAGGTGTTTTCACACCGGTCCAGTCTTCGGACCTTACCGTCGTAGGCCGCGGGGTACTTAGAAGTCCCGCCCCGCGTGCCGCCCTGGCGCTGGCGTTCCTCCCGAGTCTTCGCCGCCCCGTTGGAGCGCCGCCGCCTTGGCTGCGATGCCAAGACGGCCAGCCAAGGGACAACCTCCTGTCACGATCATCTTCAACACCTCGGTCTCCTCGCGGCTGACTAGCTGCTGAGCGACGACGGGGGTCGCGACCTGCATGGGAGCTCACCGCCGCTTAGAATAGTACCAGCGACTACGAGTGAGCGGTACCTATTCTAAGCGGCGGTGAGCTCCCATGCAGGTCGCGACCCCCGTCGTCGCTCAGCAGCTAGTCAGCCGCGAGGAGACCGAGGTGTTGAAGATGATCGTTATCCATTGTAGACGTATTTACTAAATATTGCTGGTTGCATCCGCTTAGAACTGCCACGACTAAAACGGTCACCTCATTTATAGAATCCGAAATATTAGCAAAAGAAGGCATTCCATGTATAGTAATATGCGATAACGCACCCATATTCCAAAGTAGAAATTTTAAAGAGTTTTGTTCACAACATTCAATACAAAAAATATTTTATAACGCTTATTACGCGCCGCACCCGAATACGGTCGAGAGGTATAATTCTACCATACAAACTTGCTTGTCTATACTGGTTAAAGAAGACCAAAGAAACTGGTCTAAATACTTACCAAAAATACAGCTATCACTTAATAGCACAGTCAACATAGCTACGGGATACACACCATATTTCTTGGCAAGAGGTCGTGAAATGGTAACGGACGGTACGTTACACTCTATTCGAGATGACGTTCCAACTTCCTTAAATAATATCCAACTCACTGACCGTTCCCAAAAGGCAGCAGCCATAACGGAGTTGGCTGACATTTTCCAACGAGTAACAACTGCTTTGACCAAGGCGTACCAACAAAACGCTACCAGATATAACCTACGCAGACGCCAACTACGGTTAAACGTAGGAGATATCGTGTGGAGGCGTAATTTCGTACAGTCAAACGCTGCACACTTCTTCTCTGCAAAACTGGCCCCTCGGTTCGTAAAATGCAAAGTTACAAAAAAGCATTCAGACGTAATATACGACCTCCAGGAGCTACAAACGGGAAAGGTTGGAAAATATCATGCCAAGGATATAATAAAAGTGCCATGAGGTGTGTACAAATGTAGAAATTTAGATTTTTTTAAAAACCACATACTAAAAATATGATGGTGAAAATAATTAAAAATAATCTTTATAGTGCGCGCACAAGTTTTGACAATTAAAGTCAAAATACCTTAGTTTTGAAAAAACTAAAATTTATGGATAACTGTATAACCCTAGGTACCGGGGAATACAGATATTACCAATATTGCTCCACAACTTTTTCCACAAAAAGGAAAAAGAAGTTTTTTGTTCCCATAGTGTCAGCCTCGGCTGGATGACACTCATATTATAACTTATCTTACACACAGTGATTGTCACTCCACTAAGTGACATCACATAAACATAATAAACGGTCATCACAATGGACGCATTGAGATGAACCAAAATAGCATACTTAAGGCATGTTAAATTATAATATATATGTACAAAGAAAACATATAGCCAACAGCTAGGCTAGGTTATAATCTAGGAATAAAGTTAATGTTTGGTACAATTAGAAAGTAGAATTTAGCATAAAAAGATAATGCACCAATTAACGCATGAGTAGGACTGACGTCATAGGTTAATATAATATTTATAGGCTAGGAGCCAGCTACGAAAAATTTATCCTAACATATAAATTTAATACTAAAGTGATATCAAGAGAATTGAAGTTTAAAGCATGTTATACTAATTATAGTCCGAGAGACAGATACATAATACATTAAGTTTTAACTATGGAGCATGCTTAGAAAGTACGTATAAATAGGCATGAGGGATTACACCTACAGTATTTTAAGCTCTACAGTTAATAAGGACAAGCTCTTGATATGATGATTAGTCAAATAATAAAATAATTTTATCCGGTTACCCCGGCTGCTTCGGTTAAGTAGGACTTAACCTCTTTCCTGACAAAAGGGGTATTGTAGTGATTTATTACCATACAACTAGCCCATCTGGCTGTTGTTCTCATTGATACCGATTACCTTGAAAAATTACTTATTACGGACACTGATACTACAGAAATCTGTTACTAACCTTACGTTTCATTTATCCAATGCCAAGGAGGCAGCTAGAACGGCCAGGAAATACTCTGCCGACCCATAATCTTGTATCGTAAATTGGTAATTTTGAACAAACATTTCACTTAAGATTTCCTCACTTCGTGTGAACCGAACTAGACTTAATGCACATCAATCTGATCCTGGTGATCCACAGAACTTAATTATAACAATAGTTTATTGTAGACAACGCTTTAAATACGAACATTTAAGTAAAATTAATACCTAACCTAAAATACAATAAAACTGAGTTTGACAGAAGATGTTGTCCGTTTTACACTAGCGCAAACGCTGTCATGTTTCTAGGAGTAAATAAAATAATCAAAGTAATAGAAATTATGATTTCGGAATATAATTAGAATTCGCTCTCCCTTGCGAAAGTAGTATTTATAGTGTTAATTGTGTTATTACAAGCAGTATCGATTTATAACAAGAGATTATTGAAACGCGTCGTACCACTTGCGTGCGTTTCGGAACGAATGAACGACTGACGAGGATTTGTAAAAAAAAAAGAAATGAGAGAGACAGACAGGACAGCGGGAACGCGTGCATCGTGTGAGACTAAATTTCCTTTTTTTCTATCAGAATGTTTAACTAGAAATCCTCCGACATGAACTAGCGGTGAGCGCTAGACTCGCGTTGCCCTTACAATAAGAAGTGAGCGTTTTTTTTTGTTTATATAGAGTCAGTGTAATGCGTTGCGTACACGCCATGTGCGAGGGTTAGGTTACCCGCCATCTTTCACCGTAGGCCGCGGATTCGGTCGGTGGTCCGTGCCTCAGACTACGCTTCACGGCGAGGGCGCCGGGCGAAGTGGCGTCCTCGAAATGCAGGCGTAGCTGGAGACGCCAAGGTGTTTTCACACCGGTCCAGTCTTCGGACCTTACCGTCGTAGGCCGCGGGGTACTTAGAAGTCCCGCCCCGCGTGCCGCCCTGGCGCTGGCGTTCCTCCCGAGTCTTCGCCGCCCCGTTGGAGCGCCGCCGCCTTGGCTGCGATGCCAAGACGGCCAGCCAAGGGACAACCTCCTGTCACGATCATCTTCAACACCTCGGTCTCCTCGCGGCTGACTAGCTGCTGAGCGACGACGGGGGTCGCGACCTGCATGGGAGCTCACCGCCGCTTAGAATAGTACCAGCGACTACGAGTGAGCGGTACCTATCATATCTTACATCACGTCGTGATCGGACTATTGCCGTAAGTGCTGACCCTTTTTGACATTTATTTGGCCAAATAAAACTCGCGTCCGCGTTCGAACCGTATCACTTTCGGGAGGCCTCCACATCGTACCTTTAGTATAAATCTAAGCATAGACTATACCTAGTACAAATGGCACTGGTGGAGATTCACCCATGTAATAATTATCTATAGATAAGAGCTATATGGTTAAAAAAGTAGCAATAAACGCATGTACTTGATTTGGCCTTATAACTTCTCGATCCCATAGTTAGACTAACCCAAGTTCGATACCAAAGGTGGTCCTTGAACCAAAAGTTCAATGAGCCCTCTTCGCTGACTATCTGTGCACCTTTAGATGACCCGTCGTGAAGTAAGTATCTGAGGTAATGGTACCAATTTATGACACTTATACTAAATCTAAATTATAGCCCATTCGGGGCATGTCAAGTCGGTACTTACCTATCCATCCATTTACCTACCTCAGCACCACATCATCAAACACGACAGGGGCCAAACAATTTCCCATACAAATTTTTTTTCGAGCTACGAAAAAATTTTTTACATTTTTGGAATCCTCTTGTTCGGTGTCGGCGCGTGTGCGAGTTTTGTAAGCATGCCGAATACGGTAAAATGTACAAAGTGCAATATTATTATCGACGAAATGTTGTCGTATATACAGAATAAAATATCTGTAATGGGCGAAGATAGTATAGTGCGTCTGTGTACTACTTCGTTCACAAGTGACGAGATTCAAAAGTCAAAAACCTTATTATTTGAATCTGTACCAAGAAATAAGCGAAGCATTCAACGTAAAGGAGACGGAAAGGCTCAACGAGAGATAAATGATGTTATTCAGCTCTTTAAGACGACGGAACCTGATCTGGTACCCATTTTTGTGGCAAGGGAACTTGAAAAATTACCGCCGGTGACCTTTGACCACTTGGATTGTACGAAACTGCTAAAAGATCTAGCGTGACTTCAAGCTGATATGGACACCGTGAAAGCGACCTACGCGACGTCAAAAGACCTAGAAGATTTAAAAAATGAGGTACGTCAAGTAAACATTGAAGGTCCGCCGGCACGTCTGTCTATATGTAATGTAAATAATAGGCGCGGAGCATGGTGTATGGATAGTGGTCCATCCGGAATATCTCACACTATTGATTCGACAAGAAGGGATAGTGATAGCTCTGTTAAAAGTGATACTGTATCGCCTATTCAGAAAAATGATATCGCGCAATACAGAGATATTGTTATTGCGGGTAAGAATAATTCTACCGCACGGAGTGTAGATATACCGCCGCCGGCGCAGCCCGGTGTAACGAGCGAGGTGAGTCAGCTGGGCGAACAGCTGATCGAGCAGCCCCGCCGCGCTCCCGACGAAGTAACGGCAATAGTGGCGAGTGGGAAAAGTAACATTAAAGACGCCGATTACAGACAAAGTGGTATGTTAAATGCTGCTGAAAACGAAGGTGTTTTTAAGATCGTATCGTATAAGAAGAAGGGTAAGAAAAAGTATCGCTATAGAGGTCAATTTGGTGTGGCAAATGTGACGGATGGGAAATTTAAAGCAGCCGAACGTAAAATTCCACTGTTTATTACTAACGTCCACAACGAGACAAAGGAGGAGGATATAATGGAATACATTTTGGATAAAACGCAAGAAAGTGTATCTTTACAAAAAATACATATAAGGGACACTGGACACAAAGCGTACAAGTTTTTTGTATGTCCGAGTAAACTGCCATTGTATTTAGATAAACATTTATGGCCTAAGGATGTAATTTTCCGTAGGTTCACCCGTTTGGAAGTTCTGGCCACGGAAATAAAAACAAGAAGCCTCCTATAGCGTTGTCTATACGGGGTAATGATGGCTAGTCTGAATATTGCATTATGATATGTACTTTTTGTAGTTTTAATTGCAAAAGTATGAAGAGGTCCGTCGACTGTATTAGGAATTTATGCCGAAGATCGGACATTGTAGCCTTGCAGGAAACATGGGCGATGCCTGATGAGATAACTTATCTGAGTACAATCGACGATGATTTTTGTTCGACCGGGACATCGGCGGTTGACACAGCGACTGGCATGCTGCGCGGGCGACCGTACGGCGGTGTTGGTTTGTTGTGGCGGCGGTCAGCGTTTCAAAGTGTAGTGGTAGTGCAGTGCGATAACCCGCGTTTGTGCGCGATAAAGACAATGACGAACAACAGTCGACAGTTAATGGTCGTGAGTGTGTACATGCCTACGGACAGCGCTGACAATTTAACAGAGTTCACGGATTGTTTAGCGGCGGTGAGTGCGCTAATTGACGAACATAACATTGATTCTATTTATCTAATGGGGGATTTCAATGCTCATCCAAATGAGCGTTTTTTCACCGAGCTTATTAGCTATTGTGACGAACAAAAGTGGTGTTGTGTAGATGTAGACAAGCTGGGTATTAGTTCGGATACCTATACTTTCTTTAGTGATGCGCATCACTGCAAACGGTGGCTAGATCACGCTGTTGTTACGCAGTCTGCGGTAATGTCAGTGTGCAATGTGTATGTAGACAATTGTGTAACGTGGTCTGACCATTTTCCCATATTTCTTGAATGCGACCTGAATGTTATAGTTCCTAGAATAATTGCACCAAAGTCGGATAATAGTTACAATAATGTTATTTGGGGAGAAAAGTCGCCAAAACAAATTGCGTTATTTAATAAACAATGTCATCTATTGTTAAAACCTATCGATTTTCCTGCTAAACTGAGGGCTTGTGCCGATAAATATTGTAAAGATCCTGAGCATAAGAAAATACTTGACAGGCTCTATAATAAAATAATAGTTGCACTCAGGAAAGCAGCTATTTTCGCGAGGGGGAGAAAGAGAAACAGGGCTAAAAAACAAGTGGCAGGGTGGAACAAATTTGTGAGTGAGGCTCACGGAGTGGCCAGACAGAGGTTTCTTGAATGGACTTGTAGCGGAAGACCAACAAGCGGAGTGCTTTTTACAGAGATGATTGAGAGTCGCAAGGTCTTTAAATCACGTTTGAAATGGTGTCAAGATCATCAAAACCAAATCAAACTGGACGTTATCACCTCTCAACACTCAAAAAAGGATTTCCGTGGTTTTTGGAAATCCACAAATAAAATGAAGCCTGTGGCTGGCCAGCCTGTGGGCATCGGTGGCGTCAGCGATCACAAAGTTATTGCTAATATGTTTAAAGACCAATTCTTTGTAAGATCTCCCTTAGGTCCGTCACTGGTGAGGTCGCTCGAGGCTGAGTTCTGTGATGATGAACCCGGCCCAGCGTTTACTGCCAAGGAGATTCATAACATTATCAAATCTATGACCAGGGGTAAATCACTGGGTCATGACGGGCTCAGCGTCGAACACCTCCAAAATGCGGGTCCTCATATAACAAGATTGTTGGCGATGTTTTTCACGCTATGCGTGAGGCATTCTTACTTGCCAGATGATATGATGCGTACGATCGTTGTGCCTGTAGTTAAAAATAAAACTGGTAACCTGTCAGATAAAAATAATTACAGGCCGATATCATTGGCAACGATTGTAGCTAAAATATTTGATGGTATGCTTAATTCACAGTTAAGTAAACATGTGAGATTGCATGATAATCAATTTGGCTTCCGACCGCGTCTCTCTACAGAAGCAGCAATACTGTGTCTTAAGCATACTGTCAATTATTATGCAAAAAGTAAGACACCAGTGGCCTATCCCACAAAACTTTACAAGTGTACAATTCGACAAAATTGTAGCATTGTAAACAAACATGTGTAACACAACCATTACAAGTAAGTATTCGTTACAAGTTTGTAGTATACAAATAAGTCACTTTTGTAGCAGCGTTTCACAAAAAAATAAGGTATGTTATGACAACTACAAAATTGTCAAATTGTAGATTTGTAAATATACATATAAAAATTTGTTAAGTTACAATTTTAAATATGTAACAATTTATTTTGCTCCTTTGATTTTGAAGGTAGTTTCACTCCATTTAATAAGGAATTACGTCTATTGTCTAGTGATATCTATTGCAATTATATCTAAACATCTAATATCTAATTAAAATGGACTTGCAAAAAAAAATTACCATTTTAAACGCTATAAATGAAAAGAAACATGTTCTGTTTGGTAAATTTAGCGATAAATTGACCCATAATGATAAAATAAATCAATGGAAGGATATTGCAAGAGTGTTGAATAATGCGGATATTATGGATAAGGACTGGAAATACTTAAGGGACACTATGTGGCAAAATTGGAAGAGACGCACAATGGTAAGTATACTAAGTATTTTTCTTTAATTGATTTCTCTATTTTAGCGTACCTACGTATTTTTCTTATTCTTATAATATTATATTTCCAGTATAGATAGTATAGATTGTATATTGTAATCCAACTATAATCATTTTCTATTTGACGTATTTCAGGAAAAAAGAGATAATCGATTTAAAACGGGTTCAGGCGGAGGAAAAAAAATGAAATTTGATACCAGTGATGAACTAATTATATCTATAATTGGCAAAGAGTCTCCAGTTTTACACGGATTAGATAGTGCTGAATCTTCTGGTTCGAATGCTCAACAGCCAATGGTATTATTTTCTGAAGAAACTGATGGTACTAATTTACCAGTTCCTGCAAGCCCGCAGCCACCACAGCAAGCTGTGGCACCAACGCCTATAAGAAGAAAGTTTTGTACCAGAAACAAGGGTTCATTGGAAGGGGATATAGTATCAAATGAGATATTACAGTTAAAAAAAAAGAAGATTGAATTAGAAATTGGAAAATTAGAAAGGGAAAACTATAAACTGGATTTGGAGTTGCTCAAGCTAGAAAAAGAACTGAATATAACACGACCATCAAAATTCACTTTACCTTTGTATTTGCAGGATGACGCCATTATTCAAATCAATTTAGTTAACGAGCCTTCAGAAACACTGACTGATAGCACTGAAAGTAATATAACGTCTGAATAGCTTAAGTGTAATAAATGGATAGTCTTAGGTATATTTATATTGGTTATATATATATATATATATATACGTGTATATATATAGTTTTATTTCTTTATTTATATAATACGGCTGCTTCTTTTACTTCTATGTATTTTGAAAATATAATAGAGTAATAAGATCGCGGCTTAATGTATTAAACCTTTTTGTTAGTTGTGAACTAGTATATTGTACATTGATTTGACAGACATTTAAAATAAAAAACATATTATCAATTTAGTTTTATTTCATACTAGTCGTCAATGTCATAATTGTAAGTTAATTATTTAATTAAAGTGTTCTATTAAGGAAATTAATACTTCAGTTGCTTCGATATCACCATTATCATTATCTTCAAGATCATATTGAATGTCTTGTTCTGGTTCCGCTATCAATGGAGTGTATAAGTCAGTATTAATGCCTAAACGCTTTTCTAGATTGTGTAATATTACACATGTCAAAATAACCGTACTTGCATTTTTAGGTTGTAGTCTTAAGTGGTTAAGACAGGGAAACTTTTCCTTTAATATTCCTAGTGCGTTTTCGACCATACGCCTCATTGATTTAAAAGCTCTTAAAAATCGATCTAAAGCTGCGTTTCGTGGTATGCGAGCGGGTATGTTCGGAGTTATTAGCCACTTTTTTAAACTATACCCACTGTCACCTAGTATTATAGCATTGGGAAAAGGTCGCCATCCGTCATCCCATTGCTGAGATAACGATGAGCACCTTAAAACCCGCGAGTCGTGTACGGAGCCAGGCCATCGTGCATTCACATAAAAAAACTCTAAATTAGGTCCACATACAACCATAACATTTATAGAGTGATCTCCGTGTCGGTCAACAAATCCAGCTTCATTTTGACGTGGGGCATCTATTGGTATAAGCGACCCGTCAATAATGCCTCCGACCCTGGGAATGTTCACATGAGAGGCTGCAATAAAGTCTTGCGAAATTGAATTTCCATTGGTTGGCCATCTTACTTCACTCCCCAGCAATTCATCCACTATTTTTCCACACACGGTACGAATAGAGCGACACATCGTCGTTTTAGAAACACCATGAGCATCACCAGTGACGTGGTATTGAGATCCTGAGCCTAACCATCTTAAAACAGTTAGCAGCTGTTGTTGCGGATGAAGAGCGTGGCTTCTTCGTGTCGGATGTTGCAGATGTCCTCCAATAGTCTGTATAAGGTATTCCACGGTAGATTTACTAACTCTAAATCTTTGATTAAACGTAAAATCCGTAATGTTGAAAGTTAAATTTATTCGTTCTATATTTCTCCTGGGACGCCTTACAATTATTAGTTCTGTTTCACTATCACTGTTACTTGAATTAAGCATTTCGTTAAACTTGCGATTGTAAATCGTTCAATATAATGTAATGCAATTACGAGCGTAATAACACACGTTTGGTAAATTGTCAACCTGTAGCTACAATTCTACAAATATGTACAATTATTTCTGCAATTTACTGTTGCATGATACAATTGTCACCTACAAATTTGTAAGTTTTCCGGAAAAGAGTTGTGCGATATTTAAAGTTTTGTGACACAACAAATTGTAGGTTTTTGATACAATTTACATATTTGTAGAAATTTTCCAGTACAAATATGTAACTTGTATATTTTGTGGTACGCACACTTGTTTTATGACAAATTTGTAGCGTGACAATTGTAGAATTGTAATTGTAAGTTTTGTGGGATAGGCCACAAGTTATTGCCTGCTTTTTGGATCTATCTAAAGCTTTTGACCTGGTTTCATATGACGTATTGTGGAAGAAGCTTGAGAAAACCAGTGTACCACCGGAAACGAGTCGTATACTTAGGTACTGGTATGGAAACCAGGTCAACAGCGTTAGATGGGCTAACGCACTGTCCGACGACTACAGGTTGGAGTGTGGGGTGAGACAGGGGGGGTTGAGCTCACCTACTCTTTTCAACCTGTACGTGAATGAACTAATCGAGGCCCTCAGTAGCATCCATGTCGGCTGTCACGTGGATGGTGTTTGTGTAAACAATATTAGTTATGCTGACGACATGGTGCTGCTGAGTGCGTCGGTCTGTGGTATTCGTAGGATGCTCAATGTGTGTGAGACCTATGCGGTAAATCACGGCCTTAAATACAACGAAACAAAGAGCCAGTATATGGTATTTGAGAGCGGTCGCAACAAGACATCGGAGCTACCTGCAATCTACCTTAACGGCAGCACCATTGACCGAGTCAATAAATACAAATATCTAGGGCATGTAGTTGCGGCTGATCTCAAGGACGACCTGGACATGGAACGGGAGCGGAGGGCCTTGTCGGTGCGGGCGAATATGATTGCTCGGAGGTTTGCAGGGTGCTCCAGGGAGGTCAAAGTTACCCTGCTTAGAGCCTTCTGCACATCTATGTATACCTGCAGCCTCTGGGTGCAGTATTCGCAACGGGCCTTTAGGGCCCTTCGAGTACAATATAATAACGCGCTCCGGGTGATAGTGGGGCTGCCTCGTTTCTGTAGCGCATCAGGGATGTTTGCGGAGGCGCGTGTTGCCTGTTTTTATGCGACCATGCGCGGGCGAGCCGCATCCCTGGTGCGCCGGGTGCGGAGCAGTCCCAATACCATTCTGAGAATGATAGCGGACAAGCCTGACTGTGCTATCATGTTACACTGTGCGGGGCTGCATTCTTCCGCCAGTGTAATCAATTGGTAGCACTATGTGTGATTTTTGTATTATGTTAGATGTATTATGTGTATAATTTCTATGTGTCAATGTTACACGAAATAAATGATTTGAATTTGAATTTGAATTTGAATCCGGTATCTCTTCGCATGCAAAATCTCAGCGCGCTCCGACCATTTTGAATTTTGTCAAAAAAAAAAATTTCATTTTTTGGCAAAAAATTTAATGCAGTTTTTTTCGCCCGGCAGTTCCCTATGACATTTGGTCGAGCACCTCATACCTATCTCGCACCGTTTAGATTTTCCATACAAATTTTTTTTTGGCGCTAGAAAAAAAAAACTTTTTTTTGGGATTCGGGGACCCATATCTACCTATGTTTCGACTTTTAGCTCTCTCCGACCATTTTGAAAATTTGGCAAAAAAAAAAAGTCATTTTTTGGCAAAAAAAATGTCACCACACCAAATCGCTCGCGGTTCCCTATGACATTTGGTCGAGCACCCCCCACCCATCTGGCACCGTTTTCGCAGGCAGATCTCCAACTTTTTAGTTTTCCCATGTAGCTCGAATGTCAGATTTTTCTGGAGGTCACCGGGTCAGATCTTACACTTCCTCCATACATCATCAAGGTGTCAGGATACTCCTTCTGGGAGAACAATTCTATACGTGAGAAATCAGTGGTATTGCAGCTTTATATAGTATTAACTAGTTTTTCGCGTGGTGCGCGGGGCGCGAGCGCCCCGCGGTACTCTGTGCTCTCTTCTTTTCTGTTTTGTTTTTTTGTCTTGTACTTGGACTTAACGTCTGAGAGGGGTGGGGGAGGGTAGGGGCGAGTTTGTCATGGAGAGAGGAAGGAGTTTGGAGATTTAAAAATCTGCAATGGGAAGCGGAGAGCGGGAGAGAGATTTGCGAGGCGGAAGTTGCACTCTTGTCTTTCTTGTGAAAGTGTGAGGGTGAGGGGATGACCGTATGGGCGTTAAAAGGCGGTTCCAATGAGTCCAAACACGATGGGTTTATCTTGTATAATTAAGGAATTGCTATGGTCACCTTTTCTGTTTTCATCATCAGAACAGTTCGATGACACCCTAATATTATATATTCTAAATATCAGTTCAGTAGGTTGAGGATAACGGTGCTAAAATTCAGTTGCAAGTATTGCCTAGAAAACAAAATACCTACCATACATTGCTATAACAATTTCAAGCTAATGTCATTATAAATAGCGACGTTTACGATCAATGAATAGCGTAAAATTCAACATTATTAAAATTCGCTGCTCAATTCTTGACTGGAATTAATTCCTTAAGCGATGGAATTTATTTCTTCCATCTATGAATTGTGTAATAGGTAGGTATAGCTTCAATGTAGCTATGTCTTTATAATGTTAGAGAAAAGATGAAGAAGAGAAGAGAAGACTACCTTCTTCAGTGTTTATATTAAAAGGACCATCTCGACACGTAATATTGAAACATAAATGAAATACCTACAGTGATTATATTAAATTTAGCGCCATCTATACACAGAAATGGAAACATAAATGAAATTAATTAATAACTTATTATTACATTTTAACATCTTTCGTACAATAAACATGGTTATTGTAACACCTACATTATAAATGAATTGAATAATCAGCCTAAACACGATGCTTTTTTATCATGTGTAATTTAAAAGTTTGCTAATAGCATTATTAGCTTGCCATTACCATACCATCCCCTCTGTCTTCATCATGAGATCAGCTCGGTGGTAGGTGCCTAACATAATATCGTATTAAATCAATGAGCAAAATTAGCCATGGCGATGGTCACCTATAACCGCCATCGGCCGCTTACAGCGTTAACGCCGCACGCTGAGTCATAATGCTTACTATAGAGCTGTACTGTTAGGCCCTGACAGACCATAACAGTACATATATCTCTTTAGTATGCATTGTGACGCAGCGTACGACGTGACACTGTAAGCCGCCGATGGCGTTTATAGGAGACCAGAGCATATGTCATCTTATATTCGAGATGCACAAAACTATGACTAACCTAATATGCGCAGCAGCCCTGTAATTGATAGAAGACTGTGTCGCTCTAAGTTAATAGATACTGTTATATCGGTTGTCAATACAAATAAAGATTATTTTTTTGGTTTTAGCTAATAATGCTTGGCTACCAATAATGCAATCACGCTTGTTGATTATTGATGGCATTGCGTAGTTAGTATAATAGATATCATGGTCGTGTCTGGTAAAACGTTTTGTTTTAAAAACAACTTCTATTTAAGGTATATAAAAAAAAAACCTAACAACCTAAACCTGCTTATTTGCAGGGTAAAATATTAATTTCATGTCAAAGTGAGCAACTGTGATATGCAATTAACATTTGTTTTGCGGATATTAGTATTTATTGGTGCGCAGTGAGTGTTTTATGAAATTATATTGCTCTAATGGGACGCTTCGGGCCTTCGGCCCTACGCGGAGCTCGTT
The DNA here is from genome assembly GCA_963556455.1 of Epiblema foenella. Classification (NCBI taxonomy): domain Eukaryota; kingdom Metazoa; phylum Arthropoda; class Insecta; order Lepidoptera; family Tortricidae; genus Epiblema; species Epiblema foenella. The sequence goes on along the minus strand of OY747097.1, from coordinate 35,145,395 downwards.
GAGCCGAAATTTATCAACTCACTTTGTTCTCACCCTCTTACAAATGACATTTTATCATCTGGTTGGCTGCCCCAAGCCCACCCCTCTAACCACTTGAGAGCCAGGCAGCCCTAGAAGCTGCAGCCATAAAAGAAGAAAAAAAGGAAAACGATTTTAGGAGTTGCATGTTATAGTTTTTACATAGTTAAATTTGAAAGATTTAATATGTACTGTAAAAATTAGCGTAGGTGGATCTGTAATAATGCCCCAAGCAATAATGTGTCTTGTGAAGATTATCGGGATGTAAATGGGTCTGCAGATCTGCTCCAAGCCTTAATCGGCCTTGTAAAAATCATCGCTCACCCGAGAGCCTTCGGCTCTCGAGTTCGCGTAAATGGGTCTGAAGATCTGCCCCAAGCCTTAATCGGCCTTGTAAAGATTATCGCTCACCCGAGAGCCTTCGGCTCTCGAGTTCGCGTAAATGGGCCTGCAGATCTGCTCCAAGCCTTAATCGGCCTTGTAAAGATTATCGCTCACCCGAGAGCCTTCGGCTCTCGAGTTCGCGTAAATGGGTCTGAAGATCTGCCCCAAGCCTTAATCGGCCTTGTAAAGATTATCGCTCACCCGAGAGCCTTCGGCTCTCGAGTTCGCGTAAATGGGTCTGCAGATCTGCTCCGAGCCTTAATCGGCCTTGTAAAGATTATCGCTCACCCGAGAGCCTTCGGCTCTCGAGTTCGCGTAAATGGGTCTGAAGATCTGCCCCAAGTCTTAATCGGCCTTGTAAAGATTATCGCTCACCCGAGAGCCTTCGGCTCTCGAGTTCGCGTAAATGGGTCTGAAGATCTGCCCCAAGCCATAATCGGCATTGTAAAGGTTATCGCTCACCCGAGAGCCTTCGGCTCTCGAGTTCGCGTAAATGGGTCTGAAGATCTGCCCCAAGCCATAATCGGCATTGAAAAGATTATCGCTCACCCGAGAGCCTTCGGCTCTCGAGATCGCGCTAATGGGTCTGAAGATCTGCCCCAAGCCATAATCGGCATTGTAAAGATTATCGCTCATAATAATGCCTGCCCCAAGCAATAATGGGTCTCGTGAAGATTATCGCTCACCCGAGAGCCTTTGGCTCTCGAGTTCGCGTAAATGGGTCTGCAGATCTGCTCCAAGCCTTAATCGGCCTTATAAAGATTATCGCTCACCCGAGAGCCTTCGGCTCTCGAGTTCGCGTAAATGGGTCTGAAGATCTGCCCCAAGCCATAATGGGCATTGTAAAGATTATCACTCACCCGAGAGCCTTCGGCTCTCGAGTTCGCGTGTTGGGCCACACAGAGACAAAACGCGCTCTAATGGGACGCTTCGGGCCTTCGGCCCTACGCGGAGCTCGGCCTTCGGCCTCGCTTGGCCTTACCGCGCCTTCGGCCCTCAGGTTTCGCAGTGGCGAGTGTCCGCGTGGGCTCGCCCTTCGGGCCGCAAGCGGCCCTCGGGCTCTCGCGGAGAGCGCGCTCTGATGGGACACTTCGGGCCTTCGGCCCTACGCGGAGCTCGGCCTTCGGCCTCGCGAAGTTGCTTGGGGGGGACTCGCTTGGACGCTCGGGGTGAAGCTCCGGGCCTACGGCACTCCGCCGAGCTCAGCCTGCGGCCTCGCGGCCTGAAGCTCGCCCTTCGGGCTCGCGAAACCTTGTACTTATATAGGATTTTCCTTTGTTCGGGGCTCCCACAGCTCGGCCTTCGGCCTCGCCAAAAATTTGAGGGGGGGGACGTGCCCGGGTACTCTTATGGAGGCTCCGGGCCTTCGGCCCTCCGCCGGGCTCGACCAGCGGCCTCGCGGCCTGAAGCTCGCCCTTCGGGCTCGCAAAAACTACTCGGAAATGGTTTTGCCCCTGGAGGCCGCCATTTTAGATTTATCCAAAATTTTTTTTCTTTAACATATTCTTTGGCCCCCCGAGTCCCTGCGTGCCACATCTCAACGCGCCCGGACCATTTTGAATTTTGGCCAAAAAAAAAAATTTCATTTTTTGGCAAAAATTTTAATGCAGTTTTTTTCATTCGGCAATTTCCTATGACATTTGGTCGAGTACCTCCCACCCATCTCTCACCGTTTGGCTTTTAGGGGGGACCAAACAATTTCCCATACAAATTTTTTTTCGAGCTAGGAAAAAATTTTTTACATTTTTGGAATCAGGGGACCGGTATCTCTTCGCATGCAAAATCTCAGCGCGCTCCGACCATTTTAAATTTTGTCAAAAAAAAAAAATTTCATTTTTTGGCAAAAAATTTAATGCAGTTTTTTTCGCCCGGCAGTTTCCTATGACATTTGGTCGAGCACCTCATACCTATCTCGCACCGTTTAGATTTTCCATACAAATTTTTTTTTGGCGCTAGAAAAAAAAAAAACATTTTTTTGGGATCCAAGGACCCAAATCTACCTATATTTCGACTTTTAGCTCTCTCCGACTATTTTGAAAATTTGGCCAAAAAAAAAAGTCATTTTTTGGCAAAAAAAATTTCACATCACTAAATCGCTTGCGGTTCCCTATGACATTTGGTCGAGCACCCCCCACCCATCTGGCACCGTTTCGGCGGGCAGGTGTCCAACTTTATAGTTTTCCCACGTAGCTCGAAAGTCAGATTTTTCTGGGGGTCACCGGGGCAGACCTTACACTTGTTCCATACATCATCTGTACCCAGGAGTGCTCCTTCTGGGAGAACAATTCTATATATGAGAAATCAGTCGTATTGCAGCTTTATATAGTATTAACTAGTTTTTCGCGTGGTGCGCGGGGCGCGAGCACCCCGCGGTACTCTGTGCTCTCTTCTTTTCTGTTTTGTTATTTGTCTTGTACTTTGACTTTACGTCGGAGAAGGGAGGGGAGGGGCGACTTTGTCATGGAGAGAGGAGTCGGAGATTGAAAATCTGCAATGGGAAGCGGAGAGCGGGAGAGAGATTTGCGAGGCGGGAGTTGCACTCGGCCCTCACGTTTCACTTGTAAGAGTGACGGGAATAGGGAGTGTCCGCGTGGGCTCGCCCTTCGGGCCGCAAGCGGCCCTCGGGCTCGCGTGGAGAGCGCGCTCTAATGGGACGCTTCGGGCCTTCGGCCCTACGCGGAGCTCGGCCTCGCCGCTCACCTGAGGGCCTTCGGCCCTCAGGTTTCGCTTGTAAGAGTGACGGGAGTAGGGAGTGTCCGCGTGGGCTCGCCCTTCGGGCCGCAAGCGGCCCTCGGGCTCGCGTGGAGAGCGCGCTCTAATGGGACGCTTCGGGCCTTCGGCCCTACGCGGAGCTCGGCCTTCGGCCTCGCTCGGCCTCGCCGCTCACCTGAGGGCCTTCGGCCCTCAGGTTTCGCTTGTAAGAGTGACGGGAGTAGGGAGTGTCCGCGTGGGCTCGCCCTTCGGGCCGCAAGCGGCCCTCGGGCTCGCGCGGAGAGCTCGCTCTGATGGGACGCTCCGGGCCTTCGGCCCTACGCGGAGCTCGGCCTTCGGCCTCGCTCGGCCTCGCCGCTCACCTGAGGGCCGCAAGCGGCCCTCAGGTTCGCTTGTAAGTTACACGGGGCATATGAATAGTTGAGCAACCCCTTCCTCCCGCAGCTCGGCCTTCGGCCTCGCAAAATTACTTGGGGGGGCCTCGCTTGGGCACTCGGGGTGTGGCTCCGGGCCTTCGGCCCTCCGCCGAGCTCGGCCTGCGGCCTCGCGGCCTGGAGCTCGCCCTTCGGGCTCGCGAAACCTTGTACTTATATGGGATTTTCCTTTGTTCGGGGCTCCCGTAGCTCGGCCTTCGGCCTCGCCAAAAATTTGAGGGGGGGGGGACGTGCCCGGGCACTCTTATAGAGGCTCCGGGCCTTCGGCCCTCCGCCGGGCTCGGCCTGCGGCCTCGCGGCCTGAAGCTCGCCCTTCGGGCTCGCAAAAACTTCTCGGAAATTGGTTTTGCCCCTGGAGGCCGCCATTTTGAATTTTTCCAAAAATTTTTTTCTGTCGTATATTTTTGGGCCCTTCGAGTCCCCGCATGCCAAATCTCAGCGTGCTCCGACCATTTTTAATTTTGGCCAAAAAAAAAATTTAATTTTTTGGCAAAAATTTTAATGCAGTTTTTTTCCCCCAATAATTCCCTATGACATTTGGTCGAGCACCTTATACCTATCTCGCACCGTTTACATTTTCCATACAAATTTTTTTTCGAGCTAGAGAAAAAAAAAACTTTTTTTGGAATCCGGGGACCCATATCTCCCCACATACCAAGTTTCAGCGCGCTCGGACCATTTTCAATTTTGGCCAAAAAAAAAATTTCACTTTTTGGCAAAAATTTTAATGCAGTTTTCTTAGTCCGGCAGTTATCTATGACATTTGGTCGAGCACCTCATACCTATCTCGCACCGTTTAGATTTTTCATACAATTTTTTTTTGGCGCTAGAAAAAAAAAAACTTTTTTTTGGGATCCGGGGACCACTATCTACCTATATTTCGACTTTTAGCTCTCCGACCATTTTGAAAATTTGGCCAAAAAAAAAAGTCATTTTTTGCCAAAAAAAATGTCACCCCACCAAATCGCTCGCGGTTCCCTATGACATTCGGTCGAGCACCCCCCACCCATCTGGCACCGTTTCGGCGGGCCGTCACTCGATTTCGTGCCCGTGCGCGGTAGCTCGAAAGTCAGATTTTTCTGGGGGTCACGGAGGTAGACCGCACACTTTTTCCATACATCATCTGTACCCAGGAGTGCTCCTTTTGGGAGATCAATTATGTCAATTAGAAATCAGTCGTATTGCAGCTTTATATAGTATTAACTAGTTTTTCGCGTGGTGCGCGGGGCGCGAGCGCCCCGCGGTACTCTGTGCTCTCTTCTTTTCTGTTTTGTTTTTTTGTCTTGTACTTTGACTTTACGTCGGAGAGGGGAGGGGGAGGGGAGGAGCGACTTTGTCACGGAGAAGGGTTTGGAGATTTAAAAATCTGCAATGGGAAGCGGAGAGCGGGAGAGAGATTTGCGAGACGGGAGTTGCACTCTGTCTTTCTTGTGAAAGTGTGGGGGTGGGGGGATAACCGCATGGGCGTTAAAAGGCGGTTCTAATGAGTCCAAACACGATGGGTTTATCTTGTATAATTAAGGAGTTGCTATGGTCACCTTTTCTGTTTTCATCATCAGAACAGTTCGATGACACCCCTAATATTGCATCTTCATCTAATTTGTACAAATATTCTAAATATCAGTTCAGTAGGTTGAGGATAACGGTGCTAAAATTCAGTTGCAAGTATTATTGCCTAGAAAACAAAATACCTACCATACATTGCTATAACAATTTCAAGCTAATGGCATTATAAATAGCGACGTTTACGATCAATGAATAGCGTAAAATTCAACATTATTAAAATTCGCTGCTCAATTCTTGACTGGAATTAATTCCTTAAGCGATGGAATTTATTTCTTCCATCTATGAATTGTGTAATAGGTAGGTATAGCTTCAATGTAGCTATGTCTTTATAATGTTAGAGAAAAGATGAAGAAGAGAAGAGAAGACTACCTTCTTCAGTGTTTATATTAAAAGGACCATCTCGACACGTAATATTGAAACATAAATGAAATACCTACAGTGATTATATTAAATTTAGCGCCATCTATACACAGAAATGGAAACGTGAATGAAATTAATTAATAACTTATTATTACATTTTAACATCTTTCGTACAATAAACATGGTTATTATAACACGGGTGTCTATTATTTTATCGAAATATCTTACATCGATTTTCATTTCACCGAAAACTGTTCAACGAATTTCATTAGGTTTTTTTTTCTAATCACATAATCATCAATTCATTGCATTTTATATCATCGAACCACTTTTCATAGTTAATCGTTTCGAATCCGTCTCTAATCGTAGCGTAACGGTACATCGAATTTACCTTTTATCGAAATATTCGTTATTCATAGTATTAATTTAACGAAACATGATTCACAGATAGTACGTTCCATATAGTATTCTTTCCAAGAACAATGTTTCATCGAACAACCAAGCAAGCATGATTTTTCAAGGCGTATAATCTTTCTGGTCTTATATAAAAAAAATAACCTCGAAGATTAAGACGGGAGCAAAGCTCCCGTCTTAATCTTCTAACCTATCCGCATTACAGTCGGTTTTGCCCTAACAGGTCTTTTGTACATTTTAGGTTTTGGGAATTTTTGTTTTTGAGTATTTTTGTTTAAGAGTACTTTTACAGAGTACACCAAGAATCTGAGAAAAAAAAAATTTTAGATTTACTTATATCAAGAATAGTAAACAGTGGTGAAATGATGTTCTAGGTAATAAGAATTTTGGGAGCTGAAACCTTCGTTAAACCAAAATTATACTAAAGGCCATTCGATGAACGACTACGTCGATGAACAAATAAAATACTGAATTAAAATTCGATGAGTTGATTCTTGTGTAAAAGGTAATTCGAGCAAATGTTTGAGCGATCTAACGAAGTTCGTTGAATGATTCCTAAGTGATAATAAAATTCTGCGAATAGTGTTATGGGAAATGATAATCGATGTAACGATTTTCGGTAAAATGATGGATCCCCATTATAACACCTACATTATAAATGAATTGAATAATCAGCCTAAACACGATGCTTTTTTATCATGTGTAATTTAAGAGTTTGCTAATAGCGTTATTAGCTTGCCATTTCCATACTATCCCATCTGTCTTCATCATGAGATCAGCTCGGTGGTAGGTGCCTAACATAATATCGTATTAAATCAATGAGCAAAATTAGCTATGGCCCTGGTCACCTATAAACGCCATCGGCCGCTTACAGCGTTAACGCCGCACGCTGAGTCATAATGCTTACTATAGAGCTGTACTGTTAGGCCCTGACAGACCATTACAGTACAATATATCTATTTAGTATGCATTGTGACGCAGCGTACGACGTGACACTGTAAGCCGCCGATGGCGTTTATAGGAGACCAGAGCATATGTCATCTTATATTCGAGATGCACAAAACTATGACTAACCTAATATGCGCAGCAGCCCTGTAATTGATAGAAGACTGTGTCGCTCTAAGTTAATAGATACTGTTATATCGGTTGTCAATACAAATAAAGATTATTTTTTTGATTTTAGCTAATAATGCTTGGCTACCAATAATGCAATCATGCTTGTTGATTATTGATGGCATTGCGTAGTTAGTATAATAGATTTCATGGTCGTGTCTGGTAAAACGTTTTGTTTTAAAAACAGCTTCTATTCAAAGGCATATAAAAAAAAAAAACCTAACAACCTAAACCTGCTTATATGCAGGGTAAAATATTAATTTCATGTCAAAGTGAGCAACTGTGATATGCAATTAACATTTGTTTTGCGGATATTAGTATTTATTGGTGCGCAGTGAGTGTTTTATGAAATTATATTGCTCTGGTGGAACGCTTCGGGCCTTCGGCCCTACGCGGAGCTCGTTGAGCCGAAATTTATCAACTCACTTTGTTCTCACCCTCTTACAAATGACATTTTATCATCTGGTTGGCTGCCCCAAGCCCACCCCTCTAACCCCTTGAGAGCCAGGCAGCCCTAGAAGCTGCAGCCATAAAAGAAGAGAAAAAGGAAAACGATTCTAGGAGTTGCATGTTACTTCGGCTCTCGAGTTCGCGTAAATGGGTCTGAAGATCTGCCCCAAGCCTTAATCGGCCTTGTAAAGATTATCGCTCACCCGAGAGCCTTCGGCTCTCGAGTTCGCGTAAATGGGTCTGCAGATCTGCTCCAAGCCTTAATCGGCCTTGTAAAGATTATCGCTCACCCGAGAGCCGAAGGCTCTCGAGTTCGCGTAAATGGGTCTGCAGATCTGCTCCAAGCCATAATCGGCCTTGTAAAGATTATCGCTCACCCGAGAGCCTTCGGCTCTCGAGTTCGCGTAAATAGGTCTGAAGATCTGCCCCAAGCCATAATCGGCATTGTAAAGATTATCGCTCATAATAATGCCTGCCCCAAGCAATAACGGGTCTTGTGAAGATTATCGCTCACCCGAGAGCCTTCGGCTCTCGAGTTCGCGTAAATGGGTCTGCAGATCTGCTCCAAGCCTTAATCGGCCTTGTAAAGATTATCGCTCACCCGAGAGCCTTCGGCTCTCGAGTTCGCGTAAGTGGGTCTGCAGATCTGCTCCAAGCCTTAATCGGCCTTATAAAGATTATCGCTCACCCGAGAGCCTTCGGCTCTCGAGTTCGCGTAAATGGGTCTGAAGATCTGCCCCAAGCCATAATCGGCATTGTAAAGATTATCGCTCATAATAATACCTGCCCCAAGCAATAACGGGTCTTGTGAAGATTATCGCTCACCCGAGAGCCTTCGGCTCTCGAGTTCGCGTAAATGGGTCTGCAGATCTGCTCCAAGCCTTAATCGGCCTTGTAAAGATTATCGCTCACCCGAGAGCCTTCGGCTCTCGAGTTCGCGTAAATGGGTCTGCAGATCTGCTCCAAGCCTTAATCGGCCTTGTAAAGATTATCGCTCACCCGAGAGCCTTCGGCTCTCGAGTTCGCGTAAATGGGTCTGAAGATCTGCCCCAAGCCATAATCGGCATTGTAAAGATTATCGCTCATAATAATACCTGCCCCAAGCAATAACGGGTCTTGTGAAGATTATCGCTCACCCGAGAGCCTTCGGCTCTCGAGCTCGCGTAAATGGGTCTGCAGATCTGCTCCAAGCCTTAATCGACCTTGTAAAGATTATCGCTCACCCGAGAGCCTCCGGCTCTCGAGTTCGCGTAAATGGGTCTGCAGATCTGCTCCAAGCCTTAATCGACCTTGTAAAGATTATCGCTCACCCGAGAGCCTTCGGCTCTCGAGTTCGCGTAAATGGGTCTGAAGATCTGCCCCAAGCCATAATCGGCATTGTAAAGATTATCGCTCATAATAATGCCTGCCCCAAGCAATAACGGGCCTTGTAAAGATTATCGCTCACCCGAGAGCCTTCGGCTCTCGAGTTCGCGTAAATGAGTCTGCAGATCTGCTCCAAGCCTTAATCGGCATTGTAAAGATTATCGCTCACCCGAGAGCCTTCGGCTCTCGAGTTCGCGTAAGTGGGTCTGCAGATCTGCTCCAAGCCTTAATCGGCCTTGTAAAGATTATCGCTCACCCGAGAGCCTTCGGCTCTCGAGTTCGCGTAAATGGGTCTGAAGATCTGCCCCAAGCCATAATCGGCATTGTAAAGATTATCGCTCACCCGAGAGCCTTCGAGTTCGCGTGTTGGGCCACACAGAGACAAAACGCGCTCTAATGGGACGCTTCGGGCCTTCGGCCCTACGCGGAGCTCGGCCTTCGGCCTCGCTTGGCCTCGCCGCGCCTTCGGCCCTCAGGTTTCGCTTGTAAGAGTGACGGGAGTGGCGAGTGTCCGCGTGGGCTCGCCCTTCGGGCCGCAAGCGGCCCTCGGGCTCGCGCGGAGAGCGCGCTCTGATGGGACGCTTCGGGCCTTCGGCCCTACGCGGAGCTCGGCCTTCGGCCTCGCTTGGCCTCGCCGCTCAGGTTCGCTTGTAAGTTACACGGATATGAATAGTTGAGCAACTCCTTCCTCCCGCAGCTCGGCCTTCGGCCTCGCAAAATTACTTGGGGGGACTCGCTTGGACGCTCGGGGTGAGGCTCCGGGCCTACGGCCCTCCGCCGAGCTCGGCCTGAGGCTCGCCCTTCGGGCTCGCGAAACCTTGTAATTATATACTTATATAGGATTTTCCTTTGTTCGGGACTCCCGCAGCTCGGCCTTCGGCCTCGCCAAAAATTTGAGGGGGGGGGACGTGCCCGAGCACTCTTATGGAGGCTCCGGGCCTTCGGCTCTCCGCCGGGCTCGGCCTGCGGCCTCGCAGCCTGAAGCTCGCCCTTCGGGCTCGCAAAAATTACTCGGAAATGGTTTTGCCCCGGAGGCCGCCATTTTGGATTTTTCCAAATTTTTTTTCTTGAAAATATTCTTGGGCCCCCCGAGTCCCCGCATGCCAAATCTCAACCCGCTCGGACAATTTTGAATTTTGGCCAAAAAAAAAATTTCATTTTTTGGCAAAAATTTTAATGCAGTTTTTTTTACCCGGCAATTTCCTACGACATTTGGTCGAGCACCTCCCACCCATCTCTCACCGTTTGGCTTTTAGGGGGGGCCAAACAATTTCCCATACAATTTTTTTTCCGAGCTACGAAAAAATTTTTTCCACTTTTGGAATCAGGGGACCGGTATCTCTCCGCATGCAAAATCTCAGCGCGCTCCGATCATTTTAAATTTTTGCCAAAAAAAAATTTCATTTTTTGGCAAAAATTTTAATGCAGTTTTTTTCGCCCGGCAGTTCCCTATGATATTTGGTCGAGCACCTCATACCTATCTCGCACCGTTTCGGTTTTCCATACAATTTTTTTTTTGGCGCTAGAAAAAAAAAAAAACTTTTTTTGGGATCCGGGGACCTATATCACTCCACCCACCGACTTGCAGCTCTCCCCGACCATTTTGAAAATTTGGCCAAAAAAAAAAGTCATTTTTTGGCAAAAAAAATGTCACCCCACCAAATCGCTCGCGGTTCCCTATGACATTTGGTCGAGCACCCCCCACCCATCTGGCACCGTTTTCGCAGGCAGGTCTCCAACTTTTTAGTTTTCCCACGTAGCTCGAATGTCAGAATTTTCTGGAGGTCACGGAGGTAGACCGCACACTTTATCAATACATCATCAAGGTCTCCGGATACTCCTTCTGGGAGAACAATTCTATACGTGAGAAATGAGTGGTATTGCAGCTTTATATAGTATTAATTAATTAAAACTAGTTTTTCGCGTGGTGCGCGGGGCGCGAGCGCCCCGCGGTACTCTGTGCTCTCTTCTTTTCTGTTTTGTTTTTTTGTCTTGTACTTGGACTTAACGTCTGAGAGGGGAGGGGGAGGGTAGGGGCGAGTTTGAGAGAGGAGTCGGAGATTCAAAATCTGCAATGGGAAGCGGAGAGCGGGAGAGAGATTTGCGAGGCGGGAGTTGCACTCGGTTTGACTTCTGCAAGCGGCCCTCGGGCTCGCGCGGAGAGCGCGCTCTAATGGGACGCTTCGGGCCTTCGGCCCTACGCGGAGCTCGGCCTTCGGCCTCGCTTAGCCTTGCCGCTCACCTGAGGGCCTTAGGCCCTCAGGTTTCGCTTGTAAGAATGACGGGAGTAGTGAGTGAGACTGCGCTCTAATGGGATGCTCCGGGCCTTCGGCCCTACGCGGAGCTCGGCCTTCGGCCTCGCTCGGCCTCGCCGCTCACCTGAGGGCCTTCGGCCCTCAGGTTTCACTTGTAAGAGTGACGGGAATAGGAAGTGTCCGCGTGGGCTCGCCCTTCGGGCCGCAAGCGGCCCTCGGGCTCGCGTGGAGAGCGCGCTCTAATGGGACGCTCCGGGCCTTCGGCCCTACGCGGAGCTCGGCCTTCGGCCTCGCTTGGCCTTGCCGCTCACCTGAGGGCCTTTGGCCCTCAGGTTTCGCTTGTAAGAGTGACGGGAGTAGCGAGTGTCCGCATGGGCTCGCGTGGAGAGCGCGCTCTAATGGGACGCTCCGGGCCTTCGGCCCTACGCGGAGCTCGGCCTTCGGCCTCGCTTGGCCTCGCTGCTCACCTGAGGGCCTTCGGCCCTCAGGTTTCGCTTGTAAAAGTCACGGGAGTAGGGAGTCTCCGCGTGGGCTCGCCCTTCGGGCCGCAAGCGGCTCTCGGGCTCGCGCGGAGAGCGCGCTCTGATGGGACGCTCCGGGCCTTCGGCCCTACGCGGAGCTCGGCCTTCGGCCTCGCTTAGCCTTGCCGCTCACCTGAGGGCCTTCGGCCCTCAGGTTGGCTTGTAAGTTACACGGGGCATATGAATAGTTGAGCAACCCCTTCCTCCCGCAGCTCGGCCTTCGGCCTCGCAAAATTACTTGGGGGGGACTCGCTTGGGCCTCGGGGTGAGGCTCCGGGCCTTCGGCCCTCCGCCGAGCTCGGCCTACGGCCTCGCGGCCTGAAGCTCGCCCTTCGGGCTCGCGAAACCTTGTACTTATATAGGATTTTCCTTTGTTCGGGGCTCACGCAGCTCGGCCTTCGGCCTCGCCAAAAATTTGAGGGAGGGGGGCGTGCCCGGGCACTCTTATGGAGGCTCCGGGCCTTCGGCCCTCCGCCGAGCTCGGCCTGCGGCCTCGCGGCCTGAAGCTCGCCCTTCGGGCTCGCAAAAACTTCTCGGAAATTGGTTTTGCCCCTGGAGGCCGCCATTTTGGATTTTTCCAAACTTTTTTTTCTGTTGTATATTCTTGGGCCCTCCGTGTCCCCGCATGCCAAATCTCAGCGCGCTCCGACCATTTTCAATTTTGGCCAAAAAAAAAATTTCACTTTTTGGCAAAAATTTTAATGCAGTTTTTTTCGCCCGGCAATTTCCTATGACATTTGGTCGAGCACCTCATACCTATCTCGCACCGTTTACATTTTCCATACAAATTTTTTTTCGAGCTAGAAAAAAAAAAAAACTTTGGAATCCGGGGACCCATATCTCCCCACATACCAAGTTTCAGCGCGCTCAAACCATTTTCAATTTTGGCCAAAAAAAAAATTTCACTTTTTGGCAAAAATTTTAATGCAGTTTTTTTCGCCCGGCAGTTCCCTATGACATTTGGTCGAGCACCTCATACCTATCTCGCTCCGTTTAGATTTTCCATACAAATTTTTTTTCGGCGCTAGAAAAAAAAAAACTTTTTTTTGGGATCCGGGGACCCATATCTACCTATATTTCGACTTTCAGCTCTCTCGGACCATTTTGAAAATTTGGCCAAAAAAAAAGTCATTTTTTGGCAAAAAAAATGTCACCCCACCAAATCGCTCGCGGTTCCCTATGACATTTGGTCGAGCACCCGCCACCCACCTGGCACCGTTTCGGCGGGCCGTCACTCGATTTCGTGCCCGTGCGCGGTAGCTCGAAAGTCGGATTTTTCTGGAGGTCACGGAGGTAGACCGCACACTTTTTCCATACATCATCTGTATCCAGGAGTGCTCCTTTTGGGAGAACAATTATGTCAATGAGAAATGAGTGGTAATGCAGCTTTATATAATATTAATTAATTAACTAGTTTTTCGCGTGGTGCGCGGGGCGCGAGCGCCCCGCGGTACTCTGTGCTCTCTTCTTTTCTGTTTTGTTTTTTTGTCTTGTACTTGGACTTAACGTCTGAGAGGGGAGGGGGAGGGTAGGGGCGAGTTTGTCATGGAGAGAGGAAGGAGTTTGGAGATTTAAAAATCTGCAATGGGAAGCGGAGAGCGGGAGAGAGATTTGCGAGGCGGGAGTTGCACTCTGTCTTTCTTGTGAAAGTGTGGGGGTGGGGGGATGGCCGTATGGGCGTTAAAAGGCGGTTTCAATGAGTCCAAACACGATGGGTTTATCTTGTATAATTAAGGAGTTGCTATGGTCACCTTTTCTGTTTTCATCATCAGAACAGTTCGATGACACCCTAATATTGCATCTTCATCTAATTTGTACAAATATTCTAAATATCAGTTCAGTAGGTTGAGGATAACGGTGCTAAAATTCAGTTGCAAGTATTGCCTAGAAAACAAAATACCTACCATACATTGCTATAACAATTACAAGCTAATGGCATTATAAATAGCGACGTTTACGATCAATGAATAGCGTAAAATTCAACATTATTAAAATTCGCTGCTCAATTCTTGACTGGAATTAATTCCTTAAGCGATGGAATGTATTTCTTCCATCTATGAATTGTGTAATAGGTATGTATAGCTTCAATGTAGCTATGTCTTTATAATGTTAGAGAAAAGATGAAGAAGAGAAGAGAAGACTACCTTCTTCAGTGTTTATATTAAAAGGACCATCTCGACACGTAATATTGAAACATAAATGAAATACCTACAGTGATTATATTAAATTTAGCGCCATCTATACACAGAAATGGAAACATAAATGAAATTAATTAATAACTTATTATTACATTTTAACATCTTTCGTACAATAAACATGGTTATTGTAACACCTACATTATAAATGAATTGAAAAATCAGCCTAAACACGATGCTTTTTTATCATGTGTAATTTAAGAGTTTGCTAATAGCGTTATTAGCTTGCCATTTCCATACCATCCCATCTGTCGTCATCATGAGATCAGCTCGGTGGTAGGTGCCTAACATAATATTGTATTAAATCAATGAGCAAAATTAGCTATGGCCCTGGTCACCTATAAACGCCATCGGCCGCTTACAGCGTTAACGCCACACGCTGAGTCATAATGCTTACTATAGAGCTGTACTGTTAGGCCCTGACAGACCATAACAGTACATATATCTCTTTAGTATGCATTGTGACGCAGCGTACGACTTGACACTGTAAGCCGCCGATGGCGTTTATAGGAGGCCAGAGCATATGCCATCTTATATTCGAGATGCACAAAACTATGACTAACCTAATATGCGCAGCAGCCCTGTAATTGATAGAAGACTGTGTCGCTCTAAGTTAATAGATACTGTTATATCGGTTGTCAATACAAATAAAGATTATTTTTTTGGTTTTAGCTAATAATGCTTGGCTACCAATAATGCAATCATGCTTGTTGATTATTGATGGCATTGCGTAGTTAGTATAATAGATTTCATGGTCGTGTCTGGTAAAACGTTTTGTTTTAAAAACAGCTTCTATTTAAAGGCATATAAAAAAAAAAACCTAACAACCTAAACCTGCTTATTTGCAGGGTAAAATATTAATTTCATGTCAAAGTGAGCAACTGTGATATGCAATTAACATTTGTTTTGCGGATATTAGTATTTATTGGTGCGCAGTGAGTGTTTTATGAAATTATATTGCTTTAAAAACACACACTTAAAAATTATGGTGTTAGGTGGAGCGCTAGAGTTTTATGATATATGAAGTGTACAAAAAGCCTGTTAGAAAATAAACCTGTATTATATTATATCCTGAAACAAATACTTGAAAGTGGCGAGGTGGATTTTACTAAAAGCCTGTTTTGTTTATGTAAGCAGTTGAGATTTGTGTAAATACGTTTATATATACCAAAATTAGTCATTATTCGGTATGTATAATCATGTTTACATAAATATCAATAAGTAACAAATTAAAACGATTAATTGCATACATATTTATTAAACAAAACGATAAACGGATAAAATATTTATCAAGTACAAATTGAATTAGTAAAATTGGGTGGTGAGGCTGGCCGAGTTCACAGGTTAGTGAAGTGAAAGCTGCGCGGCAGTCGATCCAAATTGCTGTTCATTCTGAAAAGAAAAAACAGGTAATTTATTGAATGCACCACCCCCTAGTCCTTTAATATGTCAATTCTGATATGATTCAGTATGTACATTTCATGTTATTGGAACTCCCTATGTGGTGACAGAATAGAGTAGCTGTGCATCCTCTTATTTACCTGGGTATTATAAATAGTTGACGTGAAGTAAAAATCTATTCAAGAGTACATTTTAGTGATGCTAAAAGCTCTTAAGCAAATTTACGTTGCATCCTCAAATAGTATAAAGGGTCGGCAACGCGCACGTGTTTCCTTGCAGACCTCTAGGCTGCGATATATCCACCGTTACGTGGACCCGTATACTTGTTTGTCAGTGTCGTTATAAAAAAAAATGAGAAATTTGCATTTTAGAGTCAATTTAATTGATTGTTGCAAGGGTCCATTGATAACGGTGGGCGGGGGCGGCGTATATCTCGGTGTTTAGGCAAAACAATATATATATACTTTATTGTTCATAAATTAGACTTCACAAAGTTAATGATAACATAATAATACGCTATATCACTAATATAATATTACATTGACATGAGTAATGATAATATCACTATAGAGTAATTTCCTTAAGCACCATTAGTAATAAGTCTTTGTAACCTATAACTTGCATGTTTGGTTTATCTGTAAATGTAAGTTGGTTAATTAATAAATAAATATATATATATATATATTATATTACTTACAAAGTACGTTGCTTCAGGTCTTGATTGGTTTTTCTTATGTTTGAAGCGGTTGATTCTGCTCTCGACGTCGGCGTGAGGTGTCTCGCATGCGACATAGTTTGTAGTTGAATGTTTATCGTCTCTGTAAAAATTAAGTAATGCTTACAGCAAGTGTTTATTGTTATTATATTAAATAAATGAATAAAAGTTATATACAGTTCTGATTTGGTACTTACAATGTAGATTAGCTGATGTTTGTAGAGTTTGATTCTGTCTGGCGTGCGCCATCTTTGAGGCAGGCGTCAGGCATTCCTGTCAAAATAAAATTATAATTATCAGTTTGCAGTGATGATTCCATTTTAATTTACGCTACAGTATTTTAGGAACGACTATACTTCGTTTAGCTTCAGCTCTCTTAATCTTCTAACTTATTCGCGTTAGAATCGATTTTGCCTCAACAGGTCTTTCTGGGTTTTTATAAAAAAAAATAACCTCGAAGATTATGATGATTACACCTTAAATTTTTTATGATAATTAATTTATATCTGTTGCCGCCATAACAACAAATATTAAAAAAGAATAAAATAGATATTCAAGGGGACACCCATACAACAAACGTGTTTGTGAAACCTTCGTGCGTGAGTCCGACTCGCATTTGGCCGATTTTTTATTTACATACCTGTTATTCATTTTTGTTCCCGAGTTCAAACATAGAGTAAGCAGCAGCAAGGCGAAGCGCGTTGTTCTCGAAAACCAGTGGCGCGATCGTACTTGTGACATTCTGTAATTGTAACATAATAAAAATATAATCGCTGCAAGCAATTAGTATCGACAGATTTTGTATTAGATTTACGAATAAATGGTGTACTCATTTTTAAAGCTAATAAAAACAAACATTTTAAATTACTTACAAAACAATACGTTGCTACAGGTTTCAATCGTTTTTCTTACAATTGAAGCGGTTGATTCTGTTCTTGGCGTAAGGAGTCGATCGCGAGGTATGCGGCAAATTTGTAGTTTGCTCAACATTTCTGCAAAAATAATTCATGATTACCAGAATATTATATTATTATTTTGATTACAAGTGTCCATTGGTATATATAATTATGGTGACCATTTTTATTCTGGCCTTGCTAAAAACATGATAAGTAGCATGGATGCCTTATGTATCGTTTACAGAATATTATTTGCAATGAGAGATGTTATATTTAGAGTACTTTAATTGGGGAAGTACGTCCACCTGTAAAATAGACTGCAGCTATAGTAGAAGTATGCGGTTTTGTTGTTCTGGTAGCTAATAATAATTGCCAGAGTGTTGAGAGTTAAGGATTTGCAACGAATCTCCAAGTAAATAAAGGGTCGGTAACGCGTCCGTGTTTTTTTTAGACTCTCAAGTCTAGTAGGGCCGAAAGCCCGCAGCGTCCCATTAGAGCATATCGTGTTTATATGTGGCCCAATCGAGTGAGCGGTAACTTTATTGAGGCCAATTAAGAGTTGGAGCATTTCTTTTGATCCACCTACATAGTTATGATGCTAATTATAAAATAATACACATATTTAAGTACACGTATTTCCAAAGCTTTTTTTTTATGAAGTAATATTAGATGATTTCATTGATGCTTGTAGAAGTCGATACTGTTTGGTGTGCGATGTCGGCCGACGCGGTTATAGTTGTGTGTATAGTGAAAACAAAGTTACTGATTATTATTTGCAATAGCATTACTTTACAATGAGTGGAACATATATAGCTGAATAGAGACATTTTAATCTACTTACATATTTAATGAATGATGTTTCCGAGCACGTACAGAAAGCTGCGGAGTTGGGCGTGTTTTTTTCGCAGACTGCGACGGATGCAACGGCCGCTGTGGTTGTGTGATGCCCATGGATATCTGTAGCTAAATGTGAAATTCAATCTGTCCAAGAGATCATCTAAAGAAGAACTAAAAAATTATTAGAGATGAAAAAACGACTGATTGTTTTAGTTCTAACATGTTTTCAACTCGATATGGAAACATGTAGGTAACAGGCGGCAACCACGGGAAGGTAAATCAATCAGTCTTGCTTGAGGGATCACTGCAACTGTGAGCTACTCCTCAAAGCCATTCGCCAAATTAACTACCAGAATGTTATAACGTCCCAGTAGTTAAAATAGATGCAAACCCAATGCAATTCGCAACCGGTTGCAAATCTGTATTGCCTTGGACTCGCCTCCGCCCAAAAGGGGAGACCACTTCTCCCCGGGGTATGAGATGAATGAAGGTGAGTATATGGAAACAGCAATATGAAAAAAGCAAATGTGTATAATGACTAAGACAAGAAAAGAGTTGCGCGAGTATAAGTACAATTGAGTTGCTAATTTTCGAGTGAGAAGAATGCACAAACCCCGTTTAAAAATCTTTACAGTTAAAAATATATCCTTAAATCGGACCAATACACCTATTAGAGTAGCTGAACAGAACGTTATGACAATGTGGCCTTAAGATGCATTTACAGTCTAACAACAACTGACATTGGAAAAGAACAATCGTATGCTATATGAATTGAAATACTTTAGACAACGGTCATCATCCTAAGAGAAAATGCAGCAAAAGCTGTATTATTTCTTAGGATGATAAGTGATCCGTTTAATAGAGAAGCGATAGTAAGGCCAAGGACAGAACACGCGTGTGGCAGACGGCAGAAGAACGAAATGGCGGTACTGAGTGTGAGTGCAATCGACGTACTGCGGGGAGTGATTCCGGAGGAGAGATTCGTAAAGGTGAGTGTCACACACTGTGCAGCACACGGGTCGACCGGAAGGGGCGAGTTAACCGACTTTGCCGCTGCTTGGTTTTTATGCGAGCCTAAGACATTAATTATGTACAGGCGACACGATTCCCGCACTGCCAGTCGACTGTGGAAAGCCACAGTCGGCTGGCAGTGCGCGATCGTGTCGCCTATATATAAACAATGCCTATATAGTAGAGGTTCCAGTGTACAGCAAACGGTGAGTGAGTCTCTGTTGACGATCGTTTCCACTGACAATGCCGTCGACAATGGATGCGTAGCGGATTGAGAATTAACTTAAAAATATAATACATATATATAATATTTATAAATAAAAAAAAGATATTTGTTTACGGTGTTTAATAAAATGACAGGTGACATTATAAAATAAAAAATTAAAATTTTAGTTAGGATTTATATCAGTCATTATTATTGTCAGTGATTGCGGCCAGTGAGTAGGTATAATTTGAAAACGTAATGGATTTTTTTTGATACAAAGAAATGGGCAAATTTAAAGTAATGTAAATTGTGTGTGCGTGCATGTGTGTTATTTTTTTTAAACACCATTAATCAGTAAATACATATTTCTCAGGTGCTAAATAAGTAGATACTTACTGATTAATAGGATATTATGCCATGTAAGACGGGTTTATAAGGCAGTCAATTTAGTCAGTATGTGGCAAATAATATGTCAATCGGTTAAAAAAAAAATATCAATACAATCTTGTAAGTTAATAATTACACACAAGTATATTAATGCAATCTCGGAATATGTCAAGTTACAATATTGTCCCCTAGATAGCGTGATAAACGTTACTAACAAAATTATAATACTCCGCATTTTTTTTTTGCGGTTGGCGCAATATTTTTTTTTTGCGCTGATAAAACGTATCTCTCTTTTTACGTTTCCATTGTTTTGAACGCAATACTTTTTTTGCGTTTATAATAGGTATCTTTCTTTTTACCACTTTGATTTGTTGATGTATGTATTTATTGTTTTTTTTTTCTCCATAGCTTATGTTTTTGATGGGTGATAATCTCAGCCAGACTGTTGACCTTGGTGAGTTGATGGTATCTTGGGTGATGTTGATTTTCTTCTTCACACTTTTGACATCAATTTTTGTGATGCATCTTCCTTTTTATGTTACTTAGCAGCTAATTACAAAATTTTATAGAATAAAGTTTTATTATGAAATAATTAAACAAAGTTAAAATTGCACCAGTTCAATACATATAATGCATGTCCAAACTACTTTCAAAAATATTTTGCAAAAAATAAAGTTTGTATTTGAAATTACAGGTAGTTATTGTGATATTTAAGTACCCTAATAACAATGTTCTTTGTATTTGCCAATTTTCATCTGACTTCTTGACATATTATCTTCTTGTTTCTTTTCTTCAATGTTAGTTTATCAGAGCTTCACGATGTGCGAATAGTTGAATGGAAAGGACGATTTAGAGAACGAACTTGTATCTTCACGATGTGAATAGTGGAACTGAAGAGACGACTCCGAGAACTCGTGTTTTCCTAATGTGACATAGTGGAGCAGAAGAGACGTTTCCCGCATATTAATTGTAAGTGTAACACAATCGATGAGTCAGACGATAAACTGTTGTAAATAGGTAATGTTTCTTGCGTAGTTTACTTTCTTCATTACCTTTAAGTAAAATAAAATTCTTCTGCGTTACACTCTCACCAGAGTGATCGTGATCATCGCCAGTTACACAATGCAACACCAAGGCTTCGCAAACTGTCGCCCTCCTGATACATTCGTGAAGGGGACCATCGACGGCGGCTTTTATTCGATCCGTGTCCAACTCAGCGACGATTTTCTCCTGAATACTATGTAATTCGTTCTCAAATTAACATCATGGCCAGTTCTCGTAATGATTTCGTTATACTTAATATAGCTGAAAGTATCAATTGATCATCGAAATCATTTAGCGTCCATTGTTTGATGATTGCTGGATGTCTGCGATGAAAAACTACAGCTTCGAAGGTTTCTTCTAAATGTGTTTAAAATATGACGCGATGGCAGGTCTTCACAGATGAAAAGGGCAAATTGTGATTTTCAAATCCACGAAATTTAATTTGCTATACCTTATTTACAATGATAAGTTGTATCATTGTTACATTAATTTAAAGTACCTAGAATACTTCAATAAAACAAAATATTGAAAATATTAACCTAATCTTAACATACTCCGAGATTTCATTTTAACGTTATAGATTTTTAGTGTATAATATTACAAGACTTGTTACTAAAAGTGTTATAAAAAGACTAAGGTTAGTATTAAAACGGAATATTTTAATATTTTAGTGTTATTAAAAAATTTTGCCACATACTAATTTATAATTTCATGATAGAAGTTTCATGATAAAAATTCTATAGAGTTTAGAATGGAAAAAAATTAGGTTATTTAACCTGTTGCCTACCGGTCCCTGGGATCCCAGAGCTCATTACAAAAGAATACTATTGTTTATTTTTTTCGCCGGGAGACCACGGCTCTAGACATATTGATTGAGCGAGTTGCAGTTGAATGGCAAATGTGCTTCATCATACATTATCTGGTGTGGTAAAATTCAATTAGTATTTGTATAATGTTAGTCATGTATTGATTAAGCGAGCGGTCTATTGCGATCGAATTTACGCGTCACGGTACAAAATAACCGGTATTCGGCATAATTTGTCACGTAATTCGATCGCGAGAGGCGACTTCCTCAATCAACATATCACTATTTTCGTGTTTACTATTATTAATGGAATAATCTATTTTTTTTTTAATTGATAAGGCCAATAAAATTATCATGAAAGGCAAAGGTTGCAGAGGGGCAATTTTGCTCCATCATACATTGTCTGGATTGGTCAAGTCCGATAGGTTGTATAATGTTAGTCATGTATTGATTAAGCGAGCGGTCTATTGCGATCGAATTTACGCGTCACGGTACAAAATAACCGGTATTCGGCATAATTTGTCACGTAATTCGATCGCGAGAGGCGACTTCCTCAATCAACATATCACTATTTTCGTGTTTACTATCATTAATGGAATAATCTATTTTTTTTTTAAATTGATAAGGCCAATAAAATTATCATGAAAGGCAAAGGTTCCAGAGGGGCAAATTTGCTCCATCATACATTATCTGGATTGGTCAAGTCCGATAGGTTGTATAATGTTAGTCATCTATTGATTAAGCGAGCGGTCTATTGCGATCGAATTCACGCGTCACGGTACAAAATAACCGATATTCGGCATAAATTGTCACGTAATTCGATTGCGAGAGGCGACTTCCTCAATCAACATATCACTATTTTCGTGTTTACTATTATTAATGGAATAATCTATTTTTTTTTTAAATTGATAAGGCCAATAAAATTATCATGAAAGGCAAAGGTTGCAGAGGGGCAAATTTGCTCCATCATACATTGTCTGGATTAGTCAAGCCCGATAGGTTGTATAATGTTAGTCATGTATTGATTAAGCGAGCGGTCTATTGCGATCGAATTCACGCGTCACGGTACAAAATAACCGATATTCGGCATAATTTGTCACGTAATTCGATCGCGAGAGGCGACTTCCTCAATCAACATATCACTATTTTCGTGTTTACTATTATTAACCGAATAATCTTTTTTTTTTTAAATTGATAAGTCCAATAAAATTATCATGAATGAAAAGTCGCTTAATCAATATGTTATGTTTGTTCACTATTTGTTTGTTTTAAATAAATTTTCGTAAAAAATATGTACACACACACACACACACACACAAATACATAAAAGATAACTTATAATTCAATTTAGTGAGATAATAGCGAGCAACCTATTGTAACAGAATCGCGAGTCGCGGTGCAAATCCATTATTTGCCACGCGATGCAGCTACAAGGGGCGGCTTGTTCAATTTACATGTTACTACTACTGTTTATGTGTCTTGGATAGGTGCTTCAAACAAAAGTGCCTCTGGCAGAGCAGAGGCCGTAGAGGAGTTGATATACTCCATCTTACATTATTTTTTGTTCAAAGGTGCCTTTGACGGAGTAAAGGCTGCAGAGAAGTCAATATAGTATCTTACATTAAGTTTTTGTTGAAATTCTGAAATGGGATATTATAATTCAGGCATATGGTATTTAATGTAATTGCGTAAACTGCCCGTTGTATTACTGAATCGCGACTCGCGATGCAAATGTTCGGCTTATTCAATCAATATGTTTGCTATTTTTATGCTTTAGTTAGGTATTTTTAAACAAAGGTGCCTTTGGTGGAACAAAGGCTGCAGAGGAGTTTATATACTCCATCTTACATTAATTTTTGTTTGGAATTCACAAATTGCGATGTTAGAATAGTGGTAATTAAGCAAGCGGCGAGTGGTTGTGATCGAATCGTGATTCGCGGTGCTAACGGTCCGAGTAATCGGTAGTTAACCACGCGATGCGATCACAAGAGTGTGTAAAAACTTTTTTTTATAGGATATGCTTGAAATATTGATTCCAAGTGTACGTACCTAAATAATTTCAACAGTCGCAAATCACGATGACAATAATTATAACTGATATTGATTGACTTACAGTTTAAGTAAAAAAGGTAAAACTTTCGAATTTCAATTGATTGAAAAATGGGTAATAGGTTCAAATTTGAGACGGCAATTATATTCAACTATTTGTTTTAGGATGTGGTAAGTGTATATAATCATATTGAAATAGTTTTAAATGTCACCTTGGTTTAGAACGGTTCGATGGGGAGATAAATAGGTAGCTATTAAATACGCAAAGTAATATCAAATTATTTTTATATTGTGCCAGATTATAATGTAGATAGATTACGTGAATGATATACAAGTAGGAAAATAATATAAAAAATATATATATACATAAATAAATAAATAAATATAAGGGATTGAGATAAGCTCGACCATGAATAACAATTCCGGCCGAGCTTATTTCAATCCCTTATGACAGTTAATTCTCAATCCGCTACGCATCCATTGTCGATGGCATTGTCAGTGGAAAAGATCGTCAACAGAGACACACTCACCGTTCGCTGTACACTGGAACCTCCACAATGCAGCTCGCATAAAGGCCAAGCAGCGGAGAAGTCGGCTCGCTCGCGCCGTCCGGTCGACCTGTGCGTTGAACAGCATATAACAATCACCCTTACGAACCTCCCGTCCAAAACCGCTCGCCGCAATACGTCGATTGCAGTCACATTCAGTACTGCCATTTCGTCCTTCTTACCGAATACCACAACGCGTGATTTATCCTTGGACCGTAATCGTTCCCTATTAAACGGTTGGTCGTCTCTATATATCAATCCTAATAGCTGTGACCGCCTCTTCCACTGTGATTTGTTAATCAAACCGAAGTCGCATCTCAAGGCCTCAAACTCACAAATTCGGTTTAACTTCACAATAAATGCAATGGTAAATTTAATGACATACTACGATCCGTAAAGACCCGCAAACAAAAGAATGTGATTATAGTCACGAAAAAATGAACAACAGTTAACTGTGACAGACTCCTAGCAATTATCTTTTTTCATCTCATTCATTAGTGTTGTGATGAATGTATGAAATAAAATTAAAAAAAATTCACAGTTGCCATGTCAACATGATTGCATATAGTAAGAAGAAAAGAAAAAAATAATTACCTTTCGAATAGAGGTGAACAATCTACAATGTTTAAGGGGAAGCTCTACTTTTACATTTATAATAGTTGCGGATATACTACATTATTTGCCATACATCTGTTATTAATGACCCTATCAGCTAGCGTTAAAATTTTAATATCATCTCTATTTTGCACGCGGCCTAATGCAACATAAAGTTGGCCGTGACTAAAAACATCGGAACGTAAATCGACGCCTACCCGGTTGATGGTCTGGCCCTGACTCTTGTGAATAGACATCGCGTAGCACACCTGTAACGGAAACTGTTTTCTTAACATCTGAATGGGACTATTTTTCTCTATTTCGGCTTTAAATGAAATACGAGGGATCAAAAAATGCTCTTCTGGCTTATTAGGCTTTGTGACTGTAATGAGATGAGGTGTGGCTGATTCGACTATTACTTTGGTTCCGTTCAATAAGCCATCCGCAATGCTGAGATTGCGGGTGACCATGCAAACGCAACCAATTTTTAATACTAAATCGTGTTCGGGAACGCCCTTGGGTTGAAATTTATTTAGGACGTCGGGCCCTAAAAAAAGTTCGTCGGTATCATCACTAACGCATCTGTCAACGGAAAAGAAATGCATCGCTTCTGTCGGTAAGAGTGATAGAATTGAGTCGTTAATCTCTTTGACGCCCGCGTTGTGAGTTGAAAGTATAGCCCTTCCGGCGCATATACTCGGCTCGGCCATGACGGCAAAGGGAAAAACAAATTCAATCAAATCGCTCAGTTCCGTTACGTGAGAGATTTCGGAGAGGTCAATTAAGTTTTGAAGATTTCTACCTACTTTGAGGCGCACGGCCGGCAAAAGGTTGGATCCTATGTCCAGCAAGAATTTGGAGAATTCGGGATCAGTTTGACGTTGGGAAGTCACCAGTGAGAAAATTTTTAATTTTTGCCAGACCAGCGATGATTTTACCGAACAATTAATAACGTCAGAGTCTGTCAGTGCGTTAGACACTACGGGGGGAATCTGACGAAAATCGCCAGCGAAAATAATGACTTTACCACCAAATATCAAGTTTGTTTGCATTAAATCTCTAAGAGATCGATCGAGCATGTGAATCAAATATTTATGCGCCATAGGGGCCTCGTCATAGATGACGACGTCAGAATTACGGATTAAATCTGCGCGTTGAGATCCGTTAGTCATGTTCCAATACCCAAGGTCGTCCGGGAGACTGATTGGAAATTTAAACATACTATGAGCCGTCATACCGTTCGGATAGTTCTGTGCAGCTATTCCCGAGCTAGCTGTACACAACACGATACCGCTCAAATCGCCGCGCACGTGCGATGTAATTAAATTTAATAACAACGTCTTCCCCGTACCCGCCGGACCATCAACAAATATTGCCGTGTCGTGATTGTCGCGGAACTCTTTATCGGTTAACAGTTCGTGTACGTAATCGTACACGGCCCGCTGATCAACTGAGAGTTTGGGTAACCAAACACCTACGAATCGATCGAGTAGCTCCCTATCATATTCGACGCGCTCGCGACCTAATTCCGTGGTATCGTCCTGTACCTCCGGAAGTCCCTGCTCCATCAGGTTGCTACCGTGCCTGAGGAGTAACCTATTGATAACTATGAGACTTTTCTCATATGCCCTATCTATTTGACTCGCCGAAACCCTTCTGATGAAATCTTCGCTCAGTTGATCTTTGAAAGTTTCCCACAGAGGCGAGACTGGGACACCGTTGACCGCTAACATGACAAAAAAGTGGCGTAAACGCGTCGCGGTCATAAAAGTAGATGCTTCCTCCATTGCTCTGCGGTACTCGGACTCGTCATTAGCAATTCCGACTGCTCTCGCTGCATCTTGGAATGTGGTGCAACCGTCACCACCCAGTCTGATGAGGTCCTCATAACTGCGGCAGGGAAACGCGGACAAGAGTACGCGCAGATAAAATTGTTCACCTCTATTTGGGGCGACCCAGAACAGACGCGCTACCGTTTCACCCCTTTGTCTACGCGTGGCGAATTTACCATTAGTTAATTCGTGAATCGTAACATTCATGTTAGGCCTTTTATTATGAACAATATATTGTTCATAAAAGTCTAAGTATGTCAGATTGTCAAATTCGGCGCCCTGCGGTCTCGCGAAATACGAGAGCAGGTCGCTACTTGACCCTTCTATAGCTTTCATTACATTGCCTGCCTGAAAAGCGACATTCTGTTTAGTTGGCAAATGTACCGATAACATGGTGACCGCCGGTTCGAGAGCTGTTAAATCGTAATTAAATATCCTCCACGCCGCGTCGCACGACCCGATATATCGCTTAGTTACGTAAATCTCTATCTCGTTATTACGGATCTCTTCCGGGATTAACGTTACACGAGCAGCGTCCGTGCCTTTTGTGATATACTTGAAAAGATATTTAATAACTGATCGCGCCGATGTCACCTCCAAATTCATATGACAGTCATACTTCAACAGCATGGCGGCGTTGTAGGGTACAACCCATAAATCGTTGACGGTCACGTCTCTACCGCGATATTTAATAGTTGCTTCGTTGCTACCGTCGCGACGCAAATGAATAAAGCCTTTGTCGTCACAGAACGTGACGTTAGTTTCCCGTTTGGGAAAATAACGTGTGCATTTCTGGGATTCTGAATCCCAGCACTGCAAGTCTGTTCGGTAGTCGATTCCGCAAGGTCCGTGAATCATATGAGTCAGGACCGCTTTTCGGAGTCTACCGTTTGCTTCTGTCGGACTGGGGATGTCAGCTCTTACAAAACGATCAATGTCGATGTTTTGCACGGGACCGTTCTCCACTCTAAAGCAGATGTGGGCGTGAGGAAGACCTCTTTTTTGAAACTCAATTACGTGCATCAGGTACATGCGCTCGCCAAACCACTTGCCAGACCGAAGGTCAGTCAACAGCTGGGCGAGTTTTAACTGAAAGACTCGCGAGCACAAGACTGGAGAAGGGTTTTGTCCCGGCGGTGTTGACTCCTTTATCTCAGGCCATTTCGGATTACACGTCATTGTGAGGAAAAAGGACGGCTGGCCCAGCCTATTCATCAAGGCAATGGCGTCCAGGTATTTACGCTTCATGTATCGCTCGGAACCCGTAAAACTGCTCGGTAGATATACGCCACCGGGAACGACGCCGCCTTCGCCCTGTATGGTTTCGTCGTTACGAATTTGAAAAGGGACATCGGCGTTATCGACATTATTATTGCTATTATTATGAGCTAATAACTCATCTAGTGGGGCTATTCTTAGTCCTCCACTATCCCGGTTTCTACCGGTTTGCATGCTATGATTAAAACGTAATCTGACATCTAAAATTCTACTGTACATATCTACAATCCATTCTTCGGACAAACGACCAAAATGCGAAAAACGCGACTCTGAAAGTAAAAGGCAACGGACGTACTTGTTAATCGTTAATTTTGTATTATGTTTATCTGTCATAGCGGGATGCCAGCCCGGGTTACCGTGGGGATACAACAAAGGATATTGAAAACTTTCATACAACGGATGCTGGATGTCGACTGTGTGTGGTTTTTTTCCTCCGACTCTCCAGATGGCAATGCAACGCGGAATATAACGTTCTTGTTCTGTACTAATGATTGCAGCTACTTCGTTACCAACGGGACGATCCCCGAGAATGTTACCGTGACGTGCTCGCGACGTGGATTCAAATACTAAATGGGCGTGTTCTGACGTCTCCAGACTTAAACGTTTAAAACAATCGATGTAGGGATTGACTTCATGCATGAAGTGTGAAATCGATCGGATCACCTCCATATCGAGGTTTCTACCTAGAGCGATCCTCTCGCGCTCGTCATCGTCTTGAATGTAAAGACCGATCGGATTGGTAGAGTCAGTGTAACTCAAATCGAAAACTCTATGATAAACGCGGCCCTGAACTTTGACAAAGGAAATGCCCGTTTCGGGATATTGGAAACCGTGAGAAGTTCCCAAGGCGCTAAAAGCGAATAAATTATTATAAGCTCTCGAACTTCTAAGAAAAGAAGGATGAGTGTAGAAATCCTCGGTAAGAGGAGGGAAGTCCTGTACCTTGTAGGCACCGTCACCACCACAGCACCACATTTTACGCGACGACTCTTCGTCGTACAGGGGCGAGAGACAATAACGACATTTGTAAATGTCGGAACTCAATAAAGAACACTTTTTCAAACTAAAAGTTTCAATGGGATTCAATTCATCTCCGCTGCGTTCACCTATTAGAATAGACGGATTGCGTAAGCTAACAGGGACATTTCGATTAGATTGTTCGTAGCGCTGCCGGGCAGCCCTTTGAGCATCGGGATTTTTTTCTAAATAACGGTTTACTGCGGCTTTATTAACATTTGGGTTTTTTTGGTGATAAATAGTTACTGCGGCGATTTTCGATGCCCGGGTTTGTACGTAGTGTGTTTTCGCGGTTTCCCTATTCAACTGCGGGTTCATTTTAGCGTATTTTAAAGCAGCGTTTAGATGGGCATTCGTGAAGCTAGCCGTTCTACCCCTTTTCTGTTTCATGGGTCGCCCCCGCGGTTTTTGCCCCTCAATTTCGGATTCCACCGCTGGAGTTGAAGGCAAACGATCCAAAATTACCGTTGGTTTTAAATACGATAATTTTAAATCTGGTGCATATTGCGCGATCTGATTGGCTGACAATTCCGCTATAGGCAATCTCTCTAGAACGACATCTGGTTGGTGAGATGATAATTTGGGATCAAAAGTGCAAATTTGTTTGGTGTACGGAGCCAGTTCAGAAATTGGTATTCTCTCTAACACTACTACCGGTTCGCAAGAAGTTAATTTTAAACCTTCAACTGCTGGAGCAGTTTCGTCAACCGGAAGTCTGTCTAAAACTACTGCTGCAGTACGAGATGGCAAGTGAACGCGGGAAGAGATTAAACTAATTCTATTAATCTCGTACTGATTGTTACCATACGAGATTATGGTGAACAACAGCTTCGCGAGTGTTTTGATGCTCGGGCATCGAAACAATCGGGCTGCATACAGTGCACGTCTGTCGGGGTGGTGTGTGTTGAATTCATCGACACCGTGACTGTTAAAATAATAAAATGCATTATCATACCGCCAAAAAGATACTGTGTTGTTAAATCCCGTAAAAATGTACCTATCTCGTAAATCGGAATGATCAGCATTAAAAACAATGTTCCCTAAAGTTGCCTCAAGTTGACTTAGTTGCGCGGTATAATTTTGCAGTGATGTTGGATACAAGCCATTGTTTAGCCAGCTAGTGGTTGTTGTTGCCAAATGGTTCCCTACCCGTATATCGGAAGGTAATTCGTCTACAGCTAAATACCTTTCAACGTTACGGTCGTACCAAGTCGCCTCGGGGCGTTTTTCGAGATAAAGACTATGACCATTATTCAAAATACAATCAATTTCCGCGGTAGTGAATGGCGCGCGATTATTAATGCAAGAATATGTAGTTGCACATGCTGACATAGCAACACATTGTGAATTAATACCTTTAAAAAGGCGAACATCGCCCTGGTGCGTAGATCCTAACAGAATAATTGATTAGTATCGAATTAGTATTGTTAAAAAAAACGATTGATTATTGGTTAATGCCAATATGTGAGAATAATTCAAATATTAGTTGTTTTGAATCATGCAATTAATAGTATTTAATATAATTCATAAGTGCCAGGTGTTAAGAAATAGCAGAAAAACTTGCTTTAATCAATAGTTAAATGATATGATAAATACGATCAAAGACATTTATTGTAGACGACCCACCCCGGCTTCGCACGGGTGCAATGCTGATGCATGTATTATACATATAAACCTTCCCCTTGAGTCACTCTATCCATTAAAAAAAACCGCATCAAAATCCGTTGCGTAGTTTTAAATAGGGACAGAGAAAGCGACTGTGTGTTATACTATGTAGTGAACAGGTATTTAAATTGTAATACATATAATTTATTGTTTAATGAATTGTTTTAGAAAAATTATTACTAATGAATAATGATATTTTTACAGTAGCAAGCTTTTAAATAATTATAGGTTATTGGTGTTCGCGTAATATCAAACAAACATAGCATTGTTAAATTATGAAAGTCGTTATAAAAAATATGAAGCCTTATAGCTAATGATGAAGTTAGTAAGATAAATAATAGGTAAATACCTTAGACGTGTAGTGTTACTTCAGAAACAAATGTTTTACAAAAACAATTTTGCGTAACTTTTGTATCGCGTACTATTTTCGTGTTAAAAGTATTATTAATTATTCACTCGTTACCTGTACGCGTCTGTAAATAAGTATTAAAAAAAAACTTTAACATTATCAAGCTCAGGTGAATTGTGTTAAAAATAAAATACCTACTATTTGACATATACAAAACGGCAAGAACACAGCTTTTATTTTGATTTGATATCTTTTATTAGGCAAAGTCACTAACAGCATAAGGTAATAATGATTTTTGCAAGTGCCGGATAATAGATTGCAGATTCAACATAGAGAGTATAGGTAATAAAGTCATTGTTGCATAACATATTTATAGGGATTTTAAAAGCCATACCATTATTACGTGATTATATTTATAATTTCAATAGGTCAATCGCGTTTACGTTCTGTGGGTGCTGCAATGTGTCAAATATCGGACCTAAAAAAAGGAGTTACTTCCAATGTCTGAATTAATTTTTTTTTATATAAAGTTTATTATAAATTTTTATGTATACAGATTTTATTTCAAAAAAGAATATTGTGTCATTCCAAAGGACAGACTTAAGGCCTTATTTATAATGTTATCGGCCAGTCAACCTTAGGTCAAATTAATTGTAATCGTAATATGATATCACTTTAATGATGACTTTATATCGGCAAATATATATTTAGAAAATATTAATTCCTAGTAAGTACGTTTCTTAAATAATGAGTCAATGAAATTAATTACGTTACAAACTACTAAGACAAATAAGGTTTAGGTACCTAACTTTTAAGACCTCGCCACATTCAACGCGGTAGCGGCGCGGTCGCAGTTTGCGCGCGGCCCCGCGCTGATCTGAATGCACGGAACGTTATGAGCTATGTCACACCGGCCCGCGCTCGAACCTGCGACCGCGCCGCTACCGCGTTGAATGTGTCGAGGCCTTTATTCTACGCTAAATTAAATATCGACTTTACACCTCCCTCACTACCCATGTTCAAACTGTAATCAATTTTCCGGTCCCTAATACTAATGGATAAGATATAGTTGCTTTAAAGACAATTATTGTTGTAACGACACCTAAAATATTAAAATCCATTCAGCAGTTACTTCATTGAAACACAGAAAAAACATACATGTATATAAAAACTATGAGTAAAAATTACCTTTTACATGCAACACTATTCAGTAAGTAGATGTTCGTTGACATAAAAATTGTACTAAGTATGTTGGTGCTGGTTTAGAATGGTTGAAAAATGAAGTAAGTAACGTTTGTAATTATTGTAAACACAGTCGATTGTTCGAATGAGCGCGGAGTTTTAACGTCAAATTAAATTAGTATGTACCTGTATACAATATGTAATATTTATAAGTAAACATTTTTTCCCATAACGGAGATATCATTAAACACATTTTAGGCTGTTGTGAATGACAATGACATCTAAAGTGGTCTCAGTTTATCATGTTACAAAACAACCAAACGAATGTAATAATCTCAATTTATATTACAACCAGAATCATACACGTAACATAGAGACATTATGATAACAACGTAAGAGAGTGTGGGTTGTTGTCAGATCAAAAAAGTATCAAGTTGTTAGCAAAATTTAAAATTTCACAATCTGAAAAATGTAAACCATCTAAAACATTGACACCAGCCAAAATATAATATCTATGGCAGTGTGGTACGTATGCATTGCCGCAATAATGCTGACAAATTCAATCTACATAAGAATGTTAATAAAGACGCTTTTAAACGAATTCAGTTGCTGCGCATCAATATTGGGCGATGTGCGTTTGTTGTACTGGACTGGCAACTAAGAGATATGTAAGTAATAACCTGTTATTGTAATCATTACAAATGATTTTCGGAAAGATAGGTACCTACATTAATAAAAAACAACCTCTAAAACCGGATCATATATATAAATGTTACTATTAACAGTGACCAATTTAGATGTCATTTGTCATAAATATTCTGTTGAATTGAATAAGACTACATTATTAGAAGAAAACAATAAATAATAACTTACCCACGGCGATGCATTCGAAGTTTTCCTCGTGTTCACCTGTGATACAAATAAATTCATTAAGTATTTTTAAATAGTTTACTCGAATTGCAGACTACAATATAGGGTCGTTGCGCCGGTTCTCGTCACATTAGTGGAGTTGCCAACATTGTGACGGGAAAAGGATATGTTGAATCTTGATCTGATTTCATAAAAACGCCGATTAGACGAAAACCGGACCAACGTGAAAAACCCGCAAACTGACGCGAAAAATTCGTTGACGAAAACTGGGACAATAGCAAAATTGATGTTCCGGTTCTCCGTCACCTAAATTTACGCAGATTGTAGGCAAAACCAGTCTAAAAAACACTTATTATTGTCTTCGTTATCTATATTAGTAGCCATATGGATCAAAAATATCACTTCAACAAGGTAAAAACATTAATAAAACTTACTTAGATAATTTCCTGTACCACTAATTTTTTTTTAGTTTGGTACGGTTTTCGCGGTTCAAAAACGTGGTTCAAACTTTCGTTAATTATATCTTGGTCACATGTTGTTAAATAATATTTAAATATAGTTAGTGTTCTAGGTTAGGTATTAAGGAACGCAACGAGCTTAAACATGCACGGGTAATTGTTTATATATTTTTATTATAAGCATTTGTAAGGAAGAAATCATCCAAAATGACAAGAACCGGCGCACTGTCGGGAACCGGCGAAACGACCCTATAGCGCGTGAATAATTGAAAACTGTATTGTTTTGTGGCATATCAAAAACACTGAGATTATTATTTTACTTAATGTCATTAACCATAATTACATATAAATAGGTGGAATCAAAATTTCACGACGGCCATTTTGATCACATTGACCTAACCCTATACCTAATTGAGGAAAACAAAATGACAACAAGTTTTAACGAATAATATAAAAACTAAACTAACCTGGCAAAGATTAAATAGAGGATTTCGACAGCCTGGACGACCGACGGTCCCGAAGCGTTGCAGACGCAGTATTCTTCACCATCTGAAAATACGAATCGATTTTAATACTCCATTTAGTATGTTTTTTTACATATAAATGTCAGTAATTAAATAGATGTAATAGCATCAAATTATAATTTGTATGGGCCCTGCTTCATGATTCAAGGTCAAACAAGTTAGGGACTAATAATAATAAACTGTATAGAGACAGACAGTTATTAAATAAATGTACAAACAAAATGATTTACTGCACTCATCGAAATTCCATGATTGAAGGTCACGAAGCTCCCCGCATAGATCGCAAATTTATACCTAACACACTACAGCAGTGTAACAACTTCACATAACAATACGAAGCGCGCGCGATGCAAACGGACGTGGAGTAGGTACCTACGCATCGTGACGGCATACCTATCATACATTTAAGCATACTTACCGCAATCGTATCGCGCTTCTTTCAAATCACATAGCTTTGAGACAAAAGTTTGTGTGAAGTAAATGAAAAATCGCTATACTACATAACACTCTTAGCTTAATATATTTACTTACATGCCAAATAAGCCGACAACGATTCCACGAATTCATTTGCTCTGCTTGACCTTGACTAATCCCGCGCAGCAACTAACTATTTTTACAATTATAAAAGTGAATTTTGGTCATTTACCTTGAAATCGAAGCGTTGCACGTTGAATAGACGTAACTGAATAAGAAAAATATACCTATTTAATGTTCTAATATACGAAAAATTCACTTTTGTTCACTATTAAGACAAAATAATAATAATCTTTACTAATTACTAACAAAAACAGTGTATTTCACACAAATATCCATATAAATGACGTTAAAAACAACAAAATACAACTCACCTGTAACAGAAAAAGTTAGCACGGACACGGCAAACAATAGTAGATTGTATGACAAGGGTCTAAAATGAGCCATATTACCACGAGATAGTTATTTTCCCGAACGAAGTGAGGGAAAATAGTTCGAGGGGTAATATGGCTTTTAGACCAGAGTTATACACTCTACTTTTCACTTCGATTGCGAGAAAATAAATAAACAAAGGTTAACCCACCCAAAATTAACAATAAATTCCACGGCGAAGATATATACTTTTGCAGCATGTTTTTTTTTCTATACTCCTTTGACACACAAAACATAGACACTGCGGTTCGCGCGCAACATTCACGCGCGAAAAAAACTAAACTGGCCTTCCATTGAGCGCTTCAAAGAGTTGCTCGAACGATTTAACCACTTTTTTAATTATTGTGAAATAGGGACTACTACAAACTTAATCTTTAGACTCTTTAGAAAAATTAATTATGTTTCCAGATTGGTCGATTTTAGTAAAGCTGTATTCTGGTTGGTTAATATCCAATACCAAATATTTTTTTAAGAGTTAAATTAGTGTTCTGTGATTGGTGGATTTAATAGGTGAAGTATTTTGATTGGTCAAATTCAAATGTTTTGTAAATCATAAATATGTATTCATATTTTCCCTAGGGGTTAAATGTACTACTTTAGCCCCGCTTGACAAGTCTAATATGACACACTTTTCGAGCATGAGAAGTGAAAAGTTATTAAAATTTTCGAAATTGTTTCGATAAGTATGTCGTCAGCACGTCACGGGAGCCGAGACGCAATAGGAATAGAATCGGTTTGATTTTCAAAATCAAAAGGTGAAAATTTTGAGTATTGCCAGCGTAGTTCACTATAATCGATTATTTATTGATTTACGATTCGATCAGAATATGAATCGTAAAATAATAATCATACTCTATTTTTATAATTTCATTTATTGACATTGAATAGTTTTTATACAAATAATCTTACCTGATAATAATAATAATGAAATAAAAAGCTAATGCGAATCATAAACGGCTCGATTTGTTGCATGAAAATTATGGCGTGTAATCGACAGCGGACGGCGTCTAAAAACCATTTCCTGTATGAAATTGTTTTAATCGAATAACACCAAACACGGCGATATATATATAACATTTCATAAGGTTGGTTTGAAAATGGTAGCAATTTTTTTTAGATACGATAAACCAATAGTCGGATCGCAATATTCGGAAACTATATGTGATATATTTGTTTAACGATATGATAACATTGCATATTCTAATCAACATTTAAATCGAATGTTCTAATTCATTGACAACAACACGGTAGCGTTTACAAATTTATTGCTGATATTACTGTCTAAAGGAGTCTTCTTATACACGCATATTATTAATTTGTCACTCTATAGCTCTAAGATGGTAAAAGGCAGCAATCGATCAACTCATTCACTTTCAAATTGGTTATTTCATTAGTTGTTTTATTTGTGAAACCTGGACACTAACACAAAAAAAGCGGAAAATTAACTCCTGGTGGTGGTTACATAAGAAAGATTTATCGGAAGATCCTGGGAACTTTCAAGAAAGATCGGCTCTTGGAGAATCAGGAAGAATACCGAGATCGAAGAGTTGGTGGCCAAACCTAATAATCATTGGCGAAAGAAAAGCACACTGGCTTCGCTGGTTCGGTCATCTACTGAGGTTGGGAGAGGATTGAGCCGTCAAAAGAGCACACATGGGTCAAACGAGTGGTCGCCGCCCGGTTGGGCGGCCCAGGTATCGTCATGCAGGAGGACAGTGTGGAGGCGGACTTACGTCATTTTCAGGTTAAAGACTTGCAGGAAGCGACGCATGATCGGGAAAGGTGGCGTGCTCTCGTTTCGGAGGCCATGATCCTCTTTGGGTCACTCCGCCGATAGGGTAATAGTAGTAGTATTGTGACAAATTGAGAGGTATGTAATTATAGTAACCTCTAAAGACATAAATGGTATAATGGCGAAGAAATTTGAAAATCACGATACTATTGATATTCCAGTATTTTGATAATAAAACACCATGTTAACAGGCCCCTAATTAAGAAATAAGCAACTCAATCCAGATATCGCTTCTAATGTGACGAAATAATTGTAATTATAATACCGATCCGACTGTTTGAATATTATATTATATATTGTATTAAAATATCATGTGGTGTGATATTTAATAAATATGTCGACATTTGTGGAAAAGACTAATAAGTGTACCAATAATAGCTTCGAAAAGATACAAAAAATGACATAAGAATCGAAAAAGTATCGAACGTAATAATAACACTAATGCATCGATTTACTTTATCACGCATCGATTACTTTAGTATCGATTCCTGATTTATCTAATTTCTGGTAACCCATAACATATCGGAAATATAAATCTTTGTTTGTAGGAAATCAAATAAGATTCTTATTAGAAATTACAAATAAAAGAAATCAAATATATTGAGAGTATTGCAGTATCTTTCTTATTAATACAACAATAATTTTTACAACAATTATGTAGTGACCTGAACTCTAAAAGAAATAATGCAACAATAGTTAGAAACAGAAAAAAAATATCCCTGTCCCTCTTATTTAAACACATGAAATTTATTTTAAATAATGAATTAATTTTAGGTAAGGGATAATAATCCATTTAGAACCGAAAATGTTACTATTAGTATATTATTTAAAAAATCTCAAATACAGAGTTTCCGTTCATTTCCTAATAAAATTGTATAGTAAACATGGATTGCCAACATCAAGCAGCAAATTTTATTATATACTCTATACTCCTTGCGCAAACGCACTGACAGTGACGTTTGTATTTGTACTGTAACTGTGGCAGAATTAGTATTATTGTTTTCAAGCTACGTGTTGTCGTCGTGTTTATAAGATAATTTAAGAAATATGTACATGAAATTTGCGTTAATTGTGATTTTAAAGGACATGGGAAAATATCAAAGATTTGCTGCATTGGCTTGATTATGCTCAATCAAAGGACAAATGAATGTAAGTAATTATTGATGTAGTCGTATATCGTATTACCTACTTTTTCTTGTACATAAACTTTTGCGATAACATTTCCTTTTATTCTTTTCAGATTCCCTTTTAATCAGAGACTTATAAAACGTCTAACTAAGGAAGAGTAGAAGATTTCACGAAAAAACCTGAATTGTTTCTGAAAGAACTCCAAATCCATTCTGCTGCCTGTTTTTTGTACGAACCTGACGAAGCCGGCGTTTACATATACTTAATTTTTATCGTTGCAAGTGATATCTATCATGAACGCCAACAAAGATCAGTTAAAGTGTGTGACTGTGATAAAATATAACAGAGTTAAAAGTCTACAAAAACTGAAAATGTAATTAAAGAGATAATAAAATGTTTTGAAAGCATGTGTAATATTTGATCTTTAGCATAATTGCATATGTGTCTTCCATTGATTTTGGTAGAGTATTTTATATAACAGTGTTATACTAAACAATTGCCCCTTTTGTTTCACAATTGCTGTAGTTATTTATTCTACATTATTGGCCTAATAAAAACCAGGGAAATAAAATAATAAATGTAATATTTGAACTTATTCTAATGTTTTTTGATAGAAAAACATGTAAAGAGAAACTGACGGTAACTGCTATAAATCTAAAAAAGTATCTAACGGTGCCCGCTATAACTGTAAAGAGTATATGACGGTGCCCGCTATAAAAGGCTAAATAATGAGTGTCATTGTTGTAGCAGGAATTATTATTTGTATAAAAAATATATTTAAACATATCTGGCCATTATAAAGAATAATAATATACATAATATTTTTTTGTTCTTTTTTTTCAATACTAAATTTATCCACTCAGTTGTTTCTCACTCTCTTACAAATGACATTTTATCATCTGGTTGGCTGCCCCAAGCCCACCCCTCTAACCCCTTGAGAGCCAGGAAGCCCTAGAAGCTGCAGTCATACTTAAAAGAAGAAAAAAAGGAAAACGATTCTAGGAGTTGCATTTTATAGTTTTTACATAGTTAA
The DNA here is from genome assembly GCA_963556455.1 of Epiblema foenella. Lineage (NCBI taxonomy): Eukaryota > Metazoa > Arthropoda > Insecta > Lepidoptera > Tortricidae > Epiblema > Epiblema foenella. The sequence goes on along the minus strand of OY747097.1, from coordinate 35,107,082 downwards.
ATTTGAAAGATTTAATAATATGTACTGTAAAAATTTACGTAGGTGTATCCGTAAGAATGCCCCAAGCAATAATGGGTCTTCTGAAGATTATCGCTCACCCGAGAGCCTTCGGCTCTCGAGTTCGCGTAAATCGGTCTGAAAAACTGCCCCAAGCCTTAATCGGCCTTGTAAAGATTATCGCTCACCCGAGAGCCTTCGGCTCTCGAGTTCGCGTAAATGGGTCTGCAGATCTGCTCCAAGCCTTAATCGGCCTTGTAAAGATTATCGCTCACCCGAGAGCCTTCGGCTCTCGCGTTCGCGTAAATGGAGCTGTAATAATGCCCCAAGCAATAATGGGTCTTGTGAAGATTATCGCTCACCCGAGAGCCTTCGGCTCTCGAGTTCGCGTAAAAGGGTCTGAAGATCTGCCCCAAGCCATAATCGGCCTTGTAAAGATAATCGCTCTCCCGAGAGCCTTCGGCTCTCGAGTTCGCGTGTTGGGCCACACAGAGACAAAACGCGCTCTAATGGGACGCTCCGGGCCTTCGGCCCTACGCGGAGCTCGGCCTTCGGCCTCGCTTGGCCTCGGCGCTCACCTGAGGGCCTTCGGCCCTCAGGTTTCGCTTGTAAGGGTGACGGGAGTAGGGAGTGTCCGCGTGGGCTCGCCCTTCGGGCCGCAAGCGGCCCTCGGACTCGCGTGGAGAGCGCGCTCTGATGGGACGCTTCGGGCCTTCGGCCCTACGCGGAGCTCGGCCTTCGGCCTCGCAAAATTACTTGGGGGGGACTCGCTTGGGCACTCGGGGTGAGGCTCCGGGCCTTCGGCCCTCCGCCGAGCTCGGCCTGCGGCCTCGCGGCCTGAAGCTCGCCCTTCGGGCTCGCGAAACCTTGTACTTATATAGGATTTTCCTTTGTTCGGGGCTCCCGCAGCTCGGCCTTCGGCCTCGCCAAAAATTTGAGGGGGGGGGACGTGCCCGGGCACTCTTATGGAGGCTCCGGGCCTTCGGTCCTCCGCCGGGCTCGGCCTGCGGCCTCGCGGCCTGAAGCTCGCCCTTCGGGCTCGCAAAAACTTCACGGAAATTGGTTTTGCCCCTAGAGGCCGCCATTTTGAATTTTTCCCAAATTTTTTTTCTGTCGTATATTCTTGGGCCCTCCGAGTCCCCGCATGCCAAATCTCAGCGCGCTCCGACCATTTTTAATTTTGGCCAAAAAAAAAATTTAATTTTTTGCCAAAAATTTTAATGCAGTTTTTTTTGCCCGGCAATTCCCTATGACATTTGGTCGAGCACCTCATACCTATCTCGCACCGTTTACATTTTCCATACAAATTTTTTTTCGAGCTAGAAAAAAAAAAAAACTTTTTTTAGAATTTGGGGACCCATATCTCCCCATATGCCAAGTTTCAGCGCGCTCGAATCATTTTCAATTTTGGGCAAAAAAAAAATTTCACTTTTTGGCAAAAATTTTAATGCAATTTTTTTCGCCCGGCAGTTCCCTATAATAATAATAATAATTCTTTATTTCAGGCTTAGCCCATATAACAACACAAAATTACACAAAATTACAAAATTACACTATTTCATTTTAAAATTACATTTCATTTACAAATTACATTTCATCCATTATTACATTAGCTAAAAAATTTCATTAAAAAAATCATAAATAAATTAAAATGTCAAAAAGAAAATAAGAATAAAACAATTAAAAATTTCAATTACATACAAAAAACATGTCAAACAAAAAATAAAATGCAATTCAATATTATAGCTAATTAATTCATTAGGTTGAAAACCTTTTGTCTGGACTCCATATGAATGGAGTTCCAGTGCCTCCATAGTGGGCTGTGAACATTTTCCTTAATGGCTCCAAGGAGGCTGTTAGGGCTGTCACGTACGCGGCGCATCAGGGAGGCAACGCGCTTGCGTATTATCGCACAGAACCCGTCCGTGCGCTCCTCGCAAAACATACCTGACGCGCTACAATACCGTGGGAGCCCCAACAGCATCCTGAAACCATTATTATATTGGACGCGCAGGGAGTCGAACGTTTTTCGGGTATACTTGGTCCATAGGTTGCAGGTGTAAAGGGTTTGGCAAAACGTTTTAAAAAGCGTGATTTTAACAGCTTTTTCACACCTCGCAAACCTACGGACCAACATATTGCACCTCACAGCAAACGCCCTGCGCTCCCTCTCCATGTCTGCGTCATCTGTGAGAGCCTCGTTGAGCCAGTGCCCAAGGTACTTAAATTTCGCAACCCTTTTAAGTTGCGACTGGCAGAGCATAATCGGCGGGACAAATTGGGGGGTTTTATTGCCCGCTTTAAAAACCAGTAACTCGCTCTTTGATACATTGTACTTAAGGCCATGCATCTCCACGTAACTCTCACAGACCGCAAGCAACTTTTCAAGAGCGCTTACCGCCGGGCTCAGCAATACCATGTCATCCGCATAACTGATGTTGTTCATACACACACCAGCAATCGAACATCCGACCTTGGTATTACTGAGCCCTACAATAAGATCATTCATGTATAGATTAAAAAGTCTTGGCGAGCTCAAACCCCCCTGTCTCACCCCACATTCCAACCTATACATGTCAGAGTACGCTCCCGCCCAACGAACCTGATTGCCCTGATTGCCATACCAGAACTTAAATAAGTTTACCACTTCAATGGGGGTGCTCGTGTCATTTTTCAGCTTCTGCCAGAGGACATCATACGCCACCAGGTCGAATGCCTTCGACAAATCCAAAAAACACGCATAGACTGGCGTTTTTCTTTCCGTATAATACTGGACAGTTTGCTTCAAGCACAGGATCGCACTCTCCGTCGATAAGCCAGGTTTGAAACCAAATTGAGCATCATGTGAGGGCACGAAATCTGACAAAACTCGGTCGAGCAAACTGTCCAGTATTTTGGCCACAATTGTGGCTAGTGAAATGGGTCTATAATTTGACTTGTCGGAGGCATCGCCCGTCTTGTTTTTCACAACCGGCACGACTACCGTTCTCATGAGGTCCTCAGGCAAGAAACCGTGGCTCAGACAAAGATTAAAGAGCATCTTCAGAACACGAGGCAGGTGAGGCCCGGCATGCTGCAGGTGCTCAATACTGAGTCCATCGTGGCCTGGTGACTTGCCTCGCTTCATTGACTTGATCACGTCAGTCACCTGCTTAAGCGTAAAACGCACTTGCAGGTCCACACAGTCCTCCTCAGGATTGAGCACCTGCTGAGCCCCTCCCAAAGGGCTACGCACTCTAAAGCTCTCCCTAAAAAGTTCAGCTATTTCAGTTGGCAAACAACGACCTTCAACGCTCGTAGGCGCAGATTTCCTTGGGTTGTTCTTATTTATATGCTTCCAGAAACTAGGAAAGTCCTTGGCTTTATGGTGAGTAGCTAAGATGCTCATTTTAATGTGTGTTTCATTATCTTGGCACCATTTAAGCTTATCCTTAAATAGTTTCCTGGAAGCACACATCTCATCATAAAAGGGCCCCGAAGAAGGTTTACCGTACGACAGCCATTGCAGATAACTAGCTCTAGCCGTCCCATGCGCCTCCCTAACATGTTTGTTCCAGCCCACTATGTATTTCCTTTTTCCATTATTTCCCGACTTACACGTAGCTTTAGCAGATGTTCTTAAGACTAAAATAATGTCCTGGTACAATTTATTTATTATCAACCTATGACTTACATCATTGCAGCATTTATCTCCACAGGCGCTCAATTCCAAGGGGAAGTCAATTTCTTTCAGACCATCATTACAAAGTCTAAAATAATTTAGTGTCTGTTCTTTATCCCTCTGACCCCATACTACTTTACTATTTTCTACATTACAATCATTACATGTCACGGTTCTATTATTAATTTTTGGTAAATTACACGAAATAATCATTGGAAAATGGTCTGACCAATAGACATCGTGACGAATAGTAACATTCGACACCGCTCGCGCAGCCGACTCTGTTACCAAACAGTGGTCAAGCCATCTCTGGCAGCCGTGAGCTTCACTTATAAAAGTGTAAGCATCGGACCCCACGCCCAACCAGTCCACATCCGCAACATGCCATTTCACCTCCCGACAAAAATTTGCCAACTCGGTATAAAACAGCTCGCCCGGCTGCGCATTTAGATCCCCCAGTATGAACACTGAGTCCACCTCATACTCGTCCACTATAGCATTCAACTCGCTCAAGCACTGTGTAAAATGCGGTAAGTTCACTGTCGAGTCCGTAGGCATGTACACGCTAAATACTAGAATGCATTTGTCTAGCGACTGCACTTTTATGGCACAGATACGCGGATTGTGACACTTAATCACCGACACACACTGAAAAACACTCTTCCGCCATAATAGGGCTACTCCTCCATACGGCCGTCCTCTGAGTAAGCCGGCCGCTGTGTCCACTGCAGAGGTTCCAGTGCTCCCAAAGTCCGCATCAATGGAGTCCAGGAAGGGTAGCTCATGATCCAACAGCCATAACTCTTGAAGAGCAACAATATCTGCCTGTTTACACAACTGCCTTATACCCTCCAGTGACCTTTTCACGGATTTACAGTTAAATGTCAACAAATTTATAAAGTTATTATTATTATTATTTGCATCTTCCATATCTAAAACGTTATTTATAATATATTTCCCTGTATTATTTACTAAGCCGTATAGGAGCCTCGTCCACAAGTAAGTCCTTCCGTATAAATTTCCTATAAGCCACTCCCTCCGGCCACAGATTTTCGTCTGAGAAAACCGACAGTTTATACTTTGGAATCCAAAACTTAAACGCCGAATAGCCTTTATCCCGTTTCATGTTTATTTTCATTGGTTTTATTACCACTCCAGTTCTTTCTAAAACATGTTCAGCAATATCTTCTCCACTAGTCGACTTGTTTACGTCATATATGTAGAACGGAATTTTTATATCAGACGACTTGAATTTACTGTTCGGTTCCATAGCTCCTTTACCTCTATTACCGATGAATTTACTGCTGCGTTTTTTCTTCTTAACCTCAATCCACTCATCTCCACTTTGTTTACCTTTCAAACGCACCGCGTCCGCATATTGCATTGGTGCTGACCTTGAAAACGAGTCGCTAACACACTCGGGAGCATTGCCCTTACTGCTGATAACCGGGCGCAGCACGTGTAAGTGCGCCTCACTATGCGCCCGAGTGGGTTTCGTACCTTTAGAGTTGTTCGAAACCGCAGTAGCCGCCTCCACGCGCGGGCTTACCTGCGGCCGCTTATCTGGGAGTACCGCAGGAGGGAGCGGGACGGCACATTGCGCCTGCTCATCCGCTCTGCCTATCTGTGTGAATGAGACAGGCCGTACCGGCGAAGCACCGCGTCGAGGTGCACTCAGCAACTCAGCACTGTTACTAGGGGCAATGACCGGGCTGGTGCCTGACCTTTCCGTTGGTGAAGTTACTTGTGATAGTCCCTCGGGTCCACTGTCGCACAAGAAGCTATCCTGCCTTAGATAGGCACCGCGCTTTATATTTATATTGCGATAAAGCATCGGGCTACTATTTACACAATTTCTTACAGATTTGAAGCTCTCAAGTTCTTCACTAATGTGATCTACTTGCTCCTTTGTCGCATAGTTATTTTTAATTAAGGCACATTCCGCTTTTAGCGACAGGATATCTTTAAGGAGCCTCGAGACGTCGATATGGTCCAGATTTATTGCCGGAAGTTTATGCAGCTCCCGGGCCACGAAAATGGGCATAACCTGAGTAGTCGTAGTCTTAAACAGTTCTATGATATCATTTAAGTCTCTTACTTCTTTCCCACTGCTCTTACGTGTAACCATGTTGCTGTTGGGGACTGCCTGAAACAGCAAAGTCTTCGCTGCCAGTATCTCGTCCGCCGAAAAGGCTGACTTGCAGATTTGAATTAAATTCTCCTCGTTCATCACCTCAAGTTTGTTTTGCAAAAAACATAACACCTCGTTTATCACAATATTGCAACTGTTGCACTTTACTGTAGCACACTTTTTATTAGCCATCGTTTTGCCTCGGGAGGCCATTGACCTCGCCCGCTGCACTTTAGCGCGACACGACACGACCTCTCTGCATGCGCATGCGAACTATGACATTTGGTCGAGCACCTCATACCAATCTCGCACCGTTTAGATTTTCCATACAAATTTTTTTTTTGGCGTTAGAAAAAAAAAAAACTTTTTTTGGGATCCGGGGACCCATACCACCCCAGATATCGACTTGTAGCTCTCTCCGACCATTTTGAAAATTTGGCCAAAAAAAAAGTCATTTTTTGGCAAAAAAAATGTCACCTCACCAAATTGTTGGCAGTTCCCTATGACATTTGGTCGAGCACCCCCCACCCATCTGGCACCGTTTCGGCGGGCCGTCACTCGATTTCGTGCCTGTGCGCGGTAGCTCGAAAGTCAGATTTTTCTGGAGGTCACGGAGGTAGACCGCACACTTTTTCCATACATCATCTGTACCCAGGAGTGCTCCTTTTGGGAGATCAATTATGTCAATTAGAAATGTATCGTGTTGCAGCTTTATATAATATTAAATTAACTAGTTTTTCGCGTGGTGCGCGGGGCGCGAGCGCCCCGCGGTACTCTGTGCTCTCTTCTTTTGTTTTTGTTATTTGCTCGTACTTGGACTTTACGTCGGAGAGGGGTGGGGAGGGGCGACTTAGTCACGGAGAGAGGAGTCGGAGATTAAAAATCTGCAATGGGAAGCGGAGAGCGGGAGAGAGATTTGCGAGGCGGGAGTTGCACTCGGTTTGACTTCTGCAAGCGGCCCTCGGGCTCACGCGGAGAGCGCGCTCTAATGGGACGCTTCGGGCCTTCGGCCCTCAGGTTCAGGTCAGGTTTCGCTTGTAAGAATGACGGGAGTAGTGAGTGAGACTGCGCTCTAATGGGACGCTCCGGGCCTTCGGCCCTACGCGGAGCTCGGCCTTCGGCCTCGCTCGGCCTCGCCGCTCACCTGAGGGCCTTCGGCCCTCAGGTTTCGCTTGTAAGAGTGACGGGAATAGGGAGTGTCCGCGTGGGCTCGCCCTTCGGACCGCAAGCGGCCCTCGGGCTCGCGTGGAGAGCGCGCTCTAATGGGACGCTTCGGGCCTTCGGCCCTACGCGGAGCTCGGCCTTCGGCCTCGCTCGGCCTCACCGCTCACCTGAGGGCCTTCGGCCCTCAGGTTTCGCTTGTAAGAGTGAAGGGAGTAGGGAGTGTCCGCGTGGGCTCGCCCTTCGGGCCGCAAGCGGCCCTCGGGCTCGCGCGGAGAGCGCGCTCTGATGGGACGCTCCGGGCCTTCGGCCCTACGCGGAGCTCGGCCTTCGGCCTCGCTTGGCCTCGCCGCTCAACTGAGGGCCGCAAGCGGCCCTCAGTTTCGCTTGTAAGTTACACGGGGCATATGAATAGTTGAGCAACCCCTTCCTATCGCAGCTCGGCCTTCGGCCTCGCAAAATTACTTGGGGGGACTCGCTTGGGCACTCGAGCTAAGGCTCTGGGCCTTCGGCCCTCCGCCGAGCTCGGCCTGCGGCCTCGCGGCCTGAAGCTCGCCCTTCGGGCTCGCGAAAGCTTGTATTTATATAGGATTTTCCTTTGTTCGGGGCTCCCGCAGCTCGGCCTTCGGCCTCGCCAAAAATTTGAGGGGGGGAGGACGTGCTCGGGCACTCTAATGGAGGCTCCGGGCCTTCGGCCCTCCGCCGGGCTCGGCCTGCGGCCTCGCCGCCTGAAGCTCGCCCTTCGGGCTCGCAAAAACTACTCGGAAATTGGTTTTGCCCCTGGAGGCCGCCATTTTGGATTTTTCCAAAATTTTTTTTCTGTTGTATATTTTTGGGCCCTCCGAGTCCACGCATGCCAAATCTCAGCGCGCTCCGACCATTTTCAATTTTGGCCAAAAAAAAATTTCATTTTTTGGCAAAAATTTTAATGCAGTTTTTTTCGCCCGGCAGTTTTCTATGACATTTGGTCGAGCACCTTCTACCTATCTCGCACCGTTTCGGTTTTCCATACAAATTTTTTTTTGGCGCTAGAAAAAAAAAAAACTTTTTTTTGGAATCCGGGGACCCATACCACCCCAGATATCGACTTGCAGCTCTCTCCGACCATTTTGAAAATTTGGCAAAAAAATAAAGTCATTTTTTGCCCAAAAAAATGTCACCCCACCAAATTGCTCGCGGTTCCCTATGACATTTGGTCGAGCACCCCCCACCCATTTGGCACCGTTTCGGCGGGCCGTCACCCGATTTCGTGCCTGTGCGCGGTAGCTCGAAAGTCAGATTTTTCTGGGGGTCACGGAGGTAGACCGCACACTTTTTCCATACATCATCTGTACCCAGGAGTGCTCCTTTTGGGAGAACAATTATGTCAATAGAAATGAGTCGGATTGCAGCTTTATATAATATTAACTAGTTTTTCGCGTGGTGCGCGGGGCGCGAGCGCCCCGCGGTACTCTGTGCTCTCTTCTTTTGTTTTTTGTTTTTTTGTCTTGTACTTTGACTTTACGTCGGAGAGGGGAGGGGGAGGGGAGGAGCGACTTAGTCACGGAGAAGGGTTTGGAGATTTAAAAATCTGCAATGGGAAGCGGAGAGCGGGAGAGAGATTTGCGAGGCGGGAGTTGCACTCTGTCTTTCTTGTGAAAGTGTGGGGGTGGGGGGATGACCGTATGGGCGTTAAAAGGCGGTTCCAATGAGTCCAAACACGATGGGTTTATCTTGTATAATTAAGGAGTTGCTATGGTCACCTTTTCTGTTTTCATCATCAGAACAGTTCGATGACACCCTAATATTGCATCTTCATCTAATTTGTACAAATATTCTAAATATCAGTTCAGTAGATTGATGGTAACGGTGCTAAAATTCAGTTGCAAGTATTGCCTAGAAAACAAAATACCTACCATACATTGCTATAACAATTTCAAGCTAATGGCATTATAAATAGCGACGTTTACGATCAATGAATAGCGTAAAATTCAACATTATCAAAATTCGCTGCTCAATTCTTGACTGGAATTAATTCCTTAAACGATGGAATTTATTTCTTCCATCTATGAATTGTGTAATAGGTAGGTATAGCTTCAATGTAGCTATGTCTTTATAATGTTAGAGAAAAGATGAAGAAGAGAAGAGAAGACTACCTTCTTCAGTGTTTATATTAAAAGGACCATCTCGACACGTAATATTGAAACAAATGAAATACCTACAGTGATTATATTAAATTTAGCGCCATCTATACACAGAAATGGAAACATAAATGAAATTAATTAATAACTTATTATTACATTTTAACATCTTTCGTACAATAAACATGGTTATTGTAACACCTACATTATAAATGAATTGAATAATCAGCCTAAACACGATGCTTTTTTATCATGTGTAATTTAAGAGTTTGCTAATAGCGTTATTAGTTTGCCATTTCCATACCATCGCATCTGTCTTCATCATGAGATCAGCTCGGTGGTAGGTGCCTAACATAATATTGTATTAAATTAATGAGCAAAATTAGCTATGGCCCTGGTCACCTATAAACGCCATCGGCCGCTTAGTCATAATGCTTACTATAGAGCTGTACTGTTAGGCCCTGACAGACCATAACAGTACATATATCTCTTTAGTATGCATTGTGACGCACCGTACGACGTGACACTGTAAGCCGCCGATGGCGTTTATAGGAGACCAGAGCATATGTCATCTTATATTCGAGATGCACAAAACTATGACTAACCTAATATGCGCAGCAGCCCTGTAATTGATAGAAGACTGTGTCGCTCTAAGTTAATAGATACTGTTACATCGGTTGTCAATACAAATAAAGATTATTTTTTTGGTTTTAGCTTATTAGCTATAATGCTTGGCTACCAATAATGCAATCATGCTTGTTGATTATTGATGGCATTGCGTAGTTAGTATAATAGATTTCATGGTCGTGTCTGGTAAAACGTTTTGTTTTAAAAACAGCTTCTATTTAAAGGCATATAAAAAAAAAACCTAACAACCTAAACCTGCTTATTTGCAGGGTAAAATATTAATTTCATGTCAAAGTGAGCAACTGTGATATGCAATTAACATTTGTTTTGCGGATATTAGTATTTATTGGTGCGCAGTGAGTGTTTTATGAAATTATATTGCTTTAAAAACACACACTTAAAACCTATGGTGTTAGATGGAGTGCTAGAGTTTTATGATATATAAAGTGTACAAAAAGCCCGTTAGTAAAATAAACCTGTATTATATTGTATCCTGAAACAAATGCTTGAACGTGGCGAGGTGGATTTTACTAAAAGCCTATTATTTGTTTATGTAAACAGTTAAGATTTGTGTAAATACGTTTATATATACCAAAATTAGTCATTATTCGGTATGTATAATCATGTTTACATAAATATCAATAAGTAACAAATGAAAACGATTAATTGTATACATATTTATTAAACAAAACGTTAAACAGATAAAATATTTATCAAGTACAAATTGAATTAGTAAAATTGGGTACATGATGGTGAAGCTGGCCGAGTTCACAGGTTAGTGAAGTGAAGGCTGCGCGGCAGTCGATCCAAATTGCTGTTCATTCTGAAAAGAAAAAAACAGGTAATTTATTGAATGCTATGCCACCCCCTAGTCCTTTAATATGTGAATTCTGATATGATTCAGTATGTACATTTCATGTTATTGGAACTCCCTATGTGGTGACAGAATAGAGTAGCTGTACATCCTCTTATTTACCTGAGTATTATAAATAGTTGACGTGAAGTAAATAGTAGATTGTGTCTCAAGGGAGCAAAATGATAATTATATTTACGGCGAGGGCGGTATATTGAATCCTGAGTGAAGCGAAAGATTCTACAATAGAATCCTGAGCGTAGCGAGGGATTCTAAAGTAGAATCTTGAGCGTAGCGAGGGATTCAAGTGTTTACGCCCAAGACGGAAATAATTTTGCTACCGTGTGACACATACTGCTTTTCACACCGACTATGAGGCCCGCTGCTAAAAACATGAAATATCTTACAAATGATTTTACTACAGTGTCACATACTGCTTTTCACACCTTCTATGAGGAAAAGAGTCATTGTTGCCCTCAAATGAGGGAAGAAAAGTACAACTTTGATTCCTCATTCGAGGGTAACAATAACTCTTTTCTGAATAGCAGGTGTGAAAAATCTATTCAAGAGTACTTTTTAATGATGCTAAAAACTCTTAAGCAAATTTACGTTGCATCCTCAAATAGTATAAAGGGTCGACAACGCGCACATGATTCCTTGCAGACCTCTAGGCTGCGATATGTCCACCGTTAGGTGGACCCGTATACTTGTTTGTCATTGTCGTTATAAAAACAAATTGAGAAATTTGCATTTTAGGGTCAATTTAATTGATTGTTGCAAGGGTCCATTGATGATGGTGTTTAGGTATAACAATATATATACACTTTATTGTTCATAAATTAGACTTCACAAATTTAATGATAACATATTAATACGCTATATCACTAATATAATATTATATTGACATGAGTAATGATAATATCACTATAGAGTAATGTCCTTAAGCACCATTAGTAATAAATTTTTGTAACCTATAACTTGCATGTTTGGTTTATCTGTAAATATAAGTTGGTTAATAAATAAATAAATAAATATATATATATTATATTACTTACAAAGTACGTTGCTTCAGGTCTTGATTGGTTTTTCTTATGTTTGAAGCGGTTGATTCTGCTCTCGACGTCGGCGTGAGGTGTCTCGCATGCGGCATAGTTTGTAGTTGAATGTTTATCGTCTCTGTAAAAATTAAGTAATGCTTAAATATCATACAGCAAGTGTTTATTGTTATTATATTAAATAAATGAGTAAAAGTTATATACAGTTCTGATTTGGCACTTACAATGTAGATTAGCTGATGTTTGTAGAGGTTGATTCTGTTTGGTGTGCGCCGTCTTTGAGGCAGGCGTCAGGCATTCCTGTCAAATTAAAATTATAATTATCAGTTTGCAGTGATGATTCCATTTTAATTTACGCTACAGTATTTTAGGAACGACTATACTTCGTTTAGCTTCAGCTCTCTTAATCTTCTAACTTATTCGCGTTAGAATCGATTTTGCCTCAACAGGTCTTTCTGGGTTTTTATAAAAAAAAATAACCTCGAAGATTATGATGATTACACCTTAATTTTTTTATGATAATTAATTTATATCTGTTGCCGCCATAACAACAAATATTAAAATAGATATTCAAGGGGACACCCATACAACAAACGTGTTTGTGAAACCATCGTGCGTGAGTCCGACTCGCATTTGGCCGGTTTTTTTATTTACATACCTGTTATTCATTTTTGTTCCCGAGTTCAAACATAGAGTAAGCAGCAGCAAGGCGAAGCGCGTTGTTCTCGAAAACCAGTGGCGCGATCGTACTTGTGACATTCTGTAATTGTAACATAATAAAAATATAATCGCTGCAAGCAATTAGTATCGACAGATTTTGTATTAGATTTACGAATAAATGGTGTACTCATTTTTAAAGCTAATAAAAACAAACATTTTAAATTACTTATAAAACAATACGTTGCTACAGGTTTCAATCGTTTTTCTTATAATTGAAGCGGTTGATTCTGTTCTTGGCGTAAGGAGTCGATCGCGAGGTATGCGGCAAATTTGTAGTTTGCTCAACATTTCTGCAAAAATAATTCATGATTACCAGAATATTATATTATTATTTTGATTACAAGTGTCCATTGGTATATATATGGTGACCATTTTTAGTCTGGCCTTGCTAAAAACATGATAAGTAGTATGGATGCCTTATGTATCGTTTACAGAATATTATTTGCAATGAGAGATGTTATATTTAGAGTAGTTTAATTGGGGAAGTACGTCCACCTGTAAAATAGACTGCAGCTATAGTAGAAGTATGCGGTTTTGTTGTTCTGGTAGCTAATAATAATTGCCAGAGTGTTGAGAGTTAAGGATTTGCAACGAATCTCCAAGTAAATAAAGGGTCGGTAACGCGTCCGTGTTTTTTTTAGACTCTCAAGTCTAGTAGGGCCGAAAGCCCGCAGCGTCCCATTAGAGCATATCGTGTTTATATGTGGCCCAATCGAGTGAGCGGTAACTTTATTGAGGCCAATTAAGAGTTGGAGCATTTCTTTTGATCCACCTACATAGTTATGATGCTAATTATAAAATAATACACATATTTAAGTACACGTATTTCCAAAGCTTTTTTTTTATGAAGTAATATTAGATGATTTCATTGATGCTTGTAGAAGTCGATACTGTTTGGTGTGCGATGTCGGCCGACGCGGTTATAGTTGTGTGTATAGTGAAAACAAAGTTACTGATTATTATTTCCAATAGCATTACTTTACAATGAGTGGAACATATATAGCAGAATAGAGACATTTTAATCTACTTACATATTTAATGAATGATGTTTCTGAGCACGTACAGAAAGCTGCGGAGTTGGGCGTGTTTTTTTCGCAGACTGCGACGGACGCAACGGCCGCTGTGGTTGTGTGATGCCCATGGTTATCTGTAGCTAAATGTGAAATTCAATCTGTCCAAGAGATCATCTAAAGAAGAACTAAAAAATTATTAGAGATGAAAAAACGACTGATTGTTTTAGTTCTAACATGTTTTCAACTCGATATGGAAACATGTAGGTAACAGGCGGCAACCACGGGAAGGTAAATCAATCAGTCTTGCTTGAGGGATCATTGCAACTGTGAGCTACTCCTCAAAGCCATTCGCCAAATTAACTACCAGAATGTTATAACGTCCCAGTAGTTAAAATAGATGCAAACCCAATGCAATTCGCAACCGGTTGCAAATCTGTATTGCCTTGGACTCGCCTCCGCCCAAAAGGGGAGACCACTTCTCCCCGGGGTATGAGATGAATGAAGGTGAGTATATGGAAACAGCAATATGAAAAAAGCAAATGTGTATAATGACTAAGACAAGAAAAGAGTTGCGCGAGTATAAGTACAATTGAGTTGCTAATTTTCGAGTGAGAAGAATGCACAAACCCCGTTTAAAAATCTTATCCTTAAATCGGACCAATACACCTATTAGAGTAGCTGAACAGAACGTTATGACAATGTGGCCTTAAGATGCATTTACAGTCTAACAACAACTGACATTGGAAAAGAACAATCGTATGCTATATGAATTGAAATACTTTAGACAACGGTCATCATCCTAAGAGAAAATGCAGCAAAAGCTGTATTATTTCTTAGGATGATAAGTGATCCGTTTAATAGAGAAGCGATAGTAAGGCCAAGGACAGAACACGCGTGTGGCAGACGGCAGAAGAACGAAATGGCGGTACTGAGTGTGAGTGCAATCGACGTACTGCGGGGAGTGATTCCGGAGGAGAGATTCGTAAAGGTGAGTGTCACACACTGTGCAGCACACGGGTCGACCGGAAGGGGCGAGTTAACCGACTTTGCCGCTGCTTGGCTTTTATGCGAGCCTAAGACATTAATTATGTACAGGCGACACGATTCCCGCACTGCCAGTCGACTGTGGAAAGTCACAGTCGGCTGGCAGTGCGCGATCGTGTCGCCTATATATAAACAATGCCTATATAGTAGAGGTTCCAGTGTACAGCAAACGGTGAGTGAGTCTCTGTTGACGATCATTTCCACTGACAATGCCGTCGACAATGGATGCGTAGCGGATTGAGAATTAACTTAAAAATATAATACATATATATAATATTTATAAATAAAAAAAAGATATTTGTTTACGGTGTTTAATAAGATGACAGGTGACATTATAAAATAAAAAATGTAAATTTTAGTTATGATTTATATCAGTCATTATTATTGTCAGTGATTGCGGCCAGAGAGTAGGTATAATTTGAAAACGTAATGGATTTTTTTTTTATACAAAGAAATGGGCAAATTTAAAGTAATGTAAATTGTGTGTGCGTGCATGTGTGTTGATATTTTTTTTAAACACCTTTTAAAATGATTTCCATAAGTCGCGATGCATTTACCCAATTTATGTATGTGTTTCTCATTTCAATACATAAATGTACTCCGACTCTGCGAGAATATTAATTACCTAATCAAGTAAATGCCACATGGAACCATTTCGTTTAGTCAATTGTAAATTTAACCTAATGATATGAGAGACCACCTTACATACCAGCATTACAAGTCGCGATGCAAATAACTATTAATCAGTAAATACATATTTCTCAGGTGCTAAATAAGTAGGTACTTACTGATTAATTGGATATTATGCCATGTAAGACGGGTTTATAAGGCAGTCAATTTAGTCAGTATGTGGCAAATAATATGTCAATCGGTTAAAAAAATATATCAATACAATCTTGTAAGTTAATAATTACACACAAGTATATTAATGCAATCTCGGAATATGTCAAGTTACAATATTGTCCCCTAGATAGCGTGATAAACGTTACTAACAAAATTATAATACTCCGCATATTTTTTTTTGCGGTTGGCGCAATATTTTTTTTTTGCGCTGATAAAACGTATCTCTCTTTTTACGTTTCCATTGTTTTGAACGCAATACTTTTTTTGCGTTTATAATAGGTATCTTTCTTTTTACCACTTTGATTTGTTGATGTATGTATTTATTGTTTTTTTTTTCTCCATAGCTTGTGTTCTTGGTGGGTGATAATCTCAGCCAGACTGTTGACCTTGGTGAGTTGATGGTATCTTGGGTGATGTTGAATTTCTTCACACTTTTGACATCAATTTTTGTGATGCATCTTCCTTTTTATGTTACTTAGCAGCTAATTACAAATATTTTATAGAATAAAGTTTTATTATGAAATAATTAAACAAAGTTAAAATTGCACCAGTTCAATACATATAATGCAATGCAGTCCAAACTACTTTCAAAAATATTTTGCAAAAAATAAAGTTTGTATTTGAAATTACAGGTAGTTATTGTGATATTTAAGTACCCTAATAACAATGTTCTTTGTATTTGCCAATTTTCATCTGACTTCTTGACATATTATCTTCTTATTTCTTTTCTTCAATGTTAGTTTATCAGAGCTTCACGATGTGCGAATAGTTGAATGGAAAGGACGATTTAGAGAACGAACTTGTATCTTCACGATGTGAATAGTGGAACTGAAGAGACGACTCCGAGAACTCGTGTTTTCCTAATGTGACATAGTGGAGCAGAAGAGACGTTTCCCGCATATTAATTGTAAGTGTAACACAATCGATGAGTCAGGCGATAAACTGTTGTAAATAGGTAATTTTTCTTGCGTAGTTTACTTTCTTCATTACCTTTAAGTAAAATAAAATTCTTATGCGTTACACTCTCACCAGAGTGATCGTGATCATCGCCAGTTACACAATGCAACACCAAGGATTCGCAAACTGTCGCCCTCCTGATACATTCGTGAAGGGGACCATCGACGGCGGCTTTTATTCGATCCGTGTTCACCTCAGCGACGATTTTCTCCTGAATACTATGTAATTCGTTCTCAAATTAACATCATGGCCAGTTCTCGTAATGATTTCGTTATACTTAATATAGTTGAAAGTATCAATTGATCATCGAAATCATTTAGCGTCCATTGTTTGATGATTGCTGGATGTCTGCGATGAAAAACTACAGCTTCGAAGGTTTCTTCTAAATGTGTTTAAAATATGACGCGATGGCAGGTCTTCACAGATGAAAAGGGCAAATTGTGATTTTCAAATCCACGAAATTTAATTTGCTATACCTTATTTACAATGATAAGTTGTATCATTGTTACATTAATTTAAAGTACCTAGAATACTTCAATAAAACAAAATATTGAAAATATTAACCTAATCTTAACATATTCCGAGATTTCATTTTAACGTTATAGATTTTTAGTGTATAATATTACAAGACTTGTTACTAAAAGTGTTATAAAAAGACTAAGGTTAGTATTAAAACGGAATATTTTAATATTTTAGTGTTATTAATAAATTTTGCCACATACTAATTTATAATTTCATGATAGAAGTTTCATGATAAAAATTCTATAGAGTTTAGAATGGAAAAAATTAGGTTATTTAACCTGTTGCCTACTGGTCCCTGGGATCCCAGAGCTCATTACAAAAGAATACTATTGTTTATTTTTTTCGCCAGGAGACCACGGCTCTAGACATATTGATTGAGCGAGTTGCAGTTGAATGGCAAATGTGCTTCATCATACATTATCTGGTGTGGTAAAATTCAATTAGTATTTGTATAATGTTAGTCATGTATTGATTAAGCGAGCGGTCTATTGCGATCGAATTTACGCGTCACGGTACAAAATAACCGATATTCGGCATAATTTGTCAAGTAATTCGATCGCGAGAGGCGACTTCCTCAATCAACATATCACTATTTTCGTGTTTACTATTATTAACCGAATAATCGTTTTTTTTTTAATTGATAAGTCCAATAAAATTATCATGAATGAAAAGTCGCTTAATCAATATGTTATGTTTGTTCACTATTTGTTTGTTTTAAATAAATTTTCGTAAAAAATATGTACACACACACACACACACACACAAATACATAAAAGATAACTTATAATTCAATTTAGTGAGATAATAGCGAGCAACCTATTGTAACAGAATCGCGAGTCGCGGTGCAAATCCATTATTTGCCACGCGATGCAGCTACAAGGGGCGGCTTGTTCAATTTACATGTTACTACTACTGTTTATGTGTCTTGGATAGGTGCTTCAAACAAAAGTGCCTCTGGCAGAGCAGAGGCCGTAGAGGAGTTGATATACTCCATCTTACATTATTTTTTGTTCAAAGGTGCCTTTGACGGAGTAAAGGCTGCAGAGAAGTCAATATAGTATCTTACATTAAGTTTTTGTTGAAATTCTGAAATGGGATATTATAATTCAGGCATATGGTATTTAATGTAATTGCGTAAACTGCCCGTTGTATTACTGAATCGCGACTCGCGATGCAAATGTTCGGCTTATTCAATCAATATGTTTGCTATTTTTATGCTTTAGTTAGGTATTTTTAAACAAAGGTGCCTTTGGTGGAACAAAGGCTGCAGAGGAGTTTATATACTCCATCTTACATTAATTTTTGTTTGGAATTAACAAATTGCGATGTTAGAATAGTGGTAATTAAGCAAGCGGCGAGTGGTTGTGATCGAATCGTGATTCGCGGTGCCAACGGTCCGAGTAATCGGTAGTTAACCACGCGATGCGATCACAAGAGTGTGTAAAAACTTTTTTTTATAGGATATGCTTGAAATATTGATGCCAAGTGTACGTACCTAAATAATTTCAACAGTCGCAAATCACGATGACAATAATTATAACTGATATTGATTGACTTACAGTTTAAGTAAAAAAGGTAAAACTTTCGAATTTCAATTGATTGAAAAATGGGTAATAGGTTCAAATTTGAGACGGCAATTATATTCAACTATTTGTTTTAGGATGTGGTAAGTGTATATAATCATATTGAAATAGTTTTAAATGTCACCTTGGTTTAGAACGGTTCGATGGGGAGATAAATAGGTAGCTATTAAATACGCAAAGTAATATCAAATTATTTTTATATTGTGCCAGATTATAATGTAGATAGATTTACGTGAATGATATGCAAGTAGGAAAATAATATAAAAAATATATATATACATAAATAAATAAATATAAGGGATTGAGATAAGCTCGACCATGAATAACAATTCCGGCCGAGCTTATTTCAATCCCTTATGACAGTTAATTCTCAATCCGCTACGCATCCATTGTCGATGGCATTGTCAGTGGAAAAGATCGTCAACAGAGACACACTCACCGTTCGCTGTACACTGGAACCTCCACAATGCAGCTCGCATAAAGGCCAAGCAGCGGAGAAGTCGGCTCGCTCGCGCCGTCCGGTCGACCTGTGCGTTGAACAGCATATAACAATCACCCTTACGAACCTCCCGTCCAAAACCGCTCGCCGCAATACGTCGATTGCAGTCACATTCAGTACTGCCATTTCGTCCTTCTTACCGAATACCACAACGCGTGATTTATCCTTGGACCGTAATCGTTCCCTATTAAACGGTTGGTCGTCTCTATATATCAATCCTAATAGCTGTGACCGCCTCTTCCACTGTGATTTGTTAATCAAACCGAAGTCGCATCTCAAGGCCTCAAACTCACAAATTCGGTTTAACTTCACAATAAATGCAATGGTAAATTTAATGACATACTACGATCCGTAAAGACCCGCAAACAAAAGAATGTGATTATAGTCACGAAAAAATGAACAACAGTTAACTGTGACAGACTCCTAGCAATTATCTTTTTTCATCTCATTCATTAGTGTTGTGATGAATGTATGAAATAAAATTAAAAAAAATTCACAGTTGCCATGTCAACATGATTGCATATAGTAAGAAGAAAAGAAAAAAATAATTACCTTTCGAATAGAGGTGAACAATCTACAATGTTTAAGGGGAAGCTCTACTTTTACATTTATAATAGTTGCGGATATACTACATTATTTGCCATACATCTGTTATTAATGACCCTATCAGCTAGCGTTAAAATTTTAATATCATCTCTATTTTGCACGCGGCCTAATGCAACATAAAGTTGGCCGTGACTAAAAACATCGGAACGTAAATCGACGCCTACCCGGTTGATGGTCTGGCCCTGACTCTTGTGAATAGACATCGCGTAGCACACCTGTAACGGAAACTGTTTTCTTAACATCTGAATGGGACTATTTTTCTCTATTTCGGCTTTAAATGAAATACGAGGGATCAAAAAATGCTCTTCTGGCTTATTAGGCTTTGTGACTGTAATGAGATGAGGTGTGGCTGCTTCGATTATCACTTTGGTTCCGTTCACTAAGCCATCCGCAATGCTGAGATTGGGGGTGACCATGCAAACGCAACCAATTTTTAATACTAAATCGTGTTCGGGAACGCCCTTGGGTTGAAATTTATTTAGGACGTCGGGCCCTAAAAAAAGTTCGTCGGTATCATCACTAACGCATCTGTCAACGGAAAAGAAATGCATCGCTTCTGTCGGTAAGAGTGATAGAATTGAGTCGTTAATCTCTTTGACGCCCGCGTTGTGAGTTGAAAGTATAGCCCTTCCGGCGCATATACTCGGCTCGGCCATGACGGCAAAGGGAAAAACAAATTCAATCAAATCGCTCAGTTCCGTTACGTGAGAGATTTCGGAGAGGTCAATTAAGTTTTGAAGATTTCTACCTACTTTGAGGCGCACGGCCGGCAAAAGGTTGGATCCTATGTCCAGCAAGAATTTGGAGAATTCGGGATCAGTTTGACGTTGGGAAGTCACCAGTGAGAAAATTTTTAATTTTTGCCAGACCGGCGATGATTTTACCGAACAATTAATAACGTCAGAGTCTGTCAGTGCGTTAGACACTACGGGGGGAATCTGACGAAAATCGCCAGCGAAAATAATGACTTTACCACCAAATATCAAGTTTGTTTGCATTAAATCTCTAAGAGATCGATCGAGCATGTGAATCAAATATTTATGCGCCATAGGGGCCTCGTCATAGATGATGACGTCAGAGTTACGGATTAAATCTGCGCGTTGAGATCCGTTAGTCATGTTCCAATACCCAAGGTCGTCCGGGAGACTGATTGGAAATTTAAACATACTATGAGCCGTCATACCGTTCGGATAGTTCTGTGCAGCTATTCCCGAGCTAGCTGTACACAACACGATACCGCTCAAATCGCCGCGCACGTGCGATGTAATTAAATTTAATAACAACGTCTTCCCCGTACCCGCCGGACCATCAACAAATATTGCCGTGTCGTGATTGTCGCGGAACTCTTTATCGGTTAACAGTTCGTGTACGTAATCGTACACGGCCCGCTGATCAACTGAGAGTTTGGGTAACCAAACACCTACGAATCGATCGAGTAGCTCCCTATCATATTCGACGCGCTCGCGACCTAATTCCGTGGTATCGTCCTGTACCTCCGGAAGTCCCTGCTCCATCAGGTTGCTACCGTGACTGAGGAGTAACCTATTGATAACTATGAGACTTTTCTCATATGCCCTATCTATTTGACTCGCCGAAACCCTTCTGATGAAATCTTCGCTCAGTTGATCTTTGAAAGTTTCCCACAGAGGCGAGACTGGGACACCGTTGACCGCTAACATGACAAAAAAGTGGCGTAAACGCGTCGCGGTCATAAAAGTAGATGCTTTCTCCATTGCTCTGCGGTACTCGGACTCATCATCAGCAATTCCGACTGCTCTCGCTGCATCTTGGAATGTGGTGCAACCGTCACCACCCAGTCTGATGAGGTCCTCATAACTGCGGCAGGGAAACGCGGACAAGAGTACGCGCAGATAAAATTGTTCACCTCTATTTGGGGCGACCCAGAACAGACGCGCTACCGTTTCACCCCTTTGTCTACGCGTGGCGAATTTACCATCAGTTAATTCGTGAATCGTAACATTCATGTTAGGCCTTTTATTATGAACAATATATTGTTCATAAAAGTCTAAGTATGTCAGATTGTCAAATTCGGCGCCCTGCGGTCTCGCGAAATACGAGAGCAGGTCGCTACTTGACCCTTCTATAGCTTTCATTACATTGCCTGCCTGAAAAGCGACATTCTGTTTAGTTGGCAAATGTACCGATAACATGGTGACCGCCGGTTCGAGAGCTGTTAAATCGTAATTAAATATCCTCCACGCCGCGTCGCACGACCCGATATATCGCTTAGTTACGTAAATCTCTATCTCGTTATTACGGATCTCTTCCGGGATTAACGTTACACGAGCAGCGTCCGTGCCTTTTGTGATATACTTGAAAAGATATTTAATAACTGATCGCGCCGATGTCACCTCCAAATTCATATGACAGTCATACTTCAACAGCATGGCGGCGTTGTAGGGTACAACCCATAAATCGTTGACGGTCACGTCTCTACCGCGATATTTAATAGTTGCTTCGTTGCTACCGTCGCGACGCAAATGAATAAAGCCTTTGTCGTCACAGAACGTGACGTTAGTTTCCCGTTTGGGAAAATAACGTGTGCATTTCTGGGATTCTGAATCCCAGCACTGCAAGTCTGTTCGGTAGTCGATTCCGCAAGGTCCGTGAATCATATGAGTCAGGACCGCTTTTCGGAGTCTACCGTTTGCTTCTGTCGGACTGGGGATGTCAGCTCTTACAAAACGATCAATGTCGATGTTTTGCACGGGACCGTTCTCCACTCTAAAGCAGATGTGGGCGTGAGGAAGACCTCTTTTTTGAAACTCAATTACGTGCATCAGGTACATGCGCTCGCCAAACCACTTGCCAGACCGAAGGTCAGTCAACAGCTGGGCGAGTTTTAACTGAAAGACTCGCGAGCACAAGACTGGAGAAGGGTTTTGTCCCGGCGGTGTTGACTCCTTTATCTCAGGCCATTTCGGATTACACGTCATTGTGAGGAAAAAGGACGGCTGGCCCAGCCTATTCATCAAGGCAATGGCGTCCAGGTATTTACGCTTCATGTATCGCTCGGAACCCGTAAAACTGCTCGGTAGATATACGCCACCGGGAACGACGCCGCCTTCGCCCTGTATGGTTTCGTCGTTACGAATTTGAAAAGGGACATCGGCGTTATCGACATTATTATTGCTATTATTATGAGCTAATAACTCATCTAGTGGGGCTATTCTTAGTCCTCCACTATCCCGGTTTCTACCGGTTTGCATGCTATGATTAAAACGTAATCTGACATCTAAAATTCTACTGTACATATCTACAATCCATTCTTCGGACAAACGACCAAAATGCGAAAAACGCGACTCTGAAAGTAAAAGGCAACGGACGTACTTGTTAATCGTTAATTTTGTATTATGTTTATCTGTCATAGCGGGATGCCAGCCCGGGTTACCGTGGGGATACAACAAAGGATATTGAAAACTTTCATACAACGGATGCTGGATGTCGACTGTGTGTGGTTTTTTTCCTCCGACTCTCCAGATGGCAATGCAACGCGGAATATAACGTTCTTGTTCTGTACTAATGATTGCAGCTACTTCGTTACCAATGGGACGATCTCCGAGAATGTTACCGTGACGTGCTCGCGACGTGGATTCAAATACTAAATGGGCGTGTTCTGACGTCTCCAGACTTAAACGTTTAAAACAATCGATGTAGGGATTGACTTCATGCATGAAGTGTGAAATCGATCGGATCACCTCCATATCGAGGTTTCTACCTAGAGCGATCCTCTCGCGCTCGTCATCGTCTTGAATGTAAAGACCGATCGGATTGGTAGAGTCAGTGTAACTCAAATCGAAAACTCTATGATAAACGCGGCCCTGAACTTTGACAAAGGAAATGCCCGTTTCGGGATATTGGAAACCGTGAGAAGTTCCCAAGGCGCTAAAAGCGAATAAATTATTATAAGCTCTCGAACTTCTAAGAAAAGACGGATGCGTGTAAAAATCCTCGGTAAGAGGAGGGAAGTCCTGTACCTTGTAGGCACCGTCACCACCACAACACCACATTTTACGCGACGGCTCTTCGTCGTAAAGGGGCGAGAGACAATAACGACATTTGTAAATGTCGGAACTCAATAAAGAACACTTTTTCAAACTAAAAGTTTGAATAGGATTCAATTCATCTCCGCTGCGTTCACCTATAAGTATAGAAGTATCGCGTAAATTTACATCGACGTTCCGCCTGTTCTGATTGTAACGTTGCGACGCGGCCCTATTCACCTCCGGATGTTGTTGTGAGTAACGGTTTACTGCGGCTCTATTAACATTTGGGTTTTCTTCGTGATATCGAGTTACTGCGGCGATTTTCGATGCCCGAGTTTGTATATAATATGTTTTCGCGGTTTCCCTATCCAACTGCGGATTCGTTTTAGCGTATTTTAAAGCAGCGTTTAGATGGGCATTTGTGACGCTACCCGTTCTACCCCTTTTCTGTTTCTTGGGTCGCCCCCGCGGTTTTTGCCCCTCAATTTCGGATTCCACCGCTGGAGTTGAAGGCAAACGATCCAAAATTACCGTTGGTTTTAAATACGATAATTTTAAATCTGGTGCATATTGCGCGATCTGATTGGCTGACAATTCCGCTATAGGCAATCTCTCTAGAACGACATCTGGTTGGTGAGATGATAATTTGGGATCAAAAGTGCAAATTTGTTTGGTGTACGGAGCCAGTTCAGAAATTGGTATTCTCTCTAACACTACTACCGGTTCGCAAGAAGTTAATTTTAAACCTTCAACTGCTGGAGCAGGTTCGTCAACCGGAAGTCTGTCTAAAACTACTACTGCAGTACGAGATGTCAAGTGAACGCGGGAAGAGATTAAACTAATTCTATTAATCTCGTACTGATTGTTACCATACGAGATTATGGTGAACAACAGCTTCGCGAGTGTTTTGATGCTCGGGCATCGAAACAATCGGGCTGCATACAGTGCACGTCTGTCGGGGTGGTGTGTGTTGAATTCATCGACACCGTGACTGTTAAAATAATAAAATGCATTATCATAACGCCAAAAAGATACTGTGTTGTTAAATCCCGTAAAAATGTAACTATCTCGTACATCGGAATGATCAGCATTAAAAACGATGTTCTCTAAAGTTGCCTCAAGTTGAGTTAGTTGCGCGGTATAATTTTGCGGTGACGTTGGATACAAGCCATTGTTTAGCCAGCTAGTGGTTGTTGTTGCCAAATGGTTCCCTACCCGTATATCGGAAGGTAATTCGTCTACAGCTAAATACCTTTCAACGTTACGGTCGTACCAAGTCGCCTCGGGGCGCTTTTCGAGATAAAGACTATGACCATTATTCAAAATACAATCAATTTCCGCGGTAGTGAATGGCGCGCGATTATTAATGCAAGAATATGTAGTTGCACATGCTGACATAGCAACACATTGTGAATTAATACCTTTAAAAAGGCGAACATCGCCCTGGTGCGTAGATCCTAATAAAATAATTGATTAGTATCGAATTAGTATTGTTAAAAAAGATGATTGATCATTGGTCAATGTCAATATGTAAGAATAATTCAAATATTAGTTGTTTTGAATCATGCAATTAATAGTCTTTAATATAATTCATAAGTGCCAGGTGTTAAGAATTAGAAGAAAAACTTGCTTTAATCAATAGTTAAATGATATGATAAAACGATCAAAGACATTTATTGTAAGTAGAAGAAGTATTTCAATTGTAATACATATAATTTATTGTTTAATGAAATTATTTTGGTAAAATTATTATTAATGAATGATGATAGTTTTACAGTCGTAAGCTTTTAAATAATTATAGGTTATTGGTGTTCGCGTACTATCAAACAGACACGGCATTATTAAATTATGAAAGTTATTATAAAAAATATGAAGCCTTATATATAGCTAATGAAGTTAGTAAGATAAATAGGTAAATACCTTAGACCTGTAGTGTTACTTCAGAAATAAATGTTTTACAAAACCAATTTTGCTATGACTTTTGTATCGCGTACTATTTAGGTGTTAAAAGTATTATTAATTGTTCACTCGTTACCTGTACATGTCTGTCAAATAAGCATTAAAAAAAAACTTTATGAACATCAAAATACCTATTATTTGACCCATACAAAACGGCAAGAACACAGCTGTTATTTTGATTTGATATCTTTTATTAGACAATGTAACAAACGGCATAAGGTAATATGATTTTTGCAAGGGCCGGATAATCGGTTGCAGCTTCAACATAGAGAGCATAGGTAATAAAATCATTGTTGCATAACATATATTTATAGAGATTTGAAAAGCCATACTTCTATTACGTGATTACATTTATAATTTCAATGGGTCATTCGCGTTTACGTTCTTGAGTGTTGCAATGTGTCAAATATCGGAAGTAAGAAATTACAAAGGATAGCTACTTCCAATGTCTGAATTGATTATTTGTTTATATAAAGTTTATTATTATTTTTTATGTATACAGATTTTATTGCAAAAAAGAATAATGTGTCATTCCAAAGGACAGACTTGCCCTTATTTATAGTGTTATCGGCCAGTCAATATCGTAATATGACATCACATTAATTATGAATTTATATCGGCAAATATATACTTAGAAAATATTAATTCCAAGGAAGTACGTTTTTTATTGATTAATCAATGGAATTAATTACGTTACAAAATACTTAGATAAGTAAGATTAAAGTACCTAAGTTTTACTCTACGCTAAGTTAAATATCGACTCTTTACACCAACTACAACTATCACTACCCATGTTCAAACTGTAACCAATTTTCCGGTCCCTAATGGATAAGGTAGTACAGTTGTTGCTTTCATTAAAGAAGGGGATGAATGTTACAAAATATATTTAAAGATAATATTGTTGTAACGACACCTAAAATATTAAAATCCATTCAGCAGTTATTTCATTGAAACACAAAAAAAACGTACATGTATATAAAAATTATGTGTAAAAATTACCTTTTACATGCAACACTATTCAGTAAGTAGATGTTCGTTGACACAAAAATTGTACAAAGTATGTTGGTGCAGGTTTAGAATGGTTGAAAAATGAAATAAGTAACGTTTGTAATAATTGTAAACACAGTCGATTGTTCGAATGGGCGCGGAGTTCTAATGTAAAATTAAATCAGTATGTACCTGTACAATATGTATTATTTATAAGTAAACTTTTTTGTTTCCCCATAACGCAGATATCATTAAACACATTTTAGGCTGTTGTGAATGACAATGACATCTAAAGTGGTCTCAGTTTATCATGTTACAAAACAACCAAACGAATGTAATAATCTCAATTTATATTACAACCAGAATCATACACGTAACATAGAGACATTATGATAACAACGTAAGAGAGTGTGGGTTGTTGTCAGATCAAAAAAGTATCAAGTTGTTAGCAAAATTTAAAATTTCACAATCTGAAAAATGTAAAGCATCTAAAACATTGACACCAGCCAAAATATAATATCTATGGCAGTGTGGTACGTATGCATTGCCGCAATAATGCTGACAAATTCAATCTACATAAGAATGTTAATAAAGACGCTTTTAAACGAATTCAGTTGCTGCGCATCAATATTAGGCGATGTGCGTTTGTTGTACTGGACTGGCAACTAAGAGATATGTAAGTAATAACCTGTTATTGTAATCATTACAAATGATTTTCGGAAAGATAGGTACCTACATTAATAAAAAACAACCTCTAAAACCGGATCATATATATAAATGTTACTATTAACAGTGACTAATTTAGATGTCATTTGTCATAAATATTCTGTTGGATTGAATAAGACTACATTATTAGAAGAAAACAATAAATAATAACTTACCCACGGCGATGCATTCGAAGTTTTCCTCGTGTTCACCTGTGATACAAATAAATTCATTAAGTATTTTTAAATAGTTTACTCGAATTGCAGACTACAATATAGGGTCGTTGCGCCGGTTCTCGTCACATTAGTGGAGTTGCCAACATTGTGACGGGAAAAGGATATGTTGAATCTTGATCTGATTTCATAAAAACGCCGATTAGACGAAAACCGGACCAACGTGAAAAACCCGCAAACTGACGCGAAAAATTCGTTGACGAAAACTGGCACAATAGCAAAATTGATGTTCCGGTTCTCCGTCACCTAAATTTAAGTACGCAGATTGTAGGCAAAACCAGTCTAAAAACACTTATTATTGTCTTCGTTATCTATATTAGTAGCCATATGGATCAAAAATATCACTTCAACAAGGTAAAAACATTAATAAAACTTACTTAGATAATTTCCTGTACCACTAATTTTTTTTTAGTTTGGTACGGTTTTCGCGGTTCAAAAACGTGGTTCAAACTTTCGTTAATTATATCTTGGTCACATGTTGTTAAATAATATTTAAATATAGTTAGTGTTCTAGGTTAGGTATTAAGGAACGCAACGAGCTTAAACATGCACGGGTAATTGTTTATATATTTTTATTATAAGCATTTGTAAGGAAGAAATCATCCAAAATGACGAGAACCGGCGCACTGTCGGGAACCGGCGAAACGACCCTATAGCGAGTGAATAATTGAAAACTGTATTGTTTTGTGGCATATCAAAAACACTGAGATTATTATTTTACTTAATGTCATTAACCATAATTACATATACTTAAATAAGTGGAATCAAAATTTCACGACGGCCATTTTGATCACATTGACCTAACCCTATACCTAATTGAGGAAAACAAAATGACAACAAGTTTTAACGAATAATATAAAAACTAAACTAACCTGGCAAAGATTGAATAGAGGATTTCGACAGCCTGGACGACCGACGGTCCCGAAGCGTTGCAGACGCAGTATTCTTCACCATCTGAAAATACGAATCGATTTTAATACTCCATTTAGTATGTTTTTTTTACATATAAATGTCAGTAATTAAATAGATGTAATAGCATCAAATTATAATTTGTATGGGCCCTGCTTCATGATTCAAGGTCAAACAAGGTTATTAAATAAATGTACAAACAAAATGATTTACTGCACTCATCGAAATTCCATGATTGAAGGTCACGAAGCTCCCCGCATAGATCGCAAATTTATACCTAACACACTACAGCAGTGTAACAACTTCACATAACAATACGAAGCGCGCGCGATGCAAACGGACGTGGAGTAGGTACCTACGCATCGTGACGGCATACCTATCATACATTTAGGCATACTTACCGCAATCGTATCGCGCTTCTTTCAAATCACATAGCTTTGAGGCAAAAGTTTGTGTGAAGTAAATGAAAAATCGCTATACATAACACTCTCTTAGCTTAACATATTTACTTACATGCTAAATAAGCCGACAACGATTCCACGAATTCATTTGCTCTGCTTGACCTTGACTAATCCCGCACAGCAACTAACTATTTTTACAATTATAAAAGTGAATTTTGGTCATTTACCTTGAAATCGAAGCACGATTGCACGTTGAATAGACGTAACTGAATAAGAAAAATATACCTATTTAATGTTCTAATATACGAAAAATTAATTTTTGCTCACTATTAAGACAAAATAATAATAATCTTTACTAATTACTAACAAAAACAGTGTATTTCACACAAATATCCATATAAATGACGTTAAAAACAACAAAATACAACTCACCTGTAACAGAAAAAGTTAGCACGGACACGGCAAACAAAGTTATTAAAATTTTCGAAATTGTTTCGATAAGTATGTCGTCAGCACGTAACGGGACCCGAGACGCAATAGGAATAGAATCGGTTTGATTTTCAAAATCAAAAGGTGAAAATTTTGAGTATTGCCAGCGTAGTTCACTATAATCGATTATTTATTGATTTACGATTCGATCAGAATATGAATCGTAAAATAATAATCAGACTCTATTTTTATTATTTCATTTATTAACATTGAATAGTTTTTATACCAATAATCTTACCTGCTAATAATAATAATGAAATAAAAAGCTAATGCGAATCATAAACGGCTCGATTTGTTGCATGAAAATTATGGCGTGTAATCGACGGCGGACGGCGTCTAAAAACCATTTCCTGTATGAAATTGTTTTAATCGAATAACACCAAACACGGCGATATATATATAACATTTCATAAGGTTGGTTTGAAAATGGTAGCAATTTTTTTTAGATACGATAAACCAATAGTCGGATCGCAATATTCGGAAACTATATGTGATATATTTGTTTAACGATTTGATAACATTGCATATTCTAATCAACAATTAAATCGAATGTTCTAATTCATTGACAACAACACGGTAGCGTTTACAATTTTATTGCTGATATTACTGTCTAAAGGAGTCTTCTTATACACGCATATTATTAATTTGTCACTCTATAGCTCTAAGATGGTAAAAGGCAGCAATCGATCAACCCATTCACTTTCAAATTGGTTATTTCATTAGTTGTTTTATTTGCGAAACCTGGACACTAACACAAAAAAGAAGAAAATCAACTCCTGGTGGTGGTTACATAAGAAAGATTTATCGGAAGATCCTGGGAACTTTCAAGAAAGATCGGCTATTGGAGAATCAGGAAGAATACCGAGATCGAAGAGTTGGTGGCCAAACCTAATAATCATTGGCGAAAGAAAAGCACACTGGCTTCGCTGGTTCGGTCATCTACTGAGGTTGGGAGAGGATTGAGCCGTCAAAAGAGCATACATGGGTCAAACGAGTGGTCGCCGCCCGGTTCGCCGGCCCAGGTATCGTCATGCAGGAGGACAGTGTGGAGGCGGACTTACGTCATTTTCAGATTAAAGACTTGCAGGAAGCGGCGCATGATCGGGAAAGGTGGCGTGCTCTCGTTTCGGAGGCCATGATCCTCTTTGGGTCACTCCGCCGATAGGGTAATAGTAGTAGTATTGTGACAAATTGAGAGGTATGTAATTATAGTAACCTCTAAAGACATAAATGGTATAATGGCGAAGAAATTTGAAATCACGATACTATTGATATTCCAGTATTTTGATAATAAAACACCATGTTAACAGGCCCCTAATGAAGAAATAAGCAACTCAATCCAGATATCGCTTCTAATGTGACGAAATAATTGTAATTATAATACTGATCCGACTGTTTGAATATTATATTATATATTGTATTAAAATATCATGTGGTGTGATATTTAATAAATATGTCCACATTTGTGGAAAAGACTAATAAGTGTACCAAAAATAGCTTCGAAAAGATACAAAAAATGGCATAAGAATCGAAAAAGTATCGAACGTAATAATTACACTAATGCATAGATTTACTTTATCATGCATCGATTACTTTAGTATCGATTCCTGATTTATCTAATTTCTGGTGACCCATAACATATCGGAAATATAAATCTTTGTTTGTAGGAAATCAAATAAGATTCTTATTAGAAATTACAAATAAAAGAAATCAAATATATTGAGAGTATTGCAGTATCTTTCTTATTAATACAACAATAATTTTTACAACAATTATGTAGTGACCTGACCTCTAAAAGAAATAATACAAAAATAGTTAGAATCAGAAAAAAAATATCCCTGTCCCTCTTATTTAAACACATGAAATTTATTTTAAATAATGAATTAATTTTAGGTAAGGGATAATAATCCATTTAGAACCGAAAATGTTACTATTGGTATATTATTATTAAAAAAATCTCAAATAGAGTTTCCGTTCATTTCCTAATAAAATTGTGTAGTAAACATGGATTGCCAACATCAAGCAGCAAATTTTATTATATACTCTATACTCCTTGCGCAAACGCACTGACAGTGACGTTTGTATTTGTACTTTAACTGTGGCAGAATTAATATTATTGTTTTGAAAAAGGGCGGGAAAGTTGAAGTGAAAAGGCGGCATTTTTCAATTTAATTTTAATAATTCTATTTGAAGCCCTTTTTATTCTCATAACATCCTTCTTTTTCTGATTCTGGACGCTGAAATATTTGCTGTTTCGATTTAATCACAATCACATGAGTACAGAAGCCGGGGGTGAGGGCGGCGGCTCCACCCCCATGGATACCGCAATTGTTTCTAAAACAAATAAAAGGAAAAGCAGTGAGCCCGATAAAACTATAAGCTCAAGTAAGCATAAAATGAATTATATACGCAATAATCGTGGTCTTTTTAAAGACCATCACCCAATTTATGAAGACTTGACAAAAAAAGAGTACCCTGTTCTCTTACAATCAGCCCAAACTACAGCACAGCAGAAGGTTCCGATGGATATTCTGCAGGTTAACAAAGTGCTTAAGAATGTGAATGGTGTCCAATATGTGAAGGCTGCTGGTAGCTTCTATGTGAAGGTGTTCTTTGGGTGTGCCAGCGATGCCAACAAATTCCTGCTAGATAGAAAAATAATGAATGATAATGGCTGGTTATCTAAAATACCTTATGATAGTATTGAATCTCAAGGCATTATTCGTGCTCCAGTGGAATTAAGTGAAGAGACCTTGCTGGAAGAACTGAAATCCTCAAGTATGATTCTGGGAGTTAAGCGATTCTCTAAAAAACAAGACAATGGTCAATACAAACCCTTGCAGACTGTGCTAGTTACTTTTAAAGCATCTGTTCGGCCCGATCATGTCATATATGAGCACATTTGGATGCCAGTACTTGAGTACATAAAGCCTGTGCTCCAATGCTTCAAGTGTTATAAGTTTGGTCATGGAAGTGGAGCGTGCAAAGGCACGCAAGTTTGTTCAATTTGCTCAGCAGGCCATTTTTATCGGGAATGCACCAATCCAAATGAATTTAAGTGCTCCAATTGTAGTGGACCTCACTCGGCAGTATCCTATACTTGCTCTGTAAAGGCAGCTAAAGTAGCAGAGGTTAAGAGCAAGATAAGTGGCAAGTTTACATATGCTTCAGCAGTGACAGTGCCCTCAGGTAAAAACACTAGTAACAATGTCAATTACACAATCCCAAAACCTCCAGCAAAGACACCTCAAGGCAGGGCCTTGATTGTGGACATTATTAACTCTGATATTGTTTTGGAAGCATTAACTAAAACCATTGTGGAAATTGTTAAAAAAAAAGACAACAAAAACCCTTCCGGTCCCATTTCATCAGCAGCCATCAAACAATTACTTGTGACAAACTTTTCACTTTAAGTTATGGATAATTCTGTATATACTCATTTGCATAATTCATGTTCCAATCAATTCAATATTATTCACTGGAATTCCAGAAGTTTAGCACCTAAGTTGGATCAATTTAAGCATTTCCTTAGTAGTCTTAACTATCAGGTTGACATGATTTTATTTAATGAAACTTGGCTGAGTCCTAATAAAACCCTTAGAATACCTGGATTTACAATAGTAAGAAGAGATTCCGATCGCCCCCATGGGGGCGTTGCTATGGCAATTCGTTCAAAATATAAGTTTCAAGTTATCAACACTCTCTCTCAATATCACTTTCAAAATATTTTGATAACTGTTAATATTAACAATTTTTCTCTCGATGTTTTATGTGTATATATACCTCCACCTCCCAATGGCAAATTTAAGATCAATTTATTAAAAGATATATGTTCACAATTTGTATCAGATAATTATTTAATAATAGGCGACTTTAATGCACATCACGTCTCCTGGAGTTCCAGATTTAATGATGGAAGGGGCAATGCTCTTCATGCTTATGTGGAGAGTTCCAATTTAGTGTGTTTGAATGACCACACTGTCACGACTTTTGCGCCGTTCGGCCAACAAGGTAACGTATTGGACCTCGCATTTGCGTCCCGGTCACTTAGTTCTAGTTGTACAGCTTCTGTGTTCGATGATCTGCTTAGCAGTAATCATTTCCCTTTACTTGTTGGTGTGTTCATTGACTCATCAGATTCTGACGTTCCTGTTAACAGCTCTTACAACTTGCAGAGTGGTTTAGGTGATATTCGTGATGATAATTCCATAGCTAATGTAAATTTTAAAAAGATTGACTGGATGAAGTTTAAAGAGTTATGCGAAGTTGAATTTGCGAACTTTCAATTTGTAGATAACCCTCTCGAAAATTATAACAAGTATTTGAGTATTTTACATGACATTTTAATGACATTTGCGAAAAAATGTTACCAACGTAGAGTAATTTCCTTAAAGGCCGTTCCTTGGTGGAATGATGAATGTGATCGAGTAGTTGTGCAATCTAAAATTGCCTTATTATCGTACAAACAATACCCATCTATAGAAAATTACATTATTTACAAAAAATTAGACGCATTGAAGAAAAGAAAATTGTTCGAAATAAAACGAGATAGTTGGATGAATCTATGTTTGTCATTCAACCGCATGACATCGACAAAAATAATTTGGGATTACATACGCCGATTTAAGCATGCGAAACTTAATATCAACTCTTCTACACCAAATTTTTTTCAAAATCCAGCTAATGCTGACCTTTTTTTAGATAAGATAGCTTCTCATAATGATCAAGAATCATATAATGATCTCCAAGAATCTTTTAACAATCCTGGCATTACAGAAGCTCAATGGATGGTTAAAGAATTTTCTTTTTGTGAATTTGAAGCTGCATTAGAGAATAAAAAAGAGACTTCACCGGGTCCAGATTTAATCACTTATAAAGCAATCAAAAGTCTTCCTCGACTTGCCAAGGTAATTTTATGTAAAATATTTAATGATCTCTGGAATTGTAATTGTATTCCCCCAATTTGGAAAATGCAACATGTAGTCCCTATTTTAAAACCTTACAAGGATCCAAACTCTGTTGACTCTTATAGGCCCATTTCCCTGACATCGTGTTTTTCAAAGGTATTTGAAACAATGTTGAAAAATAGATTGGAATGGTTTACAGAAAACTCTAAAATGATTCCAGCTACTCAGTACGGATTTCGGAAGGGTAAAAGTACAATAGATAATTTAAGCTGTTTAGTCGGAGACATTAAAAATAATTTTAATAATAACCAATACACTTTAGCTGTTTTTTTAGACATTAAAGGAGCATTTGATAACATAGACCATTCATATCTCATCAAAAGTTTAAACTCTTTAGGTTTTCCAGGACACATATTGTTTTGGTTGTTTAATTTCCTTAACAATCGGTATTTGACTTTAAAAACTAGGTCCACGTTGACTGGTTTTCAAATTTCAAGTAAGGGTACTCCTCAAGGTTCGGTGTTATCTCCTCTTATATCTGTTTTGAGTTTGATATCTTTTATGAAACAGATTCCGTCTTCTGTTAAGCATTTATTCTTTGCTGATGATCTTGTATTATATGTGAACTGTAATGATATTAAAAGTGGTGAATCTATCATGAATTGTTGTCTGCGTAATATTTACAATTTACTAACATTTTCATTGAAACTTGAGGTCAATGTGTCCAAAAGTTCTGTAATTCTTTTCTCTCAAAATGGTTTACATCAACCTCAAGTTTTATATAACACGGACATTATTCCTGCTCAATCTTTTGTTAAATATGTTGGTATCTTTCTTGATTATGACCTTTCCTGGAAAACTCATATAGATACAATTTGTAAAAGAGCTGAATTAGGGCTAAATATTTTGAAGTCATTGACTGGAGTTAAATGGGGAGCAGACCCCAAGGTTCTTAAAACGATATATATTGCGACAATTCGTAGTCATTTCGATTACGGCTGTATGTTTTTTGCAGACGCGAATTATTATCTCTTAAGGAAACTAGATATTATTCAAAACAGAGCGTTACGTATAATCACTGGTGCTTTAATGTCCTCTCCAATCAATTCATTGGAAATTGAGGCTGGTATTGTCCCCTTATTCATACGAAGAAGCTATATAACAGACAAATATTGTCTTAAACTAATTAGTCGAGACAACGAAGTGATATCTAGATATCTTGAAAACTTTGATATTCCAAATTACGATTTAATTCCATTACCAAAATCTTCTTCTTTGAGTGGTTCTATAACGTATTTGAACTTTGAATTCCAAGATACGGTGTCGTGGTCTACTCTACTCCCTTGTTTCGAGTATAATTTTCATGACCTGATGCAAGATGTACATATTGGTCTGATTAAATTTGAATCTAAATTTGACTTTCTGGAATTCCTTGATGATAAGATTGATTTTGTTAAATTGTATACTGATGGCTCTAAAACTAAAGATAGAACTAGTTTTGCATTTTATGATTCATTTATAAATATAGGGAAGGTATACAAATGTGATAACAATTTCTCTGTATTTTCGGCTGAGGTTTTAGGCATAATTTATGCCTTAGAACATATCAATGATAATTACTTTAGTAACCAAATTAGTAACAGTAAATTTTTAATTTTGTCTGACTCAATGAGCGCTTTACAAGCTATTAAAAATAAACGTATACACGCATCTGTAAATTACTTAGTATATAAGTTGAAACATTGTATAAGTTCTTTGTATAATAGAAATTTGACTGTTGAATTTTGCTGGGTTCCGGGTCACTCTGGAATTATTGGTAATGAACTCGTTGACACGCTTGCCAAAAGTGCAAGGGATGTCCAGGTTTGTGATTTAAAAGTTCCTCATTCTGATTTAGTACCATTTGTAAAACAGCTTATGATAAAACGCTGGACTAATTCCTGGGATAAATCTACAGAAGTGAAAGGCAAATGGTTAGCAGGAATAGTCTCGGCTCCTAGTACTAAGACGTGGTTCGAATATAGCAAAAAGTATTTAGGACGATCATTCATTTCAACATTGTGTAGATTGCGCATTGGTCATGCTCGTTACCCTGCACATCTTTTCAGGCTAAAACTAAGCGAATCTTCTTCTTGTAAATATTGTTTGCATAGTGTATGTGATCTTGATCATATTTTCTTTCATTGCCGTAAATTTAATTTACAAAGATTATTATTAATTGCTATGTTAATAGATGCCGGTGTGCAGGATATTCCCAAATCTGTACAGGATCTTCTAAAATATCCGGAATTATATCCTTTCATTTATTATTTTATTTCAAATACTGTAGGTAACCTGTAAATAACTTAAGTCTTAGTTGTTGATTCTTCTTAGTATTATTTAGGTATAGGTATATCAATTTATGTATAATACTTAATGTAGTTTACG
The DNA here is from genome assembly GCA_963556455.1 of Epiblema foenella. Classification (NCBI taxonomy): domain Eukaryota; kingdom Metazoa; phylum Arthropoda; class Insecta; order Lepidoptera; family Tortricidae; genus Epiblema; species Epiblema foenella. Next base: position 35,070,666 of record OY747097.1, on the reverse strand, counting down.
TTGAAGTGTCATTTCATTAACATTGTATTTTGTTTTTTTGTTTGAGCTGATGGCCTAGTCGCCAATGCTCCTAATAAATTAAAAAAAAAAAAAAAAAATATTATTGTTTTCAGACTACGTGTTGTCGTCGTGTTTATAAAATAATTTAAGAAATGTTTACATGAAATTTGCGTTAATTGTGATTTTAAAGGACGTGAGAAAATATCAACGATTTGCTGCATTAGCTTGATTATGCTCAATCAAAGGACAAATGAATGTAAGTAATTATTGATGTGGTCATATAACGTATTACCTGCTTTTTCTTGTAAATAAACTTTACGATAACATTTCCTTTTATTCTTTTCAGATTCCCTTTTAATCAAAGACTTTTAAACGTCTAACTAAGGAACAGTCGAAGATTTCAAGAAAATACCTGAAGTGTTTCTGAAAGAACTCCATGAATCCATTTTGCTGCCTGTTTTTTGTACGAACCTGACGAAGCCGGCGTTTACATATATTTTTTATCGTTGCAAGTGATATCTTTCATGAACGCCAACAAAGATCAGTTATAGTGTGTGACTGTGATAAAATGTAACAGAGTTATAAGTCTACAAAAACTGAAAATGTAATTAATGAGATGATAATAAAATGTTTTGAAAGCATGTGTAATATTTGATCTTTAGCATAATTCCATATATGTGTCTTCCATTGATTTTGGTAAAGTATTTTATATAACAATGTTATACTAAACAATAGCCCCTTTTGTTTCACAATTGCTGTACTTATTATTTATTCTACATTATTGGCCTAATGAAAACCAGAGAAATAAAATAATAAATGTAATATTTGAACTTATTCTAATGTTTTTTGATAGAAAAACATGTAAAGAGAAACTGACGGTAACTGCTATAAATCTAAAAAAGTATCTGACGGTGCCCGCTACAACTGTAAATAGTAAGTTAAGGCTAAATGAGTGTCACTGTTGTACCAGGAATTATTATTTGTATAAAAAAAATATTTAAACATCTGGCCATTATAAAGAATAATAATATACATAACAATTTTTTTTTCAATACTCAATACTAAATATATCCACTCAGTTGTTTCTCACCCTCTTAAAATGACATTTTATCATCTGGTTGGCTGCCCCAAGCCCACCCCTCTAACCCCTTGAGAGCCAGGCAGCCCTAGAAGCTGCAGCCATAAAAGAAGAAAAAAAGGAAAATGATTCTAGGAGTTGCATGTTATAGTTTTTACATAGTTAAATTTGAAAGATTTAATATGTACTGTAAAAATTAGCGTAGGTGGATCTGTAATAATGCCCCAAGCAATAATGGGTCCTGTGAAGATTATCGCTCACCCGAGAGCCTTCGGCTCTCGAGTTCGCGTAAATGGGTCTGCAGATCTGCTCCAAGCCTTAATCGGCCTTGTAAAGATTATCGCTCACCCGAGAGCCTTCGGCTCTCGAGTTCGCGTAAATGGATCTGTAATAATGCCCCAAGCAATAATGGGTCTTGTGAAGATTATCGCTCACCCGAGAGCCTTCGGCTCTCGAGTTCGCGTAAATGGGTCTGAAGATCTGCCCCAAGCCATAATCGGCCTTGTAAAGATAATCGCTCACCCGAGAGCCTTCGGCTCTCGAGTTCGCGTGTTGGGCCACACAGAGACAAAACGCGCTCTAATGGGACGGTCCGGGCCTTCGGCCCTACGCGGAGCTCGGCCTTCGGCCTCGCTCGGCCTCGCCGCTCACCTGAGGGCCTTCGGCCCTCAGGTTTCGCTTGTAAGAGTGACGGGGGTAGGGAGTGTCCGCGTGGAGCGCGCTCTAATGGGACGCTTCGGGCCTTCGGCCCTACGCGGAGCTCGGCCTTCGGCCTCGCTTGGCCTCGCCGCTCACCTGAGGGCCGCAAGCGGCCCTCAGGTTCGCTTGTAAGTTACACGGGGCATATGAATAGTTGAGCAACCCCTTCCTCCCGCAGCTCGGCCTTCGGCCTCGCAAAATTACTTGGGGGGGACTCGCTTGGGCACTCGGGGTGAGGCTCCGGGCCTTCGGCCCTCCGCCGAGCTCGGCCTGCGGCCTCGCGGCCTGAAGCTCGCCCTTCGGGCTCGCGAAACCTTGTACTTATATAGGATTTTCCTTTGTTCGGGGCTCCCGCAGCTCGGCCTTCGGCCTCGCCAAAAATTTGAGGGGGGGGAGACGTGCCCGGGCACTCTTATGGAGGCTCCGGGCCTTCGGCCCTCCGCCGAGCTCGGCCTACGGCTTCGCGGCCTGAAGCTCGCCCTTCGGGCTCGCAAAAACTTCTCGGAAATTGGTTTTGCCCCTGGAGGCCGCCATTTTGGATTTTTCCAAAATTTTTTTTCTGTTGTATATTTTTGGGCCCTCCCAGTCCCCGCATGCCAAATCTCAGCGCGCTCCGACCATTTTAAGTTTTGGCCAAAAAAAAAATTTCACTTTTTGGCAAAAATTTTAATGCAGTTTTTTTCGCCCGGCAGCTCCCTATGACATTTGGTCGAGCACTTCATACCTATCTCGCACCGTTTCGATTTTCCATACAAATTTTTTTTTGGCGCTAGAAAAAAAAAAAACTTTTTTTTGGGATCCGGGGACCCATATCTACCTATATTTCGACTTTTAGCTCTCTCCGACCATTTTGAAAATTTGGCCAAAAAAAAAAGTCATTTTTTGGCAAAAAAAATGTCACCCCACCAAATCGCTTGCGGTTCCCTATGACATTCGGTCGAGCACCCCCCACCCATCTGACACCGTTTCGGCGGGCCGTCACTCGATTTCGTGCCTGTGCGCGGTAGCTCGAAAGTCAGATTTTTCTGGGGGTCACGGAGGTAGACCGCACACTTTTTCCATACATCATCTGTACCCAGGAGTGCTCCTTTTGGGAGAACAATTATGTCAATGAGAAATGAGTGGTAATGCAGCTTTATATAATATTAACTAGTTTTTTGCGTGGTGCGCGGGGCGCGAGCGCCCCGCGGTACTCTGTGCTCTCTTTTTTTGTTTTTTGTTATTTGCTCGTACTTGGACTTTACGTCGGAGAGGGGAGGGGCAGGGGAGGGGCGAGTTTGTCACAGAAAAGGGTTTGGAGATTTAAAAATCTGCAATGGGAAGCGGAGAGCGGGAGAGAGATTTGCGAGGCGGGAGTTGCACTCTGTCTTTCTTGTGAAAGTGTGGGGGTGGGGTGATGACCGTATGGGCGTTAAAAGGCGGTTCCAATGAGTCCAAACACGATGGGTTTATCTTGTATAATTAAGGAGTTGCTATGGTCACCTTTTCTGTTTTCATCATCAGAACAGTTCGATGACACCCCTAATATTGCATCTTCATCTAATTTGTACAAATATTCTAAATATCAGTTCAGTAGGTTGAGGATAACGGTGCTAAAATTCAGTTGCAAGTATTGCCTAGAAAACAAAATACCTACCATACATTGCTATAACAATTTCAAGCTAATGGCATTATAAATAGCGACGTTTACGATCAATGAATAGCGTAAAATTCAACATTATTAAAATTCGCTGCTCAATTCTTGACTGGAATTAATCCCTTAAGCGATGGAATTTATTTCTTCCATCTATGAATTGTGTAATAGGTAGGTATAGCTTCAATGTAGCTATGTCTTTATAATGTTAGAGAAAAGATGAAGAAGAGAAGAGAAGACTACCTTCTTCAGTGTTTATATTAAAAGGACCATCTCGACACGTAATATTGAAACATAAATGAAATACCTACAGTGATTATATTAAATTTAGCGCCATCTATACACAGAAATGGAAACATAAATGAAATTAATTAATAACTTATTATTACATTTTAACATCTTTCGTACAATAAACATGGTTATTGTAACACCTACATTATAAATGAATTGAATAATCAGCCTAAACACGATGCTTTTTTATCATGTGTAATTTAAGAGTTTGCTAATAGCGTTATTAGTTTGCCATTTCCATACCATCGCATCTGTCTTCATCATGAGATCAGCTCGGTGGTAGGTGCCTAACATAATATCGTATTAAATCAATGAGCAAAATTAGCTATGGCCCTGGTCACCTTTAAACGCCATCGGCCGCTTACAGCGTTAACGCCGCACGCTGAGTCATAATGCTTACTATAGAGCTGTACTGTTAGGCCCTGACAGACCATAACAGTACATATATCTCTTTAGTATGCATTGTGACGCAGCGTACGACGTGACACTGTAAGCCGCCGATGGCGTTTATAGGAGACCAGAGCATATGTCATCTTATATTCGAGATGCACAAAACTATGACTAACCTAATATGCGCAGCAGCCCTGTAATTGATAGAAGACTGTGTCGCTCTAAGTTAATAGATACTGTTATATCGGTTGTCAATACAAATAAAGATTATTTTTTTGGTTTTAGCTAATAATGCTTGGCTACCAATAATGCAATCATGCTTGTTGATTATTGGTGGCATTGCGTAGTTAGTATAATAGATTTCATGGTCGTGTCTGGTAAAACGTTTTGTTTTAAAAACAGCTTTTATTTAAAGGCATATAAAAAAAAAACCTAACAACCTAAACCTGCTTATTTGCAGGGTAAAATATTAATTTCATGTCAAAGTGAGCAACTGTGATATGCAATTAACATTTGTTTTGCGGATATTAGTATTTATTGGTGCGCAGTGAGTGTTTTATGAAATTATATTGCTCTAATGGGACGCTTCGGGCCTTCGGCCCTACGCGGAGCTCGTTGAGCCGAAATTTATCAACTCACTTTGTTCTCACTCTCTTACAAATGACATTTTATCATCTGGTTGGCTGCCCCAAGCCCACCCCTCTAACCACTTGAGAGCCAGGCAGCCCTAGAAGCTGCAGCCATAAAAGAAGAAAAAAAGGAAAACGATTTTAGGAGTTGCATGTTATAGTTTTTACATAGTTAAATTTGAAAGATTTAATATGTACTGTAAAAATTAGCGTAGGTGGATCTGTAATAATGCCCCAAGCAATAACGGGTCTTGTGAAGATTATCGCTCACTCGAGAGCCTTCGGCTCTCGAGTTCGCGTAAATGGGTCTGCAGATCTGCTCCAAGCCTTAATCGGCCTTGTAAAAATCATCGCTCACCCGAGAGCCTTCAGCTCTCGAGTTCGCATAAATGGGTCTGAAGGTCTGCCCCAAGCCATAATCGGCATTGTAAAGATTATCGCTCATAATAATGCCTGCCCCAAGCAATAACGGGTCCTGTGAAGATTATGGTTCACCCGAGAGCCTTCGGCTCTCGAGTTCGCGTAAATGGGTCTGAAGATCTGCCCCAAGCCTTAATCGGCCTTGTAAAGATTATCGCTCACCCGAGAGCCTTCGGCTCTCGAGTTCGCGTAAATGGGCCTGCAGATCTGCTCCAAGCCTTAATCGGCCTTGTAAAGATTATCGCTCACCCGAGAGCCTTCGGCTCTCGAGTTCGCGTAAATGGGTCTGAAGATCTGCCCCAAGCCTTAATCGGCCTTTTAAAGATTATCGCTCACCCGAGAGCCTTCGGCTCTCGAGTTCGCGTAAATGGGTCTGCAGATCTGCTCCGAGCCTTAATCGGCCTTGTAAAGATTATCGCTCACCCGAGAGCCTTCGGCTCTCGAGTTCGCGTAAATGGGTCTGAAGATCTGCCCCAAGTCTTAATCGGCCTTGTAAAGATTATCGCTCACCCGAGAGCCTTCGGCTCTCGAGTTCGCGTAAATGGGTCTGAAGATCTGCCCCAAGCCTTAATCGACCTTGTAAAGATTATCGCTCACCCGAGAGCCTTCGGCTCTCGAGTTCGCGTAAATGGGTCTGAAGATCTGCCCCAAGCCATAATCGGCATTGTAAAGGTTATCGCTCACCCGAGAGCCTTCGGCTCTCGAGTTCGCGTAAATGGGTCTGAAGATCTGCCCCAAGCCATAATCGGCATTGTAAAGATTATCGCTCATAATAATGCCTGCCCCAAGCAATAATGGGTCTCGTGAAGATTATCGCTCACCCGAGAGCCTTTGGCTCTCGAGTTCGCGTAAATGGGTCTGCAGATCTGCTCAAAGCCTTAATCGGCCTTATAAAGATTATCGCTCACCCGAGAGCCTTCGGCTCTCGAGTTCGCGTAAATGGGTCTGAAGATCTGCCCCAAGCCATAATGGGCATTGTAAAGATTATCACTCACCCGAGAGCCTTCGGCTCTCGAGTTCGCGTGTTGGGCCACACAGAGACAAAACGCGCTCTAATGGGACGCTTCGGGCCTTCGGCCCTACGCGGAGCTCGGCCTTCGGCCTCGCTTGGCCTTACCGCGCCTTCGGCCCTCAGGTTTCGCAGTGGCGAGTGTCCGCGTGGGCTCGCCCTTCGGGCCGCAAGCGGCCCTCGGGCTCTCGCGGAGAGCGCGCTCTGATGGGACACTTCGGGCCTTCGGCCCTACGCGGAGCTCGGCCTTCGGCCTCGCGAAGTTGCTTGGGGGGGACTCGCTTGGACGCTCGGGGTGAAGCTCCGGGCCTACGGCCCTCCGCCGAGCTCGGCCTGCGGCCTCGCGGCCTGAAGCTCGCCCTTCGGGCTCGCGAAACCTTGTACTTATATAGGATTTTCCTTTGTTCGGGGCTCCCGCAGCTCGGCCTTCGGCCTCGCCAAAAATTTGAGGGGGGGGACGTGCCCGGGTACTCTTATGGAGGCTCCGGGCCTTCGGCCCTCCGCCAGGCTCGACCAGCGGCCTCGCGGCCTGAAGCTCGCCCTTCGGGCTCGCAAAAACTACTCGGAAATGGTTTTGCCCCTGGAGGCCGCCATTTTAAATTTATCCAAATTTTTTTTTCTTTAACATATTCTTTGGCCTCCCGAGTCCCTGCGTGCCACATCTCAACGCGCCCGGACCATTTTGAATTTTGTCCAAAAAAAAAAATTTCATTTTTTGGCAAAAATTTTAATGCAGTTTTTTTCATTCGGCAATTTCCTATGACATTTGGTCGAGTACCTCCCACCCATCTCTCACCGTTTGGCTTTTAGGGGGGGCCAAACAATTTCCCATACAAATTTTTTTTCGAGCTACGAAAAAATTTTATACATTTTTGGAATCAAGGGACCGGTATCTTTTCGCATGCAAAATCTCAGCGCGCTCCGACCATTTTAAATTTTGTCAAAAAAAAATTTTTTTTTGGCAAAAAATTTAATGCAGTTTTTTTCGCCCGGCAGTTTCCTATGACATTTGGTCGAGCACCTCATACCTATCTCGCACCGTTTAGATTTTCCATACAAATTTTTTTTTGGCGCTAGAAAAAAAAAAAACTTTTTTTTGGGATTCGGGGACCCATATCTACCTATGTTTCGACTTTTAGCTCTCTCCGACCATTTTGAAAATTTGGCAAAAAAAAAAAGTCATTTTTTGGCAAAAAAAATGTCACCACACCAAATTGCTCGCAATTCCCTATGACATTTGGTCGAGCACCCCCCACCCATCTGGCACCGTTTTCGCAGGCAGATCTCCAACTTTTTAGTTTTCCCATGTAGCTCGAATGTCAGATTTTTCTGGAAGTCACCGGGTCAGATCTTACACTTCCTCCATACATCATCAAGGTGTCAGGATACTCCTTCTGGGAGAACAATTCTATACGTGAGAAATCAGTGGTATTGCAGCTTTATATAGTATTAACTAGTTTTTCGCGTGGTGCGCGGGGCGCGAGCGCCCCGCGGTACTCTGTGCTCTCTTCTTTTCTGTTTTGTTTTTTTGTCTTGTACTTTGACTTTACGTCGGAGAGGGGAGGGGGAGGGGAGGAGCGACTTTGTCACGGAGAAGGGTTTGGAGATTTAAAAATCTGCAATGGGAAGCGGAGAGCGGGAGAGAGATTTGCGAGACGGGAGTTGCACTCTGTCTTTCTTGTGAAAGTGTGGGGGTGGGGGGATAACCGCATGGGCGTTAAAAGGCGGTTCTAATGAGTCCAAACACGATGGGTTTATCTTGTATAATTAAGGAGTTGCTATGGTCACCTTTTCTGTTTTCATCATCAGAACAGTTCGATGACACCCCTAATATTGCATCTTCATCTAATTTGTACAAATATTCTAAATATCAGTTCAGTAGGTTGAGGATAACGGTGCTAAAATTCAGTTGCAAGTATTATTGCCTAGAAAACAAAATACCTACCATACATTGCTATAACAATTTCAAGCTAATGGCATTATAAATAGCGACGTTTACGATCAATGAATAGCGTAAAATTCAACATTATTAAAATTCGCTGCTCAATTCTTGACTGGAATTAATTCCTTAAGCGATGGAATTTATTTCTTCCATCTATGAATTGTGTAATAGGTAGGTATAGCTTCAATGTAGCTATGTCTTTATAATGTTAGAGAAAAGATGAAGAAGAGAAGAGAAGACTACCTTCTTCAGTGTTTATATTAAAAGGACCATCTCGACACGTAATATTGAAACATAAATGAAATACCTACAGTGATTATATTAAATTTAGCGCCATCTATACACAGAAATGGAAACGTGAATGAAATTAATTAATAACTTATTATTACATTTTAACATCTTTCGTACAATAAACATGGTTATTATAACACGGGTGTCTATTATTTTATCGAAATATCTTACATCGATTTTCATTTCACCGAAAACTGTTCAACGAATTTCATTAGGTTTTTTTTTCTAATCACATAATCATCAATTCATTGCATTTTATATCATCGAACCACTTTTCATAGTTAATCGTTTCGAATCCGTCTCTAATCGTAGCGTAACGGTACATCGAATTTACCTTTTATCGAAATATTCGTTATTCATAGTATTAATTTAACGAAACATGATTCACAGATAGTACGTTCCATATAGTATTCTTTCCAAGAACAATGTTTCATCGAACAACCAAGCAAGCATGATTTTTCAAGGCGTATAATCTTTCTGGTCTTATATAAAAAAAATAACCTCGAAGATTAAGACGGGAGCAAAGCTCCCGTCTTAATCTTCTAACCTATCCGCATTACAGTCGGTTTTGCCCTAACAGGTCTTTTGTACATTTTAGGTTTTGGGAATTTTTGTTTTTGAGTATTTTTGTTTAAGAGTACTTTTACAGAGTACACCAAGAATCTGAGAAAAAAAAAATTTTAGATTTACTTATATCAAGAATAGTAAACAGTGGTGAAATGATGTTCTAGGTAATAAGAATTTTGGGAGCTGAAACCTTCGTTAAACCAAAATTATACTAAAGGCCATTCGATGAACGACTACGTCGATGAACAAATAAAATACTGAATTAAAATTCGATGAGTTGATTCTTGTGTAAAAGGTAATTCGAGCAAATGTTTGAGCGATCTAACGAAGTTCGTTGAATGATTCCTAAGTGATAATAAAATTCTGCGAATAGTGTTATGGGAAATGATAATCGATGTAACGATTTTCGGTAAAATGATGGATCCCCATTATAACACCTACATTATAAATGAATTGAATAATCAGCCTAAACACGATGCTTTTTTATCATGTGTAATTTAAGAGTTTGCTAATAGCGTTATTAGCTTGCCATTTCCATACTATCCCATCTGTCTTCATCATGAGATCAGCTCGGTGGTAGGTGCCTAACATAATATCGTATTAAATCAATGAGCAAAATTAGCTATGGCCCTGGTCACCTATAAACGCCATCGGCCGCTTACAGCGTTAACGCCGCACGCTGAGTCATAATGCTTACTATAGAGCTGTACTGTTAGGCCCTGACAGACCATTACAGTACAATATATCTATTTAGTATGCATTGTGACGCAGCGTACGACGTGACACTGTAAGCCGCCGATGGCGTTTATAGGAGACCAGAGCATATGTCATCTTATATTCGAGATGCACAAAACTATGACTAACCTAATATGCGCAGCAGCCCTGTAATTGATAGAAGACTGTGTCGCTCTAAGTTAATAGATACTGTTATATCGGTTGTCAATACAAATAAAGATTATTTTTTTGATTTTAGCTAATAATGCTTGGCTACCAATAATGCAATCATGCTTGTTGATTATTGATGGCATTGCGTAGTTAGTATAATAGATTTCATGGTCGTGTCTGGTAAAACGTTTTGTTTTAAAAACAGCTTCTATTCAAAGGCATATAAAAAAAAAAAACCTAACAACCTAAACCTGCTTATATGCAGGGTAAAATATTAATTTCATGTCAAAGTGAGCAACTGTGATATGCAATTAACATTTGTTTTGCGGATATTAGTATTTATTGGTGCGCAGTGAGTGTTTTATGAAATTATATTGCTCTGGTGGAACGCTTCGGGCCTTCGGCCCTACGCGGAGCTCGTTGAGCCGAAATTTATCAACTCACTTTGTTCTCACCCTCTTACAAATGACATTTTATCATCTGGTTGGCTGCCCCAAGCCCACCCCTCTAACCCCTTGAGAGCCAGGCAGCCCTAGAAGCTGCAGCCATAAAAGAAGAGAAAAAGGAAAACGATTCTAGGAGTTGCATGTTACTTCGGCTCTCGAGTTCGCGTAAATGGGTCTGAAGATCTGCCCCAAGCCTTAATCGGCCTTGTAAAGATTATCGCTCACCCGAGAGCCTTCGGCTCTCGAGTTCGCGTAAATGGGTCTGCAGATCTGCTCCAAGCCTTAATCGGCCTTGTAAAGATTATCGCTCACCCGAGAGCCGAAGGCTCTCGAGTTCGCGTAAATGGGTCTGCAGATCTGCTCCAAGCCATAATCGGCCTTGTAAAGATTATCGCTCACCCGAGAGCCTTCGGCTCTCGAGTTCGCGTAAATAGGTCTGAAGATCTGCCCCAAGCCATAATCGGCATTGTAAAGATTATCGCTCATAATAATGCCTGCCCCAAGCAATAACGGGTCTTGTGAAGATTATCGCTCACCCGAGAGCCTTCGGCTCTCGAGTTCGCGTAAATGGGTCTGCAGATCTGCTCCAAGCCTTAATCGGCCTTGTAAAGATTATCGCTCACCCGAGAGCCTTCGGCTCTCGAGTTCGCGTAAGTGGGTCTGCAGATCTGCTCCAAGCCTTAATCGGCCTTATAAAGATTATCGCTCACCCGAGAGCCTTCGGCTCTCGAGTTCGCGTAAATGGGTCTGAAGATCTGCCCCAAGCCATAATCGGCATTGTAAAGATTATCGCTCATAATAATACCTGCCCCAAGCAATAACGGGTCTTGTGAAGATTATCGCTCACCCGAGAGCCTTCGGCTCTCGAGTTCGCGTAAATGGGTCTGCAGATCTGCTCCAAGCCTTAATCGGCCTTGTAAAGATTATCGCTCACCCGAGAGCCTTCGGCTCTCGAGTTCGCGTAAATGGGTCTGCAGATCTGCTCCAAGCCTTAATCGGCCTTGTAAAGATTATCGCTCACCCGAGAGCCTTCGGCTCTCGAGTTCGCGTAAATGGGTCTGAAGATCTGCCCCAAGCCATAATCGGCATTGTAAAGATTATCGCTCATAATAATACCTGCCCCAAGCAATAACGGGTCTTGTGAAGATTATCGCTCACCCGAGAGCCTTCGGCTCTCGAGCTCGCGTAAATGGGTCTGCAGATCTGCTCCAAGCCTTAATCGACCTTGTAAAGATTATCGCTCACCCGAGAGCCTCCGGCTCTCGAGTTCGCGTAAATGGGTCTGCAGATCTGCTCCAAGCCTTAATCGACCTTGTAAAGATTATCGCTCACCCGAGAGCCTTCGGCTCTCGAGTTCGCGTAAATGGGTCTGAAGATCTGCCCCAAGCCATAATCGGCATTGTAAAGATTATCGCTCATAATAATGCCTGCCCCAAGCAATAACGGGCCTTGTAAAGATTATCGCTCACCCGAGAGCCTTCGGCTCTCGAGTTCGCGTAAATGAGTCTGCAGATCTGCTCCAAGCCTTAATCGGCATTGTAAAGATTATCGCTCACCCGAGAGCCTTCGGCTCTCGAGTTCGCGTAAGTGGGTCTGCAGATCTGCTCCAAGCCTTAATCGGCCTTGTAAAGATTATCGCTCACCCGAGAGCCTTCGGCTCTCGAGTTCGCGTAAATGGGTCTGAAGATCTGCCCCAAGCCATAATCGGCATTGTAAAGATTATCGCTCACCCGAGAGCCTTCGAGTTCGCGTGTTGGGCCACACAGAGACAAAACGCGCTCTAATGGGACGCTTCGGGCCTTCGGCCCTACGCGGAGCTCGGCCTTCGGCCTCGCTTGGCCTCGCCGCGCCTTCGGCCCTCAGGTTTCGCTTGTAAGAGTGACGGGAGTGGCGAGTGTCCGCGTGGGCTCGCCCTTCGGGCCGCAAGCGGCCCTCGGGCTCGCGCGGAGAGCGCGCTCTGATGGGACGCTTCGGGCCTTCGGCCCTACGCGGAGCTCGGCCTTCGGCCTCGCTTGGCCTCGCCGCTCAGGTTCGCTTGTAAGTTACACGGATATGAATAGTTGAGCAACTCCTTCCTCCCGCAGCTCGGCCTTCGGCCTCGCAAAATTACTTGGGGGGACTCGCTTGGACGCTCGGGGTGAGGCTCCGGGCCTACGGCCCTCCGCCGAGCTCGGCCTGAGGCTCGCCCTTCGGGCTCGCGAAACCTTGTAATTATATACTTATATAGGATTTTCCTTTGTTCGGGACTCCCGCAGCTCGGCCTTCGGCCTCGCCAAAAATTTGAGGGGGGGGGACGTGCCCGAGCACTCTTATGGAGGCTCCGGGCCTTCGGCTCTCCGCCGGGCTCGGCCTGCGGCCTCGCAGCCTGAAGCTCGCCCTTCGGGCTCGCAAAAATTACTCGGAAATGGTTTTGCCCCGGAGGCCGCCATTTTGGATTTTTCCAAATTTTTTTTCTTGAAAATATTCTTGGGCCCCCCGAGTCCCCGCATGCCAAATCTCAACCCGCTCGGACAATTTTGAATTTTGGCCAAAAAAAAAATTTCATTTTTTGGCAAAAATTTTAATGCAGTTTTTTTTACCCGGCAATTTCCTACGACATTTGGTCGAGCACCTCCCACCCATCTCTCACCGTTTGGCTTTTAGGGGGGGCCAAACAATTTCCCATACAATTTTTTTTCCGAGCTACGAAAAAATTTTTTCCACTTTTGGAATCAGGGGACCGGTATCTCTCCGCATGCAAAATCTCAGCGCGCTCCGATCATTTTAAATTTTTGCCAAAAAAAAATTTCATTTTTTGGCAAAAATTTTAATGCAGTTTTTTTCGCCCGGCAGTTCCCTATGATATTTGGTCGAGCACCTCATACCTATCTCGCACCGTTTCGGTTTTCCATACAATTTTTTTTTTGGCGCTAGAAAAAAAAAAAAACTTTTTTTGGGATCCGGGGACCTATATCACTCCACCCACCGACTTGCAGCTCTCCCCGACCATTTTGAAAATTTGGCCAAAAAAAAAAGTCATTTTTTGGCAAAAAAAATGTCACCCCACCAAATCGCTCGCGGTTCCCTATGACATTTGGTCGAGCACCCCCCACCCATCTGGCACCGTTTTCGCAGGCAGGTCTCCAACTTTTTAGTTTTCCCACGTAGCTCGAATGTCAGAATTTTCTGGAGGTCACGGAGGTAGACCGCACACTTTATCAATACATCATCAAGGTCTCCGGATACTCCTTCTGGGAGAACAATTCTATACGTGAGAAATGAGTGGTATTGCAGCTTTATATAGTATTAACTAGTTTATCGCGTGGTGCGCGGGGCGCGAGCGCCCCGCGGTACTCTGCGCTCTCTTTTTTTGTTTTTTGTTATTTGTCTTGTACTTTGACTTTACGTCGGAGAGGGGAGGGGGAGGGGAGGGGCGAGTTTGTCATGGAGAGAGGAGGGAGTTTGGAGATTTAAAAATCTGCAATGGGAAGCGGAGAGCGGGAGAGAGATTTGCGAGGCGGGAGTTGCACTCTGTCTTTCTTGTGAAAGTGTGGGAGTGGGGGGATGATCGTATGGGCGTTAAAAGGCGGTTCCAATGAATCCAAACACGATGGGTTTATCTTGTATAATTAAGGAGTTGCTATGGTCACCTTTTCTGTTTTCATCATCAGAGCAGTTCGATGACACCCTAATATTACATCTTCATCTAATTTGTACAAATATTCTAAATATCAGTTCAGTAGGTTGAGGATAACGGTGCAAAAATTCAGTTGCAAGTATTGCCTAGAAAACAAAATACCTACCATACATTGTTATAACAATTTCAAGCTAATGGAATTATAAATAGCGACGTTTACGATCAATGAATAGCGTTAAATTCAACATTATTAAAATTCGCTGCTCAATTCTTGACTGGAATTAATTCCTTAAGCGATGGAATTTATTTCTTCCATCTATGAATTGTGTAATAGGTAGGTATAGCTTCAATGTAGCTATGTCTTTATAATGTTAGAGAAAAGATGAAGAAGAGAAGAGAACACTACCTTCTTCAGTGTTTATATTAAAAGGACCATCTCGACACGTAATATTGAAACATAAATGAAATACCTACAGTGATTATATTAAATTTAGCGCCATCTATACACAGAAATGGAAACATAAATGAAATTAATTAATAACTTATTATTACATTTTAACATCTTTCGTACAATAAACATGGTTATTGTAACACCTACATTATAAATGAATTGAATAATCAGCCTAAACACGATGCTTTTTTATCATGTGTAATTTAAGAGTTTGCTAATAGCGTTATTAGCTTGCCATTTCCATACCATCCCATCTGTCTTCATCATGAGATCAGCTCGGTGGTAGGTGCCTAACATAATATCGTATTAAATCAATGAGCAAAATTAGCTATGGCCCTGGTCACCTATAAACGCCATCGGCCGCTTACAGCGTTAACGCCGCACGCTGAGTCATAATGCTTACTATAGAGCTGTACTGTTAGGCCCTGACAGACCATAACAGTACATATATCTCTTTAGTATGCATTGTGACGCAGCGTACGACGTGACACTGTAAGCCGCCGATGGCGTTTATAGGAGACCAGAGCATATGTCATCTTATATTCGAGATGCACAAAACTATGACTAACCTAATATGCGCAGCAGCCCTGTAATTGATAGAAGACTGTGTCGCTCTAAGTTAATAGATACTGTTATCTTATCTTATCTTGTCTAGTTGAGGGCCCTTGCGGATGCACTTCGACCCATTGGGATCTTTTGTGCAATTGCCCCCTCCTTTATGTCTACTCCAAGCTGTTCTCAACCCTTTCCATGAACCGGATGATTGAGTTCAGCGGGAGTACTCTGAATTCCTTTGGCTCGGGGTAGCCGATTCCAAAGTCATTCATTCTCTGTCTGGCAAGGGCGTGACATTCACACAGTAGGTGTTCCATTGTCTCGTCATCCTCACCACACATTCTACATTCTGTGTTTTCCGATAGTCCCATCTTGGCCAGTAGTCCTTTGACCCCGAAGTGACCCGTGAACACCCCAGTTATGATCCTGAGTTGCTTTCTGCTGTACTTCCAAATCTGTTTGGTCCAGCCTGGGTCTACTCCTTCCATGAAGAGCTTTGAGTGCCTCATGCCCGCCTCAAGCCTCCACTCGTCTTGGTGTTTGGTTTTGGCGTATTCTTTTAAGGCTAATGTTATGGTTCTCTGGGAGAGACCCACGAACGGTTCCGGACCTTCAAAACGAATTGCTGATCCCTTTCTTGCAAGTTCATCTGCTTTTTCGTTGCCGATGAAGCCTTCGTGCCCCGGAATCCATACTAGTTGCACTTTGTTGAGTCTCCCCAGCTTATTCAAAGCTTGGACACCATTATAAACAAGTCTAGAGCCCACTTTCGGCGCTGTGAGCGCCTTAAGGGCCGTAATAGATACTGTTACATCGGTTGTCAATACAAATAAAGATTATTTTTTTGGTTTTAGCTTATTAGCTATAATGCTTGGCTACCAATAATGCAATCATGCTTGTTGATTATTGATGGCATTGCGTAGTTAGTATAATAGATTTCATGGTCGTGTCTGGTAAAACGTTTTGTTTTAAAAGCAGCTTCTATTTAAAGGCATATAAAAAAAAAAACCTAACAACCTAAACCTGCTTATTTGCAGGGTAAAATATTAATTTCATGTCAAAGTGAGCAACTGTGATATGCAATTAACATTTGTTTTGCGGATATTAGTATTTATTGGTGCGCAGTGAGTGTTTTATGAAATTATATTGCTTTAAAAACACACACTTAAAACCTATGGTGTTAGATGGAGTGCTAGAGTTTTATGATATATAAAGTGTACAAAAAGCCCGTTAGTAAAATAAACCTGTATTATATTGTATCCTGAAACAAATGCTTGAACGTGGCGAGGTGGATTTTACTAAAAGCCTATTATTTGTTTATGTAAACAGTTAAGATTTGTGTAAATACGTTTATATATACCAAAATTAGTCATTATTCGGTATGTATAATCATGTTTACATAAATATCAATAAGTAACAAATGAAAACGATTAATTGTATACATATTTATTAAACAAAACGTTAAACAGATAAAATATTTATCAAGTACAAATTGAATTAGTAAAATTGGGTACATGATGGTGAAGCTGGCCGAGTTCACAGGTTAGTGAAGTGAAGGCTGCGCGGCAGTCGATCCAAATTGCTGTTCATTCTGAAAAGAAAAAAACAGGTAATTTATTGAATGCTATGCCACCCCCTAGTCCTTTAATATGTGAATTCTGATATGATTCAGTATGTACATTTCATGTTATTGGAACTCCCTATGTGGTGACAGAATAGAGTAGCTGTACATCCTATTATTTACCTGAGTATTATAAATAGTTGACGTGAAGTAAATAGTAGATTGTGTCTCAAGGGAGCAAAATGATAATTATATTTACGGCGAGGGCGGTATATTGAATCCTGAGTGAAGCGAAAGATTCTACAATAGAATCCTGAGCGTAGCGAGGGATTCTAAAGTAGAATCTTGAGCGTAGCGAGGGATTCAAGTGTTTACGCCCAAGACGGAAATAATTTTGCTACCGTGTGACACATACTGCTTTTCACACCGACTATGAGGCCCGCTGCTAAAAACATGAAATATCTTACAAATGATTTTACTACAGTGTCACATACTGCTTTTCACACCTTCTATGAGGAAAAGAGTCATTGTTGCCCTCAAATGAGGGAAGAAAAGTACAACTTTGATCCCTCATTCGAGGGTAACAATAACTCTTTTCTGAATAGCAGGTGTGAAAAATCTATTCAAGAGTACTTTTTAATGATGCTAAAAACTCTTAAGCAAATTTACGTTACATCCTCAAATAGTATAAAGGGTCGACAACGCGCACATGTTTCCTTGCAGACCTCTAGGCTGCGATATGTCCACCGTTAGGTGGACCCGTATACTTGTTTGTCATTGTCGTTATAAAAACAAATTGAGAAATTTGCATTTTAGGGTCAATTTAATTGATTGTTGCAAGGGTCCATTGATGATGGTGTTTAGGCATAACAATATATATACACTTTATTGTTCATAAATTAGACTTCACAAATTTAATGATAACATATTAATACGCTATATCACTAATATAATATTATATTGACATGAGTAATGATAATATCACTATAGAGTAATGTCCTTAAGCACCATTAGTAATAAATTTTTGTAACCTATAACTTGCATGTTTGGTTTATCTGTAAATATAAGTTGGTTAATAAATAAATAAATAAATATATATATATATTATATTACTTACAAAGTACGTTGCTTCAGGTCTTGATTGGTTTTTCTTATGTTTGAAGCGGTTGATTCTGCTCTCGACGTCGGCGTGAGGTGTCTCGCATGCGGCATAGTTTGTAGTTGAATGTTTATCGTCTCTGTAAAAATTAAGTAATGCTTAAATATCATACAGCAAGTGTTTATTGTTATTATATTAAATAAATGAGTAAAAGTTATATACAGTTCTGATTTGGCACTTACAATGTAGATTAGCTGATGTTTGTAGAGGTTGATTCTGTTTGGTGTGCGGCGCCGTCTTTGAGGCAGGCGTCAGGCATTCCTGTCAAAATAAAATTATAATTATCAGTTTGCAGTGATGATTCCATTTTAATTTACGCTACAGTATTTTAGGAACGACTATACTTCGTTTAGCTTCAGCTCTCTTAATCTTCTAACTTATTCGCGTTAGAATCGATTTTGTCTCAACAGGTCTTTCTGGGTTTTTATAAAAAAAAATAACCTCGAAGATTATGATGATTACACCTTAAATTTTTTATGATAATTAATTTATATCTGTTGCCGCCATAACAACAAATATTAAAATAGATATTCAAGGAGACACCCATACAACAAACGTGTTTGTGAAACCTTCGTGCGTGAGTCCGACTCGCATTTGGCCGGTTTTTTATTTACATACCTGTTATTCATTTTTGTTCCCGAGTTCAAACATAGAGTAAGCAGCAGCAAGGCGAAGCGCGTTGTTCTCGAAAACCAGTGGCGCGATCGTACTTGTGACATTCTGTAATTGTAACATAATAAAAATATAATCGCTGCAAGCAATTAGTATCGACAGATTTTGTATTAGATTTACGAATAAATGGTGTACTCATTTTTAAAGCTAATAAAAACAAACATTTTAAATTACTTATAAAACAATACGTTGCTACAGGTTTCAATCGTTTTTCTTATAATTGAAGCGGTTGATTCTGTTCTTGGCGTAAGGAGTCGATCGCGAGGTATGCGGCAAATTTGTAGTTTGCTCAACATTTCTGCAAAAATAATTCATGATTACCAGAATATTATATTATTATTTTGATTACAAGTGTCCATTGGTATATATATGGTGACCATTTTTAGTCTGGCCTTGCTAAAAACATGATAAGTAGTATGGATGCCTTATGTATCGTTTACAGAATATTATTTGCAATGAGAGATGTTATATTTAGAGTACTTTAATTGGGGAAGTACGTCCACCTGTAAAATAGACTGCAGCTATAGTAGAAGTATGCGGTTTTGTTGTTCTGGTAGCTAATAATAATTGCCAGAGTGTTGAGAGTTAAGGATTTGCAACGAATCTCCAAGTAAATAAAGGGTCGGTAACGCGTCCGTGTTTTTTTTAGACTCTCAAGTCTAGTAGGGCCGAAAGCCCGCAGCGTCCCATTAGAGCATATCGTGTTTATATGTGGCCCAATCGAGTGAGCGGTAACTTTATTGAGGCCAATTAAGAGTTGGAGCATTTCTTTTGATCCACCTACATAGTTATGATGCTAATTATAAAATAATACACATATTTAAGTATACGTATTTCCAAAGCTTTTTTTTTATGAAGTAATATTAGATGATTTCATTGATGCTTGTAGAAGTCGATACTGTTTGGTGTGCGATGTCGGCCGACGCGGTTATAGTTGTGTGTATAGTGAAAACAAAGTTACTGATTATTATTTGCAATAGCATTACTTTACAATGAGTGGAACATATATAGCAGAATAGAGACATTTTAATCTACTTACATATTTAATGAATGATGTTTCCGAGAACGTACAGAAAGCTGCGGAGTTGGGCGTGTTTTTTTCGCAGACTGCGACGGATGCAACGGCCGCTGTGGTTGTGTGATGCCCATGGATATCTGTAGCTAAATGTGAAATTCAATCTGTCCAAGAGATCATCTAAAGAAGAACTAAAAAATTATTAGAGATGAAAAAACGACTGATTGTTTTAGTTCTAACATGTTTTCAACTCGATATGGAAACATGTAGGTAACAGGCGGCAACCACGGGAAGGTAAATCAATCAGTCTTGCTTGAGGGATCATTGCAACTGTGAGCTACTCCTCAAAGCCATTCGCCAAATTAACTACCAGAATGTTATAACGTCCCAGTAGTTAAAATAGATGCAAACCCAATGCAATTCGCAACCGGTTGCAAATCTGTATTGCCTTGGACTCGCCTCCGCCCAAAAGGGGAGACCACTTCTCCCCGGGGTATGAGATGAATGAAGGTGAGTATATGGAAACAGCAATATGAAAAAAGCAAATGTGTATAATGACTAAGACAAGAAAAGAGTTGCGCGAGTATAAGTACAATTGAGTTGCTAATTTTCGAGTGAGAAGAATGCACAAACCCCGTTTAAAAATCTTTACAGTTAAAAATATATCCTTAAATCGGACCAATACACCTATTAGAGTAGCTGAACAGAACGTTATGACAATGTGGCCTTAAGATGCATTTACAGTCTAACAACAACTGACATTGGAAAAGAACAGTCGCTATATGAATTGAAATACTTTAGACAACGGTCATCATCCTAAGAGAAAATGCAGCAAAAGCTGTATTATTTCTTAGGATGATAAGTGATCCGTTTAATAGAGAAGCGATAGTAAGGCCAAGGACAGAACACGCGTGTGGCAGACGGCAGAAGAACGAAATGGCGGTACTGAGTGTGAGTGCAATCGACGTACTGCGGGGAGTGATTCCAGAGGAGAGATTCGTAAAGGTGAGTGTCACACACTGTGCAGCACACGGGTCGACCGGAAGGGGCGAGTTAACCGACTTTGCCGCTGCTTGGCTTTTATGCGAGCCTAAGACATTAATTATGTACAGGCGACACGATTCCCGCACTGCCAGTCGACTGTGGAAAGTCACAGTCGGATGGCAGTGCGCGATCGTGTCGCCTATATATAAACAATGCCTATATAGTAGAGGTTCCAGTGTACAGCAAACGGTGAGTGAGTCTCTGTTGACGATCGTTTCCACTGACAATGCCGTCGACAATGGATGCGTAGCGGATTGAGAATTAACTTAAAAATATAATACATATATATAATATTTATAAATAAAAAAAAGATATTTGTTTACGGTGTTTAATAAGATGACAGGTGACATTATAAAATAAAAAATGTAAATTTTAGTTATGATTTATATCAGTCATTATTATTGTCAGTGATTGCGGCCAGAGAGTAGGTATAATTTGAAAACGTAATGGATTTTTTTTTTATACAAAGAAATGGGCAAATTTAAAGTAATGTAAATTGTGTGTGCGTGCATGTGTGTTGTTATTTTTTTTAAACACCTTTTAAAATGATTTCCATAAGTCGCGATGCATTTACCCAATTTAGGTATGTGTTTCTCATTTCAATACATAAATGTACTCCGACTCTGCGAGAATATTAATTACCTAATCAAGTAAATGCCACATGGAACCATTTCGTTTAGTCAATTGTAAATTTAACCTAATGATATGAGAGACCACCTTACATACCAGCATTACAAGTCGCGATGCAAATAACTATTAATCAGTAAATACATATTTCTCAGGTGCTAAATAAGTAGGTACTTACTGATTAATTGGATATTATGCCATGTAAGACGGGTTTATAAGGCAGTCAATTTAGTCAGTATGTGGCAAATAATATGTCAATCGGTTAAAAAAATATATCAATACAATCTTGTAAGTTAATAATTACACACAAGTATATTAATGCAATCTCGGAATATGTCAAGTTACAATATTGTCCCCTAGATAGCGTGATAAACGTTACTAACAAAATTATAATACTCCGCATTTTTTTTTTGCGGTTGGCGCAATATTTTTTTTTTGCGCTGATAAAACGTATCTCTCTTTTTACGTATTTTTTTTCTCCATAGCTTGTGTTCTTGGTGGGTGATAATCTCAGCCAGACTGTTGACCTTGGTGAGTTGATGGTATCTTGGGTGATGTTGAATTTCTTCACACTTTTGACATCAATTTTTGTGATGCATCTTCCTTTTTATGTTACTTAGCAGCTAATTACAAATATTTTATAGAATAAAGTTTTATTATGAAATAATTAAACAAAGTTAAAATTGCACCAGTTCAATACATATAATACAATGCAGTCCAAACTACTTTCAAAAATATTTTGCAAAAAATAAAGTTTGTATTTGAAATTACAGGTAGTTATTGTGATATTTAAGTACCCTAATAACAATGTTCTTTGTATTTGCCAATTTTCATCTGACTTCTTGACATATTATCTTCTTATTTCTTTTCTTCAATGTTAGTTTATCAGAGCTTCACGATGTGCGAATAGTTGAATGGAAAGGACGATTTAGAGAACGAACTTGTATCTTCACGATGTGAATAGTGGAACTGAAGAGACGACTCCGAGAACTCGTGTTTTCCTAATGTGACATAGTGGAGCAGAAGAGACGTTTCCCGCATATTAATTGTAAGTGTAACACAATCGATGAGTCAGGCGATAAACTGTTGTAAATAGGTAATTTTTCTTGCGTAGTTTACTTTCTTCATTACCTTTAAGTAAAATAAAATTCTTATGCGTTACACTCTCACCAGAGTGATCGTGATCATCGCCAGTTACACAATGCAACACCAAGGATTCGCAAACTGTCGCCCTCCTGATACATTCGTGAAGGGGACCATCGACGGCGGCTTTTATTCGATCCGTGTTCACCTCAGCGACGATTTTCTCCTGAATACTATGTAATTCGTTCTCAAATTAACATCATGGCCAGTTCTCGTAATGATTTCGTTATACTTAATATAGTTGAAAGTATCAATTGATCATCGAAATCATTTAGCGTCCATTGTTTGATGATTGCTGGATGTCTGCGATGAAAAACTACAGCTTCGAAGGTTTCTTCTCTAAATGTGTTTAAAATATGACGCGATGGCAGGTCTTCACAGATGAAAAGGGCAAATTGTGATTTTCAAATCCACGAAATTTAATTTGCTATACCTTATTTACAATGATAAGTTGTATCATTGTTACATTAATTTAAAGTACCTAGAATACTTCAATAAAACAAAATATTGAAAATATTAACCTAATCTTAACATATTCCGAGATTTCATTTTAACGTTATAGATTTTTAGTGTATAATATTACAAGACTTGTTACTAAAAGTGTTATAAAAAGACTAAGGTTAGTATTAAAACGGAATATTTTAATATTTTAGTGTTATTAATAAATTTTGCCACATACTAATTTATAATTTCATGATAGAAGTTTCATGATAAAAATTCTATAGAGTTTAGAATGGAAAAAATTAGGTTATTTAACCTGTTGCCTACCGGTCCCTGGGATCCCAGAGCTCATTACAAAAGAATACTATTGTTTATTTTTTTCGCCGGGAGACCACGGCTCTAGACATATTGATTGAGCGAGTTGCAGTTCAATGGCAAATGTGCTTCATCATACATTATCTGGTGTGGTAAAATTCAATTAGTATTTGTATAATGTTGTAGATGTAGATGTAGTGTAGGGACGCCTGGCCGGAAACAGGCGGGCTGTCGATCTTTGTTCAGGATCATTCAGCCCATTTCCCCAGAGTTTGAGCTCGAAGGTTATTGTCCCGGCGGCGCTCCCACATTTGCTCCTTCCAATCTTCCCGTTCTCCTGCAGAACAGAAGGACCTCTTTAAGGTCGACATCCCTCAGTTCTCCCTGCTCCAACACATCTCTACCGAATATATTATAACGCGTTGCTGCGTACATACTACACTCTGCTAATAGATGTTTACTAGTTTCTTCCTCCCCACAGTGAGGGCAGGAGGCATCATCTCTTACACCTATAATCGTTAAGTGCCTATTAAGAGTGTTGTGACCGGTGATGATTCCGGTCAACAACCCCAGATTGCTCTTACCTAGCTTAAGCAGATACCTAGTTCTCCTGTGATCTATACCTTCTAGCATCATCCTGGCCTGCCTACATGCTGTTTCCTCCTTCCATCCTCTGTCTGCCTCCCTTAGGGCCAATCTCTCTATAACCCCCTTTGTCACCTCTGCTGAGAAGGGAAGGGCCGGTTCAGGACCCATCAGTTCCCGTTCCGCCCCCTCTCTCGCCAGCTCGTCTGCTCTCTCATTCCCCGTTACTCCTTGATGCCCCGGCACCCATGCCAACGTGACATCCCGCTTTTCCCCTAACTCATTCAGGTCCTTCTTGCATTCCCTCACCAATGCGGAGGTTACCGTTGCCCTATTTAGGGCTTTTAGCGCAGCCTGACTGTCCGTGTAAATTACTACTCGACCTGTCTGCCCTTCAATATCTTTTATAGTCTGTACGCATCTCATTATTGCATATACTTCGGCCTGAAATACACTGGCATATCTGCCCAGTGCTACAGATTCTCTTGTACCTAGTTTGGGTATGACTATGCCCGCACCCGCTAGCTTGGTTGATTTCCTCCTTGATCCATCTGTAAAGCAGACGACCATAGGATGCTCGACTTTTACCTTCCAGTTATCTCTTTCCCCTATGTGTATTCTATACTTCTTGTCGAAAATCTCCTGTCTTTTTATTAGATCATTGTTGGCAATAATCATGTCCAACTTTGATAGTCCCTCCTTCTGAATCAGTGCATGTCCCTTGTCCACACAACTTCCTCTCCATTCCTTACATACCTTCATCCTGTACCACTGTTCCGTAGCCCGCTTTTCCACCTCAATCCTGAGGTCCTTCATACCCAGCAATATCTCCATTGCATGCGTCGGGGTCGTTCTCATACCTCCTGTCACCATGAGGCATGCTAGTCTCTGCACTTTGCTTAGTTCTTTATGGTAGTCTTTAATACGAGCCCTGTGCCACCAGACCACGGCTCCATATAGCACCCTGGGTAGTATCACCGCCTTATAGATCCAGTGGATCATCTCTGGCCTCATTCCCCACTTTCTCCCTACTGCCCTCTTGCATTGGTACAGTGTTCTAATGGCCTTTGCAGATTGCTCCTTTATATGGCTCTTATACCTAAGTGTGCTGTCCAGTGTCACCCCTAGATATTTTATCTCTTTGACCATCTCTACCTCTTTGCCCTGTATTACTATTGGTTTCATCTCCCCTGTCTTCCTCTTGCTGGTAAAGAGCACCAGTTTTGTCTTTGATGGGTTTAAGTCCAATCCTTTCTCTCTGCACCACCCCAGCACTTGCTTGAGACCTCTTTCCATGATGTCTCTCACGATGCTCAGTACTATCCCTCTCACTAGTAGTACTCCGTCGTCAGAGTAGGCCTGCATATACACACCCCCCCTGTTGACCTTCTTTACCAGTGAGTCTAGTAGCAGGCACCACATAAGAGGGGATAAACACCCCCCTTGAGGGAATCCTCTTCTAGGACTAATGCTTCTAGACGTCCCCCCAAGTTCAGCTGTAATGGCCCTGTCCTTGAGCATTCTTCCTATCCATCTCGCCACCGCTCGACTAATGCCTTCTCTGTTTAAGCTGTCCTCCACCGCCGCGAAGGTCGCCTTATCAAAAGCTCCCTCCACGTCGAAGAAGCAGCCTAGCGCGTATTGTTTGGCATCTAACGCTCTCCCCACCCTTACTGTTAGATTGTGTAGGGCGGTATCAGTCGACTTCCCTGCCATGTATGCATGTTGGTTCCCATGAAGGGGATTTCCACCGCATTCCAGTTTTTCTCTGATTGATTTGTCTATCATTTTCTCCAGTGTCTTCAGTATAAACGACGATAGGCTTATGCTCCTAAATGATTTCGCCTCCTGATATGTCTTCTTGCCTGGTTTAGGTAAGAATACCACCCTCACCTCTCTCCATGCTCTTGGAATATAGCCTAGTGCTAGGCTCGCTCTGTATAATTTTAATAAATTATTTCTAATATATTTGAACCCTCTCTGCATCAGTACTGGAAGTATTCCATCTGGTCCGGCTGCCTTGAAGGGTGTAAAGGATTTGATCGCCCATTCCATTCTCTCCTCCTCCACCACCTCCCCCGCCGCCACCCAGTCTGGTCTCCCGTCCATTGTTTCGTCTTCTGTTTCTGCGTCCGTTTCACAGCCCGGGAAGTGTGATCTCAACATTGTGTCCAGGATCTCCCCCGGGTCAGTGATTAGCTCTCCCTCCACCCTTAAACTACCCAGCTGGCACGTTCGTTCCCCTGCAAGCAGTTTTACCACACGTGCCCCCTCAGAGTAGCTGCTTATATTTTCTGTAAACTTCTTCCACCCATCCCGACTGGCTTTCTCCCTCTGTCGGGTGTACTCGTTCCTGATTCCTCTGTACGCATCCCAGCTAGGGGTGTCCCCCTTTTTCAGGGCTACCCTCATCGCCCTGCGTGCTCTTTTCCTTTGTCTGCCCAGCTCTTTGTTCCACCATGGTTGCCCTTTGCCTGTTTGTATTTGTCTCTCCGGGCATGCCTTGTTGTAGGCTTCCATGATGTTTTCTCTCAATTTGCCAGCCCCCCTTTCTAAGCTCTGCACATCTACATAATCCTCTCCTTGGTTGACCCGATTCTCCAGTTCTTTCTCGTACATCGTCCAATCTGTTTTCCTTGGATTTCTTACCCTAATCCTCTCTGTCCGGTAGCCAATTCTGAAGAGTAGCCTGCGGTGGTCAGACATGCTGTCCTCCTCGTCCACCCTCCATCCGGTTACCTTGTCGCTTAATTGTTTTGATGCTAAGGTTATATCAAGCACCTCCCTCCTGTTCCTGGTAACAAACGTGGGCGTGTTGCCCTCGTTTATAATATCCAGTTCGTTGCTAGCAATAAACTCCAATACTGATTCCCCCCTACTATTGGTGTCTGAGCTTCCCCACACCTCATGATGCGAATTAGCATCACATCCGATAATAAGTGGGATTCTCTTACCTCTATATCTCAGTACCGTCTCTTCCAGCTCCTTTGTAGGCACATCCCCGTCTCCCGGCAGGTAACAGGACGCCAGCGCCACCTTGTGTCTCCTCCCTTCCATGTCGGTGAGGCAGGTCTCCACCACAATTAGGTCTCTGTAACATATGGTCATGACACATCCCATATTTCTTATAGTATTACTAACATATATGCATGTTCTAGGAGGTAGCTCACCATTTCTTTCGTAGTGGAGAGCTCCCCCCAGATGTCCCAGGCCAGTCACCTGATTCCTCCATGCATATGGTTCTTGTAGAAGCGCAATTTCTACTTTATTCCTCACAACATATTGCCCCAACTCGGACATGGCATCTTTGCAATGTTGGAGGTTTACTTGGCATATATTTGTGTGTGTGTTTGTGTGTGTCTGTTTGTATAGTGTCTTGTGTGTGTCCATAGTGTTATTTTAAGTGTGTTGTGTTTCTGTCCCCGCCCCTCTACTCGAAGAGTTCATCCCCGCCGACATCCATATCCCCCTTCTCGTCCTTATGGATGCCATCCGGTACTGAACTCTCCTGCTTAGGCGCGGGTGCTGCTTGTGTTGCTACCGGATCCTCTGGCTTATCGTTTTTATTGTTTGCCCTGAGGATCCGGGCTCTTACGCTGGTCGCCGCGAAGTCCAGCACTTTCGTGCGGTCCTCGCCCCAGCTCTCCTCAACCCCCTCTGGCACCACGTAGGTGAGACGAGTCCCCAACTCCAGCGACTCCCTCCCCGCAGCCTTCCAGTGCATGATCTTTAATTCCGGACGATCCGGATTCTGCATGCAAAGGAATTCCTTAACATAATCAGTGTCCGTATCGCCCGGAATCCAGACCTGCACCTTCGTCTGCTCTATCCTCCGCACGGTGATACGGTGGCCGCCCAGCTCTCCGAAGTCCTGGCCTAGCAGCCACTCCCTCGTCTCCGTCGTTTTTGGTGTCACGAGGAAGAACCCCTCTGACACCAAACCCGACGTAGCGAACCTCGGGGCTACTAGGCCCGGCTCCCCCTTCACCATCCGCAGGACGACCACCTCTATCAGCTGCGTCAGCCTCCTTCGGATAAGCTTGGCCAGAGCCTCATCCACCGGAACGCCATCTTCCCGGCTGACAGCCACAGCGAGACCACGGTTTGCCTTGGCGACACTCCGTGGTCCCTCCGCCGCTGCCCCGCCTTTGTTCTGGCGCTTCGCTGGAGGACGCTCCGACACTTGTCCCTCGTCTGTGCCCTGCCTCTTCAACTTCTGCCCCCGCGTACTGGGGCCGGGTTTGTCCTCCCCGCCAGATAGTGTGATGGGGAGACCAACCCCGCCCCCAGCAAGCGCTGCCTTCCTCCTCGCCATTTGTATAATGTTAGTCATGTATTGATTAAGCGAGCGGTCTATTGCGATCGAATTCACGCGTCACGGTACAAAATAACCGATATTCGGCATAATTTGTCACGTAATTCGATCGCGAGAGGCGACTTCCTCAATCAACATATCACTATTTTCGTGTTTACTATTATTAATGGAATAATCTATTTTTTTTTTTAATTGATAAGGCCAATAAAATTATCATGAAAGGCAAAGGTTGCAGAGGGGCAAATTTGCTCCATCATACATTGTCTGGATTAGTCAAGCCCGATAGGTTGTATAATGTTAGTCATGTATTGATTAAGCGAGCGGTCTATTGCGATCGAATTCACGCGTCACGGTACAAAATAACCGATATTCGGCATAATTTGTCACGTAATTCGATCGCGAGAGGCGACTTCCTCAATCAACATATCACTATTTTCGTGTTTACTATTATTAACCGAATAATCTTTTTTTTTTTAAATTGATAAGTCCAATAAAATTATCATGAATGAAAAGTCGCTTAATCAATATGTTATGTTTGTTCACTATTTGTTTGTTTTAAATAAATTTTCGTAAAAAATATGTACACACACACACACACACACAAATACATAAAAGATAACTTATAATTCAATTTAGTGAGATAATAGCGAGCAACCTATTGTAACAGAATCGCGAGTCGCGGTGCAAATCCATTATTTGCCACGCGATGCAGCTACAAGGGGCGGCTTGTTCAATTTACATGTTACTACTACTGTTTATGTGTCTTGGATAGGTGCTTCAAACAAAAGTGCCTCTGGCAGAGCAGAGGCCGTAGAGGAGTTGATATACTCCATCTTACATTATTTTTTGTTCAAAGGTGCCTTTGACGGAGTAAAGGCTGCAGAGAAGTCAATATAGTATCTTACATTAAGTTTTTGTTGAAATTCTGAAATGGGATATTATAATTCAGGCATATGGTATTTAATGTAATTGCGTAAACTGCCCGTTGTATTACTGAATCGCGACTCGCGATGCAAATGTTCGGCTTATTCAATCAATATGTTTGCTATTTTTATGCTTTAGTTAGGTATTTTTAAACAAAGGTGCCTTTGGTGGAACAAAGGCTGCAGAGGAGTTTATATACTCCATCTTACATTAATTTTTGTTTGGAATTCACAAATTGCGATGTTAGAATAGTGGTAATTAAGCAAGCGGCGAGTGGTTGTGATCGAATCGTGATTCGCGGTGCCAACGGTCCGAGTAATCGGTAGTTAACCACGCGATGCGATCACAAGAGTGTGTAAAAACTTTTTTTTATAGGATATGCTTGAAATATTGATGCCAAGTGTACGTACCTAAATAATTTCAACAGTCGCAAATCACGATGACAATAATTATAACTGATATTGATTGACTTACAGTTTAAGTAAAAAAGGTAAAACTTTCGAATTTCAATTGATTGAAAAATGGGTAATAGGTTCAAATTTGAGACGGCAATTATATTCAACTATTTGTTTTAGGATGTGGTAAGTGTATATAATCATATTGAAATAGTTTTAAATGTCACCTTGGTTTAGAACGGTTCGATGGGGAGATAAATAGGTAGCTATTAAATACGCAAAGTAATATCAAATTATTTTTATATTGTGCCAGATTATAATGTAGATAGATTTACGTGAATGATATGCAAGTAGGAAAATAATATAAAAAATATATATATACATAAATAAATAAATATAAGGGATTGAGATAAGCTCGACCATGAATAACAATTCCGGCCGAGCTTATTTCAATCCCTTATGACAGTTAATTCTCAATCCGCTACGCATCCATTGTCGATGGCATTGTCAGTGGAAAAGATCGTCAACAGAGACACACTCACCGTTCGCTGTACACTGGAACCTCCACAATGCAGCTCGCATAAAGGCCAAGCAGCGGAGAAGTCGGCTCGCTCGCGCCGTCCGGTCGACCTGTGCGTTGAACAGCATATAACAATCACCCTTACGAACCTCCCGTCCAAAACCGCTCGCCGCAATACGTCGATTGCAGTCACATTCAGTACTGCCATTTCGTCGTTCTTACCGAATACCACAACGCGTGATTTATCCTTGGACCGTAATCGTTCCCTATTAAACGGTTGGTCGTCTCTATATATCAATCCTAATAGCTGTGACCGCCTCTTCCACTGTGATTTGTTAATCAAACCGAAGTCGCACCTCAAGGCCTCAAACTCACAAATTCGGTTTAACTTCACAATAAATGCAATGGTAAATTTAATGACATACTACGATCCGTAAAGACCCGCAAACAAAAGAATGTGATTATAGTCACGAAAAAATGAACAACAGTTAACTGTGACAGACTCCTAGCAATTATCTTTTTTCATCTCATTCATTAGTGTTGTGATGAATGTATGAAATAAAATTAAAAAAAATTCACAGTTGCCATGTCAACATGATTGCATATAGTAAGAAGAAAAGAAAAAAATAATTACCTTTCGAATAGAGGTGAACAATCTACAATGTTTAAGGGGAAGCTCTACTTTTACATTTATAATAGTTGCGGATATACTACATTATTTGCCATACATCTGTTATTAATGACCCTATCAGCTAGCGTTAAAATTTTAATATCATCTCTATTTTGCACGCGGCCTAATGCAACATAAAGTTGGCCGTGACTAAAAACATCGGAACGTAAATCGACGCCTACCCGGTTGATGGTCTGGCCCTGACTCTTGTGAATAGACATCGCGTAGCACACCTGTAACGGAAACTGTTTTCTTAACATCTGAATGGGACTATTTTTCTCTATTTCGGCTTTAAATGAAATACGAGGGATCAAAAAATGCTCTTCTGGCTTATTAGGCTTTGTGACTGTAATGAGATGAGGTGTGGCTGCTTCGATTATCACTTTGGTTCCGTTCACTAAGCCATCCGCAATGCTGAGATTGCGGGTGACCATGCAAACGCAACCAATTTTTAGTACTAAATCGTGTTCGG
Source organism: Epiblema foenella (assembly GCA_963556455.1). Taxonomy (NCBI): domain Eukaryota; kingdom Metazoa; phylum Arthropoda; class Insecta; order Lepidoptera; family Tortricidae; genus Epiblema; species Epiblema foenella. Next base: position 35,039,906 of record OY747097.1, on the reverse strand, counting down.
GAACGCCCTTGGGTTGAAATTTATTTAGGACGTCGGGCCCTAAAAAAAGTTCGTCGGTATCATCACTAACGCATCTGTCAACGGAAAAGAAATGCATCGCTTCTGTCGGTAAGAGTGATAGAATTGAGTCGTTAATCTCTTTGACGCCCGCGTTGTGAGTTGAAAGTATAGCCCTTCCGGCGCATATACTCGGCTCGGCCATGACGGCAAAGGGAAAAACAAATTCAATCAAATCGCTCAGTTCCGTTACGTGAGAGATTTCGGAGAGGTCAATTAAGTTTTGAAGATTTCTACCTACTTTGAGGCGCACGGCCGGCAAAAGGTTGGATCCTATGTCCAGCAAGAATTTGGAGAATTCGGGATCAGTTTGACGTTGGGAAGTCACCAGTGAGAAAATTTTTAATTTTTGCCAGACCGGCGATGATTTTACCGAACAATTAATAACGTCAGAGTCTGTCAGTGCGTTAGACACTACGGGGGGAATCTGACGAAAATCGCCAGCGAAAATAATGACTTTACCACCAAATATCAAGTTTGTTTGCATTAAATCTCGAGAGCTAATAATCTAAGAGATCGATCGAGCATGTGAATCAAATATTTATGCGCCATAGGGGCCTCGTCATAGATGATGATGTCAGAATTACGGATTAAATCTGCGCGTTGAGATCCGTTAGTCATGTTCCAATACCCAAGGTCGTCCGGGAGACTGATTGGAAATTTAAACATACTATGAGCCGTCATACCGTTCGGATAGTTCTGTGCAGCTATTCCCGAGCTAGCTGTACACAACACGATACCGCTCAAATCGCCGCGCACGTGCGATGTAATTAAATTTAATAACAACGTCTTCCCCGTACCCGCCGGACCATCAACAAATATTGCCGTGTCGTGATTGTCGCGGAACTCTTTACCGGTTAACAGTTCGTGTACGTAATCGTACACGGCCCGCTGATCAACTGAGAGTTTGGGTAACCAAACACCTACGAATCGATCGAGTAGCTCCCTATCATATTCGACGCGCTCGCGACCTAATTCCGTGGTATCGTCCTGTACCTCCGGAAGTCCCTGCTCCATCAGGTTGCTACCGTGCCTGAGGAGTAACCTATTGATAACTATGAGACTTTTCTCATATGCCCTATCTATTTGACTCGCCGAAACCCTTCTGATGAAATCTTCGCTCAGTTGATCTTTGAAAGTTTCCCACAGAGGCGAGACTGGGACACCGTTGACCGCTAACATGACAAAAAAGTGGCGTAAACGCGTCGCGGTCATAAAAGTAGATGCTTCCTCCATTGCTCTGCGGTACTCGGACTCGTCATCAGCAATTCCGACTGCTCTCGCTGCATCTTGGAATGTGGTGCAACCGTCACCACCCAGTCTGATAAGGTCCTCATAACTGCGGCAGGGAAACGCGGACAAGAGTACGCGCAGATAAAATTGTTCACCTCTATTTGGGGCGACCCAGAACAGACGCGCTACCGTTTCACCCCTTTGTCTACGCGTGGCGAATTTACCATTAGTTAATTCGTGAATCGTAACATTCATGTTAGGCCTTTTATTATGAACAATATATTGTTCATAAAAGTCTAAGTATGTCAGATTGTCAAATTCGGCGCCCTGCGGTCTCGCGAAATACGAGAGCAGGTCGCTACTTGACCCTTCTATAGCTTTCATTACATTGCCTGCCTGAAAAGCGACATTCTGTTTAGTTGGCAAATGTACCGATAACATGGTGACCGCCGGTTCGAGAGCTGTTAAATCGTAATTAAATATCCTCCACGCCGCGTCGCACGACCCGATATATCGCTTAGTTACGTAAATCTCTATCTCGTTATTACGGATCTCTTCCGGGATTAACGTTACACGAGCAGCGTCCGTGCCTTTTGTGATATACTTGAAAAGATATTTAATAACTGATCGCGCCGATGTCACCTCCAAATTCATATGACAGTCATACTTCAACAGCATGGCGGCGTTGTAGGGTACAACCCATAAATCGTTGACGGTCACGTCTCTACCGCGATATTTAATAGTTGCTTCGTTGCTACCGTCGCGACGCAAATGAATAAAGCCTTTGTCGTCACAGAACGTGACGTTAGTTTCCCGTTTGGGAAAATAACGTGTGCATTTCTGGGATTCTGAATCCCAGCACTGCAAGTCTGTTCGGTAGTCGATTCCGCAAGGTCCGTGAATCATATGAGTCAGGACCGCTTTTCGGAGTCTACCGTTTGCTTCTGTCGGACTGGGGATGTCAGCTCTTACAAAACGATCAATGTCGATGTTTTGCACGGGACCGTTCTCCACTCTAAAGCAGATGTGGGCGTGAGGAAGACCTCTTTTTTGAAACTCAATTACGTGCATCAGGTACATGCGCTCGCCAAACCACTTGCCAGACCGAAGGTCAGTCAACAGCTGGGCGAGTTTTAACTGAAAGACTCGCGAGCACAAGACTGGAGAAGGGTTTTGTCCCGGCGGTGTTGACTCCTTTATCTCAGGCCATTTCGGATTACACGTCATTGTGAGGAAAAAGGACGGCTGGCCCAGCCTATTCATCAAGGCAATGGCGTCCAGGTATTTACGCTTCATGTATCGCTCGGAACCCGTAAAACTGCTCGGTAGATATACGCGACCGGGAACGACGCCGCCTTCGCCCTGTATGGTTTCGTCGTTACGAATTTGAAAAGGGACATCGGCGTTATCGACATTATTATTGCTATTATTATGAGCTAATAACTCATCTAGTGGGGCTATTCTTAGTCCTCCACTATCCCGGTTTCTACCGGTTTGCATGCTATGAATAAAACGTAATCTGACATCTAAAATTCTACTGTACATATCTACAATCCATTCTTCGGACAAACGACCAAAATGCGAAAAACGCGACTCTGAAAGTAAAAGGCAACGGACGTACTTGTTAATCGTTAATTTTGTATTATGTTTATCTGTCATAGCGGGATGCCAGCCCGGGTTACCGTGGGGATACAACAAAGGATATTGAAAACTTTCATACAACGGATGCTGGATGTCGACTGTGTGTGGTTTTTTTCCTCCGACTCTCCAGATGGCAATGCAACGCGGAATATAACGTTCTTGTTCTGTACTAATGATTGCAGCTACTTCGTTACCAACGGGACGATCCCCGAGAATGTTACCGTGACGTGCTCGCGACGTGGATTCAAATACTAAATGGGCGTGTTCTGACGTCTCCAGACTTAAACGTTTAAAACAATCGATGTAGGGATTGACTTCATGCATGAAGTGTGAAATCGATCGGATCACCTCCATATCGAGGTTTCTACCTAGAGCGATCCTCTCGCGCTCGTCATCGTCTTGAATGTAAAGACCGATCGGATTGGTAGAGTCAGTGTAACTCAAATCGAAAACTCTATGATAAACGCGGCCCTGAACTTTGACAAAGGAAATGCCCGTTTCGGGATATTGGAAACCGTGAGAAGTTCCCAAGGCGCTAAAAGCGAATAAATTATTATAAGCTCTCGAACTTCTAAGAAAAGACGGATGCGTGTAAAAATCCTCGGTAAGAGGAGGGAAGTCCTGTACCTTGTAGGCACCGTCACCACCACAGCACCACATTTTACGTGACGACTCTTCGTCGTAAAGTGGCGAGAGACAATAACGACATTTGTAAATGTCGGAACTCAATAAAGAACACTTTTTCAAACTAAAAGTTTGAATAGGATTCAATTCATCTCCGCTGCGTTCACCTATAAGTATAGAAGTATCGCGTAAATTTACATCGACGTTCCGCCTGTTCTGATTGTATCGTTGCGCCGCGGCCCTATTCACCTCCGGATGTTGTTGTGAGTAACGGTTTACTGCGGCTCTATGAATATTGGGGTTTTCTTCAGTGTAACGGGTTACTGCGGCGATTTTCGATTCCCGGATTTCTTCATAATTGGATTTCGCGGTTTCCCTAATCGTCTGTACATTCTTTTTCGCGTATTTTAAAGCAGCGTTTAGATGGGCATTCGTGACGCTACCCGTTCTACCCCTTTTCTGTTTCTTGGGTCGCCCCCGCGGTTTTTGCCCCTCAATTTCGGTTTCCACCGCTGGAGTTGAAGGCAAACGATCCAAAATTACCGTTGGTTTTAAATACGATAATTTTAAATCTGGTGCATATTGCGCGATCTGATTGGCTGACAATTCCGCTATAGGCAATCTCTCTAGAACGACATCTGGTTGGTGAGATGATAATTTGGGATCAAAAGCGCAAATTTGTTCGGTGTACGGAGCCAGTTCAGAAATTGGTATTCTCTCTAACACTACTACCGGTTCGCAAGAAGTTAATTTTAAACCTTCAACTGCTGGAGCAGGTTCGTCAACCGGAAGTCTGTCTAAAACTACTACTGCAGTACGAGATGGCAAGTGAACGCGAGAAGAGATTAAACTAATTCTATTAATCTCGTACTGATTGTTACCATACGAGATTATGGTGAACAACAGCTTCGCGAGTGTTTTGATGCTCGGGCATCGAAACAATCGGGCTGCATACAGTGCACGTCTGTCGGGGTGGTGTGTGTTGAATTCATCGACACCGTGACTGTTAAAATAATAAAATGCATTATCATACCGCCAAAAAGATACTGTGTTGTTAAATCCCGTAAAAATGTAACTATCTCGTAAATCGGAATGATCAGCATTAAAAACGATGTTCCCTAAAGTTGCCTCAAGTTGATTTAGTTGCGCGGTATAATTTTGCGGTGATGTTGGATACAAGCCATTGTTTAGCCAGCTAGTGGTTGTCGTTGCCAAATGATTCCCTACCCGTATATCGGAAGGTAATTCGTCTACAGCTAAATACCGTTCAACGTTACGATCGTACCAAGTCGACTCGGGGCGCTTTTCGAGATAAAGACTATGACCATTATTCAAAATGCAATCAATTTCCGCGGTAGTGAATGGCGCGCGATTATTAATGCAAGAATATGTAGTTGCACATGCTGACATAGCAACACATTGTGAATTAATACCTTTAAAAAGGCGAACATCGCCCTGGTGCGTAGATCCTAATAAAATAATTGATTAGTATCGAATTAGTTAGTATTGTTAAAAAAGACGATTGATCATTGGTCAATGCCAATATGTAAGAATAATTCAAATATTAGTTGTTTTGAATCATGCAATTAATAGTCTTTAATATAATTCATAAGTGCCAGGTGTTAAGAATTAGAAGAAAAACTTGCTTTAATCAATAGTTAAATGATATGATAAAACGATCAAAGACATTTATTGTAAGTAGAAGAAGTATTTCAATTATAATACATATAATTTATTGTTTAATGAAATTATTTTGGTAAAATTATTATTAATGAATGATGATAGTTTTACAGTCGTAAGCTTTTAAATAATTATAGGTTATTGGTGTTCGCGTACTATCAAACAGACATCGCATTGTTAAATTATGAAAGTTATTATAAAAAATATGAAGCCTTATAGCTAATGAAGTTAGTAAGATAAATAGGTAAATACCTTAGACCTGTAGTGTTACTTCAGAAACAAATGTTTTACAAAACCAATTTTGCATGACTTTTGTATCACGTACTATTTTCGTGTTAAAAGTATTATTAATTGTTCACTCGTTACCTGTACATATCTGTCAAATAAGCATTAAAAAAAAAACTTTATGAACATCAAGCTCGGGTGAATTGTGCTATAAATAAAATACCTATTATTTGACCCATACAAAACGGCAAGAACACAGCTGTTATTTTGATTTGATATCTTTTATTAGACAAAGTAACAAACGGCATAAGGTAATATGATTTTTGCAAGGGCCGGATAATCGGTTGCAGATTCAACATAGACATCACATAGGTAATAAAATCATTGTTGCATAACATATATTTATAGAGATTTGAAAAGCCATACTACTATTACGTGATTACATTTATAATTTCAATGGGTCATTCGCGTTTACGTTCTTGAGTGTTGCAATGTGTCAAATATCGGAAGTAAGAAATTACAAAGGATAGCTACTTCCAATGTCTGAATTGATTATTTGTTTATATAAAATTTATTATTATTTTTTATGTATAAAATTTTATTGCAAAAAAGAATAATGTGTCATTCCAAAGGACAGACTTAAGCCCTTATTTATAGTGTTATCGGCCAGTCAATATCGTAATATGATATCACATTAATTATGAATTTATATCGGCAAATATATACTTAGAAAATATTAATTCCAAGGAAGTACGTTTTTTATTGATTAATCAATGGAATTAATTACGTTACAAAATACTTAGATAAGTAAGGTTAAGGTACCTAAGTTTTACTCTACGTTAAGTTAAATATCGACTTTACACTTCCCTCACTACCCATGTTCAAACTGTAACCAATTTTCCGGTCTCTAATGGATAGGGTACAGTTGTTGCTTTCATTAAAGAAGGGGATGAATGTTACAAAATATATTTAAAGATAATATTGTTGTAACGACACCTAAAATATTAAAATCCATTCAGCAGTTATTTCATTGAAACACAAAAAAAACGTACATGTATATTAAAATTATGAGTAAAAATTACCTTTTACATGCAACACTATTCAGTAAGTAGATTTTCGTTGACATAAAAATTGTACTAAGTATGTTGGTGCAGGTTTAGAATGGTTGAAAAATGAAATAAGTAACGTTTGTAATAATTGTAAACACAGTCGATTGCTCGAATGGGCGCGGAGTTCTAATGTAAAATTAAATCAGTATGTACCTGTACAATATGTATTATTTATAAGTAAACTTTTTTGTATCCCCATAACGCAGATATCATTAAACACATTTTAGGCTGTTGTGAATGACAATGACATCTAAAGTGGTCTCAGTTTATCATGTTACAAAACAACCAAACGAATGTAATAATCTCAATTTATATTACAACCAGAATCATACACGTAACATAGAGACATTATGATAACAACGTAAGAGAGTGTGGGTTGTTGTCAGATCAAAAAAGTATCAAGTTGTTAGCAAAATTTAAAATTTCACAATCTGAAAAATGTAAACCATCTAAAACATTGACACCAGCCAAAATATAACATCTATGGCAGTGTGGTACGTATGCATTGCCGCAATAATGCTGACAAATTCAATCTACATAAGAATGTTAATAAAGACGCTTTTAAACGAATTCAGTTGCTGCGCATCAATATTAGGCGATGTGCGTTTGTTGTACTGGACTGGCAACTAAGAGATATGTAAGTAACAACCTGTTATTGTAATCATTACAAATGATTTTCGGAAAGATAGGTACCTACATTAATAAAATACAACCTCTAAAACCGGATCATATATATAAATGTTACTATTAACAGTGACCAATTTAGATGTCATTTGTCATAAATATTCTGTTGGATTGAATAAGACTACATTATTAGAAGAAAACAATAAATAATAACTTACCCACGGCGATGCATTCGAAGTTTTCCTCGTGTTCACCTGTGATACAAATAAATTCATTAAGTATTTTTAAATAGTTTACTCGAATTGCAGACTACAATATAGGGTCGTTGCGCCGGTTCTCGTCACATTAGTGGAGTTGCCAACATTGTGACGGGAAAAGGATATGTTGAATCTTGATCTGATTTCATAAAAACGCCGATTAGACGAAAACCGGACTAACGTGAAAAACCCGCAAACTGACGCGAAAAATTCGTTGACGAAAACTGGCACAATAGCAAAATTGATGTTCCGGTTCTCCGTCACCTAAATTTACGCAGATTGTAGGCAAAACCAGTCTAAAAAACACTTATTATTGTCTTCGTTATCTATATTAGTAGCCATATGGATCAAAAATATCACTTCAACAAGGTAAAAACATTAATAAAACTTACTTAGATAATTTCCTGTACCACTTATTTTTTTTTAGTTTGGTACGGTTTTCGCGGTTCAAAAACGTGGTTCAAACTTTCGTTAATTATATCTTGGTCACATGTTGTTAAATAATATTTAAATATAGTTAGTGTTCTAGGTTAGGTATTATTAAGGAACGCAACGAGCTTAAACATGGACGGGTAATTGTTTATATATTTTTATTATAAGCATTTGTAAGGAAGAAATGTGATAATCCACATCGAAAGGGACCTTATGGCGGCCGGCACTTACGCCTTTATTGCCGCTGTTCCAATACAATAGTGAATAGCTGCAACGTAAGCGCCTGCCGCCATAAGGTCCCTTTCAATGTGGATTATCACAAATCATCAAAAATGACGAGAACCGGCGCACTGTCGGGAACCGGCGAAACGACCCTATAGCGCGTGAATAATTGAAAACTGTATTGTTTTGTAGCATATCAAAAACACTGAGATTATTATTTTACTTAATGTCATTAACCATAATTACATATAAATAAGTGGAATCAAAATTTCACGACGGCCATTTTGATCACATTGACCTAACCCTATACCTAATTGAGGAAAACAAAATGACAACAAGTTTTAACGAATAATATAAAAACTAAACTAACCTGGCAAAGATTGAATAGAGGATTTCGACAGCCTGGACGACCGACGGTCCCGAAGCGTTGCAGACGCAGTATTCTTCACCATCTGAAAATACGAATCGATTTTAATACTCCATTTAGTATGTTTTTTTTACATATAAATGTCAGTAATTAAATAGATGTAATAGCATCAAATTATAATTTGTATGAGCCCTGCTTCATGATTCAAGGTCAAACAAGTTAGGGACTAATAATAATAAACTGTATAGAGACAGACAGTTATTAAATAAATGTACAAACAAAATGATTTACTGCACTCATCGAAATTCCATGATTGAAGGTCACGAAGCTCCCCGCATAGATCGCAAATTTATACCTAACACGCTACAGCAGTGTAACAACTTCACATAACAATACGAAGCGCGCGCGATGCAAACGGACGTGGAGTAGGTACCTACGCATCGTGACGGCATACCTATCATACATTTAGGCATACTTACCGCAATCGTATCGCGCTTCTTTCAAATCACATAGCTTTGAGACAAAAGTTTGTGTGAAGTAAATGAAAAATCGCTATACATAACACTCTCTTAGCTTAACATATTTACTTACATGCCAAATAAGCCGACAACGATTCCACGAATTCATTTGCTCTGCTTGACCTTGACTAATCCCGCACAGCAACTAACTATTTTTACAATTATAAAAGTGAATTTTGGTCATTTACCTTGAAATCGAAGCGTTGCACGTTGAATAGACGTAACTGAATAAGAAAAATATACCTATTTAATGTTCTAATATACGAAAAATTAACTTTTGTTCACTATTAAGACAAAATAATAATAATCTTTACTAATTACTAACAAAAACAGTGTATTTCACACAAATATCCATATAAATGACGTTAAAAACAACAAAATACAACTCACCTGTAACAGAAAAAGTTAGCACGGACACGGCAAACAAAGTTATTAAAATTTTCGAAATTGTTTCGATAAGTATGTCGTCAGCACGTCACGGGAGCCGAGACGCAATAGGAATAGAATCGGTTTGATTTTCAAAATCAAAAGGTGAAAATTTTGAGTATTGCCAGCGTAGTTCACTATAATCGATTATTTATTGATTTACGATTCGATCAGAATATGAATCGTAAAATAATAATCATACTCTATTTTTATTATTTCATTTATTAACATTGAATAGTTTTTATACCAATAATCTTACCTGATAATAATAATAATGAAATAAAAAGCTAATGCGAATCATAAACGGCTCGATTTGTTGCATGAAAATTATGGCGTGTAATCGACGGCGGACGGCGTCTAAAAACCATTTCCTGTAGGAAATTGTTTTAATCGAATAACACCAAACACGGCGATATATATATAACATTTCATAAGGATGGTTTGAAAATGGTAGCAATTTTTTTTAGATACGATAAACCAATAGTCGGATCGCAATATTCGGAAACTATATGTGATATATTTGTTTAACGATTTGATAACATTGCATATTCTAATCAACATTTAAATCGAATGTTCTAATTCATTGACAACAACACGGTAGCGTTTACAAATTTATTGCTGATATTACTGTCTAAAGGAGTCTTCTTATAAACGCATATTATTAATTTGTCACTCTATAGCTCTAAGATGGTAAAAGGCAGCAATCGATCAACTCATTCACTTTCAAATTGGTTATTTCATTAGTTGTTTTATTTGTGAAACCTGGACACTAACACAAAAAAAGCGGAAAATTAACTCCTGGTGGTGGTTACATAAGAAAGATTTATCGGAAGATCCTGGGAACTTTCAAGAAAGATCGGCTCTTGGAGAATCAGGAAGAATACCGAGATCGAAGAGTTGGTGGCCAAACCTAATAATCATTGGCGAAAGAAAAGCACACTGGCTTCGCTGGTTCGGTCATCTACTGAGGTTGGGAGAGGATTGAGCCGTCAAAAGAGCACACATGGGTCAAACGAGTGGTCGCCGCCCGGTTGGGCGGCCCAGGTATCGTCATGCAGGAGGACAGTGTGGAGGCGGACTTACGTCATTTTCAGGTTAAAGACTTGCAGGAAGCGGCGCATGATCGGGAAAGGTGGCGTGCTCTCGTTTCGGAGGCCATGATCCTCTTTGGGTCACTCCGCCGATAGGGTAATAGTAGTAGTATTGTGACAAATTGAGAGGTATGTAATTATAGTAACCTCTAAAGACATAAATGGTATAATGGCGAAGAAATTTGAAAATCACGATACTATTGACATTCCAGTATTTTGATAATAAAACACCATGTTAACAGGCCCCTAATTAAGAAATAAGCAACTCAATCCAGATATCGCTTCTAATGTGACGAAATAATTGTAATTATAATACTGATCCGACTGTTTGAATATTATATTATATATTGTATTAAAATATCATGTGGTGTGATATTTAATAAATATGTCCACATTTGTGGAAAAGACTAATAAGTGTACCAATAATAGCTTCGAAAAGATACAAAAAATGGCATAAGAATCGAAAAAGTATCGAACGTAATAATTACACTAATGCATCGATTTACTTTATCACGCATCGATTACTTTAGTATCGATTCCTGATTTATCTAATTTCTGGTAACCCATAACATATCGGAAATATAAATCTTTGTTTGTAGGAAATCAAATAAGATTCTTATTAGAAATTACAAATAAAAGAAATCAAATATATTGAGAGTATTGCAGTATCTTTCTTATTAATACAACAATAATTTTTACAACAATTATGTAGTGACCTGAACTCTAAAAGAAATAATGCAACAATAGTTAGAAACAGAAAAAAAATATCCCTGTCCCTCTTATTTAAACACATTAAATTTATTTTAAATAATGAATTAATTTTAGGTAAGGGATAATAATCCATTTAGAACCGAAAATGTTACTATTAGTATATTATTAAAAAATCTCAAATACAGAGTTTCCGTTCATTTCCTAATAAAATTGTATAGTAAACATGGATTGCCAACATCAAGCAGCAAATTTTATTATATACTCTATACTCCTTGCGCAAACGCACTGACAGTGACGTTTGTATTTGTACTTTAACTGTGGCAGAATTAGTATTATTGTTTTCAAGCTACGTGTTGTCGTCGTGTTTATAAGATAATTTAAGAAATATGTAAATGAAATTTGCGTTAATTGTGATTTTAAAGGACATGGGAAAATATCAATGATTTGCTGCATTGGCTTGATTATGCTCAATCAAAGGACAAATGAATGTAAGTAATTATTGATGTAGTCATATATCGTATTACCTACTTTTTCTTGTACATAAACTTTTGCGATAACATTTCCTTTTATTCTTTTCAGATTCCCTTTTAATCAGAGACTTATAAAACGTCTAACTAAGGAAGAGTAGAAGATTTCAAGAAAAAACCTGAATTGTTTCTGAAAGAACTCCAAATCCATTCTGCTGCCTGTTTTTTGTACGAACCTGACGAAGCCAGCGTTTACATAAACTTAATTTTTATCGTTGCAAGTGATATCTATCATGAACGCCAACAAAGATCAGTTAAAGTGTGTGACTGTGATAAAATATAACAGAGTTAAAAGTCTACAAAAACTGAAAATGTAATTAAAGAGAATAAAATGTTTTGAAAGCATGTGTAATATTTGATCTTTAGCATAATTGCATATGTGTCTTCCATTGATTTTGGTAGAGTATTTTATATAACAGTGTTATACTAAACAATTGCCCCTTTTGTTTCACAATTGCTGTAGTTATTTATTCTACATTATTGGCCTAATAAAAACCAGGGAAATAAAATAATAAATGTAATATTTGAACTTATTCTAATGTTTTTTGATAGAAAAACATGTAAAGAGAAACTGACGGTAACTGCTATAAATCTAAAAAAGTATCTAACGGTGCCCGCTATAACTGTAAAGAGTATATGACGGTGCCCGCTATAAAAGGCTAAATAGTCATTGTTGTAGCAGGAATTATTATTTGTATAAAAAAATATATTTAAACATATCTGGCCATTATAAAGAATAATAATATACATAATAATTTTTTGTTCTTTTTTTTCAATACTAAATTTATCCACTCAGTTGTTTCTCACTCTCTTACAAATGACATTTTATCATCTGGTTGGCTGCCCCAAGCCCACCCCTCTAACCCCTTGAGAGCCAGGAAGCCCTAGAAGCTGCAGTCATACTTAAAAGAAGAAAAAAAGGAAAACGATTCTAGGAGTTGCATTTTATAGTTTTTACATAGTTAAATTTGAAAGATTTAATAATATGTACTTTAAAAATTTACGTAGGTGGATCCGTAAGAATGCCCCAAGCAATAATGGGTCTTCTGAAGATTATCGCTCACCCGAGAGCCTTCGGCTCTCGAGTTCGCGTAAATCGGTCTGAAAAACTGCCCAAGCCTTAATCGGCCTTGTAAAGATTATCGCTCACCCGAGAGCCTTCGGCTCTCGAGTTCGCGTAAATGGGTCTGCAGATCTGCTCCAAGCCTTAATCGGCCTTGTAAAGATTATCGCTCACCCGAGAGCCTTCGGCTCTCGAGTTCGCGTAAATGGAGCTGTAATAATGCCCCAAGCAATAATGGGTCTTGTGAAGATTATCGCTCACCCGAGAGCCTTCGGCTCTCGAGTTCGCGTAAAAGGGTCTGAAGATCTGCCCCAAGCCATAATCGGCCTTGTAAAGATAATCGCTCACCCGAGAGCCTTCGGCTCTCGAGTTCGCGTGTTGGGCCACACAGAGACAAAACGCGCTCTAATGGGACGCTCCGGGCCTTCGGCCCTACGCGGAGCTCGGCCTTCGGCCTCGCTTGGCCTCGCCGCTCACCTGAGGGCCTTCGGCCCTCAGGTTTCGCTTGTAAGGGTGACGGGAGTAGGGAGTGTCCGCGTGGGCTCGCCCTTCGGGCCGCAAGCGGCCCGAAGGGCTCGCGTGGAGAGCGCGCTCTGATGGGACGCTTCGGGCCTTCGGCCCTACGCGGAGCTCGGCCTTCGGCCTCGCAAAATTACTTGGGGGGGACTCGCTTGGGCACTCGGGGTGAGGCTCCGGGCCTTCGGCCCTCCGCCGAGCTCGGCCTGCGGCCTCGCGGCCTGAAGCTCGCCCTTCGGGCTCGCAAAAACTTCTCGGAAATTGGTTTTGCCCCTGGAGGCCGCCATTTTGAATTTTTCCAAAAATTTTTTTCTGTTGTATATTCTTGGGCCCTCCGAGTCCCCGCATGCCAAATCTCAGCGCGCTCCGACCATTTTCAATTTTGGCCAAAAAAAAAATTTCATTTTTTGGCAAAAATTTTAATGCAGTTTTTTTCGCCCGGCAGTTCCCTATGACATTTGGTCGAGCACCTCATACCTATCTCGCACCGTTTACATTTTCCATACAAATTTTTTTTCGAGCTAGAAAAAAAAAAAAACTTTTTTTGGAATCCGGGGACCCATATCTCCCCACATACCAAGTTTCAGCGCGCTCGGACCATTTTGAATTTTGGCCAAAAAAAAAATTTCACTTTTTGGCAAAAATTTTAATGCAGTTTTTTTCGCCCGGCAGTTTCCTATGACATTTGGTCGAGCACCCCCCACCCATCTGGCACCGTTTCGGCGGGCCGTCACTCGATTTCGTGCCTGTGCACGGTAGTTCGAAAGTCGGATTTTTCTGGAGGTCACCGAGGTAGACCGCACACTTTTTCCATACATCATCTGTACCGAGGAGTGCTCCTTTTGGGAGAACAATTATGTCAATAGAAATCAGTGGTATTGCAGCTTTATATAATATTAATTAAAACTAGTTTTTCGCGTGGTGCGCGGGGCGCGAGCGCCCCGCGGTACTCTGTGCTCTCTTGTTTTCTGTTTTGGTTTTTGTCTTGTACTTTGACTTAACGTCTGAGAGGGGAGGGGGAGGGTAGGGGCGAGTTTGAGAGAGGAGTCGGAGATTCAAAATCTGCAATGGGAAGCGGAGAGCGGGAGAGAGATTTGCGAGGCGGGAGTTGCACTCGGTTTGACTTCTGCAAGCGGCCCTCGGGCTCGCGCGGAGAGCGCGCTCTAATGGGACGCTTCGGGCCTTCGGCCCTACGCGGAGCTCGGCCTTCGGCCTCGCTTAGCCTTGCCGCTCACCTGAGGGCCTTCGGCCCTCAGGTTTCGCTTGTAAGAGTGACGGGAGTAGCGAGTGTCCGCGTGGGCTCGCCCTTCGGGCCGCAAGCGGCCCTCGGGCTCGCGTGGAGAGCGCGCTCTAATGGGACGCTTCGGGCCTTCGGCCCTACGCGGAGCTCGGCCTTCGGCCTCGCTCGGCCTCGCCGCTCACCTGAGGGCCTTCGGCCCTCAGGTTTCGCTTGTAAGAGTGACGGGAGTAGGGAGTGTCCGCGTGGGCTCGCCCTTCGGGCCGCAAGCGGCCCTCGGGCTCGCGCGGAGAGCGCGCTCTAATGGGACGCTCCGGGCCTTCGGCCTCGCTCGGCGTCGCCGCTCACCTGAGGGCCGCTTGCGGTTCGCTTGTAAGTTACACGGGGTATATGAATAGTTGAGCAACCCCTTCCTCCCGCAGCTCGGCCTTCGGCCTCGCAAAATTACTTGGGCGGGACTCGCTTGGGCACTCGGGGTGAGGCTCCGGGCCTTCGGCCCTCCGCCGAGCTCGGCCTGCGGCCTCGCGGCCTGAAGCTCGCCCTTCGGGCTCGCGAAACCTTGTACTTATATAGGATTTTCCTTTGTTCGGGGCTCCCGCAGCTCGGCCTTCGGCCTCGCCAAAAATTTGAGGGGGGAGGGGACGTGCCCGGGCGCTCTAATGGAGGCTCCGGGCCTTCGGCCCTCCGCCGGGCTCGGCCTGCGGCCTCGCGGCCTGAAGCTCGCCCTTCGGGCTCGCAAAAACTTCTCGGAAATTGGTTTTGCCCCTGGAGGCCGCCATTTTGGATTTTTCCAAATTTTTTTTTCTTTTTTATATTCTTGGGCCCCCCGAGTCCCCGCATGCCAAATCTCAGCGCGCTCGGACCATTTTCAATTTTGGCCAAAAAAAATATTTCACTTTTTGGCAAAAATTTTAATGCAGTTTTTTTCGCCCGGCAGTCCCCTATGACATTTGGTCGAGCACCTCATACCTATCTCGCACCGTTCACATTTTCCATACAAATTTTTTTTCGAGCTAGAAAAAAAAAAAAAATTTTTTTTGGAATCCGGGGACCCATATCTCCCCACATACCAAGTTTCAGCGCGCTCGGACCATTTTGATTTTTGGCCAAAAAAAAAATTTCACTTTTTGGCAAAAATTTTAATGCAGGTTTTTTTGCCCGGCAGTTCCCTATGACATTTGGTCGAGCACCTCATACCTATCTCGCACCGTTTAGATTTTCCATAGAAATTTTTTTTTGGCGCTAGAAAAAAAAAAAAAATTTTTTTTTGGGATCCGGGGACCCATACCACCCCAGATATCGACTTGCAGCTCTCTCCGACCATTTTAAAAATTTGGCCAAAAAAAAAAGTCATTTTTTTGCAAAAAAAATGTCACCCCACCAAATCGCTCGCGGTTCCCTATGACATTTGGTCGAGCACCCCCCACCCATCTGGTACCGTTTTCACAGGCAGGTCTCCAACTTTTTAGTTTTCCCATGTAGCTCGAATGTCAGATTTTTCTGGGGGTCACGTCGGCACCCTCTCTACTTTTCCCGTACATTTCTATATCGGATTCGACCTCCTTCTGGGAGAACAACCATATGAATGAGAAATCAGTGGTAATGCAGCTTTATATAGTATTAATTTTTAATTTATAAAAGGGTCATACACAGTCGAAAAACCAAAAGTCATCTCTCCTGTAGTCAATAGCAAACAGCTTATGTGTATTAATTCTGATCTGACCTTAAACCACTTTACCTACCAGTATGTAGCAAGTAACGTTCACATTGCGGGCCATTTTTGAGAAAGTCCCTTCGCGATGGAAATGAAAATAGTAGCTAAGAAAACTATGATTTTGTACGATTGTTGTTTTATTAAAAATATAAAGAATAATCTTCCTATGAGTATACTTATATAATTATTCTGCTACAATAAGCCAAATGTCTCGATATCTTTGTCGTCGACGACGACAATATGTATTCTCCCGTCGTCTACCAGTCCCTGGGATCCAAGGGCTCATTACAAAAGAATGCTATGTTTATTTTTTTCGCTGGGAGACAACGGCCTTAACAACGTATACGTTTAGTAGTATGTGATAAAAAGTTACTTTTCTTTTGGTTTATCGATATCGTTATATATATAAAAACTTGTCTTCTCAGCACTAGAGACCGCCATTTTTGTAGGTATCGCAATATGGCGTCGGCCACACTTTTGCTGTAGGTATGTCGCTTCCATCTGATTCCTTTTTCATTGGGCTCAACAAAAGGTAGTCAGAAGTGTCATCTCAAAATATAACTGAATTAATTAATGTTTTTGTGCATAAAATAGTGCTTTGGGCAACAAATGATATAGATCAGGGTTTATGTGGTACAGTTTCTATAAAACAATGGTAGTTTGCAGCGTGATCGGCTGTAAAAGCCGCAGAGAAAGATGCGAAGAAAATGTAACCTTTCACAAGTAATTATACTATTTTATACCTTTATCTAAGCGTAATATGTGTTATTTCATTGGTACCATTATGTTCCATTCAAAATCTTGTAAAATAAAGCGATTAATATTGAAATAACAACATTGTTTACATTTTTGATTTTAGGTTAGAAAGTTTTTGTCGACGTTATTATCCGCCTAAATTACGTAGGTTGTTTATTGTAAGCTGTCAGAAATGTTTAAATCTGTTCTTAATTTAGCTTCCCTGCAATCAATTTAGGGATACCAGCTAATACGATTCAAAAGTAGCCCAATTATATGGTAATTTAGAGTACTATAAAAATAACACTTGTCATTATATAAAATACTTATAATGCTAGCCTAGGGTGAATTTTATTATATTTAAATTTATGTAGCAGCAAAATTGTAGTATTTCTTAGAAATGGACAAGCAATATATAATTTTCATTTCTAGGTTTCCACTAAATGATTCTACCCGAAATAAGTGGATAGCAGCGACAGGTCGGCAAAACTGGAAGCCGTCTAAAACAGCTGATTGTGTTCAAAGCATTTCGAATTGCATTGCTTCCGCAAAACACTATCAAGAGTTTATGTGATTAAAACCACCACGCCAAACAGAAAAGTATACACAAAATCAATATTATTCAAAGGTCGTGGCCTATCCCACAAAACTTACAATTACAATTCTACAATTGTCACGCTACAAATTTGTCATAAAACAAGTGTGCGTACCACAAAATATACAAGTTACATATTTGTACTGGAAAATTTCTACAAATATGTAAATTGTATCAAAAACCTACAATTTGTTGTGTCACAAAACTTTAAATATCGCACAACTCTTTTCCGGAAAACTTACAAATTTGTAGGTGACAATTGTATCATGCAACAGTAAATTGCAGAAATAATTGTACATATTTGTAGAATTGTAGCTACAGGTTGACAATTTACCAAACGTGTGTTATTACGCTCGTAATTGCATTACATTATATTGAACGATTTACAATCGCAAGTTTAACGAAATGCTTAATTCAAGTAACAGTGATAGTGAAACAGAACTAATAATTGTAAGGCGTCCCAGGAGAAATATAGAACGAATAAATTTAACTTTCAACATTACGGATTTTACGTTTAATCAAAGATTTAGAGTTAGTAAATCTACCGTGGAATACCTTATACAGACTATTGGAGGACATCTGCAACATCCGACACGAAGAAGCCACGCTCTTCATCCGCAACAACAGCTGCTAACTGTTTTAAGATGGTTAGGCTCAGGATCTCAATACCACGTCACTGGTGATGCTCATGGTGTTTCTAAAACGACGATGTGTCGCTCTATTCGTACCGTGTGTGGAAAAATAGTGGATGAATTGCTGGGGAGTGAAGTAAGATGGCCAACCAATGGAAATTCAATTTCGCAAGACTTTATTGCAGCCTCTCATGTGAACATTCCCAGGGTCGGAGGCATTATTGACGGGTCGCTTATACCAATAGATGCCCCACGTCAAAATGAAGCTGGATTTGTTGACCGACACGGAGATCACTCTATAAATGTTATGGTTGTATGTGGACCTAATTTAGAGTTTTTTTATGTGAATGCACGATGGCCTGGCTCCGTACACGACTCGCGGGTTTTAAGGTGCTCATCGTTATCTCAGCAATGGGATGACGGATGGCGACCTTTTCCCAATGCTATAATACTAGGTGACAGTGGGTATAGTTTAAAAAAGTGGCTAATAACTCCGAACATACCCGCTCGCATACCACGAAACGCAGCTTTAGATCGATTTTTAAGAGCTTTTAAATCAATGAGGCGTATGGTCGAAAACGCACTAGGAATATTAAAGGAAAAGTTTCCCTGTCTTAACCACTTAAGACTACAACCTAAAAATGCAAGTACGGTTATTTTGACATGTGTAATATTACACAATCTAGAAAAGCGTTTAGGCATTAATACTGACTTATACACTCCATTGATAGCGGAACCAGAACAAGACATTCAATATGATCTTGAAGATAATGATAATGGTGATATCGAAGCAACTGAAGTATTAATTTCCTTAATAGAACACTTTAATTAAATAATTAACTTACAATTATGACATTGACGACTAGTATGAAATAAAACTAAATTGATAATATGTTTTTTATTTTAAATGTCTGTCAAATCAATGTACAATATACTAGTTCACAACTAACAAAAAGGTTTAATACATTAAGCCGCGATCTTATTACTCTATTATATTTTCAAAATACATAGAAGTAAAAGAAGCAGCCGTATTATATAAATAAAGAAATAAAACTATATATATACACGTATATATATATATATATATATATATATATATATATAACCAATATAAATATACCTAAGACTATCCATTTATTACACTTAAGCTATTCAGACGTTATATTACTTTCAGTGCTATCAGTCAGTGTTTCTGAAGGCTCGTTAACTAAATTGATTTGAATAATGGCGTCATCCTGCAAATACAAAGGTAAAGTGAATTTTGATGGTCGTGTTATATTCAGTTCTTTTTCTAGCTTGAGCAACTCCAAATCCAGTTTATAGTTTTCCCTTTCTAATTTTCCAATTTCTAATTCAATCTTCTTTTTTTTTAACTGTAATATCTCATTTGATACTATATCCCCTTCCAATGAACCCTTGTTTCTGGTACAAAACTTTCTTCTTATAGGCGTTGGTGCCACAGCTTGCTGTGGTGGCTGCGGGCTTGCAGGAACTGGTAAATTAGTACCATCAGTTTCTTCAGAAAATAATACCATTGGCTGTTGAGCATTCGAACCAGAAGATTCAGCACTATCTAATCCGTGTAAAACTGGAGACTCTTTGCCAATTATAGATATAATTAGTTCATCACTGGTATCAAATTTCATTTTTTTTCCTCCGCCTGAACCCGTTTTAAATCGATTATCTCTTTTTTCCTGAAATACGTCAAATAGAAAATGATTATAGTTGGATTACAATATACAATCTATACTATCTATACTGGAAATATAATATTATAAGAATAAGAAAAATACGTAGGTACGCTAAAATAGAGAAATCAATTAAAGAAAAATACTTAGTATACTTACCATTGTGCGTCTCTTCCAATTTTGCCACATAGTGTCCCTTAAGTATTTCCAGTCCTTATCCATAATATCCGCATTATTCAACACTCTTGCAATATCCTTCCATTGATTTATTTTATCATTATGGGTCAATTTATCGCTAAATTTACCAAACAGAACATGTTTCTTTTCATTTATAGCGTTTAAAATGGTAATTTTTTTTTGCAAGTCCATTTTAATTAGATATTAGATGTTTAGATATAATTGCAATAGATATCACTAGACAATAGACGTAATTCCTTATTAAATGGAGTGAAACTACCTTCAAAATCAAAGGAGCAAAATAAATTGTTACATATTTAAAATTGTAACTTAACAAATTTTTATATGTATATTTACAAATCTACAATTTGACAATTTTGTAGTTGTCATAACATACCTTATTTTTTTGTGAAACGCTGCTACAAAAGTGACTTATTTGTATACTACAAACTTGTAACGAATACTTACTTGTAATGGTTGTGTTACACATGTTTGTTTACAATGCTACAATTTTGTCGAATTGTACACTTGTAAAGTTTTGTGGGATAGGCCATAAGTTCCCCGATCAGGTTCCTGAATCTACCGTCCTCTTTTTAAAAAAATATTATATATATAATAAATGTATGAATGTATATTTGTTTGCCATTTCGTTCCTTAGTGTAATTATTTTTTCGCCTTACATATATGTAATTGAGTAGTTAAGAAAGTGCATCATCAATTTTAATTAGAGAACTTCCGTGAGTCGAACATATTGAAATATAGTAACTCGCTCACGTCTTTAAGGTTGAATTTCGCTCAACATGTTTCAGACCAATACGTCGTCCGTATTCAATAAGAATCAGTCGCGATGGCAGCTTGTCTAGCACTGCCTGCTAAATAAATGTTGGCGGCGGCTGTGGCGAAGGTCCGTTTATTATATTTCAATATATCTGAGACTCACGTCAATTTTCTAATTAAAATTGCATCTACACTAAACCTATACTTACACGCCAAACCACTCAAATATCAGAAAGGTATGGAAAGCTATCTCGCTTGCACAAGTATGACAAGCACCATAAATAAGGTAGGTATATGTTTTGTCAACTCGTCGTCTACCGGTCCCTGGGATCCCTGGGTACATTTAAAAAAATGCTATAATATTGTTTATTTTTTCGCCGGGAAACGACGGCTATACCTATTAGTGACAATAACTTGGATCCAATTTCGGAGCCTTATACCTACAATAACTTCCACCTAATAATTAACTTCTACACTTTAACGAAGTTATTCAGCATGGAATACCGCAAAGAAACACTGGGTGCCGAGCGATTCTCTAACTTACCGGTCATATTGTTATTATACATGAAAGTATACTTTTTTCAATTATTTCAAACAAACAACTTACTCTATCACTCATACCAGATAATTACATAACGCCTATAATGAGTCGAATTATACAAAATAAACAGAAGCCATGGGGTAATTTTAGTGACATGGTCACCCCACGGGAGGTATGTACTCTGTTGTCGTCCCTCGTTGCGGCATGCGTATAGCAGCTCTTTAGAAATATTTATACATGATTTATACTCTAAGTTGGCGACATATCCCACGACGGTGTTGGTGGGCTCGTAGAGCTTCAACTTGTCGAACCAGTCGAAGCTGTCTGCAGGGATCGGGCACTTGGCCGGCCGCGGCGGCAACCGCTGCCACTCCGACAGCACGTAGTCGGTCGTGATCAGCTCAAAGTCATCGAACCACTGCTTAGAGTACAATTTGGGGAACACGAACGCGTCGCACTTCATGTTCAATTTTTGGTAAAATATGCTTAAGGCGGTGCATTTAGATCTAAAAACAGATCGGTATTTTCGTTAAAGTTAATTGATGTCCTTACCGGTCCGAACGTTACGTGAAAGTTAAGGAAATCAGAGTGCAACTTAAACTTATTGTTGACTCCAGTTTACTCTATACCTGGAACCCTAACTATTAAAATAGTTCAAGTCGGAAATAATCACTGACGAGTCGTTAACAATCCGGGCCCGGTAACGACAAATTAAGAAAATGTTAAATTTTGGAATGAAGATCACCCGAGAGCGTTATGACGCTGTCGAATTTAATAGTATTTTATGCAACAGTGGTATAAAAGAGATCAAAAAGGCGAGTGGCGTGGGTTAGGTATCATCGTAAATAAAGACGCTATGAGCGTGTTTTTGACTTAGTTATACAATGTTTCATACATGGAGAAAAAACTTCACTTGTAATCACAAAATTTTTGTTAGGGTTACAAAAATATTACTTAACGGCACGACAACAAAACTTTTGTAATAACTACACATTGGTTTTAGTAACGGCTGTTTAGTAATATCCTATATTGATGACGTCACGGATATTAATGGCGTTTTGTAATTTATAAGATGCTACATTAATTTACCGAAGTGATGACGTCACGGATTTGACAATAAGTTTTGTAATGTCAAGTCAGAGCATATTATTTCCGAAAAATAATGTGGTATCTTTTACTTGATCTTTAGCAACTTTTACAAAGTACTTTCGTAATGTCCATGATTTCATACTTGTAATTACTAAACTTTAATGTATATTTAACAACCTACTTTTGTAATATCAATGATTCGTTACTTGATATTACTAAAGTATAGCGTGTACTTTAGGAAAACGTTTTGTAGTAGCAAGGATGCAATATTAAATATTACTAAACTTCAATGTATGTCTAAGAACCTACTTTTGTAATATCAATGATTCGTTACTTGATATTACTAAAGTATAGCGTATACTTTAGAAAAACGTTTTGTAGTAGCAAGGATGCAATATTAAATATTACTAAACTTTAATGTATGTCTAAGAACCTACTTCTGTAATATCAATTATTCGTTACTTGATATTACTAAAGTATAGTGTGTGTTTTAGAAAAACGTTTTGTAATAGCAATGATTTAGGCCTAAATATTACTAACCTTTAATGTATGTTTAAGAACCTACTTTTGTAATATCCATGATTCGTTACTTGATATCACTAAACTGAAGTGTGCAATTTAGAAAAAGGTTATGTAATAGCAATGATTTAGTACTAGATATTACTAAACTTCAATGTATAATTCAGAAACCACCTTCGTAATATTATAATATCGTTTGTTATAACAACAGAAAAGAAGTGTTTTTATTACAAGTCATTCTATTAGGTATTATTGTTTTGTTTAGTGTTTCTTCTGAATATACGCGCTTGTATGATTACCGGCAACTCGGTCAGAAATTTGACGCCCCTTAATTTAATGTATAATTTGTTAACAAAGTCAAACATCGTACATAAAAGCAAGCAAAATAATTATATCAACAAATTATATTTTATGGGTAGACCCCGTCTGACTTAGTTTGCCCTTTAAATATAATTTATATACATAGTTATCTTGCTTGCTTGTATGTGTGGCGTTTAACTTTGTTAACAAACTATACATTATATTAAGGGACGTCAAACTTCTAAGTTGCCAGTAATCATACAAGCGCGTATATTCAGAAGAAACACTAAACAAAACAATAATACCTAATAGAATGACTTGTAATAAAAACACTTCTTTTCTGTTGTTATAACAAACGATATTATAATATTACGAAGGTGGTTTCTGAATTATACATTGAAGTTTAGTAATATCTAGTACTAAATCTAGGCTATTACAAGACGTTTTTCTAAAATACACACTTCAGTTTAGTATTTTAAATCACTAAAGTTTAACACGTTCACAGTCGAGACAATCGTAAATACGTTCTTAACATGCTGACTGGTCCAGTGTACCAATCGCACGATAGTGCGTGTCGGAACTTTTTTTTAAAATATTTTATTACATGGACTGTGAACTTGCTGATAACTTGTACAAAATCATAACAGGTAAAGGAATAGTTTGACTGAAACTAAGAATCCTAATTGAAAAGTTTATTTTTATCATTAATATCTCTTATATCTAAATACATTTCGGTTCATAATGAATACAATGCTAATTATTCTGATTAGCACAATATATTAAATATTGTATGAATTAATAGAACTGACATAATTATTAATGTAGGATTTTATGTTAATACTTGTGTACTTTTTAGCGTGAAAGGAACGTAGTAAGGACAGATTGAAAGGGATGGATGATTGTGGGAGAGAGCGCAGATATGGCGGATGAGCGATTTGTAATAAAAAGGGAACTAGTGCGCAAATAAAATAAAGTGTTTGATGTATAAAAAGTAACTTTTTGTTAATGGTGTACTCCTAACTTAACACATCCTACATTAATCTTTATATCTGACATGTAATATTTCTACATTATGAATAAATGAGTATGAGTCTTTATGTATACATGATGTATAATGTTTTTTACATTATATTTAACATGCCTAATTAGACATCTAGGTTAAGATTGATCACCTGTGGCATGAATAATTTTAAAACAAGCATCTACGGCATTTAACAACTTGTCAAATTTATAATAAGTGTCTCCTACGACAATATAGCAATGCGAAATTTCGGCTATAGTACGACCGACGAAGACTACAAATGGCTATAGAGTCCTGCCGTACCTTTCGAGCTTCGACCGACGGCTAGTAATAGTAGTGGTTAGATCGGCGTCTGACGCAATCTGTGTAATAAATCCGTCTCTTACTTGACTCTTAGAAGGTCTCCACTGCGACTTTTTCTTGTCCTTCAAGGGCACACTAGACGTCAAGTAAGGTAGATGTAGCAGACAGCCGTTATTTAACGCATCAGATGATCCCGGTTCTGAAACGACACATTACGATAAATGATAATATCAACAGCATCACCCCCAACCAACCAACCTATTTGTAGATGTGCCTCCAATTTTTACTACCGGGATATTTATTTACTTTACCAGCACACTACGTCATGAAAGATATAAAAGCAAGTCAAAGAAAAGTAGGTTATCACCGAAATGACGCATTAAAATTCGGTAAGTATGATGTTCCACAAAATGGACGCCATGTTTATCGAGTAAGAGCAGACCATACGTCTGCTAAAGGTAAAATACTTACTTTAAAATGCTCAATCGCAACGTAGGTAATGTAGTTCTTTAACTGTACGCTCCGCCCCCTTAGTACAAGTCTTCTAAACATCGGCCGTGACACACGCGCACACGCTGCCGCTGCTAAATCGAAAATGGCAGGTAACTAGACGCGCGCCGCGCGAGCGGAGGACACGCGGGGCGGAGGGGGCGTACGGAATTGTAGAATTTGTTAAAGTTAATAAATTCTGCAAAACATTACATTAACTAGTAAGAGATTCAGTAATTTCTAACAAACACTCTGTTCATATTACAAAACGTTTTGTATCGAGAACAAGGATTCTACTGGAGATTACAAAAAAAAGACAGGTGATGGGCGTGCCGGACAGTGTTGCCAGATGCGGAAATCTAAAAAGCGGAAGGTGCCCATGATAGACGGCGAGTAAGTTCGCGGATTTAAGTAGGGGGGCGCCCTTCTATCACTCACTTCAGTCAGCATAATGAAATTATGAATTATGAATAGATTTACGAGTATGAAACTTTATTTATTTAGTCTTTCTCACGTAGGTAACCGGTAAGTATACAATCGGCCCAGGCCAAGTTCGTGTCGGGCCAAGCGCAATGTAGGGTTCCGTAGTTGAAACAAATTAAAAGATAGAATTCTGGGATTTTGAAATTTATTAGGGGTGCTTCCAAAAATTATTTATTACGTGATGATTTAAACATAAAAGGGCGCGGGATAAATGAATCCAAGTTCAACCCGCGCCGTCACTCGTAATCTATTATTCACAAAGAAAACATTTCGTCTTGGTTGTTATCACCTTCCCAATAAGTCTCCGGTATAACTTGATACAGAGATTCTAAACAGTTATGCCTAATCGGTGGTCTGACTTACATTTATCAATATTAGGCGACGTGGTTGGCAAGCGTAATGAATTACAGCAATAGTGCCGAAGAACACCTAATGCGTCCAACGGTAAACGAACATACAATGGTGTAAAATATAAATGTAAAACATTAAAAGCTAATTAAGTTCGAGCTATTCCCGACACAAACAACATTTGGATTTTGTTTCCAAATTTTGGAAACTAAGTACCTGACTTTTTCTCGAAATACTAGATTTTTTAAAGTGATAACGTCTTCTAAATCGATGAACGGATGCCAACACGAAAAAGTGTGACGTAATGCCTGAATAACCTGAGCCTTGTTAAGCGAATTTCTTTAAAATGTTATTGGATTTCGAACCTTATTGTTCGAATCGTAAAATAGCTTTTTGATCGAACTACTTTGATGCGACTCGGCGAACTGAATGATTTCAAGTTATACCTAAACAGTTGACGATCATACCGGTTTCTCTCCTCAAAAGGGTAAAAACGCGTAAGCGCACGGACATTAGCCGTACTTAAGCCCTTTTTGGCAAACTCGCTCTTGGCGTTGTTGCTCCGTTATTACGTAAAATTATCGTCCGTAAACCGACCTTACAGATAACCAGTTTTTTCATAAGATGACAACCCTGACCACAGATAAAGTTTACTAAGAATTGATACATTGTATTGTTGAAATTAATAAAATGTGTTTACTTGAATTCACTAACCAGTTTCCGTTTGCAGCAAAACATTCTTGTATTGAAAACAAAATATTTACTAAGAATTGATACATTACATTGTTGAAATTAATAAAATGTGTTTACTTGAATTCACTAACCAATTTCCGTTTGCAGCAAAACATTCTTGTATTCAAAACAAAAAGTTTACTAAGAATTGATACATTGCATTGTTGAAATTAATAAAATGTGTTTATTTGAATTCACTAACCAATTTCCGTTTACAGCAAAACATTCTTGTATTGAAAACAAAAAGTTTACTAAGAATAGATATATTATTTTGTTGATATCAATAAAATGTGTATACTTGAATTTATCAATAAATTTTTGTTGTAGCAAAACATGCTTGTATTTAAAACAAAAAGTTTACTAAGAGTTAATAAAATATGTTGTAGCGATTAATAAATTTTGTTCAGTTGAATTACCAAATCGATTTCAGATGCAGCAAAACGTGTTTGTATTTACGGCAAAAAGTCCACTAGTAATAACTAAAACATGTTCTTGAAATTAATAAAATGTATCTCATTGAAATTACAAACAGATATATGTAGGAATAACTCAACAATCGCAATATTTACTAGTGTTTTGTGATTGCATCATTTACTAAAACTGATTACTCGATATCACAATTCTGTTTACTAGGGTGCATTTGGAATTTACTAGAGTATTATAAAATTTACAATATTTTCATGGAAAATACAAAATTTTGTATTTTTGCATTTGAGTAAAGCTAGTTTGTAGGGATAACAAAACCGTAATACTATGGTGGTGTAAAACATAGCTTTTGCTAGTAATGCCAGCTAAACTTTAGTATTAATTACATAACTTTGTATTTTTGCATTTGAGTAAAGCGAGTTTGTAAGGATAACAAAAACGTAATACTAGGGTGGTGTAAAACATAGCTTTTGCTAGTAATGCCAGCTAAACTTTAGTATTAATGACTAAAATTTAGTAATTAGGGCAGTAACAAAACGGCTTTGTAAAATCTAGTTATGTTTTTTTCTCTGTGACAATACTTTATCTACATTCATATATTGAATCCTCTTCCATCCAGCAGCTCGGGTTCGTAAGCTCGTTGAAGTTGAGCACGAATCTGTATAGGCGGAGATGGCCATTACGACACCGTTTTTGATGCTGTAATGGCCATCTCCGCCCCGGGCCGGCGCGATATTGTAAAGCTGGTCCTTGACTATACTTTTTGAGCACATTACTTTATGGGTGTAGATAAACGTAGCTAGTTATGAAACGGTATCTACAATGTCAGCTCCCATGAGCAGGGCTCGGAACCGGTTTTGAAATAGCTCTTAAAGTATTTCTCATATCTCCATTTTTATTGTAAGATTCGTTTTTGTTAACCTTCATCTATGAACTAAATGAATTAAAGTAAGAAATAACATCGTTTAACAGGTTAATTGTATGAAGACGACACCGGTTTCCGAGCCCTGCCCGTGAAAGCTGTGTTGCTCGCGAGTGCTGCCTGACCCGAGCCGAGGATGTTATTACTTTTAGCCGCTCAACCGGCTGTGGATTACGATTTTAATATTTTCCAAAAAATTGTGGATGTGGGGTCCACGGCCTATGATATGTGATGTTAAGCCAGCAGATTCATAGCAGCCGACCCGCTGGCTTTTACCGAAGTGGCGGGCTGTCCCCCCTCTATCGTAACTCGGCGATCACTGATTAGGGGCCGCACGGTCCGGCGTCCTAGGCACACACTCATGGACCCGGACGACGTAATCACAGCGTGCATCGAAAGATGGAACGCTGCGCTTACGGCGTCCAGCTCACACACGACGCGTACACTAAAGCATTCCCGCCGGCGGGACGTCCACCGCGCGATCGCGACAACACTGACACATATAGTCTCTATTCTTCCCAGTACCGCCGCACACCGGGTAGAGTCAGTCCGACCCAGGTCGGGCCTAGCTGAGTTTCTTGCTGGACTCTTCTCAGCTAGGCTAGGTTTAGTAAACCAGCGACAAAACTCCCAGTAGCTCGATTCCACTCACACCTCAGATTCGGTTGAAACCGCTCAACCAATCTTACTGGAGCGCAAACTCTTTCCAGTGTTCCAAACCACACGCGTGGTCGTGTCGGAGGTCTCCCCTGGATTTTCCCCAGGCTACTCTCCAACCGCGCACTCCTATCGCTTTATTGGACCCGGCCTATAAAGCCACAGTCAAGTACAAAAAAAACGATGATACAACGCTAAACAATGGGGCCACCAACAGGATCCTCCAAAATGGTATCTTTCCCTTTTTAGGGATCCGTAGTAAACAAGGAACCCTTATAGTTTCGCCATGTCCGTCCGTCCGTCCCCCGCTTTTCTCAGTAGTCGTTAGTACTAGAAAGCTGTAATTTGGCATGAGTATACATATCAATAACGCCGACAAAATGGTAGAATATAACCATAAAAAAATTTTTTGTTAGGGTACCTCCCCTACATGTAAAGTGGGGTTCACTAATGTTTCGGCGAAAATTATTTAGCAAATTTTTAACTCGCAAACTTTGTATCCCATATTTTGATTTGGGCGAAGTTTTATTTCCCAACTCAACGTTTAGCAACGATATCATTTCCCAACTAATGATTTGATAAATTATTGTTAGGCAAAATATTACCTGGGATTTGTTTAAGATGTCATTTATGTATTCGTCAAATGTATTGATTGGCATACCATACTTTTAGCAACATACATACTTTTAGCACTGATATCATTTCCCAACTAAGTAATTATTTGATAAACAATAGGTACCTAGTTCGATAGAATAGATGGTTCAAGTTGCAGTATGATTGTATTTTATTTAAGTGGGTAGGGTGAGGTCACCATATAGCTAAAATATGAGGGTATTACTTTTGTTTGACATATGTTGTAAGTGTTAATAACAAGTTTTTCCGCTCTTTTATAAAAAAAATAACCTCGAAGACGGAAGCGGGAGCTTTGCTCCCGCTTCCGTCTTCTAACCTATCCGCGACCCGAGTCGGTTTTGCCACTAAGTCCCTGTTCAAAGCCCAAATGAAACTTCTGCAAAAAAGTTGGGTGCGAAGTGAAATTTGGCGAAACATATTTCGCCGAAAAGTCATTATACCAAGCAAATCATTTGCTTCATAATTTTTTGCCACATAAAAGTTTGTTGAAGTGAAATTTGGCATTATAAAAATGTTCCCAAATAAGAAAAGTGCTAAGTAAAGTTATGCCAACGGTTGGTTTGCCAAATGAAACTTCTGCGAAAAGTTGGTTGCGAAGTGAAATTTGGCGATACGTTTTTCGCCGAAAAGGCAGTATACCGTAAAGTGGTGGCGCAATTTTTTTTCTTCCAAACCCCATCGTGTGGGGTATCGTTGGATAGCTCTTTAAAAAATATAAGGTTTCTAAATGCATTTTTTGATTCAAGAATCGGTTGGCGTGATATTAAAAAATCTTGGTAGTAGTATATACGATGAATTTAAAAGGAAAACTATTACAGCTAAGTAGATATTACCGTAAAGGGCAAAAATATGTATACAACAGAACATCTCAAAAAAATACATCATCACGTACTAAGATCAGTAAAAACCCTTCTACGGGTCCGTAATTCCGCATATGACCGGTGACGTCATGGACGGGCAACTGCGGATCACTGCAACTGTAACTAGCCCTAACACAGGCCTCGGTCTTCCTGGGCTGTTACTGCACACTAGTCTTTAGATGCTTGTCTGGACCAATATGTAATAGTAAAATTAATAGTGTTAATTCAGTTTTATATTTAATTTGTGTATAAATAAATAAATAAAAAAAATTATCAGGGAGTGCCCTGACCACATGTTCTCATAGTTTTATATTAAGGAACAATGTCAAGGAGTGCCCTGACCGATTGTTACCTTAATACTTTCTGAACGAAATACTATTGAATATCACATATTACTTTTACTACTAATGCAATACTACTATGCAAACATCACTTGATATCTTAAGAGATTTTTATGGGTACTTACAGTCCGTATCCCACTTCTGAAATATTAAGAAAAACACTGACTTACGGCAAATATCACGATTTATGTCCTTGGTGTACTTCTACAGACTCAACTTAATGCTAGCGCTCGTAACAGATTGCCCTCTCTGCCCAGACATCGGCTTTTTGTTCTCGTATCCCCAAAAAGGGTAGGGAGGCAAGATCAAACGTCCGAGCTGGTATTACAATATTATTGCTTACCCTCATATTTAAACAAATTATTTACAAATTACCCTACATTTTACAAAATCATCACAGTAGTTAGGTTAGGTAGAACTAACCTAACCCATAACTATGGGTATCGTTTGAAGAGTTTTTTTTTTAAATTAAAGTGCACTTACAATGCAACGCAATACAAATTCTCTTTATTGCACACCTCAATAATGAAAACAAAAGCACGTAGGTAACCTATAATATGGTTTTATGTTAGACGTTGCCATGCTTTGGGCAACCTGTAATCAATCCGTGTAATAATCAGATAGCGGTACAGCCGTCTGCTTTTATGTCAATTTAATGACCAGATAATTTTATCTGCTCGAATGGATTTAATAACACCACTCAGGCAACGCTCAGCGGGGCTAGCACAACTGTTGCTGCGACGCGACGCGAGTAGAGAAAAATCTACCCTCCTCTTTCTAATTAGGACAGTTCGAGTGAGACAGGAATCGCCGAGTCGCGCGAGATACGACTTTGCAGCAAGTTGTGCTAGCCCACCTGTAGTTATGACAATTTAATGTCCAGATTAGGTAATCTGCTGCCTCCAAAATTAATAAATTAATGTCGATTTAATGACCAGATAATTTGATCTGCTGTAATTTTATTTAATAATCAGGTTTAATATAAGATTTCAAGCTTACATGGTCATTTACATTAGAATTACGATTTGAAACGGGATATTTACCATGTATATTTGTATTTTTGAGTTCCCGATATTTCGGCACTGTTGCAAGCGCCATTATCAAGGATTAACTGACGTGCTGCGAGTTTTAGTTGTGGTCTACCCACACACCATAGCGATCTACCCTCTTCCTGGTTCGCTTTTTTCGCACAGTGTCACCGTCATTACCACCGTCCGCCTTGTCACTTGAAACTCGATTACGGTCACGACACACCACACTCACAGTATCAATACGCGAGTTCTTTCCGGAAACAGTCTCTTTTCGATTTGAGAACTTTCGGATCACTGGACGCCAGACACTTGACAGTTGAAACCCATCTTCCCGGTTGAAATTCTTATGCCTTTGGATTTCAATGGCTTCCTTAACCGACCTAGGTATGTAATGGCATTCTGTCGAGAGGATCTGAGGGTTGTGCAACTCAATCCAATGATTTGTTCCTGCCTCCAAATGGTGTTCTGCGATTGCTGACTTCCGAGGTTCGTTATTTTTATACGCTCGGATGTGCTCTTTAATACGGCATGAGATTGTGCGCTTAGTCTGACCTATGTAAGAGCTTCCACAGCTACAGTCAATTTTATAAACCCCTGGATGTTCTAGCGGAAAACTGTCCTTTGGCGTGCGTAAATACTGCGACAGTTTTCTATAGGGCTTGAAGATAGTTTTCACGGAAAACTTCTTTAAGATATTTGCCACCTGATCTGTCACTCCCTTTACGTATGGCAAGTACGCCGGTTGTCGTGTTACTTTATAGCCAGGGTTTTTCGGTGTTCCTGTGCTTGCAACAGTGCCGAAATATCGGGAACTCAAAAATACAAATATACATGGTAAATATCCCGTTTCAAATCGTAATTATATTTCCCAACTTCCTTCTTCGCAATTAGGTTTACTATTTGTAGCTGGTATCCCACGCTATAGCCTTACACGGACATTTAAGAGGGTAAAATAAAAAAATGAATTGGCAACACTACCCTCGTTACCATCCAGTTCCAGTCCCAAGGCGCTCTCATTCTGTTTTTTCCGTGCGTAGCCTTCACACGTATCTAATCCACCCATAGTTAAACAAGATAGAAATAGTAATTCGGAAGAAGAGATACGAGCAAAAATAAGAAAATTAGAAACACAACTCAAGAAAAGAAAGGAACGTCGTCGAATTATTTATACATCATCATCGGATGAGGATGAGCAAGGTTTATTTATTTGTTTAATCTTTATTGCACAAAAGTAAAACTTATCGTACAAAAGGAGGACTTAATGCCATAAACATTCTCTACCAGTCAACCTTAGGGCAAAGCAGACAAATTGTGTGTGGGCGGTGCAACTCCAAATATAAAAACGAATATACTAAGTGTCAATATAGTACGTACATATTAATACCAATACATACATAAATAACGAATAACAAATATATACACATACATATATTATATACAGACGAAACTATGTACAGAAACATTAGGAATATTCGGTTCTGCTAGCAAAAAAATTACGTAGAGAGTTTTTAAACACTATTTTGGTATCAGATTGCCTGATTTTAATGGGTAGACTGTTCCAGAGACGAGCGACTTGAATGGTAAACGAATAGGACATGAAACCAGTTCGGTGAAGTGGGAGAGCGAGGGAAAGGTTGCCTGAAGAGCGAAACTGGCGCAGAAGGTGCACATCTTGGTACTGAAAGAAACCTTTGAGATATTCGGGAGATTGATGGTCCTTGAGGATAGAAAAAAGGGAGCAAAGCATACGAATATTACGACGTTGGCGGATGGGAAACCAGCCAAGCTTAAGGCGAAAGGAGGAGACGTGGTCGTATTTACGGAGGCAGAAGACAAAACGAATGCAGTTATTAAGGAGGCGGTCTAACTTATTCAGAAGATCCTCATTCAAGTCCGGATAACACACATCACCATAGTCGATTATGGGTAGAATTAACGTTTGCACTAAAAGCACTTTGGTTTTAGTAGGTAAGAAGTGCTTAAGTCTATTGAGCACATGAAGAGAGCCCATCACTTTCCTACTAACTTCAGCGACCTGTGTCCTCCAATTCAGTGTACTGTCCAAGTATACACCTAAATCTTTCACACTCTGGCTGTAAGGGATAGGAGCACCATTGAATTTGACTTGATCAATTGTGTTAAAGTCAAGCTTAGCCCCTTGATGCGAGCTACCAATGATAATGGCCTGGCATTTGGATGGATTCACAAACAAGCCAAATTTCTCAGATCATCTCTGAATGTGCGCTAGATCCATGTTCAACCTATCAATGGTGGCGGTAAGGTCAGTCACGTTGCATTGATTGTAAAGTTGCAGGTCATCAGCATACAGATGGTACGCACAGCTAAGGTCCGGGGTGAGAAAATTAATGAAAATTGAGAATAACAGTGGGGACAGGATTCCACCTTTTGGTACACCAGTGGCAAGTTCGCACCAGTCTGAAAAAGACCGATCAACACGGACCGCTTGCTGTCGATCTCGGAAATAATCGGAGAATCAGTTAAGAGCGGCGGATGATACATTCAGTTTCTCAAGAAGGACAAGAAGAATGTCATGGTCAACAGTATTAAACGCGTTTGAGAAATCTATGAGGATAAGTACAGTGACCATTTGGTTCTCCATGCCACGCCTAATGTCCTCCGTCACCTTGAGCAGCGCGGTGCTGGTGCTATGACTGGGTCGAAAACCAGACTGACGGGGGCTTAGTAGCTTATGCGTAAAAACAAACTGAGAAAGCTTTTTGTGCGCCACAGCTTCAGCTATTTTAGATAAAAAAAGGAAGGATGGAAATAGGCCTGAACTGACTAAGCAAAGAAACGTTATTAACTTTAGGCAGGGGGATGACGAAAGCTTTACGCCAGAGAGGAGGAAATTCTCCATTAGCAAACGAGGAATTAATTATGTCAGTCACAATAGGAAGAACACAGTCAAGGACCAAAACTATCATATGCCGACTAATGTCATCGCAACCAACGGCTATGGATTTTATGGCCTTAATGATTGTTTTGACTTCGAGTTCAGAGGTGGGAGAGAAAGAAAAAGAGTCAATGACGGTGGGAGGTAAAGCCGAAATTTCAGAAAGAGTAGTAGTTTTGACACTATTATCGACGGAAAGGGCAGAGGAAAAATGTCTGTTTAACTCATTCAGAGAAAAGGAAGTGCCTTCGGTACCACTAGTGGGTTTCCCCAGGCCAAGCGACTTAAGAAATTTCCAGACATCGGCCATAGAAGATGAAGATACATTGTCATGGATAAAGGTTATTTAACTACCGTCGCATTATAAGTAAAAAAAATATGCCGCCGAACGTTATGGTTCTTATAACGTAAAATTTATTTCGTGATACATTATGAAATGCAATTGAAGAAATGTGATGTGTGCTTCCCGTATGGGGTCGTTACCGTCACGATTGGTTTTCTTCTTTTAATAATGTTCTTGAGGCATCCATATGGGATGTCTTCTTCATACAATAAAAATCGCTTCGTCCAACTGGGACCTGACCAAATAACAAAGAATATATATGCACGTCGTTGCAGAACAAGCTTCTACTCGTTCGACTGCACTGACGCACACCGACAGAGCACCTTCGGCGGCGCCGGCGACGGGCCCGCGCGGCGCGGAGACGACGCGTGCGGTTCGAACACGCGACACGGAGGTGATACCGACATCGAGCACGAGCGGCGCGCCGCGGCAGCCCGCACCTACAGCATCGAGCTCCGCAACGATGTCGGCGACTGAGACGGGCCCCGAGATTGCTTCCACCTCCGAGATCGGTGATCTCGCACTCGATGAAGATGTGCTTTTGTTGCTGGGCGATGCACCAGAACCCGATACCGAGTTTGGTAAACCAGTACACAAGGATATAGCTGCCAGGTGGCAAGAAATCCTAGCCAAGGGCCTCCCAAAAGATATTTTGGATAAGTTACTGAAGGAATACTTGATCCCAAAAAATTGTGACCTGTTGATTTCCCCTATCCTCAATCCAGAGGTTAATGTAGCTTTGTCAGAATCTATGACAAAAAGAGACGCTGCGTTATCGGCAAAACAAAAGCAAACAGGTATAGCATTAGCCGCTCTGTCTAAAACTGTCGAGCTAATAATCAACAAAGAATCTTGTACACAAAAAATCCTTAAGCCATTGGGCGACGCTTGTCGCATTCTCTGTGACAGTCATTTTGGTGACACTAGAACCCGACGCGGGTTCGTGATTGCGGCTGTTAATGTAGAACTTAAAGATACTATTACTGAATCTAAACGTGATAAGTTTTTGTTCGGTAGTAATATAGCCGAACAACTAAAATCGGCAAAAATAATTAAACAATCAGGGTCAGTTCTTAAACAATATAAAAATGAAAAATCACAAAAATTTTATAAAAATAATTTTATTAAACATAAAAATAATAACAGCTACCGTTTAAACTGGACAACAACGCCTCGAAGAGCCCCCAACAGACAGGACTATTCGAGGCCTGGGACTCGGCGTCCGGTGACGAGAGCCAGCTTTCAACAGCGGGAGAAATCGGAGCGGACACCGGCCAGGAAATCCAGGAGGCATTAGGACCCGAGGTACAGTACAGCGGACGTCTGAAGTTTTTTGTCAGTAACTGATTACAAGTAACAGACGATCCTACAGTCATGTCATGGTTACAAGGTTACAAAATACCACTAACATCAACCCCTGTTGATTATAGTAAGCCTGTTGTGTATCCTAAATCAGGCCAGGAACACACAGATTTTATTAATGCTATTGATTCGTTACTAAAAATAAATGCCATAGAAAAGTGTAATCATCAGGATGGTGAATTTATTTCAAGTATATTTTTGGTCCCGAAACCTAATGGCGACAAACGATTTATTTTAAATTTAAAGCGCTTAAATAAATATGTTAAAACTAATCACTTTAAAATGGAGGACTATAGAACGGCTGCAAAATTAATTACTAAAGATTGTTACATGGCGTCTATATAGATATGAAAGATGCTTATTTTTTAGTTCCGGTTCATCACCATAAAAAATACTTAAGGTTTAATTATAATGGTACATTATATCAGTTTAATTGTTTGGCATTTGGGCTATCATCGGCACCCTTTGTTTTTACCAAATTGCTAAAACCGGAGGTTGAATATTTGAGATCTCGTGACATGGTTTCTGTGATTTACTTGGATGATATTTTCTGTATTGGCAGAACTTATAAAGAATGTTTTGAAAACGTTACAAACACCAAATCACTTTTACAAAGTCTTGGGTTTTTGATAAATTACGACAAAAGTTGCCTTTTACCTAGTACAGAGTGCAAATTTTTGGGATTTTTATTTAATTCGAGGTACATGATAATGACAATTCCAGAAGAATAAGTTCGAAAAATAAGGAATGCATTGTTAAATATGTTAGCTCTTAAAAAATGCTGTGACGATGGTAGGGGGATTAAATGAGGCTACCAATTCATCATCAAAAAAAATATATATTCGGGACACAAGTCCCGCAAACAATAGTTAGGGTCGTGGGTGGTCTATGCCCTGTCTAGTTTTTGCCGCCGTAGATCCGGTACTCTCCTGACTGGTCGGCGGCGGACAGATGCTGGGGATACGCTCGGCCAGCAGTGATGAGGAGCAGGAACGGCGGCGGGCGAACGTCAAGGGGTTCTAGCCCCAGGCCGCCAGGATGGTGGTTGTGCGGTTTCAAATTTTGAAATATAATGACGCACCCTGTGGAATATGCACAGTTTTAGAATTTGGACTCTGCTCGCTCTGCTTTCGTGAACACCCTGTCTTCTAGGACCATGATAGGAGAAAGCCGGTGCACCGTGAGCGTAAGCGTGTGTTGTGTTCACAAAGCAGAGCGGAGTTACAAAAAGCCTAAAGCGAAAGCACAAGAAGAAGGAAGTCTCAAGAGGTAGGTATGTATGTACCACGAACAAAGGAATTGCAAGTCATTTAGCTACTAATGCACTTAGCAACAAATGAAATTATTTAAATTACATATAATCAGGGAGTGATCACAAGTAAGCTACTTTACTGCTAAAGCTAAGCTACTTATGTACTAAACTAGCTTTTACCCGCGGCTTCGCCCGCGTAATAAAAGTCATTTTTAACCGTCTACAAAAAAGGAGGTTCTCAGTTTGATCCGTATGTTTGTATGTATGTATACGTATGGATGTCATTTCCGTAATCGGCACCCCGTGGAACTATAAAGACGACACCTATATAAATTTTTAAGATAAATTAATTTCCTCCATCTTGGATTTGAAAATGCATGTCATTTTCGTAATCCGCACCCCGAGGAACCTCGGAGATGACACGCATATCGATTTTTAGGAAAAAAAATGACCGTATATCCATCATATAACGTCATCATATTTGAAAATGGTTGTCATTTTTGTAATCGGCACCTCGAGGAACAACAAAAATGACACCCATATCGATTTTTAAGAAAAAGAAATGTCCGCCATCTTGGATTTGAAAATGCATGCCATTTTCGTAATCGGCACCCCGAAGAACCTAGAATATGACACCCATATTACTGCTCCCTGCACAAACTTGAAACCCCTTTTTCACCCCTTTAGGGGAGCAATTCCGAAAAACTTGTTTTGTTGTATTTAAATAGAGTCCATATACGAAGTTTTAAATCTCTCATTTCAAAAAGATTTGCTTCCCGTACAAATATGGACCCCCTTTTCACCCCTTCAGGGAAGAAATTTCAAAAAACGCTGAAATATGGTTTGTTGTATTTTAACAGAGTCTATAATATATACGAAGTTTTAAATCTCTCACTTCAAAAAAGATGTGCTCCCCGTACAATTACCACATGGAACCACCTTTTCATAGCTTTAGGGGAGTCATTTCGAAAAATGCCGAGTAATTTTTTGTTGTATTTAAACAGAAAGTCTATATACGAAGTTTTAAATCTCTCACTTCAAAAAAGATTTGTTCCCCGTACAAACTTGGAACCCCCTTTTAACCACTTTAGGGGAGCAATTTAGAAACACGCTGAAATACGTTCTGTTGTATTTAAACAAAGATTCTATTTACGAAGTTTCAAATCTCTCACTTCAAAAAAGATTTGCTCCCCGTACAAACTTTGAACCCCCTTTTCATCCCTTTAGGGGAGCAATTTAGAAAAACGCTGAAATACGCCATTAATGTATTTAAACAGAGAGTCTTTATACAAAGTTTCAACGCTTTTTCCCGCGGCTTCGCCCGCGTACTAAGAGTAATTTTTAACCGTCTACAAAAAAGGAGGTTCTCAGTTTGACCTGCATGCAGATATGTATTGGATGTCATTTTCGTAATCGGCACCCCGAGGAACCACAAAGATGAAACCCATATCGATTTTTAAGAAAAATAAATGTCTGCCATCTTTGATTTGAAACTGGATGTCATTTTCGTAATCGGCACCCAGAGCAAACTCGAAGATGGTACCCAAATTGATAATTAAGAAAAATAAATCTCCGCCATCTTTGATTTGAAAATGCATGCCATTTTCGTAATCGGCACCACGAGGAACCTCGAAGACGACACCCATATCGATTTTTAAGAAAAATAAATCTCCGCCATCTTTGATTTGAAAATACATGCCATTTTCGTAATCGCCACGACGAGGAACCTCGAAGACGAAACCCATATCGATTATTATAAATATAAATATCCCCCATCTTTGATCTGAAAATGAGTATCATTTTCGTAATCGGCACCCAGAGGAACCTCGAAAATGACACCCATATTGATTTTTAAGAAAAATAAATATCCGCCATCTTGGATTTGAAAATGGATGTCATTTTTGTAATTTGCACCCCGAGGAACGAAGATGACACCCATATTTATTTTTAAGAAAAACAAATCTCCGCCATCTTTGATTTGAAAATGCAAGTCATTGAACACTATGTGAACCGTCGCCTCCTCTCCCATCTTAATAAACACTCTTTGTTCAATCCTCTCCAATCCGGTTTCCGCCCCGGGCATAGCACGGTCACCGCTCTGGTTAAAGTCACCGACGACATTCGACGACATATTGAGTGTAAAAAGCTCACTGTCCTAGTCCTCCTTGACTTTAGTAGTGCCTTCAACACGGTGGACTTTGACATACTTCTTGGCATACTGCGCACTCTTAATATCTCTAAAACCTCTCTGTCATGGTTCCGCAGCTACCTCTTTGGTAGACGCCAGCGAGTCAGAGTTGATGACAAGTATTCCGATTGGTGCGAACTGTTCGCTGGTGTCCCTCAAGGAGGGGTGCTTTCTCCGCTCCTCTTTTCTATTTTCATAAACGGTATCACCAAGACTATTACCTCGTCCTACCATCTTTATGCGGATGACCTACAGATCTATGCGGCGGCGAGTGTTGATGAGCTCCCTTCTTTGATTACCCAAATTAA
This sequence comes from Epiblema foenella, assembly GCA_963556455.1. Taxonomy (NCBI): domain Eukaryota; kingdom Metazoa; phylum Arthropoda; class Insecta; order Lepidoptera; family Tortricidae; genus Epiblema; species Epiblema foenella. The sequence goes on along the minus strand of OY747097.1, from coordinate 34,999,966 downwards.
CAATGATTTGGAATGCATTCACAATTGGGCATGTAGGTACGGTTTGAAAGTTAATGCAGCGAAATCACAGGCAATTGTCATTGGTAGCCCTTATTTCGTAAGTAAGTTGTCGGAAACGGTGGTGCCAGATATTATCTTTGATGGGACCTCTATCCCATTCTCCTCTACAGTAAGAAATCTAGGTATCACCATTGATCAGACGCTTTCCTGGTCACCCCATATAGCCGACGTAGGTAAAAAAATATTTGCGTCCCTCCACTCCCTGAGGCGTTTGCAGAACTTTCTTCCATTTAATACCAAGTTGACCCTTGCCCAATCTCTTTTGCTTCCTCTTTTGGACTATGGTGACATTGCCTTCATAGACCTCAAGGAGGAGCTGCTGGATAAACTTGAACGCTTGCAAAACGTCTGTATTCGTTATGTATTTGGCTTGCGCAAGTACGACCACATCTCCCAATTTCGTTCTCAGCTCGGCTGGTTACCGATCCGACGACGCAGAGATGTGCATGTCCTGTCGTTGCTTTTTAACGTACTCTTTAACCCAGCTTCCCCTCCTTACCTATCAGAAAGATTTAATTATATGGCTGATGGTAGTGGTCACCGTTTGCGGTCGAGTGCGAACCTCACTCTGGCTATACCGTCGCATAAGCACCGTGCCTTCTCCAAATCTTTCACAGTGCGCGCCGTAAAATTGTGGAACAAGTTACCGTTGTCCTTAAGACAGTCCCAGTCTGTAGCATCATTCAGGAGCAAGTTGAAGGAATTATGGCTATCCAATGACTTGTGAATTGCTTGGATACTATATTTATAGGTATTATTTTATATTTTATTTAGATATATGTACATATATGTATATATATATATATATATATATATATATATATATTAGTAGTTATATATGTTTATTAATGTGTAGTTGTATATCTAGAATATTTATATAAATACATCTTTGTACACGTATTGGTTTGTCTACAGTTTAGTTCCTATTCTTCACTCAATTGCTCAAAGGTTAACTGGAAGAGATCCCTTACAGGGATAAGTTCGCCTTTGTACATGATTGATCTGTTTTTTTTCTGTATAATTTATTTTACTTGTCTTGTGTACAATAAAGTATTTACATACATACATACATACATACATTTTCGTAATCGGCACCACGAGGAACCTCGAAAACGACACCCAAATTGATAATTAAGAAAAATAATTCTCCGCCATCTTTGATTTGAAAATGCATGCCATTTTCGTAATCGGCACCACGAGGAACCTCGAAGACGACACCCATATCGATTTTTAAGAAAAATAAATGTCCGCCATCTTGGATTTGAAAATGGATGTCATTTTTGTAATCTGCACCCCGAGGAACCTCGAAGATGACACCCATATTGATTTTTAAGAAAAATAAATCTCCGGCATCTTTGATTTGAAAATACATGCCATTTTCGTAATCGGCACGACGAGGAACCTCGAAGACGACACCCATATCGATTTTTATAAATATAAATATCCGCCATCTTTGATCTGAAAATGAGTATAATTTTCGTAATCGGCACCCAGAGGAACCTCGAAAATGACACCTATATTGATTTTTAAGAAAAATAAAATGTCCGCCATCTTGGATTTGAAAATGGATGTCATTTTTGTAATTTGCACCCAGAGGAACCTCGAAAATGACACCAATATTGATTTTTAAGAAAAATAAATGTCCGCCATCTTTAATTTGTAAATGAATGTCATTTTCGTAATCGGCACCCCGAGGAATTTCGAAAATGACACCCATATCGATTTTTAAGAAAAGGAAAAATTTGCTCCCCGCTCAAACTTGGAACCCTCTTTTCACCCCTTAAAGGGAGCAATTTCGAAAAACGCTGAAACATGTTTTGTTGTATTTAAACAAAGAGTCTATATACGAAGTTTTAAATCTCTCACTTCAAAAAAGATTTGCTCTCCGTACAAACTTGGAACCTCCTTTTGAACCCTTTAGGGGAGCAATTTCGAAAAACGCTTAAATGTGTTTTGTTGTATTTAAACAGAGTCTACGTACAAAGTTTTAAATCTCTCACTTCAAAAAAGATTTGCTCCCCGTACATACTTGAAACCCCCTTTTCACCCTTTTAGGGGAGCAATTTCGAAAGACGCTTATATATGTTTTGTTGTATTTAAACAGAGAGTCTATATACGAAGTTTCAGATATCTCACTAAAAAAGATTTTCTCCCCGTACACACTTTGAACCACCTTTTCACCCCTTTAGTGGAGCAATTTAGAAAAACGCTGAAATACGGCATTAATATATTTAAACACAGACTCTATATACAAAGTTTCATGTCTCTCACTTTAATAAATCCGGTTTTTCATACAATCTTTGGACCCCCGTTTCACCCCTTTAGGGGTTGAATTTTGAAAAATCCTTTCTTAGTGCACCCCTAGACCTTATAAGGAACCTACGTGCCAAATTTGGAATCTCTAGAACCAGCGGTTTGGGCTGTGCGTTGATAGATCAGTCAGTCAGTCAGTCAATCAGTCAGTCAGTCAGTCAGTCAGTCAGTCAGTCAGTCAGTCAGTCAGTCAGTCAGTCAGTTTCTTCTTTTATATATTTAGCCATCTTTGATTTGAAAATGGATGTCATTTTCGTAATCGGCACCCAGAGGAACCTCGAAAATGACACCCATATTGATTTTTAAGAAAAATAAATGTCCGCCATCTTTAATTTGAAAATGAATGTCATTTTCGTAATCGGCACCCCGAGGAATCTCGAAAATGATACCCATATTGATTTTTAAGAAAAGGAAAAATTTGCTCCCCGCTCAAACTTGGAACCGTTTTTTCATCCCTTAAAGGGAGCAATTTTGAAAAACGCTGAAACATGTTTTGTTGTATTTAAACAAAGAGTCTATATACGAAGTTTTAAATCTCTCACTTCAAAAAAGATTTGCTCTCCGTACAAACTTGGAACCCCCTTTTGAACCCTTTAGGGGAGCAATTCCAAAAAACGCTGAAATATGCCATTAATATATTTAAACACAGACTCTATTTACAAATCTCTCATGTCATACGGTACACTCATCTGGGGTAACTCCACGGATGCAAAAAGGGTCTTAACCGTGCAAAAACGAGCTATCCGTATACTCTCCGGAGTGAAGCACAGGCACCCTTGTAGGCCTCTTTTCATTTCGCAACGCATAATGACACACTATTCACAGCATATGTATGATTTATTGCTATATGTCCGAAATAATATTTCTCAGTTTGCTCGGGTGAATATTCCGGGAAAAGAACTGCGTTCCTCGGGGCGCCTTCGAACTGTCTTCCGTCGCATGGCTCTCTCAAGAAAAAACCCCCGGGTAATCGGTCCGACCTACTTCGAACGGTTACCTGCAAGTCTAAGGAATGAGTCATCTGACAAAACGTTTAAACATCAACTGAGAAAGCTTTTGTTGGATAACCCTCTGTACTCGGTAAATGAGTACATGGAATTACATTTTTAATTTTTAATTGATAATACTTACGGACATTTTGCTGATAAACTGTTTTATTATAAATTGTGTGATTAATTATTTTTTGACATTTGTTTAAAATTGTGTAATGACATTCGAATTAACCATTTATTTAATTGCCAATTGTTGTCTTAAATTCCATTTGTATTTTATTTATATTTTCTGTGTGTCCAATTATGTTATGACGATCCTTATTCGGTGAATATGTTTAAATCCTTTTCCATTATTATTATTTATATCTTAATTGACGATCATGATGTGAATTCGTATACTTTTGACATGAATGCAAATTTATATTGTAATTTACATCTATGAAATAAATGAATCTGAATCTGAATCAAAGTTTCATGTCTCTCACTTTAATAAATACGGTTTTTCATACAAACTTTGGACCCCCGTTTCACCCCTTTAGGGGGTGAATTTTGAAAAATCCTTTCTTAGTGCACCCCTAGACCTTATAAGGAACCTACGTGCCAAATTTGGAATCTCTAGAACCAGCGGTTTGGGCTGTGCGTTGATAGATCAGTCAGTCAGTCAGTCAATCAGTCAGTCAGTCAGTTTCTTCTTTTATATATTTAGATAATTATTAAAATTGCGTTCAACACTCTGCACTGCACTTACCAATTACGTGGGTGCTGATTTCACCAATTTATGATGGTGCCTGGCGAAGAAATGTCGCCTCGAAAGGTGTCTGCGACCACCGAATAAAAATGTGGTTTAGAAATTGCAAAAAGTGCACGTAATGCGAGACGACACGTATGTATTTCCGTGTGCACTGCGGCACGGGTCTGTTGTTGAAGGCGGCGGTTGTCGGGGAAGATAGTTTGAGGAACGCCATGAACTAAGAAGAGTTGGTCCTCAAGTATCTTGGATATAATATTTGCAGTAGCGTTACGAATAGGAAAAATCAGGCAAAATTTAGAAAAACAGCAGGTGATTACTAGAATAAATTGATTCTGTTTTCGACTGATAGGCAGAGGGCCCATGAGGTCAATCGAAACCATTTGAAACGGTCGGCAACACTGCTTGGGGCGACCCATTTCACCAAGAACCTGATGATTCTGATGTTTGTATTCTAAACACTTGGTACAAGAACCTATGAATTTAACGACGTCCTGGTGCATGCCAGGCCAGTAGTATTTTAACGCTAACCTACGATACGTTTTGAAAACACCTAAATGACCGGCCATAGGCTCGGAGTGATTTTCTTCCAAAACATCGTGACGAAATTCGGTTGGAACGACTTCTTTCCACGAGAACTCAGAAGTTAACTCGTGTTTATTCTTACATAATCTATACAACGAACCGTTCTTGATGAAAAAATTTGGAAAGTTTTGAGGCTTCGTTAAGCAGGAATTATAAATGTTCTTGTACCAGGCATCAGTCGTATTAAGATACGAATTAGATAAATTAACGGCGCTAACAGGAACGGCTCTCGATAAGGCGTCAGGGATTATGTTGTCCACGCCTCGACGATGTTTGAGGTCAAAATGGAAGGCTGACAGACGCACTCCCCAGCGAGCCAGACGACCAGTGGGGTTATTTAGAGAAAGGAACCATTTTAAAGCACTGTGGTCAGTGTATACAGTGAATGGCTTCCCATTCTCTAAATAACATCGCCAGTGTTCGAGAGCAATGACGACAGCCAATGTCTCGCGTTCGGTAATGCTGTAGTTTCGTTCTGCCTTTGACAATGACCTACTCATATAGGCTATTGGGTGCTCCTTGCCGTCTATGGTCTGGGTTAACATAGCTCCCACACCATAGTTGCTGGCATCCGTATGCACCTTGAACGCCTTGTCATAGTCAGGGCAGGCCAATACGGGTGCTGAAACTAAGCATTTCTTCAGCCTTTGAAAAGCAGCATCAGCCTCTGGAGTCCACTTAAAGGGCGGGCCACCCTTCTTGTTTGAAGTTAATTTATTGAGAGGGCCTGCTATCGTACTGAACTGTGGGACAAACCGACGGTACCACGTAGCAGTGCCGAGAAATCGCTTAACATCTTTTCGACAAGTAGGTGTCGGGTAATTTAAGATGGCCTCGACCTTCTCAGGGTCCGTCCGTAAACCGTGGCTGTCAACAACGTAACCTAAATATTTAAGTTGACTCCTAAAGAATTGACACTTCTCGAGGTTGACCGTAAGATTAGCTTGGCGCAACTTGTCCAATACTCGCAGAAGAAGAGACACGTGAGAATCGAAGTCCTCAGATACGATAATGATGTCATCTAAGTAGGCAAAGACCTTTAGGTCAAACTCTCTGAAGAGAAGGTCAACTAGACGTTGCTGCGTTGCTGGCGCATTTGTCAAACCGAAGGCTGTTCTTTTAAAACGGAACGTACCGCGGCCTTGGACGTAAAACGCCGTCTTATCCCTGTCTTCAACAGCAATAGGGATTTGCCAGTAGGCCTTCGAAAGATCGATACTCGAAAGGTAGCGAGCATCGTGGAGATTGTCTAATATTTCGGACACGTAAGGCAAGTTGTACGCATCCTTTCGAGTAACGGAGTTCAGCTTGCGGCTGTCGAGGCAGAAACGAGGTTGGCCGTTTTTCTTGGTTACTATCAAAACGGGTGAGGACCAGGCACTTTCGCAGGGCTCGATTACGTCGAGACCCAGCATTTCATCAACCTGCTCGACGAGGATACGCTGTTTTTCCGGCGACATCCGGTAATAACGTTGCCGGATAGGTTGCGCGTCGCCGGTATGGATATGATGAGTGATGAGACTGGTCTGACCCAATCCCCTACGCTTGGCTGAGATATCCTCGAACTGTACAATAATGTTGTCAGCAATGGATTTTTCCGAGGTATTCAAATGATCGTAATCTTGTATATATTTATTTAAATTAGGACTCTCAACTAACGCGGCATTGGAGAAGCTGATGCAGTTCAAGTAGTTAGGGAGAATGTTGAATTTACGCCAGAAATCCACGCCCAATATAAGATTAGTGTTTATGTCCGGGATAATATAAGCCTTAATTAAATGAAATTGGTTTTGAAAGTGTACTGGCAAATCGATATAACCCTGACTCTGCATAGACTAGCCACCTGCCGCAGTCACTGAGATGCAGTGATCTTTATGTATAGTAAGGCCCTGAAGCGCTTGATGAGCACCATTTCCAATTATTGTAACGGCAGAGCCAGAATCAAGGAGACCTGACACATCAAAGCCACAAATTTGCACTGTTGCATAAGGACGGTTATCGTTGATTGGTCTCGAATCCAGAATTGTGTCGATCTTATACGAACTGAAGTATAAATTAATTGTTTCCAGCCATTTAGTCCAATCCTCGAAATCAAATTTATGTACTGGAGGGGTAACACAATTCTGAAGTATTAGTTTTTTGACGTGGAAGGCTTGTTCTTCTTGCAAGTAGGGCAGTCTGGAGACTTAACACCTTTATGGCCGCAAACAAAGCAATAAACCTCATCCTTAATCGCATTGCATTGTCGCAAGTTGTGGGTGTTATTACGACACCTTGGGCAAAATAACGTCTTGACGGGGGGCGCAACGATTGCATGTACTTGTTTCATGTTTGTATTGGTTTTATTATAGCTATTAAAATTATTATTATTTGCATGCGGTTTATTATTGTAATTAGAATTATACTTATTATAAGGTTTGTTATTATTATTCCTGTAAATATCATTTTTTTATAATTATAGTGTCTATTAGCACTACTACCAGCATACGCAAACTCAGGTGCTAAAGTGTCAGTTGTCCGTCTGGGTGGTTCGCGAAAGTCGGCAAGACGTGCCTGAATATTTTCATAATTACGGCAATGAGCACGTAATGTATCTATATTAGTAATCGCGGACGCTGACGCTAATGTGCTGGCATAGCAAGGCCGGATATTGTGAAGGATGATCTCGAGCTTTTCATCCTCTGGCAAGCTTTTGGAGAGACGCGAGAATAAGCCAGACATGATTGATAGGTATATAGTTATGTTCTCTGATTCCCCTTGCGAACGTGATCGGATCTCAGAGAGTAACCTATAATCATAGTCGCTTTGCCCGAAATCTTGTTTAAGTAAGTTGGCGAGTTCAACCCAGCTGGAAATCTGACCTTTAATACTCCTGTACCAGTGTAACGCATCTTCTACAAAAATCTCCGTAGCATAAGACAAGATTTTTGAGTCGCAAATACCTCTGGCCTCACAAAACTCGGTGACACGCTGTACAAAGGCACGAACGCAGGTTTTGCCATCGAATTTGATCTTAGCTAATTCATTGGTACTGCCACGGTCACAAGTTACATTTACGTTAACCGGTGCGATATTGGCTACAGGTTCCGTACTAGAGGCGGGCAAGACTGTTTAAACAGCAGTATCTTTAACAGCATTGAACCTGGCTGTGAGAGTTTGAAACTCTTTAACGCAAACATCGTACAATGGTTCAGTCGTTACGTCACAGTTAATGCGTTGAAGACGGTGGTAAAGGTGATTTAGCAAGTTCTGTGTGCGAAGCAGAACACTTTTATCAAGTTGTGATTCTAAATTGGACTGAACTTTTGCGAGGGCGTCACTAACACCTTTCAAGTCGGCCGATACCGAGAAATGACTTTCTAAAATGTCCTCGGATGGAAACAAGGGTCCTAATTTGGAAATTTGTTTCCGCAAGTCCTGGACTGTCGGTCCCGGGGTCTCACCACGAATACTAACCTCGTATTCCAATTCCGGCTTTTGGAGTGACAAAAACTTTACAGGAAAAGCCATTTTGTATTTTAATCACGAATTATTTCAAAATAAATAATCAAGAATTGATCCAAAATAATAATAAAAAAATCGAGAAACGACAGCAGTGGAAAGTGTTGAGCGGTCACTAACTAATAACTAAAGCTACTCCGTCTGTTACAAAAATATGCTACGTAACGTTCTGGTTGGCAAAAAAAAAAATTAAAAGCGCTAGATAAAAATGAAATAAAACAATCACAAAAATAAAACAAAAAGCGTTAAATTATTGCAACTAGTGTGTACGCCAAAGGTTAAAACAATGCACAACAAAAATATTTAATCAAGTAAACACTTGTGTGCCTCGACTGTACCGGTTATGGGACTGCACCACTACAGGTTGTTGCAAAAATCACAATAAATTGTTTTGAACAAAATAACAATTAATTAAATAAGTAATATGGAATAAAATTAACAATTAAAATTATATTATTATTTGAACATCATTAAAATTGGAGTACACCTTAGTTACGAGCAACCAAAAATAAAAAACAAAAAGAAACGTTTCACAAAAATAAAAAGAACAACACACACAACTAATACTACGGGGCAAATCTAGACTAAGACCACGTTAAAGGGCGCCAGTGTGGCGATGGTAGGGGGATTAAATGAGGCTACCAATTCATCATCAAAAAAAATATATATTCGGGACACAAGTCCCGCAAACAATAGTTAGGGTCGTGGGTGGTCTATGCCCTGTCTAGTTTTTGCCGCCGTAGATCCGGTACTCTCCTGACTGGTCGGCGGCGGACAGATGCTGGGGACACGCTCGGCCAGCAGTGATGAGGAGCAGGAACGGCGGCGGGCGAACGTCAAGGGGTTCCAGCCCCAGGCCGCCAGGATGGTGGTTGTGCGGTTTCAAATTTTGAAATATAATGACGCACCCTGTGGAATATGCACAGTTTTAGAATTTGGACTCTGCTCGCTCTGCTTTCGTGAACACCCTGTCTTCTAGGACCATGATAGGAGAAAGCCGGTGCACCGTGAGCGTAAGCGTGTGTTGTGTTCACAAAGCAGAGCGGAGTTACAAAAAGCCTAAAGCGAAAGCACAAGAAGAAGGAAGTCTCAAGAGGTAGGTATGTATGTACCACGAACAAAGGAATTGCAAGTCATTTAGCTACTAATGCACTTAGCAACAAATGAAATTATTTAAATTACATATAATCAGGGAGTGATCACAAGTAAGCTACTTTACAGCTAAAGCTAAGCTACTTATGTACTAAATAATTATTAAAATTGCGTTCAACACTCTGCACTGCACTTACCAATTACGTGGGTGCTGATTTCACCAATTTATGATGGTGCCTGGCGAAGAAATGTCGCCTCGAAAGGTGTCCGCGACCACCGAATAAAAATGTGGTTTAGAAATTGCAAAAAGTGCACGTAATGCGAGACGACACGTATGTATTTCCGTGTGCACTGCGGCACGGGTCTGTTGTTGAAGGCGGCGGATCGCGGACTGGCGGGGCAGCGCCCGCGCCGCTGCATCGAGAAATTTCCATGACGTTAGGTATGCAGCGCGCGGTGGGGCCATGTACAGTCGCGCAGAATAGTGTGAGCGCGTAACGCATTTTATATTATTTTATTTTTATTACCTACTATATTTATTTTAATAGGTTATATTATTTTATTGCTTTATTTATTTAATTTATTATTATTTACTTGTTTTAATCATATTTTAATCAATTAAAATAGATTAGTTTTACAATTTAATAAACTGTGTATAATTTGATGAATTTGTGTATAAGTAAATGAATTGATTGAATAAATAGTAATTAAATGAATAATTTGGTGTAAATAATAAAACTAAAATATAATTCAATAATTTTGTGTAAATATATAATTTCATTTGTAATTAATAATAATAACTGAAGTGTAAAATTAAACATGTACGTGCAACGTTACAATGCAAATTAAGAGATTTTGCAAGATTTATCGGACTACTTACCTCTGCCTGCCCAGCTATTCAATATGGCTGGCTCCATACAAAGGACTTAGAGCGTTACAAATATCTTTGTTTACTGAAAAATCCTGATTATGATCAAAACATATTACTTCCTCAACACTTGAAATTAGATATATCTTGGTGGTTACAAAATATTCAAGATGGTTCTAATCCATTACGTCTTAACAATTTCAAAAAAGAAATATTCTCTGATGCTTCTGGAAGTGGTTGGGGTGCTTTCTGCGATCAAGAAGAAGCATCAGGGTTTTGGAAAACAGATGAAATCAATTCACATATAAACTTACTTGAGTTAAAGGCAGCCTTTCGCATTAAAAGTGTTCGCTCAGAACTTGTCTGATTGCGAACTTTTATTGAGAATCGACAATGTTACCGCAATATCTTGTATTAATAGAATGGGTAGTATACAATACCCCCATCTCAATAAAGTAACCAAAGATATGGCAATGGTGTGAGAGGCGTAGAATAATAGTTTATGCATCATATATAAACACCAAAGAGAATCGTGAAGCAGATTTTTTATCAAGAAAAAAGTTTACTGACACTGAATGGGCATTGTGTGACACTGCATTCGAAAAAATTGTATACTGTTTTGGAAAACCAGAAATTGATTTATTCGCTAGCCGGGCTAATGCAAAGTGTCACACTTACATTTCTTGGAAAAATGATCCTGATGCCTGGGTTGTCGATGCATTTACGGTCTCGTGGAAAAACTTATTTTTTTTACGCCTTTCCACTATTCTCCATAATACTAAAAACATTGCAAAAAATTATAGCAGATAAGGTTGAAAGTATTGTTGTTGTACCGTATTGGCCTACTCAACCTTGGTTTTCTTTGATGCGCAAGTTGATGATTTCTGAAACATTACATTTTGGCCCGAATATCAATCTGACTTCTCCTTTCAGATCTGCCCACAGTCTACACAAGACTCTTATCCTGGTTGCCGTCAAGCAAACTTTACTTGCCCGCGTGGTGTCGGATTAGAATTGCACCACCCCATATCATCCGGTGGGTGTCGTAAGAGGCGACTAACGGAGAATATCCAGGGAATGGGCAGCAGCGTTCCCTGAAGATCACACATATTATTACTGCGATCCCCAACCTGCCTGCCAAGCGTGGGGATTATGGCAAAACCCCCCAAAACAAAAATGACAAGTACGACAAAACCACGGCCCCCAGTCCGCGGCAGCTCCGCTATTCCGGTCTACGGTAGCGGACCCGGTAACGGCGGAGCAGGGGGTGCTAAGAATCCCCGGCAGGGATTTGGCTACCACCAAACGAACTTGGCCCTGGTAACCTATAATTGTCGCACGCTCAGGACTGACGAGAAGCTGTTAGAGCTGGAAGAGGGGTTAAGCAAGTTGCGTTGGGACGTTGTGGGACTGTCGGAAATCCGACGAGAGGGAGAGGATACGATGGTCCTAAAGTCCGGTAACTTGTTTTACTTCCGGGAAGGAGACAGCCTTTCACAGGGCGGTGTCGGGTTCATCGTCCGTAGGTCCCTCGTCAACAACGTGGAGAACGTCGGGAGTGTGTCGCCCAGGGTGGCGTACCTAAACCTCCGAATAACCAAGCGGTATTCGTTGAAGGTCGTGCAGGTTTACGCCCCGACTGCGACGCATCCCGATGATGAGGTGGTGGCACTATACGAGGACATCTCGAGAGCCATCCAGACCTCCAAAGCACACTTCACGGTGGTGATGGGGGACTTCAACGCGAAACTAGGCAAACGGGTAGGCGATGAGCTGAGAGTGGGGCAATTCGGTGTTGGACGGCGAAACTCCAGAGGACAGCGGCTGGCCGAATTTCTAGAGAAGGAGGGACTCTATATGATGAACTCCTTCTTCAAGAAGAGGCCGCAGCGAAAATGGACCTGGATCAGCCCGGATGGGTCGACAAAAAATGAGATTGACTTCATTCTCGCGACCAATCGCCAAATGTTCAATGATGTCTCTGTGATCAACCGGGTCAAAACCGGTAGTGATCACCGAATGGTGAGAGGCACATTGAACATAAATACGAGGCTCGAGAGGTCGCGATTAGTGAAGTCCACGCTCCGTCCAACCCCAGTCCAATACCAAAACCCGAACAGCTTTCAGCTGGAACTCCAAAATCGTTTTGGATGCCTAGAGGAGTGCGAGTCAACGGGCGATGTAAGCAGCAGGTTTGTGCAAACTGTCCAGGCGGTCGGGTCTAAGTTTTTCAAGGCTCGCCGCACAAAAAGAACCCAAAAACTCTCAGACCATACACTCAAGCTCATGAGCAACCGGCACGAAATGCGATTGCAGTCTTCGGTCGACGTGCCAAAATACCGCGAGCTCAATAGACAAATCTCCAAGTCAATGAGATCTGACTTGCGCCGGTTTAATACTTCGCGTATTGAAGAGGCGATCGAGCGGAATCGAGGATCCAAAGTATTCGCGAAAGATTTGTCTATTGGGCGAAGTCAACTGGCGAAGATAAAGACTGACGGTGGCATCGTAGTTTCGTCCAAGGCTGAGATCTTGAGAGAGGTTGAGAGGTTCTACGGACAGTTGTATCATGTATCATCACAACCTGCAGCTAGCTTGGCCACAGACCCTAGAGCCAAACTAACCCGGCATTACACCGAAGATATACCGGACGTCAGCCTGTATGAGATCAGAATGGCCCTGAAACAGCTGAAGAACAACAAGGCGCCAGGAGATGACGGAATAACGGCTGAACTCCTGAGAGCGGGTGGAACACCGATACTTAATGTCCTCCAGAAACTTTTTAACTCCGTCATTCTCGAAGGCAGTGTTCCAGAGGCGTGGACAAAGAGTGTGGTGGTGCTGTTCTTCAAAAAGGGTGACAACACTTTGTTGAGGAACTACAGACCCATCTCGCTTCTGAGTCGCGTCTATAAGTTGTTCTCCAGGGTCATTACAAATCGACTCTCACGCAGGTTTGACGAATTCCAGCCCCCCGAGCAAGCCGGCTTCCGTAAAGGCTTTAGTACCATAGATCACATACATACGCTGCGCCAGATTATACAGAAGACCGAAGAGTATAATCGGCCATTATGTCTAGCGTTTGTGGACTATGAAAAGGCCTTTGATTCGGTCGAGACATGGGCGGTGCTCCAGTCGCTCCAGCGGTGTCGTATCGATTATCGATACATCGAAGTGTTGAAGTGTTTGTATAAGAAAGCCACTATGACAGTTCGACTTCAAGATCAGAGTACGAAACCGATCCAATTGCAGAAAGGTGTGAGACAGGGAGACGTTATCTCTCCGAAACTGTTCACTGCTGCATTGGAAGATGTCTTCAAGCTCCTGAACTGGGAAGAACTGGGCATCAATGTGAATGGCGAATACATCACTCACCTTCGATTCGCGGACGATATCGTGATCATGGCAGAATCGCTGGAGGACTTGAGCATTATGCTTGAAGATCTCAGCAGAGTATCCCAACAGGTGGGTCTAAGGATGAACATGGATAAAACCAAAGTTATGTTCAATGGCCATGTCTCACCAATACCGGTTCATGTTGGGAATGCTCCACTTGAAGTTGTGGATAACTACGTATACCTAGGACAGACGGTCCAACTGGGTAAATGCAACTTCAAGAAAGAGATCGATCGCCGAATCCAATTCGGATGGGCTGCGTTCGGGAAGTTGAGGAGGATTTTCACGTCAGAAATTCCACAGTCCCTGAAGTCGAAAGTCTTCGACCAGTGCGTGTTGCCAGTGATGACTTATGGTACTGAAACGTGGCCGCTGAATGTGGGCCTCTTAAATAAGCTCAGAGTTGCTCAGCGTGCGATGGAGAGAGCTATGCTTGAAGTTTCTCTGCGGGACATGATCCGAAACTCGGAGATCCGCAGAAGAACGAGGGTTACCGACATAGCTCAGAGAATCTGCAAGTTGAAGTGGCAGTGGGCGGGCCACATTGCTCGTAGAACCGATAACCGTTGGGGAAGAAAGGTTCTCGAGTGGCGGCCTCGCACGGGAAGACGGAGCGTTGGACGGCCTCCCACTAGGTGGACTGATGACTTGGTCAAGGCAGCGGGGAGTCGCTGGATGCGGGTGGCTCGCGACCGTGTGCTGTGGCGCTCCTTGGGGGAGGCCTATATCCAGCAGTGGATGTCTTCCGGCTGAATGATGATGATGAAGCTTTACTTAAACAACTAATGTCTCCTAGCGCTGTAGAGATTATGATTGCGTCGTTAGCGGACAACACTTATAGCCAATACGATTGCTGTATACGCGCTTGGATAAATTTTTGTAATCGGAAAAAATATGATTACTTCGATTGTTTCGTTATTAATATCATTGATTTCTTGACTATGTCATTTGAGAAAGGTGCTAAATATGGCACTATAAATTCATACAAATCAGCCTTGGCCCTTATATTAGGTCCTATTGTTAATGATGAAAAAATCAAAAGATTCATGACAGGTGTATTTAGATTAAGACCTACAATCCCAAAATATACTTTGACGTGGAACCCCAATATTGTTCTGTCGTATTTGGCGAATAAGTGGCCAAACGAAAGTCTTGATTTAGAAAGTTTATCGATGAAAACTTCCACCTTGCTAGCATTAGTGACTGCGCATCGGGTCCAAACTTTATCTTTGATCAAATTAACTAACATACAGATCTATGATGATTCAGAAATTATCAGAACAATCCCAGACATAATTAAAACGTCTAAGGTTAACTCTTTACAGCCTGTGCTCAAACTCCCTTTCTATAACGAAAGGCCTGAGATTTGTCCAGGACGAGCTCTTGTATGTTATATAGAAAAAACAGGTTCTTTACGCAAAAATAATCAAGTTTATTTGTTTATCAGTCATAAAAAACCACATGCAAGGATTTCTTCTCAAAGACTGAGCCAGTGGGTAAAGAGCAACCTACATAACAGTGGTATAGACACAACAGTGTTCAGTGCCCACAGTACCCGACACGCGGCCACTTCTGCTGCTAAGAAAATGTGCATTAATATAGAGACAATTAGAAAAACGGCCGGATGGAGTGAGTCATCGTCAGTTTTTGCAAAATTTTGTAATAAAGAAATCATCGACAAGCCTAACCAATTTGCAAGATTTATACTTTCTGGTAATTGCGATGCATAATGATTATGTTTATCAAGGTAATTGTTATTTGTTTTTGTATTAAGTACACGTACAAAACAAAGAAAATAAAATGAATCAGTTTTCTAAGTATACATCCTTCTCCTTTTTGTTTAATGGTTTCTTCTTTCAACATCCTACAAATAGTAAACCTAATTGCGAAGAAGGAAGTCGGGAAATATAATTAGTGATTAAACGAACTTACCTGTAAGTGAAGTTCGATCACAATTATATTCGTATTACGTCCGTGGTATATTAACTTGAGAGAGCAGGAGTTACCATTGCCTAAACGTCGCGATTTTCATAGCCCCTAGATAAAAAAAAATAAACAGCACTTGTCAACACTACAGATGTCAAAGTCATTAGAAGTTTCCGCGCCGAAACGAAACGTTACGTCGCTTAGGGAAAAAATGTTTTTTCAGTGGAATTACAGCTTGTTTCAGGTTTCAAGAACATTTCAGACACCCAAATGGATAAATAGAAGCAAAAAAGTGAAAGGGTGTTTGGAATCACGATATTTATACGTGAAAATCGTAAAATTTGAAAAGAGCTTCAGCTCGTAAGTTACGACAAAAACTCTTCTTTATTTACATAAAATGCCACTATTACTACATAATATGTTATATTATGTCACCTTTCCCCGTTGGGAGAAAGAATCTCTTTGAGATAAGCTGCATTTTGGTGGTATTCACTGGTGCTTTCACAAACAGTCTAAATGTCTTATACCCGGTTTTCAAGTTTTGAAAACCATGATTTTTTATACACTATGTCATATTGTGGCATTTTTCCATTGGAAAAGACTAAGTCTCTTCGAGATAATGCAGAAATATAGTGTTAATTAATATTTCTGTTATAACCTTCAATACAAGGTTCTTACCCGTATTTTTTGATCTTTAAGGCTTGTATCATGGTTTTCTATGATTTGTGTAACAAAACTTACTAGAGTGTACGAAAGAAAATATTATCATTGTGGCACTTATTCCGTTGGAATATAAAATCTAAGTCATCTGCATCATACTAATTTTCAGACATTACTAAGAGTAATCATAAATGCTTATATTATAAACATACAATTTTGTTCTATGACTTTAAACTCACTACTCCCGTTGGGGGAAGCTATTAGCTAGCTTTATGAAAATAATTTATATAAGTTTATATAAACTTCTATAAACAGAACCTAAATAAGAAGGGTTTTCTTCTGTTATCTATTGTATCCTTTCTGTTGGAAAATGTTACTCTGAACTGTTGGGTATTGTTACCCGGTCAGTGTGGCAAAATAACAGCTCACTTTTATGTTGCAACAGTATACCAGAAATTAATTTTGTACCGTTTTGCTAAGTTAAGTTAACTTCAGCCTTTTAGATCCAGAATACAATTCAGTTCTTGATTGAGTAATGCATAGTAGATGGCAAGGTTCACTGGAAAGGAAGAAGCACTCAAGAGGAAGGACAAGTTAGCAGCAGAAGGTACCTAACATCAAACACCTGCACAAGATACCACAACTCTTAACAAAGTTGGTTCCATTATCATGCATTAAAAATTAATCAATTTTCTCAAATCTTAAAAAAGTTGATTCCATTGTCAAGCTTGAAACTTAAACAATTTTCACAAATCATAGCAAAGTTGGATACTTTGTTACCAATAACACATACCCGTCAAGTGGCCAATAGAGATATCAAAGGCTATAGAGATATCATATGTTATGTGATGGGATCTTGTGAGTTTTCAAACCTGTGATGCAACAGTTCTTGCCTAGAAGTATTAATGTTACAAACTTCATCCAACAAATGTGTTAAAGTATTACCACAATTTGTATAGATTTGCAAAAAATTGTTTATTCTAAGGCCTAAGACTAAGGTCTAAAATGCGTCAATTGACACAAGTCTAACAATTGCGAAAATTTATATAATTATGAAGGAAAGCTCTATATGAGAAGTCAATAGACGTCTTCTTCATCATAAATATACCCAGACTGTACATTCTGGCGAAGGGTTCCAAATTTTCAGGGTCACAGACCAGTCAAGATGTAAAATAGTACCTATAGAAAATGGTAACTGTCTGACTGCAAGCATCCACATTTTCTGTCAAAGGAGACCAGGAAACACTGCATCTTGATATGGGAACTATGAAAAACTTTCTTTAGAACTGAACATTTGGTTTACTCGACAACCACATAATTTAATTATATTACTTGTAAAATAGGTACAATACAATACAAATATTCTTTATTGTTCTCCAGAACAGGTACAAAGTATTCCTTCACTACTATTTGTTATTGAAAATTAAAATCGAATTTGGGGAGACAAATTGAGCAATTACAAAATGCCAACCAAGTGTAAGACAGTTTTTACACTTTTTCTGAAATTTCAAAGAAAATCTTAAGAACTTTCTGAAATATAATGTGGACATATAACAATTAATACACACAACACCTTAAGTTCGTTTAGACAAAAAGACTAAGTCAATATGAAGAGTAATGGTCAGGTAAACTTTAAAGAACTATCTTTATAGTTGAGTTTTATTTATGATGTGAATGGTAGTGTGAAAAAACTATATACATTATTTTACCATTCAGTGAATGGTGGTGTGAACAAACTATATACATTATTTTACCATTCAAAGAGTTCAGTTGCAAGTCTTAGGAAATGTATTTTAAGAATTCAACATAATATGATAAATACATGAAGAATATTTGATTGATATTTATGAAATCCTTATATATTGACTATGTATTGGTGTGGTTCCCTTATATTTATTTTTTCCCGTCATGATATGAACTCTATGGTATTGAAAAGGTTAGGGTATACAAGGATTTATCGTCAATTAAATACCGAATAACGGTTAAATTAATTTCATTTATTTTAATTTTATTTTTATACTTGGAAGCTAGAACACGTCTATCTACGAGTAAAGTCTTGATCAAAGTGAGGCAAGGCGAAGGAGTGACTAAAAGATCTGAACAGAGAATGAATTGAACTAAACATTCACTCAATCAATCGGTCGTTCATTCCTTTAACAAAGTAGTCAAATCAGTTACCTTTTATTTACAGGATATGTTAATTTTTGTATATTAAAATATAATAAAATCAACACGCCCCCTCAAAAATTAACAATTATTTACAATAAATAAGCATCAGATCGTATTTAACTTCCAAGTATTGTCTGGGGAAATTACAATTTTATGACCCAACATTTGTTGCAAGGATTGGGAAAACCCAGAAAAACCCAATCAGGTCATCAAGATAATTATTACGCCATAAAAATAATCATCAAAAATGTACAATAATTATCTCAACAATTCATTATTTAGTATGTACATTTCAATCGCATTATTGCAAACCCATTTCAGACTGCATTGCTTTAAAGGCAGCTGTAGGCAACTGCTTTGTTAAAGCGTCTGCTATTTGTTTACCTGTGGGAAGATAACATAATTTAATAACATTTTTCTCAATTTGCTCTCTAGAGAAATGATACTTAATGTCGATGTGGTTTGACCTCTTGTGGTTAGTGGGATTGTTGGCAATACTAATACATCCGTTGTTATCCTCATAAATAACAATCGGCTGTGTGATATTTACATTAATGCTTGACGCAAGAGACTTTAACCATAAAGCCATGTACTGGGCTTCAGTTTATGAAGCGGCAATTGACATTTGCCTCTTTGTACTCCATGTGATTGTACAATTATTGAATAACTTAAATAAATAACCTGTGGTACTCTTCCTATCACTTGAATCATGGCCACCCCAGTCTGAATCGACATAACCACATAGAATGTTATTAGAATCACATCGTTTGTAAGTTAATTTTAAATCTAATGTGCCTTTCAAATATCTCAGCACCCTTTTTAAACATTGCCAGAATTCTATGTTGTTTTTATTTGTATACCTGCTTAAAATGTTAACACTTGTACTTAAATCAGGACGAGTACATAGCATTATATACATTAAACAACCTATTATACTTCTGCAAGGGGCATAATACTTCTCTTCAGAGTTTAATGCTTCATAATTTAGTTTTACTTCTAGTGGTGTGCTAATGGGGTTACAATCGTGCATTTTAAACTTACGCAAAACTTTTTCAATATATGCACTTTGATTTAATGTGATTTCATTGTCAGACCTATCAATTTTTATACCAAGAAATAATTTTATATCTTGTAAGTCTTTCATTTGAAATTTACTCATTAAATACCTTTTGAAATTATGCATTGTTTATATTTCACCACATGAAATAACTAAATCACCTACATACAAAACTACGTAAATGTTTTGTTGGACGCTTCCTCTATCAAGCATGTATATACATCTGTCAACCGATGAACTTATAAATCCTTTTTCAACCAGTGCTTGCTCAAAAACCTGAAACCAGCATCTAGCAGCCTGTTTCAGTCCATACAATGCCTTATTTAATTTACATACATAATTTTTATCGCAATCTACTTCTTTCGGCACTTCCATAAAAATTTCTTCTTCTAATTTACCATTTAAAAAGGCAGTTTTAACATCCATATGGTGGACGAGTAAGTTAAATTGATTTGCAAGACTAATAATGAACCGAAAACTAGCAATTCTGGCTACAGGTGCAAAGGTTTCATTAAAATCGACAAGGTATTCCTGACTAAACCCTCTGGCAACGAAACGGGCTTTATATCTTTGCGGTCTACCAAATTCATCATACTTGATAGAGAAAACCCATTTATTATCAACAACATTTTTATTCTGTGGTCTCGGCACTAAAGACCACGTGTTGTTTTCAGAAAGAGATTTTAACTCTTCTTCTATGGCAACTTGCCACTTAGATTTATTAGCTCGAGCCCTAATTTCTTCATAACTATTAGGTACATCATCTAATATAGACTGCGCACTCAATATGCACTCATCATCATCAGTTTGATAATAATGAACAGGCGGCCGATTTTTAAGCCTATCACTCCTCCTTACGTCATCTGTGTTTTTATTTTCATTTTGATTTACCTGCGTACAATTATTAGAGGTATTGCCAGATGTGGGTTCAATAATGGTTTCATTTAATCTGCGATTTTTAATAGGACGGCCGAGATCATCAGATTTAAATGCATCTGATTTTGAATTTGTCACTATGGCGAGACTTGGATGACACTGATTTTGATATATTGTTGTTATCAGGTTTATCATGGCAATTTTCGGTAACTTCAGGCAATATTACTGGCCTGGATGTTAGAAAATTAGTCTCGTCGACTATAACGTCTCTAACAGTGACAAATTTAGCGCTTTCCGAGTTCCAAACTTTATATCCGTTTGGTTCATAACCTACCAGTATTCCCTTCCAAGATTTATCGTCAAATTTAGATTTACTGGTTTTATTATGTACATAAACCGTGGCACCAAAAACCTTCCAAACTTTATATCCGTTTGGTTCATAACCTACCAGTATTCCCTTCCAAGATTTATCGTCAAATTTAGATTTACTGGTTTTATTATGTACATAAACCGTGGCACCAAAAAGCTTCAAGTATTTAAGTTGTGGTTTTTTTTTTATCATGCCACAATTCATATGAGGTTTTCGATTGCATAAGGGCTCTTGAAGGCGTTACATTTATTAATCGAACAGCAGTTAATACAGCTTTACCCCAAAATACTTTATTTAATTTGGAACCACTAAGCATAGATCGCGCTTTTTCTGTAATAGTCCTTACCTTACGTTCCGATACACTGTTTTGTTGCGGTGTTTTTGGAACTGTCAAATGGTAAGTTTTGCCCTTTTCAATACAATAATTTTTCATCTCGGCAGAAAAATATTCGCCGCCGTTATCGCAGTATAAATTTACCATTTTCAAATGGAATTTTGCCTCACATTTACGTCACTACGTCCGTACGTAGTCTTTAAAAGCAGTAAATACCTCTGATTTGTACGTTATCAAATACACAACACAGTAATGGGTATACTGGTCAATAAAAAAATACAAAATATTTTTTATTGTCTATCGTGGGAGGAGTGATTGAGCCACAAACATCAGAATGTACAACAAATAAAAGTCGTGTAATGTGATCTTTATTCTTAGTCAGATTAAATGGTAATCTGGCCTGTTTGCCGTTTATACAAGCTTCGCACATTTTATCATTTGGCTCAACAAACTGAATTTGATTAACATCTTCAATCATGTTCTTATTCTTTAATTGTATGAATTTATTTTTACTTATATGACCCAAACGCTGATGCCATAAATTTTAGTCATTATTATTAGCTTGGTATAGGCAGGAAACAGGAATAGCCATATTTACTGATACAGCAAAGTCTACTGCAATTTAATTGTTCAGAGACTTACCCTTCATGACAGTTGTGTCACCTTTACAAACTTGGGAGCCATGTTGGTCGAAGATGATCATGTAGCCAACTCGCTGCATCTTGGGCACCGACAGCAGGTTGTAAGGGGTATATGGGCAGAACAGCACATCCTCCAGAAGTCCTTGCACGCCCAAGTCGCTTGTCACCCTCATTGTCCCTTTTTGTGTAGCTAAAATAAATTACCTGTGCTTAGCAATCGATATTTTCAAAGGTGGATTAAGAATTGTAAAATTAATGAAAAGATCCGACCTGTTTGTGACGTGATCCGATGCTCTCGAGTGCAAAAAAAATCTCACTTTATCTTCTTGATCATCATCTTGACAGTCTCCCGTCATAAAGGCGAAACCCGAGAAATCGTTAGCAGTTTCTTGATCCAATTCGACTTGTTGAACTGTTCGCGTCCTATTTGTTTCAGTCTGTTTTTCTTGCATCATTTGTTTAAAGTAATAACAATCCTTTTTCGCGCGACCTTTTCGTCCGCAATAATGACATTTTAAAATGTGGGTATTTTTCCAAGTTTTGTTCTTGTAATGTCTACGGTTATTATTATGGTGGTTTGGCGGTTTAGCTGTATCGATTATTCTCTTCTTTGAATTATGGGGCTTATGCTCGACATGCAGTACTTTTGAGCTCGTATCTGCACTATCGTTTCTCAGCTTAACCTCGTGGTCTAATAACCTTATTTTCACAAATGCCAAAGTTAAACTATTTTCAGATAACGTCTCAATTGCAGTGATTACGCCGTCGTAACTTTTGATATTTCGTTTTGATTTTAGGTTATCCATTCATGCACGTGTTTCGAAAAATTTATCATTAGAGTATCAAAGTTTTAACGCGTGGCCTGGGCCCATAACCTATTGAAAAGGTTAGGGTATACAAGGATTTATCGTCAATTAAATACTGAATAACGGTTAAATTAATTTCATTTATTTTAATTTTATTTTTATACTTGGAAGCTAGAACACGTCTATCTACGAGTAAAGTCTTGATCAAAGTGAGGCAAGGCGAAGGAGTGACTAAAAGATCTGAACAGAGAATGAATTGAACTAAACATTCACTCAATCAATCGGTCGTTCATTCCTTTAACAAAGTAGTCAAATCAGTTACCTTTTATTTACAGGATATGTTAATTTTTGTATATTAAAATATAATAAAATCAACATATGGCCGGAATAAAAATTATTCCTACTGTCCATTCAGAAAACACAGTTGTTAAAAATATTTGGACATAAAAAATATTATTTTTGGGTTGAGTATTTACATACAAGTACTAATATAGATACATAAAGTAATTTTGGAAGAAAAATAGACTACAAATGGACTGGTCAAAATGGAATTAATGTGGTGGATCGTTACAACATTTTAGTAAAAGAAATCACTTCAAAAATGATAACTTACAAATATTTTCAGATGTTTAAATAGGTCCTATGTATGAAGTGAAGTATATTCATGAAACAATTATTTAGGAAGTGCCTATTGTGAAAACTTAAAGGTGCATCTGGTCAGCAGAAGCGCAACCAAATTTGTGCAACAATATGTTGGGGCAAAGACCAAAAAAGATATAAATATTTTATATAATATGATTGCACTAACCCATATTTATTGTATAGGCAGTTTGCTCTCATCTATACTACATTGTTTCATACATCATGCAAATTAAAATCCATCGAAATCTGTAGTTATCAGAGTCAATCAAGGTAATCGAACAGATTCATATTCACTGTATTTAAAGTATGTGTTTTTTCTACATTTCTAAATGTTATTGAACACGCCTTTATTATATTTTTAATTTGCATTAGCATGAAGAAGACCATGGATGTTTTCGTTCCTGTACTATTTATGATATCTTAACTTTGATAGGTACCCCTTTTTGACCCGACGACGGCAGAGCCAAAAGAAAGGGTTACGTTTTTTTTGACACTTGTCAAAGTATCAATCCTCTCTACATACTACTACACAAGCCAACATAAAGCATTCAAAAGAAGGTCTGTTGCGCATTGCGCGGTTTCCCTAAAGCCAAGAATACTATAAGGCAATGAGTCTTCAGGCTCTAAGTACAGATAATAGTTTTGCATATTATCTACATATTTAACATTATATTATGCGTAACAAAAATGTTCTAAATATGAGAGGTGCAACTAATCATTAAAATAATTATATCAGTATGGTCCCCAATAAAGTAAATGTATGGAAGTTATTTATTATTCAATATCAGGTTAAAACATGATGTGTAAATTTGTCGCACACGATTAAAGATCGAAGGCGAACTTATCCTCATAAAGGACCTCTTCCAGATAAACTTAGATGAATGGAATAGAAAAATCAACTATCATTTTAAATTATTATTCCGCGGGAAAACTAAAACACGGATTATGTTACTTCTTATTAAGTATAAGTATAAACGAAGTAAGTATTTATAAGAAAGATATGTCGTAGTCGTCAAAAGCATTCAAATTCAATTCAAATCAACCATTATGGGTTTATCCACTCCACCAAACAAGGTTTTTGTTGTCATTTTTTGACCCTCTTTCATATGGGCCATTTCCACTTTCTAAGCATGTTATAATTGTCGTAATCTCCGGGCTAAAGATACTGAATAACAACTAAACATAGTTGAATAGCCGGAAAACATAACGATTAAGAGGATTATTGGTTGCAATAGTCTGGGATTTTTATAGCAACTAATATACAAACTAAAAAAGTTAAAACTAGGCACAAAAACTTTTCCCTAAAAAATGTCTCTTTATGTTAACAACAATTGCAAGATAGGTATTTTCAATCAATATTATTCAAAATTTTAAAGTAGCCTGTAATCATGATTTCATGATGGACCTATAATTTATAAAGAATAGTGAATAGAGGTATGAGCTCTAGACATCATTCATATTTATAGAGATCTTACCGTAGTTAAATGGATATCATAGAAGGTGGTTAACAAGGTGTTCTTTCAAATATTAAAATTGCGGTCACTATAACAGACCATTTTTTGTACATTTTTAGTGACAACTAAAATGCAATCCGCGCATGTATACTTTACCTTTGGGATATTAAATTCTTGCTATTAATTAATTTTTGTTATAATGGTATACTTATACTCATTATTACCCGCAGGCCATATATTAAGTGTTCTGTACTTTGATTAGTAAAGTACCTAAATGATAATAATAAATAATCATATTTTTAAAATTTATAATAATTAATAACCAGATCCTATAAATTCATTATATTATTATAATGAAATAATGATACTTAATAATGTAATTCAATGTCATATTATTATAATGAAGTAATTAATAAAGTAAGTAATTCAATGTCAGGTAATATACCAACGCAATATATATTGTAAAATCAAATGAAATTGTATACCTGCAGCGTCAATAATTCCTCGTAAAGTGTACTATAGTCATACGTAAACTATTGGAAATTATTCACACATCATAGTCGGCCTATTGTAGGCATGCCTCTGATGAAAGATGATGGATGAGAGGAAATGAGATCTGGTACCTATTCTTGTTTACTTTCTATGAACACGTTTAAGATTTGAATTAGAACATTATGGTGTAATGGGTGTACATTATTATGTAATTGGTGTAAGAATGATGTTAATTTCTCTAAACATCTCTCAAGTTAATATACCACGGACTTAATACGAATATAATTACAGGATTAAACGAACTAACCTGAAGTGAAGTTCTATCCTGATTATATGAAGTATTCAGTCCGTGGTAGGTAGTTCCCTCCCTCCCAAATATTATCATGATAAGTACATGTTAATTTTTTCCCTATTGTTTTCTTGATTTAGCTCTAAACTTAATGACTTTGACATCTGTAGTGTTGACAAGTGCTGTTTATTTTTTTTATCTAGGGGCTATGAAAATCGCGACGTTTAGGCAATGGTAACTCTTGCTCTCTCAAGTTAATATACCACGGACTGAATACTTCATATAATCAGGATAGAACTTCACTTCCTTCGAAGCAATTAGCAATGACCCTCCCTGTTATGTTACATATATTACCCTACCCAAAAAAAAAAAAGAGAGTAAGTATTATACACTGCAAAACAGAATGAGAGCGTCTTGGGACTGGAACTGGGTGGTAACGAGGGTAGTGTTGCCAATTCATTTTATTAATTTACCCTCTTAAATATCCGTGTAAGCGTGTAGCGTGGGATGCCAGCTACAAATAGTAAACCTAATTGCTTCGAAGGAAGTCGGTCATATAATTGTGATCGAACTTCACTTACAGGTAAGTTCGTTTAATCACTAATTATAATCAGGTTTAGTTTCACCATTCGTATACACAAGTGACAATTTAATGCCCAGATCCAGTGATCTGCTTCCTTTAATGTAATGAACACATGTCAATTTAATGACCAGATAATTTTATCTGCTGTAACTTTATTTAATAATCAGGTTTAGTTTCACCATTCGTATACACAAGTGACAATTTAATGCCCAGATCCAGTGGTCTGCTTCTTTTAATGTAATGAACACATGTCAATTTAATCACCAGATAATTTTATCTGCTGTAACCCAGTGACAATTTAATGTCCAGATTCAGTGATCTGCTTTTTAAAATGAAATTAACTATACATGTCAATTTAATGACCAGATAATTGTATCTGCTGTAACTTATTTAGTCAGGTTTAATCTCACCATTCATATACCAGAGTGACAATTTAATATCCAGAGTTAGTGATCTGCTTTTTTTAAAATGTAATTAACTGTACATGTAAATTCAGTGACCAGATATCTGTAACTCGAGTGACAATTTAACGTCCAGATTCAATAATCTGCTCAGTTCAATCTAAAGAACGTACTATTGTTAAACTAATTCATTAGGTGGCAACATACTTCAAAAAATATTTTTAAGAGTCTGTAGTCATATTATGACTTGTAAATAGTCGTGACTAAACCCTGGCCTTCCTAAAGACTTATTTACGCACTTGCAACCAGGGCTGCTACCGCGAACCACAAACGAAGTTTTCCCTCTCTGTTGCACTTGCAAGTTTGCACATAAGTGAGACAGAGAGGGAAAACTTCGTTTGTGGTTCGCGGTAGCCCCTCAGGTTACATCATAAAACAATTTAATGTCGGGACACATTCGAACAAAGGGAGAACCAATGGTATATGTATTCATATAACGCGTTTGTTTAAATAATAACTAACAATGTTACCGCATAGAAATATCTCAAATCTAAAGGTAAGTACGCGCTGACAAATTAGGTATGTACCTATCCGCATGTAGGTAGCTATCAAGTAACTTTTATTTATAATAAAAACTCACGAGTACTACAGGTATGTACATGAGCAAATTCGTACGCCGGGGTACCTTTGTTTTTTCAGTTTTGTTCAGGGCTTACCATTATTTAGTCCTTTAACTGCCCATACTAGGTTACTTGTAGGAACAAACCTTCGTATATTTAAATATTAGCTTTTGTTCCCAATTTATTATAATGGTTAATTACTACTTCATTTCTTTACATGGGCACCACCCCTACAAGTTGCACGGCATATACGAGTACCTACGTGGAACATAAACAGTGTAAGACATACATTTTGGACATGTTTCTTAATCAATTGACAACAATTGTGTATTTTACGCACTTCCTATATCACCGGAATATTTTTCACCGGAAAATTTGTTAGGCCACAATATCTAGTAATATCATTAGGTATTTACCCATAATTATTTACTATTAGATCAACCAGACCGTGATATATGCCAACTAGATGTACATGTGGAAATATGTGTATATGGAACTGCATATTCACTGGTGGTTTGGTCAATTAGACCGTAGTTGTACACATGGAAACATATGCTCATACTCATATTCATTTTTTTTTTTTTCACTATGGGAATATTGCATGCATGGTATAGAGATGATTATTACGTCAGTTCCATTTAATTTAGTTCGTACAATATTTATTAGGAAACAATATTTATTACAATATTTAAATGGCCATAACGCGTGTTACAAACGCGCTCGATTGTTTTTCAACACCGCAGAATTCAAGTCATCTAATTGCCAATTGAATAGCCCACCTATAGTAGGTCGCTAAACATATACAGGATAAAAATGTTATCACATTATCAATCAAATGACCAGTGCGTACACCACTGATAGGTAAATAACTTTACTAGTCTTGTCGATTAAATGATCAGGTAAGCTGCTAAGTTGACAAATAATTTTCCTGCTTTAGCCATACAGTTTCGTCACATATATAAAATACGCATAAATGGCATATACTAAAGTATTCCGCCTCACTTAATTTTAGGTCCGCATAAACAGGTCCGTACAGTACCTAAATGATGCAACCGTAAATTATTTTGTCGTAAATTATTGTTACAACCCATTTGCTTTTGGTACTATTAAGAAAAATACTGACTTACGGCAAATAACACGATTTATTTCCTTGGTGTACTTCTACAGACTCAACTTAATGCTAGCGCTCGTAACAAAATGCGCTCTCTGCCCAGACATCGGCTTTTTGTTCTCGTATCCCCACCCAAAAAGGGTAGGGAGTCAAGATCAAACGTCCGAGCTGGTATTACAATATTATTGCTTACCCTCATATTTAAACAAATTATTTACAAATTGCTCTACATTTTACAAAATCATCACAATCGGCCATCCGATAACGTGCTGCCTCTGGCGCACATATTCTAAAAAGAGGTATCTGGTTTATTCTAATTTCAAATAATGAAATGGCAGTGTCTTGCAACAATTTAAACAATACAGAGACAGTTAACACGTCGTACCTAATCAAACGTGAATGAATTAAGTTCAGGCATAATATCCATACCAACAACATTAAATATGATGGCTATTTCACAATCCTTTCTTGAATAGTAGTAGCAATATCTGTCTTTAGATTTTAAAAATGATATATTTAAATCCAGAGTATAGAAACAATGCAACACAGACTAAATGGAAGAACTACCAAATATTGAATAAATGGAATACAAATGTTAATGAATATTGTATGAATACAGAAATCATAAAACCTAGAAACAAATTAACAATAATCGCTACACTTGACTCTAACAATATCTAAAAACTAAACATCATACCTAATCAAGTAAGGCGTCGTTAATATTCAAATGAGGATAACTAAATGATGAGGTTAGCTGGAAGAGATCCCTCATAGGGATAAGTTCGCCTTTGTACTCTAATCTTATGTGACATGTATATTGTTTTAACCTGTTATTGTGTACAATAAAGTGCTTACATACATACATACATAAATGAATTACTAAATCAACATTAGTATACTGGATCACATATATTCCAGTAAGTCTCATTTTTTTATCGCTTTTATCAAGGTTAACTCTAGTAGCACACTTGTTTTGACATCTGAATATCTATTGTTAAGGACAGTCTTCGGCAATCGATGGTCGGGAATGTAATAGAATTATATAGAAAACGATACTTCACAACCTTAAAAAAAATCACATAGCTAGCCAATGAATGACACTTACTTAGAAAAGTCAAATTTAAGATAATGCTTATGGACAAGTGTAAAAAAAAATGGGAAAATCACTGAAAACGTGCAAATCGCACTCCCGTATTGTAACAACTGAGCCGTAAATATTAGGAATTATACAATGAATTTTATTAAATAATAAACTTAAAACAATAAAGAATTACCTCCAATAATAATTTTTTAACAAATGTATTCTTATTTTGTGTAAAAAAATCACAAACTTGCCCAATTTTTCGCCCGAAATCTCCATACAAAATACTATGAAACGGCGCGCTCCCTACAAATACGAGTGCGAGCGAACGCGGCGATCAGTCCAAAGAGTATAATAAGTATCAGTCGGCCACGCACTTCCGAAGTGGGAGCATGTCGCTTTGCGCCGCAACCGTTCATCGAGACCGATACGTGTATTCACACAAGATCTGTGCACAGTGGTTCTAGCAAGTTAAAGTTAGGATTACGTTTGATTATATGGATTTGCGTAGTTAGCATAAAACAGCGTGTGATGTATAATGAGCCAGAGCAACAAGGAACTGTATTATATAGCAATTAGTTCATTTTCGAGTAAAAAGGTATAATCTAAATATATAAAAGAAAAAACTGACTGACTGACATATCAACGCACAGCCCAAACCGCTGGTTCTAGAGATTCCAAATTTGGCACGTAGGTTCTTTATAAGGTCTAGGGGTGCACTAAGAAAGGATTTTTCAAAATTCACCCCCTAAAGGGGTGAAACGGGGGTCCAAAGTTTGTATGAAAAACCGTATTTATTAAAGTAGGAGACATGAAATTTTGTATATAGAGTCTGTGTTTAAATGTATTAATGGCGTATTTCAGCGTTTTTCTAAATTGCTCCACTAAAGGGGTGAAAAGGGGGTTCAGTTTGTACGGGGAGAAAATCTTTTTTAAAGTGAGATATTTGAAACTTCGTATAAAGACTCTCTGTTTAAATACAACAAAACATATATAAGCGTCTTTCGAAATTGCTCCCCTAAAAGGGTGAAAAGGGGGTTTCAAGTATGTACGGGGAGCAAATCTTTTTTGAAGTGTGAGATTTAAAACTTCGTTCATAAATTCTATGTTTAAATACAACAAAACATATTTAAGCCTTTTCGAAATTGCTCCCCTAAAGGGGTCAAAAGGGGGTTCCAAGTTTGTACGGAGAGCAAATCTTTTTTGAAGTGAGAGATTTAAAACTTCGTACATAGACTATGTTTAAATACAACAAAACATATTTAAGCGTTTTTTGAAATTGCTCCTCTAAAGGGTTCAAAAGGGGGTTCCAAGTTTGTACGGAGACCAAATCTTTTTTGAAGTGAAAGATTTATATCTTCGTATATACTCTTTGTTTAAATACAACAAAACATCTTTCAGCGTTTTTCGGAATTGCTCCCTTTAAGGGGTGAAAAGAGGGTTCCAAATTTGAGCGGGGAGCAAATTTTTCCTTTTCTTAAAAATCGATATGGGTGTCATTTTCGAGATTCCTCGGAGTGCCGATTACGAAAATGACATCAATTTTCAAATCCAAGATGGCGGACATTTATTTTTCTTAAAAATCAATATGGGTGTCATTTTCGAAGTTCCTCTGGGTGCCGATTACGAAAATGACATTCATTTTCAAATTAAAGATGGCGGACATTTATTTTTCTTAAAAATCAATATGGGTGTCATCTTCGAGGTTCCCTTCGGGGTGCAAATTACAAAAATGACATCCATTTTCAAATCCAAGATGGCGGACATTTATTTTTCTTAAAAATCAATATGGGTGTCATTTTCGAGGTTCCTCTGGGTGCCGATTACGAAAATGACACTCATTTTCAGATCAAAGATGGCGGATATTTATTTTTATAAAAATCGATATGGGTGTCGTCTTCGAGGTTCCTCGTGGTGCCGATTACGAAAATGACACTCATTTTCAGATCAAAGATGGCGGATATTTATTTTTCTTAAAAATCAATATGGGTGTCATCTTCGAGGTTCCTCGGGGTGCAGATTACAAAAATAACATCCATTTTCAAATCCAAGATGGCGGATATTTATTTTTTTTTAAATCGATATGGGTGTCGTCTTCGAGGTTTGTCGTGGTGTCGATTACGAAAATGACATCCAATACTAAAATAACATATCTGCATGCAGGTCAAACTGAGAACCTCCTTTTTTGTAGGTGGTTAAAAATTACTCTTAGTACGCGGGCGAAGCCGCGGGAAAAAGCGTTGAAACTTTGTATAGAGACTCTCTGTTTAAATACATTAATGGCGTATTTCAGCGTTTTTCTAAATTGTTCCCCTAAAGGGGTGGAAAAGGGGTTCCAAGTTTGTACGGGGAGCAAATATTTTTTGAAGTGAGAGATTTAAAACTTCGTATATAGACTTTCTGTTGAAATACAACAAAAAATTACTCGGCATTTTTCGAAATTTCCCCCCTAAAGGTATGAAAAGGTGGTTCCATGTGGTGTTTATACGGGGAGCACACCTTTTTTGAAGTGAGAGATTTAAAACTTCAGTAATCAGTAATCAGTCGTTTATTTGCTAAAACATGGTACAACAAATAGGTCATAATCTAAAATATAAGGAACTACATGTTTGGTCACAAGGACATGCAAATATTTAAGGTATGTCATGTGTATCGCATGCATAACTTATAAACTAAAAAACAATGTCATTTAAATACTCTTGAATGGAATAATAGGCCTTAGATGCTAAAAAATTAAATAACGCAGTTTTAAATTCTTTTCCACTTTCCAGTTTTAAAATCTTCACTGGTAGTTTAAAAAAGCGGTTTTGGAGGACTTATAATTTATTTTTTCCTGGTGTCTTAGGCTATTAAGTCGAGTAAATTGATTAATGTTATGTTTTACGTACATTGATATTTCGAACACATACAGCCAAGATAGAGTCAATATTTTATGTTTTATGAAAAGCGGCTTGCATGAATCAACTGGTTTAATACCAAATACAGATCTTAAACATTTCTTCTGACTCTTGAACACCATTTCACGATCTGTAGCATTACCCCAAAACATTACACCGTATCTTAAATTCGTATATATTATAGACTCTGTTAAAATACAACACCATATTACAGCGTTTTTTGAAATTTCTTCCCTAAAGGGGTAAAAAGGGGATCTAAATTTGTACGGGAAGCAAATCTTTTTGAAATGAGAGATTTAAAACTTCGTATATGGACTCTGTTTAAATACAACAAAACACGATTCAGCGTTTTTCGGAATTGCTCCCCTAAAGGGGTGAAAAAGGGGTTTCAAGTTTGTGCGGGGAGCAATAATATGGGTGTCATATTCGAGGTTCTTCGGGGTGCCGATTACGAAAATGGCATGCATTTTCAAATCCAAGATGGCGGACATTTCTTTTTCTTAAAAATCGATATGGGTGTCATTTTTGATGTTCCTCGAGGTGCCGATTACGAAAATGACAACCATTTTCAAATATGATGACGTTTTATGATGGATATACGGTCATTTTTTTTTCCTAAAAATCGATATTGGTGTCATCTCCAAGGTTCCTCGGGGTGCGGATTACGAAAATGACATGCATTTTCAAATTCAAGATGGCGGACATTTATTTTTCTTATAAATCGATATGGTTGTCATCTTCGAGGTTCCTCGGGGTGTCAACTATGAAAATGACATCCATTTTCAAATCCAAGATGGCGGAAATTAATTTATCTTAAAAATTTATATAGGTACGTGTCGTCTTTATGGTTCCACGGGGTGCCGATTACGGAAATGACATCCATACGTATCTACATACATACATACAAACATACGGATCAATCTGAGAACCTCCTTTTTTGTAGACGGTTAAAAATTACTTTTATTACGCGGGCGAAGCCGCGGGTAAAAGCTAGTAGATACATATAAATAAATCTTATTTGCATAAAATGAGTAGTTAGGTACACTGTGATATCAGTATTGACATCATACTTCATACTAATAGGGTACCTATGATAATTTATCAAACAAAACGATTTATGTTTCCTTTTTGTTTTATAAATGCAAGAGAAAATTGTCTAGGTGACCGGTGATAGTTGAACTTATTATACCTACTATAACTTATTGTAAAGGCGCCAGTTTGGATGATTATTCTTTTACGCTTTAACGGCTAAACAGATACAAATTTTGGTATAAAAATAAAATAGGTACATATAATCTGGAATCGAATTGGAAAATAGACTATTCCCACCTGATTCTCATGGGAAAACGTGTCCACGTAAACAAAGTCTTGGGCAGCAGTTAGTGGGCATTTTCGTTAAGGTAAACACATTTGACATAACAATTTAAATATTTGGTTACAAAATCCAAAGTTACAATTTAGTTGTCGAGTCAAAGTCGGACAAACCACTATGCGTACGTACTTGTGTGCGTGTGCGGCGCGCGAGCCTCGATCGTTGTGTGAGTAGCGCTAAAAACCTAAACTTTGCGCGGCGCGGCTTCGAAGCCGACCCTTAATACTGGTACAACGCTCGCTCAGGCACCCCGCAAGCCAGTAGGTCGTCAGTACGGCGCGCGCGCAGGCCGCGCCGCACCGCCACCAGCACGCCGCCACCGCGCGCCGCCGCCGCGCGCCGCCACCGTCGCCGTCGCCGGTCAATCCCGACGATACACTACATAATTATGGTAGAAAAAATCCGCATCGCTAGTCATCCGTGAGCCAGGTTTCGGTTAAGCAAATAACATCATAATCCGACAAAAGTACATTCGCTAGAAAAAAATGAGATTTAGTTCTAAGTCCATGCACGTTCCGATAGTAAATACTCAAGTTATTAATGCTAAGCATTAGTGGGTGTACTAAGAAATATGGAAATAAGATTGTAGTGTTGCTCAAAGTATGCCGAAAATGAAAAGCGACCATTAAGTTTCAAAAAGTACATAGGAGCTACTAATAACGAAGATGAAATGAGTATATATAACCTTATTACATGAAATACGGGGCAATATAAGTAAGGCATGGAATATAAGAGAGATGAATAAAAATGACATTTAACTTCAACACAATTGGATATTTAAGTAACAATCTTGACACAGTTTAATTATAAATAACAGTCACTTAAGTTTTAACAGGTCGGATTCATTGACGATACATATAACCCTCTGTTGGCGACATCTACCGCTGCATCACGTTACGTCACTAACCGTCCAGTGGCGCCATCGGTGATCTGCTGGAGTACTACAAATACCTACAGGCTGTCTGGCCGGGGGTGGCTTCGAGAACTGATAAAAGGCACAGGCACCGGGCAGCGCGCTCTCTTCTGTTCCAGACACTGGAGTAGTAACCGCTTGCAGGCATTGTTCGGTATCGTTCCAAGTAGGGTAATTAGTTGCTTACCATGATCGCTGATTAAGATTATATCTTTAATAGCTTTATTCGCATTTAGTCTATACATATTTCTGAAGTAAGGCTACGTTGCGTGATTGTGTGATAATCTTTAATGAATAAAGGTAATAAATAAAAGTTAATATTCTATGTTCTTATGTTTTATTTTCATTCTAGATAATCGTCCAATGTAGGTTAACATCAGAAGTGTTGCAAGATGGGGAAACATAAGCGTTCACGTTTGCCTTCGCCCTCATCGTCCTCATCAGCAAGGACACCGTCTCCGCCTCCTCCAAGAAAGAAGAAGAGGGTACGCAAACAAGACGATGGAGAATTTGTGAGTACATCCAATCCGATTTCACTTAACAGTATAATACCTGAGTTCGACCCAATTAAGGACAATGTGGCGCAGCTGTGGGGCGTGGCTAAATATAATAGAATCGTTAACTTGTACGTTTGCATGGAGGGATAGAATGACGCGTTATCAGGCTCTGAATAAACTTAAAGGATCTGCTAAAGTCTGGTACGATTCCCTGTTGCGGACTAGTTGTAAATGGACAACTTGGGATTGGCATACGTGGCGTGGTAAAATCTCGACAACATTCCAGATTAAACGAAATATGTTTGAGTGTTTGAAAGAAATAATCGAACGTAAACCTACTGAAGATCAATCTCTTTATGATTTTTTCTTTGAACAAAAATGCAAAATAGACAGGTTGTCATTGAATTTCACGGAAAGCGATATCGTATCTATAATTTTAGGTAATATGCGTGATAGTACTTTGAGTAATTCGATAGAAGCGGGTAATTTCAACACGTGCGATAGCTTGGCCAGTTTTTTGCATAGTCGCAGGTACAAAAGTAAATCGGGCACTAAACAAACGCTACCCTCGCATAGTAAACAAACGGACATTCGGAATAAATCTGTTTCACCTCATTCAAGCATAAGTCAAACGGCTTTGTCTTCTGTGGAACAAATCTCAGATTCAGTAAAGACCGGGCAGCCTCAAAACCGCGTTAAATGTTTCTGTTGTGATAAAAGAAGTCAGTGTGATGTTAAATGCAAATTTTGCGGTAAGAAAAGCCACACCGAAGCAGTCTGCTTTAGTAAAAAGAATCAGAAAATTGCAAAACAGGAGACAAAGTTTATTAGTAGTATCGAGTCGAAAAGTAGATTCATCATAAAGGTGTTGATTAATAACGAAGTTGAACATGAGGCTTTTATTGACACAGGAAGTAGTTGTTGCCTTATTAGCCAAACGTTAGTCAATAAATATGCACTAACGACTTGCCCGCCGAGTACACCAGTAACACTGCATGGATTTTCGAAAGATAATTGTAAAATTATGTTCAATAGTATAACCGTATCTTTAAAATTAGATGCCGTCAATTTGGAGAACGTGGAAATGTATGTAATAGAAGAAATATCTGGTTGTAATATTTTGATCGCTCGTAATGTGACTGAACGACAAGCTATTATGTATTCACGTATTGGAGATGTTTTGACATTTAATTATCAAAAATCTTTTGAACATTTTTGTAGCGCTGTAAGCGAGATTAAAATAGATACTGATTCCCATCACAACGAATTAGTGCAATTATTTCACAGGTATAGTGATTGTGTCGCAAGTACGTAGCATCAAATATTTAGGTGAAGTTGATAACCACGAAATGGTCATCGAATAAAAAGACACGAAACCTGTTCAATTTAGACCATATAGGAATTCACATGTCGATAGGAAAATTATTCGCGAAATGATTGACGAATTACTAGAAAGCGGGATAATTCGAGAAAGCAATTCCGCCTATGCTAGCCCCGTATTGTTAGTGGACAAGAAAAACGGTGAAAAGAGGTTACGCGTAGACTATAGGGCTCTTAACAAAATAACCGTTAAGAACAAATACCCTATGCCCAGAATTGAAGAACTTATAGACAGATTACAAGGTTGTAAATATTTTACCAGCTTAGACCTTAAAAGTGGTTATTACCAAATGTAATATATAATTATTTTTAGCTTTGGAAAGACGCCTTCGGTTACGACAATCGTTTAAAACTGTGTCTCAAACAGACTTGTGTTGTCAGTGTTGCCTGCATACTAGATTGGGTTTCCACTCGACTCGAGAATAAAACTATCTCGGCATTAATAAATCGTAGTCTTTTGATAACCTGTCGAAATTTGGTCTTATTTTGTCGTTACAGGTTCCAACATAATTTATTTGTTTCAGAATCATACTCGACAACGCTTGACGTGTGGGTTGTGATTGAGATAATTCAGAGCTGGCAGTTTTGGGGACACTCTGGTTCCGGATTGCAAGAAACAAAATGTCGGCAGAGTGATCTCCGTAGTAAAATTAATTAATTTAATTTCCAGTACGTATATTCTTCGTAAATCGTCTTAGAATCTTGCTCGTTGCCCCCGAGTAACGGTATTCATTATTATTGCAGGCCGGCGGTACGCTGGAATTCATAAAATAGGTGTTCGAGAACACACATGGCGGGCAGGCCATGATAACCTGCGTTTTCTGGTAAGCCGCGGTTGATTCTAAGCGATTGCCCTTTGTTATCGAGGAGATTACTTGTGTAACGATGCCTTAGCGTGAAAGTGATATTATAGTGCGCTTGTATTGTTGTATTTCAGCTAACCCCGATTGACGATTACGTAACATACCGCTACCGTGTCTGTTGCATCACGATGCTGCTAGCTGGAGTGGACATTTGTCAAGTTCCGGAGTCCGGCAGGACAATTATCCTCCAATAGGTAAGCCCTCAATCCTATCGTAGGACTTACGAAGTGATTATAACCTTTTTTTTTTACGTGGGGAAATGCTTTTACGCATTCCGCCTGGCTTGGGAGGCCAGGACGGATATGTCGGACTCCCGGCAATCGCCCGGACTATCGACTAAAACCCCCACGGTTTTCCAGCTCGTCACCATATTGCCGGGACACGGGGACGTACTTGCACTCTTCCGCGACCCGGCAGTGACTGGCCTGTTTGAGGCCCCGGCCTGTTGGGCAGCTGGGCAAGGTATTAAGCCCATCCTGCTACGTCATGAGTGTGGCGCGCGGGAAAACAAACGCCACGCCATCTCGGGCCAGTTAGATTGCGGCCAGCAGACTTCCCCAAGTCTACCGACCCTGGCCACAGTTAAGGGGGTAGATGGCGATCATAGGCTCGCCGCCTACGCCCGATTCGCCGTCGGCGGCCGGGATCGTTGGAAGTTGCCTCCCTCTGTCTCTCGGCCGCCTCTTTTCTTTCAATTACAGTCTCGCAGAAGGCGAGGACCGCTTGCCATGCCCTATCATTGCCCACCATATTGTGGACTACGGTGGACAACGAGAGGTCATGACCTATAGTTGCGCATAGTGTTCGGCGTTCCTCCTCCCAGGCTGAACACTCCTCCAGTGTGTGCTGGCCCGTCTCCTCCAGGCAGCTGTCGCAGTGGTGGCACTCGGCGGTCGGCTCTCGGCCTATGCGATGAAGGTACCTCCCGAAGCAACCGTGCTCCGAGAGGACCTGAGTTAGCCGGAATGTCATCGCGCCATGGTGCCGGTGCAGCCACTGCTTCAAGACAGGCCGAACTGCTTGGATAGTCCTAAGGTCCGCACTAGGCTGTGCCAGCCTCTCCATCCACACATCCACCATTTCAAGGTGTGCAGATTCCCTGCGTGCCTCTACCTCCCTCGGTGCTGGAGAGTCGCCTCGCCCATGCGCCTCCTTACGCCAGCGATATACCGACGCAAGGGCCCTCGCGTCCAGGTCCCAAGGAAGCGACCCAGCCAGCACGCATGCTGCCTCGTTGGAGATAGTGCGGTATCCCCGTATGAGCCTGGTGGCCATCACGCGCTGTGGTCTGCGCAGCAGGGTGCCTTCCTCGCTCCGCAGGGAGTCCGCCCACACGGGAGCTCCGTAGAGGGCCATCGATCTAACGACCCCATTGTATAATTGCCTGCACGACGCTTTAGGCCCCCCCGTGTTTGGGAGTATACGCCCTAATGCGCCGGCAGCTTTCATTAGCTTTGGCATGAGGCTCGTAAAGTGGGGCCGGAAGCTCCACCTGCTGTTAAGTGTGAGGCCCAGATACCTCATGTTGGCTTCAATTTTAATCCTGGTCCCACCCACCACAATGTGCGCATCTGGAGGTGGCGCATTTCGGGGCCCATGGAAGCATATGGCTTCCGATTTTTGGTGCGCTACTTTCAGCCCCAACAACCGGATGCGACCGACAACGTGTGCAACGCCTGCCGTAGCCAGTATACCGGCATGGCGGTGTGTTTTTCCGCGGGCTGTCACTAACGTGTCGTCGGCGTAGCACGTCAGGTTCACACCAGGGAGATTTGCTCCGCGCAGAACGCAGTCGTATCCAATGTTCCACAGGAGTGGCCCCAAGACCGACCCCTGTGGAACTCCGCAACACATTCTGTGCCTACCCCATTCGTCCCGGCCCGGAAAAATCACATACCTCTCTGAGAGGTATGCCCCGACCATTCGCCTTAAGTACTCAGGCACACGGTGGTACCGTAGCGCCTCCATCACGCATTCCCAGGGCAGGGTGTTAAAGGCATTGGCGATGTCTAGGGATACCGCCAACACCACTTCCCTTTCTGACACCGCCGTATCCGCTAGGTCCTTGACGCGGAGGATGGCGTCAACGGTGGAGCGGCCGCCGCGGAAACCGTACTGGCACTCTGACACGTCCGGACCGATACGAGTAAGGTGCTTGATGAGGCGGTTGGCGATTATACGCTCGAAGAGCTTACCCACCTCATCAAGCAAAACAATAGGGCGATACGCAGCAGGTGAGTCCACCGGGCGCCCTTCCTTCTTAAGGAGCACAAGTTTTCCAGTTTTCCACGGCTGGGGGAAAACGGCTTCCTCAAAGCAGGCCGTGTAAAGCCTGATCAGCCTTGGCCCCAGCACGTTTGCGGCCAGTACCCAGGCACGACCGGGGATTCCATCGGGTCCGGGGGCTGTGTTCTTAGCCTTTAGCCTGAGGATCGCCGCTCCGAGTTCACCTTCTGAAACGCCAGGAACATTCTCCTCCCCGTCCGCGAGTGCCGTTGCAGGCGCCATTGCTGGCGGAGAAAAGTCTTCACTGTCCGGGAACAACGTCTTGACTACGTCCCGCAGCAGTTTGGTTCGAGGCTTCATGTCAATGGTGGCGCCCAGGGGCGGAGCTTATTGCGGACCATTTTGTATGGTCGGCCCCATGGGTCCCTGTCAAGTGTTTCCAGCATCTCCTGCTGGGAACCCTCCTTTGCCTGGCTAATAGCCACCTGGAGATCCTTCGTTCGCTGGATATATGTTGCGTAGAGTTCTGCCTCCAGTGCAGGATCCCTGCGTCTGCGCCTGCGATGGGGGCTATAAATGCGCCTTGCCGCAACGCATGACTGGCGGAGCTGATCGAGCGCGGCTGACCACCAGTGGACCTGCCGTTTTGGAGGAAGGGGTTTTACTCGGGGCATTGCTGCGTCGCAAATGTTCGTCATGGCTCCACCGAGTGCTTGCGCCTCTTCCTCCACGTCCACTGGGCCCCCAGGGACCGGATTCCAGGCCTCCACGTTAGCGGCGAGATCGAATACTTCCCGATCGAGGCGTTTGAGTGCCCAACGTGGTCCATTGCCTCTCAGAGACCGGCTTATGGAGATATTAGAATTATCCGATAGAGCGGAGACGCTGTACCGGATGTACCGGTGATCGGATAGCGTCTCCACGTCCTCGAGCACTTCCCAGCCCCGGACACGGCGCGCCAGGGCGGTACTAGCGAACGTCACGTCCACGATGGAACCGCCCTGCTGCCGCACGCAGGTATTGACCGACCCTTCATTCAACACGGCTAGACCCGCAGCAATGGCCCACTCCTCTAGTTCTCGTCCGCGCACGTCCGTTGATGGAGATCCCATGCAACAGACTTTGCATTGAAATCTCCAGCAACGAGCACATGGTTCGGTTGGCTTCGATTTAGAAGTGCACCCAGGTGCGACAGGAAGGTCTCAAATTCGGCCAGGGTCCTGTTCGGCGAGAAATAAACACCGACCACTAGGGTGCCACCAAGGACCCCGGCTACGAAACCTCTTCCTTTCTCGGTATTCGCGAAAGGTGGCGAACCAGCCGCCGATTGCGTGACTATCGCCACTAAACCGTCAAGATCCCCAGCCCAATTGTCCCTTTGGGGGATGAAGTAGGGCTCGGAAATGATAGCCACATGAGTTAACGACTCCGCCATGCTCTGGAACAGGAGGTCCTGCGCCCTAGCGGAGTGGTTTAGATTCACCTGTAAGAATGAAAGTGCCATTATTGCACCTCCATTTCTGACTCCTCCGCGGCCTCAGCTGCCACGTTGGCAGGTGGGTGGACGTTTTGCTGGGTGGCTCTGAGACCGGTGCTGTATTTCCCCTTCTTTTTGGGAGCAGCGCATGATTTGCTCCCTACAGTGTGTCCCGCCGATTTATTGGCCGCCTCACATAATGCGCAGTGTGGTGTCGCAACGCATGCAGCCGCCTTGTGGCCGGGCTGGCCACATCGGTAGCATAGGTCACTTCGGTCCTCCTGTGCTTTACACTGCGCACGGACGTGCCCCTCCTCAAGGCACCGAAAGCAGCGCATAGGCTTGGAGTCCAGCAGCTGCACCCGTCCTACTAGTAGTCGCCCGTTGTCGGACAGCTTTTTTGCTGCCATCACGGGACAACGGACCCATGCAGTTCCGAGGCCTGAGAAGTTCTGACGAATATCGCCACACTTCACCACATCAGCAGGGCAGCCACTGCTCTGTA
Organism: Epiblema foenella; assembly: GCA_963556455.1. Lineage (NCBI taxonomy): Eukaryota > Metazoa > Arthropoda > Insecta > Lepidoptera > Tortricidae > Epiblema > Epiblema foenella. The sequence goes on along the minus strand of OY747097.1, from coordinate 34,958,769 downwards.
CGATGGCGGCCTTGACATCTTCGGGGGTGACTGAGTCATCCAGACCCGAGATACGCATCTCTGCGCATTTTGTGGGTCTTGAGACCTCGACGACACCGCTGCTTAGCGCCTCTCTCAACTTATTCGCTAGGGCATCCGCTTTCTCGCCACTTGTTGCCCCGGGTACCTCGATAATGGTCGCTCCAGTGACCGCCCGTTTAAACCGTACACCCTCGATCTGGAGATCCTTGAGATCGATCTTCGATCGTGCCTCCTTTATTATTTCGCAGTAGGTCGGCTGCCCTTCTCCTAGCTTCAGCGTTAGAACGACGGCCGCTGAGCGTGGAGTCCGCAGTTTTCGGGTCTGCTTGGCCTTGGGCTGGGTCGCTTGCGTTTTCATCGCCGCCTTTTTTGCCTTTTTACGCCCACCAGCCACAACAGTCCAGGCTCGGTCCATCGACGCGGGCGCTGACGGCAGTGGCTGGGAAGCTGGCGTCACAGGTGGAAGAGCCGCCACAGTTTCAACCCCTGAGCGGGTCAACGTCTTTTTCCCCCCTTTCTGTTTTTTTTCTTTCCCTTTCGGGGTTCCTCTGTAAGATTCGGGGGACTTCTTTTTCTAGCCAGGACGGGAGCCGGCATGGGAGCCGGAGCAGCCCCCTGGCTCTGTGAAGGTACCTGCTCGTCTTGTCGCTTATTAACAGCATTCGGCACTTCACAGTTCCGATCACTGGCCAGCGCTGGCCGCAGATTTTTGGCCGGAAGAAGCCTTTGCTCCTTCTCCAGGGCCTCGAAGCGCGCGTTGACCATGTTGCCAATCTGTATCATGATGCTCCGTTTGAAATTTTCTGCATCGTGGTGGGGTTGTGCTTCAGCTACCATCTGGGAGGAAGCAGGCGTTTGCCTGGACCTCTCGAGGTTCTCCTTGATTTGAGCCAGCTCTTGGCGTAAGCTGGCCACTTCGCTTTGGAGCTTCTCGTTGGCCGCCTGGAGTAGCCGGGTTTCCTCCGAAACAGTGCGGGCACATAGGTTGTCAAACAGTTCTGGGATGACAACGGCCACATTTTTGAGTGCGCGCACGTAGGTACCTTGCAAGTGACCCGACTTAGTGGCCACTTTGGTGATGACTCCCACCTGGTCCACCACGGTCTTTCTTATCTCTGCAACAGTTTTGTAGAGCGTCATGGCTTCGCTTGCCGACGACGATTCGGATAGGCGGGAAATCCGGGTACGCTCTGCCGTCGCAAGGTTCCTGGCAATTTCCTCTTCTGCCTCTAAAAGGAGAGCCTCCTTTTTCGCTTCGTTGAGCGCCCGTTTGGCCGCTGCAAGGCCCACATACTCTCCAGTAGTTTGTGGGCGACCCCTCTGTTTTTTAAAAGCCGAGGCCTTCGTAGCAGATTTTGGTGATGGTAGTGGCAGCTCTTCGTCACCGCTCGCCTCCTGCTCCAGACAAAGGCGTTTTGGGCCATTGTCCCGCCAGAAGCGGGTTTTTCCGCCCCGGGCCGACGATCCCGAGTTACCCTGCTGTCCGATTTGTTCTAAACCCTCGTCCACTGAACGAGATCGTGGAACGGTTGAAGAGCAACAACTCATGGCCGAGTCCGACTCGGCCGACCCACCTCTATTCTCATTATCGAAGCCTGACTCGGAGCGCACAGTTATTAGGCTCTCGGTGTCAGACTCGTCATCGGCCTTTTTTCCCTTCTCGTTTTCATCTCCTTTTTCTGGCAACTTGGGAGTCGTTGACCTGACCCGAGACCTAGGCCTGAGTACCATGCGGTCGACCATGACCACCGGTGTGTGCGTGTTAGCCCGCTCCTCCGAATATTGGCCCTGAGAAGGGCCGTTTGGGTTTTCACCCTGAGAATCGCCTGCCGGCGTTGGCGGCGGCGTCGGCCCGCCACCCCTAAGCCGTAAAACTTCCGCTTCACCTGCGCAATCGGTATCCGGTATACAAAATCCATTGTCGTTATAACATAGGCCAGCAGCTCGCTGACCTACGAAGCAGTTTTTGCCCCCTCCGTATACGATGGGGCAGCCACCCGCAGAAGCGGATGGACGGGATTGGAGACCCGCCCGGAGAATATGAAAACTGCTTGCGTACATTTTGGTTTACTCGATGACTCCACATCGTCGTCTCTTTTTTCGGGGGTGAGCTCCCCCGCACGCTAGGCACTGGACTCCCTCCAGCCATTCATCCCATCGGCACGATCCGCTCACCTTGGGATTGGGGTAATTTATTATAGTGGTTTTCTTCCACGCAGCACTACTCTCAGTGAGCAGCACCCCCGGCCCGCTCAGTGCGGGTTACGGGTTGCCCGACGGGGAGCCGAAACTCACCCAGCAGCCGTACGACTGCCAGACCTGCCGCGCCGTAAGCCTTGAAGGCCTACCATCCCGCGTCGCCCAAAGACGGCCACTGGCCCTGGCCCCGATCCTCTTGGTCGAATTTCTCGACCAACCCTCATCTCCTTCGCCCTCTGCTCATCAGAGGACGTGGAGAGAGCAAGCCCACCTCGGCCACTGTGGGCCATTCCCCATCCCCCCCGGTGTCGGGTTATTGGTAGCACCGGTAAGCGATCCCCGGACAGGATCACTTACCGTTGCCTCCAGGGCGCACCAGCCAAGACCCTTCCCTTCCCTGCGGATCCGCGAGGATCCAGAGGGATTGGAAGAGCCCGGACATACGTGGAGGTTACCCGACCTAGCGCCCCAAGTGATTATAACCTTAATTTGACCCCATTCAACCCAGCCTACTGCCCTTGGGATATGATTGACGATTCAATCGAACGCGGCGTCAGTTCGAGTCCTCCTCTCTCTGAACTGGCCCGGCTCTCAACTATTCCCAAAGCGCTGACCCTTAAGTTTCCGCTGGTAGGGATGGACCGCCTCTGATTTATGTATTTACTCGAACTGTGCCCTTACAGGAGGTGTCTGGTCACGGCCTACAGTGGGCCGATCCCCTCAGAGCAGCAAGCGACAGGCTGGCTGCAACGGAGCGTTCCCGGATAAACTGAGCTAAGCCCGATCCGATTAATATTTGGAGATTTAAGCGGCCGGCGGTTCGGTTAATGCGGTTAACCCTTAGATTAAGCCAAGACCGAATATTTACCCTCCAAGCCCTAGCGAGCCGACAGGCTTAGGCTTTTAGATAATACCTTCATTTAGCACTAAGTAAAACTGTAATACTTATTAGGCATGTCGGAATAAACGGATGTCTAGATTTCTGTTGTTTGTATTTGCCACTACGCTGGTTACTATCGATATAGACAGCTTATCCAACTACTTTTAACATTACACAAATCAAAATGAGTAGCGATTCAATAAATAAAAGCGCTTTTATAACTGAGGAGGGCCACTATGAGTTCCTAAAACTCCCATTTGGCTTATGTAATGGACCTCCTTGTTTCGAACAGATGATGAATAAAGTATTAAGCAATCTACGTTTTGCGATAATAATATATTTAGACGATGTCTTGCTAATAAGTGAAACCCCAGAAGAGAATTTAGCTTTGCTAGAACGTGTCCTAAAAATATTCAAAGAGCATAAACTAAAACTAAATCTAAAAAAATGTAATTTCCTTAAAACCGAAATAGAATTTTTGGGATATAAAGTACAATATAACAATGTAAAGCCTAATGATAATAAGATAATGACAGTTAAAAATTTTCCACAGCCAAAAAGTATTCATCAATTGCGCCAATTTCTAGGACTCATTAGTTATTTTCGCAAATTTATTAAAAATTGTGCCCTTTTATCTAGCCCCCTCACAAAATTGTTAAAAAGGATAGTACTTGGTCCTGGACAAGTAGTCAACATCAGGCTTTCGAAACTTTAAAAAGTGCATTGTCATCGAACAATGTACTAACCATTTACGATCCAAATAAGGAATGTATACTTTATACGGATGCTAGCAGGGACGGAATTGCAGGAATATCAATGCAAATGACTGACGAAGGAGAAAAACCGGTACACTATTATAGCTGTCAAACTTCAGATGACAAAAAAAAGTTTCATTCATTTGAGTTAGAATATCTAGCCATTGTTGCGTCTTTACAGAAATTTAGACCATATTTATTAGGATCTCCGTTTAAAATTGTAACTGATTGCAATGCTGTTCGTTTTGCAATAACGAAGGAGATCGTTCCACGGATTGCACGCTGGATACTTTCGACTCAAGAGTTTACTTTTGATACATTCCATAGGAATGGTCACAGAATGCAGCATGTTGATGCGCTTAGCCGCAATCCCGTGCAGTCTGGGGAACGATCCGAGTCAGAGTTGATTTTGTCGATTACTGAGGCCGACTGGCTGTTGTCAGTACAACTACAAGACCCCGAAATAGTTAAAATAAAAAACATTCTTGAATCAGGAGAGGCTGACACGAATAAAAATATTTTTATCAATTACGAGCTCTTAAATGGAAAAGTGTACAAGCGAACAGATCAAGGCCGTCGTTGGGTCGTTCCTCAACAGTGTATTTGGCAAATTATTAAACATAACCACGACGACCTCGGTCATTTTGCCGTAGATAAAATTGTAGAACGAAATAAAGATAAATATTGGTTCTCCAAAATTCGACGCACCGTAAAGAAATATATTAGTAATTCCCTATATTGTATATATAATAAAAACAAATCAGGCCAGAAAGAGGGTAAATTGCACCCATTACCAAAGTACGCTAGACCATATTACACACTACATTTGGATCACGCGAGACCTTTCGTTAAAAGTACAGAAAATAATAAATACTTATTGGTAATGGTAGGCTCTTTTACGAAATTTGTTTTTATCTTTGCGGTTCCTAACACTGAGAGCGTCAATGCTATTAATGAATTGGATAACCTTTAAAAAATCTTTGGGTACCCAAAGAGACTAATTACAGATGCAGGGTCTTGTTTCACATCGCATTGTTTTAAACAATATTGTAATAGTAAGAACATAAGATTACATACGATAGCTACCGGTATGCCACGCTCTAATGGTCAAGCAGAACGGTTTGTCAAGACCATTTTAGAAACCATGAGAGCCATGGGTGCTGATTTGTCTGATGAAAATTGGGACAAATGTGTAAAACCGTTGCAACAGGGCTTAAATAGCACTATTCAAAAAAACTATAAGAGCGGTGCCCAGTGAAGTTTTTTTCGGGTATCGGCTACGTACCGATGCAGATGCGTTAGCACCCGATAATGAGCCTGAGGTAGACGTGACTAAGTTACGAAAAGTTGTTGACGAGAATATTGAGTCTAGCTCCATGCACCAAAAACAAAGATTCGATAAAACACGCAAAAAGGCTAGGCAATACCATGAAGGTGACTTAGTCCTTATCAAAATACAAAGTCAATCCAACGATGGTCAAAGTACGAAGTTACTACCAACTTTTAAAGGACCGTTTCAAGTGGTCAGGGTCTTGGGAAAAGATAGGTATCAGGTGGAAGATGTCAGAGGCGCTGAACGTAGTAGTAAGCGTTACACGGGGACAGCGGCAGCAGAGAACATGAAACCCTGGATACACATCAGTGACTGGGACATGACGTCTTAGCAGTGTTGGCAAGGTAAATGTATAATTGTTTTGATTTATTTGGCAACGTTTTGAGTAATACATGTCTCGTCATTTTCTTTATATATGACGAGCCTTGGTAAAATGCTATCTGGTGCCTCGGTAAATGCTAAAATGGTACTTATTATAATGAATAATAAATAACTGGACATGTATGTAGAGTTTTATTTCAATTATAAGTGGTAATTTGTTCGGGTGTCTATCATTTTATCGAATATCGATTTTCATTTCACCGAAAACTGTTCCACGAATTTCATTAGGTTTTTTTTTCTAATCACATAATAAATAAATAGCATTTTATATAATCGAACCACTTTTCATAGGAGAGACGTGGTCTTAAATATAATGATAAAAAGAGTGAGCTAGTGGTTTTCCGGCCGAAATCTAAAACCTACACCAACTTGCCAAATATTTATCTGAATGGGTCACCTATCAGCAGAACAACTAAATTCAAGTATTTAGGTCACTGGGTTATGGAAGACCTTAGCGATAGCTGTGATATTGAAAGGGAGCGTAGGTCGCTGGCCGTCCGCTGTAATATGTTGACTCGCAGGTTTGCTCGTTGTACGAATGCAGTAAAAATTACGCTTTTTAAAGCTTACTGCCAATCCTTCTACACATGCAGCCTGTGGAGTAACTTTACGCAGCGGACGTACAGTGACCTACGAGTTCAGTACAATAACGCTTTCAGGATGCTTATGGGGCTGCCTCGACACTGCAGTGCATCGGGGATGTTTGTGGAGGCGCAGGTTGATGGTTTTGCGGCTATCATGCGAAAGCGGTGTGCCTCACTACTTAACCGCTGGCGGGGCAGCGCCAACAGCATCCTGTTAGCGTTAGCTGATAGATGGGATTCCCCCCTTATGCATAGATGGACTAAGCTCCATACATGTATAAAATAATTTATAGATTCTGTAATAGTGTTCGTGTAGTAAGGTAATTAACTAACACTAGTGTATAAGTCTGTAACTAACTCATATGGATTCTGTCCGAAATAAAATTATTATTATTATTATAGTTAATCGTTTCGAATCCGTCTCTAGTCGTAGCGTAACTGTACATCGAATTTACCTTTCATAGAAATATTCGTTATTCATAGTATTAATTTAACGAAACATGATTCACAGATAGTACGTTCCATATAGTATTCTTTCCACGAACAATGTTTCATCGCAGTAATGTTTCATCGAACGATGCGATGCAGCGCGTTTAGAAAAAATATTACTGTACTAAAAAGCAAGCAAGCACGCATCCAAGCAAGCATGCATGCAAGCAAGCAAGCACGCATGCATGCATGCATGCAAACAACCAAGCAAGCATGATTTTTCAAGGCGCATAATCTTTCTGAGCTTATATAAAAAAAAACCTCGAAGATTAACTCCAGTAGGTAGTAATTGTCTGTCCTGCATCAACGAGATCGCTCCGCGATCTCGTTGATGCAGGACAGACAATTACTTTTTCTCTACCAATCATGTTAGATATTAATCCTATTATTTTCGTTTTCAGTTCGAATATGGGTATTTGTTAAGATAATTCACAAGTGATTGGGGTATGGACAATAGTTTCTGTTCCTCATTTATAATTTTGAGATCCGACCAATCACTAGTGATTCTAAAATCATGACCAATTGCTCTATTTAAGGCCAATCTTGATAGATGGAGCAGCGCTAGTGGTTCAACTCTTAGTGGCTTCTTTAATTCTATGTGGTATCTTTGTAGCCACGTTTCTCCATTTGGTGATTTGACATAATATTGAATTAATTCTATGATGTTACTCCACACTTCTCTAACTTCTCTTACGCCTTCAAATGCATATCTAGTTTTAGAATACGAAGACCATATCCTGATGGATTTGGGACCTCTTACTGTTTGTACAGACAGCGAAAATTCAAAATTTGGATGGTTAGAGTTTCTGACCAGAAAAGTTCCAATGCTTGTGTTTTCAAGCATTCTATTAGCATCTTGCAAATTCAAACTTTCATAATACCATCCGCATTGTCTCAATAAATCCATATTGTTACTTATCGAATGATGTATTTGACGTTGACAGATACATTTTAACCTGAAAGCTAAAATTGAATCATTTTATATCAGCCTTTTGCAGGTATGATTGCGTTTACGGCTGTCATAATGCATTCGTCTCTCTCGCACTCGTTCGTAAAAAATAAAACTGCAATTAATAGTATTAGTTTTCTTTATTTGAAAAAATATTATTTGTTATACACCACTTTCTTAAGCAAGTTACATTTTTAAAGGCGCATATGTTCCTATGGTAAATACAACTTTGAATATCCGACGATGTTGAATAATTTTTATACAGGGTTTTTAAATTGGGACAATTGTATTCTTCCAAATTGTAGATATTATCCGTTTCTAATATTTCTTTTAGCCACATCACCTTTTCACTACCTTTAGTGTATATTTTTTTATTCTTTATATATTTATTCTTTATATATTCTAATATCAAAAATTTGTAATTAAAGTAAGGTGCAAAGCCTTCGTTCCATAAAATTCCAACGTTTCTTTCTACCCATGCCACCTGTAAACGTTCCTCCTTTGTCAAGTAATAGAATGGATATGGTGGTTTTATCAACAAAACAAGAATACGATTATCACATAAAATTGCTATTTCTTTTGGTATAAATTTGTTGTCTTCACTTTTAAAACCTTGAACATCAACAATGGCACTCATGATAGTTTTCGAACTATGTTACTGAGTGGTTTATATTCAAAGAGGCAGTCGTTTAGGATCAGACAGTAGGCAGTTGTATTTTCAGGAATGTCTTCTGAGGACTCAATTTCTAAACGCACGTCAACTGGTCCAGTTTTTAGTGAATCATTTTGTCTTGAGCAGTCGATAACAAAAAGTGGAGCAATTTTCGAGAATGTGTTCAAATCCAACAACGGTTCGATACAAGCGTTGTAATATGACTGACGAAAATTAGCATACATCTCATATAATATACTATATTTACTTTCATCAAACTTTAAATTAAGACTGTCATAGGGAAAGTATTGCGAATTCAAAAATAATTTGACATTTGTTATATTACAATGATCAAATAAAGCTGAACTTCTTGTTGTATTGAATTTTCTGTCAGTTTGCAGTCCTAATATAACAAATCTCGGTTTCTCTAGTTGAGAAGCAGTTTTAATTGACCAAGAATGCTTTGTTGTCCAGAATGCACCAGAGAGGACAATTGTTGTGAAGGAGGCACCCAAGCCATGGCTGACGAGTAATGTCAAACTTATGATGCGTCTCAGGAACGCAGCCCATGCTAAGTTTAAGCAGACGAGGAACGCTGCACATAAGCAATATTACTTGGACCTCAAACACCTTGTCATCGATGCCATTTACAACGAAAAGCGTGCCTTCTTCCAACACGAGATTAACAATGCGACCGACTCAAAGACCCTTTGGACCAACTTAAAGCGGACAGTTGTTACAGATTCTCGGACGCAAACGGACCTTCCGCATCACTTTAACGACCCTGACTTAATAAACAGTAATTTTTTGAATATACCAGGCAAACAGGACGTAACAATATCAGACATGACCTTTTACGAGTTCGACAGGTACTGTAATAGTACTTTCAGACTTTCACCTACGACTGTCACAGCTGTCACCAAAATCTTGACGTCAATTAAGACAACTGCAAAGGGACTCGACATGATTGCAATTGACATGCTACTTATGACGCTACCGAGGACTGCTGACGTACTGACTCACATTATTAACAAGAGTATACAGACTATGACGTTCCCCGACGACTGGAAACTGGCTCAAGTGACCCCATTACCAAAAAAGCCCAATCCAGTTATCCTCTCCGACCTCCGTCCTATAAGCATCCTGCCCTGTGCATCGAAGGTAATAGAAAGGGTGATCTGCGACCAGCTCTCGAAATACCTGGAGGAAAATAACATCCTACCTGAACTACAGTCGGGTTTTCGCAAGGGTCGATCGACAGTTACTGCGTTACTCGATGTAGTTGACAATATCTTACAGGCTCGGGATGTTGGAGAGAGTACCATACTCGTTCTATTAGATTTCTCTAGGGCTTTCGACTGCATTAGCATACCCTTACTCTTATCGAAGATGTCGTACTACGGATTTGATGTTACTGCCGTGAAGTGGTTCAAAAGTTATCTCTCGGGCCGTGCGCAGACGGTGGCGTTGCGCAGGATGGATGGCATCATTTTGCGATCTGCTCTTTGTCCTGTGTTGAGAGGTGTCCCACAGGGTTCAATATTGGGCCCTCTGCTTTTCATATTGTATAGTGCTGACATCATCAATAATATACAGGGCAGCAAATACCACCTTTACGCTGATGACCTCCAGCTTTACGTCTCCAGCGCACCAACCGATATATCTGATGCTGTCAACACTCTGAACGCGGACCTTGATCGTATTTTTGCTTGGTCGGAAAAGAACTGCCTTGTCCTTAATCCGAACAAGTCGAAATATGTAGTTTTTGGCTCAGAACATCAAATCCGTAATACTGTCAATAACCTCGAGGCTTTGACTGCCAGGAGTGTTGCCATCATGGGCGAACCAGTAGAAAGGGTGGTAGAAGCAAATAACCTTGGCCTCCTCATGGACGGCAAGCTGCGCTTTGAAAACCACATACTTAAAGTTGTGAGTAACTGTTTCTACCGCCTTAAAGTTCTATACAATATTCGCGATTACTTAAGTGTTGATTTGCGTATCAATCTTTGTGAATCGCTGGTATTGTCTAGATTAAACTACTGTGATATCGTGTATGGTGGTTGCATTACTGGTCGTACAAAAAAACTCATACAACGAGTGCAAAACGCATGCACTCGTTTCTGCTTCCGAGTCCCTCCCCGCTCCCATATCACTCCCTACTTGAACGCCGCTGGTCTGCTGAACATGCCTGCACGCAGACGCCTGCACCTCGCCACTCTTCTTTTTGGTATAGTACGGTCTGGGGTCCCAGCATATTTGCTGAGTAAACTTGCGTGGCCCAAAAGTGCGCGCAGGTGTAAGGCAATGATTTTGGTGACTAAGCATCATACCGCAGCGTTTCGAGGAAGTTTCAGGTTTGCGGCGTCCAAGTGCTGGAATGATCTCCCCCCACCTATCCAAGGGGCGTCTAGCAAGTATACCTTTAAGCGCATGCTTAAGGGCTATCTGTTGACGCTCCAAAAATCCTATTCCTAAACCAACCAGCACTTATTCCAACTGTGTCGCCTTTTTTTCATGTGTTTTTAATTGATTTTAATTGTTTTGAAGCTGTTCCTTGTTTTATTTTTTATTTTTTTCATTTCGGTCTATATCCCCCCACTGTTGAGTAAATTCCTCCTCATGTTCACACCAGTTTACCCTGTTTTGTGGTAGTCTCATTCATATATATAACACCTTTGATTTTATTCATTATATGTATACCTTTCCTATATGTATAGTATGTTGTGTTGCGTTCCGTGAATCACGTACGGTGCTGTCTGAAAACCAGCGCTGCAGGTGTCTGACACCTCGGCATAATGCTGAGACAGCGACCGATTCACTGCCGCGAAGACGCACTTTTTAACTGTATGTTCATGTACTGAGTATTTTATTTTTGTAACTGTGTGTCTTTTGGTGCCGTGAATAAATGCTTTCTTTCTTTCTTTCTTTCTTTCTTTTGTCATAGGTAATAACGGATATTCATATAAATCCCAATTCCTGAAGGCTAACAGTATGGGTCGATCTTTTTCTAAATGTTTTAGTAGCACAAGTCGTTCGCGATCAGAAACTCTAATATGTGGTACACGCCATTGGATTTTTGATATGTTTATATTTATATTTTCGTTTTTCTCAGTTATCACACTGTTTGAAGCAGAACTGCTTCTTTGTAATATAAGTTCATGTCTACAATTGATGAGTATTTTATTATAATCTTCAGCGAATCCTAATATTTTATTTAAGGGTATTATAGCTGTGAAATGGACATCTGGTGCCTTAGTTCCATCTAATTTCCAACCCCATAAAGCTGCATTTTTACTTTCTCCTTCATTCATTGAAATATAAGATTTCATTGTAGTTGTGATTCCAGCATTTTTAATGTTATCTATTGCAACACCATTCAGTTCGTATCTAATATTTTGAAACAAAAACAATATTGGATTGTTTATAAATTTAACTTTTTTCGTTGTTGTTTTCCCTGTTGTGTCTGTGGTAGTCGTACTTGCACGTCCCTCAATGTAAATGGAGCTAGCTGAAGGTAGAACATAAACGTCTTGCTGGTGTATTGGTATCCGTTTTCGCTGAAACTGTTACTGTAAGGGTTATAGCTATGAATTTCATAGCTTTCAATGGAATTGTCATGATGTGGTAAATCTGCGATTTGTAACATTTTTATATTTTAAAACCGAGTGAACGTAAAAAAATCTTATTATTTTTTGTAATTGCCCTTGTTGCTCTTACACGTCTTCTATCTTTCAATACTGGGCGTGAAATATCAGGAGATCTATTATGAACAGAGCTTTTATTGAAAACAATCATTTTAAGTAGCGGTATTTTTAATTTCGTAGATTTGAAAGTAAAACATGCAATATTCAATGCGTTTGACGTTACAATGTACCCTGCTCAAACACGCTCTTCTATTTATTTGATTGTCGTCTGTTGAGAAGCTTTACGTCATGTGTAAGTAATTAATTCATTCTCTCCCAAAAAGAGGCAAGGAACTTTAAACTTAAATGACCACAGTTATACAAATTGTTTCCCTGTAAATTATCATAATTGTAGTGAATTTTATCTCCCATGTACTTGACAAACTCCTGCGGTGGTTTTAAATTGCCATAACTATCAAAGTATTCAATATAATCATTTATTTTTCCATAGGCTACCCAATGAGTACCAGAATTTTTAGAAGAATCTAAATTGATAACCCCGCATTCTAGCGGTAAAGGGAATTCTGGTAATTTATCTCCCATAAACACACCGCGAAAAAAAGGTATGTTATTAGAGTACTTCATAATATCAATATTAGTTAACGCTCTTTTGGGTAGCCGAGTAATTAGTTTTTTTTCTTTGTAACATAAATTCCTAGTCCATTTTTGTATGGCTTAAGATGCAATCCTTTTTCAATACACAGTCCTTCCATATTCATATTATGCTTTTTGAATTCCTCAAAATTTTTTTTAGCAAACTTATAGTCATTGACAGCTTTCGTGATTCCAGCGATACCTCCTGCTAAACTACCGGCGGCAGACAATCCCGCAAATATAGGTATTAATGGTAGAAATCCTCCGGTTTTAGGCACTGGGATTACTCTCGGTAGTTTTATAGGTAAGTCGTCAGATGCCAGTTCATGAGCAGCTGTATATGCTAGTTCCGCTAAAAGTTTTTTGCACTTGGGCTTTAAGAGTCCATTCATATTTTGTGTGAGAAAAAACAACAAAACGGGATTTTTGACGCAATATTACTGAGAAACGGAAAGGTTTAGCAAAATTCAAATAATGCATTTAGAGAGGTCAATTCTTCATATTTTACGCAGCGGCTTCAAATTTTAGTTTAGCTCAATATTTTAGTTTTATTTACCCGATTACCGACAGTCGATTTCTGAAAAGGGCGCAGAGGTATAAGTTTGATCACGTTTTGAGTGATGATATTATTAGGTAACCTAATTGTTAAAAAATTGTGTTACAGCCGTAATATGTTGTTAATTTACGCTGCGGCCTCAATTTTGTATTATTTTCTATAAATAGTCTTACACAAAAATATTTCTTACGCTAATTTCTCAACAAAATTACGCTCAAAACACACGGTTTTTCTCAGTATTATTGAAAGATTATTACAATTATTTATATTACACATTAAAACTCATGTATTTGGAAATATATTTCAGTAAAAATATATATAATAAGTCTAAAAATTATACTGTCAAAAAAGATTCAAAAGTTGTATATATTTGTTTGCGCGCGGGAAGAATCCTCAGTACGGCGCGAGCGCTTGTCAAGGCAGGACCTGGGTCAATTTCGTCCCAACCGCCATTTTTGTAGCGCGAACGCTCTGAATGTGATTATACCACGATCAACCACATTTGATCGTAGCTAAGTATGGTTTTTAAATTTAAGTAGTTTTCTTATAGACTGAATCATAATGTATTTTCAGCAAACTACCAATTACTTATTTCATGTTGATTTTAGCATGAGTCGCAAACAGTCGGTTTATACTTGTGTTAGGAAGAAAAAATATACTTCAAGGCTAAAAGAGGCAAGGTAAGTTAAGTTACACCCAACTTATTTAAATGTAAAATTGGCGTAAATAATTAATATGTATTAGACAGATTTATTGTGCTATTCGGATTTTAAAGACATTTCAGTCTAAATCTTTATTTCCCTTAGTATATTGTAGCCTTACAAATACATACACACATTTAAATCTCGAAGTAGAAGATGGATTTAAAAACCGGTCACGTGCGAGTCGGACTCACCAACCGTGGGTTCCGTATACAGATGTGTATCGGTTCCAACCCTATTAAATTAGGAAAATCTTAACAACATGGTGTTGAAATTGGACGCCACGGGAGCGCCATCTATAGGCGACTTTTGTTACAAATTTGAGCGACTGAATAACTTTGTATTTATGGTAGGTTTTCAAGGATAATTCTTTATCACGTAAACCGATTTCATTTTTTTTTTCTTTATTTGAAAGAAGGTACTTTCAGGATAATCTCGTAGGAATTTATAAAAAATAAATAAATGCGAAGGTGATTGAATTACAAACTTAGTATAGAAATGTTTTTTGACGATAAAAAAAAACTAGATAGAGCTACATTTATATTTTTTTCTGTAAAACAATGTTATTTAATAATTTTATATTTTTTCCTTGGTAAACTTCGGAGATAAGGGGGGGGACTGTGTTTTTTTACATTTATGTTTCAGAATGTGCAAACCAAGCCCTTTCATGACACCCCACTTGACATATTAACTAGACTTTCAAATTTTGAATCACCAATCACTATCACACCAATCAATATCTGTAATTTTTCAGAGAAAAAAAAAAGAATAATTAAAAAGTCATGTTCTATGTATGAAGGTAAGCCTTCTTTATAACTATTTCAAATTTCAAATCGATAGCATATGTAGTTCTTGAGATATTTAGTGACGTGACGGACAGAGACGGACAGAGAGACAGATAGACAGACAGACAGACAAAGTGAAACCATAAGGGTCCCTTTTTTACCATTTTGGTACGGAACCCTAAAATTATTAATTTTTAAACAACAAACACGCTACCCGCCATGATCGCGAATGCCGTGTTGTCATTTGTCATACAAGTTGTAAGTAAATCAACGTCTTTCACATGTCAGAATACACCACCTATACGACTGTTCTATTATAGGTATAACATTGTCTCCCATTTCTGTAGCGCTCGTGGCCCAGCGGCGCCCGCGTACCGCGTGCGGTATGCGAGGTTAAGCAACGTCGGCCTAGGTCAGTTATTGCATGGGTGACCTTTGAGTGGTTATTAACCGAGCGCTCCCGTGCTTTGGAAGGCACGTTAAGCCGTTGATCCTGGCTGCTGTCTATGATAGCAGTCTTTAAGCCAAGTTGGAGGCCTTCGGGCGGCTTGAGAACTTCTAACAATCAAGTTGCCCACTCACTTGACAAGCTCAATTCCAATAAGGTCTGGTTTGCCCTCAAGTTGGAAGGTCAGTTGGCAGTCACTTTCGTAAAAACTAGTGCCTACGCCAAATCTTGGGATTAGGTAGCTGACCCCGGGCATCCTTCGGGATGCAACTGTACCGGGATAACGCTAGGATGATGATGATGATTGTCTCCGATTTCTGCCCGGTTTGCTTACACCCCGCGTGTCGTCACGGTCTAGCTAGACCATCATGTTGGAAAGCGTTTTCGCTAAATTCGTGAATAATTAAATTTTGCCATCATGGTGGAAAGCGTTTTCGGTGAATTCGTGAATAATTTAATTTTACCATCATGGTGGAAAGCGTTTTCGTAGAATTCGTCAATAATTAAATTTTAAATTATACTTTTGGGCTTTAATTGGTCTCTGAAAAATCTAATAAAAGAAATATTAACAATGTAAGAACCTGTCCAAAGTATTGTCAAGCAGCGCGTTAATTGGCTGTAATCAACTGCTAGAAAACCCCTTGCTACTTACTGCCTATTATCATAAACCACCTACCTTTTTATTATTATTATTATTATATATACAGTTCGTGAATAATTAAATTTTAAATTGTACTTTTGGGCTTTAATTGGTCTCGGAAAAATCTAATAAAACAATTATTAACAATGTAGGTAAGACTCTGTTCAAAGTATTGTCAAGCATCGTATTGATTGGCTGTAATTACCTCTCAGAAAACCCCCTTGCTACTGTCTATTATCAAAAACCACCTTTTTATTATTATTACAATGAAGAAACTATCTATTAAAGTATTGAAAGAAAATATGAGCACTAAAATAAGATAATAAGTGCCTCACTTAAGCGAAGTAAATAAAATATGTTGTTGGTTTGGTGTTCATTGACATAAGTATCAAACGCGTTCACTCCTGTGCGCCACCGCTACTCCAACCCTACCGTGCACGCTAACCCTTTTGTACCTATATTAATGTTAGAATGTTAGAAGAGGATGGCGCGCTTGGCTCTAGGCGTGAGTGTGTTTGTAGGGTCAAGTAGAAGCGTGTCTACACACACAAGCGCACTTTGCCGCGCGATCGCTGTCTAAATGCCGAATTTGAGCAAGCGCTTTTGGTGAACGCGCTCTTAATTTACGAATACGTTTTTTGGTATGCGAAACAATATTATTAAATGTTTTTTTAAAACCAGAACCAGTTTTCACTTTTGAAGCAGGCAATATGTTTTTTTTCTTCATGTTTAAATTATTGGTATTATTTTGATTCTTGTTCATAATTATTTTAATTAACCTGTCAATGCAGTGTTTATAGTATGACGATTCGTATACAACTGAGTACAAGTAAAAACAATAGATGTTTAAATACTGTCAATAGTATTTTTAGCCTACAAACGATTAGTCTTTTCTATCCAACTGTTTTCGCTTGAAGGCAGCCCTAACCACTTTACATACACCTTGTTTCCTTTAGCTCGTAAAACTTTTTCAACGAGGTATACCTCAGGGTATAAAGTCTTTCGAATTTCGTGCTCATAAAATGCTCCTAAAATTGGTCTAGACCTCGAATCTTCTAATGAATAAGTTGTTGGATTGGTATCTTGAACTTTTATTATCTTAAATATTTCTGTAGAACAATTAGGTGTATATCCTTTTTCGAAGCAACTTTTATATTTGCTTATTTTCACAAAATCCCCTACTTTGAATCTTTTGCACTTAGATATTTTCTTAGATTGTTCTATTTGGGCTTTAGTGTATCTTTGTAATATTGTTTCTTTATTATCATGGTTAATTGTAGCTGGAGGTGCTCCTATAGTTCTATGGAACGTATGATTGTACTCATAAATTTTACAATCTAGTGTTCCATCAATCCATTTATAATTTCCTTTCAAATTAAATTCTTTATATAATTTATTTTTGAGCGTTCTAATGAAGCGTTCTACGATAGAGGCTTTTTTGGTCGAATATGTAGAATAGTGGTTAATATTGTTATTTTTAATAATCTTCGAAAAAACATTATTGTAAAATTCCTTGCCCATATCTGTTTGTAAATTTTTTGGTAGTCGACCTTTTGCTAAGAAAACCTTAAATACGGTAGACACCATTTCTTTCGTTTTTTGTTTTAGGGGAATTGCCCAAGCATATTTTGAGAAACAATCTATAATTACGAATATATATTTATAACCCGAATTTACATTCGATAGTGCTTGCATATCAATCAAATCTGCCTGCCAAAGGTCATCTATGTCTTTTAATATAACTCTTCTTCGCGGAAAGTTCACTCTTACATTATTATGAATTTCATTTACGACGTCGGCTTTGCTCATAGTGCTTGGTCAACTTCCCTTCTAGTTCTTTTAATTCAATATTTTTTTCAATTTTTTTAATACGCTCTGATAAAGCCACGATTAGCTTATCAAGATGTGCTAGTGTGTTTGAAGTAACTTTTATTTTTGTATCAATGTATTCGTAAATTTTAATACTGTCCGATATTTCAACTTCGTGTATAGCACATACTTTATTTCCTTTTATTTTACAACAATTATTTTCTTTTTTGCGGACATTGCGGATAGAAATGTTTTTTGACGATAAAAAAAAACTAGATAGAGCTACATTTATATTTTTTTCTGTAAAACAATGTTATTTAATAATTTTATATTTTTTCCTTGGTAAACTTCGGAGATAAGGGGGGGGACTGTGTTTTTTTACATTTATGTTTCAGAATGTGCAAACCAAGCCCTTTCATGACACCCCACTTGACATATTAACTAGACTTTCAAATTTTGAATCACCAATCACTATCACACCAATCAATATCTGTAATTTTTCAGAGAAAAAAAAAAGAATAATTAAAAAGTCATGTTCTATGTATGAAGGTAAGCCTTCTTTATAACTATTTCAAATTTCAAATCGATAGCATATGTAGTTCTTGAGATATTTAGTGACGTGACGGACAGAGACGGACAGAGAGACAGATAGACAGACAGACAGACAAAGTGAAACCATAAGGGTCCCTTTTTTACCATTTTGGTACGGAACCCTAAAATTATTAATTTTTAAACAACAAACACGCTACCCGCCATGATCGCGAATGCCGTGTTGTCATTTGTCATACAAGTTGTAAGTAAATCAACGTCTTTCACATGTCAGAATACACCACCTATACGACTGTTCTATTATAGGTATAACATTGTCTCCCATTTCTGTAGCGCTCGTGGCCCAGCGGCGCCCGCGTACCGCGTGCGGTATGCGAGGTTAAGCAACGTCGGCCTAGGTCAGTTATTGCATGGGTGACCTTTGAGTGGTTATTAACCGAGCGCTCCCGTGCTTTGGAAGGCACGTTAAGCCGTTGATCCTGGCTGCTGTCTATGATAGCAGTCTTTAAGCCAAGTTGGAGGCCTTCGGGCGGCTTGAGAACTTCTAACAATCAAGTTGCCCACTCACTTGACAAGCTCAATTCCAATAAGGTCTGGTTTGCCCTCAAGTTGGAAGGTCAGTTGGCAGTCACTTTCGTAAAAACTAGTGCCTACGCCAAATCTTGGGATTAGGTAGCTGACCCCGGGCATCCTTCGGGATGCAACTGTACCGGGATAACGCTAGGATGATGATGATGATTGTCTCCGATTTCTGCCCGGTTTGCTTACACCCCGCGTGTCGTCACGGTCTAGCTAGACCATCATGTTGGAAAGCGTTTTCGCTAAATTCGTGAATAATTAAATTTTGCCATCATGGTGGAAAGCGTTTTCGGTGAATTCGTGAATAATTTAATTTTACCATCATGGTGGAAAGCGTTTTCGTAGAATTCGTCAATAATTAAATTTTAAATTATACTTTTGGGCTTTAATTGGTCTCTGAAAAATCTAATAAAAGAAATATTAACAATGTAAGAACCTGTCCAAAGTATTGTCAAGCAGCGCGTTAATTGGCTGTAATCAACTGCTAGAAAACCCCTTGCTACTTACTGCCTATTATCATAAACCACCTACCTTTTTATTATTATTATTATTATATATACAGTTCGTGAATAATTAAATTTTAAATTGTACTTTTGGGCTTTAATTGGTCTCGGAAAAATCTAATAAAACAATTATTAACAATGTAGGTAAGACTCTGTTCAAAGTATTGTCAAGCATCGTATTGATTGGCTGTAATTACCTCTCAGAAAACCCCCTTGCTACTGTCTATTATCAAAAACCACCTTTTTATTATTATTACAATGAAGAAACTATCTATTAAAGTATTGAAAGAAAATATGAGCACTAAAATAAGATAATAAGTGCCTCACTTAAGCGAAGTAAATAAAATATGTTGTTGGTTTGGTGTTCATTGACATAAGTATCAAACGCGTTCACTCCTGTGCGCCACCGCTACTCCAACCCTACCGTGCACGCTAACCCTTTTGTACCTATATTAATGTTAGAATGTTAGAAGAGGATGGCGCGCTTGGCTCTAGGCGTGAGTGTGTTTGTAGGGTCAAGTAGAAGCGTGTCTACACACACAAGCGCACTTTGCCGCGCGATCGCTGTCTAAATGCCGAATTTGAGCAAGCGCTTTTGGTGAACGCGCTCTTAATTTACGAATACGTTTTTTGGTATGCGAAACAATATTATTAAATGTTTTTTTAAAACCAGAACCAGTTTTCACTTTTGAAGCAGGCAATATGTTTTTTTTCTTCATGTTTAAATTATTGGTATTATTTTGATTCTTGTTCATAATTATTTTAATTAACCTGTCAATGCAGTGTTTATAGTATGACGATTCGTATACAACTGAGTACAAGTAAAAACAATAGATGTTTAAATACTGTCAATAGTATTTTTAGCCTACAAACGATTAGTCTTTTCTATCCAACTGTTTTCGCTTGAAGGCAGCCCTAACCACTTTACATACACCTTGTTTCCTTTAGCTCGTAAAACTTTTTCAACGAGGTATACCTCAGGGTATAAAGTCTTTCGAATTTCGTGCTCATAAAATGCTCCTAAAATTGGTCTAGACCTCGAATCTTCTAATGAATAAGTTGTTGGATTGGTATCTTGAACTTTTATTATCTTAAATATTTCTGTAGAACAATTAGGTGTATATCCTTTTTCGAAGCAACTTTTATATTTGCTTATTTTCACAAAATCCCCTACTTTGAATCTTTTGCACTTAGATATTTTCTTAGATTGTTCTATTTGGGCTTTAGTGTATCTTTGTAATATTGTTTCTTTATTATCATGGTTAATTGTAGCTGGAGGTGCTCCTATAGTTCTATGGAACGTATGATTGTACTCATAAATTTTACAATCTAGTGTTCCATCAATCCATTTATAATTTCCTTTCAAATTAAATTCTTTATATAATTTATTTTTGAGCGTTCTAATGAAGCGTTCTACGATAGAGGCTTTTTTGGTCGAATATGTAGAATAGTGGTTAATATTGTTATTTTTAATAATCTTCGAAAAAACATTATTGTAAAATTCCTTGCCCATATCTGTTTGTAAATTTTTTGGTAGTCGACCTTTTGCTAAGAAAACCTTAAATACGGTAGACACCATTTCTTTCGTTTTTTGTTTTAGGGGAATTGCCCAAGCATATTTTGAGAAACAATCTATAATTACGAATATATATTTATAACCCGAATTTACATTCGATAGTGCTTGCATATCAATCAAATCTGCCTGCCAAAGGTCATCTATGTCTTTTAATATAACTCTTCTTCGCGGAAAGTTCACTCTTACATTATTATGAATTTCATTTACGACGTCGGCTTTGCTCATAGTGCTTGGTCAACTTCCCTTCTAGTTCTTTTAATTCAATATTTTTTTCAATTTTTTTAATACGCTCTGATAAAGCCACGATTAGCTTATCAAGATGTGCTAGTGTGTTTGAAGTAACTTTTATTTTTGTATCAATGTATTCGTAAATTTTAATACTGTCCGATATTTCAACTTCGTGTATAGCACATACTTTATTTCCTTTTATTTTACAACAATTATTTTCTTTTTTGCGGACATTCATGTTTGATGTCCTTTTGATTACTAAACTTAATGATTATCACATGTCAGTTTTTATTCTTTTATTATACCGGATTCTTTTAACTCTTCAATAATGGATAAGATTTCGTTATCATGATTGCTGTTACCAGCGCTTTTAGATGCTATTAATAATTTTAGTCTCTCAATTAATTCGTTTGGATCATCCCAATAAATATAGTCTGTAGCTTTCTTATATTTTTTTAATTTAGGCAAGGAACCTCCAATTTTAAAATCCGTCAACTTTTCAGGGAATTCCTGCTTAGTATCCGAGAACAGAGGTTTAATAATCTGACAGTATTTTAATCCTTTGTCTCCTTTCAATTGTCCATTGGGATTAAAATCTCGCCTGTGGGCACTTGTAATAACAAGCAGATTTTTGTATACAATTTTATCTTTTTCTGTTACTAGTTCGAGATTAGGCTTATTTCGAATTAAAAGTTCTTTTAAACCTGCTGTGAATTCATAATATATTGTTTCTCTGCGGAATTTTTATTTACTAAGGATAAAGTAACAACAGAATTTCCCATCATGAGTTTCTTATTTTCATTACGGATTCCAAATGGAATGTTAATATTATCGTAAATGTCTAGCACGTCTTCTTTTTTAAGAGATATTAATGTGTCATTGACGTTATTTTGAGAATTTTTGCCATCATTTTCAAAATCATATTCTGAATGCTTGCTTGAATCAGCTTCGAGCTGCTCTTGGAATTTTTCATATGCTATGGATGAGTTCAAGTCCATGGGCGTATCGTGTTCATTTATAGTATTTGAAATATTTAAACTAGAAGTTTTTTTATCATTTGCTTGTATCAATGTCTCTAGAGGATCCGTAATGGGTTTGAATACTTTCTTTAATTTTAGATTAGCAACATCTTCTTCGTCCTGTATCATTCTAATTTTCTTTTTTATGCAAGCTGCTGATGTAATTAGCTGTTTTTCAGATTGGTTTCCATTCTTATTGATTTCACTAGCTGTGTGTTACATACGGACACTGGAGTTCAATTGAGTGTTATTTTTCAATTTGTTAGGTATATATAATGAATTTATAAATAAATAAATGTGTCAAAACCTAATCTATAACTTCCTTTATCAATTGCACAATCTTTATTAAGCAATAAAAAGTTGTATTGATTTCTCCATATAGTACAACAAAGCTTCTTAAATTTTAGCCAATCTATGTCTGTATTTATGTGATCATTGTATATGTCTTAAATTTCTGTCGTCTTGTTTAAAAACAATCAAAAGATTGGCATTATCTCTTAATAGTTGTTTCGGTATTTTGGAATAAGTTTGGGATAAATAAAAGCAGTCTATCTGCCTATGTCTTCCCATAGGAAAATAATTTCTAATATTCATTTGATTTTCACAAGCTACATCATAAAAATCATGACTGAATTTGTTAAAGCATCATTGGGATGAAGAACTTCTCTACTGTCAGTAAATAAATAAAAACTTGCTCCTGGAATTCTTTGCATAACTTGCTTCAAAAAGAGATACTTTGGCTGGAAGGCCGTTTTTGAGTACAAATAAATGTGCTTAAACTTTAAACCATTTTCGTGTAACAATAAATTCAGCATAACATTAGTTTTACCGCAGTTAGAAGGACCACATATTATGCAGCGAATTGTGTTAGGTAACAGGGCGCTATGCTTTACTTTCTGTGCATTTATTTCGACATTTATAGTATTCACCTCTAATGTTTCAGTTTGCTTAACAAACCTCATGATGAAATGTGAGGTAAATCAAAAGTTACAAGTCCTTATATACCTAATAAAATGATGTTATGGTCACAATGTGGGTGTCAGATTTCGTGGTGTTTGCTGTCACGTTTCCGGCTAAAGGAGACTTCATTTTTTAAATTAATATTAAGATGCTGCCGTTTCTGCAGTGGTCGTCAAAGAAAGAACTCGCGATTCAGAAATTACTCGTGATTCAAGTAAGCTTATTTTTAAATGTTTTGCATAAAATAATTATTCATGTTTTTAATGCACCAATTGTTATATCACTGAATATTTTATTGTCTTATTACAGAACATGTCGAACCTCGAAAACTTTGAACGTCAAGAATTCAACGGCGGCATTGATGTCACCGGTCGTCTCATGAATGATTTATTTTATAATACTCAAGACCTAGAAGATCTGTACAGTGTTCAGCATCAGGAAAATAAAGCGTCGAATGAGAAGAAATGTAAAGCTTTGAAAAATAAACCAAAAAAGAAAATACTCAAAAAGTCACAGGTGGAAATTTCAAACAATTTATCGTCTGTATCTCGACGAGGAATAGAAAATGGACATCACTTGATTAAAATAAACATTTATGAACTTCGTCCTGGAGTTAAGTGCAAAAATGTGGATGATAGTGTTTGCCTAAGTGCACAGTATGTGGTTGAGGACAAATATGACGAAATTTTGGACTGTACCGAAACGCTAGTCAAGAAAATTGTGAAAAAAATAAGCGACAGTGATACTTACAATTTGTAAAATGGTCTTCATGCAAATAATTTATCAATAAATACTTGTTGATCTAAATTAAAAAAACTTTTTTTATTACGTTAGGTACACTTTCAAATCTGTAGCGTTACAAAGCCCTTGTAGTTATTCGTATTTGACAGTCAATTAAAACAGCGGGAACAAAAGGATGATTAAATAAAAAATGGTTAAAAATTTCATGTTAACATTTATTAAAATACAAAGCTATTAATATACACTTATGGGTACATTCATAATTATCCTATAGGTACAGCAAATACATTTTAATTATATATATAAATCTTATCAACTACTTAGTCTTATAATATATTACTATAGTGACCCCACGGTAAAGTTCTAACTGTGCCGTCTATTAATTGCCTTTTATCATCATTTTTACTTAACACTAGTTTATTCAGTTGCTGTGTAAACATTTTATGGTTTTTTGATTTAATAATACACATGTTGTCCCTTAATTCCTCGCTATTATACAAGCATTTTTATATTTTTTCATATTGAGTTTTTTAGTCACACACTTCTTTACCCCTTTGGCTTTTTTGATAGATGTTGCCTCGGTATTGATACAGTATAATTTAGCTCGTAATCCAACAAACTCAGATATTACTGCGCCACTCATTTCATCTCTGAAATAGCCGGGAATTTTCATGTTTACGATCGGCATGTTGTAAATATTATTAACTGGAAAATTACTTGTATAAAAGTATGGAAGCATTTCTTTCATATCCATGTAAAAGTTGTTAGTATAAACTAAATATAAAAGACTATCAGTGTCTGTGTAACATAAGTGAATATTTTGAGGATACCTTTTTCTCATGACAGAATAATGAAATTGATACAAGTGCTTTTTAGCGAGCTCTAGTACAGTAAATCCAATATAAATAGGCATATCCAAAACTAATTTAGATTGTTGCATTTGAATGGCTACTAGGTTTTCCGAGAAAACTGACAAACTTTTAAAGTTCGGAGCGCCGATATACTTTTCTGCGCCGCAAATTTTGTTAGTTTTATTCGAAACATCTCTCCAAACATTTACCAATTTAACGTCAACTTGATTTCTTTTATTTTGTATTGTCTTTCCATAGATGCTATTAACCTGCTTTTTAAAGAAGTTTTTTTCGAAGTCACATTTAGCGTTTTGTCTCAGTTCTGTATTTAGTGTTATGTAAGGTTCTAAAAATTTTCCTTGGTTAAAAGCTAAAATACGATGAATTTTCAATAATTTTAAACCCTTATTCAAACATTCTTTTAAGTGCTCGTAATGTATTACGTATTTATATTTATTGTGCAAATTTGCTACCAGTTTACGACTCGTTTTGCTGGGAGGAACATAATTTTCTGGAGCAAATGGCAAATCTGAGTGGTCATCATGCAATTCACAGGGGTATTCAAGATCTACTTCAAGTATGTACCCTCGAGGACTGTCGCAGCTGACACTTTTAACATCAAATTTGTTTATTTCTTGGTCGTTCAGAAACACAAAATTGTTTGTTGGTAGATATTGCAGCATAGCAAAACCATACAAATTGACACAATCTAAGTATATTAAATATGAACTAGCATGAGCATCGTTGTAGTCTGACAAATATATGTTATTCGCCTTTGCATGTCGTAGCGAACATTGAGCAAGACCGCCTCGAATACCCTTTTCTATCATTTGGTACATTTCAACATCAGATATCAAATCCAGCTCTATTTTTGTATATAGCAACATTGCGTCCCAGCTCAAAGCTGGGCTAGAAACATAGTAACACGGGTCTAAATTATAATAAGTTAGACTCATACATCTGAATTTTTCGAATATATCACATAACAATAATACATCACATTTTAGGTATAAATCAGTATATTCGCCCAAACTTTGTATGTTAAATTCTCTCCACACTGACTTTGCATGTTCGTAATTAATTGTCTTCTGTTATATTCTCCGCTGTTAGTTTACTATAAAAAAACTTTCGGTCTGGCAGTTCAGTTTCGTTGTATCGATCCCACGAGTCTATGTAGTCATAACAATATATGCCTTTCTTACGAAGTAATTCAAAGTGATAAGAATTAGGATAAAAAAATTTGAGGTTTTTAAAGTCGCCAGGATCCAATGTACTAGCCAATTCGTCTAAACCAGAATTCAAGAAGTTAAATGAATCGATAAATTTCAACTGCACTGGATTTTGACCCTCTATTGGTATGAATTTAGTTAATGATATGTATTTTTCCTTTGTTTTTGGAATTAAATTTATGCGACCAATTGTTTTCGATAGTTCTGTAATAAATAAGTGACAATCATAACCGGAAAAATTATGAAAGAGTATGGGTATAAACTCACAAGACTTGGCATTTAGATTACAAGTCGTGACTTGGACCGCGATATTTACCAGTAAAATGGTCATGGTCTGCTGCGATACGCTCGCCGATTTTAAACGATTTTCTGCAGATATGGCAAATCGTAGCATTTTGGAGCGAATGCTTTTCTTCGGCAGATAAAGGCAACATTTCACAATTAACTGATAATAACTGGTGCAATTTCTTTACATCTTTGGAAATAGTTTCTACAAATTTTTTGGCACAATTTGGATCGCGATATGATATGTACTCGTTTAGCTCCGGTTTGGATTCACAGCATATATAGTAAGCAAAACACGTCGCTTCATGTACTTGTATATTTTCTATGTGGTTGGAATTGCTTTTGCTCGAATATTCTAAAAGCAAACTTTCGAAATCTCCATAAATTACTTTAGGTACTCTTTGTGTCCTTTCAAAATGACTAAATGCTAGTGTACTGTTAGGTTCAGGTAATATAGTCTTTACTCTAGCGCAATTATGAGCATAAAGTTTTTGTTCTGTATCAAAGTATATAAAACATTCTTCACATAAATGGATTTTAGACGTATTTTTAGTAAGTTGTCTATGAACAAGCTTTTCTATATTTTTTATTAAACAGAAATGAGATTTTCCATTTTGTTCGATAAGTAACAAGTTAACGTGTGTCAACTAATGTTTCAATGTCTTATATAGAGGTCCAGACACGTCATAATTTTTTTCTAAACCATATACATTAATTGAGATGTTCGGATTGTTTTTTTCGAATGTTTTTAGGTCGTCCAGGGCTGGTGGAAATGATATGCCTCTAATATTGAGAATGTTTCTAAAATGCGGATATGAAGAAACTCTGTTTGGATTTTTACTGGTGGGGTACATATGAGACATAACACTCCATAAAAAACAATAATCGTCTTTGTTTTGTATATTTAAACATGATTTAGAGTTGCGAATTTTGGCTGGCAAACTAACATATGTGCCGGCCCTTAACGGGTTGTATTTATTTATGTTTATTTCTAGATGGCTAATTGAATCAATAGTCCAGCCTGATTCTGAAAGTTCAAACTCTGAGCACTTTGTTATAAGGTTGTCAATATAATTGGAATATATCGACAAAATGTCAGTATTCTGAAAAATTTGAAAGTACTGTGTATTAAATGATTTCATTGCTGTTTCATTGTTTTTTGGCTGTGTGTATGTAACAAAAAGCTCAAGATTTACTTTCAAAGCAGTGTGTTTTTCTAGAGAGATTTTTATTAGTTCAAATACTGATTTAGAAATCCTATTTAGGAACTGTTCCGGGGTTGAACGGATATCATCTGCAATAGAATTTACTCTATAACTTCTAATTCTATTTTTAAATGCGGTAGCTATGACCTGCACATTGTCGAACTTGGTGTTTATCAAACAGTTTGACTTATGAAGATTGCTCTTTTTGTGTGATGTGAAGTTAGAAACATGAACTTTGCATTCGTTACAAAACATGTTTTTTCAAGTTCTTAATTTTATCAGGACTATCAACGGAATAGATTTTTTAAATTAATTGTTTAATTATTTCCTTATTTCATTATTTCCTTATTTCATTATTTCCTTATTTCATTATTTCCTTATTTCATTATTTCCTTATTTCATTGTATATGCTATGAATGAAAGAACACGTAAAACGGTTATACCTTTAATGCTCGGGTTATTTACAAAAATGATAAATGCGAATATATAGGTATATTATACTAAATGTGTGATGTATTGACGTCAGTGGCCACCTTTAATGTGGTAAGAGCATTTTTCCATCGCTCTTCCACTGCTAACCGCTCTGCTTCACGGGTATTATAGACCCGGAGTTCGATGAAGTATTCTCCTGTCTTGGTAGGATCCCTCTGTGTCGTAAATCCCGATGCGCCGCGCTGAGTCAAAAAACTTCTCAATGCCGCTGCTCGAACAGGCTTCTGAAACTTGTCCTGTTGCACCTCGTCCTGTAAGACAAAAAAATAATAATCAATTAATCAGTTTATAATCAAATCGAAAATATTGTGTGCCTAGAAAAAAGACAAAAGATTGTAAAATAGTTTGAAAAACAAATAGTGCTTTAGATAACTTTGGATACAGAAAATATGTTTAATTAGCAAATCAAACCGCCTGATGGTGAATAGCCTTGACACACGGGTAACTAATTGCAGTGTCAGAAATGAGGCAGTAAATTTAAAAACATTAGAGCTGAATATAATTAGTATGACCCTCCAATATTCGCGAGAAAACCCCGCTGTACTCATCACTAACTTAAGAATGTTAGCTATTTTACGTAAAAAATAATACTTTTTTTAAAAGGCTCTATATTAATGACAGTAGCCAACAATTTACGCTTCACTGGCGGCGATTGAGCGCGCGGGATGACATCGTCTTCAGACTCCGAACAGCTATCCAGAGCCGATAGCTCTTTAACTTGAGATGCTGCTGGCGCCTTTGGTTTTTTCGGTGCACGTTTCTTCGCAGGTTTTTTCTCTGTTACTTTTTTCGACACCGACGGCGTTGGCTGAACGGAAGAGGACTCGTCAATCGTCCTCGAAGAATCGTCCAGCAGCTCGTCCTCCCAAAACGGATTTAGAGACCAACCAGGCCTGCAATAATAAAACAATATGTATTTGAAATGCGCCAACAAATTGGAAACCAAATAAACCGACTTAATAAGGCGATAAGTACTATATACATACACTTACATGGTTTCCTGTTGTAGTTGCGTATATACACCAAACACCAACTCACTTTTGCTTGATTGCAGCGAACACCGAGCCGGGTTGTTATTTTTTATTTAAAACACACACCCTGAACCTGGACTGTCCGAGTCCTGGAAGTTATGGGGCTAATGGCACGTTAAATGTCCGGCTGTCCTATTTATTATACGATATTCTAAAGTTACGATTACAATGGCTAATAAGAGAATCATGGAAGACAGTGCATAAAAACATAAAACACAGCTGAACAAATGTAGTCCTTATGTAGACCATCTATAAACACTTCGACTTTCCGAGCATTGATTCCATTATAAACATGCCTTAACTTTCCTAAAAAGAAATGCGTCTCTTGCATAAACTCCTTACAACATGAAAATCGATACGCAAATCTTAAAAGGAGGCGGTATGTACTCTCTACCAACTCGCTCAAGTTAATTAAACACCTTACGCTGAAGAAAACCCATACATTTTAGATGGCTATTTAACTTGGTCGGGTTAAAACATATTTGTAATGAATGAGCACGGTTCATTGTATGTTGGAAAGTTATGTAATATGAAGTATATATCCAGTATTACTTGAACTACGGACATTTTTTTAGGTAAAACAAAAATAGTTTTAGGGTCATTCTACTTTTTCATGACCAGTTTTCTACTACAAAAAAAATCTGTGATATGTATCGAATTAATGTATAAAAATAGGATTTCGAAATAGTACCTGAACCTAATAAAAGGAATTTATAGTTAAAAATACTTAAATATTAACATATTGATGTAAAAGGTGGGTAACACAGTGGTAAAAACCATTTTTTCATACAAATGGTGAGACATCCAAGGACCACTGAGTTACTCGATTTATGGATATTAGCTGTGGTTCGTTAATTACCAAAACTATCGGAAGTGATACTGCAATTAAACCTCTTTCTAAATAACAATGCAAAAATATGAAGTGAGGGCCAAGTATTCCAAAATCTGCATTAAAAAAAAAGTGCCTGAAAATTATGTACATGAAAAAGTAGAATGGCCCTTTAACATTAATTTGAGTCAGTTGAAATTACTCCAGTAGAGATTTTTTTAAAGCTTAGTATTAACTTGTAAAGAAAAAATCCTTCATTTTTTTAAAATAATCCGCAATCGAATGGTTTACGGGTGTAGCATAATTATACTCTGTTCCAAAACTTCGGTTAACTAATTCTAACTCCGCTCGACTTTATTGAAGGCCATATTATAATGAAATGAGAATGAAAATGAAAATATATTTATTGGGTATCAGTACATCAGCTTATGGTTTGCAAATAGGTACTAAGAGTGCACTTAGTATTACTAGATAAGCCTAGGAACGGTGTCCTGTGCCCTAAACTAGGTAAACTTGCCTTATGGGGAACAGGGGAAATAATGATAATGATTTAGGATCGCGTTTTTCCTGCGGATATTGTAAAAGTTAAGGGCTATGAAGCCTAGTTTTTTGGTTGGACTCATGGTCCGCATGAACAGCGTCTGTCTCATCTTCTATAAATCCATGGGAGACAAACATTACTCACATGCACATAATACCATATCAATAACCACCATACCATAATAACTACTGACCACAGGAAATACGACTTTTGTTTTTCCAACTGTGTAGAACCCAATTACCAAATTTCAGCTATTAATTTTACGTAAAACTACCTCGTTTCATCTGTGTTTCTGACTATGTTGCATTTCTATAAGTATCATAGGTATGTATCCCTCCAGGCTTTGAAATTAACAAGAAGAAACTTTTGTAGGGTTAATGTTGGAAGTGTATTACAAATGTAAACATTTGTGATTGACCTAACTACTCGTATGTAAAAATATTTTTTAATTCATAATCTTTTGTTATTCACAGTCAGTTTTGTATTATATAAAATATGGCACTACACTGTTAAAAATTTTCAGGGAATTTTACATATTTTTGGGGCAACTTTCGTTGCCCTAACTTTTCTGTATTTTTACATAATCATGTAATTTTACAACGCTTATGTAATTTTACATATCGGCCTGATTTCACTATTATGTAATTTTACATTTATGTCATTTTACATAATCAAACAACTTGACAAATATGTAAAATTACATTTATGTAATTTTACATAATCGTATAGACTGTCAGTTATGTAAAATTACATAATTGTTATTTTACATAACTGACAATCTGTCAGATATGTAAAATTACATAATATGTAATTTTACATATTTGTCAAAGAATATATGAAATTTTTATTTATGTAATTTTACAGAAACCAGTGTAAATTTACATTCTTGTAGGTAATATTAACGAATTCTTTTTTTTTCTGTTACAGGAATTTTATGTAAAAGTACATAAAGTGTGTGTGTTCTTAATGATTTTTATGTATATTTACATTTTATTCTGTAATACTACGGAATAATTACGTTATTATATTACAGAAATTTATGTAAAAATAAATAAAGTTTCTGCGTAATCAACGATTTTTATGGATATTTACATTTTATTCTGTAATATTACGGAATTATTATGTATTTGTATTACATAATTTTATGTAAAAATAAATAAAGTTTTTGTGTTATTAATGATTTTTGTGGATATTTACATTTTATTCGGTAATATTACAGAATTATCATGTTATTCCTTTACATATATTTATGTAGAAATACATAAATAATGTGTGTTGTTAATGATTTTTATGGATATTTACATTTAATTATGTAATATTACGGAATTAGTATGTAATTATATTACAGAAATGTGTGTATTAATACATAAAGTATCTGTGTTATCAACGATTTTTATGGATAATTACATTTTATTCTGTAATATTACTGAATTATTCTGGAATTGCATTACAGAAATTTATGTAAAAATACATAAAGTTTTTGTGTTATCAATGATTTTTATGGATATTTACATTTTATTCGGTAATATTACTGAATTATTATGTTATTCCTTTACATAAATTTATGTAAAAATACATAAAGTATGTGTGTTGTTAATGGTTTTTGTGGGTTTTTACATTTTATTCGGTAATATTACCTAACTATTATGTTATTCCTTTACATAAATTTATGTAAAAATACATAACGTTTATTTGTTTTTAAATATTTTTATGGATATTTACATTTTATTCGGTAATATTACCGAATTATTATGTTATTCCTTCACAGAAATTTATGTAAAAATACATAATGTTTATTTGTTATTAAATATTTTTATGGATATTTACATTTTATTCGGATTACCGAATAAAATGTAAATATCCATAAAAATATTGGTAAAAATACATAAATAATATTGGTAATATTAATTACCAATATTATTTATGTATTTTTACCAATGAAATCTGTGATTTTAAATATGGGTGCGTTAAAATTACTTGTTGTTTGTGTATTATTACGGATAGAATTAGTTAATATTACACGTTGTTAGGGGATATTTTCTGTAAAATTCAATACATATTCTGTACATTTACATGCCGTCGGCAAGTCTCCAGATTTATTTATTAGCCAGTCGTTTGTTTTCCTTATGTATTATATTAATGCAGCGGTACTAATCAAAATATAAGAAAAACACTGAGAGCCAGCCTCGATGGGATGAATGCGTTTATGTCGGACATTATAGCATTCGTCCCTTACAAGCAAGTATGTAAGTGCGACAGGGACGAATGCTATATATATCTCTTTTCTATTCCCCTGATTGACAGGTTCCCAGTGATTTTAAAATAAGTATTTTGATTAATGCACATCATTAAATTACACAAAAAAAGCAGACGGGTAAATAACGAAATCTGGAGAATTGTCGATAGCTAATGTACAAAATTTGTATCGAATTTTATAGAAAATATCTCCTAGTAACATGTAAAATCAACTAATTTTATAAGTAATAATACACAATCAACAAGCAATTTATATTAGTTTAGAAATGATTTTATACCAACTATAGAAAAAAAAAGACAATTACAAAGAAACCCATTTATTGTATTACTGATTAGTAAAATTAATTGACATTATAATATCACAACTGTCTTTACAATAACAAAATACTAACCCCCTTATTATAAAACCTAATTATGAATAACAACATTAGAACGGGTTTTATAATGATCCTTTAAGATCAAATTACAGTACAGTAATGTAAAAAAAAAACTATACCGGTTTACTAATATTTAATCTGGATCATTATAAAACCCGCCCTAAGAATATACTAGTAAACTCGGGCATAAACACACGTACATACTATATACCTACGACTACTACATCATCGATTGAAAATGCATATGCTAAAATAAAACTGCTGGCAAACAAGTGAATCCGGAGAACTGTAATTTTATATTTCACATTAACTAAGTTGTTGTTGTTATACCTACCTACGCTTAACCAATTTACATAAGCTGAATACAAAACTTTAAAACATAACAAATTATAGTGTATTTGTATATCGTAACAACTTTTCTCACAATACCTATCTAAGGGTTTATTCATAAATGTCATAACATGGGTTAAAAGCCCATTTATCTTTAATTTGTCACTGTGACATTTGTGTTTGTAAGAAAAAGACAAACCCATCTTAATTAACATAATATTATAATATAGGTTTTATGAATTAAGGGTCGTGCATACCGGCTGCGTATGCGTGACGTATCTCATACAGTTCCCTACATTATATACAGCACGAGCGTTTACGTACACGTCTACGCATCCGGTATGTGCTCAGGCCTTAAAGTGTAAGTAATCCACTAGTTTACTTACACTTTAAGGACGTCCTGTACTTACCTACACTTTACGAAATTGCAGAATTAACTAGCAATTTCGTAAAGTGTAGGTAAGTACAGTACGTTTTCCTTTTACATGACCTGACCAAATTCCAGTTTTCTACCGTTATTACATTTCAGTCAACCTACTATGCAACGTCCAAGTAAATTGTTTATTGAATAACTACTTTAGTAAACGGTTTTCTCTCTAATTACAGATACACATACGAGTAGACTACATGTATGTACAGGGCGTCCCACGGCTATGCCACATGCAGGGAAAGTACCTTAAATATTATAGATAGAACATTTTACTGAATGAAGACATTATTTGAATTTAAAAAACATTGTACTTAAATTGCATTCACAGATATTTAAATATTTTTATGGTCGAACCGGAAATCGAACCCGTTACACGTGATAAATTGATTAATTTTGTATTAAAAATGTTAAAATTCATGGTCTTCATTTTATTTCTGATACTATGTTATTTAGCAAAAAATAATCCATACGATGAAGCCTTTCGATTGGTATGATAAAGCTACAGGGTAATTATTTTTCTTGTGTAACGGGTTCGATTCCCGGTTCACGGTTTAATTATTCTTTAAATATCTGTGAATGCAGTTTAAATGGTTTTTAAAATTAAAATAATGTCTTCTTTCAGTAAAATGTTCCATCTACAATATTCAAGGTACTTTCCCTCCATGTGGCATAGCCGTGGGACACCCTGTATGGACTTAATTTAAATTACAATCCTAGTCTTAAACACAAATTAGCTACAGCGAGGCACACTCGTCAATTAAAACCTGATTGTACTCAAGCGCCTATTACAGTATTAAAATATTCTATTAAATAAAAAAGGTAAGGTAAGGCTTACAACATATGTGGTATTATACACTATAAGACCAGTAAACAACATAGATACCTTAAGACTGTTCTGCCAAAGTCAAAATGTAGGAGCCCGTTCGATATGAACGCTAATATTATCATTTAATATAACAATTAACTGATAAACTGTATGCGGCACTTATTTTGCAAAGCCCGACTTTATACTGATATACTGAGAAAAAAAAAAGTGAATGGATCAACTCCGCTTCTGGGAGCGATCCGATGCCACTTTTAGGCAGTTAGGGCCCAGGTGATTGCCCTAACCCCATGGTCTAGGAAATTGGCCATCTTAGTAAAAGCAGAGATGAATAAATTATAAAGACTGTCAATGCATGTCTAATACAATATCGCGATCCTTTAAAAGAAAGAGCCTGCTGAAGCTAGTTTCGCTATAGAGAGATCTCTGTACCATTAATTTCGTATGGTAATTAGACCTCTGCTTAACACAATATCGCCATCTATGAACTCAATGAAAAAAACTCTTAATATATGGCGCCAATGTGTTAAGCAGAGGTCTAAGTGTCATACGAAATGAATGCCACAGAGACCTGTCTAAAGTGAAACTAGCTACTGCTCACTCGTATTTTTTTAAAGGAACGCGACATTCTAGGTTTAGACATTGGCAGTCTTTATAATGTACTAGTCTCTGCTAAAAGCCAATGTAGGAAAAAAATGGTGGCGAACCCGCATTTGAGCCTTCATATAAATGGTATAACTTTTGTAAACCTGATGTGTGAGCTGTGTCACCTGCGGGCAACAGATCCCTGCAGGTGGGTGTGTTCTTGAGATAAGGCGCGTATGTGTAAAATGCATGTGCTAGTGTGTCTATAGAGAAATAATAACCGGAACATTATCCGGGAATAAAATTAGGAGAAGATCTAGGCTATTCGGGTTTATATCTGGATCTGTCAAATTCGAAAGAGAATAAAAATGATTGCCATATACGTGACTTTTTAATGATGCTATACTAGTAAAAGTAGATGAACCGCATGAAGGTGCTTCAGGTGAAAGATTATATGGACAAGTGACCGCTTTTCCGGATTGGATATCATGTGTTCTTGAATGGTATTCGATATTTTTTGACAATATTCTCTTACTACATTCTGTAAACTTACTATAGGTAGAATTAATGTCAACTGGTGGACTGTCAATACTACTACTAGTGCCGGGCTGATGCAATCTAAAATTGTGATTCCTAAAAGACTCATAATTATTGAAAACACTGTTACACAAAGGATCAACACACACAAAGGGCTTAGCAGGCTAAGGAAGGACGTGTGGCCCCTGTCAGGAATATTCGAATTGGTAAATGTCAATTGTTGGTGGCCTCATAACTAGTAATCACTCCAACTTTCATGCCTCTATCTTGAACTGTCACAGAGATAATGTCAAAAATGTATTTTTATCCCATTTTTTGTTCCACCAAATATAATTAACTGATTCTGCGTATGCTAGTAGCTAATACTAGAAGCAATACATATGATTTTTTTCATAGTTGCACTTTTAAAAAAACTTGTTGAAAAGAGCTGTCAAAAAATAATTTGATATTTATTTCTTTTATTTCTCACGTATAAAATATTAATAAAATTATAAGGTATACTCCCACTAAACCTACATAACTGTGATTTTGTTTCAATGCTCTAGCTGGTATGGATCAGAAGATACAAGAGTTTGAAAAAAAATGGGATAAAAATACATTTTTGACATTATCTCTGTGACAGTTCAAGATAGAGGGCTGAAAGTTGGAGTGATTACTAGTTATGAGGCAACCAATAATTGACATTTACCAATTCGAATATTCCTGACAGGGGCCACACGTCCTTCCTTAGCCTGCTAAGCCCTTTAACATGTTTACAGAACCTATGGTCTTTTTGATGGTTATTGTATGAAATCACTGTGGAGAAATTCTCGCCACAGTAACCGCATGTAAATGACATGTTATTCAAAGTTGAGTTTACCTATTAATGATAATACTTTATTTAGCATGCGTCCTTTACGGACTTTACTTCCTTCTTTGGGATTTATTTTAAAAACATACCTTTGTATAAATTCTAATGTGTTTTGACACTTCACTGGATATTCCATATTAAAGTTGAAGTAAGCCGCCATCAACAGTTGTAACGACGTAGACAGACCCGCAGTTTCGCTAACAATTGTGTTGTCTACCAGTAAATAATATATATTTTCATTACCTGTAGGCAAGGAAAAAAAGGTTACAACAGACAACTAGTACTTTAAAAAGCGGAACCTCAAAAAGAGATTACTACCTGAAAATTAACTTTATTGATAAAATATTTTAAAAAAAATTACAGGTCATCTGGGTGAAATGTTTACATGTACATTTATCGTATTACGTTTCCGTTTTTAGTCCGGATGTTAACTATTTATCTTGGTTGGTACTTAATTATTATTCAAGTACTCTTACCTGATGAAAATACAATGTTAGGCGCAGCTGCTTTTGGTAGCTCGGCAATCTCCGTCCTAGTTAATGGTTCCTGAAAAAATTTATTAGATCAGTAAATGTAATTACTCTATTTAGCAAGGAACTGAATCCGGAAGGAAATTATGACATGAAATCTAAAATAGATACCTCGTGTGTTTGGTAAATGTGTGTTATGTCTTCATTGAAATATGTGGCAACCATCAGTAGACTGGTATTTAGGCTATTGCCATGAACAGCGCACTTATTTTTTTTGTTCACGGACAATGATTTCAATCGCTCGTTCAATGCCGTGGTTTTATTTTGAAAGGCGTCCATACACTGGCCAGAATTTAAAGCACAAAGACGATCAAAATGCGATATCATATATTTCTCCTCTAACAATACTGGCCACTCGTTAAGAATACGTTTTACGGCAACGGCAGGTGTCGAGTTCAGAAATGTTCTTTGCTGTGCATAGGTCTCTTGCATGTATAATTCAACTCGTGATTCGTCTCTTTCCTTTACGGAAGAAACCGATTTAAGCCAGTCCTTTCTGGAATCTAAAGATTCAAGATCCACATTGTCCGGATTACTGGGTTGCCATTCCTTGCAGCCCGCACTCAAATTTTTGACGATTCTCGATTTCTTTCTTGATCCTAAGGTATCATCACATATACCTCTCTTTAATATTTTATTCGGCCTTTGGAGATAGTGAACCCTAACCCTTTCTTCAATTTTTTTGAAAATTGTGTAGTAGCCTGTTCCAATTAGTTCTTTTGTATCAGCATCTCTATCATATAGTTGTAGAAATTTATCACACAAATCCTGTGCAATCGCTCTGTAAGTTGATATTGATACCAATTTTGATTCTTGGAGGAGATCATCCGTTACAGTTCTCACGATAGTGTTGACTTCGGTACTAGTAACCGGTTCACAATCATTTAATTTTGTCAAAAGCGACGATGGAAGTTTGTAGAATGGAATGTCAAACACAACGCCATTTATGCTTGTCTCGCTGTAAGTGCTGCTAGTCGTTGGCGAATTAGGAGCAGTAACTGTAGATGCTGTTGCTGTGTCACTTTGATTACCCCTTTGATCAGGCTCCCAACTATCTCCTACAATTAAAATTTCACTTTGGAATTCTAAAAGAATATCATTTTCTTCTATTTCAGTACCATCCAGCAAATAAATTTTAGATCCGGGTATATTCTTTTCATTTGCTGTAAAGTAAAAATATTTTTTTCTTAATAAGATGGTTATCTATTATAAACATAAACTTGTTAAGAGTGTATGTACATGTCCACTAGCACCACTTGTAAATAATTGTGTTTATTTAAATTTAACGATAGATATTTAAAAAAGGGGGCTGCTATGTACTGTATTTTATATTACCTTTTGAATACATCAAATTAGTTATTACGTTGCTGGATTCGTCAATCTATGCGTCCAACCAAAGTTAAAACGGGCGTTTTATTTTTGTGCTCATAGATCGACTAATCTACCAACGTAATAACTAGTTTGATGTATTCAAAAGGTACATAAATACAAAATACAGTACATAGCAGCCCCCTTTTTAGGGTTCCGTAGCCAAATGGCAAAAAACGGAACCCTTATGGATTCGTCATGTCTGTCTGTCTGTCCGTCCGTATGTCACAGCCACTTTTTTCCGAAACTACAAGAACTCTGTTGAAACTTGGTAAGTAGATGTATTGTGTGAACCGCATTAAGATTTCACACAAAAATAGAAAACCCCATACTTAGAACCGAAACTCAAAATTTTTTTTTCATGAAAACCATACGTGTAGGGTCGGTCATTCTTCTTTTACGCGACCAGTTTTCTATTGCGAAAAAAAAACGATGATATCTATTTAATTAGTGTTCAAAAACAGTATTTCCAAAGCTTACCTGAACCTAATAAGAGGAAATTATAAATAAAAACACTTAAATATAAACTTATTGCTGTAAAAAGTTGGTAACACAGTGGTAAATACCATTTTTTCATACAAATTGGTGAGACATCAATAACCACTGAGTTACTAGATTGATGAATATTAGTTGTCGTTCGATATTTACCAAAACTATCGGAAGTGATACTCCATTTAAACCTCTTTCTAAATAACAATACAAACATATGAAATAAGGTGAAATAAGGACCAAGTATTCCAAAATCTCCATTTTAAAAAAGAGTGTCGAAAAATTATGGTCATGAAAAAGAAGAATGGTACGGGTATCTATGGATAGGTCTTCAAAAATGATATTGAGATTTTTAATAGCATTTTTTTCTAAACTGAATAGTTTGCGCGAGAGACACTTCCAAAGTGGTAAAATGTGTGTGCCCTCCCCCCCTGTAACTTCTAAAATAAGAGAATGATAAAACTAAAAAAAAAATATGATGTACATTACCATGCAAACTTCCACCGAAACTTGGTTTGAACGAGATCTAGTAAGTAGTTTTTTTTCTATAATACGTCATAAATCGTAAACCGCAATTTACCTTTCATTATTAAAGCATCGATCAAAGTTACAACGAACTACAAGAACTTTTATATTATGTTACTTGCTGCTACGGAACCCGCCGCTGGTCGCTTTTTATTTAAATATCTATCGTTAAAATTAAATAATCACAATTATTTACGAGTGGCGCTAGTGGACACGTACATACACTCTTAAGCCTTAAAATAGACCAACTGGATTGAATCGCCTGCACTTTCCAGCTCGGCATCTTTTCAAAATAAGAAACGGAAATAATACTTAATACAACAGACAGGCTATAACAGTGATACCAAAGACCATAGATATAAGAAGAGAAGACCCATAATTGCAAAAAAAAAAAATTGTTCTGGTATGGCAATCAGGGCAATCAGGTTCGTTGGGCGGGAGCGTACTCTGACATGTATAGGTTGGAATGTGGGGTGAGACAGGGGGGTTTGAGCTCGCCAAGACTTTTTAATCTATACATGAATGATCTTATTGTAGGGCTCAGTAATACCAAGGTCGGATGTTCGATTGCTGGTGTGTGTATGAACAACATCAGTTATGCGGATGACATGGTATTGCTGAGCCCGGCGGTAAGCGCTCTTGAAAAGTTGCTTGCGGTCTGTGAGAGTTACGTGGAGATGCATGGCCTTAAGTACAATGTATCAAAGAGCGAGTTACTGGTTTTTAAAGCCGGCAATAAAACCCCCCAATTTGTCCCGCCGATTATGCTCTGCCAGTCGCAACTTAAAAGGGTTGCGAAATTTAAGTACCTTGGGCACTGGCTCAACGAGGCTCTCACAGATGACGCAGACATGGAGAGGGAGCGCAGGGCGTTTGCTGTGAGGTGCAATATGTTGGTCCGTAGGTTTGTGAGGTGTGAAAAAGCTGTTAAAATCACGCTTTTTAAAACGTTTTGCCAAACCCTTTACACCTGCAACCTATGGACCAAGTATACCCGAAAAACGTTCGACTCCCTGCGCGTCCAATATAATAATGGTTTCAGGATGCTGTTGGGGCTCCCACGGTATTGTAGCGCGTCAGGTATGTTTTGCGAGGAGCGCACGGACGGGTTCTGTGCGATAATACGCAAGCGCGTTGCCTCCCTGATGCGCCGCGTACGTGACAGCCCTAACAGCCTCCTTGGAGCCATTAAGGAAAATGTTCACAGCCCACTATGGAGGCACTGGAACTCCATTCATATGGAGTCCAGACAAAAGGTTTTCAACCTAATGAATTAATTAGCTATAATATTGAATTGCATTTTATTTCTTGTTTGACATGTTTTTTGTATGTAATTGAAATTTTTAATTGTTTTATTCTTATTTTCTTTTTGACATTTTAATTTATTTATGATTTTTTAATGAAATTTTTTAGCTAATGTAATAATGGATGAAATGTAATTTGTAAATGAAATGTAATTTTAAAATGAAATAGTGTAATTTTGTGTAATTTTGTGTTGTTATATGGGCTAAGCCTGAAATAAAGAATTATTATTATTATTATTATTATTAAAAAAACTCTCCTGTTATTTGCAATCATTCTCCTTTGCCGCTGTATTACTACTATCGGGACATGATATTGAACATTGTAAGTGTTGAACTAATTGGTAATGTACAGTCGAGGAATTTGAATGTTTGGCACTTTTAGACTCTATTTTCAATTGTAATAGAGTCCAAAAGTGCCAATCATTGAAATTCCTTGACTGTACTATGTTTCTTTATTTCAATAAGAACATTATTAATAATCATCGTATTATAAAGCGCCATCTAGTTTTAACATAGGATGTTCCCTAGTCATATTCTGCTATTGGTAGTTAATTAAATGTATAACAAACTTACTAGTACAGTTTTGTGGCAGTTCACTAACACTTCGACAGGCAGTGGCGGCATGGCAGTCTCGTGGGGCAGAACATGGAATCCATTTAGCGGTCTACTACAGGGAATCCACAAGCAAGCATTCTACACAAACTAAAAGCAAATATATTTCACTAACAATTACGCCTCTTAACATTACAGTACATGATGCACTATGTGGAGTAGTAACTAAAATAATCGATCAGTCAAGCGGAATAAAATTGAAGAAACATATTACGTCTGAGATACAGTTACTACGGACTCTTGTGTCTGTGGGATTTCTTGTATTTGTGCTATCATATTACAATTAATATTTTCAATTGATCTATCTAAACAACAATATATTAAACCACTGGTACAAAAACGAATTGTTAAACAACCTTTTATTAAAAAAAAGTGAAACAAAAAGTAAAAATCAATTTACAGGTTGTTCAAGTTCTAGAAACGTTGGGTGTATGTTGTATATAATTACAAATTGGAATATAATGTTTTTTATGCCACTGTTCGGCGGCGTGGTGGTTTTTTATTAAATAGTCATTTGGCGTGGTCAATTTATAAAAAAAGTATCGCCGCCATCATGGAATTCAAAATTGACCTCAAATTCGAACTTTGCGCATACAAATTAGTCGAAAAAGAGTATAATAACAGCTATTTAAAAAAAATTGTTTTACAAAAATCGTCATTATACTTATTTTCGACTAATTTTTATGCGCAAACTTCGAATTTGAGGTCGATTTTGAAATCCAAGATGGCGGCATGGTCAATTTATAAAAAAGTGTCGCCGCCATCATGGAATTCAAAATTGACCACAAATTCGAACTTTGCGCATACAAATTAGTCGAAAAAGAGTATAGTGTCGCCGCCATCATGGAATTCAAAATTGACCTCAAATTCGAACTTTGCGCATACAAATTAATCGAAAAAGAGTATAATGACAGCTTTTGTAAAAAAAAAAAATTTTTTACAAAAATCTTCATCAGCGTCGTCATTTTATAAAAAAAGTTTCGGCGCAATCATGGAATTCAACATTTACCTGTAATAGGGTATTTGACACATGTTTAAATTTATAACGTGGTGTCACTCTATGAACAGTAAACCATCGAAACATCACAATAAATTATGAATTACAAACTTTTACCAAAATCATAAAAAGATATGTAACTTCAAAAATTCGGAAAAATAGATTTTTTTCTTTGTCGTCCAAAAGTCAAATAAAAGGTACCAATAGAACCTTTATGTAAAAATAAAGAATAAATTGTATTACAACTATGTACCTAAACGCAGTATTTTACGATTAAACCAGCAAAATACTTATTTTCCCATACAACGGTTGGTTCGGTTCTGTGCCTGTGACGTCATTGGCCATTATCAATTTGTAGGAGCCCTTTAATTGTGCTCTAATGTAGTTGGTCCCATATAGACATTTGATCGTCACTAGGAACTGGTTCGAATGGCACCACAAAAAAAAAGTCAAATAGCGTATATTGTAGTGTAAGTACTAAAGATAACAATACAAATGAGCCCAAACTCGATTATCTTTACCACTTTCCATCAGAGTTCCAGCATCAGATCAATTCGGTGGTACCATAATATTGTATTGTTACCGAACTTACAAAAGTATGCCAAATACCTGAATTAGTTGAGGATAACTGGTGTAAAATTTGCCCCGAATACAAATACATACAAACACTCCAAGTAATGACATTAAAATCGCACGAAGTCGCGGCTACGTTTTTACCAGCACAATTCTCACATTTCGATCTCACCACACCGGGTTGGCCACATCCATAACAACGTATTGGGTTAGACCCCGTATTAGCATTTACACCCTCAGAAGCAATACTAGCAGCCTGCCGTTTATTATTTTTATCTTGCAAATTACGACAATCAGCCACAGCATGCCCATAAAACTTGCAAAACGAACAACGAACGCGCTTGTCACGTTTCGGAATTTCGTTCGAGTTAAAAGTGGGTTTCGCGACAATAGTACCGCGCGAACCAGTGGTAACGCTGCGCTCGGCCGATTCGATAGCGCGCGGCGGCGGCGCGCGTGAGTGAGACGCGTAGGTACTCACCGTCGCCGGCGAAGCGCTCGGATTCCCGGAATCGTTACTTGCGTTAATTTCGGAAATTGCGTCTTCAATGACCCTCGCTTTTTCTAGGAAACTATCAACATCAACAATGATATCTCTAGGTAACCGTTTCCTGACTCGTCGATGTAACAACCCGTAAATAATGTCTATTTGCATACACATAGGTACCGCATACGGTAATTTAACTATTAGAGAACGCACTCTACATACAAACACTTCGGCTCTTTCGGAGTCTTTCTGTTCCGTGGCAAAGATTTCACGTAAAACCTTGTGAGCCGGTTGCTGAACTCCATACATGGAGCGCAGGCGCGCCACGGCGTCCGGCCAGGTGAGGGCGCCGGCGCGCGCGCCGCGCCACCACACGGCGGCGTCGCCCTCCAGCAGCAGCGGCAGCCCGCGCAGCGCGTGCTCGTCGCTGACGCCCGCGCACTCCTTGTACACCTGCACGGCGTCGATGAACGCCTCCAGCACCTCCGCGTCGCGCGACCTCCCGTCGAACCGAGCGGTGCACTTGGAGAAGTTGCCTCCGGCGACCGCGGACGGGAGCGCGGACTGCGCGCGGACGTCGGGCGGCGGCGTCGCGGGCGGCGGGGTCCACGGGGCGTTGTTGAATGGGAGTGATCGCAGGGTCTCCACCAGGGTGCGGTTTGTCTCCGCTTGCATCCTGGCGAAGGTCTCCATGACGCCGACCAGGAAGGTCTCGGCGTTCACGTTCGCGGCCGCTCCGGCGGGGCCGGGCGGCTCGGCGGCGGCAGCGCGGGGGGCGCCCGAGGCGCGCAGCTCCTCTACGCCTGTCTCCGCTTCGTCGTAGGACTCGGGTTCGCTTGCATCTTGGTTGGGAGTCTCGTCACTCTTTTCGTTGTTAACGGTTTTACTCCGCGTATGCATGGCAATATGTAGTTCGTCACACTTCACTTCTGTTACACTTTGTCGAAATAAGTTTTAACTGGCGCGAGTTGAATACTCTAGCGCGGCACGGCACTCGCGGCGAGAACGTAGGTACAGCTTGAATATAGATTCAACGCCACTAAGTTGGGCAGCCACTGTAATGGTTGTAACGCTTGTATTGATCACTACAAACATTAACTAACACAATACTACAGTCATCAGTAGGTACAAGTAACATAGAAGTAAACATAGGAAGTGAGGGCCATGGAAATGCAAACGAAACGAGATAGCTCAGTACGACGCGCTGTGCGAATTCTCTCGAACTGACTATGGCGCGCGGGCAGCGCGGGGCGCGCGGGCGGCAACGCCGAATGCGCGCCACCTCGCGGCGAGCACGAAAACGGGCGAGCGCGGTAAAACGTGTAATAAATGCGCGCGAAACTGAAACTGGAAGCGCGGACGTTATATATTGTAATTTTTTAGCACAGTATTTTTTCCCATAGTAGTGCTGAATAATTAAAAAAAATTCAATAATACCTTTACACTACATATGATCAATATTATCAGAACATTCAATACGTCATAAAAATATGAGCAGATGATTTCCACCTATCACTCTTATTTAAAAGGAAATAAGTGTCATTATTTTTTTAATACTACAACCAATTTAAAACCGTATAAGATGTTTGAATTAAGAATGAAGTGTCCATTACTGGTGCTTGTCCAGCTTAAAGTATCCAACACTGGTGATGTCGCCCTATATATTTTTATTGGATATTTGGCCTTCCATCAAAACTCCCACACAGCCACATTGCAAAATTATGACTGAAAAAGCATCTCTCAAGCATAAACAAATACACACACACACTCGCAATCATTCTTACAAATAAACACAATCTTCCAGTAAAT
Source organism: Epiblema foenella (assembly GCA_963556455.1). NCBI lineage: Eukaryota > Metazoa > Arthropoda > Insecta > Lepidoptera > Tortricidae > Epiblema > Epiblema foenella. The sequence goes on along the minus strand of OY747097.1, from coordinate 34,913,810 downwards.
ACTGATATAAAAAATAATTAATAATAAATATTTGTGGACAATCTTACACAAATCGAGTTGCCAAACTAAGCAAAACTTGTACTATGACCACTAGGCGACGATATATACAGGGCGTCCCTCGGCTATGCCACATGGAGGGAAAGTACCTTGAATATTGTAGATGGAACATTTTACTGAAAGAAGACATTACTTGAATTTAAAAAATAATTTAAACTGAATTCACAGATATTTAAATAGTTTTGTGGTTGAATCGGGAACCGAACCCTTTACATGTGATCAATTGATTAATTTTGTATTAAAAATGTTAAAATTCATGGTCTTTCTTTTATTTCTGATACTATGTTATTTAGCAAAAAATAATCCATATGATGAAGACTTTCGATTGGTATGAAAAAGCTACAGGTTAATTATTTTTTTGTATAACGGGTTCGATTCCCGGTTCGCGGTTTAATTATTATTTAAATATCTGTGAATGCAGTTTAAATTGTTTTTAAAATAAAAATAATGTCTTCTTTCAGTAAAATGTTCCATCTACAATATTCAAGGTACTTTCCCTCCATGTGGCATAGCCATGGGACACCCTGTATACTTATATAGATAAATAGATACTAAATACATGGAAAACATCAAGACCCAGGAACAAATATTCGTGCTCATCACACAAATAAATGCCCATGACCGGGATTCGAACCCGGGACGTCCAGCTTCGTAGACAGGCTCACTACCAACTACACTAAAGTGGTAGTCGATTATGTAATGAATATAATAATCGAATAAATTATATTCAAAATTTCAAATCTTTAGCTTAACCTGACATATGTCTTACAATGTTTCTCAACTCAGTTTGGAGAATGCGCTGTTTGAGAATTGTAGACTGTATGGTAGCGACATAATTCTATGACATATTTTTTTTCCTTTAATGCTCAGATATTTATGACATATTGGATGTTTAGATAACATTGGCCATAGGTCTGTAGTGCAGGCATACACTTGTCCAGGTTCAGTGATTACCAGCATATTAATCAAATTTCATGATGTAGTAATACTAATAACTCAGATATAACAAGTTTGTATATATATATATTTATATCTACACAAACAAGCGACGCTAGGCCATACAATCTACATATAGTCTATATTACACTAAAAATAGATATCACAAATACACTCAGAACTAATTGGGTATGATCCTAAGTATGTAACATATCAAACTTACCTTTTTCAATTATTTTTTCGATTGATATCTCCACGACTGAAACTGCTTTTTTTATTAGTCGATTAACCGACCAAATTTTGATAACTGGCATGTTTAGCTGAAATAATAGAACACATGTTAGGTTAGCACTGTAAAACATCACACAAAGCATAATTATTTCGAGTGGCACACGGAAAAAATGGGGTACTTATACCTACTATGGAGATAGCAGACTATGTAGTCGAAGTTGAAACGTTTTGGTGCGAGACTCCTGCAGGCACTGGGTTCCGAAGGTCAGATGGCACCGCTTTCGTTAAACCAGTGCCAACCCACGCTAAATCTCGGAATCAGGTGCCAAAGCGGACGAAGTAACAACTGATGAAGAAAACATTTCATTAAACATTACATTTACTGACCATAAGTGCAGAAATCGCCATCACGTCTAACTACATACCAAAACTAAGTAATTATTCTCTCCCAGGCACTATCTACAGCAATAACTTATGAATTATATGAATAAACTCACCTTAAACAATTGATTAACGGATCATTTTCACAATCAATGTCAGCTTATGAATAAATATAAAATGCGTGACTGCCATGACGCCCGCGAGATAAAAGGCTGCAGTGTTGCCAACTCGAAATTTCGTTTAGTGCTAAAATTTGTTTTGTCCTTTTCTTATAAACATAAATTTTAGTGACAGCGGCTATTTAACTAAAATAGGTTTGTTGGACGTTTATACATATAAATAAGAGGGTCAGAATTTATCGTCTTTACAACGAACAAAAGGAAAAATATTGAATTTGTTCGAGCATATTTAAAAAAGCGTATAGCACGCATCCAATGTCAAAAACGCGGTGAAGCGGGGTATCTGGCAACACATGTGTATCATGTTAGAACATGTTAGAACATGTATGTTCACATCGCACGACACGATATTTGATTAGAAAAATATATTAGTTTTTAGGGTTCCGTAGCCAAATCGGCGGAAACGGAAACCTTATAGTTTCGTCATGTCTGTCCATCCGTCCGTCCGTATGTCACAGCCGATTTACTATTAAGGACTACAATTATGAAATTTCGTAGAAAGGTGTATTCTATGAACCGCTTCATAAAAGTGATATCAAATTACTATCTATCATTTCGTTTTTTTATTTTTAGTTCAATTTCGTTCAAAATCGATATCTGAGTGCCCGAGAGGTCATTTAATGTGAATCCAAGCTCAGATGTTTTAAAAGTAGAAACCATTTAGATTTTTTAAATTTATAATTCGATTTCGATCAAAATCGATATCTGAGAGTCCGAGAGGTCATTAAGAAGAATCCAAGCTCCGATTTGTATGAGGTTACTCCATTTAGTTTTTTTTTTAATTTTTAGTTTGATTTCGCTCAAAATCTATATATCTAAGGGGCAAAGAGGTCATTTAATATGAATCTAAGCTCGGATTTTTAAGAAGTAGCTACAATTTAGATTTTTTTTTATTTATAATTCGGTTTCGCTCAAAATCTGTCTGAGTGTCCGAGAGGTCATGTAACACGAATCCAAGCTCAGATTTGTATAAAGTATCCACCATTTGATTTTTTTTATTTTTCGTTTGATTTCGCTCAAAGTCGATATCTAAGGGTCCGACAGGTCATTTAGAAGAATCCAAGCTCATATTTTTAAGAAGTCGGCGCGGGGCTGGTTAAAAGCTCATGATAGCTGGGGCCCGCGCAGGTGACACGCATTCCTAGTTCAATGTTTATGTTAACAGCATTAAGATTGTTATTTGACACAGAGGAAGTCTTTGTTCTTTGAGACGGGGCAATGTATGAGTTGTTTTGATGAGATTATATTGCCGAACGTAGCCGTGGGTCTGAGAATTGAATGAAATTTGATATCATGTTCATTGTTCTAAAGCTTTGGTTGGGATGCCGAGCGGGCATTCTGATGGGATCTATGATTGAGAAGGGACGTATTCCCTACCGTGACCGCGCCGTGCGAAGTACCACTTGACCCACGGATTCGTTTCCGTTTCAACATTGTTGTCGTGTTTTCCGCTTGATAATTATTTAGTGTGAAAGACTTTATTAGTGTGAAATACCTTGTGATTTGATTTCCACCTCTTGTGATTGTGATTTATTGACATTGAATTGTGATTTTATGACACGTGACTTAATTAATTATTATTACCGTGTGAAACTCGTGTGCGTGACTGTACCCACTGTTCCGCCCACTTAATATGGATTCAACTCTTGATCCTTCTGATGCCGTTGTTGAGCTCTCGTCTCTCCCCCGCTCTCGCTCTCGCTCCGACATCAGAAGGTGGGATACGCGCAACGAGAATCAGGTGGAAATCGCGTGAGAAAAATGTGATCGTATGCAAAATTAAAGTTAGAACTTGATATGGCACAGTGGCTTCGGGCATTGAAGAGAAACGGATAATCAGAGAGAGATTTTACAATTATTCTGAACAACCTGTTGATGCTAATTCGGAATGAATTGGAAATAGTTTTGTGAAATAATTTTGGCAATATTTGATTCCGCTGAGATTTTTTTCCGCAGCTTTTGGTGTGAATAAATTGTAGTATGCCTAGTGATGATGAACATGTGCGTGAAGTTTTCCATTAGAAATCTGTCATATTTTTGGCAGGATGGGCGATGTTAATGTTTCGACCCTTTTGGCATTTATGTCTGAAGAGAACTCTGGTGTATGTGATTGTTTTTAATTGCCTTGTGCTGTACATATGGTCAAATGAAATTGTGGATGACAACAAGGATGAAAGCAGAATTGATCTGTAGTTTACTTCGGATATGAGCGAATTGGATACCATCACTCCTCAATGTGGTGTTCATCGAGAATCTTCGTCGCACTCGGCCAGCGCGAGTGACAAGTGAACTGCGGTGCAGCAGCGAGTTGACAGCTGAAGCTGTTTTGTCTCAGCTTACATATCCGGTCAGTCGTTCCAATTATTGTTTTGATTCTGAATGATATCTGATTTTAAAGATACTTTTTGAGCAAATTATTTGTGAGGCCAAAGTTTCGAGCCTTTTGTTACGTTATAGGGCATTGATCATGCCTATGTGCATTGAACAGTATTTGTCAGATAAGCTCTGAATCTGAATGGGAAACATAGTGCTCATGAATTAAACAAATTTTGTATTGACGATATTATTTCAGAATCTCTGTTGCATACTGTTTATTGGCAGGGATGTAAGTGCCCCATGTTTTTCAGTTGAGTTTCAACGTATGAAATATCAGTAAGCCAACGTTTAGTTATTGACTTTAGAAATGCAGATGCAGTTGTGATCATCGGGTATTTAAAAAAAAACGCGCTGTTTTAAGGTGTGCGCTCGATAGCAGTGTTAAATGCAGTTAATCAAAAGAGTAAAACCTTCGTAATGGTTTCTACAGTTCAATGATGTTCTGTGGATTGGTTCCTGGTGAGAGATGAGGTCGTCAGAAGATATTAAAAAAAAAAAAAATTGATAGCTAATACATTAAAACTAGTAGCTCATTGTTTGCGGGCCTTATACCTTTTGAGATTTTGTGTTCATTATAGAAAGAGAACTAAATAATAATTCTGCAGTGTGCCTGATAGATCAAGGTTTCTATCGAGAAGACGATATTGTTTTGATTGTACAAGAATATTGCGTCAGTCTGATGTGTGATGTTTTAACTACGAATATTTTTCAGTAAAAAAAAATTTGATGATGCGATTATTAAAAAAAAAAACTTGCCTCTAATACTTAGACACTTGCATGCGTCAGTGGGAAAGTTTGAGACTACGTGTAGTCCCCGGCCAGTGCTGGACTGAAGGGAACTGTTGTAGCCTGTTCTCTCTCGTATATAGGAGATTGGGCCTGTGGCTTTGATGATTATGGTTATCTATGTTATCATCGTGATGATGATGATACTGTTGATTATGATAATGTCATGGTAGGTATGATAACCTTATGATGGGTATGATGATGGCCATGATGATGTTATGATGGTCATAAATTATGATGTTATGATGGTCATAAATTATGAGTTTATGATGGTCATTAGTGGTCTTGAGTTTATGATGGTCGTAATGATATTATGGTGATCATTATGAGATTTTGATAGTCATGATGTGATTAAGACGGTCATGATGGGATTATGGTAGTCATGATGACATTATGGTGGTCACGATGAGATTATGGTGGTCACGATGAGATTATGGTGGTCGAGGTGAGATTATGGTGATAGTAATATGATTATGATACCTAAACGTCAATGCAGTCTGAAAATCCAATATTAAAAATTGATGTTTCGGAACTCGATTAGTAGCATATTTGGGCTACCAAGCCATGCTAGTTTTCAGTAGCATACTGAAGCTAAGAAATACACTACAATACAGTTGATTAAAGTGCTGTGATAATGCAGAAGAAGGACAGCAAGTCCCTGTTGTTCCATATTACTTATGGCAGAAAAAGGATATGTTGTTGTTTTGAAATCAATTACGAACAAGACAATTTCGCGATTGTTGATGGAGTAAAGCATTTTCGTAATTTTTGCAAAGTGCACTGTTCGTAGTAAAGCCTTACTTGTGGTACATAAAATTTAAAAACCCACCAAGTATTGTTGTTGATTTTTTTTTGTATTTGATATTTCTTGTAGAAACGGTAAACGAATGGGTCATATTGTTTTTATAAATCCTTAACTGAAGTAAGACGCAATTGGAAATGTTTAATTTGTTACTTAAAACGAAAATAAAAACGGCTCCATACTGGATAGAGCACAAGATGTCGACATTTTTACCATATTTTCAAATGAAAATGAAATGAAATCTTTCAAATATTAACTAACCTGATAACTATCAGTGTTTGTGTACACCGTGATACCGCGAGACTTTAAAAGAGAAAGACATTTAATAGACATTGGATTGGTACTGGTTTCCCAATGTGAGGAAACACCGTGAAGATTTTATTGGGAATTACACAAAATGCACATTAGTTAACTTAAACAATTTCCGGCAAAAAAAATATCAGCTAAGCTTCATCCAGCTACATTAATGTTGCATGGTTTCCATATTTACGCTCTAGGAAAGTAGAGCTGAAAACCGACATTTAAAGACTTTATTTTGTCCTTGTTGATTGTCAATTCTGAATTCTGATTTATTGACGTTGCCTTGCATTCTGGAATACGTTCAATTCATGCATCTATTAGGATCACAAATCGACTTCGGATCTGTCCGATTTCTGAGTTAGACTTCTGATTTTTGTAATGTTGAAAGGAAAAAAAAACATGATTTATGTATGGTATTGTAAATATGATGATTTACGTATAGTATGAATTGTACTACGATTTCGTATTTACTTCAACATAGCGTGCCAGCTAAAGCACCGTCTTTACAGCAAGTGCTATTAAGCTAAACTAAAGAATTGGTTGCTTGTTGAAAATTATAATGACAGAACTTAACATGATGTGATGACTCCGTAACAGAACAGATTACTTATAATAACAAAGCCAAAGGAATAAAAAGATTTAGTCTGTAGAGTTATTGATGAAACTGATATGGTTGGATCAGAGATCAGGTGATGAATTCCATGTTTAAAGGCAAAACGTTTATTTTGATTATAATTAATAATAATCATATGAGTGGAAATTAAATTAAATAAAACCTGAAGTTTTGTTTCTGGTAAATTTAAGAATTCAATTTGTTTGAAAGAGACCGTATTTTTTGGAAGCTATTTTACAAGTATGTGGGTTGTTTGCGATGCTGAAATGCTATATACCCACAGAGTTTATAATGCCTACGTTTTAACGTTTATGGGGAACAGTCAGGATCAGCCCATGTCGGCGATGTGTATTGAATGTGGATTTTACACAGATTTTGTATTGTTTGCTTGATATACTTCGATTTGGCTCTTGCAACGTGGTCTACTGACTTGTTCACTAGCCGTAGGTCAATTGCCAAACCCAGTTTAGCTGGTACGGAGACTGCGCGGTGCGGTGGCAAGCAGGAGGATTACGGTTGCGTTGTGGTCTGTGTGACCTTGCATTGGATGCAATGTGGTCTGTGTGACCTTACATTGGTTGTGGTCTGTGTGACCTTGCATTGATTGTGGTCTGTGTGACCTTGCATTGGTTATGGTCTGTTTGAGACTATTTGTTATGCTACCATGGGTGATATCACGTGTGTGATGATGGTTGAGCCAAATAGCTGTATCCATATGAAATTGAGTAATGTTGTACTAGATACTTATGGAAGTACGAGTTTTGGGCTGTACCTGATCTGTGTCCTGTGAAATGTTTAATGACTGTTGATGACTTGGTGATAAGTCATGGATTTTAGAAACTACCTATAGTTAATTATGGCTGTGCCTTAGTGGCAGGATAGCCGAGCGAGTGGTACTATATGAAATATGTTTCAGTAGAGACTCTGTGAAGTTGTTTGGCACACGAGGACGTGTGACAGTCAGGATCGCCGTGTCGGCGCGGGGCTGGTTAAAAGCTCATGATAGCTGGGGCCCGCGCAGGTGACACGCATTCCTAGTTCAATGTTTATGTTAACAGCATTAAGATTGTTATTTGACACAGAGGAAGTCTTTGTTCTTTGAGACGGGGCAATGTATGAGTTGTTTTGATGAGATTATATTGCCGAACGTAGCCGTGGGTCTGAGAATTGAATGAAATTTGATATCATGTTCATTGTTCTAAAGCTTTGGTTGGGATGCCGAGCGGGCATTCTGATGGGATCTATGATTGAGAAGGGACGTATTCCCTACCGTGACCGCGCCGTGCGAAGTACCACTTGACCCACGGATTCGTTTCCGTTTCAACATTGTTGTCGTGTTTTCCGCTTGATAATTATTTAGTGTGAAAGACTTTATTAGTGTGAAATACCTTGTGATTTGATTTCCACCTCTTGTGATTGTGATTTATTGACATTGAATTGTGATTTTATGACACGTGACTTAATTAATTATTATTACCGTGTGAAACTCGTGTGCGTGACTGTACCCACTGTTCCGCCCACTTAATATGGATTCAACTCTTGATCCTTCTGATGCCGTTGTTGAGCTCTCGTCTCTCCCCCGCTCTCGCTCTCGCTCCGACATATATGTTATTTATTTAAGTTCGATTCAATAAAAATCGATCCCATCAAAAACAATACTTGTCAAAAAAACCAAATCTCGCAACTCAGTTGTTCTACGGTAAAAAGTTGTGAGATCCATAGCACTAAATAATTTAATTTACACGTGTTTTCATGCGATGGCCAAGTCTCAATATATTTATATAAAACAATAAAGATTTTTAATATTGATATGCGTCACTATAAGGTGCTGTTAATTATTACGTAACAACTTAATGCTTCGAGTACGGAGATTCCAGACACAATTGATTTTCAATTGTTATGGACCACGATCGTGGTCTTAGGAACTGGACGTATTAGGACAGAAAGTCGCTTAAGTAGGGACTGAATAAATTAATAACCGACTTGGTATTACATGGATCTCACAACTTTTTACCGTAGAACAACTGAGTTGCGAGACTTGGTTTTTTTGACAAGTATTGTTTTTGATGAGATCTCATTCCTTTTTGTATTTTGTAGACAGTCTACCTTTTTCCTTTTCGGTACCTTCTACTTATTGTATATATGTATGTATATCTACCAGCAACGAATTCGTCAAACTAATATAGCAATCGAAATTATCAATGAAAATCGCAAACTTATAGGTAAGAATTCTGGGCACATCCGAACAGCATTGGGGGCGCTCGCGCGAACAAGCGCGGCTGCTGCTCGCTCGGCGACATTCACCTTTCCGCGCGCCCCGCCACTGACCCCGCCCCGCGCCCTCGCGCTAGCACCGCAGCGCGTAGTAACGGCCCGCGCTCACTCGCTAGCATCGCAGCGCGTGGTAATTAATTTACAAACTTACGCACTCGTAATAAGTACGAATACGCACGTAGGTACGTTTTTTGCATTAAATAATTTAATTTACACGTGTTTTCATGACGGGAATACCCATTTTTTGCTCGATTTGGCAGGGGCACTACCGTGCGCCTTTATATTTATATGGTATTACAAAGTTATTTAAGTAAGTAGTTAAAATTTATAAAACTGGACGTAAATTGAAAAAAATTGCTAGACTTAGCGGTTGCACTACCGTGTCCCCAAATATTTTAGTTTTTCCTTGATTCATACACCAAACACTACTTATATTCCAAATTTGAAGCTTCTAGGTCTGCTAGAAGTGCCTTAGAATTTTGATGATCGGTGAGTCAGTCAGTGAGTCAGTGAGTGACAAAATTAAGAAATTTGACCCGTTATAATTCTTAAAATACTGGTTCAAATTGAATGACATTTGAAATATACCGTGTCTTTACAATGCCTGCATGGTTACTGAAAATTCAGTCTTCTAGTTTTATCCACAACGAAGTTACAGGGGGTCGAAAATGGCCTGAATTGCTTCGAGAAAAGGATGGTACGGCTGTGCCGCTTTTTTGCTCGACTTGGTGGGGGCACTGCCGTGCCCCCTGATATCTGAGCATTTAGTTTTTTTATTTATAGTTCGATTTCGCTTAAAATTGATACCTGACTGTCCGAGAGGTTCACTGTGCGAGAGGTAATTTGTAATTCGGTTAATAATGTATGATTATGTTATTAGCTAATACATAAACATTCAGGATTGTTAAATAAAAATTAATTGCAAGCAGCATAACACTAAATGAATAATTATTTACTATTTCTAATGTCACATTCATAATGTTCCTCCTATAAAGAAGCTAAAAGTGCAGGAGTTCGAAATCTTAAAAAAAATAGACAGCTATAACATGCGACAAAATAAAAGAGTATCGTAGTAGTATTATGTTTGAAACTCGATTACTCATATTGTATTTGGCTGGTTAACCTGACGCCATTAAACTGCGTATACGCTTTGCTTGCAAGTTTGGTTTTGTGATTTTGTTTTCATTTTTATACCTAGTGAAATTGTTATTGTTAGTGTTATTTGTTATAATCGTTTTGTTTGATTCGTTAGTTGTTATTTGTTACGTTTTGTGTCTTATTCGTGGTAAAATGGCTAACCCCCAGCCGGGTACAAGCCGAAGCAGTTCACTGCTCTCTTTCCCATCGCCAAAAAAGAAGGTCCTTTATGTTCTTGGGAAAAGCAAACGCTCATAAACGTGTTCAAATACGTTGAAGAATCGTGGCCGCAAGACAAGTATCCATATAAAAAGGATATCGTGGCTAAAACAGCCGAGATAATGGGTATGTCTGTCCCAACGGTGTACAGTGTTCTAAAGGAATACAAAACGACACACCGCGTACAGTCTCCTCCCCCAGCAGCAACGAAACCCAGTCAAGCTGACAGCCTTGACGATATGGACATGGCTGCAATCCGACGAAAAGTACATCAAATGTTTTTTAACAATGAAATGCCAACTATAAATAAAATTATGGAAATCGTCAACAGTGATGAAAGTTTGCCGAACTTAAAGAAAGACGTTCTCACCAAGGTCATAAAAAAACTGGGGTTCAAGTATTTAAAGAGGAGTCGAAAAAGTATCCTGATAGATAAACCAGAAATTGCATTATGGCGAGTAAATTACCTTACCGAAATGGCACAATATAGAAAGGACGAAAAGAAAATTTACTATCTCGATGAAACATGGGTCAATGAAGGTACTTATATAAACCATTTCTTACCATACTTTATGTAACAACAAATGCAATTTTGTGATGTATTGTCTAATAGTTAGTAATAAGTTCCCCGTGTGGTTGCCGGGTAAGAATTGCGCCACCCCATCTCTTCCCGTGGGTTTCGTAGGAGGCGAATAAGGGAAAATCGGAGGGTGGGCAGCAGCATCCTTCGATCATTACCACCATCAAACTGCGGTCGCCAACCCGCTTGCCAAGCGTGGCGACTATGGCAAATCCCCCCCAAGGGAAAAATAAAAAACATGCCCAGGAAAATTAAACCAAGACCCCTAGTCCCCGGCGGCCCCGCTATTCCTGGCTCCGGTAGCGGCCATGGTAACGGCGGGGCAGGGGGTGCTACAGTGAATCCCCGGCAGAGACCCGGCTACCAAAACCGACGACCCTTGGCCCTGGCAACATTTAACTGCCGAACACTGCGGACCGACGAGAAACTGCTGGAACTGGAGGAAGAATTGAGCAAGATACGTTGGGGAATCGTAGGGTTATCAGAAATCCGTAGAGAGGGGGAGGATACGATAACCCTGAAGTCCGGTAACTTGCTTTATTTCCGGGAGGGCGACCAACAGTCCCAGGGAGGTGTCGGGTTTATCGTCCACAAGTCCCTCGTAAACAGCGTGGTGAAAATCGAGAGTGTGTCGACCAGGGTAGCGTGCCTTGTACTAAGAATGACCCAACGGTATTCGTTGAAGGTCATACAGGTTTACGCACCGACCTCGACGCACTCCGACGATGAGGTGGAAGCTATGTACGAGGATATTTCCAGAGCCATTCATAGCTCCAAAACCCACTTCACAGTTGTTATGGGGGACTTCAACGCTAAACTGGGCAAACGGGACGGTGAAGAGCTGAGAGTGGGGCAATTTGGAGTGGGGCGAAGGAATCACCGGGGACATCTACTGGCTAGTTTCATGGAGAAGGAGGGACTCTACATGATGAACTCCTTCTTCAGGAAACGTGAGCATAGGAAATGGACCTGGATGAGCCCGGATGGTGCAACGAGGAATGAGATAGACTTTATCATGTCGACGAAAAAGCATATATTTAATGATGTCTCTGTGATCAACGCGGTCAAGACGGGCAGTGATCACCGTATGGTACGAGGCACATTAAATATTCAGTTCAAGCTAGAGAGAAGTCGATTGATAAAGTCTACGCTCCGCCCGGCACCAGCCCAACTACAAAACCCCGAGAGCTTTCAACTCGAATTGCAAAACCGTTTCGAATGCCTAGGGAGCGACGTGGACGAAAACAACGATGGGTTTGTGGAAGCTGTCCATACGGTCGGGTCCAAGTTCTTCAAGACCCGTCGTAAAAAGGTCCAGAAGATCTCTGACTTCACTCTGAAGCTCATGGATGTAAGACGTGAGATGATCCTGCAGTCTCCAGATGATGCATCTCGCTTTCGGCGGCTCAACAGACAGATCTCGAAGTGCCTGAGGCGCGATTTACGCCGATTTAACACTAACTGTGTTGAAGAGGCTATTGAGCGCAACAGAGGCTCTAAGGTTTTCGCTAGAGATCTGTCTGTTGGTCAGAGCCAGATGACTAAGCTGAAGACCGACGATGGCAGGATCATTTCTTCCAAACCTGAGCTTCTGCGTGAAGTTGAAAGGTTCTATGGGCAGCTATACACAACCACCCGAAGACCCGTCGTTGATCTAGCCAAAGACCCTAGAGCTAGATTAACCCGACACTATACCGAAGATATCCCGGACGTCAGCCTGTATGAGATTAGTATGGCTCTCAAACAGTTGAAGAACGGCAAAGCCCCGGGTGACGACGGAATTACAGCCGAAATCCTGAAGGCGGGCGGTAAACCTGTCCTCAGAGCCCTTCAGACGCTGTTTAATTCTGTAATTCACGAGGGGAAAACGCCGCAAGCATGGAACAGAAGTGTGGTGGTGCTTTTCTTCAAAAAAGGCGATAACACTTTGCTGAAGAATTATAGACCCATCTCACTTCTGAGCCATGTTTACAAGCTGTTTTCGAGAATCATCACGAACCGTCTCGCGCGCAGGTTTGACGACTTCCAGCCTCCCGAACAAGCCGGATTCCGAAAAGGCTACAGTACCGTAGACCACATACATGCCTTGCGGCAGGTTATACAGAAGACCGAAGAGTATAACTTGCCACTTTGTTTAGCATTTGTGGACTACGAGAAAGCCTTCGATTCGATCGAGACTTGGGCTGTACTGCAGTCTCTCCAGAGGTGCCAAGTTGACTACCGGTATATCGAAGTCCTGAAGTGCCTGTACGAAAACGCCACCATGTCCGTCCGACTACAGGACCAGGAAACAAAGCCTGTTCCACTGCAGCGGGGAGTCAGACAAGGAGATGTGATCTCTCCGAAGCTCTTCACCGCTGCACTGGAGGATGCTTTCAAATTTCTGGACTGGGAAGGACGAGGCATCAACGTAAATGGCGAGTACATCACTCACCTTCGATTTGCTGACGACATTGTAGTCATGGCTGAGACCATGGAGGACCTCAGTACAATGCTCGTTGATCTCAGCAGAGTTTCCGATCGAGTTGGTCTGAAAATGAACATGGACAAGACGAAGGTCATGTCTAATGCCCATGTCGTACCAACTCCCGTAATAATCGGCGGCTCGGCGCTCGAGTTGTTGACGAGTACGTATACCTGGGACAAACAGTCCAGTTAGGTAGGTCCAACTTCGAGAAAGAGATCACTCGTCGAATCCGACTCGGCTGGGCAGCGTTCGGGAAGCTTCGCAGTGTATTCTCGTCCAGTTTACCGCAGTGCCTCAAGTCAAAAGTCTTCGACCAGTGTGTGTTGCCAGTGATGACATATGGATCCGAGACATTGGCGCTAACGATGGGCCTCATAAGAAAGCTCAAGGTCACCCAAAGAGCAATGGAAAGAGCTATGCTCGGGGCTTCTCTGCGTGATAGAATTAGGAATGAAGTTATCCGTAGTAGAACTGGGGTCACTGACATAGCCTTCAAAATTGCGAGACTTAAGTGGCAGTGGGCAGGGCACATTGCTCGCAGAACTGACGGTCGATGGGGTCAGAAACTGCTTGAGTGGCGTCCACGCACCGGAAGACGAGCTGTCGGTAGGCCTCCGACAAGGTGGAGTGATGACCTGGTGAAGGTCGCGGGAATCCGGTGGAAACGAACGGCACAGGACCGGTCTAAATGGCGAGCCTTGGGGGAGGCCTATGTTCAGCAGTGGACGTCTTTCGGCTGAAATGATGATGATGATGATGATTGTCTAATAACACTAATGCTTTATAATTATATATTAATTCAAGTGTTGTTTTCAGGGCATACACGATCTTCTACATGGCAGGATACTACTATCCAATCAAGCAAAGAAGCCCACAGGGAAGGCCTGTCTACTGGTTTAAAGAATCCCAGCGGCAAAGGCAAACAACTTATATTAGCGCACATTGGTATGTGCCTACTATTATTTAGTTATTTTAATATGTATGTAAACTGTAATGACAATGACATTTTATTTTTTTTTTGCAATCCTGCTAATTTCTAACATTACAAGTATAAATTTAAGTTTAAGTTCATGTGAAAATGTAACACAATAATTACATTTTTACAATGAAACAAACTGATAGATCATTGTATGTTCTGCATTATTTGTAATAGATAGTATTATTATGTTATATAAACTGTGATAAAGCATTTTGTTGTTTCAGGTTCATCTACTGGTTTTCTAGAAGGCGGGGAATTGATATTCCAAGCCAACAAGAGTGATGGTGACTATCACTCTGAAATGGATCCCCACAACTTTGAAAAATGGTTCAAATATATTTTACCAAAACTGGACAAGGACTCAGTTGTGGTAATGGACAACGCAAGTTATCACTCCAGGAGGAAAGAGAAGATACCCACAACTTCAACAAAAAAGGCAGACATTCAAAAGTGGTTAAAAGAAAAAAAAATTAAGTATGGCGAAAAAGATATAAAGCTACAACTTCTAGAAAAAGTGAAAATTGAAAAACATAAGTATCAGTCATATGTCATTGATGAAATGGCTAAAGAGAGTGGAGTTACAGTTTTAAGGCTCCCACCTTACCATTGCGAGCTCAATCCTATTGAGCTAATTTGGGCTCAAGTAAAGGGATATATAGCGCAAAAAAATACAACATTTAAAATGGCCCAAATAAAGCAACTGCTGCCTGAGGCTCTCAATCATATAAATGGAGACAAGTGGAAGAATTGTGAGGGTCATGTTATGAAAGAGGAAACAAAAATGATGACCTTAGATCATATCATTGATGATAATACTGAAAAATTTATAATAAATACTGGTAGTGAGAGTGACTCGTCTTCATCAGATTCGGACAGCTAAGACCTGACTTGACCTGAACCAGAATTTGTAATAAATAATTGTTAAAAATATTATTTATGCCTTATTTTCCATTCAATACGTACCTAATTACCTATGTTTAATAAAAGTCCATCAATTCCATATATGACGACGTTCCCTTGTTAAGCTATCTAAACAATTACATTCCTGTTATACAATAAATAAAAGGTTTACTTAATCTTATCTCCCTTAATCTGCCAAATCTCACAGCTGAAGTTTGTTTACATCTAGGAATGCAACTTAAAATAAAAATGCCTGAGTTGTAAGGAGCTAATTATATTTGCTACTTAAATATACCCTTCCTCATAGCGTAAACCGGCTCATAAATCGTAGGTAAAATTTCGTTGGCGCTCGGCAGGAAAGGCAATGTCTATATTCTATGTTTGTGTTCGTGAGTTTTGTTCTATTTAGATGTTGCGTGATTACAGGAGCGCACATTACAATAAATCCGTGTCGCTACGCACTCACACTTAGGTAATTTAAGACATGATTAGTTTGTGCCTTTGCCGCGGCGCTAGTGCAGCGTATAGCTACGCTAGCACTGTTTTGAAGCCATCGAATCGAAACTAATTATATTTATTGATACATTGTGGAGCGGACAGATGGCGCTAAATTTAATTTAATATTTTTTGGAATCTATCCAATTTATTGATTGTGGTTATTGATTATGATAACTAGATAAAAATATGAATGTCGCAAATGTACCCTACTTACATTGGCAATGTCTTTTTGTCTTTATGGACTGCACGGCTCGGATTTTTTCTTAGGGACCTCCCGGATCCCCATGCAGATATCGAATGAAAACCACATCGGAACGGAAATGGATGGTATCATGTCGTGCAATGTTAACGCGCTCTATGGGCCATAAGAAATTTTATTTAAACGAAACGTCCGTCTTAGCAATTCATTACATTATCTCGCAATCAATAAGAAAATACCAAACATCCCATAGAATTAATTTGTCAGGATGTCGCCGTCAACGGAAGCGTCTGGGAGGACATCATCATTTTGTAAGTAATATATTTAGGAAATATTTATTTTACAGGAAAGTAGGCAAAATCACGACACTTATGTGAAATTCCCCTCTCAATCGGTAAAAACACATACCGGAATATATTTTTCCCGGGCATTGTGTGTAATTTTACATATTTTATGTAAACGTCCATCTTGGTGATTATTACTTTTTTTAATGTAAAACGCAACAATCAAATGAAAAATTTAAAAATGAATCTGGTAATTTCGTAATTTTGTCTGTAGTTTTACTGACATTTTTCGGAATATTACATAAGACGCAAGTTAAATCACATTAAAAGTTAATTTTACTACACTTTTATGTGAAACTCCCGTTTCACTTGTTAATTAAGAAGACAATTAACCCTTTACTTCATGACATATAAAAGTATTTGTTTACATTTGAAACTTGACCCGTGTCAATAAGGTCATAAGTTATATCTGCCATATATGATCAAGTCGACTTCGTATGAAATAAGGGTTTAAATAGAAAATATATATATAATAAAAGAATAATACACAATTTTACTGACTTTCTTCTGAATATTACATAAGACGTAAGTAAATTTACATAAAATGTATTTTTCCGGAACACAGGTAAACTCCACATGATTTTTATGTGAAATTTCCATTATAGTATTTATAAATACATGCCGAAATGTATTTTTCCCAAACATTCCATGTTTTTTACAGAATTTATGTAAACGTCCATGTTTAAGTGATTATTACATAACTTTTATGTAACAATACACGTTCAAATAGAAAAATTAAAGAAATATTGGGAAATTTCGGGATTTTCTTTGCAATTTTACGTAGATGTTCCTGAATATTACACAATACGTAAGTAAATTTACATGAAAATATATTTTTCAGGAATGAAGGTGAAATTAAGAGATTTTTATGTAAAATTCCTGTTTTAATTGTTAAAAACACATACCAAAATGTATTTTTCCCAGACTTTCCATGTAATTTTACATATTTTATGTAAACGTCTATGTCTTAGTGATTATTACATAATTTTTATGCAATAATACATACTAAAATATAAAAATTAATGAAAACTTGTGAAATCATCGTAATTTTGTTTGTAATTTTACTGACATTTTCTGAATATTACATAAGACATATGTAAATTTACATAAAAAAAAATATTTTTCCGGAAAGTAGGTGAAATCGCATGATTTTTATGTGAAATTCCCATTTTAATTTTTAAAACTACATACCTATATGTATTTTTCCCAGAAATTTCATGTGATTTTACAGAATTTGTGTAAACGTCCATGTTTTAGTGATAATTACATAATTTTTATGTAAAAATATACGTTCAAATAGAAAAATTACAGAAATATTGGGAAATATAGTAATTTTGTTTGTAATTTTACTGACATTTTTCTGAATATTACATAAGACATATGTAAATTTACATAAAAATTTAGTTTTTAGGAAAATAGGTAAAATCACATGATTTTTATGTAAAATTCCTATTTTAATTTTTAAAACTACATACCGATATGTTTTTTTCCCAGACATTCCATGTATTTTTACAGAATTTATGTAAACGACCATGGTTTAGTGATTATTACATAATTTTAATGTAAAAATGTACGTTCAATTAGAAAAAATACAGTAATATTGGGAAATTTCGTAATTTTGCTTGTAATTTTACTGACATTTTTCTGAATATTACATAAGACATATGTAAATTTTCATAAAAATGTATTTTTCAGGAAAGTAAGTAAAACCGCATGATCATTATGTAAAATTTCCGCTTTAATTGTTAAAAACACATAACGAAATGTATTTTTCCCAGGCATTCCATGTATTTTTACAGAATTTATGTAAAAACCCATGTCATAGTGATTATTACATAATTTTTTATGTAAAAATACACACTAAAATATAAAATTAAAGAAAACTTGTGAAATTACAGAAACTTTTGGGGAATTTCCTAATTTTATTTGTAATTTAACTGACATTTTCATGAAAATGACATAACACGTATGTAAATTTACATAAAAATGTATTTTTCAAGAAAGTAGGTAAAACCACCTGATTTTTATGTAAAATTCCCATTTTAATTTTTAAAAATACATATCGAAATGTAGTTTTCCCAGACATTCCATGTATTTTTACAGAATTTATGTAAAAATCCATGTTTTAATGATAATTAAATAATTTTTATGTAAAACGACATAAAAATAGTTAATTTTAACGAAAAAATTTGAAATTAACGAAAATTATGTAATTTTTCATGATTTTTCGTAAATTTCCTTCATTTTTCAGTAATTTTACACGTTTATGTAATTATTTTGCATGTAAAATTACATAATTTTTAATAGTGTAGTTATAGTCAGTAAATAATGATTAATGTTAATTTCAAGCCTCATTCCTCTCTAAATTTCCCTAGTCGCCATACCTCAGCAACTAAAATAATATACCTATTTAATATCAGTATTCTCTGGTTTAACTTATTTTTCAATACTATTCAACAACTTCGTGTCGGACGAGGAAATCGTATCGAGATTTAAAGTCAGGCCGGCAAATTAAAATAACACTCCTCAACCTATTACGCATTAGTTGCTCGCTTTGTTAGTGGTATTCGTACAACAATAAGTATAATTCAGAGACATGTTTATTAGGCAGTGGTTCGATTCTAAAATATCATATGTTAAACGCCTGAGCAGTGTGTGCGAGATTGTAAAGCATTCTCAACTTGGTTAAACATAATATGAGAATTCATTTATTCCAATGCTTCATTCGAGACAGGTCGTGTTCCTATGCAAATGCATTATAAGATGCAGCGTGAATCATAGCTACAACCGGCCAGTCAGTCAAGAATATTTTTGTCGAGTACCATCTCGTCCCTTGCGTATCAAGTAGGCATGTTGTCATAACAAAAAGTAATTGTCTGTGCTGCCTCAGCGAGACCGCGGAGCGGTCGAGCGGTTGAGGCAGAACAGACAATTACTACCTACTAACTCCTGTCTTAATCTTCTAACCTATACGAATTACAGTCGATTTTGCCCTAACAGGTCTTTTGTACATTTTAGGTTTTGCGTATTTTTGTTTTTGAGTACTTTTACATAGTAAACCAAGAATCTGGTCAATTTTTAATTTTAGAGATTTTTTTTCTAATTAAAGATGTTTATTTTGACCTTATCTACACATTACAATCATTTTAAAATAGTGTTATAATGAGACGACACCACTTTCTCAAAAAAAATCTGGCCCCCCTTTGCTACAATCCAACCGAACTTTTAAGTTATTTCAAACAAATGCTAGCACTAAAACTTTCAAAAAAGTACGCAAATGATGTTTGTGATTTTGCTAAGATACAAAAAAGAGCGTCTCAATGAAATGTACTGTCGTTGAAACGTATTATCAAGAATAGTAAACAGTGGTGAAATGATGTTCTAGGTAATAGGAATTTTGGGAATTGAAACCTTCGTTAAACCAAAATTCTACTAAAGGCCATTCGATGAACAACTACGTCGATGAACAAATAAAATACTGAATTAAAATTCGATGAGTTGATTCTTGTGTAAAAGGTAATTCGAGCAAATGTTTGAGCGATCTAACGAAGTTCGATGAATAATTCCTAAGTGATAATAAAATTCTGCGAATAGTGTTATAGGAAACGATAATCGATGTAACGATTTTCGGTAAAATGATGGATTCCCAATTTGTTCATGGGTCAATTTCAACAGGATTTTTGTATCATTCCGGTGTGATTCTTTGTTTGGGAGTTTTTCGTGGATTTTTTAATATCAAAAGACACTTCAGACTATATTATGAAAATCTTCTAAAAGGGATGTTGATATCTATAACAGTTTTTGAGATAACTGAGGTTAAAAATGAAACTCACAACGGAATGATAAATATACACTGGGGATGATAATAACAGTCCACAGGAATGAAAATTAGAGCACATACATCGGAATTAAAAAAAAACTCCTCAAAATTATAAAATTACTTATTTTGTACTGCTAGTACCTGAAAACAATCATTTTCACTACTCAAGACCGCTTTATAATAAACTGGTGGACCACTTCAATTTAATAATTATACTAATAAAAATAATCAGTCACTTTTTCTCAAAAAAAACGCATTACAAGCAGCAATGCTACAAACAAGTAATAAAAACTAAAAAAAAATATTTCACGTAAGGGGCCATCCATAAAGTACGTCACACGAATTTCATGATTTTTTGCCCCCTCCCCCCGTCCTTGTCACAGGTGGTCACATTTCTGAGACCCCCCCTCCCTAGTGTGACGTCACATGTTTTGCAATTTCACATCGAAAAATTATTAAATTAAAACAGCAGTTCCGAAATAAGTTTTATTACCATTCAAATTATTATTTTTTTATCAGCGTAAGTTGCACTGTATGTTTCGTATAGTCTACGGTAAAGATTACCTAAATCTATCTTTTTATTCATTTTAAACTTGTTTTTTTTAAATATGTTTTAACTAAACAATGACGTTGTTCACTCAGCGAAAGTCAATTTTCGAATGTAATAGAAACAATAAAATCACGCGGGGTGCGGTGCGTTTGGCGGCATTAGTCAAAGGGCTCGTGGGCGATCGGCGCTTCTGTCGGCGCGTGTCAGAGCGAATGTGAACAAAACAATTTAAACCGTATTGTCATAAAGATAGAGTTGGAAATATGTTTTAGTATAATTAATATTGCAAATTACGCGGTTTAATACCTCTAGATTTATAAATTTCGAAATGTGATGTCACGAAACTTAGGACCCCTCCCACCCCTTGTCACACCATGTCACACTTTGTCGACCCCCTCCCCCCCCTTTACGTGTGACGTACTTTATGGATGGCCCCTAACCAGTAAAAACCTCTACTGACTGGCCTGTTAATACAACGGGACTTATGTTATTTGTGTTATGTGTTAAATATGAATAATAATAAATAATTGCTTCTTAGACTATAGTTTTATGATTTATAGAAAAAAGTACTAGGTGTATGATTTAAAAACACAAGCATTTTGTATATAAGTTAAAAATAGTGTAAATGTCCAGAGGCTTGCATCCTGTTTATAAAACACTTCGTAACTAGTTGTAAATTTTGATAGAAAGAAAAAGAAAAATCATGGTTCATGTGGTTTGGAACCCTATACCTTTTTTTTCTAGAAAACACAAATCTGTATATAAGAAACATATTTCAGTAATGTTAAAATGATATTACGGAACTATCTTTTATTTTTGTGTTTTGAAATTTTGTATTTTGTAATGGACAATATTATTATTTATCTGACTGACGATTCCGAATGGAAGATGCATTTATTTTTCTGTTTACTTTTTATCATGTTTTGTATTACTCTGGTCGACATTATGTTATTTTTATTTTTCCTGTTATGACGATCATGATAACAATTCTTGTAATTTTGACATGTGTGAAAATTTATAACGTAATTCCTTATCATGAAATAAATTATCTGAATCTATCGTATGACTTTTTACACCAATTTTTGAAATATTTTTTTCATTAATAAACTTCATATTTAGTACTTCCAACCGACGCCTGTCTGTGTAATTATTACCATCTTTTATAGTAAAATGCTTGATCCATTTCGGAAAAACTAATTACGCTAATAATCTTGAGGAGAAGTACATTTAAAATCGATTTAATATATTTTCTATATCTTAATGCGCGAATAATCAAGTAAATTGACAAAACACGATATAGTGAAACATATATTTAAATATAAATACTAGGTAATAGGCATAATTATATAACATCAAATGAATATATTATACTCAGTAAAAATAATCATTAATACCTATATATAGCAAAGTGAAGCTACATTTCTATTTAACATTACACCGGAAACACCGGAATGATAAACACAGGATAAAATTAATTTAAAAAAAAAGATCAAGCCACTTATTCTTAAATTAACAAGGTTCTAGATATCACAAATATATATTACATGTTATGTATTAGTTTCAATCGAAACAGATAAAAAAGATATAGCAAACTCCGGAATGATATTATTTTTGTCCGCGTATCACGGCCACGATATACTCATGTGTTTAGCAGGCCGACGAATTACCGCACCAGGTGTCCTCCCTCGCCGAACACCGCAGCGTAACTGATTCTCGAAGTGCGCAGGAGACGGGGGGCTTACCGAGTCAAACTTCGCAAATAAATGGTTGACAAGCTTGGTCCGCGGTGGTCCGCGGTAATGAAAAAGTTTCTCGGGACAAACATTTTCGCACATTATAAAATGGTTAGGTACACATGAGATTTAAAGGCAGCTATATTTATTGTTGCCTATTTAGCTGGTCTTAAAATGAGGCTAAAATATTTTTATTATCATACATAGTTTTCGAGTTAGGCGACATTATGCAAACAAAACCAGGTTAGGGACAACCCACCTTGATGAGAAATTGGTGCTTTATATATTTTTTTAAATTATTAAATACATTAATATTTAAGTTTTAGCTATTGCCCGAGGTAGTTAACTGGGATGTGTTTCCGAAAAAAAATGGTTAATTATTATTTAAACTTTCTGCACCTGCGTTCTCAGTCTTGCCAACATTTTTTACTGCTTGGGAAATTGACCCTCATATACAATTGATATCCGTTTCACTAAATTTACACATACATAGACAATAGTATTTTAACTTTTGACAATTAATTACAATAAAGAGTGCCAATGGCTTATCAATATAATGAGCCGGGAAACACTAATGTTAACGGGGGTGAACGAGCACATATATAGTCTCGATAAACGGACTATAGTGCTAGAAATACACTCTGTACTGTGACTTGATTTGGTGATTATATGTTAAACCAGTGGCTTTCAGTTATTTTGATTTGGTGTCTTTATATGCTCATAGTTCATTCCTAAGTTTATAGATGGACGTATTTGTTTTTCAGCATTTTACTCGACTCGTGGAGTGCCCGTGACGGGCACAATGCAGCATGGCCGTGTTGGCGACATCTACCGCTGCACCACGTTACGTCACTAACCGTCCAGTGGCGCCATCGGTGATCTGCTGGAGTACTACAAATACCTACAGGCTGTCTGGCCGGGGGTGGCTTCGAGAACTGATAAAAGGCACAGGCACCGGGCGGCGCGCTCTCTTCTGTTCCAGACACTGGAGTAGTAACCGCTTGCAGGCATTGTTCGGTATCGTTCCAAGTAGGGTAATTAGTTGCTTACCATGATCGCTGATTAAGATTATATCTTTAATAGCTTTATTCGCATTTAGCCTATACATATTTCTGAAGTAAGGCTACGTTGCGTGATTGTGTGATAATCTTTAATGAATAAAGGTAATAAATAAAGGTTAATATTCTGTGTTCTTATGTTTTATTTTCATTCTAGATAATCGTCCAATGTAGGTTAACACCTCGATGTATCGTTTTTACGTAAAAAGATCTTGCATTCTTTCACCCACACATAAGCATAGTTCAGCTCCGTTTTTGCTTGACGCGCCCGTTTTAATAACATCTTGTTTGCTGGCGTAAGGTGCTCATTCAAGTAAACATTGGCCGACGCACCATCGATGCCAGCGTCCGCCGTGGTGATGCCACGGCGCGCGCGGGCCGCCGCCAACAGCTCGTCTTTACGCGCGCGCCGGGTGAAACGGACAACAATCGAGGGCGGACAAACATTCTGCTGGTTCGATTCCGTAGAGAATACTCTAATCCTATGGATGCTGTCAATGTCCGATTGTTCGAGGACAAAACCAACTTTAATACATATGTTATTAAGTATGGAACGCAAATTCTCCCCTGTACGAGACGGAACGCCGGTTATCTCCACGTTATTTAGTCTCCCAAACTGATCACGATCATTATTTTCCTTCTTCAGGCATGTGACGCTATCCTGTAAATCTTTAAATTGCGGCGGCAGAGTCGAAAGGGTCTCCATTTTATCATCTGTGCTCGAGATTCTATGCTCCATATTATCCAGGCGCGATTCTAAAATGCTCCACTTATTGCTCAACTCAGTGACTTGCTGTTGAACATTATCAATTTTGGCCTCAATAGAAGTTCTCGAGATTTTTAATTCAACAAACAAGTCCGCTAAAGTGGCCTCCTGAACGACTTGAGGCACTGGCGGGTTTATTCGGCACGCGGGGCATCGCCAGGATGTCTTTTTATCGTTAGTCATTCGCCTATAGGTTGTCTCCGCCAAGCCAGCACATCCAAAATGTAAATACATTTTACACGCATTACAATAATAGACCAATAAAATTAGCGAGACCTGGACATATTTCGATTTCGAGATTTCGATAACCCGGTGTTTTTATTATTTTATCGGATATTAATGTTCAGTATCAAATATTGATTGGATATATTAAGTAAAAAATGCGTGATCGTAACGTATTATAAGATAAGATAAGATATCATTTATTGTCAAAACTGTGTACATAACATGTCATAAAATAATAAGTCTCAACAGTCTGCCCATTTCGGACGTACAATATTAATAAATTTAAAATAGATATAGATAAAATTAACATCACAAGAAATATTCGTTTAAATCATAAAAACATTTGCAGATTAACCAGTCCTTCAGTTTTTTCTTGAATTTTGGCCTGTCTAACGACTTAATATTTTCCGGCAACTTATTGTATATTTTAATTCCTGTAACATATGTGCTCTTCTTGAGTATATAACTAGTAGGCCTTACTGTACACAAGTCATGTTGATATTGAGATCTTAGATTCTTCTTAAAATTGCATTTCTTTGTAAATAACTCTTTGCGTTCTTTGACAAATAGACAAATTTCCAGTATATATATACACGTCAGGGTTAATATTTTTTGGTGTTTAAACACAGGTCGGAGAGATTCTCTATTTTTAACATTAAACACTTTTTGGAGAATAAATGTGGACTGAACGTTCACTGAGTTACCCCAGAATATTACACCATACGTTAGTTGGGGATAAAAATTTCCATAGTATGCCTGTTTTGCAGCCTCTATTGAAGTTACGTTGATCAATATAGATATCGCGTAGCAACTGCTAGCAATTTTTTTATTTATTTTTTCAATGTGCGATTTCCAATTAAGTTTATTATCAATAGTTTCCCCTAGAAAGTTTGTAGATATTACTTGCTCAATTTGTTTACTATCAATATTTACGTTGAGATCCTGTGTAGCCTGTTTATTATTAACAATTGTATAATATTAGTCTTACCTAAATTAACTCTTAAGTGTAAAGATGCTAGCCAATTAATTAATGTTCTTAACGTATGGCATAATTCATTACAAATATTAGAGCCATCTAACTTGTTAGACATAAATATAGTAGCATCGTCTGCGAACATAACACATGTGTGGTCAATCACCAGAGGAAACTCGTTTATGTATACTAAAATCAATAAAGGGCCTAGGACACTGCCCTGTGGCACCCCCCGCAAAATGTATTCATAACTTGACTGCACCTTTCTAATTGTTTTTGTTGATTTGTCATAGGCATCTAATATTATGGCTTGTTTCCTATCCGTGAGATAATTTTAAATTAAGTTTAATGCAGGCCCTCGAATTCCAACATGTTCGAGTTGACGTAATAGAATCATGTGAGATACACAATCAAACGCCTTGGACAAGTCTACAAATAGTCCAATAGACTGTGTTTTGTTATGTATATCTGTCCATAGTTTTTGCAAAAATGTAAATATGGCTAATGTTGTATTTTTCCCTTTTTGGAATTCAAGCTGATTTTTATTTAAAGAATGATAGTAACTGGTTTAAAATTACTTTTCAAATATTTTGGAAAAATTCGTTAATAATGCAATAGGCCTATAATTAGTGATGTCATGTTTGGGGCCTTTTTTATGTAAGGGTTTTATCAGTGCCTTTTTTAAATCATCAGGAAAAATTCCACTTTCTAGTGTTAAGTTTATTATGTGAGCCAACGGTTCAGCGATGTATTGAACACTTGCTTTAATCAATTTCATGGGTAGTTGGTCATGTCCCGTGCTTTTTTTTATTTTTTATCACTTTTATTATGCTTATTATCTCTGTTATTGTCACTGGAGTCATAAAAATACTATACAAATTGGGATGGGTAATAATTTTATGGTGTTGATTATTAGTCAGGTCATTATTTAAATTAATGAAGTAATCATTAAACCTATTAGCGATGTCAATAGGATCATTTATAATAGTATTGTCCACTTTAATTTGTTCCACCGTTTCCTTTATGCTGTTTATTTTTGTTGTATTTTGTTTAATTATTTGCCATGTAGCTTTGCTTTTATTTGTACTTTGTTCTATGTATGTTATATTCGCCCTCCGTTTTGATTGTTTTGTAACTGATTTCATAACCTGGCAGTATTTTTTGTACTTGTTTTTTATGAATGTACAATTTGATTTTAAAGTTTGAGCGTATAACTGCCTCTTGCGCTTACTAGCTATTACTATTCCTGTGATTTTCCAGCTTGGTCTTCTTTTATGTGTTATCTTTATTTTTATAGTTGGCACGCAGAGGTTGAAAATGTCAGTAAATATGTCGATGAAAGCTCTATATGCTTCATTACTGTCATGTAATAAGTAAATATCGGAGAAACTTATTTGTGATAAGTAATGCACAAAAATTTCCGTATACATATCAGGGTTTCTAGTGTATGCGTACCAATACTTTTCATTAAAGCTTAAGTCAGTCGGAATCGAAATAATTTGACACGTTTGGTCGGATATACCAAGATCCAAGACTTCTACCTTGAACTGCTTTACATTTGTAAAAATGTTGTCTATGTATGTTTGGGAGTGTGTTGTTATTCTAGTAGGTACTTTTATAACACAGTCCAATCTATACAATTTAAATGTGTTCAAGAATAGCTCAGTATTGTTTGTGTTCTCAAGATATTGTATATAAAAAGAGAAAAAGGGAGAGTTAATCGGTGGTATAGATACCAAAGGAACTATTAAGTGAATAGCTATACTAATTGCTCTTTTTTACACACAAGCTGATTTTCCTCCGTTCATACTTACTTTCCAAAATTAAAGTTGACCGGAACAAACTCTCGGTAAGGCTCGAACTTTTAGGTCAAGGGCCGTATAGGTTGCTCGAAGGATGGAAGCCGGATTGACAATTAAAACAAAGAATAATGAAATACCAGCTCTCTATTGCCCCAGCTCGCGTTCACACGGCGGCCTCGAACACCGCTCAGACAATAATCCTTATAAGCTAAGGGTTCGGAAGGCGAATTGATCGATCCCCGACCACACTTCTACAGCGCGATTAACGAGACACGAACCAGCGCGTCGAATGCCAGTGGTTCGATCGATTCGTCCCCCACAAAGTTATGGCTAGACTTATTTAACGACCGATGCCGGCTAATACGAAACGCGCGGATACGCGGGACGACAGCGCGACGGAATAAAGTCTTTGCGAGATGAACCCTGGCCAGGTATATAGAACGACTCACGTTTCGGGGTCAAGCGAAGACGACTCCCACGGAGTCAGGCTGTGTAGGCGAATCCGCTGCTACAAGGCGCGCCGCGCGCTCTGAAGGAAGCTGGTGTGAGGGTTGCTCACTGAGGTGGTAGACTCGAAGAAGTGGCGACGCCCTCTCGCGGTCTTGGCCTGGCGCGGCGGTCGAGCCAACACGCCGAACTCGCCCCTAAGGACATCCTACGACCGCGGGGGCGCAACCTCGCCTTAATGGCGAGCGACGGGTGAGTTTGTAGGACCCCGTAGTGCCAGCCAGCGCGGAGGCTTGCAGTCCATGTTGGGCATAACCCGCGGCACTAACACTAGCGAAAACACTCGCGCACGGTCACAAGGCGTATTAAGGATAATTTAGCGACTAAGCTAGGTTCACAAGCCGCCTCGGACCTATGGTCGGGCGATAAATCGGTGGAGAGAGCGAGTTCCCGCCCCGCGCCGGTGAAAGATTTGACAGATCGCACGATTTTCTAAATCGATCGATTTTTGCGGAGCATGCGCGTGCGGATCGGGTGACGACGGCGGGAGGACTGACTGGCTGTCAGATCCCGGCTAGTGATGTAGCAAACGTGCAACTTTTAAGGGGAACCATTCACGAAAACGTAAAATTTGGTAAATTTGTAATTTCGAATCCAAGTGTGATCGTGTCTAAAATGTCGGGCTTTATTCGTAGATGACTAATACTACAGGCGGAATCCTTAAAAACCCCTGGTTAAGGAGAAATCACGAATTAAAGTAAACATCGGTACGGCCGGGTCCACGACCCTAGCGCGTCGCTGTCATTGTCACTAATGACATTTCATTTTAATCAAAGACGTTCAAAATATTATCAATATTCGCAAAACTGTTACTACAATCGTTTCCCTCGTGAAATGGCGATCCCAAATATGTATTACACTTGATATTTCTGACTTACGGTCGCTGAGAAAAATTACATAACAAGGCGGTGAACATGCATTTGTTTTTACGTGTTATGCTATGCAATTATGGAATTTCGGGCGTTCTGAGGTCGCGAAACCTGGAGATCAAAGACTATCGTGCGTGATTCAAGTGTTGGTTTAACTCGGATATTGTTTTCTAATGAGTTTTGGTAAGTGGAATTACCTAACCTACAAGTTACGGATTTTGGTCGTGTTTTTCTATAATATACACGACAATACCCCCTTTGCAAGGTAAGGGTAAACCTCGGGTTACCCCGCAGCCGGGGTAGCCGTGAGAAAAAAAAGGCGTACTGTGGTACGCATTACGTGACAGCGAGCGAGATAGAGTCATGGCTCTATGTTGCTCGTAGTCGTAACTCTAAACATACATGCAGTGTGGAGACTACCTTGGTGTCACGCTGCCAGCTGTTGCAGGACAGAGCACCTTCAAGAAGGACCTACGGCAGGGAAAACTCCTAAGTACTACGTAACTAAACTATCGCTCTTGAGAGACTGATACGCTTAGACTAGTTTTTATACCTAGACTAAATCACGCGCCTTACCATCCCGTTCCTATTCGTAAGGTAACGGTTTGTGCGCGGCGTTACTGAGAGGCTGGTGACGCAGCGAGAGATCTGACGAAAACGGGTTGCGCAACCAGGCTCTACAGTGGAAAAGACTGCCAATGGCCAGTTTACATTGACTTAACTAATATAAGTAATTCTATTACTTATTTGACTAAGGCGACCATAAGTTCGGTGGTGGTTTAATACCCACTTAAATGAGGTATTAACCTGCGGTACTATAAGTTTAACTTTCTCTATATAGAGATATCTATATATCCTTAAAGTTCTACTTAGTACGTACGCTAAAGATATGGTGTATTACCTATGTTATATGTAACATGCCCTATATTGAACTCTACTGCTAGTACTTATGTGCCTACTCGTACTCTACGTTACGTTACTTTGGGTTGCTATCCAGGTGATCAGTCTGGGTAGTTTCCCTTGCGTTTGTCTAACTCCGTCGGGCGGGGTATAGACTGTACGCTTAGTTTCATAGCGGCACTTGCCGACTATGTAAACGATGGATAGTGTCAACTAGTGTTACACATAGTTGCGCTTCCTCGTGCGTTTTTGTGTGTGTGTGCACTACACTGAACGTTAAGAATACAATGGTATAAGCATGTGTTACGGATCCGTTATAAGTATTATCAGCCTAGTGTGAGTACACGGGCTGACCATTGATGCATCTAGAATTAAATGTGGTACCACGAAAAAATCTCAGTCCTGTTGAGGTATTGAGGACAAAGTATTGCATAAACGAGCCTGTTTATGTCTTTGAAAGAAAGGAAATAAATTTGGGCTTACATCTGGTTAAATAACCGTCTGTTTTCACCCTTAAATATGTTTGAAATTAGCTTGCTATACACCTTTTGGGACTTTAATTATATCTTTAACGTGATATTTGCCTTGCAGACCTGTAGTTAATTCTTCTAGCTCGTAGGCTACGTCTGATAGTCGATTTACGACTCTACATTTGACGTATCTCGGAGCCAATTTTGCCGAGAAGAATTTGGCCGCGTTAGACTGTACAAAATTGCGACGCCATACTATGTCTCCAACATTGAGCTTAAGTTCGCGTCGGCGAAGGTTGTACCTGCTTGCGCTTTACTTGTAAGCTTTGGTTAACGCGGACTCTACCTTCTGGAATATGTCTGCTAGTTCGTTTAAAGATTCTGCTCTTTTATCTCTACTTGCGATTTGAACGTCGTCCGTGGGACCTGGTGCGCGGCCTTTAAGCGAGTGCAACGCACCGTCCAGGATGAGTTCACGCCCTTTTGCTAAGAAACATGGTGTATAGCCCGTAGCTATGTTCACAGTTGTATTTAAATGCAGCTGTATTTTAGGTAAGAACTTAGACCAATTTCTTTGATCCTGCTCTACCAGAATTTCCAGACAAGTCTCTACCGTTTGATTATAACGCTCTACTGTGTTTGATTGAGCTGCGTAGTAGCATCCGTACAGAATCGTAGGTATAGAGTTGTCCGTACAAAATTTCTTAAAGTCCTTACTCTTAAAAATTGTTGCGTTATCGCAAATGATAACGCACGGCGTGCCTTCCTTGGAAATAATTTCCGACTCTACAAACGCAGTGACAGTACGAGTAGTTGCAGTCCTTAGAGGGTGTAACCAGCAGTACTTAGTGAAGACGTCTACTACAGTAAGTATATACATGTGGCCTGAGTACGATTTTGGTAATGGGCCGATTATGTCTAAGGAAAGAGTATGCATTGGGGTATTGACCTTTTTTTGGTTCGTCATGAGACCGTGTGGTGCATCGTTTGAGTATTTGTATGCTTTGCACACCTCGCATTTAGAAACGTACTCAACGACATCCTTATGCATACCCTTCCAAAAGTAGGTTTCCTTTACCTTCGCAGCCGTCTTATAAGTGCCGGGATGTACGGCGTCAACCTCATGGTTCCGCTTCAAGCATTCCGCCACGAGCTCGCGCGGTATGACAATCTTCCACGCGTTGTCACTTTTGAGACTGTGTGACGGCTTGCTGAATCGGAACAGAGTGTTGTCTTTAATTATATAGTTCTTATGAAATGCTGGATTGGACTGTACATTTTTAAACAGTTTGTTATACCAATCGTCTTTAGAAGTACATCCCCCTGTGAACTGTATAGCTTTGATTTCGGCTCTGGAAAGTACGTCGGGCACCGTATGTAGTATACCTTTCCTATGACGTATCTCGAAATCATAGCATGATAACTGCATTGCCCACCGGGCTAAACGGCCGGATGGGTTGTTAAGCGTTTTTAACCATTTTAAACACATATGGTCTGTCACTATAATGAAATGGCTGCCGTCTATGTAAGGACGAAAATGATTGACGGAGTCGACAATACTTAATAATTTTCTCTCTGTGGTAGAGTAGTTCTTTTCGGTTTTTGACAAGAGCCTGGAGTGATACGCAACTGGGTGCTCGATACCTTCTATTTCTTGAACCAACACACTGCCTATCCCGACATTGGAAGCGTCGCAGTGTAATTGAAACGGCTTGGTAAAGTCGGGGCAAGCTAATACTGGAGCTTGGGTTAGAGCATCTTTTAGAGCGTTAAATGCTTTCTCTGGCTCGTCTCCCCATGCTATAGCTTCCTTTCCTTTTCTTTTACCAAGCAGTGCTGTCATAGGTGCGATAATAGTGGAAAAGTTATCTACAAATCTTCTGTAGTAAGAACATAGGCCTATGAAAGCTCGAAGCTGTTTTGCGGTTGTTGGTCTTGGAAAACTACGTATCGACTCTAACTTCCTAGGATCTGTCTTTAACCCCTGAGAACCTACAATATAACCTAAGTAGCGAAGTTCCTCTTTACAGAATTCACACTTTTCGAAATTTATGGTTAAGCCTGCTTTAGCTAGAGTCTCATAAACGTCGTTTAAAATGGTAATATGCTCTGTGAAAGTACTGGTGGCGATTAATAAGTCGTCACAGTATCCAAATATTTTTTCACCATATTTATGATGGAACAGCGAGTCTATTAAGCGCTGTAATTCACACCCAGCGTTAGAGAGTCCAAAGGCGAGACGTTTAAATTCAAATAAACCACGGTTAGGTACTACAAAGGCGGTCTTCTGACAAGAGGTGCCAGAGCCATCAGTGTTATCAGTATCGCATAATGGAATTTGCCAATAAGCCGCTGAAAGGTCTATTGAAGTTAGGTATCTTGCACCTTTTAAGTTATCTAATATAGAGCTAATATAAGGCAATGGATATGAGTCCTTAGTAGTTACATCGTTCAACTTCCGGGCATCTAAACAAAATCGTAGTGAACCATCTTTTTTTGTAGTCATGACAACTGGATTGGCCCAGGAGGAACGGCTCTTTGCTATTACACCTAGCTGTAGCATTCTATCCACTTCGTCATTTAAAGCTTTAAGCTTTGGTGGTGATAGTGGGTAATAGCGCTGTTTAATTGGCGGTCCAGTTGTCACGATCTTGTGTTCAATAATATCTGTTTTACCTAAATCCTTTACTTCCATATAGATTGATTTAAATTTATTGATAACTTTGTCTAAGTTTATGGACTCAGTTGGTGACAATTCCTGTCGGGGTATAATAGAGTACACAGTGTCATTATGAGAGTGTGATTCGTTGTCACTAGGATGAGGTATACTATTTAAACTTAATAATTTGTTTAAGCCGATTTGATGTATAATATCCATGCCTAAGATGAAGTCATTGGTTATCGACGGTATAACCATGAACTTTGTGTAATAAGTTTTGTTATTAAAATGTATTGTATGTAGGCAGCGACATGTCTCCAATTGCCTCTACTTCTGAACCGTTGGCACATCTCGCAGTCATACTAGCAGTTTGTAACTTGTATCCTAAGTTTTGCAAGTTAGTGTGGTAACCGTTTCCAACTATGGAAATATTGGCTCCTGTGTCTAGAAGACCATGAAAAGTTTTGTCCCCAATGTCAAATTGTACGAATAACCTGTTATCACCCTCCATAAAAGTAATACCCGGAGTAACTGTACCTAGATGTGAGATTTTTCTTTCATTCCGAGTTGCTCCGGGGGGCTCTAGTTTTTTTGAGTAGCCGCTGAACTAGACTGTGTAGGTGTTTTTGAGCTTGGGTGACACTTGGTACAGTTTGAAGACAAAACACCCCTCTCCCCACAACCAAAACACACTATTCCTGGTATTGTTCGGCATTGCCTATAGTTGTGACCAGTTTTTTTACACTTTCTACAGTTTTCGGGTATGACCCGTTTTCGTTGGAGTTGAGTATTAACTACTGTTATTTGTTTGTGGGGTTTGGTGGGCTTTGTAGTGGGACCGTTAGGAAACGGGTTGGCATAAGCCTCATAACGCTTACCTAAAGCTATAAGTCTCTCTAAATTATCGATTTCACAAACTGCCAACAAGTGCGCATAGGCTGGAGAGATGTTATGTTTTATTATTTCGATTAGGTTATGTTCCCGAAGTGGTGAACTTAGCCTCGAATTCATTGCTTGCATTTCGAGCACATATAGGCTCAGTGACTGGCCTGTTGACTGTTTGTGGTCACGGATGGTCCTTTCCAGGACATAGTCGCTATCTATCGGGGTGAAAAAAGTCTTAAACCTTCCTAATAAGTCTGGCAGTGAAGTAACGGTATCGCGTACCTGCCTATAAAAATCTAGTGCTTTTCAGCGGAGTGCTTAGCGAAGCAAATCTGAAAAACATCTCAACACCTTGTGTTCAGATGTGTCGCGACTACGCATATAATCATCGATCCGCAGAAGAAATTCCGTGACGTCAGAATCACCCGAATATTTTAAATTCCACGAGCGAAGGTTTTCTTCCCTTAGTACATGTACGACGCGCTCACTAGTCTCGTACGAATGTGCGGGCGGTTGTAAGGGTACCTCTTGTTTTGACG
Source organism: Epiblema foenella (assembly GCA_963556455.1). Taxonomy (NCBI): domain Eukaryota; kingdom Metazoa; phylum Arthropoda; class Insecta; order Lepidoptera; family Tortricidae; genus Epiblema; species Epiblema foenella. The sequence continues at coordinate 34,879,796 of OY747097.1, read as the reverse complement.
ATCCCGCCTGCTGTATGTCTAGCTTTAACCCGAGCGCGTTCCTATTCCCTCGCGGATTCGTGTTTACGAAACGATATTCAGGGTTGTGAATCACGGGCGTGAGCGGGGACTCCTCCTCCCCGCCTTCCATATCTTGGGATAGATTATTCTTATCCTCTTCGTCAACCATTTTCAAAAGTTTAGTTTTGAGTTAAAAATATGAACACAGGTTGGTGCACCTGTGTAAACTAGTGTAGCCCCAAGCCAAATGTATGATTTTAAATTAAAGCAGTGCTGCAGTGCGACTGTCTAAACAAAAAAAAATGTTGACACTATTTATCATTATAACGCAACTTAAAATTTGAAATTATTTAGCTATGGGGTATAACTTGTTCACAAATGGCACTTAATTAGGTGCTAATGTGTCCATGCATAACAAAGAATTTATGCTAGTGGGTGTAGCATACACAAAAAAAAAAAATTATTATTTCAATTGTCAACGGAATCCACCATCAAGCATTTTCAAATCTTTCGGACGCCATTGTTGTATATAAAAAGAGAAAAAGGGAGAGTTAATCGGTGGTAGATACCAAAGGAACTATTAAGTGAATAGCTATACTAATTGCTCTTTTTTACACACAAGCTGATTTTCCTCCGTTCATACTTACTTTCCAAAATTAAAGTTGACCGGAACAAACTCTCGGTAAGGCTCGAACTTTTAGGTCAAGGGCCGTATAGGTTGCTCGAAGAATCGATCGATTTTTGCGGAGCATGCGCGTGCAGACCGGGTGACGACGGCGGGAGGACTGACTGGCTGTCAGATCCCGGCTAGTGATGTAGCAAACGTGCAACTTTTAAGGGGAACCATTCACGAAAACGTAAAATTTGGTAAATTTGTAATTTCGAATCCAAGTGTGATCGTGTCTAAAATGTCGGGCTTTATTCGTAGATGACTAATACTACAGGCGGAATCCTCAAAAACCCCTGGTTAAGGAGAAATCACGAATTAAAGTAAACATCGGTACGGCCGGGTCCACGACCCTAGCGCGTCGCTGTCATTGTCACTAATGACATTTCATTTTAATCAAAGACGTTCAAAATATTATCGATATTCGCAAAACTGTTACTATAATCGTTTCCCTCGTGAAATGGCGATCCCAAATATGTATTACACTTGATATTTCTGACTTACGGTCGCTGAGAAAAATGACATAACAAGGCGGTGAACATGCATTTGTTTTTACGTGTTATGCTATGCAATTATGGAATTTCGGGCGTTCTGAGGTCGCGAAACCTGGAGATCAAAGACTATCGTGCGTGATTCAAGTGTTGGTTTAACTCGGATATTGTTTTCTAATGAGTTTTGGTAAGTGGAATTACCTAACCTACAAGTTACGGATTTTGGTCGTGTTTTTCTATAATATACACGACAAAGAATGTTGACATTAAAATCGCCTAATATGTAGATATTCTTGTAACTATTTCTTGTTCGCGTTACTAGTTTTTGTAGGAGATATTCCATGTTCACGAGAAATATATCTAGTTTACTATTAGGGGATCTGTAAACACATAATTAAACAGTTTAATCCACACAATGCAACCCCACAGCATTCAAAAATTGTTTCAACAGACATTGCAGCTACTCATTCTAGTTCACGATAGTTGTCCATTGATTGTTTGATGTATATAGCGACACCTCCTCGTTTTTTCCGCTTCCGACAAAAATAAGCAACATTTTTATAACCATCTAATTGCAGAACATTTATTTCGTTGGCATTTAAGAATGTCTCACTAAAGCAACAAACATCTATGCTTTTTGTGTATGTCAAAAGTTCCAATTGGTCTGATTTACATTTGATACCTTGCGTGTTTAAATGCATTATTACAAGATTATTGTCGCTTTTTTTATTAAGATTTTGGTCATTAGTCATGAAAAAAATTTAGCGTACTATTCTGGTCTTCGATTGCTACGTCAACTGTTTTCGTATTATTTTTCGCTTTGACTTGATTCAACTTGATTTTATCAAATAAGTAGGGTATGGTGTATTGCCTTTAACTGTTAATTTTGCAACATTTCGATTCTCGCTATAATTTTCATTTTTCGTATTAAAATAATCTGTAATTTGTTTCTGTCTACAAGTTTGTAGGAAACTCGAATCCTTGGGTGTGTTTGTGCTTCAGATTTTTCATAATTGTTAAGCAACTGGTTTTTCGTATAGTAAATTCGTAATATTTCCCCCAGTAACAGTCCACCAACATGTTTACGCAATGCAATATTTCTATTATGGTAATCTAATGGTACAAAGGTAGTATGTGAGAACTGGGAACAAACGAACCGTGATATATTATTTAGCTTGCGCACATTGAGAAACTTATTATCACATATTTCACCAATTAAAACATTTGTAATAGTAAATAGTTGCAAAAAACAGATTGCAAACTTATTGGGTTTTGGTCACAAGATCCACCTAAAATCACAACATAGTCTGCTTTTGTAAAGTCTTTACATACTTTATCACAAGCTAGCAAAATTTGTTCGATTGGGGCATCGGATTTGACTACTGCGGTTACAAAATACCCATCACCTAACAAATCTTGAAGTACTTTACGTATACCTTTGCCGCTTTGGTCACTAAAAATAATCACTCTTCGTTTTGTAGTATCATGCTTGGGTACTGGACTTTTTCCAGTAGGTTCAGCGTTCTGAGCGCCATCTATTTGTTGCGCCACAGGTTCTGATATAGGTTGTAGTTGTAGCGCTTCCGTAACTGGGCTCACTATGCTTTCTTCTAAAATACTATTTCTGGTATCAGTTTTTTCCTGTTCTATATCTGTGAAATTTAATCTTGTCTTATTTATTCCTTTAATTGTTTTTATTTTTAATCGGCGTTGATTTGCAAATACGTGTAAGATTTTGAGTTCTTTTTTCATACGTCAAAATTTGCTGTTTGAGTGACTCATTTTCTGTGATTAAGTTTTCAATTTCGCGAGGCCGAAGGCCGAGCTCCGCGTAGGGCCGAAGGCCCGGAGCGTCCCATCAGAGCGCGCTCTCCACGCGAGCCCGAGGGCCGCTTGCAGAAGTCAAACAGAGTGCAACTCTCGCCTCGCAAATCTCTCTCCCGCTCTCCGCTTCCCATTGCAGATTTTTAATCTCCGACTCCTGTCTCCATGACAAACTCGCCCCTCCCCTCCCCCTCCCCTCTCCGACGTAAAAGTCAAAGTACGAGCAAAAACCAAAACAGAAAACAAGAGAGCACAGAGTACCGCGGGGCGCTCGCGCCCCGCGCACCACGCGAAAAACTAGTTAATTAATCAATTAATTAGTTAATTAATCAATTAATTAGTTAATACTATAAAAGCTGCAATACGGCTGATTTCTCACGTATAGAATTGTTCTCCCAGAAGGAGTATCCTGAGACCTTGATGATGTATCGATAAAGTGTGCGGTCTACCTCGGTGACCTCCAGAAAAATCTGACATTCGAGCTACGTGGGAAAACTAAAAAGTTGGAGACCTGCCTGCGAAAACGGTGCCAGATAGGTGGGGGGTGCTCGACCAAATGTCTTAGGGGATTGCCGGGTAACAAAAACTGCAGTAATGTTTTTGCCAAAAAACTAAATTTTTTTTTTGGCCAAAAATCAAAATATCCGAGGGCGTTGAGATTTGGCATGCCGGGACTCGGGGGGCCCAAGAATATGTTCAAGAAAAAAAATTTGGAAAAATCCAAAATGGCGGCCTCCAGGGGCAAAACCATTTCCGAGTAGTTTTTGCGAGCCCGGAGGGCGAGCTTCAGGCCGCGAGGCCGCAGGCCGAGCCCGGCGGAGGGCCAAAGGCCCGGAGCCTCCATAAGAGTGCCCGGGCACGTCCCCCCCTCCCAAATTTTTGGCGAGGCCGAAGGCCGAGCTGCGGGAGCCCCAAACAAAGGAAAATCCTATACAAGTACAAGCTTTCGCGAGCCCGAAGGGCGAGCTTCAGGCCGCGAGGCCACAGGCCGAGCTCGGCGGAGGGCCGAAGGTCCGGAGCCTCACCCCGAGCGTCCATGCAAGGCCCCCCAAAAGTAATTTTGCGAGGCCGAAGGCCGAGCTGCGGGAGGAAGGGGTTGCTCAACTATTCATATGCCTTATGTAACTTATAAGTGAAGCGAATGAGCGGCGAGGCATAGCGAGGCCGAAGGCTGAGCTCCGCATAGGGCCGAAGGCCCGGAGCGTCCCATTAGAGCGTGCTCTCCACGCGAGCCCGAGGCTTGCGGCCCGAAGGGCGAGCCCACGCGGACTCTCGCTACTCCCGTCACTCTTACAAGCGAAACCTGAGGGCCGCAGGCCCTCAGGTGAGCGGCAAGGCCAAGCGCGGCCGAAGGCCGAGCTCCGCGTAGGGCCGAAGGCCCGAAGCGTCCCATCAGAGCGCGCTCTTCGTCATTATGAGATTCTAACGAATCGCGAAACGGCGAACGTCAGTTTTTACGAGACTACAGCTTTTGCGAAATCTATGGGTATTGTTTATTTATTTATGGCAGTTTCTTCAACCAACTTTTTACGAGACTACAAGCTTAAAAAATTATGAGAATTGTGTCAACCAAAATACGCGAACTCGAGGGCCGGAGGCCCTCGGGTGAGCGTCAGTCGTTACGAGACTACAGCATTAAAATGTATGACAATTGCTTCAACCAAATTATAAGAACTCGAAGGCCGAAGGCGTTTTTTTGAACTAATTCATTCCAATTTTTTTTTCATGTAAAATAAAGGAGGTTTCGGGACGCTACCCTTTTTTTTAACGCTGGAAAATGCTTTATGCATACCGGCCGTGGTGGTAGGCACGGTGATGTGGGACTTCTGAACATCGTCAATTTACCCATTAAAAACCAGCGGCTTCCCCTCATCGTCTGTGTGAGAAGCCGCAGGATTCGCTTGCGCATGCCACCGCTGACGTCTCGGCTAATGCCCGCATCGAAGCGAGCTCCGGCCCTACAGGGTTGCTGCCTTGCCTCGGCAACCTTTGACAATTGAGCCAGTTAGATGATTCAGTGGTAGGGGCCCCCCAGCCTCTACCAGTGGCTCACTGGGGTGGAGGGAGAAGATGAGCGTATAGTCGCCTTCTCCCTCCAACCCGTCGTCTTCGGAGCGGATTCGCGAGGGGATCGTCCTCGCGCGCCCGCTACGCTGCCTCCTTCTGCGTGATAACATCCTCGCAGAAGGTGGCCATTGCCTCCCAGCACCTCTCACTGTGGAGCATCGCGTTTACGATGCTTGACAGCGAAAGATCTCCCCTCACTATGCATGTTAGAGTGTGCCGCTGAGGGTCCCAGGCCCCACACTCCAACAATGTGTGGAGCGCCGTATCCTGTGGCGCGCCACACTCATGGCAGACGGGTGACTCCTTTCGACCTGCCACTCGGTGCAGGTATTCGCCGAAACACCCGTGTCCGGTAGGACAGAGTCCCGTGCCGCCGAGTAACCCAGCGAGTCAGATGAGGACGGACCGCCTCCACCGTCATTAAACCGGCCACTGGGTACTCCAAATCTTCCGCCCACTTACAAAGTAAGGCAGCATATGCTGTGACTCTGACCCGATTTATATGATCGGGTTCGGGTTTTTCTCCCCTTCCCCGTATGTCCGCACGATACCGGTACACATGAGCGAGCACCTCCGCCTGGAGTTCCCAGGGAGGGTCTGCTGCCAGAAGTGTGGCCGCCGTCCATGATATCGTGCGATACCCTCGGACCGCCCCGACTGCTATAACCCTCTGCGCTCTCCGCAATAAAGGTTTGTTTTGAGCAGTGAGGGCGTCTACTCATACGGGGGCACCGTAAAGTGCTCTCAATTACCCCAGAGTAAAGGCGTCTGCAGGACGAGTTAGGCCCTCCTACATTGGGCAATAGCCGTCCAAGTGCCGCTGCAGCCCCCACCACCTTTGGAGCCAGTTGCGTAAGGTGTGCCCTGAAATTCCACCGTCCGTCCAGCACTAGACCCAGGTACTTCATTTGGGTCTTGACCGGAATCGCTTGCCCGAACAATGTAATGGCCGCTGCCCTCGGAGGACCTCTTCGAGGGCCATGGAACAGAAGAACCTCCGTCTTGTCAATGGCGACGCTCAGGCCCAGTAGCTGGATCCTCTGAACAACAAGCGTCGTCATGATCAGACTCAAACGCGAGGCCTCCTCATATGTGTTCCCCCGGCACGTTACCAGTGTGTCGTCCGCGTAGCAAATCACACCTGCACCAGGCAGGAGCGGACCGCGCAATAACCAGTCGAAGTCTACGTTCCACAAGATGGGACCCAGCACTGAGCCCGCATCCAACTCTTCGCTGGTGTAGCTCCCCATCTTTACCGCCCCACCTTACACCCCTGTCCTGGAGGACGCTACCCTGGGGAACACTGATTGCGATAAATTGAAATAATTACGCAAATTTCCTATAATGTTAATACTGTACGATATCATTACATGGTTTAGGTGCAAATTTCGTAAGATAATAGAAAGGAAACAATGATTAGATTGTAACAGAATGCAGCTAGCTGGTCCTGTCACTTTCCAAGGGATAGTGGGTTGAATTCACTTTTATATCTTTGAATCATTTATTAAGTAATTATTTATTTAGAGGCCTTGGCGGAGACACTACCGTGCACCTTACGTAAATTTTAAATGATTCTTTGTCTTGGCTAGTTTTAATTAGGAATTATATCAAGTAGAATGTTAAAAGTAAAGGAATAAGAAAATATTCCTGAGTGCCTGTAATGATGCCAGCTTAATATATTAAATTATTTAAGAAAAGGGAACCCTAAAATATCAATAAATCAAACGATAATAACTACAACCCATTTCCTTTTACATTTGCCGCGTTGCCTTTGACGCGTGCCGCGCTTTTGTTTTCCGTTTGCCGCACGTCCAGCTAATATAAAACACTCGACATTCAAAATTCGACCTTATGGATGAAAGCATAAAGTAGGTTCAAGATAGGGCCGTTGCGACCTTCTGTTATGTAAAGGGCCGGCCGGGATTCGGGCGGTCAGTAGGTAGGTACACTTGTCGCACTTAAAATAAATAAATAAAAAAAAAAAAAAAGTTTATTGCCACATTTAAGTTTTACATAAAAATAATAATAATAATAATGGAAGACTTAAACATAACTTAATAAAAAACAAGCAATACAAAGAAGAAAAAACTATTCGTGGTAAATGGGCAATGGGTACCCGTCTCAGCCATTTGCTGGATATGTAGGTGTAATACCCAGCGCTGATTTTCAGACGAGTCCTTTTCCTACCGGTCGGTCGTTACAATATTGCGACCGGCGCGGCTGTGTGCGCGCGTGTGTGTGTGTGTGTGTGTGTGTGAGTGTTTGCGCGTGTGTTTGTGTGTGTGTGTGTGTGCTTGCGTGCGTGGGTGTGTGCGAAATGCTTCGTGAAATAAGGTATAGGTATGTACATATAAATTATAGCTTGGTTAAAGTAAACTAATAAACAGATAGTTAATTTAACATTATTATTATTTAAGTATACTAAGTATTATTTAGGGATGATTCCTTTTTGTAATTTGAATAAATGTTCTTTCACCAGTTTTTTAAACTTCAGCAAAGGCATAGGATTTCGTTATGGTGGTGGAAGATCATTCCATATCTTCGTTGCTGCATACTTGAATCCTCCCTTAAAGAACTTAGTACTATGTTTAGGGACTATTAAGGTGTATTGTCTATGACTTCTCATTTGCCTATTTGCATCATTTGACCACTTTAGTTTTTGATAAAGGTAAGCTGGTTTCTCAAATTCAATAATTTTACGTAGAGTGAAGGACAAATGCAGGTTTCTTCTATTAGTCATATTTAAGGTGTTTCTGCTATTTAAATATGGAGTTATATGTGCTCTTTTTGGGATATCATAACAGAAACGGAAACAAGCATTCTGTACTCTCTGTATGGCTTTTTTCGTTCTGGCTAGCAGTCTCGGACCGTAGACAATATCTGTGTAATTAAATGGTGATAGTATCAGGGCTTCTACAAGTATTTCCCTAACTTTCTCCGATAGGTATTTCCTAAAACTATAAAGCGTTTTGAGACGGTAGAATGCATTGCGAATCTTAATGTTCACGTGGTGCTCAAATCTTAGTTCGCCATCCATAAGGAGCCCCAGATTTTTCGCAAGGGGAACCTGTGGCACGGACTCCGACCCCACATGTACTTCAGGTTTTAGGTTTATAATTGTTTGCCTCTGCCACTTATTCCCAACTACCATAAACTGCGACTTGGACGGGTTTAGTACTAGATTGTTTTTTTGGGACCAATCTGCTATTATATTCAGGTCGTTGTTTATTTCACTTAGTGCTTCATTCATATCCTGGGGTTTAAAAGAGTGGTAGACTTGTGTGTCGTCCGCATGCAGATGCACATCACAGTGTTTGAGCTTGTTCACAAGGTCGGCAGTATATAAAATAAATAACAAAGGGCTCAAAATGGATCCCTGTGGTGTTCCTTTGTTAACGTTACGGATCTGTGATGTTGCCATCTCACCTTGCTCTAGCTGCATTTCAACGAACTGTTGTCTGCCTGTAAGGAACGACCGAAACCAGTTCCGCGATGGTTGGGCGACTCCATAATATGCCATTTTTGCGAGAAGCAGGGACGGATTAATACAGTCGAATGCACGAGAGAAATCTAATAAGACGATAATCGAACCTTTTCCTTTCCAACTCGTCGCACTTGTCGCACTTGTCGCACTTGTCGCACTTGTCACACTTGTCGCACTTGTCACATTTGTCACACTTGTCACACTTGTCACATTTGTCGCACTTGTCGCAGATCTGAGGGTATAGGAGTCACTCTTGTCCCACTTGTCGCATTTGTCGCACTTGTCGCACTTGTCGCACTTGTCGCACTTGTCGCACTTGTCGCACTTGTCGCACTTGTCGCACTTGTCGCACTTGTCGCACTTGTCGCACTTGTCGCACTTGTCGCACTTGTCGCACTTGTCGCACTTGTCGCACTTGTCACACTTGTCACACTTATCGCACTTGTCGCAGATATGAGGGTATAAAAGGACGTGCGGGGCGGTAGGCAGGTCACTTAGAATTCGTCGCTCAGTCTGTCAAGGTCTCTGGCTTACTCAGTAAAAACTTTTGGTGGGTGAATTTATTGGCATAAGGGTGGTTCGTCATTATGAGGGATTTTCTCCCCATCATGAGGAATAACATTTTGGCATTATAACTAGTAAATTAGGGGGTTTTTATATATTTTCAATAAATTTAAAAGCCAGAACTTTGTCCAGGTTTACAGTATACCTGAGGAGTCATTCCCGCCTAACGGTGTTCAAATGGGCATGATTCAGAGTCTTTTGCTACCAGATTGAGGGTGTTGTCTGGCGTCTGCCTTTATACCGACATAGGCGACGATCTCACCCCTCCCGTGTCTCAATGTCCAGCTGCTGAATGGAAGTGAGATCTGCCATAGTTTGGGTCAGAACGGGAGTGTATACTTCGCTCACAAAAGTTCACAGTATTTGAGGAACGGTCTTATTAAATATATTTATATATTTCTATTATATACACAATAGGGCGCCCTACTCTTGCCTCCCTGCCCGCGGGCGCAAGGGGGGGGACAACATACACAGGCTTTAGAATTGCAATCCTCAGTTTAGCCGACTGAACTCTTTAGAGCTTAGTTAGGGAATACGCATTCTCAGAAACTAAATCTGGTAAGGGATTTTAGTTTCTAGTTTAGATCTCCTGGGGTTAATGTTAGATTTAACTTCATACACTGAATTAGGGGTAACAGGTTTGGAATTTAAGGGTTTATTTTATCCAGGTAATTGATAGTTCGGATATTGAACATGAACGGAAAGAACATGTTAAACAATATTCGAAAAAATTTAAAATAGATTGTCGAATAGCTAAGCGTACTTATTTAAGCCACAAAATAAAAAATAGCTCCGATATTATCAAAACAACATGGAAAGTCATTAATGTGGAAACTGGCAGATCAAAGCACACAATGAATGATCCTAAATTAAAAATAAATGGCAAAATTATAGATTCAAGTTTAGAAGTAGCAACAGAATTCGAAAATTTTTTTAGTGAGATACCAGTATCCACAACACAGTATTTAAATTCATCACCTTCGTCTACCGTTGTGTTATTAAAAGATAACGCCCCAGAATGTAGTAGAGTATTTCATTTTGTACATGTTATTTATATATGTGCAACATTAGTTTTATATATGTGCCTCAGATGTAGTAAAGGCATTTAAAACAATTAATGTCAAAAAAACTAGTGACCTCTGGGGAGTCTCTGTCCATTCTGTCAAATTTCTAATAGAAGTCATAGCGCCTGATTTAGTGGTTGTATTTAATAACAGTGTTGATTGTGGTGAGTTTCCTGATCTAATGAAACACAGTAAAATAACTCCTTTATTCAAGTCTGGTAGCACTTTTGACCCCACTAATTTTAGACCAATATCTGTGCTACCTACATTTAGCAAAATTTTTGAAAAACTAGTTTTGTCCCAATTAATAAAACATTTTAATGCTAACAATTTAATGCATCATAAGCAGTTTGGTTTTACGCTGGGTCGCTCGACAACCGACGCTGCTGTCGAGCTAACAAAACATATATTCGATGCCTGGGAGGAGTCACATGATGCCTTAGGTATCTTCTGTGATTTGTCCAAGGCCTTCTGCGTATGTCATGAAACTTTGATCAGGAAACTACACTACTATGGAGTTCGAGGATCGGCACTGAATTTGCTAAAGTCTTACTTACATGATAGAATACAAAGGGTCGATGTGAATGGACAGCGATCGCCGGGTTCATTGGTCTCTATGGGTGTACCGCAGGGATCAATATTGGGACCTTTCCTATTCCTTATCTACATAAATGACTTGCCATACCTCGTAAAGACCCACCATGATATAGTATGGTTTGCTGACGATACCTCACTCATATTCAAAGTCACACGGCAACAACAAGCTTGCAATTATGTAAACAATGCCATTTCTAAAATAGTTAATTGGTTTAATGTCAACAATTTATTGTTAAATGAGAAAAAGACTAAATGTATTAAGTTCGTGACGAGTAACGTAAATCACATGCAAACTAGTGTAACTGTGAAAGATGAGGAATTGGAACTAGTTGATAGTGCTGTTTTTCTTGGTTTGACATTAGATTCAAAACTCCAATGGGGTCCCCATATTGCTAATCTCTCGAATAGACTGAGTTCTGCAGCATTTGCAGTGAGCAAGATCCGTCAATTAACAGACGTGAAGACAGCTCGATTAGTATATTTTAGTTACTTTCATAGTATTATGTCGTATGGTATTTTACTCTGGGGCAGTGCTGCAGAGATAAATACTGTCTTTATTCTGCAGAAGAGGGCTATTCGAGCAATATATAAGATGAAACATAGAGACTCACTTAGAGATAAGTTCAAGGACATTAATATAATGACAATGCATTGTCAATAAAACTATGACAATATTGTGTATGTACACAAAAATATTGTAAATTTTAGACAGAACTGTGACATACATAATATTAATACTAGAAACAAATATAAGCTTGCGGTACCCTCCACTCGGCTCCAAAAAATAAGAAAATCATTCATGTGTAATTGTGTAAAGTTTTATAATAAACTACCTACAAACGTGACTAATTTATCTATTAATAAATTCAAGACTTATGTAAAGCGTAAACTCTTATGGAAAGCATATTATAGCACAAAAGACTACATGAATGATAAAACACCGTGGGTATAATTGTGGTTGAAATACTAATTATATTTTAATAATTATGACATTACATCTTAATGACTATTTTCGTAACTATGACATTAGATGTTGACGTTAAATTTTCCTCTTGACATTCAGATTTTATTCTAGAAACTGTCTAGATTATACTATTTGTTATGTTTTTTTTTTACATATTGACGATCTTTTTGTGAATTTATTATACTCTCTTTTGACATACATTACAGTAATTCATGTCTTTTTTAAAATTTCATATGCATCAATAAATTGCTCTGAATAATTAGATTCAATTTATGTAATATATAACTGACGATTCAAAAGTGCTTGTTGCTAGGCCTATTTGAATAAAGAATATTTTTAGTTTTGAGTTTTTTATTAAGGGCGATCTAGAAGTCTAGGGTTTAACTTTTAGAATGGTTCACGTGGTCAAATAGCTATCGAGCACTTTGGGTTATGTAGTGGTTACTAGGTACAATCTAGGTACCTGGGTTTCGGTTTATCAGGTTAATTCACGTGGATAGGAGGTTTATCAAGCGGTTAAGTCGTACAATTTACTAGGTATAGTCTAGATGATGGGTAGAAGTTTTAGTAAGGTATAATATTATATGTAATGATAGCAGGACTTTTCCCAGAAATATGGGATTGCTCTGATTTAGTGGCAGGCTGAGCGGTCCACTACTCTTATGTCCAAAGATAAGGCCTTGCAGTATTTCACCTTATCTTTCAGCGCGAATTTCGAAGTACTAGTAGACTCAATTGCTATAATTGTATGGTCATCTTTTTCTAAAACAAATTTTAAGCCCGAGAGCTACAAAGGGTTGTTTGCTCGTTGCGTCCTGGGACAATGCGGTTGAATAAACCCGGCATGGCTCTCCCAAAATATTAGTAATTTGTCATTTTAACATTTGTCTTTACACTATTGGAGCGGGCTTATCCAGTCAGGGTCGAGAGCCACTGGTCTCTGTTTAATAACGGAGAGAGATAGCAATCTCTCGGGTGGACGGAGGGGCCCGGCCTTATACCAATAACAAAATTATTCTTAATCCCTACAAACCTGCAAAATGATCCTAATATGATAGGGTTAGCACATCTCTGTATACTAGGTTCGAGACATACGTACGTTCGACTTGACATACCTACTTAGGCTAAATATCATTACAACTTATTTAAACCCAATTTAAATCCCATTAATTTATCTCAATAAAATCCTAGAACTAAAGTATTTCAATTTTAAAGTTTGTCGTGGGGAGATTTAGTACCATCACCATTATTATTATTATAAGATTATGAAACAAAATGTAGGTGAAATGCATTAGGGTAGCTGTTGTGAAGGTTGGAGAATTTTAGTAGAAATGGTAGAAAAATTGCATTTGGTAGGAAAGATATAGTAGATTTAGTAGAACAAAATTAGGCATAGCAAGATTTCTTTTCTAGGTAGTTGGGGAGTCCAAGGTCTGACAAGCATTCACATTAAAGAGCATGGGTTTCTACGGTACACAACAATACAGGGTCCTACCACTGACGATTCACATTGGCCAAATAAATTTCTCAGCGTGTTTAGGTTTTTATTTTTTAAGTAATTAAGGGGTGTAGGGGGGCGTTTATTACAAGATCGTTATTACAATATAATATTACTTACGAACTTAAAATAATGGAACATACATTTTAACTGACTTTAACTACTACAACTAACTGACTTTGGAACCAGCAGTTCCATGGTGTGATTGGTGTGAGAACCAATGACACTTAACCTGGTATTAATAAATTTAATATATTATTTTCTGCAACCTACTACAAAAACCGGCACAATTAACTATGATTCACAGTAGTTTCATTGTCCTGTGACTAAGTAATTTCGCCATTTCGTTGGTGTTATTATACTACCTATACAATTTTTATGGATATGTCGGATGTCGGTACACGGTCCAATGTCTTGGGAGCATCCCATTTTAGCTAGCAAGAAACATCTTATCGAAGTGTAAATCTAAGCCCTATAATATAACTGATTTGATGATAGTATATAAACAGCTACGTAAGTATAACATGAATAATCTGGCTCGAGTAAGGCCGGGTTTTATAAAGATCCGTTAGACCAAATTTCAGTAACTCAGTACATTTTTTGACATAACAAACCGACATAAGGTCTAACGGGTCTTTATAAAACCGAGCCTAAGACGATTTATATGATGATGAGTATATCGACACTGCACAATCACGGTACAAACCTTGGGGCGGCCAGTACTATACATTGGTACATGTATTTCAATTCAATATATGTTTAATCCAGTCACATACTATGATTAATGTTTGTTGATTATGGTGTATGTACATCCTATAGATTGTTGTCACACGAATCTCTATATACATTTTCTAAAAAAAAGAATGTTTTATATACCCATATTTCGTCTACTTTGTCATTTCTTTTTTGGATAAGTATTTGATTGGATTAAGTAGTTTAATTACATTTGAATTGGTATGAAATGTACTTTGAAATTGTTTAAGCTAATAAAGAAAAAACTGAATACAAAGATTTTTATTAAAATCCACAATATTTTTATCACCATATAACAGAGGTATATCTTATTATTATTATAGTTTTCGACATGTAATATGAAAAATATATTCGAACATTCAATAATTGGCATTGTTATAAATGAATAATTTTTCATCAACACTCAAAAATCCTTGACGGTGAAATATTTCCACATGAATTATTCCTATATGAAATGTGGTAAGACAAACAATCCGTGACAGATTACATTAAAGCCACGTTTGGCGATTCAAAGTTTGTATGTCATGTTTGTGTGTTTGTATGAGTAATTTGTACGAGCTAACGTAACGGCGACTGATGAATTGAACATAGGAATACAGCGCGCTTTATTTCACACCGTGGCGATGAAACTATTTCGCGCGCCCAACAAAATTCTTGAATTCAGTAATGTCACCGGCCACTTGGCTTCCATTTCTCGGAAATGTATTTATTGGACAGTAATCGACGTATATTCATTTATTTCTCATGTTTCGTTTCAATAGACATTAAAATTTCTCTGAAAAATAAAAAAGCAATAGTCAATTAGGATTAGGTTATATGTATTACACAGTATTGCTTAGTTATAATAATAATCACTACGTACATGATTAGTATATATAATAGTACGTATGTATTCAATTGTATTTACGTTCATTGAAATATAATTACAGACTTTAATTAATTTACAAAGTGTTTTATTTCAATAAGTTTAGTTTCAAATTTCAGCCAAAACTTTTGTTTTGACATATAGGTATGATTAGTTGCCGGTGTAATAAGTTTTAATGAAACAAAAATTACAAATTTGATTTTGTATAACAATCCCATGAATTTACTAATTATAAATGGGATGATTCCGTTCATCTCAAATGAAATAACGATATGAATGTAATTAAAGTACAACAAAATATTGAAGAGATAGATCTTGAATAAAGATTCAAACTTTTTTTTATGTCGGCAACACTACCCAGTGCAAATAAAGCATGCCGCAAACGATTACACGTCAACTTTTAATACTATACAATGGGGGCTATCGTTTTTGTGCTCACCAGTTGGCGCCACTGTCGAGTAAGGTCCAGCTGTCAAAAATTATTATTGGTTATTATGGACATGAGAACGAAGTTTACATTTAAATCATATTCAATACATTAAAAGTGTACCGTAAAAATATCGAACATACCGCATTGTAGCGCAGTCCCGTTTTGTTCGGAAAAAAGGAGGAAATAAGTTTCCGAAAGACAAAACTGTCTCAAAGCCCTAACAGTCATTGACCCCTAACTTATATTTGCCATAATCAAGCTCAGGTATTGCAAAATAGTCACCATATTATTCCAATTAGATATTAACCCGCGTAGCGCAACCACAAAGAGTGACATTTGACGTTTCGGAGACCCCACGCTACACTAGCGCCTCTAGCGGTGAATTCATACGCGATAGCTCTAATTGTGGCAAATAAGTATTTGATGAATTGCTTTTTTGTTAATGTATAAGTAGACACACCACAATCAATAAATGCATTTATTAAATGAGTTTTATTAAAACAGTTATTTATTTAAAATATGTATATATATAAGGCATGTATTTAACGCGGCGACAAATTAATCTGATTTAGGGATTTATAAAAAATTAAAGGGGGTAGCAAAAATAATAAGTTGGCGACTAATTGCGGAGACTAGTATAAAGTAAAAAGTAGCAGGTAAGTAATCAATTTTCGGCTTTGAATTAACTAATTAAGCGGAAACATGACAGCGGATAAAAAGTTGAAAATGGCCTACTATATTGTATCAGACTCTGCCTTAGCTCCGGCGCTGCGGGAAGTGCAGCCCTTCCGCCCTTGCGTGGCAAAGCACGGTCGCCCGTACTCCGCTCCGCACGGCTCCCGAGCTTTGTCACGGCAGGCGAGGGCTGCTCTCCCTCCGCGCCTCCGGCTTTTTATATACACTCTAGGGGTAGGGCAGACAAGACCACGTGGAATCGGGGTTGACTTCGTTGATTAGTCGCCAAGTCATTATTTATGCCTCGCCTATGATTTCAGTAATCTTTTTTATTATTTCTGCTACCTTACAGTAGCTGCCATTATTTGAATTTTAAAATATCCTTAGTTTAAAGCTCATTTAATATAAATGATTGCCAAAATATTTAATCGCTGACAAGTTATTATTTTAGTTGCAAATAGTTTGCTGCTCTTTAATTTTTCTGTCGCCGCGAAAATAATAAGCCTATATATAACATGTGTTTATAGCTCATTTATATAGCAGTATATACGAATAAAATTGATATTATTAATTTTTTTAAAGTACCGCGTCGCTACATTACAAAAAATATTTAGGTATTGAATGTGCGTAAACGAGAGATCATGTAGACACGAATCTCTCACTCTCGCATCGACGACTCACTGCAAATCAGCTATGCTTGATGGTTGTTCGTAACACCCTTTCTTAATTTCTGGGGTTCTCTCTAATGGGACTCTTGTAGACTTACAGTTACAAAACGCGCCCGCATAATAATTGTTTTACATGTTTTTTAGGCACTGAGCAAAGCACCAATTACAATATTGAATAATTATTATATACATAGACGCATACTACATAAAGGCGAGACTAATAAAAGTTATATATATATATATATATATATATATATATATAACTTTTATTTAAAATGTTGTTTATTAAATATTTCAAATATCGAAAATTGCATATTGTGTGTGGTCGGCTTTATTCAAACACTGCGTGCGTTAGAAAAAAAATACTCAAGCACTTTTCCCGCCTCCCGCTTGAAAAGGTAAGAGTTTGGTCAATGGTCACACTTATAAAATTAATTTAAATGATTAATAATGTTATATAAGTAAATTCATTATCACTTTTATGTTAGAAATCTTTTAAAATGTCCTGTCGATAATAATCATGTTGATTAATCCAATAAAAACTTTGTTAACTTAAAAAACGATGATGAGAAATTTTTTCTATGGGACGCCATTTTGATTATGAGAAAGCTTCCAAAATCGCAAATCTTAATTCGATTAATTGAAATTATTATCTGTTGTTTTATGACTAAACAACTGTCTGACAAAACTTTTCGGGGTTGATAAAAGATTATTTTATACAACAATTGCTATCGTGAGACGCTCCAAGCGACTCTGCTCATTAAATGCGCCTATGCCTGATAACTCAGGTAAGTCATTTTTTATATATTCGTTACAAATTACAACATTTTGAAATAACAATTGAATTTGCTCGCGTTCCCACCTGTCGAAGCGAAATGACAACAGCCCTCCAATCACAGCGCAAATCTATCTATCTACCTACGTACCTATAGTCAATATAAACAACGACTGAAATTGTCTGTGCTATGTGGCTTTGATATAAAAGTATTTTATTTAAAAATGTAATTCATGGATTCTTTTGGTCTCAAACATATGTAATGTACTGTGTGTGTAATATTGTCGTACATTTGGTAATGTTTTAATTAATAACGATATACAATCTCATACTAAAGCAAGTCGAAGTGTGTTCTACGTTTGTAAAATAACGTTTACCAGTTTTTATTTTAGTTCCAAACCCTTTATCTATAATGTATATAAGAAACTCTTAGTGGGAAAACGTTTACTAAAGAACCGGTGATTATATGACAATTTTCGCAAACACTAAGTAGGTAACTATTATTATTACGAAATGGAAGAATCTTAGAGCTTGGTAAATGAGTGATTTACAATTTTACACGATTCGTTTCAATACAATTCAAGGATGTTTTTGTTTTTTTGTGATCTAATTGTAGTTATTTAATAATTGCGAAGTCATTCAAAAGTCTCGCATCATCAAACTTTCCACCTGAGGGATTTAAGATGATCACTTATATGTCGGACATATAGCATTCGTCCCTCTCGCACTTACATATTTGACAGTAAGGGACGAATGCTATATGTCCGACATATAAGCGATCATCATTTTAAGTCCCTCTGATGGACGCGACATGACATGGGGTCAGAGGGGCTATTCCGAACTTCGTATCGTGCCGTCCCTCTCACTCATATAGTGAATAACACGAGAGTGAAAGGGATGGCACGATACGAAGTCGGATTTCAAAGTTTGGAGTACAGGCTCAGCGTATTTTCAGCTATGTTAGACAGGCAGCAGCAGTGGACGAGAGAGGAGCGGAGTGGTTGGTGGAACAGATAAAACTCATGTTAGAAGACAGACTTGTTTTATTATATTTTATACTTGCACAAACGTGTGTACACGACAAGGTGGTTGAGAAGAAGAGAGCGAGCATTCGAGCATAGACAACATGTATAGTTTTCTTAACTAGGCATAGACACATTTATGTGAAAGGGTGTATATACACAGCAAATCCAACACTTCCCCTCACACTTCACATGAAATGAGAGAAAACTAGATTTACAAATTGACATGATATGTTAACAAACTATGACTCTACGTTCAAATAACAAAGGTACAAAAACAGTGTTTGAAACTAGATATAGCAATTGTTAGGCAAACTTAACAGTGGGGTACTTACTTAACTGTATAACATACTGCCTAACTTATATCATGACAATACCCATGTCTTTAGGCAATCTCAAAGCACTCATTAGTTACCACTATAAGTGTGAAATACCAATTTTTATTTTATCAAAAACTTCATTCAAGAAATTCCCGATAAAACAGCGTTCACAACAAGCATTGGAAAAAGCTTAACATTCAGCTCAAAATAAAGCTACACAAGAACTGCTTGCGAGATCACCAATTAGGGCCTTAGTGAGTCATCTATCTAAAACATTTAGCCACTATGATTTCATTAAAATCATTGGCAAACCCTTCTTATGCAAAATCTGATAGTTAAAAGCATACTTTTAACATATAAAAGACAATACTTAATTGCCGCTAACAGATAACACAAATGTTTTCCCAATGATCTATTTGTAAAATAATTACAAAAGAAATGTCTTAAATATGACAAAAGTGAAGTGAGGAAAACGCTACAATTTACATTAACAAAGAATTGAAACAATTATTCTCCGTGTGGTGCCGGTTTAGAATAGCACTTCCCCCCTTCCTCCCGTGGGTGTCGTAAGAGTCGACTATGGGAACCGGGTTGCAGTGTGTTGTGGACGATGGGCTAGCAACCTATCACTGCAATATCACATTTTCTCCATCTTTAAACCTTTGGTCATCAGGAATAGGATAAAACTTTGCACTAACTCTGCATCCTTCCCCTCGAACAACACGTGTATTCGAAGATGATGATGATCAAGACAATTATTATTATTATTTTAATATTCTCATTATAAGACTGTTCATAAACAAGTCATAACGGACAATACAAGTGTACACATATACACACACATCACATGTAATACTCATATGGCGAAAATCGTACTTACCTATTTACTTATCTTTTATAATAAACGATGAAATTCAAGTATTTTAAATTTGGGCTTTTGAACGCAGGTTCATTATGTAATAAGCACAAACATGATGAGTTTTCGGTGGCAATGGTGCAACACAAGCCAGACATTATGTCTATTAATGAGACATGGCTGCAAACTGGCCAAGAGGGTCGTGCGCCGGTGGTGCCGGGGTACAGACTGCGGCATGCTCCTCGTACGCTCGGTACGCGGAAGCGCGGTGGTGGGGTAGGTTTTTATATTAGAAACGGCCTAAACGCGCGAACTTGTCAGTATCCTTCTCACCCGGACGTGGAACAGATGTGGCTAAAACTAAAAATTAATAATACTAGTTTAATTATAGGTTCCGCGTACCGTCCCCCATGGCTCAATTTAGATATATTTTTGGATGCATTGAGTGACAGTATAGTATCTTTTCCTCGTTATGACCGTATTATTTTGAGTGGCGATTTCAATATTAATATGTTGGACATGAATGATAGTAAAACTAAGCAACTGCAACAATTTTTGGTTTGTAACAATTTACAAAATTATATCTCGGAGCCAACTCATTTTACAGAACATAGCTCTACTCTGATTGATTTAATATGTTCGGACGCCCCGATTCTCAACTCGGAAGTTGACCATAATAAGGAATTGGGTGGGCACGCTATGGTTTTCGTTAGTATAAATGTTAAAACATGTAAAGTTCCACCAACTGTTTACTTTAATAGGTCATTAAATAAAATCAATATGTTACACTTTAACAGTTCGTTAATTCAGTTTGATTGGAATAGTATCACACTTCTAGCGTCCATAGAGGAGAAATTGGCTTATTTTAACAATACTATCTTAGGAATTTTTGATTTATATGCTCCTGTTCAAAAGAAATTCATAAGAGAAACCATTAAACCATGGCTTACTGAGAATGTCCGTCTGATGATTTATCTCCGTAACGAGGCACACAAAAAATACAAGACAAGTAAAAGTGATTCAGATAAACTTAATTATAAATCATTAAAACATTTAGTAAATACTAGTTTATATTTTGAACAAAAAGCCTACTTCGAACAACATATTAACATAAACTTGAACAATCCCAAAAATCTTTGGAAAAATCTAAAACGAGACATAATTCCCACTTTTAAGAATAACTGTACTCTGCCAGATATATTTAATGACCCGTCAGCAATTAATAATGGCTTCTTAAACGTTCCAGGTAGCAATACCGCGGATATAGACACACTAGCGTACTTTGATAACCACCGATATGGCTCCTCTACCTTTACTTTAAGCACTGTAGAGGAAACTGTAGTAGCGAAACTGTTGCTTAGTACAAAATCAAATGCTATGGGGTATGATGGCATAACTTTTGACATGATTCTGATGACGGTTCCACTGACTTTGGCAACTATCACAGACTTAATTAACACCTCTATTTTGACAGCCGAGGTACCTCTAGTCTGGAAAACAGCCATTGTGCGTCCATTCCCAAAAATAAACGAACCAAAAATCCTTAAAGATTTGCGCCCAATTAGTGTTTTACTCTACCTATCAAAAATACTAGAAAAAGTCGTTTACAATCAGGTTTCGCAATATTTAGAAGTAAATAAAATTTTGCCGGAAAACCAATCGGGTTTTAGGAAAAAAAGGGGTACTTCAACAGCTCTCCTCGATGTAATAGATGAGGTCTTGACAGCTCAGGACTCAGGACAGGGCACAATCTTGGTACTACTGGACTTTTCGAGGGCGTTTGATTGTATTAACGTTCAGCTGTTACTTTCTAAGTTGCGCTATTATGGTTTTGACGAACATTCAGTGCGCTGGTTCCATAGCTATTTTGAGAACCGTAAACAAATTGTTAATTTATCAAATAGGGACGGTTCCTGTTCAATGTCTGATCCATGTGTGGTGAATAGAGGCGTGCCACAGGGATCTATTTTGGGCCCGCTTTTGTTTATCCTGTACAGTAGCGACATTATAAGCTGTATAAAGTTTTGCAAATATCAGCTTTATGCCGACGACTTACAAATTTTCTTGTCATTTTATCCAAAAGATGTCGCATCGGCAGTCGAAAAGATAAATGAGGATCTTAAACGGTTGTTGGAATGGTCCACCTCGAACTGTCTGGTACTCAATCCTTTAAAAACGAAGTACATGGTACTTGGGTCTTTAAAGCAGTCAAACACTATCATTGGTAAATGCCCTACTATCGTTATCAATAATGTAAGTGTCGATCGAGTTGATGAGACACGAAACCTGGGACTATTGTTTGATACCAATCTGCGATTTGAAAATCATGTGGTGGAAACTGTTCGTGTCTGTCTCTATCGATTAAAGGTATTGTACAATTTTCGAAATTTTATCAGTATTGGTCTTCGAATGAGGCTCTGTGAAGCGTTAGTGCTGTCTAAACTTAATTATTGTCTTCCAGCTTATGGCCCATGTCTTCTTGCACGCTCACAGCGCCTCATTCAAAGAGTACAAAATGCTTGCGCTAGATACTGCTTTAATATTCCACCTCGAACTCACGTTACACCATTTTTAAATAACGCGGGAATGTTAAAGATGACTGCTCGTCAGGAACTGATGTTTGCTTGCCTGCTTTTCGATACTATCCAAACCAAAACACCTTCCTATTTATTTCAAAAACTTACATGGCACTCAAATAATCACCACCGACCCAGGTCGTCAAGAGCGGTTATCTTACAGGTCCCGCTACATCGGTCAGCTGCTTTCAGAGGGAGTTTTCGCTACTGTGCAACAAAATGTTGGAACAACATCCCTCCGCCTATACGTAAACTAAAAAACAAATTCAGTTTCAAAATTAAATACAAATTATATCTTTTGAACCAACAAACCAACAAAACTTAGCGGAAATTCCCTCCTGTTTTTGAAAACTCGAAGCTCAAGCCAATGTTTCATTTATGTTTCATTTGTATATATTTATAGAAATGTACACACACAAAAAGTAATACACATACACATAGTTACAATAATTAGAGATTGCTACCTCACTTTAACACGTATACTTAGAATACACGTACACACACAACGCGGTCATTTTTTCTAGCCTCTGTAAATAAAAATGCGTTGCACAAAATTTAAGGTCCTGGCAGAATACCAGCGATGTGGCTAGCCACATCATAATGCTGAGCCAGCGCCTATTCTGGTCCACGACACATGGTTTTGTATTTAATTTGTTTTTAACGTTAGTTCTAAGCTGCATGCCTCTCTTTGATATTTTAACTTTTTTTTTTTTTATTTCTTGTGTTCCAATTTTTACCGTGTATGTTGTGGAAAAGAATAAAGAATTTATCTATCTATCTATCTATCTATCTATCTATCTATATAATTTTAGTCATGTCAAGCATAAAATTCAATAATAATAGAATAATTCACCATATTATTATTATATTCAAGGTATTTAATAATTATCATTTAAAAGATAGCTCAGAAAGCCAGAATAGTCAATAAACAGAAATTTGAATTGATATCTGCAGGAATAACATGTTGGGCTCACTGTCACTTATCTATAAGTGACAAAGCACAAAGCGAAGATATACCTGACAATGACACAGGTCTATTTTATTTATTCAGACCTTGCATTATCAGTGATAATGGATAAGCTCATAAACCACAAACACAAATATTGCCAAAATAATAGTATTTAGTATAGTTTCTTTTTAACAGAACCTTATGCTTAGATTGCTAAGTATATTGGTAATTTGCAATTTATGTATCCAAATTTAAAGGGCAATAAAAACAGATTGAGCTAAGGAATATTCAATTAATATGCAGTATGCTTCTGTCTTTCACAACAAAATGATTGAGCTTTTCTGTAATGAACAATCAGCTGTCCATACATGAACAATGCTTTGAAATAAATACACCTTGAATTAATTTCATGACTAAAACAAAAAATTACACACACAGCTCTTCTTCAAATAAGTTTTTAAACTGTAGCTATAAATAAAATAAACTTGGACACTACCTCAGATTTCATAATCCAACAGTTTTCGTCCACAAGTTGAATGGGTGGAGTCCTGTTCCGCTAAATTGCATCTAGGAAACAGACTGCTGGCCAGACAGCCTAACCAAAAGTACAAACACCAGTATGAGTCTGGCAAAAGCGGCTTCTTCTTCAGAACATGCCAACATGTTTCACAGTTCACTTCATCTTTGTGTAACTGAAACATAAAACCAGACCACATACCTCACGCGTACATATCTGCACCTCGAGTGGCTCAACCGATTTTAGTACCACATACCCACGGGTACAAACTTGGTTGATTTAATCACCACCTGCGGAACAACAGTACATCCTAACCCTAAACATATCCCAAAACAACATTAACTTTAGTGGCACTTCATATGGCAGAAGTTTCTTCATATACAAGGCACTTTAAAGTATAATATCACAAACAGTCATCTCACAACATTTACTAACATGATAAAAACACTATCTAAATGTGTCAAGAGACCAAGACAAAGTAGTTCTGTATGTTGGCTCCCGGACCCCCAGACCAGTTATAGTGAATGCATAACCGCTGAATTGCGGTAAGGATGTTATGTCCAGGGCGCCCACGCGCAGGTGGCCGGTACCGGGAATCAAGCCCACCGCTGTGCATGAGATAGTTTTTAGATAGAATAAGGCAGTTACAGTTTAAGCCTCAAGCTGTACACTCATATTTTAATCATTAAAGTTAAAATCAAGTAACTCAAGTTTTTGCCTTGAAACGTCCTACCTCACGAGCTCCCAACTTTAACTGGCGCAGCCGTGAAGGATATTCGTGAAAATAGTGCGTATAGTCGCGTCGCGTGTTAAAGGACACTACTATTGGTTCTCACGCGTAACTCGAATATCTTCGAACCAAATAAATAAGTTAAATTGTGGACATTGATTGAATTACAACGTGAGGTACGTGATAAAAGGTGTCATCAGCAGCGGAAGTCATGGCAATCGGCGGTTTGTGAGTAGACCTTTTTGCATTCCTTGCTTATTCCTGATTTTTCCTGAAAGCTAGTGAAAACTCGTGTTACTAGTAGGTTTATAGTAGTAGTTGTTAATAGTAGATTTTCGGATAAAATTCACTGGAAACTCTAGCAAATAGTGTTTAAGTTATCGTGCTCTGCTCTCAATCGATAGAGTCGCGTAAATAATAAGAAACTGATATAGGAATAAGTGCTATAATAGATTAAAAGTGTTTTGTGTTAATTTTTCGACAAAAAAAATATATGTGTTTTTTTGAGCCAGCAAATAAAAATTCGTGATTTCACATTGGTCATAAATATTATTAATTTTATTAAAATAATATGGCTCAAGTACAATTACAATTAATTCCCAAAGAGATGATTGGTATCATCCCTAGATTTGAGGGTGATAATAAACAATTAGACTTATTCATCCGTAAAGCTGAATATGTAATTCAGAGATTTAGAGGTGTAGATGAAAATGTTATTCAAGACGAATATGTATTTCATGCTGTAACAGGCAGGCTTATTGGTAGGGCTGCGACCCTCCTGAGTGAACGAAGAGATTTGGTGTCATGGGATCAATTAAAAGTGTATTACGCCAACATTTCGGTGATCCTCGTTCAGAGCAATGTATTGCTATTGAATTAGAGAATTTAAAAATTAAACAAGGTGAATCTTACACCGATTTTTGCAATAGAATTCAGCACGTGAGAAGTACTTTATTTGCCAAGGTCAATGAAATTGACGATGAACAATTACGAGATGCTAAGACGACAATATATAATAATACCGCGTTAAACTCGTTTTTGTATAACCTTCCCGAGTACATGCTTAGGATAGTGCGTCTAAAGGGTTGCTCCACTTTGGAGGGTGCGTTGAGTGTGGTCACTGAGGAAGTTTCCAATTTCAGTACAATTCTAAAAATAGCACGCGTCCTGTGCAACCACAGCAAAACTCGCAGCCACGTCTGACCTTTCAACAACCACCACAAAATCGTTATTTTAGCGTTCCCCAACAAAACAATTTTAGATTTGGCACTCCTGCTCAACAAGGCTATAGGCCTTTGCCCAATCACGGTTTCAACCAACAAACAGCATCCCCAGGCTTTCGGTTTGGTGGTCCACGGGTTCAGCCAAACCTAAGAGCCCTTGACAATTCTGACGTCACCTTGCGCACAGTTAGACAGAATAACTTGGTCGTGCCATGCGAAAATGGTAACCTGTTTTACAGCGAAGTCAACTTAGAGCCAAGAACAGAGACACGAGTCAAAATCCCAACGGATCTCCGCGACGGAACAGCAATTGTATACTTTCAAGAGTTCAAGGACGCTGTAAGAATGCCATCTGCATTAGTCAAATGTGAAAACTATTTTGCAACTACAGTTATACAGAATGCGACCGAACAAAATGTGACAATCAAATTTAAAAAAGCCGTACACGTTGAAAAGATTGAATTCAATGAAGATGATGTCCTAGTTAATTTTACTTCTCGGGCAAATTGCGATGTGGATGATTTGCTTAAACAAAATTTGTCAAAGTTACGATTAGATCACACCAATGCCGAAGAACGAGCATGCATACAAAAACTTTGCCACGAATACCGCGACATTTTCTACTGTGAAGAATTGCCACTTACCTTTACTAATAACGTAAAGCATAAAATCAGGACTAAGAACGAAGATCCAATTTACATCCGGCCATTCCGTCACCCACCTTCGCAAAATGAAGAAATTCAGCGACAAGTCGACAAGCTCCTTAAGAATAACGTGGTGCAGGAATCTTATTCCCCGTGGAGCGCTCCGGTCCACCTGGTACCAAAAAAATAAGATGCAAGCGGCGAAAAGAAGTATAGAATGGTAATTGATTATCGACGCCTAAATGATATAACCATCGACGACAAATATCCGCTGCCTAATATAACTGACCTCTTTGATAAAATAGGAAGAGCCAACTATTTCAGCACTCTAGATCTTGCGAGCGGTTACCACCAAGTAGAGGTTGACGAACAAGACAGACCTAAAACGGCATTCACGACACAATCGGGACACTATGAATTCACCCGCCTACCATTCGGTTTGAAAACAGCGCCCGCTACATTTCAGCGTACCATGGACAATGTTCTCAGAGGCCTACAAGGCTTACATTGCCTTGTATATTTGGATGACATAATCATATTCTCAACAAGTCTACAAGAACATATGGAAAAATTACGCAAGGTATTTAACAAGTTGAGAGAAACAAATTTAAAGGTCACATTAGACAAGAGTGAATTCTTAAGAAAAGAGGTGCTCTACCTGGGTCACCAAATCACAAAAGACGGCCTCAAACCCAATGATGACAAGATAAAGGCTGTTCTCAACTTTCCTCTTCCTCGAACACTCACAGAAATTAAAAGCTTTTTGGGCTTTGTAGGATACTACCGCAAGTTCATAAAAGGTTTCTCCAAAATAACCCAACCACTTACCGCTTGTCTAAAGAAAAAAAACAAAGGAAAAAAAATCTGATAACGGATGAATATAAAACGGCATTTGAAAAATGTAAAGAATTATTAGTGAATGCACCGTTGCTTCAATTCCCTGACTTTTCTAAACCATTCGTTCTCACCACGGATGCGTCAAATCTAGCAATTGGCGCCGTCCTTTCTCAAGGCCCTATTGGCAGCGACAAACCTATTGCGTATGCGAGCCGTACTCTTGAACGATGCTGAAGCGCGCTACAGCACGATTGAGAAGGAACTGCTAGCAATAGTTTGGGCTACCAAACATTTCCGTCCTTACCTTTATGGCAAAAAGTTTACTATATATACAGACCACAGACCTCTCGCATGGTTAAAATCTATCAAAGAACCTAACAGTAAGTTAACGAGGTGGAAGTTGAGGCTGGAGGAATTTGATTACGAAATTATGTACAAAAGCGGGAAACAAAACACGAACGCGGATGCCTTATCCCGTGTTGTAATTAATGTATTAGAAAATGATGACACTGTTGACCAAAATTCAATGCTTGCAAACGTCGATCCAAATGAACAATACGATCGGGAATGCAATAATTCTGATACGGAAACAGCACATTCATCTACGTCAAGTACTTTAACGGCCTCAGAGAAACATAGTGACTCGAGTACAGAGACTGCACACTCCGCAGAGCTCGTAGACACCATTGGTATACCAATTCTTCACGAAGCCATCGATACAAAACCTTTTCAAGAATTTTTTGCTGATCTCTTCTCTATTGAAGGCCAATACTTCCTTACCATAATAGACGCCTTTAGTAAATTGGGGCAAGCCTTTGAAATCCCAAATCGCTCTACCCCCGAAGTTATCAAGGCCCTCCTAAAATATTTCTCGTTATATGGGATTCCTAAAAGGTGGAGCTCAGACCCAGGGTCAGAGTTCAACAACACACTACTAAAACGTCTTCCGCAGGGTTGCCGCCCTCCTGCTGATCCAGGGGATACAGAGCCAAACCCAACAAATGGAAAATGATAGAGGCATTTTTCCGATTAGACAGGGTCAAGCGGTTATTAGTTACGACAAATGGACTATAGTTAAGGTTTTAGATTTAGATTTGCTTTGTGAAGATTTAGAATTCAACATTAACAGGTACGCGAATTTATGCAAACATATTTCGATCTTTTATACACAAAGGGGTATTAACTCAGAGTTAAGAAACGTTAAACTCCAGACAGATCACATAAAGAATATAACCAGAGCTCGGAATAGGTAGTGCCTATTTGCCTAAACTTCGCGGGAGGACGTAACTAAGAGTGGTTACAAGCACCAAAAATAATTATTTCTTTTTAATGAATGCTGGATTCTAGAGGCTTAATATATTTCGCTTTACTTATAAATCTTGTTATATTGCATATTATTTGTTTAATTACCTTGAAATAACAATCAGTCATTTTATTTTATTTTATTTGTATTAAGGATAACAACAGCCTTATTATATTACATATTTTTACATACATAAGTACATGTATACCATCATATTAGAAATAAATTAGAATACATCTGTACGATATCTTCTATGCCATATCATAGTTCTGTCTCATCACTAATCTATATACGTCCTACTGCCAGACACGGGTCCCCTCTCATGGAAGAAAGGAGTATAATTCTGTCTAAGTCAACTAAAAAGTATCAAATTTCGGAATCCTTTTGATTCAATTTGATCCATATTATATTTTTAATGACTGATTGTTATTTAAAGGTAATTAAACAAATAATATGCAATATAACAAGATTTATAAGTAAAGAGAAATGTATTAAGCCTCTAGAATAATACAGTAAATCCCGGGAAACCCCACATTCAATAAAAAGAAGTAATTATTTTTGGTGTTTGTAACCACTCTTAGTTACGTCCTCCCGCGAAGTTTAGGTAAATAGGCACTACCTATTCCGAGCTCTGAATATAACGATACAAAAAATTGCTCAAATACTCCCATCGCGTAGAGTTAAACGTGGAATTCTAAACCCCCTTGGCTCTTTAGTTAAGGCTATAACTGGTAATCTAGATCACCAAGACGCCCTTAGGTATGATAGATTGATAAATGAATTAAAGTCGAGTCAGGATGCAACTAACAAAAGGTTCACCTTGGTTAAAAAAATGGCGGATTCATTCATAAATGCCACCAATTCCTCTCGGTCTAATTTCATTCAGCTGAACAAATAAATATGGGAATTAAGAAAAATGTTTAACCAAACTGCAATTAATCAGACCGGAAACAAAATCATTCTTACATTTAATTTGTTTTTGCATAATTTCATGATGCTGTATGTCCGCCTGGATGAAATAGAAACAGCCATAACATTTAGTAAGTTAAGAACCCTACACCAAACCATTGTGGATAGCGATGAATTGTTATATATGCTAAAAACTATTGAATCAAAGAGCACTTTAGTGTACCCTGTTAACTTAGAGAACTTATTAAAACTTGAACAACGTATAGAATTAAAAGCTTACGCTAAAGGAAGTACAATAACATTTTTGCTAGACATTCCAGTTATTCGAAAGGAAACTTATTCCTACTATAAAATACTTACCCTTACCGACCATAAATACCCATCACCAAATAACCGTAATCATACCTGTACATCCTTATATCCTCGTAAAAGGGTCGAAAACCGAGCCGGTTGCTACACCGTGTATGGAGATTGAAGAAAGCTATTTCCTCTGCCAAGAAAATGAAATACTCCCGTTAACCCCTGACCGCTGCGTAGCAGATTTGATGAAGTTTAACACAAACACCAGCTCTTGCCATCCTGTGGTTGCTAACGTACAAGGGCTAAAAATAGATACCCTGCAACAAAATCAATGGCTAATTTTTACAAAAGAGCCCCTCACACTGAAGAGGTTCTGCGAAACTGGGGTCACTCAGCACATGATCCAAGGCACTTACATACTTACCTTGGAAGACAATTGTGAAGTAAGGATCACAGACATCTGTTTGAGCCAACATTTAATAAAGGGGAAGGATGTACCAGTAACAAAATTACCAATTATAAACCTACCAGAGATCGATATGCCGACACCGCTACCAGAAAGGAAGCCTCTGAATTTGAACGGAGTTAACCTGGCGGATTTGCAGTTCATACGATATGCGTTACAGAAAAGTGATAGTGAAATAGTGGAAAGTAGTAATGAAAGCATAGTGAAAGTGAAAGGTATCAGTGTCTGGACATTGGGGCTATATATAATCCTAGTTTTAGGCACATGTATAACCATTTTTGCTAAATATAAGAAACTCTTATGTTTTCAAAATCATCAGTCGCAAAATCGCCCGACTGAGGATTTTGAACTTGCGGAGGGAAGAGTTATGTATGTTGGCTCCCGGACCCCCAGACCAGTTATAGTGAATGCATAACCGCTGAATTGCGGTAAGGATGTTATGTCCAGGGCGCCCACGCGCAGGTGGCCGGTACCGGGAATCAAGCCCACCGCTGTGCATGAGATAGTTTTTAGATAGAATAAGGCAGTTACAGTTTAAGCCTCAAGCTGTACACTCATATTTTAATCATTAAAGTTAAAATCAAGTAACTCAAGTTTTTGCCTTGAAACGTCCTACCTCACGAGCTCCCAACTTTAACTAAGTACTAATACTACTGTCATTGTGACATTACAAGACCACAAGCATGAAATTTATAAACATTCATCGCCTACCACAAGTTTTGGTCAGATATAAAAAAAAGCTACAAGTCATTTACAAATAACAAAATTGAAGTTATTTTCATTGAAAAATAAACTACCATTATCGCAGTACACAGAACTAGCACAACCAATTTAAACCATTAATCACTAAAACACATGAGCACCACAAGTTTTGCACTTCGACTAGTTTTATCCGGCTACCAGGCTGCTAGTACAGGGTCCAATGATGTGAATCCATCCAGGTAGAACATATTGATGTTCCTCGATGACTAATTCCACCAATAAACATTAGGATTGATACGACAGACCATAAGCAAGGACACAAACGTCGCAATTTTGATAGCAGCAACAGCAACAGCAACTCATTGCCACATTGGCATGTCATGGCCTTTCCTTCAAAAAATGACAATTTGCAGCACACATCCATATGTGCAGGCAATGAAGCATTAGAAAATAGATAGGTAATGGCAGTTAGTGGGTTGACTGGAAATGTGCGGTTCATAGGCAAGTTCGTCAAGTTCGACTGAAAAATGTCAGCTTCCGTCTTTGAAAGTAGACATCCTGGTGTCGAAGAGTCCTTCTTTCCCGAGTTTCGAAGCCATCACATCATGCAGCAGTGCTATGCACACATGTAGAAAAAAACACTTTTACCTTCATTTGCGTTGCCGCGTGGCATAACTCCCATAACCAACCAACCATTCGACCGCTGTCTTCTCATCTCGTATTATGCCTGGGCCAATAACCTGTTAGAGAGAGACAGACAGACAACTTTGTGGTCGAACACCGTCGAGGATCGGAAAATATCGTACCGGACGCCTTGTCTAGAGCCAATCCAGTATACTTGGTCGATACGAACGCTATAAACGATACATGGTACTTAAAATTATATAAGAGGTGCGAGTCCAGACCAGGCTCCGTTCCCAATTTTCAGTTAAAAAACGGTCGCTTGTACCGCTACACCAAACCAAGGAACACGGTGGCATCGAATTTTGAGTGGAAAGAGGTTATACCCGAAGAGTTCCGGTTAGAGAACATTAGGGATAATCATTCAGTCCCAACCGCCGCGCATTTGGGCACAGCAAAAACTTATAACAGGTTAAAACTGCGCTACTTTTGGCCGGGTATGTACCAAGATGTCGTCCGGTACGTGGCAAATTGCTCTGCGTGTGCGGCACATAAGCACAGTCAGCTTCCCACCCCGGGCTTTATGGGAAGCGCGAAGGATTGCTGCCGCCCATTCCAGTGTCTGAGCCTGGACCTCGTCGGACCCCTACCCCCTTCGCGAAAGTTAAATACTTACTTATTGGTGGTTGTATGCTGTTTCACTAAGTATTGCATTCTGTTCCCTATGCGACGCGCCGCCGGAGCAGTAATCTCCCAAAGGCTAGAGGACCACGTATTCATGATTCACGGAATACCTCAAACCATTATTGCAGATAACGCATCCTATTTTACCGGCGGCGACGTTCAAAGGTTGTTCACGAGTTATAACATACCACAGCTGCATTACACGCCTGTGTACTGCCCGCAAGTTAACACGGTAGAGCGTTATAATAAGACCCTCGTCACAGCCATTTCCACGTTCATCGAGTCAGATCACCGCATGTGGGATGTCAACATTTCACGGTTTCAGTTCGCACTAAATACCTCAGTTAATGAGTCTACTTTACATACTCCGTTCCTACTAGTCCACGGACGGGAAGCGGTCCCCGATGGTACGATCTATGGTGAACCAGAGGAGGTTGACGAAATTGTTTTTTCATCTAGACACGATTACTTGGATAAGATCAAGATCTTAAGAGAGGTCTATTCAACGGTAAAAGAGCTGTTACAAAAATCTCACGACCGCAACATAAAATATTACAACGACAGACGTCGGGACATCGAATTCGAAATAGGAGACGAAGTGTGGAAACGTACCTTTAAACAAAGCAAGGCCAGCAAATACTTTGCGGCCAAGCTAGCCCCCAAATATGAAAAATGCCGCGTCATACGGAAAGTATCGCGATTAGTGTACGAACTAGTAGACGAAAACGGCAAGCGTTTGGGAAAATGGCATGTAAAGGACTGCAAGCCGGTGTCCCCAAACGCTATACGATGAACCCCATATTTTCTTGTACGAGGTGCTGCATTGCTGCCTCGGAGTGTAGGCCGAGAATCCTTGTTTTAGTTTTAGTTTCTTTGTTCCAGGGACGATAGCCGTATCTTGGTGACATTGCAGCTCGAGGGCGAGCTGGAATTTTCCTCTCTCAGTTTCCTTCCCACGGAAAATTCTTATGAGTGAGGGGGTGTGTAATATATAAACCCATAGACTGGGTTTATTTTCGTTCTTTTAAGGTCTACTAATCCATTTGTGATGTTGGCAAACTGTTCCTAACCATTTAGCAATTTGTTGGAGAGTAACCTATTCCATTAGTTAGCTTATCTGTGCGCCGTGTGTTGCCAGAGTACTCGCGAGCTACCCGTGGGCGGGTAACTAACGCGGATGAAGTGTGCAAATAATTGATTAGGCGATGTTATCGTCACGGAGGCTTCGTTCTTTTGCGTTTCAGCGGTGTGGGAGTCCACACCTGCTCGATATCGACGTCTACATGCTGCTTTTTTCGTATGGGTTGACGCGGTTTAAAACCGCCGCCCTTACATAACTTTGGTATCCAATTTCGGGGAGCTGGCAACACCGAACGATGAAACACCACATTCGACCTTTGTCTTCAGCCCTGAACGGGATCGTGGCCAAGCAAATGCAGTAATTTTCAATTTGTCGGCCGCGTATTCCTGGTGTCGACGGCGAACTAGTGAGACAGACGGGCGTGGCCCGAGGTCCCGCTATTTTACAGCTAGCTTCCATTCCGCCACACCTTTCCGCTCGCGGCGGGCGTACTGCCGACGTCGCTGGGGTCGACATTTGTCAACACTGGGGCTTTGGCGGGACAATTTTCCTCCAAAAGGAGGTGTTTGGACGGGGCTCGCTGTGCCCGAGGCCTCCGGGATCAGCCGGGCCTGCCCCCCTTTGAGGTGTGTGCGTTCAACAGAACAACCGCGGGGGGTGGTGGATGGTGGATCTATTATTTTTGTACAAAATGGATTAACTCATAAAGAAAGTAGGGACCTCTCAGGCTGTTCTGTTGATCGTGTTTGTGAGATTGCTTATGCAGAAACTGATCGGTATCTGATAATTTTTAACATCGTTTATAAAAATTATGGAGGATGTACGTAGTAACGTAACTAGTAGTAAAAAACCAGCTGTAGTCTGTGGCGACATCAATATCGATATTTTATCGCAACGGGTGAAAAAGTTAAGTACATCACACTATTTAAATCGTTCAATTTAGATTACTTGTTTGAAGTGCCTACCAGGTTGACTCCGACCTCTGCCACATGTATAGATAATATTTGGTTAAACTGTCCTCATTTGGACAGAAGCATAGTGAATGGAGTTCGTTTGGATCATAAAGCTCAGATGGTCCGGCTACCTTGCGAATTAAAACAGCCAGATCGCGTTATAGAAATAAGACCACTGAGTAGAAGTAGACTAGAACTATTAAAATCTAATCTGCTAGTCGCCATACCGAACACCCAGGTAGAGTCAATTGATCCAAATGATCAGTTCAAAATGCTTCGGAATACAGTCTGTAAAGAATTTAATGCAACTTGTAGTAAAAAGCGTATTAAGATAATAAAATGAGATTTAATGAGTGGGCAACTACCGTAATCCGGAAAAGTAGAGATAACTTATATCAACTTTATGAAAGGAGGTCTTGCACCACTGACGAACGCTTCTATCAGTATTTTAGGGATTATTCCAA
Source organism: Epiblema foenella (assembly GCA_963556455.1). Lineage (NCBI taxonomy): Eukaryota > Metazoa > Arthropoda > Insecta > Lepidoptera > Tortricidae > Epiblema > Epiblema foenella. Next base: position 34,845,253 of record OY747097.1, on the reverse strand, counting down.
ATTATTTAAAATAGTGTGCACAAAAGCAAAAGGAGTGCACTTGAATAACAAAATAAAATCCTCTGACAATAAGGCCAAAACAGTCTGGAAATTAAGAAATATAGAGACTGGGCACAGTAAAAATAGAGAGTACACAATTTTATTGAAGATATATAAGAGTAGCAGAATTCCATGCCACGTAAGACCTCGTCGAGGAACCTCTGAAAGGTCTGCGCTGCGTTCCTGAGACCGAAAGACATAAAAGGAAACTCGAATAATCCAAAGGGCGTTGTGATCGCCGTTTTGGATATGTCTTCCTTAAAAACTGGGATCTGATTATAAGCCTTGACTAAATCAATTTTTGAAAAGAAATTGCAGCCGGCGAGCCTGTGCGCGTAGTTTTCCACATGCCTTATGGGGTACCTGTCCGGTATTGTGCGCGCGTTGAGAGCGCGGTAGTCCCCACAGGGTCTCCATCCATCTTTTTTGGGTGCGAGATGCAGTGCAGATGCCCACGGTGAGTTGGAGCGACGAGCTGTACCATCAGCGACCATTTCTTAGAACTGCTCCTTTGCTACCTTCAAACGATCTGGGGCGAGCCGACGTGGCCTGGTGAAAACTGGAGGACCTGGCGTGGTACGTATATAGTGGACGGTGCTGTGCTTTACCTCGCGCGGTATTCCCGATGGTTTAATGAGGTGAGGGTATTTGGATAACAAATGGTGGTACTCACTGTGGCCGGATATCGTTTTCACACTAGGAGTGTCGCAATTTGTTAGCATTGCTGGTGTAGTCAACGTAGTCAAGTTGTCCAGCAATCTGCGGTTCCTGCAATCAACCAGTAAGCCGTAGTGTGCCATGAAGTCAGCCCCAATGATTGGCTTGTCCACGTTGGCCACAACAAAATTCCATGCGAAATCGCGGCGTAACCCCAGGTCTAAATGGAGCTTGATGGTCCCGAAAGTTTGAATGGAGGTACCGTTGGCAGCGGTGAGGTGGTATTCGGTCGGTCTACCGTTCGGCATATGGCGGCGTGGCAGCACGCAGAGGTCGGACCCAGTGTCTATTAAAAACTGCATTTTGGATTTCCTATCTGTGATGAATAGGCGGCTGGTTGCGTGACAGTCAGTTGCCGCAACTACTGACTGCCCCTGGCTTTTCCCGCAGTGAAATTGCATGGCGACGTGCACTTTCTTGCCTTGTCAACGAAAACAGCGTGGTACCAGCACATACCTGAAGTCATGCTGCGGCTCCGACCTCTGCTTCTTGACCTGCCGGTGGAGGAACCGCGACGAAACCTCGAGCGACTCCTGTTCTGATGCAACGTGAGCTGCGAGACTTGCTTACTAAGCTCGGTTTGGATCCGGGTCGTAATAAGGTCGTCTATGCGTTTTAACAAACCATCGTAGTTGGAGGTAGACGCGACTTGAAATGGCGCCGCGGGCAGGCTGGCTTCGCAAAGCTTGTCGGCTAGGTCTGCGAGGTCTTCGAGCGTGGCGGAGGACTGCGAAATTAAGTATGGTTGGACATTAGCAGGTAACCGGGTCATCCACATCGAACGCAAAAATTCGTCCGACACCCCGCTATCAGCCATGGTAGTTAAATGGCGTAGAAATTGGGATGGCTTGCGGTCCCCAAGCTCCTGGCTAGATAGCACTTCTCTTATCTGCTGTTCGCGAGAAATAGTCAGACACTTTGTTAGCTCCGTTTTCAATTTGAGATATTTGTCCGATTTAGGTGGGTTCTTGATAATAGATTTAATTTCTTTTGCATACCTGTGGTCCAGCTGTGCAATCACGGAGTAGAATTTTGTCGAGTCATCCTTGATCCCGGACACCAAGAAATGCGCTTCCACCTGTCCGAACCAAACCTCCGGATCATCGGGCCAAAAGGGAGGTAACCTCAACGCCACGCGGTCGACCGACCCGGATCCGGATGCACCGCCATCTTCTCTAGCCGTAGGTTCTCGAACACGACCGCCGCTCGTGGCTGCCTCTCCGTCGTTGTCCGACATCTCGCTATCAACGCCCGGCCGTTAAAAGTTATAAGCGCGTCTTTAAATCGTAGGTCACCAATATAGGAGCTACTAGTGACGGCAAATGAAAATGCAACTCCACATTAAATCTATATTAAGCTAAGTATATAAACGTTTGAGCGCTAAGCAAGTTAAACAGCGTGCCGAATGTTTATTCTGATCGCGTAAGCTACGACAAGCGCGAGCGGGTGGAAAGCGGCACAGGTCCGGCGTCGATAGCGTTCGGAGGGGCTCTGCCGCGTCCGCGATGCGAGTGAGCTCCCGGCGCCGCCGCGCTTATCAGCGCGTGACGTCACTCATTGTCCGTCGACTCGCAGAGGCAGGGCGGCGTACAGCGCGGGCCGCTCGCCAGTGGTGCACGGCTGGGGGCCGCTGGTGATTTTCCGTGGTGGTGCTATGGTCACCACAGCTGCATTACCACTGATTTCTCATATATAGAATTGTTCTCCCAGAAGGAGGTCGAATCCGATATAGAAATGTAGTGGAAAAGTAGAGAGGGTGCCGAAGTGACCTCCAGAAAAATCTGACTTTCGGGCTACGTGGGAAAACGAAAAAGTTGGACACCTGCCCGCCGAAACGGTGCCAGATGGGTGAGGTGTGCTCGACCAAATGTCATAGGGAACCGCAAGCGATTTGGTGGGGTGACATTTTTTTTGCCAAAAAATGACTTTTTTTTTTGGACAAATTTTCAAAATGGTCGGAGAGAGTTGCAAGTCGGTGGGTGGAGTGATATGGGTCCCCGGATCCCAAAAAAAGTTTTTTTTTTTTCTAGCGCCAAAAAAAATTTGTATGGAAAACCGAAACGGTGCGAGATAGGCACGAGGTGCTCGACCAAATGTCATAGGGAACTGCCGGGCAAAAAAAACTGCATTAAAATTTTTGCCAAAAAATGAAATTTTTTTTTTGGCCAAAATTCAAAATGGTCCGAGCGCGCTGAGATTTTGCATGCGGAGAGATACCGGTCCCCTGATTACAAAAATGTAAAAAAATTTTTCGTAGCTCGAAAAAAAATTTGTATGGGAAATTGTTTGGCCCCCCCTAAAAGCCAAACGGTGAGAGATGGGTGAGAGGTGCTCGACCAAATGTCATAGGAAATTGCCAAATGAAAAAAACTGCATTAAAATTTTTGCCAAAAAAAGAAATTTTTTTTTTGGCCAAATTTCAAAATGGTCGGAGCGCGTTGAAATTTGGCGTGCGAGGATTCGGGGGGCCCAAGAATATATAGATGAAAAAAAATTTCGGAAAAATCCAAAATGGCGGCCTCCAGGGGCAAAACAATTTCCGAGTAGTTTTTGCGAGCCCGAAGGGCGAGCTTCAGGCCGCGAGGCCGCAAGCCGAGCCCGGCGCAGGGCCGAAGGCCCGAAGCCTCCATAAGCGTGCCCGGGCACGTCCCCCCGCCTCAAATTTTTGGCGAGGCCGAAGGCCGAGCTGCGGGAGCCCCGAACAAAGGAAAATCCTATATAAGTACAAGGTTTCGCGAGCCCGAAGGGCGAGCTTCACGCCGCGAGGCCGCAGGCCGAGCTCGGCGGAGGGCCGAAGGCCCGGAGCCTCACCCCGAGTGCCCAAGCGAGTCCCCCCCAAGTAATTTTGCGAGGCCGAAGGCCGAGCTGCGGGAGGAAGGGGTTGCTCAACTATTCATATGCCCCGTGTAACTTACAAGCGAACCTGAAGGCCGAAGGCCCTTAGGTGAGCGGCGAGGCCGAGCTCCGCGTAGGGCCGAAGGCCCGAAGCGTCCCATTAGAGCGCGCTCTCCACGCGAGCCCGAGGGCCGCTTGCGGCCCGAAGGGCGAGCCCACGCGGACACTCCCTATTCCCGTCACTCTTACAAGCGAAACCTGAGGGCCGAAGGCCCTCAGGTGAGCGGCGAGGCCGAGCGAGGCCGAAGGCCGAGCTCCGCGTAGGGCCGAAGGCCCGAAGCGTCCCATTAGAGCGCGTTTTGTCTCTGTGTGGCCCAACACGCGAACTCGAGAGCCGAAGGCTCTCGGGTGAGCGATAATCTTTACAAGGCCGATTAAGGCTTGGAGCAGATCTGCAGACCCATTTACGCGAACTCGAGAGCCGAAGGCTCTCCGGTGAGCGATAATCTTTGCAAGGTCGATTAAGGCTTGGGGCAGATCTGCAGACCCATTTACGCGAACTCGAGAGCCGAAGGCTCTCGGGTGAGCGATAATTTTTACAAGGCCGATTAAGGCTTGGGGCAGATCTTCATATCATTTACGCGAACTCGAGAGCCGAAGGCTCTCGGGTGAGCGATAATCTTTACAAGGTCGATTAAGGCTTGGAGCGGATCTGCAGACCCATTTACGCGAACTCGAGAGCCGAAGGCTCTCGGGTGAGCGATAATCTTCACAGGACCCGTTATTGCTTGGGGCAGGCATTATTATGAGCGATAATTTTTACAATGCAGATTATGGCTTGGGGCAGATCTTCAGAGCCATTTACGCGAACTCGAGAGCCGAAGGCTCTCGGGTGAGCGATAATCTTTACAAGGTCGATTAAGGCTTGGAGTAGATCTGCAGACCCATATACGCGAAATCGAGAGCCGAAGGCTCTCGGGTGAGCGATAATTTTTACAAGGCCGATTAAGGCTTGGGGCAGATCTTCATACCATTTACGCGAACTAGAGAGCCGAAGGCTCTCGGGTGAGCGATAAACTTTACAAGGCCGATTAAGGCTTGGAGCAGATCTGCAGACCCATTTACGCGAACTCGAGAGCCGAAGGCTCTCGGGTGAGCGATAATCTTCACAAGACCCATTATTGCTTGGGGCAGGCATTATTATGAGCGATAATCTTTACAATGCCGATTATGGCTTGGGGCAGATCTTCAGACCCATTTACGCGAACTCGAGAGCCGAAGGCTCTCGGGTGAGCGATAATCTTTACAAGGCCGATTAAGGCTTGGGGCAGATCCTCAGACCCATTTACGCGAACTCGAGAGCCGAAGGCTCTCGGGTGAGCGATAATCATTACAAGGTCGATTAAGGCTTGGAGCAGATCTGCAGACCCATTTACGCGAACTCGAGAGCCGAAGGCTCTCGGGTGAGCGATAATCTTTACAAGGTCGATTAAAGCTTGGAGCAGATCTGCAGACCCATTTACGCGAACTCGAGAGCCGAAGGCTCTCGGGTGAGCGATAATCTTTGCAAGGTCGATTAAGGCTTGGAGCAGATCTGCAGACCCATTTACGCGAACTCGAGAGCCGAAGGCTCTCGGGTGAGCGATAATTTTTACAAGGCCGATTAAGGCTTGGGGCAGATCTTCATACCATTTACGCGAACTCGAGAGCCGAAGGCTCTCGGGTGAGCGATAATCTTTACAAGGTCGATTAAGGCTTGGAGCAGATCTGCAGACCCATTTACGCGAACTCGAGAGCCGAAGGCTCTCGGGTGAGCGATAATCTTCACAGGACCCGTTATTGCTTGGGGCAGGCATTATTATGAGCGATAATCTTTACAAGGCCGATTAAGGCTTGGAGCAGATCTGCAGACCCATTTACGCGAACTCGAGAGCCGAAGGCTCTCCGGTGAGCGATAATCTTTGCAAGGTCGATTAAGGCTTGGGGCAGATCTGCAGACCCATTTACGCGAACTCGAGAGCCGAAGGCTCTCGGGTGAGCGATAATTTTTACAAGGCCGATTAAGGCTTGGGGCAGATCTTCATATCATTTACGCGAACTCGAGAGCCGAAGGCTCTCGGGTGAGCGATAATCTTTACAAGGTCGATTAAGGCTTGGAGCGGATCTGCAGACCCATTTACGCGAACTCGAGAGCCGAAGGCTCTCGGGTGAGCGATAATCTTCACAGGACCCGTTATTGCTTGGGGCAGGCATTATTATGAGCGATAATTTTTACAATGCAGATTATGGCTTGGGGCAGATCTTCAGAGCCATTTACGCGAACTCGAGAGCCGAAGGCTCTCGGGTGAGCGATAATCTTTACAAGGTCGATTAAGGCTTGGAGTAGATCTGCAGACCCATATACGCGAAATCGAGAGCCGAAGGCTCTCGGGTGAGCGATAATTTTTACAAGGCCGATTAAGGCTTGGGGCAGATCTTCATACCATTTACGCGAACTAGAGAGCCGAAGGCTCTCGGGTGAGCGATAAACTTTACAAGGCCGATTAAGGCTTGGAGCAGATCTGCAGACCCATTTACGCGAACTCGAGAGCCGAAGGCTCTCGGGTGAGCGATAATCTTCACAAGACCCATTATTGCTTGGGGCAGGCATTATTATGAGCGATAATCTTTACAATGCCGATTATGGCTTGGGGCAGATCTTCAGACCCATTTACGCGAACTCGAGAGCCGAAGGCTCTCGGGTGAGCGATAATCTTTACAAGGCCGATTAAGGCTTGGGGCAGATCCTCAGACCCATTTACGCGAACTCGAGAGCCGAAGGCTCTCGGGTGAGCGATAATCATTACAAGGTCGATTAAGGCTTGGAGCAGATCTGCAGACCCATTTACGCGAACTCGAGAGCCGAAGGCTCTCGGGTGAGCGATAATCTTTACAAGGTCGATTAAAGCTTGGAGCAGATCTGCAGACCCATTTACGCGAACTCGAGAGCCGAAGGCTCTCGGGTGAGCGATAATCTTTGCAAGGTCGATTAAGGCTTGGAGCAGATCTGCAGACCCATTTACGCGAACTCGAGAGCCGAAGGCTCTCGGGTGAGCGATAATTTTTACAAGGCCGATTAAGGCTTGGGGCAGATCTTCATACCATTTACGCGAACTCGAGAGCCGAAGGCTCTCGGGTGAGCGATAATCTTTACAAGGTCGATTAAGGCTTGGAGCAGATCTGCAGACCCATTTACGCGAACTCGAGAGCCGAAGGCTCTCGGGTGAGCGATAATCTTCACAGGACCCGTTATTGCTTGGGGCAGGCATTATTATGAGCGATAATCTTTACAATGCCGAATAAGGCTTGGAGCAGATCTGCAGACCCATTTACGCGAACTCGAGAGCCGAAGGCTCTCCGGTGAGCGATAATCTTTGCAAGGTCGATTAAGGCTTGGGGCAGATCTGCAGACCCATTTACGCGAACTCGAGAGCCGAAGGCTCTCGGGTGAGCGATAATCTTTACAAGGTCGATTAAGGCTTGGAGCGGATCTGCAGACCCATTTACGCGAACTCGAGAGCCGAAGGCTCTCGGGTGAGCGATAATCTTCACAGGACCCGTTATTGCTTGGGGCAGGCATTATTATGAGCGATAATTTTTACAATGCAGATTATGGCTTGGGGCAGATCTTCAGAGCCATTTACGCGAACTCGAGAGCCGAAGGCTCTCGGGTGAGCGATAATCTTTACAAGGTCGATTAAGGCTTGGAGTAGATCTGCAGACCCATATACGCGAAATCGAGAGCCGAAGGCTCTCGGGTGAGCGATAATTTTTACAAGGCCGATTAAGGCTTGGGGCAGATCTTCATACCATTTACGCGAACTAGAGAGCCGAAGGCTCTCGGGTGAGCGATAAACTTTACAAGGCCGATTAAGGCTTGGAGCAGATCTGCAGACCCATTTACGCGAACTCGAGAGCCGAAGGCTCTCGGGTGAGCGATAATCTTCACAAGACCCATTATTGCTTGGGGCAGGCATTATTATGAGCGATAATCTTTACAATGCCGATTATGGCTTGGGGCAGATCTTCAGACCCATTTACGCGAACTCGAGAGCCGAAGGCTCTCGGGTGAGCGATAATCTTTACTAGGCCGATTAAGGCTTGGGGCAGATCCTCAGACCCATTTACGCAAACTCGAGAGCCGAAGGCTCTCGGGTGAGCGATAATCTTTACAAGGTCGATTAAGGCTTGGAGCAGATCTGCAGACCCATTTACGCGAACTCGAGAGCCGAAGGCTCTCGGGTGAGCGATAATCTTTACAAGGCCGATTAAGGCTTGGGGCAGATCTTCAGACCAATTTACGCGAACTCGAGAGCCGAAGGCTCTCGGGTGAGCGATAATCTTTACAAGGTCGATTAAAGCTTGGAGCAGATCTGCAGACCCATTTACGCGAACTCGAGAGCCGAAGGCTCTCGGGTGAGCGATAATCTTTGCAAGGTCGATTAAGGCTTGGAGCAGATCTGCAGACCCATTTACGCGAACTCGAGAGCCGAAGGCTCTCGGGTGAGCGATAATTTTTACAAGGCCGATTAAGGCTTGGGGCAGATCTTCATACCATTTACGCGAATTCGAGAGCCGAAGGCTCTCGGGTGAGCGATAATCTTTACAAGGTCGATTAAGGCTTGGAGCAGATCTGCAGACCCATTTACGCGAACTCGAGAGCCGAAGGCTCTCGGGTGAGCGATAATCTTCACAGGACCCGTTATTGCTTGGGGCAGGCATTATTATGAGCGATAATCTTTACAATGCCGATTATGGCTTGGGGCAGATCTTCAGACCCATTTACGCGAAATCGAGAGCCGAAGGCTCTCGGGTGAGCGATAATTTTTACAAGGCCGATTAAGGCTTGGGGCAGATCTTCATACCATTTACGCGAACTCGAGAGCCGAAGGCTCTCGGGTGAGCGATAATCTTTACAAGGTCGATTAAGGCTTGGAGCATATCTGCGGACCCATTTACGCGAACTAGAGAGCCGAAAGCTCTCGGGTGAGCGATAATCTTCACAGGACCCGTTATTGCTTGGGGCAGGCATTATTATGATCGATAATCTTTGCAATGCCGATTATGGCTTGGGGCAGATCTTCAGACCCATTTACGCGAACAGGCTCTCGGGTGAGCGATAATCTTTACAAGGCCGATTAAGGCTTGGAGCAGATCTGTAGACCCATTTACGCGAACTCGAGAGCCGAAGGCTCTCGGGTGAGCGATAATCTTCACAAGACCCATTATTGCTTGGGGCAGGCATTATTATGAGCGATAATCTTTACAATGCCGATTATGGCTTGGGGCAGATCTTCAGACCCATTTACGCGAACTCGAGAGCCGAAGGCTCTCGGGTGAGCGATAATCTTTACAAGGCCGATTAAGGCTTGGGGCAGATCCTCAGACCCATTTACGCGAACTCGAGAGCCGAAGGTTCTCGGGTGAGCGATAATCTTTACAAGGTCGATTAAGGCTTGGAGCAGATCTGCAGACCCATTTACGCGAACTCGAGAGCCGAAGGCTCTCGGGTGAGCGATAATTTTTACAAGGCCGATTAAGGCTTGGGGCAGATCTTCATACCATTTACGCGAACTCGAGAGCCGAAGGCTCTCGGGTGAGCGATAATCTTTACAAGGTCGATTAAAGCTTGGAGCAGATCTGCAGACCCATTTACGCGAACTCGAGAGCCGAAGGCTCTCGGGTGAGCGATAATCTTTGCAAGGTCGATTAAGGCTTGGAGCAGATCTGCAGACCCATTTACGCGAACTCGAGAGCCGAAGGCTCTCGGGTGAGCGATAATTTTTACAAGGCCGATTAAGGCTTGGGGCAGATCTTCATACCATTTACGCGAACTCGAGAGCCGAAGGCTCTCGGGTGAGCGATAATCTTTACAAGGTCGATTAAGGCTTGGAGCAGATCTGCAGACCCATTTACGCGAACTCGAGAGCCGAAGGCTCTCGGGTGAGCGATAATCTTCACAGGACCCGTTATTGCTTGGGGCAGGCATTATTATGAGCGATAATCTTTACAATGCCGATTATGGCTTGGGGCAGATCTTCAGACCCATTTACGCGAACTCGAGAGCCGAAGGCTCTCGGGTGAGCGATAATCTTTACAAGGTCGATTAAGGCTTGGAGTAGATCTGCAGACCCATATACGCGAAATCGAGAGCCGAAGGCTCTCGGGTGAGCGATAATTTTTACAAGGCCGATTAAGGCTTGGGGCAGATCTTCATACCATTTACGCGAACTCGAGAGCCGAAGGCTCTCGGGTGAGCGATAATCTTTACAAGGTCGATTAAGGCTTGGAGCATATCTGCGGACCCATTTACGCGAACTCGAGAGCCGAAAGCTCTCGGGTGAGCGATAATCTTCACAGGACCCGTTATTGCTTGGGGCAGGCATTATTATGATCGATAATCTTTGCAATGCCGATTATGGCTTGGGGCAGATCTTCAGACCCATTTACGCGAACAGGCTCTCGGGTGAGCGATAATCTTTACAAGGCCGATTAAGGCTTGGAGCAGATCTGTAGACCCATTTACGCGAACTCGAGAGCCGAAGGCTCTCGGGTGAGCGATAATCTTCACAAGACTCATTATTGCTTGGGGCATTATTACAGATCCACCTACGCTAATTTTTACAGTACATGTTAAATCTTTCAAATTTAACTATGTAAAAACTATAACATGCAACTCCTAGAATCATTTTCCTTTTTTTCTTCTTTTATGGCTGCAGCTTCTTTGGCTGCCTGGCTCTCAAGGGGTTAGAGGGGCGGGCTTAGGGCAGCCAACCAGACGATAAAATGTCATTTGTAAGAGGGTGAGAACAAAGTGAGTTGATAAATTTCGGCTCAACGAGCTCCGCGTAGGGCCGAAGGCCCGAAGCGTCCCATTAGAGCAATATAATTTCATAAAACACTCACTGCGCACCAATAAATACTAATATCCGCAAAACAAATGTTAGTTGCATATCACAGTTGCTCACTTTGACATGAAATTAATATTTTACCCTGCAAATAAGCAGGTTTAGGTTGTTAGGTTTTTTTTTTATATACCTTAAATAGAAGTTGTATTTAAAACAAAACGTTTTACCAGACACGACCATGATATCTATTATACTAACTACGCAATGCCATCAATAATCAACAAGCATGATTGCATTATTGGTAGCCAAGCATTATTAGCTAAAACCAAAAAAATAATCTTTATTTGTATTGACAACCGATATAACAGTATGTATTAACTTAGAGCGACACAGTCTTCTATCAATTACAGGGCTGCTGCGCATATTAGGTTAGTCATAGTTTTGTGCATCTCGAATATAAGATGACATATGCTCTGGTCTCCTATAAACGCCATCGGCGGCTTACAGTGTCACGTCGTACGCTGCGTCACAATGCATACTAAAGAGATATATGTACTGTTATGGTCTGTCAGGGCCTAACAGTACAGCTCTATAGTAAGCATTATGACTCAGCGTGCGGCGTTAACGCTGTAAGCGGCCGATGGCGTTTATAGGTGACCAGGGCCATAGCTAATTTTGCTCATTGATTTAATACGATATTATGTTAGGCACCTACCACCGAGCTGATCTCATGATGAAGACAGAGGGGATGGTATGGTAATGGCAAGCTAATAATGCTATTAGCAAACTTTTAAATTACACATGATAAAAAAGCATCGTGTTTAGGCTGATTATTCAATTCATTTATAATGTAGGTGTTACAATAACCATGTTTATTGTACGAAAGATGTTAAAATGTAATAATAAGTTATTAATTAATTTCATTTATGTTTCCATTTCCGTGTATAGATGGCGCTAAATTTAATATAATCACTGTAGGTATTTCATTTATGTTTCAATATTACGTGTCGAGATGGTCCTTTTAATATAAACACTGAAGAAGGTAGTCTTCTCTTCTCTTCTTTATCTTTTCTCTAACATTATAAAGACATAGCTACATTGAAGCTATACCTACCTATTACACAATTCATAGATGGAAGAAATAAATTCCATCGCTTAAGGAATTAATTCCAGTCAAGAATTGAGCAGCGAATTTTAATAATGTTGAATTTTACGCTATTCATTGATCGTAAACGTCGCTATTTATAATGCCATTAGCTTGAAATTGTTATAGCAATGTATGGTAGGTATTTTGTTTTCTAGGCAATACTTGCAACTGAATTTTAGCACCGTTATCCTCAACCTACTGAACTGATATTTATAATATATAATATTAGGGTGTCATCGAACTGTTCTGATGATGAAAACAGAAAAGGTGACCATAGCAACTCCTTAATTATACAAGATAAACCCATCGTGTTTGGACTCATTGGAGCCGCCTTTTAACGCCCATACGGTCATCCCCTCACCCTCACACTTTCACAAGAAAGACAAGAGTGCAACTTCCGCCTCGCAAATCTCTCTCCCGCTCTCCGCTTCCCATTGCAGATTTTTAAATCTCCAAACTCCTTCCTTTCTCCATGACAAACTCGCCCCTCCCCTCCCCCTCCCCTCTCAGGCGTTAAGTCCAAGTACAAGACAAAAAAACAAAACAGAAAAGAAGAGAGCACAGAGTACCGCGGGGCGCTCGCGCCCCGCGCACCACGCGAAAAACTAGTTAATACTATATAAAGCTGCAATACCACTCATTTCTCACGTATAGAATTGTTCTCCCAGAAGGAGTATCCTGACACCTTGATGATGTATGGAGGAAGTGTAAGATCTGACCCGGTGACTTCCAGAAAAATCTGACATTCGAGCTACATGGGAAAACTAAAAAGTTGGAGATCTGCCTGCGAAAACGGTGCCAGATGGGTGGGGGGTGCTCGACCAAATGTCATAGGGAATTGCGAGCGATTTGGTGTGGTGACATTTTTTTTGCCAAAAAATGACTTTTTTTTTTTGCCAAATTTTCAAAATGGTCGGAGAGAGCTAAAAGTCGAAACATAGGTAGATATGGGTCCCCGAATCCCAAAAAAAAGTTTTTTTTTTTTCTAGCGCCAAAAAAAAATTTGTATGGAAAATCTAAACGGTGCGAGATAGGTATGAGGTGCTCGACCAAATGTCATAGGAAACTGCCGGGCGAAAAAAACTGCATTAAATTTTTTGCCAAAAAATAAAATTTTTTTTTTGACAAAATTTAAAATGGTCGGAGCGCGCTGAGATTTTGCATGCGAAGAGATACCGGTCCCTTGATTCCAAAAATGTATAAAATTTTTTCGTAGCTCGAAAAAAAATTTGTATGGGAAATTGTTTGGCCCCTCCTAAAAGCCAAACGGTGAGAGATGGGTGGGAGGTACTCGACCAAATGTCATAGGAAATTGCCGAATGAAAAAAACTGCATTAAAATTTTTGCCAAAAAATGAAATTTTTTTTTTTGGACAAAATTCAAAATGGTCCGGGCGCGTTGAGATGTGGCACGCAGGGACTCGGGAGGCCAAAGAATATGTTAAAGAAAAAAAAATTTGGATAAATTTAAAATGGCGGCCTCCAGGGGCAAAACCATTTCCGAGTAGTTTTTGCGAGCCCGAAGGACGAGCTTCAGGCCGCGAGGCCGCTGGTCGAGCCTGGCGGAGGGCCGAAGGCCCGGAGCCTCCATAAGAGTACCCGGGCACGTCCCCCCCCTCAAATTTTTGGCGAGGCCGAAGGCCGAGCTGCGGGAGCCCCGAACAAAGGAAAATCCTATATAAGTACAAGGTTTCGCGAGCCCGAAGGGCGAGCTTCAGGCCGCGAGGCCGCAGGCCGAGCTCGGCGGAGGGCCGTAGGCCCGGAGCTTCACCCCGAGCGTCCAAGCGAGTCCCCCCCAAGCAACTTCGCGAGGCCGAAGGCCGAGCTCCGCGTAGGGCCGAAGGCCCGAAGTGTCCCATCAGAGCGCGCTCTCCGCGAGAGCCCGAGGGCCGCTTGCGGCCCGAAGGGCGAGCCCACGCGGACACTCGCCACTGCGAAACCTGAGGGCCGAAGGCGCGGTAAGGCCAAGCGAGGCCGAAGGCCGAGCTCCGCGTAGGGCCGAAGGCCCGAAGCGTCCCATTAGAGCGCGTTTTGTCTCTGTGTGGCCCAACACGCGAACTCGAGAGCCGAAGGCTCTCGGGTGAGTGATAATCTTTACAATGCCCATTATGGCTTGGGGCAGATCTTCAGACCCATTTACGCGAACTCGAGAGCCGAAGGCTCTCGGGTGAGCGATAATCTTTATAAGGCCGATTAAGGCTTTGAGCAGATCTGCAGACCCATTTACGCGAACTCGAGAGCCAAAGGCTCTCGGGTGAGCGATAATCTTCACGAGACCCATTATTGCTTGGGGCAGGCATTATTATGAGCGATAATCTTTACAATGCCGATTATGGCTTGGGGCAGATCTTCAGACCCATTAACGCGATCTCGAGAGCCGAAGGCTCTCGGGTGAGCGATAATCTTTTCAATGCCGATTATGGCTTGGGGCAGATCTTCAGACCCATTTACGCGAACTCGAGAGCCGAAGGCTCTCGGGTGAGCGATAACCTTTACAATGCCGATTATGGCTTGGGGCAGATCTTCAGACCCATTTACGCGAACTCGAGAGCCGAAGGCTCTCGGGTGAGCGATAATCTTTACAAGGTCGATTAAGGCTTGGGGCAGATCTTCAGACCCATTTACGCGAACTCGAGAGCCGAAGGCTCTCGGGTGAGCGATAATCTTTACAAGGCCGATTAAGACTTGGGGCAGATCTTCAGACCCATTTACGCGAACTCGAGAGCCGAAGGCTCTCGGGTGAGCGATAATCTTTACAAGGCCGATTAAGGCTCGGAGCAGATCTGCAGACCCATTTACGCGAACTCGAGAGCCGAAGGCTCTCGGGTGAGCGATAATCTTTACAAGGCCGATTAAGGCTTGGGGCAGATCTTCAGACCCATTTACGCGAACTCGAGAGCCGAAGGCTCTCGGGTGAGCGATAATCTTTACAAGGCCGATTAAGGCTTGGAGCAGATCTGCAGGCCCATTTACGCGAACTCGAGAGCCGAAGGCTCTCGGGTGAGCGATAATCTTTACAAGGCCGATTAAGGCTTGGGGCAGATCTTCAGACCCATTTACGCGAACTCGAGAGCCGAAGGCTCTCGGGTGAACCATAATCTTCACAGGACCCGTTATTGCTTGGGGCAGGCATTATTATGAGCGATAATCTTTACAATGCCGATTATGGCTTGGGGCAGACCTTCAGACCCATTTATGCGAACTCGAGAGCTGAAGGCTCTCGGGTGAGCGATGATTTTTACAAGGCCGATTAAGGCTTGGAGCAGATCTGCAGACCCATTTACGCGAACTCGAGAGCCGAAGGCTCTCGAGTGAGCGATAATCTTCACAAGACCCGTTATTGCTTGGGGCATTATTACAGATCCACCTACGCTAATTTTTACAGTACATATTAAATCTTTCAAATTTAACTATGTAAAAACTATAACATGCAACTCCTAAAATCGTTTTCCTTTTTTTCTTCTTTTATGGCTGCAGCTTCTAGGGCTGCCTGGCTCTCAAGTGGTTAGAGGGGTGGGCTTGGGGCAGCCAACCAGATGATAAAATGTCATTTGTAAGAGAGTGAGAACAAAGTGAGTTGATAAATTTCGGCTCAACGAGCTCCGCGTAGGGCCGAAGGCCCGAAGCGTCCCATTAGAGCAATATAATTTCATAAAACACTCACTGCGCACCAATAAATACTAATATCCGCAAAACAAATGTTAATTGCATATCACAGTTGCTCACTTTGACATGAAATTAATATTTTACCCTGCAAATAAGCAGGTTTAGGTTGTTAGGTTTTTTTTTTATATGCCTTTAAATAAAAGCTGTTTTTAAAACAAAACGTTTTACCAGACACGACCATGAAATCTATTATACTAACTACGCAATGCCACCAATAATCAACAAGCATGATTGCATTATTGGTAGCCAAGCATTATTAGCTAAAACCAAAAAAATAATCTTTATTTGTATTGACAACCGATATAACAGTATCTATTAACTTAGAGCGACACAGTCTTCTATCAATTACAGGGCTGCTGCGCATATTAGGTTAGTCATAGTTTTGTGCATCTCGAATATAAGATGACATATGCTCTGGTCTCCTATAAACGCCATCGGCGGCTTACAGTGTCACGTCGTACGCTGCGTCACAATGCATACTAAAGAGATATATGTACTGTTATGGTCTGTCAGGGCCTAACAGTACAGCTCTATAGTAAGCATTATGACTCAGCGTGCGGCGTTAACGCTGTAAGCGGCCGATGGCGTTTAAAGGTGACCAGGGCCATAGCTAATTTTGCTCATTGATTTAATACGATATTATGTTAGGCACCTACCACCGAGCTGATCTCATGATGAAGACAGATGCGATGGTATGGAAATGGCAAACTAATAACGCTATTAGCAAACTCTTAAATTACACATGATAAAAAAGCATCGTGTTTAGGCTGATTATTCAATTCATTTATAATGTAGGTGTTACAATAACCATGTTTATTGTACGAAAGATGTTAAAATGTAATAATAAGTTATTAATTAATTTCATTTATGTTTCCATTTCTGTGTATAGATGGCGCTAAATTTAATATAATCACTGTAGGTATTTCATTTATGTTTCAATATTACGTGTCGAGATGGTCCTTTTAATATAAACACTGAAGAAGGTAGTCTTCTCTTCTCTTCTTCATCTTTTCTCTAACATTATAAAGACATAGCTACATTGAAGCTATACCTACCTATTACACAATTCATAGATGGAAGAAATAAATTCCATCGCTTAAGGGATTAATTCCAGTCAAGAATTGAGCAGCGAATTTTAATAATGTTGAATTTTACGCTATTCATTGATCGTAAACGTCGCTATTTATAATGCCATTAGCTTGAAATTGTTATAGCAATGTATGGTAGGTATTTTGTTTTCTAGGCAATACTTGCAACTGAATTTTAGCACCGTTATCCTCAACCTACTGAACTGATATTTAGAATATTTGTACAAATTAGATGAAGATGCAATATTAGGGGTGTCATCGAACTGTTCTGATGATGAAAACAGAAAAGGTGACCATAGCAACTCCTTAATTATACAAGATAAACCCATCGTGTTTGGACTCATTGGAACCGCCTTTTAACGCCCATACGGTCATCACCCCACCCCCACACTTTCACAAGAAAGACAGAGTGCAACTCCCGCCTCGCAAATCTCTCTCCCGCTCTCCGCTTCCCATTGCAGATTTTTAAATCTCCAAACCCTTTTCTGTGACAAACTCGCCCCTCCCCTGCCCCTCCCCTCTCCGACGTAAAGTCCAAGTACGAGCAAATAACAAAAAACAAAAAAAGAGAGCACAGAGTACCGCGGGGCGCTCGCGCCCCGCGCACCACGCAAAAAACTAGTTAATACTATATAAAGCTGCAATACGACTGATTTCTCATATATAGAATTGTTCTCCCAGAAGGAGCACTCCTGGGTACAGATGATGTATGGAACAAGTGTAAGGTCTGCCCCGGTGACCCCCAGAAAAATCTGACTTTCGAGCTACGTGGGAAAACTATAAAGTTGGACACCTGCCCGCCGAAACGGTGCCAGATGGGTGGGGGGTGCTCGACCAAATGTCATAGGGAACCGCAAGCGATTTAGTGATGTGAAATTTTTTTTGCCAAAAAATGACTTTTTTTTTTGGCCAAATTTTCAAAATAGTCGGAGAGAGCTAAAAGTCGAAATATAGGTAGATTTGGGTCCTTGGATCCCAAAAAAATGTTTTTTTTTTTTCTAGCGCCAAAAAAAAATTTGTATGGAAAATCTAAACGGTGCGAGATAGGTATGAGGTGCTCGACCAAATGTCATAGAAAACTGCCGGGCGAAAAAAACTGCATTAAATTTTTTGCCAAAAAATGAAATTTTTTTTTTTTGACAAAATTTAAAATGGTCGGAGCGCGCTGAGATTTTGCATGCGAAGAGATACCGGTCCCCTGATTCCAAAAATGTAAAAAATTTTTTCGTAGCTCGAAAAAAAATTTGTATGGGAAATTGTTTGGTCCCCCCTAAAAGCCAAACGGTGAGAGATGGGTGGGAGGTACTCGACCAAATGTCATAGGAAATTGCCGAATGAAAAAAACTGCATTAAAATTTTTGCCAAAAAATGAAATTTTTTTTTTTGGCCAAAATTCAAAATGGTCCGGGCGCGTTGAGATGTGGCACGCAGGGACTCGGGGGGCCAAAGAATATGTTAAAGAAAAAAAATTTTGGATAAATTTAAAATGGCGGCCTCCAGGGGCAAAACCATTTCCGAGTAGTTTTTGCGAGCCCGAAGGGCGAGCTTCAGGCCGCGAGGCCGCTGGTCGAGCCCGGCGGAGGGCCGAAGGCCCGGAGCCTCCATAAGAGTACCCGGGCACGTCCCCCCCCTCAAATTTTTGGCGAGGCCGAAGGCCGAGCTGTGGGAGCCCCGAACAAAGGAAAATCCTATATAAGTACAAGGTTTCGCGAGCCCGAAGGGCGAGCTTCAGGCCGCGAGGCCGCAGGCCGAGCTCGGCGGAGGGCCGTAGGCCCGGAGCTTCACCCCGAGCGTCCAAGCGAGTCCCCCCCAAGCAACTTCGCGAGGCCGAAGGCCGAGCTCCGCGTAGGGCCGAAGGCCCGAAGTGTCCCATCAGAGCGCGCTCTCCGCGAGAGCCCGAGGGCCGCTTGCGGCCCGAAGGGCGAGCCCACGCGGACACTCGCCACTGCGAAACCTGAGGGCCGAAGGCGCGGTAAGGCCAAGCGAGGCCGAAGGCCGAGCTCCGCGTAGGGCCGAAGGCCCGAAGCGTCCCATTAGAGCGCGTTTTGTCTCTGTGTGGCCCAACACGCGAACTCGAGAGCCGAAGGCTCTCGGGTGAGTGATAATCTTTACAATGCCCATTATGGCTTGGGGCAGATCTTCAGACCCATTTACGCGAACTCGAGAGCCGAAGGCTCTCGGGTGAGCGATAATCTTTAGAAGGCCGATTAAGGCTTGGAGCAGATCTGCAGACCCATTTACGCGAACTCGAGAGCCAAAGGCTCTCGGGTGAGCGATAATCTTCACGAGACCCATTATTGCTTGGGGCAGGCATTATTATGAGCGATAATCTTTACAATGCCGATTATGGCTTGGGGCAGATCTTCAGACCCATTAGCGCGATCTCGAGAGCCGAAGGCTCTCGGGTGAGCGATAATCTTTTCAATGCCGATTATGGCTTGGGGCAGATCTTCAGACCCATTTACGCGAACTCGAGAGCCGAAGGCTCTCGGGTGAGCGATAACCTTTACAATGCCGATTATGGCTTGGGGCAGATCTTCAGACCCATTTACGCGAACTCGAGAGCCGAAGGCTCTCGGGTGAGCGATAATCTTTACAAGGCCGATTAAGACTTGGGGCAGATCTTCAGACCCATTTACGCGAACTCGAGAGCCGAAGGCTCTCGGGTGAGCGATAATCTTTACAAGGCCGATTAAGGCTCGGAGCAGATCTGCAGACCCATTTACGCGAACTCGAGAGCCGAAGGCTCTCGGGTGAGCGATAATCTTTACAAGGCCGATTAAGGCTTGGGGCAGATCTTCAGACCCATTTACGCGAACTCGAGAGCCGAAGGCTCTCGGGTGAGCGATAATCTTTACAAGGCCGATTAAGGCTTGGAGCAGATCTGCAGGCCCATTTACGCGAACTCGAGAGCCGAAGGCTCTCGGGTGAGCGATAATCTTTACAAAGCCGATTAAGGCTTGGGGCAGATCTTCAGACCCATTTACGCGAACTCGAGAGCCGAAGGCTCTCGGGTGAGCGATGATTTTTACAAGGCTGATTAAGGCTTGGAGCAGATCTGCAGACCCATTTACATCCCGATAATCTTCACAAGACACATTATTGCTTGGGGCATTATTACAGATCCACCTACGCTAATTTTTACAGTACATATTAAATCTTTCAAATTTAACTATGTAAAAACTATAACATGCAACTCCTAAAATCGTTTTCCTTTTTTTCTTCTTTTATGGCTGCAGCTTCTAGGGCTGCCTGGCTCTCAAGTGGTTAGAGGGGTGGGCTTGGGGCAGCCAACCAGATGATAAAATGTCATTTGTAAGAGGGTGAGAACAAAGTGAGTTGATAAATTTCGGCTCAACGAGCTCCGCGTAGGGCCGAAGGCCCGAAGCGTCCCATTAGAGCAATATAATTTCATAAAACACTCACTGCGCACCAATAAATACTAATATCCGCAAAACAAATGTTAATTGCATATCACAGTTGCTCACTTTGACATGAAATTAATATTTTACCCTGCAAATAAGCAGGTTTAGGTTGTTAGGTTTTTTTTTTATATACCTTAAATAGAAGTTGTTTTTAAAACAAAACGTTTTACCAGACACGACCATGATATCTATTATACTAACTACGCAATGCCATCAATAATCAACAAGCGTGATTGCATTATTGGTAGCCAAGCATTATTAGCTAAAACCAAAAAAATAATCTTTATTTGTATTGACAACCGATATAACAGTATCTATTAACTTAGAGCGACACAGTCTTCTATCAATTACAGGGCTGCTGCGCATATTAGGTTAGTCATAGTTTTGTGCATCTCGAATATAAGATGACATATGCTCTGGTCTCCTATAAACGCCATCGGCGGCTTACAGTGTCACGTCGTACGCTGCGTCACAATGCATACTAAAGAGATATATGTACTGTTATGGTCTGTCAGGGCCTAACAGTACAGCTCTATAGTAAGCATTATGACTCAGCGTGCGGCGTTAACGCTGTAAGCGGCCGATGGCGGTTATAGGTGACCATCGCCATGGCTAATTTTGCTCATTGATTTAATACGATATTATGTTAGGCACCTACCACCGAGCTGATCTCATGATGAAGACAGAGGGGATGGTATGGTAATGGCAAGCTAATAATGCTATTAGCAAACTTTTAAATTACACATGATAAAAAAGCATCGTGTTTAGGCTGATTATTCAATTCATTTATAATGTAGGTGTTACAATAACCATGTTTATTGTACGAAAGATGTTAAAATGTAATAATAAGTTATTAATTAATTTCATTTATGTTTCCATTTCTGTGTATAGATGGCGCTAAATTTAATATAATCACTGTAGGTATTTCATTTATGTTTCAATATTACGTGTCGAGATGGTCCTTTTAATATAAACACTGAAGAAGGTAGTCTTCTCTTCTCTTCTTCATCTTTTCTCTAACATTATAAAGACATAGCTACATTGAAGCTATACCTACCTATTACACAATTCATAGATGGAAGAAATAAATTCCATCGCTTAAGGAATTAATTCCAGTCAAGAATTGAGCAGCGAATTTTAATAATGTTGAATTTTACGCTATTCATTGATCGTAAACGTCGCTATTTATAATGACATTAGCTTGAAATTGTTATAGCAATGTATGGTAGGTATTTTGTTTTCTAGGCAATACTTGCAACTGAATTTTAGCACCGTTATCCTCAACCTACTGAACTGATATTTAGAATATATAATATTAGGGTGTCATCGAACTGTTCTGATGATGAAAACAGAAAAGGTGACCATAGCAATTCCTTAATTATACAAGATAAACCCATCGTGTTTGGACTCATTGGAACCGCCTTTTAACGCCCATACGGTCATCCCCTCACCCTCACACTTTCACAAGAAAGACAAGAGTGCAACTTCCGCCTCGCAAATCTCTCTCCCGCTCTCCGCTTCCCATTGCAGATTTTTAAATCTCCAAACTCCTTCCTCTCTCCATGACAAACTCGCCCCTACCCTCCCCCACCCCTCTCAGACGTTAAGTCCAAGTACAAGACAAAAAAACAAAACAGAAAAGAAGAGAGCACAGAGTACCGCGGGGCGCTCGCGCCCCGCGCACCACGCGAAAAACTAGTTAATATTATATAAAGCTGCAATACCACTGATTTCTATTGACATAATTGTTCTCCCAAAAGGAGCACTCCTCGGTACAGATGATGTATGGAAAAAGTGTGCGGTCTACCTCGGTGACCTCCAGAAAAATCCGACTTTCGAACTACCGTGCACAGGCACGAAATCGAGTGACGGCCCGACGAAACGGTGCCAGATGGGTGGGGGGTGCTCGACCAAATGTCATAGGGAACCGCGAGCGATTTGGTGGGGTGACATTTTTTTTGCCAAAAAATGACTTTTTTTTTTGGCCAAATTTTCAAAATGGTCGGAGAGAGCTAAAAGTCGAAATGTAGGTAGATATGGGTCCCCGGATCCCAAAAAAAAGTTTTTTTTTTTCTAGCGCCAAAAAAAAATTTGTATGGAAAATCTAAACGGTGCGAGATAGGTATGAGGTGCTCGACCAAATGTCATAGGAAACTGCCGGGCGAAAAAAACTGCATTAAAATTTTGGCCAAAAAGTGAAATTTTTTTTTTGGCCAAAATTGAAAATGGTCGGAGCGCGCTGAGATTTGGCATGCGGGGACTCGGAGGGCCCAAGAATATACAACAGAAAAAAATTTTTGGAAAAATTCAAAATGGCGGCCTCCAGGGGCAAAACCAATTTCCGAGAAGTTTTTGCGAGCCCGAAGGGCGAGCTTCAGGCCGCGAGGCCGCAGGCCGAGCTCGGCGGAGGGCCGAAGGCCCGGAGCCTCACCCCCAGTGCCCAAGCGAGTCCCCCCCAAGTAATTTTGCGAGGCCGAAGGCCGAGCTCCGCGTAGGGCCGAAGGCCCGAAGCGTCCCATCAGAGCGCGCTCTCCACGCGAGCCCTTCGGGCCGCTTGCGGCCCGAAGGGCGAGCCCACGCGGACACTCCCTACTCCCGTCACCCTTACAAGCGAAACCTGAGGGCCGAAGGCCCTCAGGTGAGCGGCGAGGCCAAGCGAGGCCGAAGGCCGAGCTCCGCGTAGGGCCGAAGGCCCGGAGCGTCCCATTAGAGCGCGTTTTGTCTCTGTGTGGCCCAACACGCGAACTCGAGAGCCGAAGGCTCTCGGGTGAGCGATTATCTTTACAAGGCCGATTATGGCTTGGGGCAGATCTTCAGACCCTTTTACGCGAACTCGAGAGCCGAAGGCTCTCGGGTGAGCGATAATCTTCACAAGACCCATTATTGCTTGGGGCATTATTACAGCTCCATTTACGCGAACTCGAGAGCCGAAGGCTCTCGGGTGAGCGATAATCTTTACAAGGCCGATTAAGGCTTGGAGCAGATCTGCAGACCCATTTACGCGAACTCGAGAGCCGAAGGCTCTCGGGTGAGCGATAATCTTTACAAGGCCGATTAAGGCTTGGGCAGTTTTTCAGACCGATTTACGCGAACTCGAGAGCCGAAGGCTCTCGGGTGAGCGATAATCTTCAGAAGACCCATTATTGCTTGGGGCATTCTTACGGATCCACCTACGTAAATTTTTAAAGTACATATTATTAAATCTTTCAAATTTAACTATGTAAAAACTATAAAATGCAACTCCTAGAATCGTTTTCCTTTTTTTCTTCTTTTAAGTATGACTGCAGCTTCTAGGGCTTCCTGGCTCTCAAGGGGTTAGAGGGGTGGGCTTGGGGCAGCCAACCAGATGATAAAATGTCATTTGTAAGAGAGTGAGAAACAACTGAGTGGATAAATTTAGTATTGAAAAAAAAGAACAAAAAATTATTATGTATATTATTATTCTTTATAATGGCCAGATATGTTTAAATATATTTTTTTATACAAATAATAATTCCTGCTACAACAATGACTATTTAGCCTTTTATAGCGGGCACCGTCATATACTCTTTACAGTTATAGCGGGCACCGTTAGATACTTTTTTAGATTTATAGCAGTTACCGTCAGTTTCTCTTTACATGTTTTTCTATCAAAAAACATTAGAATAAGTTCAAATATTACATTTATTATTTTATTTCCCTGGTTTTTATTAGGCCAATAATGTAGAATAAATAACTACAGCAATTGTGAAACAAAAGGGGCAATTGTTTAGTATAACACTGTTATATAAAATACTCTACCAAAATCAATGGAAGACACATATGCAATTATGCTAAAGATCAAATATTACACATGCTTTCAAAACATTTTATTATCTCTTTAATTACATTTTCAGTTTTTGTAGACTTTTAACTCTGTTATATTTTATCACAGTCACACACTTTAACTGATCTTTGTTGGCGTTCATGATAGATATCACTTGCAACGATAAAAATTAAGTTTATGTAAACGCTGGCTTCGTCAGGTTCGTACAAAAAACAGGCAGCAGAATGGATTTGGAGTTCTTTCAGAAACAATTCAGGTTTTTTCTTGAAATCTTCTACTCTTCCTTAGTTAGACGTTTTATAAGTCTCTGATTAAAAGGGAATCTGAAAAGAATAAAAGGAAATGTTATCGCAAAAGTTTATGTACAAGAAAAAGTAGGTAATACGATATATGACTACATCAATAATTACTTACATTCATTTGTCCTTTGATTGAGCATAATCAAGCCAATGCAGCAAATCATTGATATTTTCCCATGTCCTTTAAAATCACAATTAACGCAAATTTCATTTACATATTTCTTAAATTATCTTATAAACACGACGACAACACGTAGCTTGAAAACAATAATACTAATTCTGCCACAGTTAAAGTACAAATACAAACGTCACTGTCAGTGCGTTTGCGCAAGGAGTATAGAGTATATAATAAAATTTGCTGCTTGATGTTGGCAATCCATGTTTACTATACAATTTTATTAGGAAATGAACGGAAACTCTGTATTTGAGATTTTTTAATAATATACTAATAGTAACATTTTCGGTTCTAAATGGATTATTATCCCTTACCTAAAATTAATTCATTATTTAAAATAAATTTAATGTGTTTAAATAAGAGGGACAGGGATATTTTTTTTCTGTTTCTAACTATTGTTGCATTATTTCTTTTAGAGTTCAGGTCACTACATAATTGTTGTAAAAATTATTGTTGTATTAATAAGAAAGATACTGCAATACTCTCAATATATTTGATTTCTTTTATTTGTAATTTCTAATAAGAATCTTATTTGATTTCCTACAAACAAAGATTTATATTTCCGATATGTTATGGGTTACCAGAAATTAGATAAATCAGGAATCGATACTAAAGTAATCGATGCGTGATAAAGTAAATCGATGCATTAGTGTAATTATTACGTTCGATACTTTTTCGATTCTTATGCCATTTTTTGTATCTTTTCGAAGCTATTATTGGTACACTTATTAGTCTTTTCCACAAATGTGGACATATTTATTAAATATCACACCACATGATATTTTAATACAATATATAATATAATATTCAAACAGTCGGATCAGTATTATAATTACAATTATTTCGTCACATTAGAAGCGATATCTGGATTGAGTTGCTTATTTCTTAATTAGGGGCCTGTTAACATGGTGTTTTATTATCAAAATACTGGAATGTCAATAGTATCGTGATTTTCAAATTTCTTCGCCATTATACCATTTATGTCTTTAGAGGTTACTATAATTACATACCTCTCAATTTGTCACAATACTACTACTATTACCCTATCGGCGGAGTGACCCAAAGAGGATCATGGCCTCCGAAACGAGAGCACGCCACCTTTCCCGATCATGCGCCGCTTCCTGCAAGTCTTTAACCTGAAAATGACGTAAGTCCGCCTCCACACTGTCCTCCTGCATGACGATACCTGGGCCGCCCAACCGGGCGGCGACCACTCGTTTGACCCATGTGTGCTCTTTTGACGGCTCAATCCTCTCCCAACCTCAGTAGATGACCGAACCAGCGAAGCCAGTGTGCTTTTCTTTCGCCAATGATTATTAGGTTTGGCCACCAACTCTTCGATCTCGGTATTCTTCCTGATTCTCCAAGAGCCGATCTTTCTTGAAAGTTCCCAGGATCTTCCGATAAATCTTTCTTATGTAACCACCACCAGGAGTTAATTTTCCGCTTTTTTTGTGTTAGTGTCCAGGTTTCACAAATAAAACAACTAATGAAATAACCAATTTGAAAGTGAATGAGTTGATCGATTGCTGCCTTTTACCATCTTAGAGCTATAGAGTGACAAATTAATAATATGCGTTTATAAGAAGACTCCTTTAGACAGTAATATCAGCAATAAATTTGTAAACGCTACCGTGTTGTTGTCAATGAATTAGAACATTCGATTTAAATGTTGATTAGAATATGCAATGTTATCAAATCGTTAAACAAATATATCACATATAGTTTCCGAATATTGCGATCCGACTATTGGTTTATCGTATCTAAAAAAAATTGCTACCATTTTCAAACCATCCTTATGAAATGTTATATATATATCGCCGTGTTTGGTGTTATTCGATTAAAACAATTTCCTACAGGAAATGGTTTTTAGACGCCGTCCGCCGTCGATTACACGCCATAATTTTCATGCAACAAATCGAGCCGTTTATGATTCGCATTAGCTTTTTATTTCATTATTATTATTATCAGGTAAGATTATTGGTATAAAAACTATTCAATGTTAATAAATGAAATAATAAAAATAGAGTATGATTATTATTTTACGATTCATATTCTGATCGAATCGTAAATCAATAAATAATCGATTATAGTGAACTACGCTGGCAATACTCAAAATTTTCACCTTTTGATTTTGAAAATCAAACCGATTCTATTCCTATTGCGTCTCGGCTCCCGTGACGTGCTGACGACATACTTATCGAAACAATTTCGAAAATTTTAATAACTTTGTTTGCCGTGTCCGTGCTAACTTTTTCTGTTACAGGTGAGTTGTATTTTGTTGTTTTTAACGTCATTTATATGGATATTTGTGTGAAATACACTGTTTTTGTTAGTAATTAGTAAAGATTATTATTATTTTGTCTTAATAGTGAACAAAAGTTAATTTTTCGTATATTAGAACATTAAATAGGTATATTTTTCTTATTCAGTTACGTCTATTCAACGTGCAACGCTTCGATTTCAAGGTAAATGACCAAAATTCACTTTTATAATTGTAAAAATAGTTAGTTGCTGTGCGGGATTAGTCAAGGTCAAGCAGAGCAAATGAATTCGTGGAATCGTTGTCGGCTTATTTGGCATGTAAGTAAATATGTTAAGCTAAGAGAGTGTTATGTATAGCGATTTTTCATTTACTTCACACAAACTTTTGTCTCAAAGCTATGTGATTTGAAAGAAGCGCGATACGATTGCGGTAAGTATGCCTAAATGTATGATAGGTATGCCGTCACGATGCGTAGGTACCTACTCCACGTCCGTTTGCATCGCGCGCGCTTCGTATTGTTATGTGAAGTTGTTACACTGCTGTAGCGTGTTAGGTATAAATTTGCGATCTATGCGGGGAGCTTCGTGACCTTCAATCATGGAATTTCGATGAGTGCAGTAAATCATTTTGTTTGTACATTTATTTAATAACTGTCTGTCTCTATACAGTTTATTATTATTAGTCCCTAACTTGTTTGACCTTGAATCATGAAGCAGGGCTCATACAAATTATAATTTGATGCTATTACATCTATTTAATTACTGACATTTATATGTAAAAAAAACATACTAAATGGAGTATTAAAATCGATTCGTATTTTCAGATGGTGAAGAATACTGCGTCTGCAACGCTTCGGGACCGTCGGTCGTCCAGGCTGTCGAAATCCTCTATTCAATCTTTGCCAGGTTAGTTTAGTTTTTATATTATTCGTTAAAACTTGTTGTCATTTTGTTTTCCTCAATTAGGTATAGGGTTAGGTCAATGTGATCAAAATGGCCGTCGTGAAATTTTGATTCCACTTATTTATATGTAATTATGGTTAATGACATTAAGTAAAATAATAATCTCAGTGTTTTTGATATGCTACAAAACAATACAGTTTTCAATTATTCACGCGCTATAGGGTCGTTTCGCCGGTTCCCGACAGTGCGCCGGTTCTCGTCATTTTTGATGATTTGTGATAATCCACATTGAAAGGGACCTTATGGCGGCAGGCGCTTACGTTGCAGCTATTCACTATTGTATTGGAACAGCGGCAATAAAGGCGTAAGTGCCGGCCGCCATAAGGTCCCTTTCGATGTGGATTATCACATTTCTTCCTTACAAATGCTTATAATAAAAATATATAAACAATTACCCGTCCATGTTTAAGCTCGTTGCGTTCCTTAATACCTAACCTAGAACACTAACTATATTTAAATATTATTTAACAACATGTGACCAAGATATAATTAACGAAAGTTTGAACCACGTTTTTGAACCGCGAAAACCGTACCAAACTAAAAAAAAATAAGTGGTACAGGAAATTATCTAAGTAAGTTTTATTAATGTTTTTACCTTGTTGAAGTGATATTTTTGATCCATATGGCTACTAATATAGATAACGAAGACAATAATAAGTGTTTTTTAGACTGGTTTTGCCTACAATCTGCGTAAATTTAGGTGACGGAGAACCGGAACATCAATTTTGCTATTGTGCCAGTTTTCGTCAACGAATTTTTCGCGTCAGTTTGCGGGTTTTTCACGTTAGTCCGGTTTTCGTCTAATCGGCGTTTTTATGAAATCAGATCAAGATTCAACATATCCTTTTCCCGTCACAATGTTGGCAACTCCACTAATGTGACGAGAACCGGCGCAACGACCCTATATTGTAGTCTGCAATTCGAGTAAACTATTTAAAAATACTTAATGAATTTATTTGTATCACAGGTGAACACGAGGAAAACTTCGAATGCATCGCCGTGGGTAAGTTATTATTTATTGTTTTCTTCTAATAATGTAGTCTTATTCAATCCAACAGAATATTTATGACAAATGACATCTAAATTGGTCACTGTTAATAGTAACATTTATATATATGATCCGGTTTTAGAGGTTGTATTTTATTAATGTAGGTACCTATCTTTCCGAAAATCATTTGTAATGATTACAATAACAGGTTGTTACTTACATATCTCTTAGTTGCCAGTCCAGTACAACAAACGCACATCGCCTAATATTGATGCGCAGCAACTGAATTCGTTTAAAAGCGTCTTTATTAACATTCTTATGTAGATTGAATTTGTCAGCATTATTGCGGCAATGCATACGTACCACACTGCCATAGATGTTATATTTTGGCTGGTGTCAATGTTTTAGATGGTTTACATTTTTCAGATTGTGAAATTTTAAATTTTGCTAACAACTTGATACTTTTTTGATCTGACAACAACCCACACTCTCTTACGTTGTTATCATAATGTCTCTATGTTACGTGTATGATTCTGGTTGTAATATAAATTGAGATTATTACATTCGTTTGGTTGTTTTGTAACATGATAAACTGAGACCACTTTAGATGTCATTGTCATTCACAACAGCCTAAAATGTGTTTAATGATATCTGCGTTATGGGGATACAAAAAAGTTTACTTATAAATAATACATATTGTACAGGTACATACTGATTTAATTTTACATTAGAACTCCGCGCCCATTCGAGCAATCGACTGTGTTTACAATTATTACAAACGTTACTTATTTCATTTTTCAACCATTCTAAACCTGCACCAACATACTTAGTACAATTTTTATGTCAACGAAAATCTACTTACTGAATAGTGTTGCATGTAAAAGGTAATTTTTACTCATAATTTTAATATACATGTACGTTTTTTTTGTGTTTCAATGAAATAACTGCTGAATGGATTTTAATATTTTAGGTGTCGTTACAACAATATTATCTTTAAATATATTTTGTAACATTCATCCCCTTCTTTAATGAAAGCAACAACTGTACCCTATCCATTAGAGACCGGAAAATTGGTTACAGTTTGAACATGGGTAGTGAGGGAAGTGTAAAGTCGATATTTAACTTAACGTAGAGTAAAACTTAGGTACCTTAACCTTACTTATCTAAGTATTTTGTAACGTAATTAATTCCATTGATTAATCAATAAAAAACGTACTTCCTTGGAATTAATATTTTCTAAGTATATATTTGCCGATATAAATTCATAATTAATGTGATATCATATTACGATATTGACTGGCCGATAACACTATAAATAAGGGCTTAAGTCTGTCCTTTGGAATGACACATTATTCTTTTTTGCAATAAAATTTTATACATAAAAAATAATAATAAATTTTATATAAACAAATAATCAATTCAGACATTGGAAGTAGCTATCCTTTGTAATTTCTTACTTCCGATATTTGACACATTGCAACACTCAAGAACGTAAACGCGAATGACCCATTGAAATTATAAATGTAATCACGTAATAGTAGTATGGCTTTTCAAATCTCTATAAATATATGTTATGCAACAATGATTTTATTACCTATGTGATGTCTATGTTGAATCTGCAACCGATTATCCGGCCCTTGCAAAAATCATATTACCTTATGCCGTTTGTTACTTTGTCTAATAAAAGATATCAAATCAAAATAACAGCTGTGTTCTTGCCGTTTTGTATGGGTCAAATAATAGGTATTTTATTTATAGCACAATTCACCCGAGCTTGATGTTCATAAAGTTTTTTTTTTAATGCTTATTTGACAGACATGTACAGGTAACGAGTGAACAATTAATAATACTTTTAACACGAAAATAGTACGTGATACAAAAGTCATGCAAAATTGGTTTTGTAAAACATTTGTTTCTGAAGTAACACTACAGGTCTAAGGTATTTACCTATTTATCTTACTAACTTCATTAGCTATAAGGCTTCATATTTTTTATAATAACTTTCATAATTTAACAATGCGATGTCTGTTTGATAGTACGCGAACACCAATAACCTATAATTATTTAAAAGCTTACGACTGTAAAACTATCATCATTCATTAATAATAATTTTACCAAAATAATTTCATTAAACAATAAATTATATGTATTATAATTGAAATACTTCTTCTACTTACAATAAATGTCTTTGATCGTTTTATCATATCATTTAACTATTGATTAAAGCAAGTTTTTCTTCTAATTCTTAACACCTGGCACTTATGAATTATATTAAAGACTATTAATTGCATGATTCAAAACAACTAATATTTGAATTATTCTTACATATTGGCATTGACCAATGATCAATCGTCTTTTTTAACAATACTAACTAATTCGATACTAATCAATTATTTTATTAGGATCTACGCACCAGGGCGATGTTCGCCTTTTTAAAGGTATTAATTCACAATGTGTTGCTATGTCAGCATGTGCAACTACATATTCTTGCATTAATAATCGCGCGCCATTCACTACCGCGGAAATTGATTGCATTTTGAATAATGGTCATAGTCTTTATCTCGAAAAGCGCCCCGAGTCGACTTGGTACGATCGTAACGTTGAACGGTATTTAGCTGTAGACGAATTACCTTCCGATATACGGGTAGGGAATCATTTGGCAACGACAACCACTAGCTGGCTAAACAATGGCTTGTATCCAACATCACCGCAAAATTATACCGCGCAACTAAATCAACTTGAGGCAACTTTAGGGAACATCGTTTTTAATGCTGATCATTCCGATTTACGAGATAGTTACATTTTTACGGGATTTAACAACACAGTATCTTTTTGGCGGTATGATAATGCATTTTATTATTTTAACAGTCACGGTGTCGATGAATTCAACACACACCACCCCGACAGACGTGCACTGTATGCAGCCCGATTGTTTCGATGCCCGAGCATCAAAACACTCGCGAAGCTGTTGTTCACCATAATCTCGTATGGTAACAATCAGTACGAGATTAATAGAATTAGTTTAATCTCTTCTCGCGTTCACTTGCCATCTCGTACTGCAGTAGTAGTTTTAGACAGACTTCCGGTTGACGAACCTGCTCCAGCAGTTGAAGGTTTAAAATTAACTTCTTGCGAACCGGTAGTAGTGTTAGAGAGAATACCAATTTCTGAACTGGCTCCGTACACCGAACAAATTTGCGCTTTTGATCCCAAATTATCATCTCACCAACCAGATGTCGTTCTAGAGAGATTGCCTATAGCGGAATTGTCAGCCAATCAGATCGCGCAATATGCACCAGATTTAAAATTATCGTATTTAAAACCAACGGTAATTTTGGATCGTTTGCCTTCAACTCCAGCGGTGGAAACCGAAATTGAGGGGCAAAAACCGCGGGGGCGACCCAAGAAACAGAAAAGGGGTAGAACGGGTAGCGTCACGAATGCCCATCTAAACGCTGCTTTAAAATACGCGAAAAAGAATGTACAGACGATTAGGGAAACCGCGAAATCCAATTATGAAGAAATCCGGGAATCGAAAATCGCCGCAGTAACCCGTTACACTGAAGAAAACCCCAATATTCATAGAGCCGCAGTAAACCGTTACTCACAACAACATCCGGAGGTGAATAGGGCCGCGGCGCAACGATACAATCAGAACAGGCGGAACGTCGATGTAAATTTACGCGATACTTCTATACTTATAGGTGAACGCAGCGGAGATGAATTGAATCCTATTCAAACTTTTAGTTTGAAAAAGTGTTCTTTATTGAGTTCCGACATTTACAAATGTCGTTATTGTCTCTCGCCACTTTACGACGAAGAGTCGTCACGTAAAATGTGGTGCTGTGGTGGTGACGGTGCCTACAAGGTACAGGACTTCCCTCCTCTTACCGAGGATTTTTACACGCATCCGTCTTTTCTTAGAAGTTCGAGAGCTTATAATAATTTATTCGCTTTTAGCGCCTTGGGAACTTCTCACGGTTTCCAATATCCCGAAACGGGCATTTCCTTTGTCAAAGTTCAGGGCCGCGTTTATCATAGAGTTTTCGATTTGAGTTACACTGACTCTACCAATCCGATCGGTCTTTACATTCAAGACGATGACGAGCGCGAGAGGATCGCTCTAGGTAGAAACCTCGATATGGAGGTGATCCGATCGATTTCACACTTCATGCATGAAGTCAATCCCTACATCGATTGTTTTAAACGTTTAAGTCTGGAGACGTCAGAACACGCCCATTTAGTATTTGAATCCACGTCGCGAGCACGTCACGGTAACATTCTCGGGGATCGTCCCGTTGGTAACGAAGTAGCTGCAATCATTAGTACAGAACAAGAACGTTATATTCCGCGTTGCATTGCCATCTGGAGAGTCGGAGGAAAAAAACCACACACAGTCGACATCCAGCATCCGTTGTATGAAAGTTTTCAATATCCTTTGTTGTATCCCCACGGTAACCCGGGCTGGCATCCCGCTATGACAGATAAACATAATACAAAATTAACGATTAACAAGTACGTCCGTTGCCTTTTACTTTCAGAGTCGCGTTTTTCGCATTTTGGTCGTTTGTCCGAAGAATGGATTGTAGATATGTACAGTAGAATTTTAGATGTCAGATTACGTTTTATTCATAGCATGCAAACCGGTAGAAACCGGGATAGTGGAGGACTAAGAATAGCCCCACTAGATGAGTTATTAGCTCATAATAATAGCAATAATAATGTCGATAACGCCGATGTCCCTTTTCAAATTCGTAACGACGAAACCATACAGGGCGAAGGCGGCGTCGTTCCCGGTCGCGTATATCTACCGAGCAGTTTTACGGGTTCCGAGCGATACATGAAGCGTAAATACCTGGACGCCATTGCCTTGATGAATAGGCTGGGCCAGCCGTCCTTTTTCCTCACAATGACGTGTAATCCGAAATGGCCTGAGATAAAGGAGTCAACACCGCCGGGACAAAACCCTTCTCCAGTCTTGTGCTCGCGAGTCTTTCAGTTAAAACTCGCCCAGCTGTTGACTGACCTTCGGTCTGGCAAGTGGTTTGGCGAGCGCATGTACCTGATGCACGTAATTGAGTTTCAAAAAAGAGGTCTTCCTCACGCCCACATCTGCTTTAGAGTGGAGAACGGTCCCGTGCAAAACATCGACATTGATCGTTTTGTAAGAGCTGACATCCCCAGTCCGACAGAAGCAAACGGTAGACTCCGAAAAGCGGTCCTGACTCATATGATTCACGGACCTTGCGGAATCGACTACCGAACAGACTTGCAGTGCTGGGATTCAGAATCCCAGAAATGCACACGTTATTTTCCCAAACGGGAAACTAACGTCACGTTCTGTGACGACAAAGGCTTTATTCATTTGCGTCGCGACGGTAGCAACGAAGCAACTATTAAATATCGCGGTAGAGACGTGACCGTCAACGATTTATGGGTTGTACCCTACAACGCCGCCATGCTGTTGAAGTATGACTGTCATATGAATTTGGAGGTGACATCGGCGCGATCAGTTATTAAATATCTTTTCAAGTATATCACAAAAGGCACGGACGCTGCTCGTGTAACGTTAATCCCGGAAGAGATCCGTAATAACGAGATAGAGATTTACGTAACTAAGCGATATATCGGGTCGTGCGACGCGGCGTGGAGGATATTTAATTACGATTTAACAGCTCTCGAACCGGCGGTCACCATGTTATCGGTACATTTGCCAACTAAACAGAATGTCGCTTTTCAGGCAGGCAATGTAATGAAAGCTATAGAAGGGTCAAGTAGCGACCTGCTCTCGTATTTCGCGAGACCGCAGGGCGCCGAATTTGACAATCTGACATACTTGAATGAACAATATATTGTTCATAATAAAAGGCCTAACATGAATGTTACGATTCACGAATTAACTAATGGTAAATTCGCCACGCGTAGACAAAGGGGTGAAACGGTAGCGCGTCTGTTCTGGGTCGCCCCAAATAGAGGTGAACAATTTTATCTGCGCGTACTCTTGTCCGCGTTTCCCTGCCGCAGTTATGAGGACCTTATCAGACT
Organism: Epiblema foenella; assembly: GCA_963556455.1. Lineage (NCBI taxonomy): Eukaryota > Metazoa > Arthropoda > Insecta > Lepidoptera > Tortricidae > Epiblema > Epiblema foenella. The sequence goes on along the minus strand of OY747097.1, from coordinate 34,810,910 downwards.
GGGTGGTGACGGTTGCACCACATTCCAAGATGCAGCGAGAGCAGTCGGAATTGCTGATGACGAGTCCGAGTACCGCAGAGCAATGGAGGAAGCATCTACTTTTATGACCGCGACGCGTTTACGCCACTTTTTTGTCATGTTAGCGGTCAACGGTGTCCCAGTCTCGCCTCTGTGGGAAACTTTCAAAGATCAACTGAGCGAAGATTTCATCAGAAGGGTTTCGGCGAGTCAAATAGATAGGGCATATGAGAAAAGTCTCATAGTTATCAATAGGTTACTCCTCAGGCACGGTAGCAACCTGATGGAGCAGGGACTTCCGGAGGTACAGGACGATACCACGGAATTAGGTCGCGAGCGCGTCGAATATGATAGGGAGCTACTCGATCGATTCGTAGGTGTTTGGTTACCCAAACTCTCAGTTGATCAGCGGGCCGTGTACGATTACGTACACGAACTGTTAACCGGTAAAGAGTTCCGCGACAATCACGACACGGCAATATTTGTTGATGGTCCGGCGGGTACGGGGAAGACGTTGTTATTAAATTTAATTACATCGCACGTGCGCGGCGATTTGAGCGGTATCGTGTTGTGTACAGCTAGCTCGGGAATAGCTGCACAGAACTATCCGAACGGTATGACGGCTCATAGTATGTTTAAATTTCCAATCAGTCTCCCGGACGACCTTGGGTATTGGAACATGACTAACGGATCTCAACGCGCAGATTTAATCCGTAATTCTGACATCATCATCTATGACGAGGCCCCTATGGCGCATAAATATTTGATTCACATGCTCGATCGATCTCTTAGATTATTAGCTCTCGAGATTTAATGCAAACAAACTTGATATTTGGTGGTAAAGTCATTATTTTCGCTGGCGATTTTCGTCAGATTCCCCCCGTAGTGTCTAACGCACTGACAGACTCTGACGTTATTAATTGTTCGGTAAAATCATCGCCGGTCTGGCAAAAATTAAAAATTTTCTCACTGGTGACTTCCCAACGCCAAACTGATCCCGAATTCTCCAAATTCTTGCTGGACATAGGATCTAACCTTTTGCCGGCCGTGCGCCTCAAAGTAGGTAGAAATCTTCAAAACTTAATTGACCTCTCCGAAATCTCTCACGTAACGGAACTGAGCGATTTGATTGAATTTGTTTTTCCCTTTGCCGTCATGGCCGAGCCGAGTATATGCGCCGGAAGGGCTATACTTTCAACTCACAACGCGGGCGTCAAAGAGATTAACGACTCAATTCTATCACTCTTACCGACAGAAGCGATGCATTTCTTTTCCGTTGACAGATGCGTTAGTGATGATACCGACGAACTTTTTTTAGGGCCCGACGTCCTAAATAAATTTCAACCCAAGGGCGTTCCCGAACACGATTTAGTACTAAAAATTGGTTGCGTTTGCATGGTCACCCGCAATCTCAGCATTGCGGATGGCTTAGTGAACGGAACCAAAGTGATAATCGAAGCAGCCACACCTCATCTCATTACAGTCACAAAGCCTAATAAGCCAGAAGAGCATTTTTTGATCCCTCGTATTTCATTTAAAGCCGAAATAGAGAAAAATAGTCCCATTCAGATGTTAAGAAAACAGTTTCCGTTACAGGTGTGCTACGCGATGTCTATTCACAAGAGTCAGGGCCAGACCATCAACCGGGTAGGCGTCGATTTACGTTCCGATGTTTTTAGTCACGGCCAACTTTATGTTGCATTAGGCCGCGTGCAAAATAGAGATGATATTAAAATTTTAACGCTAGCTGATAGGGTCATTAATAACAGATGTATGGCAAATAATGTAGTATATCCGCAACTATTATAAATGTAAAAGTAGAGCTTCCCCTTAAACATTGTAGATTGTTCACCTCTATTCGAAAGGTAATTATTTTTTTCTTTTCTTCTTACTATATGCAATCATGTTGACATGGCAACTGTGAATTTTTTTTAATTTTATTTCATACATTCATCACAACACTAATGAATGAGATGAAAAAAGATAATTGCTAGGAGTCTGTCACAGTTAACTGTTGTTCATTTTTTCGTGACTATAATCACATTCTTTTGTTTGCGGGTCTTTACGGATCGTAGTATGTCATTAAATTTACCATTGCATTTATTGTGAAGTTAAACCGAATTTGTGAGTTTGAGGCCTTGAGGTGCGACTTCGGTTTGATTAACAAATCACAGTGGAAGAGGCGGTCACAGCTATTAGGATTGATATATAGAGACGACCAACCGTTTAATAGGGAACGATTACGGTCCAAGGATAAATCACGCGTTGTGGTATTCGGTAAGAACGACGAAATGGCAGTACTGAATGTGACTGCAATCGACGTATTGCGGCGAGCGGTTTTGGACGGGAGGTTCGTAAGGGTGATTGTTATATGCTGTTCAACGCACAGGTCGACCGGACGGCGCGAGCGAGCCGACTTCTCCGCTGCTTGGCCTTTATGCGAGCTGCATTGTGGAGGTTCCAGTGTACAGCGAACGGTGAGTGTGTCTCTGTTGACGATCTTTTCCACTGACAATGCCATCGACAATGGATGCGTAGCGGATTGAGAATTAACTGTCATAAGGGATTGAAATAAGCTCGGCCGGAATTGTTATTCATGGTCGAGCTTATCTCAATCCCTTATATTTATTTATTTATGTATATATATATTTTTTATATTATTTTCCTACTTGCATATCATTCACGTAAATCTATCTACATTATAATCTGGCACAATATAAAAATAATTTGATATTACTTTGCGTATTTAATAGCTACCTATTTATCTCCCCATCGAACCGTTCTAAACCAAGGTGACATTTAAAACTATTTCAATATGATTATATACACTTACCACATCCTAAAACAAATAGTTGAATATAATTGCCGTCTCAAATTTGAACCTATTACCCATTTTTCAATCAATTGAAATTCGAAAGTTTTACCTTTTTTACTTAAACTGTAAGTCAATCAATATCAGTTATAATTATTGTCATCGTGATTTGCGACTGTTGAAATTATTTAGGTACGTACACTTGGCATCAATATTTCAAGCATATCCTATAAAAAAAAGTTTTTACACACTCTTGTGATCGCATCGCGTGGTTAACTACCGATTACTCGGACCGTTGGCACCGCGAATCACGATTCGATCACAACCACTCGCCGCTTGCTTAATTACCACTATTCTAACATCGCAATTTGTGAATTCCAAACAAAAATTAATGTAAGATGGAGTATATAAACTCCTCTGCAGCCTTTGTTCCACCAAAGGCACCTTTGTTTAAAAATACCTAACTAAAGCATAAAAATAGCAAACATATTGATTGAATAAGCCGAACATTTGCATCGCGAGTCGCGATTCAGTAATACAACGGGCAGTTTACGCAATTACATTAAATACCATATGCCTGAATTATAATATCCCATTTCAGAATTTCAACAAAAACTTAATGTAAGATACTATATTGACTTCTCTGCAGCCTTTACTCCGTCAAAGGCACCTTTGAACAAAAAATAATGTAAGATGGAGTATATCAACTCCTCTACGGCCTCTGCTCTGCCAGAGGCACTTTTGTTTGAAGCACCTATCCAAGACACATAAACAGTAGTAGTAACATGTAAATTGAACAAGCCGCCCCTTGTAGCTGCATCGCGTGGCAAATAATGGATTTGCACCGCGACTCGCGATTCTGTTACAATAGGTTGCTCGCTATTATCTCACTAAATTGAATTATAAGTTATCTTTTATGTATTTGTGTGTGTGTGTGTGTGTGTACATATTTTTTACGAAAATTTATTTAAAACAAACAAATAGTGAACAAACATAACATATTGATTAAGCGACTTTTCATTCATGATAATTTTATTGGACTTATCAATTTAAAAAAAAAAAGATTATTCGGTTAATAATAGTAAACACGAAAATAGTGATATGTTGATTGAGGAAGTCGCCTCTCGCGATCGAATTACGTGACAAATTATGCCGAATATCGGTTATTTTGTACCGTGACGCGTGAATTCGATCGCAATAGACCGCTCGCTTAATCAATACATGACTAACATTATACAACCTATCGGGCTTGACTAATCCAGACAATGTATGATGGAGCAAATTTGCCCCTCTGCAACCTTTGCCTTTCATGATAATTTTATTGGCCTTATCAATTAAAAAAAAAAATAGATTATTCCATTAATAATAGTAAACACGAAAATAGTGATATGTTGATTGAGGAAGTCGCCTCTCGCGATCGAATTACGTGACAAATTATGCCGAATATCGGTTATTTTGTACCGTGACGCGTGAATTCGATCGCAATAGACCGCTCGCTTAATCAATACATGACTAACATTATACAAATGGCGAGGAGGAAGGCAGCGCTTGCTGGGGGCGGGGTTGGTCTCCCCATCACACTATCTGGCGGGGAGGACAAACCCGGCCCCAGTACGCGGGGGCAGAAGTTGAAGAGGCAGGGCACAGACGAGGGACAAGTGTCGGAGCGTCCTCCAGCGAAGCGCCAGAACAAAGGCGGGGCAGCGGCGGAGGGACCACGGAGTGTCGCCAAGGCAAACCGTGGTCTCGCTGTGGCTGTCAGCCGGGAAGATGGCGTTCCGGTGGATGAGGCTCTGGCCAAGCTTATCCGAAGGAGGCTGACGCAGCTGATAGAGGTGGTCGTCCTGCGGATGGTGAAGGGGGAGCCGGGCCTAGTAGCCCCGAGGTTCGCTACGTCGGGTTTGGTGTCAGAGGGGTTCTTCCTCGTGACACCAAAAACGACGGAGACGAGGGAGTGGCTGCTAGGCCAGGACTTCGGAGAGCTGGGCGGCCACCGTATCACCGTGCGGAGGATAGAGCAGACGAAGGTGCAGGTCTGGATTCCGGGCGATACGGACACTGATTATGTTAAGGAATTCCTTTGCATGCAGAATCCGGATCGTCCGGAATTAAAGATCATGCACTGGAAGGCTGCGGGGAGGGAGTCGCTGGAGTTGGGGACTCGTCTCACCTACGTGGTGCCAGAGGGGGTTGAGGAGAGCTGGGGCGAGGACCGCACGAAAGTGCTGGACTTCGCGGCGACCAGCGTAAGAGCCCGGATCCTCAGGGCAAACAATAAAAACGATAAGCCAGAGGATCCGGTAGCAACACAAGCAGCACCCGCGCCTAAGCAGGAGAGTTCAGTACCGGATGGCATCCATAAGGACGAGAAGGGGGATATGGATGTCGGCGGGGATGAACTCTTCGAGTAGAGGGGCGGGGACAGAAACACAACACACTTAAAATAACACTATGGACACACACAAGACACTATACAAACAGACACACACAAACACACACACAAATATATGCCAAGTAAACCTCCAACATTGCAAAGATGCCATGTCCGAGTTGGGGCAATATGTTGTGAGGAATAAAGTAGAAATTGCGCTTCTACAAGAACCATATGCATGGAGGAATCAGGTGACTGGCCTGGGACATCTGGGGGGAGCTCTCCACTACGAAAGAAATGGTGAGCTACCTCCTAGAACATGCATATATGTTAGTAATACTATAAGAAATATGGGATGTGTCATGACCATATGTTACAGAGACCTAATTGTGGTGGAGACCTGCCTCACCGACATGGAAGGGAGGAGACACAAGGTGGCGCTGGCGTCCTGTTACCTGCCGGGAGACGGGGATGTGCCTACAAAGGAGCTGGAAGAGACGGTACTGAGATATAGAGGTAAGAGAATCCCACTTATTATCGGATGTGATGCTAATTCGCATCATGAGGTGTGGGGAAGCTCAGACACCAACACGCCCACGTTTGTTACCAGGAACAGGAGGGAGGTGCTTGATATAACCTTAGCATCAAAACAATTAAGCGACAAGGTAACCGGATGGAGGGTGGACGAGGAGGACAGCATGTCTGACCACCGCAGGCTACTCTTCAGAATTGGCTACCGGACAGAGAGGATTAGGGTAAGAAATCCAAGGAAAACAGATTGGACGATGTACGAGAAAGAACTGGAGAATCGGGTCAACCAAGGAGAGGATTATGTAGATGTGCAGAGCTTAGAAAGGGGGGCTGGCAAATTGAGAGAAAACATCATGGAAGCCTACAACAAGGCATGCCCGGAGAGACAAATACAAACAGGCAAAGGGCAACCATGGTGGAACAAAGAGCTGGGCAGACAAAGGAAAAGAGCACGCAGGGCGATGAGGGTAGCCCTGAAAAAGGGGGACACCCCTAGCTGGGATGCGTACAGAGGAATCAGGAACGAGTACACCCGACAGAGGGAGAAAGCCAGTCGGGATGGGTGGAAGAAGTTTACAGAAAATATAAGCAGCTACTCTGAGGGGGCACGTGTGGTAAAACTGCTTGCAGGGGAACGAACGTGCCAGCTGGGTAGTTTAAGGGTGGAGGGAGAGCTAATCACTGACCCGGGGGAGATCCTGGACACAATGTTGAGATCACACTTCCCGGGCTGTGAAACGGACGCAGAAACAGAAGACGAAACAATGGACGGGAGACCAGACTGGGTGGCGGCGGGGGAGGTGGTGGAGGAGGAGAGAATGGAATGGGCGATCAAATCCTTTACACCCTTCAAGGCAGCCGGACCAGATGGAATACTTCCAGTACTGATGCAGAGAGGGTTCAAATATATTAGAAATAATTTATTAAAATTATACAGAGCGAGCCTAGCACTAGGCTATATTCCAAGAGCATGGAGAGAGGTGAGGGTGGTATTCTTACCTAAACCAGGCAAGAAGACATATCAGGAGGCGAAATCATTTAGGAGCATAAGCCTATCGTCGTTTATACTGAAGACACTGGAGAAAATGATAGACAAATCAATCAGAGAAAAACTGGAATGCGGTGGAAATCCCCTTCATGGGAACCAACATGCATACATGGCAGGGAAGTCGACTGATACCGCCCTACACAATCTAACAGTAAGGGTGGGGAGAGCGTTAGATGCCAAACAATACGCGCTAGGCTGCTTCTTCGACGTGGAGGGAGCTTTTGATAAGGCGACCTTCGCGGCGGTGGAGGACAGCTTAAACAGAGAAGGCATTAGTCGAGCGGTGGCGAGATGGATAGGAAGAATGCTCAAGGACAGGGCCATTACAGCTGAACTTGGGGGGACGTCTAGAAGCATTAGTCCTAGAAGAGGATTCCCTCAAGGGGGGTGTTTATCCCCTCTTATGTGGTGCCTGCTACTAGACTCACTGGTAAAGAAGGTCAACAGGGGGGGTGTGTATATGCAGGCCTACTCTGACGACGGAGTACTACTAGTGAGAGGGATAGTACTGAGCATCGTGAGAGACATCATGGAAAGAGGTCTCAAGCAAGTGCTGGGGTGGTGCAGAGAGAAAGGATTGGACTTAAACCCATCAAAGACAAAACTGGTGCTCTTTACCAGCAAGAGGAAGACAGGGGAGATGAAACCAATAGTAATACAGGGCAAAGAGGTAGAGATGGTCAAAGAGATAAAATATCTAGGGGTGACACTGGACAGCACACTTAGGTATAAGAGCCATATAAAGGAGCAATCTGCAAAGGCCATTAGAACACTGTACCAATGCAAGAGGGCAGTAGGGAGAAAGTGGGGAATGAGGCCAGAGATGATCCACTGGATCTATAAGGCGGTGATACTACCCAGGGTGCTATATGGAGCCGTGGTCTGGTGGCACAGGGCTCGTATTAAAGACTACCATAAAGAACTAAGCAAAGTGCAGAGACTAGCATGCCTCATGGTGACAGGAGGTATGAGAACGACCCCGACGCATGCAATGGAGATATTGCTGGGTATGAAGGACCTCAGGATTGAGGTGGAAAAGCGGGCTACGGAACAGTGGTACAGGATGAAGGTATGTAAGGAATGGAGAGGAAGTTGTGTGGACAAGGGACATGCACTGATTCAGAAGGAGGGACTATCAAAGTTGGACATGATTATTGCCAACAATGATCTAATAAAAAGACAGGAGATTTTCGACAAGAAGTATAGAATACACATAGGGGAAAGAGATAACTGGAAGGTAAAAGTCGAGCATCCTATGGTCGTCTGCTTTACAGATGGATCAAGGAGGAAATCAACCAAGCTAGCGGGTGCGGGCATAGTCATACCCAAACTAGGTACAAGAGAATCTGTAGCACTGGGCAGATATGCCAGTGTATTTCAGGCCGAAGTATATGCAATAATGAGATGCGTACAGACTATAAAAGATATTGAAGGGCAGACAGGTCGAGTAGTAATTTACACGGACAGTCAGGCTGCGCTAAAAGCCCTAAATAGGGCAACGGTAACCTCCGCATTGGTGAGGGAATGCAAGAAGGACCTGAATGAGTTAGGGGAAAAGCGGGATGTCACGTTGGCATGGGTGCCGGGGCATCAAGGAGTAACGGGGAATGAGAGAGCAGACGAGCTGGCGAGAGAGGGGGCGGAACGGGAACTGATGGGTCCTGAACCGGCCCTTCCCTTCTCAGCAGAGGTGACAAAGGGGGTTATAGAGAGATTGGCCCTAAGGGAGGCAGACAGAGGATGGAAGGAGGAAACAGCATGTAGGCAGGCCAGGATGATGCTAGAAGGTATAGATCACAGGAGAACTAGGTATCTGCTTAAGCTAGGTAAGAGCAATCTGGGGTTGTTGACCGGAATCATCACCGGTCACAACACTCTTAATAGGCACTTAACGATTATAGGTGTAAGAGATGATGCCTCCTGCCCTCACTGTGGGGAGGAAGAAACTAGTAAACATCTATTAGCAGAGTGTAGTATGTACGCAGCAACGCGTTATAATATATTCGGTAGAGATGTGTTGGAGCAGGGAGAACTGAGGGATGTCGACCTTAAAGAGGTCCTTCTGTTCTGCAGGAGAACGGGAAGATTGGAAGGTGCAAATGTGGGAGCGCCGCCGGGACAATAACCTTCGAGCTCAAACTCTGGGGAAATGGGCTGAATGATCCTGAACAAAGATCGACAGCCCGCCTGTTTCCGGCCAGGCGTCCCTACACTACATCTACATCTACAACATTATACAAATACTAATTGAATTTTACCACACCAGATAATGTATGATGAAGCACATTTGCCATTGAACTGCAACTCGCTCAATCAATATGTCTAGAGCCGTGGTCTCCCGGCGAAAAAAATAAACAATAGTATTCTTTTGTAATGAGCTCTGGGATCCCAGGGACCGGTAGGCAACAGGTTAAATAACCTAATTTTTTCCATTCTAAACTCTATAGAATTTTTATCATGAAACTTCTATCATGAAATTATAAATTAGTATGTGGCAAAATTTATTAATAACACTAAAATATTAAAATATTCCGTTTTAATACTAACCTTAGTCTTTTTATAACACTTTTAGTAACAAGTCTTGTAATATTATACACTAAAAATCTATAACGTTAAAATGAAATCTCGGAATATGTTAAGATTAGGTTAATATTTTCAATATTTTGTTTTATTGAAGTATTCTAGGTACTTTAAATTAATGTAACAATGATACAACTTATCATTGTAAATAAGGTATAGCAAATTAAATTTCGTGGATTTGAAAATCACAATTTGCCCTTTTCATCTGTGAAGACCTGCCATCGCGTCATATTTTAAACACATTTAGAGAAGAAACCTTCGAAGCTGTAGTTTTTCATCGCAGACATCCAGCAATCATCAAACAATGGACGCTAAATGATTTCGATGATCAATTGATACTTTCAACTATATTAAGTATAACGAAATCATTACGAGAACTGGCCATGATGTTAATTTGAGAACGAATTACATAGTATTCAGGAGAAAATCGTCGCTGAGGTGAACACGGATCGAATAAAAGCCGCCGTCGATGGTCCCCTTCACGAATGTATCAGGAGGGCGACAGTTTGCGAATCCTTGGTGTTGCATTGTGTAACTGGCGATGATCACGATCACTCTGGTGAGAGTGTAACGCATAAGAATTTTATTTTACTTAAAGGTAATGAAGAAAGTAAACTACGCAAGAAAAATTACCTATTTACAACAGTTTATCGCCTGACTCATCGATTGTGTTACACTTACAATTAATATGCGGGAAACGTCTCTTCTGCTCCACTATGTCACATTAGGAAAACGCGAGTTCTCGGAGTCGTCTCTTCAGTTCCACTATTCACATCGTGAAGATACAAGTTCGTTCTCTAAATCGTCCTTTCCATTCAACTATTCGCACATCGTGAAGCTCTGATAAACTAACATTGAAGAAAAGAAATAAGAAGATAATATGTCAAGAAGTCAGATGAAAATTGGCAAATACAAAGAACATTGTTATTAGGGTACTTAAATATCACAATAACTACCTGTAATTTCAAATACAAACTTTATTTTTTGCAAAATATTTTTGAAAGTAGTTTGGACTGCATTGTATTATATGTATTGAACTGGTGCAATTTTAACTTTGTTTAATTATTTCATAATAAAACTTTATTCTATAAAATATTTGTAATTAGCTGCTAAGTAACATAAAAAGGAAGATGCATCACAAAAATTGATGTCAAAAGTGTGAAGAAATTCAACATCACCCAAGATACCATCAACTCACCAAGGTCAACAGTCTGGCTGAGATTATCACCCACCAAGAACACAAGCTATGGAGAAAAAAAATACGTAAAAAGAGAGATACGTTTTATCAGCGCAAAAAAAAAATATTGCGCCAACCGCAAAAAAAAAATGCGGAGTATTATAATTTTGTTAGTAACGTTTATCACGCTATCTAGGGGACAATATTGTAACTTGACATATTCCGAGATTGCATTAATATACTTGTGTGTAATTATTAACTTACAAGATTGTATTGATATATTTTTTTAACCGATTGACATATTATTTGCCACATACTGACTAAATTGACTGCCTTATAAACCCGTCTTACATGGCATAATATCCAATTAATCAGTAAGTACCTACTTATTTAGCACCTGAGAAATATGTATTTACTGATTAATAGTTATTTGCATCGCGACTTGTAATGCTGGTATGTAAGGTGGTCTCTCATATCATTAGGTTAAATTTACAATTGACTAAACGAAATGGTTCCATGTGGCATTTACTTGATTAGGTAATTAATATTCTCGCAGAGTCGGAGTACATTTATGTATTGAAATGAGAAACACATACCTAAATTGGGTAAATGCATCGCGACTTATGGAAATCATTTTAAAAGGTGTTTAAAAAAAATAACAACACACATGCACGCACACACAATTTACATTACTTTAAATTTGCCCATTTCTTTGTATAAAAAAAAAATCCATTACGTTTTCAAATTATACCTACTCTCTGGCCGCAATCACTGACAATAATAATGACTGATATAAATCATAACTAAAATTTACATTTTTTATTTTATAATGTCACCTGTCATCTTATTAAACACCGTAAACAAATATCTTTTTTTTATTTATAAATATTATATATATGTATTATATTTTTAAGTTAATTCTCAATCCGCTACGCATCCATTGTCGACGGCATTGTCAGTGGAAACGATCGTCAACAGAGACTCACTCACCGTTTGCTGTACACTGGAACCTCTACTATATAGGCATTGTTTATATATAGGCGACACGATCGCGCACTGCCATCCGACTGTGACTTTCCACAGTCGACTGGCAGTGCGGGAATCGTGTCGCCTGTACATAATTAATGTCTTAGGCTCGCATAAAAGCCAAGCAGCGGCAAAGTCGGTTAACTCGCCCCTTCCGGTCGACCCGTGTGCTGCACAGTGTGTGACACTCACCTTTACGAATCTCTCCTCTGGAATCACTCCCCGCAGTACGTCGATTGCACTCACACTCAGTACCGCCATTTCGTTCTTCTGCCGTCTGCCACACGCGTGTTCTGTCCTTGGCCTTACTATCGCTTCTCTATTAAACGGATCACTTATCATCCTAAGAAATAATACAGCTTTTGCTGCATTTTCTCTTAGGATGATGACCGTTGTCTAAAGTATTTCAATTCATATAGCGACTGTTCTTTTCCAATGTCAGTTGTTGTTAGACTGTAAATGCATCTTAAGGCCACATTGTCATAACGTTCTGTTCAGCTACTCTAATAGGTGTATTGGTCCGATTTAAGGATATATTTTTAACTGTAAAGATTTTTAAACGGGGTTTGTGCATTCTTCTCACTCGAAAATTAGCAACTCAATTGTACTTATACTCGCGCAACTCTTTTCTTGTCTTAGTCATTATACACATTTGCTTTTTTCATATTGCTGTTTCCATATACTCACCTTCATTCATCTCATACCCCGGGGAGAAGTGGTCTCCCCTTTTGGGCGGAGGCGAGTCCAAGGCAATACAGATTTGCAACCGGTTGCGAATTGCATTGGGTTTGCATCTATTTTAACTACTGGGACGTTATAACATTCTGGTAGTTAATTTGGCGAATGGCTTTGAGGAGTAGCTCACAGTTGCAATGATCCCTCAAGCAAGACTGATTGATTTACCTTCCCGTGGTTGCCGCCTGTTACCTACATGTTTCCATATCGAGTTGAAAACATGTTAGAACTAAAACAATCAGTCGTTTTTTCATCTCTAATAATTTTTTAGTTCTTCTTTAGATGATCTCTTGGACAGATTGAATTTCACATTTAGCTACAGATATCCATGGGCATCACACAACCACAGCGGCCGTTGCATCCGTCGCAGTCTGCGAAAAAAACACGCCCAACTCCGCAGCTTTCTGTACGTTCTCGGAAACATCATTCATTAAATATGTAAGTAGATTAAAATGTCTCTATTCTGCTATATATGTTCCACTCATTGTAAAGTAATGCTATTGCAAATAATAATCAGTAACTTTGTTTTCACTATACACACAACTATAACCGCGTCGGCCGACATCGCACACCAAACAGTATCGACTTCTACAAGCATCAATGAAATCATCTAATATTACTTCATAAAAAAAAAGCTTTGGAAATACGTATACTTAAATATGTGTATTATTTTATAATTAGCATCATAACTATGTAGGTGGATCAAAAGAAATGCTTCAACTCTTAATTGGCCTCAATAAAGTTACCGCTCACTCGATTGGGCCACATATAAACACGATATGCTCTAATGGGACGCTGCGGGCTTTCGGCCCTACTAGACTTGAGAGTCTAAAAAAAACACGGACGCGTTACCGACCCTTTATTTACTTAGAGATTCGTTGCAAATCCTTAACTCTCAACACTCTGGCAATTATTATTAGCTACCAGAACAACAAAACCGCATACTTCTACTATAGCTGCAGTCTATTTTACAGGTGGACGTACTTCCCCAATTAAAGTACTCTAAATATAACATCTCTCATTGCAAATAATATTCTGTAAACGATACATAAGGCATCCATACTACTTATCATGTTTTTAGCAAGGCCAGACTAAAAATGGTCACCATATATATACCAATGGACACTTGTAATCAAAATAATAATATAATATTCTGGTAATCATGAATTATTTTTGCAGAAATGTTGAGCAAACTACAAATTTGCCGCATACCTCGCGATCGACTCCTTACGCCAAGAACAGAATCAACCGCTTCAATTATAAGAAAAACGATTGAAACCTGTAGCAACGTATTGTTTTATAAGTAATTTAAAATGTTTGTTTTTATTAGCTTTAAAAATGAGTACACCATTTATTCGTAAATCTAATACAAAATCTGTCGATACTAATTGCTTGCAGCGATTATATTTTTATTATGTTACAATTACAGAATGTCACAAGTACGATCGCGCCACTGGTTTTCGAGAACAACGCGCTTCGCCTTGCTGCTGCTTACTCTATGTTTGAACTCGGGAACAAAAATGAATAACAGGTATGTAAATAAAAAACCGGCCAAATGCGAGTCGGACTCACGCACGAAGGTTTCACAAACACGTTTGTTGTATGGGTGTCCCCTTGAATATCTATTTTAATATTTGTTGTTATGGCGGCAACAGATATAAATTAATTATCATAAAAAATTTAAGGTGTAATCATCATAATCTTCGAGGTTATTTTTTTTTATAAAAACCCAGAAAGACCTGTTGAGACAAAATCGATTCTAACGCGAATAAGTTAGAAGATTAAGAGAGCTGAAGCTAAACGAAGTATAGTCGTTCCTAAAATACTGTAGCGTAAATTAAAATGGAATCATCACTGCAAACTGATAATTATAATTTTATTTTGACAGGAATGCCTGACGCCTGCCTCAAAGACGGCGCCGCACACCAAACAGAATCAACCTCTACAAACATCAGCTAATCTACATTGTAAGTGCCAAATCAGAACTGTATATAACTTTTACTCATTTATTTAATATAATAACAATAAACACTTGCTGTATGATATTTAAGCATTACTTAATTTTTACAGAGACGATAAACATTCAACTACAAACTATGCCGCATGCGAGACACCTCACGCCGACGTCGAGAGCAGAATCAACCGCTTCAAACATAAGAAAAACCAATCAAGACCTGAAGCAACGTACTTTGTAAGTAATATAATATATATATATTTATTTATTTATTTATTAACCAACTTATATTTACAGATAAACCAAACATGCAAGTTATAGGTTACAAAAATTTATTACTAATGGTGCTTAAGGACATTACTCTATAGTGATATTATCATTACTCATGTCAATATAATATTATATTAGTGATATAGCGTATTAATATGTTATCATTAAATTTGTGAAGTCTAATTTATGAACAATAAAGTGTATATATATTGTTATGCCTAAACACCATCATCAATGGACCCTTGCAACAATCAATTAAATTGACCCTAAAATGCAAATTTCTCAATTTGTTTTTATAACGACAATGACAAACAAGTATACGGGTCCACCTAACGGTGGACATATCGCAGCCTAGAGGTCTGCAAGGAAACATGTGCGCGTTGTCGACCCTTTATACTATTTGAGGATGTAACGTAAATTTGCTTAAGAGTTTTTAGCATCATTAAAAAGTACTCTTGAATAGATTTTTCACACCTGCTATTCAGAAAAGAGTTATTGTTACCCTCGAATGAGGGATCAAAGTTGTACTTTTCTTCCCTCATTTGAGGGCAACAATGACTCTTTTCCTCATAGAAGGTGTGAAAAGCAGTATGTGACACTGTAGTAAAATCATTTGTAAGATATTTCATGTTTTTAGCAGCGGGCCTCATAGTCGGTGTGAAAAGCAGTATGTGTCACACGGTAGCAAAATTATTTCCGTCTTGGGCGTAAACACTTGAATCCCTCGCTACGCTCAAGATTCTACTTTAGAATCCCTCGCTACGCTCAGGATTCTATTGTAGAATCTTTCGCTTCACTCAGGATTCAATATACCGCCCTCGCCGTAAATATAATTATCATTTTGCTCCCTTGAGACACAATCTACTATTTACTTCACGTCAACTATTTATAATACTCAGGTAAATAATAGGATGTACAGCTACTCTATTCTGTCACCACATAGGGAGTTCCAATAACATGAAATGTACATACTGAATCATATCAGAATTCACATATTAAAGGACTAGGGGGTGGCATAGCATTCAATAAATTACCTGTTTTTTTCTTTTCAGAATGAACAGCAATTTGGATCGACTGCCGCGCAGCCTTCACTTCACTAACCTGTGAACTCGGCCAGCTTCACCATCATGTACCCAATTTTACTAATTCAATTTGTACTTGATAAATATTTTATCTGTTTAACGTTTTGTTTAATAAATATGTATACAATTAATCGTTTTCATTTGTTACTTATTGATATTTATGTAAACATGATTATACATACCGAATAATGACTAATTTTGGTATATATAAACGTATTTACACAAATCTTAACTGTTTACATAAACAAATAATAGGCTTTTAGTAAAATCCACCTCGCCACGTTCAAGCATTTGTTTCAGGATACAATATAATACAGGTTTATTTTACTAACGGGCTTTTTGTACACTTTATATATCATAAAACTCTAGCACTCCATCTAACACCATAGGTTTTAAGTGTGTGTTTTTAAAGCAATATAATTTCATAAAACACTCACTGCGCACCAATAAATACTAATATCCGCAAAACAAATGTTAATTGCATATCACAGTTGCTCACTTTGACATGAAATTAATATTTTACCCTGCAAATAAGCAGGTTTAGGTTGTTAGGTTTTTTTTTTTATATGCCTTTAAATAGAAGCTGCTTTTAAAACAAAACGTTTTACCAGACACGACCATGAAATCTATTATACTAACTACGCAATGCCATCAATAATCAACAAGCATGATTGCATTATTGGTAGCCAAGCATTATAGCTAATAAGCTAAAACCAAAAAAATAATCTTTATTTGTATTGACAACCGATGTAACAGTATCTATTACGGCCCTTAAGGCGCTCACAGCGCCGAAAGTGGGCTCTAGACTTGTTTATAATGGTGTCCAAGCTTTGAATAAGCTGGGGAGACTCAACAAAGTGCAACTAGTATGGATTCCGGGGCACGAAGGCTTCATCGGCAACGAAAAAGCAGATGAACTTGCAAGAAAGGGATCAGCAATTCGTTTTGAAGGTCCGGAACCGTTCGTGGGTCTCTCCCAGAGAACCATAACATTAGCCTTAAAAGAATACGCCAAAACCAAACACCAAGACGAGTGGAGGCTTGAGGCGGGCATGAGGCACTCAAAGCTCTTCATGGAAGGAGTAGACCCAGGCTGGACCAAACAGATTTGGAAGTACAGCAGAAAGCAACTCAGGATCATAACTGGGGTGTTCACGGGTCACTTCGGGGTCAAAGGACTACTGGCCAAGATGGGACTATCGGAAAACACAGAATGTAGAATGTGTGGTGAGGATGACGAGACAATGGAACACCTACTGTGTGAATGTCACGCCCTTGCCAGACAGAGAATGAATGACTTTGGAATCGGCTACCCCGAGCCAAAGGAATTCAGAGTACTCCCGCTGAACTCAATCATCCGGTTCATGGAAAGGGTTGAGAACAGCTTGGAGTAGACATAAAGGAGGGGGCAATTGCACAAAAGATCCCAATGGGTCGAAGTGCATCCGCAAGGGCCCTCAACTAGACAAGATAAGATAAGATAACAGTATCTATTAACTTAGAGCGACACAGTCTTCTATCAATTACAGGGCTGCTGCGCATATTAGGTTAGTCATAGTTTTGTGCATCTCGAATATAAGATGACATATGCTCTGGTCTCCTATAAACGCCATCGGCGGCTTACAGTGTCACGTCGTACGCTGCGTCACAATGCATACTAAAGAGATATATGTACTGTTATGGTCTGTCAGGGCCTAACAGTACAGCTCTATAGTAAGCATTATGACTCAGCGTGCGGCGTTAACGCTGTAAGCGGCCGATGGCGTTTATAGGTGACCAGGGCCATAGCTAATTTTGCTCATTGATTTAATACGATATTATGTTAGGCACCTACCACCGAGCTGATCTCATGATGAAGACAGATGGGATGGTATGGAAATGGCAAGCTAATAACGCTATTAGCAAACTCTTAAATTACACATGATAAAAAAGCATCGTGTTTAGGCTGATTATTCAATTCATTTATAATGTAGGTGTTACAATAACCATGTTTATTGTACGAAAGATGTTAAAATGTAATAATAAGTTATTAATTAATTTCATTTATGTTTCCATTTCTGTGTATAGATGGCGCTAAATTTAATATAATCACTGTAGGTATTTCATTTATGTTTCAATATTACGTGTCGAGATGGTCCTTTTAATATAAACACTGAAGAAGGTAGTGTTCTCTTCTCTTCTTCATCTTTTCTCTAACATTATAAAGACATAGCTACATTGAAGCTATACCTACCTATTACACAATTCATAGATGGAAGAAATAAATTCCATCGCTTAAGGAATTAATTCCAGTCAAGAATTGAGCAGCGAATTTTAATAATGTTGAATTTAACGCTATTCATTGATCGTAAACGTCGCTATTTATAATTCCATTAGCTTGAAATTGTTATAACAATGTATGGTAGGTATTTTGTTTTCTAGGCAATACTTGCAACTGAATTTTTGCACCGTTATCCTCAACCTACTGAACTGATATTTAGAATATTTGTACAAATTAGATGAAGATGTAATATTAGGGTGTCATCGAACTGCTCTGATGATGAAAACAGAAAAGGTGACCATAGCAACTCCTTAATTATACAAGATAAACCCATCGTGTTTGGATTCATTGGAACCGCCTTTTAACGCCCATACGATCATCCCCCCACCCCCACACTTTCACAAGAAAGACAGAGTGCAACTCCCGCCTCGCAAATCTCTCTCCCGCTCTCCGCTTCCCATTGCAGATTTTTAAATCTCCAAACTCCCTCCTCTCTCCATGACAAACTCGCCCCTCCCCTCCCCCTCCCCTCTCCGACGTAAAGTCAAAGTACAAGACAAATAACAAAAAACAAAAAAAGAGAGCGCAGAGTACCGCGGGGCGCTCGCGCCCCGCGCACCACGCGATAAACTAGTTAATACTATATAAAGCTGCAATACCACTCATTTCTCACGTATAGAATTGTTCTCCCAGAAGGAGTATCCTGACACCTTGATGATGTATGGAGGAAGTGTAAGATCTGACCCGGTGACCTCCAGAAAAATCTGACATTCGAGCTACATGGGAAAACTAAAAAGTTGGAGATCTGCCTGCGAAAACGGTGCCAGATGGGTGGGGGGTGCTCGACCAAATGTCATAGGGAACCGCGAGCAATTTGGTGTGGTGACATTTTTTTTGCCAAAAAATGACTTTTTTTTTTGCCAAATTTTCAAAATGGTCGGAGAGAGCTAAAAGTCGAAATATAGGTAGATATGGGTCCCCGGATCCCAAAAAAATGTTTTTTTTTTTCTAGCGCCAAAAAAAAATTTGTATGGAAAATCTAAACGGTGCGAGATAGGTATAAGGTGCTCGACCAAATGTCATAGACAACTGCCGGGCGAAAAAAACTGCATTAAATTTTTTGCCAAAAAATGAAATTTTTTTTTGGCCAAAATTCAAAATGGTCGGAGCGCGCTGAGATTTTGCATGCGAAGAGATACCGGTCCCTTGATTCCAAAAATGTAAAAAATTTTTTCGTAGCTCGAAAAAAAATTTGTATGGGAAATTGTTTGGCCCCCCCTAAAAGCCAAACGGTGAGAGATGGGTGAAAAGTACTCGACCAAATGTCATAGGGAATTGCCGAATGAAAAAAACTGCATTAAAATTTTTGCCAAAAAATGAAATTTTTTTTTTTGGCCAAAATTCAAAATGGTCCGGGCGCGTTGAGATGTGGCACGCGGGGACTCGGGGGGCCCAAAAATATGTTAAAGAAAAAAAAATTGGGATAAATCCAAAATGGCGGCCTCCAGGGGCAAAACCATTTCCGAGTAGTTTTTGCGAGCCCGAAGGGCGAGCTTCAGGCCGCGAGGCCGCTGGTCGAGCCCGGCGGAGGGCCGAAGGCCCGGAGCCTCCATAAGAGTACCCGAGCACGTCCCCCCCCTCAAATTTTTGGCGAGGCCGAAGGCCGAGCTGCGGGAGCCCCGAACAAAGGAAAATCCTATATAAGTACAAGGTTTCGCGAGCCCGAAGGGCGAGCTCCAGGCCGCGAGGCCTCACCCCGAGCGTCCAAGCGAGTCCCCCCCAAGCAACTTCGCGAGGCCGAAGGCCGAGCTCCGCGTAGGGCCGAAGGCCCGAAGTGTCCCATCAGAGCGCGCTCTCCGCGAGAGCCCGAGGGCCGCTTGCGGCCCGAAGGGCGAGCCCACGCGGACACTCGCCACTGCGAAACCTGAGGGCCGAAGGCGCGGTAAGGCCAAGCGAGGCCGAAGGCCGAGCTCCGCGTAGGGCCGAAGGCCCGAAGCGTCCCATTAGAGCGCGTTTTGTCTCTGTGTGGCCCAACACGCGAACTCGAGAGCCGAAGGCTCTCGGGTGAGCGATAATCTTTACAATGCCGATTATGGCTTGGGGCAGATCTTCAGACCCATTTACGCGAACTCGAGAGCCGAAGGCTCTCGGGTGAGCGATAATCTTTACAAGGTCGATTAAGGCTTGGGGCAGATCTTCAGACCCATTTACGCGAACTCGAGAGCCAAAGGCTCTCGGGTGAGCGATAATCTTCACAAGACCCGTTATTGCTTGGGGCAGGCATTATTATGAGCGATAATCTTTACAATGCCGATTATGGCTTGGGGCAGATCTTCAGAC
Organism: Epiblema foenella; assembly: GCA_963556455.1. Lineage (NCBI taxonomy): Eukaryota > Metazoa > Arthropoda > Insecta > Lepidoptera > Tortricidae > Epiblema > Epiblema foenella. The sequence goes on along the minus strand of OY747097.1, from coordinate 34,790,706 downwards.
CCATTTACGCGAACTCGAGAGCCGAAGGCTCTCGGGTGAGTGATAACCTTTACAATGCCGATTATGGCTTGGGGCAGATCTTCAGACCCATTTACGCGAACTCGAGAGCCGAAGGCTCTCGGGTGAGCGATAATCTTTACAAGGTCGATTAAGGCTTGGGGCAGATCTTCAGACCCATTTACGCGAACTCGAGAGCCGAAGTCTTTCGGGCGAGCGATAATCTTTACAAGGCCAATTAAGACTTGGGGCAGATCTTCAGACCCATTTACGCGAACTCGAGAGCCGAAGGCTCCCGGGTGAGCGATAATCTTTACAAGATCGATTAAGGCTTGGAGCAGATCTGCGGACCCATTTACGCGAACTCGAGAGCCGAAGGCTCTCGGGTGAGCGATAATCTTCACAAGACCCGTTATTGCTTGGGGCAGGCATTGTTATGAGCGATAATCTTTACAATGCCGATTATGGCTTGGGGCAGATCTTCAGACCCATTTACGCGAACTCGAGAGCCGAAGGCTCTCGGGTGAGCGATAATCTTTACAAGGCCGATTAAGGCTCGGAGCAGATCTGCAGACCCATTTACGCGAACTCGAGAGCCGAAGGCTCTCGGGTGAGCGATAATCTTTACAAGGCCGATTAAGGCTTGGGGCAGATCTTCAGAACCATTTACGCGAACTCGAGAGCCGAAGGCTCTCGGGTGAGCGATAATCTTTACAAGGCCGATTAAGGCTTGGAGCAGATCTGCAGGCCCATTTACGCGAACTCGAGAGCCGAAGGCTCTCGGGTGAGCGATAATCTTTACAATGCCGATTATGGCTTGGGGCAGATCTTCAGACCCATTTACGCGAACTCGAGAGCCAAAGGCTCTCGGGTGAGCGATAATCTTCACAAGACCCGTTATTGCTTGGGGCAGGCATTATTATGAGCGATAATCTTTACAATGCCGATTATGGCTTGGGGCAGATCTTCAGACCCATTTACGCGAACTCGAAAGCCGAAGGCTCTCGGGTGAGCGATGATTTTTACAAGGCCGATTAAGGCTTGGAGCAGATCTGCAGACCCATTTATATCCCGATAATCTTCACAAGACACATTATTGCTTGGGGCATTATTACAGATCCACCTACGCTAATTTTTACAGTACATATTAAATCTTTCAAATTTAACTATGTAAAAACTATAAACTCCTAAAATCGTTTTCCTTTTTTTCTTCTTTTATGGCTGCAGCTTCTAGGGCTGCCTGGCTCTCAAGTGGTTAGAGGGGTGGGCTTGGGGCAGCCAACCAGATGATAAAATGTCATTTGTAAGAGGGTGAGAACAAAGTGAGTTGATAAATTTCGGCTCAACGAGCTCCGCGTAGGGCCGAAGGCCCGAAGCGTCCCATTAGAGCAATATAATTTCATAAAACACTCATTGCGCACCAATAAATACTAATATCCGCAAAACAAATGTTAATTGCATATCACAGTTGCTCACTTTGACATGAAATTAATATTTTACCCTGCAAATAAGCAGGTTTAGGTTGTTAGGTATTTTTTTTATATACCTTAAATAGAAGTTGTTTTTAAAACAAAACGTTTTACCAGACACGACCATGATATCTATTATACTAACTACGCAATGCCATCAATAATCAACAAGCATGATTGCATTATTGGTAGCCAAGCATTATTAGCTAAAACCAAAAAAATAATCTTTATTTGTATTGACAACCGATTTAACAGTATCTATTAACTTAGAGCGACACAGTCTTCTATCAATTACAGGGCTGCTGCGCATATTAGGTTAGTCATAGTTTTGTGCATCTCGAATATAAGATGACATATGCTCTGGTCTCCTATAAACGCCATCGGCGGCTTACAGTGTCACGTCGTACGCTGCGTCACAATGCATACTAAAGAGATATATGTACTGTTATGGTCTGTCAGGGCCTAACAGTACAGCTCTATAGTAAGCATTATGACTCAGCGTGCGGCGTTAACGCTGTAAGCGGCCGATGGCGTTTATAGGTGACCAGGGCCATGGCTAATTTTGCTCATTGATTTAATACGATATTATGTTAGGCACCTACCACCGAGCTGATCTCATGATGAAGACAGAGGGGATGGTATGGTAATGGCAAGCTAATAATGTGTAATGTTCTGATCCTGGCTAGTGAGGTGCGGGGTGAGCAAGCGACTACAGGGCTAGGTAAGGCCACCCTTGGAGCAGAGAATCACCAAAACTTATTAAAGAGGGCGCCAGGTGATTCACCGACAAACGAATGATATATTTAAAAGAAAACAATTTTGTTTACAGAATAGTTTATTACAGTTTTAACACAGGATGGGTCCCTAGGCGTGACCCAAAAGAGTTCGTTTATAGACGAATAACGTTCTTAGACCATTATAAATTTTAAAATTAAAATTCACAGGTAAATTTTATAATAGACTTTTGGAGGGCAAAAGTCTATTTAAGTCTATATGACCATGTTATGCCTTAACAAATAGGTTTAACTTATTTTAGCAATTAACTTACTTAAATATGGCTAAATTTAGGAATAGACTTTTTGAGGGCATATTTGCAAAGTAACAAAAATCCTATTATTAAGTTTTATAGGTATCAAACCCTTTTTTAGAATGAAGTTCATTTATTACAGGTTAAATGATTTGCTTGAACCACCAAAGATAAGCACTCGACCACACTGAGGGGTCCACCGTAGAGTGTATCATCCCGGAGGTACAATAGTTTAGTTACAAAGTCACTTTACACGGATAGTGGCGAACAGTTCACATATTCTATGCCTTAAAGTCTTTGTTTTCCTTCAACACTGTGAGTCACTGAGTAAGAGAAGTAAAAGTTACATACAGTTTAGGGTGAGTGCACTTCCACAGGTACACGGAGTCCAGTAAGTAACCGGGACAGTCACCCGTACAGCAAGCTCAGGTGTATCTCCACATTTGGAGTGATCAATCCTTGACTGAAGCACACGCAGAGGTCTTAGGTCAAGGTTCAAAGTTAGGAACTAGGCCTACATAAAAACTAAAAATAAAAAAAAAAAACCCTGAAAATACAGAAATTACCCAAATTAGTGATTTTGGAATTCATTTCTTCATTTAATGGTTATCTAATTTCACCAACAGAGGTTTCTTGATATAAAGCAGGTAGAACTTACCAGGTTTAACTGGGTTTTTGGTTATGAAGTGCCATAAGGCACATGGCAAACGCCACCGTCACATTTAGGTGAACGGGAAACTGGAAGAATATATATTTCACTTTAGTAAATAAACAACAGTATTAAGTAGTTAGCGGCGAGACTGGCTCATAGCAGCAATAGAACTCACCAAATCACGATAGGAGAAAGTGTGGAGACAACGCCTACCAATGCGTATTCAAAACACCATCTTGCGATATTACGCTGAAATTATACAACCCGAATTAGCTGAATGCACCATTGGACAAGGCAATGTGTAATCGTTGAAGAAAAACTCACCCGTGACGACTTCTGAACCTCAAAGGATTCCTTCAAAATATCCAATCATGCCTGCGACAATAGCGAAAGATCTAGAATGGTCTCTCCTCCGACCCGAGTAGAATCGTCAATCTTCCTTCTTTTTTTTTTTAAAGCTTGCAACCCGGCATCTCGGCAGAGTTGCAACGTGACAAAGACGTATCACACAATTATTATTGGAAAAGAGCCCTTAAGGCGAAATACCCAATTAAAACAACAATAACTCCATTTTGGTAAGTTATTTCTAATAAACAATACAGATTTCCAACAGAAATCGATATCCTAAAATCAATTCGACGAGTCGAACCAAGACTTATCTATGGCTTGCGTTCCGTTCCGCTAGTGCGAACGTTTGACGCAAATGCTTAAATGTTACTTAATTACTTACAACAAAGTAGAAATATTAATTAAAGGTAATATACTTACGGAATTGACTTTAAATTGGTCTAACATCCTTAGAGATTATTAGTAGTTATTTGTTTTAATGCAAATAAGTTCTGACATCTTCTGTTATAGTAAAATTTCATAACGATGCAACGGAACGTCGTTTTGTTGATTGTCAAATATTTACTTCTAACCAAACACAGTTGTTATATTCCATTATATTATTAATAGTACGTGTAATTCCGGATTATGGATAGTGTTCCAAGTGGGATATGTGAATTTATTGGAATGAGTGTCGTTCCGACAGAAAGAATGGCCGCGCAATCGCGGTTATGTGAATGAAATCGGACCGGAATGGAACTGATTTTTGTTGGTAAGATTATTCATATTTGAACACATTTTGAGACCTCACTCGGCTATGGCAAGGCGATACGTATACAACTAACGACCTAGCCTAGGATACAACACGTTCTTCAACTGAGACGCGACTGTTTTATCAGTCAAAAATTGTACTTAAAATTTACTAACAAGTTTCACCTATAACAAGGGGAGAGGACACTCTAAAGTGTTACAAATGCTATTAGCAAACTTTTAAATTACACATGATAAAAAAGCATCGTGTTTAGGCTGATTATTCAATTCATTTATAATGTAGGTGTTACAATAACCATGTTTATTGTACGAAAGATGTTAAAATGTAATAATAAGTTATTAATTAATTTCATTTATGTTTCCATTTCTGTGTATAGATGGCGCTAAATTTAATATAATCACTGTAGGTATTTCATTTATGTTTCAATATTACGTGTCGAGATGGTCCTTTTAATATAAACACTGAAAAAGGTAGTCTTCTCTTCTCTTCTTCATCTTTTCTCTAACATTATAAAGACATAGCTACATTGAAGCTATACCTACCTATTACACAATTCATAGATGGAAGAAATAAATTCCATCGCTTAAGGAATTAATTCCAGTCAAGAATTGAGCAGCGAATTTTAATAATGTTGAATTTTACGCTATTCATTGATCGTAAACGTCGCTATTTATAATGCCATTAGCTTGAAATTGTTATAGCAATGTATGGTAGGTATTTTGTTTTCTAGGCAATACTTGCAACTGAATTTTAGCACCGTTATCCTCAACCTACTGAACTGATATTTAGAATATATAATATTAGGGTGTCATCGAACTGTTCTGATGATGAAAACAGAAAAGGTGACCATAGCAACTCCTTAAATATACAAGATAAACCCATCGTGTTTGGACTCATTGGAGCCGCCTTTTAACGCCCATACGGTCATCCCCTCACCCTCACACTTTCACAAGAAAGACAAGAGTGCAACTTCCGCCTCGCAAATCTCTCTCCCGCTCTCCGCTTCCCATTGCAGATTTTTAAATCTCCAAACTCCTTCCTCTCTCCATGACAAACTCGCCCCTACCCTCCCCCTCCCCTCTCAGACGTTAAGTCCAAGTACAAGACAAAAAAACAAAACAGAAAAGAAGAGAGCACAGAGTACCGCGGGGCGCTCGCGCCCCGCGCACCACGCGAAAAACTAGTTAATACTATATAAAGCTGCAATACGACTGATTTCTCATATATAGAATTGTTCTCCCAGAAGGAGCACTCCTGGGTACAGATGATGTATGGAACAAGTGTAAGGTCTGCCCCGGTGACCCCCAGAAAAATCTGACTTTCGAGCTACGTGGGAAAACTATAAAGTTGGACACCTGCCCGCCGAAACGGTGCCAGATGGGTGGGGGGTGCTCGACCAAATGTCATAGGGAACCGCAAGCGATTTAGTGATGTGAAATTTTTTTTGCCAAAAAATGACTTTTTTTTTTGGCCAAATTTTCAAAATAGTCGGAGAGAGCTAAAAGTCGAAATATAGGTAGATTTGGGTCCTTGGATCCCAAAAAAATGTTTTTTTTTTTTCTAGCGCCAAAAAAAAATTTATATGGAAAATCTAAACGGTGCGAGATAGGTATGAGGTGCTCGACCAAATGTCATAGGAAACTGCCGGGCGAAAAAAACTGCATTAAATTTTTTGCCAAAAAATGAAATTTTTTTTTTTTGACAAAATTTAAAATGGTCGGAGCGCGCTGAGATTTTGCATGCGAAGAGATACCGGTCCCCTGATTCCAAAAATGTAAAAAATTTTTTCGTAGCTCGAAAAAAAATTTGTATGGGAAATTGTTTGTTTGGTCCCCCCTAAAAGCCAAACGGTGAGAGATGGGTGGGAGGTACTCGACCAAATGTCATAGGAAATTGCCGAATGAAAAAAACTGCATTAAAATTTTTGCCAAAAAATGAAATTTTTTTTTTTGGCCAAAATTCAAAATGGTCCGGGCGCGTTGAGATGTGGCACGCAGGGACTCGGGGGGCCAAAGAATATGTTAAAGAAAAAAAATTTTGGATAAATTTAAAATGGCGGCCTCCAGGGGCAAAACCATTTCCGAGTAGTTTTTGCGAGCCCGAAGGGCGAGCTTCAGGCCGCGAGGCCGCTGGTCGAGCCCGGCGGAGGGCCGAAGGCCCGGAGCCTCCATAAGAGTACCCGGGCACGTCCCCCCCCTCAAATTTTTGGCGAGGCCGAAGGCCGAGCTGTGGGAGCCCCGAACAAAGGAAAATCCTATATAAGTACAAGGTTTCGCGAGCCCGAAGGGCGAGCTTCAGGCCGCGAGGCCGCAGGCCGAGCTCGGCGGAGGGCCGTAGGCCCGGAGCTTCACCCCGAGCGTCCAAGCGAGTCCCCCCCAAGCAACTTCGCGAGGCCGAAGGCCGAGCTCCGCGTAGGGCCGAAGGCCCGAAGTGTCCCATCAGAGCGCGCTCTCCGCGAGAGCCCGAGGGCCGCTTGCGGCCCGAAGGGCGAGCCCACGCGGACACTCGCCACTGCGAAACCTGAGGGCCGAAGGCGCGGTAAGGCCAAGCGAGGCCGAAGGCCGAGCTCCGCGTAGGGCCGAAGGCCCGAAGCGTCCCATTAGAGCGCGTTTTGTCTCTGTGTGGCCCAACACGCGAACTCGAGAGCCGAAGGCTCTCGGGTGAGTGATAATCTTTACAATGCCCATTATGGCTTGGGGCAGATCTTCAGACCCATTTACGCGAACTCGAGAGCCGAAGGCTCTCGGGTGAGCGATAATCTTTATAAGGCCGATTAAGGCTTGGAGCAGATCTGCAGACCCATTTACGCGAACTCGAGAGCCAAAGGCTCTCGGGTGAGCGATAATCTTCACGAGACCCATTATTGCTTGGGGCAGGCATTATTATGAGCGATAATCTTTACAATGCCGATTATGGCTTGGGGCAGATCTTCAGACCCATTAGCGCGATCTCGAGAGCCGAAGGCTCTCGGGTGAGCGATAATCTTTTCAATGCCGATTATGGCTTGGGGCAGATCTTCAGACCCATTTACGCGAACTCGAGAGCCGAAGGCTCTCGGGTGAGCGATAACCTTTACAATGCCGATTATGGCTTGGGGCAGATCTTCAGACCCATTTACGCGAACTCGAGAGCCGAAGGCTCTCGGGTGAGCGATAATCTTTACAAGGCCGATTAAGACTTGGGGCAGATCTTCAGACCCATTTACGCGAACTCGAGAGCCGAAGGCTCTCGGGTGAGCGATAATCTTTACAAGGCCGATTAAGGCTCGGAGCAGATCTGCAGACCCATTTACGCGAACTCGAGAGCCGAAGGCTCTCGGGTGAGCGATAATCTTTACAAGGCCGATTAAGGCTTGGGGCAGATCTTCAGACCCATTTACGCGAACTCGAGAGCCGAAGGCTCTCGGGTGAGCGATAATCTTTACAAGGCCGATTAAGGCTTGGAGCAGATCTGCAGGCCCATTTACGCGAACTCGAGAGCCGAAGGCTCTCGGGTGAGCGATAATCTTTACAAGGCCGATTAAGGCTTGGGGCAGATCTTCAGACCCATTTACGCGAACTCGAGAGCCGAAGGCTCTCGGGTGAGCGACGATTTTTACAAGGCTGATTAAGGCTTGGAGCAGATCTGCAGACCCATTTACATCCCGATAATCTTCACAAGACACATTATTGCTTGGGGCATTATTACAGATCCACCTACGCTAATTTTTACAGTACATATTAAATCTTTCAAATTTAACTATGTAAAAACTATAACATGCAACTCCTAAAATCGTTTTCCTTTTTTTCTTCTTTTATGGCTGCAGCTTCTAGGGCTGCCTGGCTCTCAAGTGGTTAGAGGGGTGGGCTTGGGGCAGCCAACCAGATGATAAAATGTCATTTGTAAGAGGGTGAGAACAAAGTGAGTTGATAAATTTCGGCTCAACGAGCTCCGCGTAGGGCCGAAGGCCCGAAGCGTCCCATTAGAGCAATATAATTTCATAAAACACTCACTGCGCACCAATAAATACTAATATCCGCAAAACAAATGTTAATTGCATATCACAGTTGCTCACTTTGACATGAAATTAATATTTTACCCTGCAAATAAGCAGGTTTAGGTTGTTAGGTTTTTTTTTTATATACCTTAAATAGAAGTTGTTTTTAAAACAAAACGTTTTACCAGACACGACCATGATATCTATTATACTAACTACGCAATGCCATCAATAATCAACAAGCGTGATTGCATTATTGGTAGCCAAGCATTATTAGCTAAAACCAAAAAAATAATCTTTATTTGTATTGACAACCGATATAACAGTATCTATTAACTTAGAGCGACACAGTCTTCTATCAATTACAGGGCTGCTGCGCATATTAGGTTAGTCATAGTTTTGTGCATCTCGAATATAAGATGACATATGCTCTGGTCTCCTATAAACGCCATCGGCGGCTTACAGTGTCACGTCGTACGCTGCGTCACAATGCATACTAAAGAGATATATGTACTGTTATGGTCTGTCAGGGCCTAACAGTACAGCTCTATAGTAAGCATTATGACTCAGCGTGCGGCGTTAACGCTGTAAGCGGCCGATGGCGGTTATAGGTGACCATCGCCATGGCTAATTTTGCTCATTGATTTAATACGATATTATGTTAGGCACCTACCACCGAGCTGATCTCATGATGAAGACAGAGGGGATGGTATGGTAATGGCAAGCTAATAATGCTATTAGCAAACTTTTAAATTACACATGATAAAAAAGCATCGTGTTTAGGCTGATTATTCAATTCATTTATAATGTAGGTGTTACAATAACCATGTTTATTGTACGAAAGATGTTAAAATGTAATAATAAGTTATTAATTAATTTCATTTATGTTTCCATTTCTGTGTATAGATGGCGCTAAATTTAATATAATCACTGTAGGTATTTCATTTATGTTTCAATATTACGTGTCGAGATGGTCCTTTTAATATAAACACTGAAGAAGGTAGTCTTCTCTTCTCTTCTTCATCTTTTCTCTAACATTATAAAGACATAGCTACATTGAAGCTATACCTACCTATTACACAATTCATAGATGGAAGAAATAAATTCCATCGCTTAAGGAATTAATTCCAGTCAAGAATTGAGCAGCGAATTTTAATAATGTTGAATTTTACGCTATTCATTGATCGTAAACGTCGCTATTTATAATGACATTAGCTTGAAATTGTTATAGCAATGTATGGTAGGTATTTTGTTTTCTAGGCAATACTTGCAACTGAATTTTAGCACCGTTATCCTCAACCTACTGAACTGATATTTAGAATATATAATATTAGGGTGTCATCGAACTGTTCTGATGATGAAAACAGAAAAGGTGACCATAGCAATTCCTTAATTATACAAGATAAACCCATCGTGTTTGGACTCATTGGAACCGCCTTTTAACGCCCATACGGTCATCCCCTCACCCTCACACTTTCACAAGAAAGACAAGAGTGCAACTTCCGCCTCGCAAATCTCTCTCCCGCTCTCCGCTTCCCATTGCAGATTTTTAAATCTCCAAACTCCTTCCTCTCTCCATGACAAACTCGCCCCTACCCTCCCCCACCCCTCTCAGACGTTAAGTCCAAGTACAAGACAAAAAAACAAAACAGAAAAGAAGAGAGCACAGAGTACCGCGGGGCGCTCGCGCCCCGCGCACCACGCGAAAAACTAGTTAATTAATACTATATAAAGCTGCAATACCACTGATTTCTCACGTATAGAATTGTTCTCCCAGAAGGAGTATCCTGACACCTTGATGATGTATGGAGGAAGTGTAAGATCTGACCCGGTGACTTCCAGAAAAATCTGACATTCGAGCTACATGGGAAAACTAAAAAGTTGGAGATCTGCCTGCGAAAACGGTGCCAGATGGGTGGGGGGTGCTCGACCAAATGTCATAGGGAATTGCGAGCAATTTGGTGTGGTGACATTTTTTTTGCCAAAAAATGACTTTTTTTTTTTGCCAAATTTTCAAAATGGTCGGAGAGAGCTAAAAGTCGAAACATAGGTAGATATGGGTCCCCGAATCCCAAAAAAAAGTTTTTTTTTTTTCTAGCGCCAAAAAAAAATTTGTATGGAAAATCTAAACGGTGCGAGATAGGTATGAGGTGCTCGACCAAATGTCATAGGAAACTGCCGGGCGAAAAAAACTGCATTAAATTTTTTGCCAAAAAATAAAATTTTTTTTTTGACAAAATTTAAAATGGTCGGAGCGCGCTGAGATTTTGCATGCGAAGAGATACCGGTCCCTTGATTCCAAAAATGTATAAAATTTTTTCGTAGCTCGAAAAAAAATTTGTATGGGAAATTGTTTGGCCCCCCCTAAAAGCCAAACGGTGAGAGATGGGTGGAAGGTACTCGACCAAATGTCATAGGAAATTGCCGAATGAAAAAAACTGCATTAAAATTTTTGCCAAAAAATGAAATTTTTTTTTTTGGACAAAATTCAAAATGGTCCGGGCGCGTTGAGAGAGGCACGCAGGGACTCGGGAGGCCAAAGAATATGTTAAAGAAAAAAAATTTGGATAAATTTAAAATGGCGGCCTCCAGGGGCAAAACCATTTCCGAGTAGTTTTTGCGAGCCCGAAGGGCGAGCTTCAGGCCGCGAGGCCGCTGGTCGAGCCTGGCGGAGGGCCGAAGGCCCGGAGCCTCCATAAGAGTACCCGGGCACGTCCCCCCCCTCAAATTTTTGGCGAGGCCGAAGGCCGAGCTGCGGGAGCCCCGAACAAAGGAAAATCCTATATAAGTACAAGGTTTCGCGAGCCCGAAGGGCGAGCTTCAGGCCGCGAGGCCGCAGGCCGAGCTCGGCGGAGGGCCGTAGGCCCGGAGCTTCACCCCGAGCGTCCAAGCGAGTCCCCCCCAAGCAACTTCGCGAGGCCGAAGGCCGAGCTCCGCGTAGGGCCGAAGGCCCGAAGTGTCCCATCAGAGCGCGCTCTCCGCGAGAGCCCGAGGGCCGCTTGCGGCCCGAAGGGCGAGCCCACGCGGACACTCGCCACTGCGAAACCTGAGGGCCGAAGGCGCGGTAAGGCCAAGCGAGGCCGAAGGCCGAGCTCCGCGTAGGGCCGAAGGCCCGAAGCGTCCCATTAGAGCGCGTTTTGTCTCTGTGTGGCCCAACACGCGAACTCGAGAGCCGAAGGCTCTCGGGTGAGTGATAATCTTTACAATGCCCATTATGGCTTGGGGCAGATCTTCAGACCCATTTACGCGAACTCGAGAGCCGAAGGCTCTCGGGTGAGCGATAATCTTTATAAGGCCGATTAAGGCTTTGAGCAGATCTGCAGACCCATTTACGCGAACTCGAGAGCCAAAGGCTCTCGGGTGAGCGATAATCTTCACGAGACCCATTATTGCTTGGGGCAGGCATTATTATGAGCGATAATCTTTACAATGCCGATTATGGCTTGGGGCAGATCTTCAGACCCATTAACGCGATCTCGAGAGCCGAAGGCTCTCGGGTGAGCGATAATCTTTTCAATGCCGATTATGGCTTGGGGCAGATCTTCAGACCCATTTACGCGAACTCGAGAGCCGAAGGCTCTCGGGTGAGCGATAACCTTTACAATGCCGATTATGGCTTGGGGCAGATCTTCAGACCCATTTACGCGAACTCGAGAGCCGAAGGCTCTCGGGTGAGCGATAATCTTTACAAGGTCGATTAAGGCTTGGGGCAGATCTTCAGACCCATTTACGCGAACTCGAGAGCCGAAGGCTCTCGGGTGAGCGATAATCTTTACAAGGCCGATTAAGACTTGGGGCAGATCTTCAGACCCATTTACGCGAACTCGAGAGCCGAAGGCTCTCGGGTGAGCGATAATCTTTACAAGGCCGATTAAGGCTCGGAGCAGATCTGCAGACCCAATTACGCGAACTCGAGAGCCGAAGGCTCTCGGGTGAGCGATAATCTTTACAAGGCCGATTAAGGCTTGGGGCAGATCTTCAGACCCATTTACGCGAACTCGAGAGCCGAAGGCTCTCGGGTGAGCGATAATCTTTACAAGGCCGATTAAGGCTTGGAGCAGATCTGCAGGCCCATTTACGCGAACTCGAGAGCCGAAGGCTCTCGGGTGAGCGATAATCTTTACAAGGCCGATTAAGGCTTGGGGCAGATCTTCAGACCCATTTACGCGAACTCGAGAGCCGAAGGCTCTCGGGTGAACCATAATCTTCACAGGACCCGTTATTGCTTGGGGCAGGCATTATTATGAGCGATAATCTTTACAATGCCGATTATGGCTTGGGGCAGACCTTCAGACCCATTTATGCGAACTCGAGAGCTGAAGGCTCTCGGGTGAGCGATGATTTTTACAAGGCCGATTAAGGCTTGGAGCAGATCTGCAGACCCATTTACGCGAACTCGAGAGCCGAAGGCTCTCGGGTGAGCGATAATCTTCAGAAGACCCATTATTGCTTGGGGCATTCTTACGGATACACCTACGTAAATTTTTACAGTACATATTATTAAATCGTTCAAATTTAACTATGTAAAAACTATAAAATGCAACTCCTAGAATCGTTTTCCTTTTTTTCTTCTTTTAAGTATGACTGCAGCTTCTAGGGCTTCCTGGCTCTCAAGGGGTTAGAGGGGTGGGCTTGGGGCAGCCAACCAGATGATAAAATGTCATTTGTAAGAGAGTGAGAAACAACTGAGTGGATAAATTTAGTATTGAAAAAAAAGAACAAAAAAATATTATGTATATTATTATTCTTTATAATGGCCAGATATGTTTAAATATATTTTTTATACAAATAATAATTCCTGCTACAACAATGACACTCATTATTTAGCCTTTTATAGCGGGCACCGTCATATACTCTTTACAGTTATAGCGGGCACCGTTAGATACTTTTTTAGATTTATAGCAGTTACCGTCAGTTTCTCTTTACATGTTTTTCTATCAAAAAACATTAGAATAAGTTCAAATATTACATTTATTATTTTATTTCCCTGGTTTTTATTAGGCCAATAATGTAGAATAAATAACTACAGCAATTGTGAAACAAAAGGGGCAATTGTTTAGTATAACACTGTTATATAAAATACTCTACCAAAATCAATGGAAGACACATATGCAATTATGCTAAAGATCAAATATTACACATGCTTTCAAAACATTTTATTATCTCTTTAATTACATTTTCAGTTTTTGTAGACTTTTAACTCTGTTATATTTTATCACAGTCACACACTTTAACTGATCTTTGTTGGCGTTCATGATAGATATCACTTGCAACGATAAAAATTAAGTATATGTAAACGCCGGCTTCGTCAGGTTCGTACAAAAAACAGGCAGCAGAATGGATTTGGAGTTCTTTCAGAAACAATTCAGGTTTTTTCTTGAAATCTTCTACTCTTCCTTAGTTAGACGTTTTATAAGTCTCTGATTAAAAGGGAATCTGAAAAGAATAAAAGGAAATGTTATCGCAAAAGTTTATGTACAAGAAAAAGTAGGTAATACGATATACGACTACATCAATAATTACTTACATTCATTTGTCCTTTGATTGAGCATAATCAAGCCAATGCAGCAAATCTTTGATATTTTCCCATGTCCTTTAAAATCACAATTAACGCAAATTTCATGTACATATTTCTTAAATTATCTTATAAACACGACGACAACACGTAGCTTGAAAACAATAATACTAATTCTGCCACAGTTACAGTACAAATACAAACGTCACTGTCAGTGCGTTTGCGCAAGGAGTATAGAGTATATAATAAAATTTGCTGCTTGATGTTGGCAATCCATGTTTACTATACAATTTTATTAGGAAATGAACGGAAACTCTGTATTTGAGATTTTTTAAATAATATACTAATAGTAACATTTTCGGTTCTAAATGGATTATTATCCCTTACCTAAAATTAATTCATTATTTAAAATAAATTTCATGTGTTTAAATAAGAGGGACAGGGATATTTTTTTTCTGATTCAAACTATTGTTGCATTATTTCTTTTAGAGGTCAGGTCACTACATAATTGTTGTAAAAATTATTGTTGTATTAATAAGAAAGATACTGCAATACTCTCAATATATTTGATTTCTTTTATTTGTAATTTCTAATAAGAATCTTATTTGATTTCCTACAAACAAAGATTTATATTTCCGATATGTTATGGGTTACCAGAAATTAGATAAATCAGGAATCGATACTAAAGTAATCGATGCGTGATAAAGTAAATCGATGCATTAGTGTTATTATTACGTTCGATACTTTTTCGATTCTTATGTGATTTTTTGTATCTTTTCGAAGCTATTATTGGTACACTTATTAGTCTTTTCCACAAATGTGGACATATTTATTAAATATCACACCACATGATATTTTAATACAATATATAATATAATATTCAAACAGTCGGATCGGTATTATAATTACAATTATTTCGTCACATTAGAAGCGATATCTGGATTGAGTTGCTTATTTCTTAATTAGGGGCCTGTTAACATGGTGTTTTATTATCAAAATACTGGAATATCAATAGTATCGTGATTTTCAAATTTCTTCGCCATTATACCATTTATGTCTTTAGAGGTTACTATAATTACATACCTCTCAATTTGTCACAATACTACTACTATTACCCTATCGGCGGAGTGACCCAAAGAGGATCATGGCCTCCGAAACGAGAGCACGCCACCTTTCCCGATCATGCGTCGCTTCCTGCAAGTCTTTAACCTGAAAATGACGTAAGTCCGCCTCCACACTGTCCTCCTGCATGACGATACCTGGGCCGCCCAACCGGGCGGCGACCACTCGTTTGACCCATGTGTGCTCTTTTGACGGCTCAATCCTCTCCCAACCTCAGTAGATGACCGAACCAGCGAAGCCAGTGTGCTTTTCTTTCGCCAATGATTATTAGGTTTGGCCACCAACTCTTCGATCTCGGTATTCTTCCTGATTCTCCAAGAGCCGATCTTTCTTGAAAGTTCCCAGGATCTTCCGATAAATCTTTCTTATGTAACCACCACCAGGAGTTAATTTTCCGCTTTTTTTGTGTTAGTGTCCAGGTTTCACAAATAAAACAACTAATGAAATAACCAATTTGAAAGTGAATGAGTTGATCGATTGCTGCCTTTTACCATCTTAGAGCTATAGAGTGACAAATTAATAATATGCGTGTATAAGAAGACTCCTTTAGACAGTAATATCAGCAATAAATTTGTAAACGCTACCGTGTTGTTGTCAATGAATTAGAACATTCGATTTAAATGTTGATTAGAATATGCAATGTTATCATATCGTTAAACAAATATATCACATATAGTTTCCGAATATTGCGATCCGACTATTGGTTTATCGTATCTAAAAAAAATTGCTACCATTTTCAAACCAACCTTATGAAATGTTATATATATATCGCCGTGTTTGGTGTTATTCGATTAAAACAATTTCATACAGGAAATGGTTTTTAGACGCCGTCCGCTGTCGATTACACGCCATAATTTTCATGCAACAAATCGAGCCGTTTATGATTCGCATTAGCTTTTTATTTCATTATTATTATTATCAGGTAAGATTATTTGTATAAAAACTATTCAATGTCAATAAATGAAATTATAAAAATAGAGTATGATTATTATTTTACGATTCATATTCTGATCGAATCGTAAATCAATAAATAATCGATTATAGTGAACTACGCTGGCAATACTCAAAATTTTCACCTTTTGATTTTGAAAATCAAACCGATTCTATTCCTATTGCGTCTCGGCTCCCGTGACGTGCTGACGACATACTAATCGAAACAATTTCGAAAATTTTAATAACTTTTCACTTCTCATGCTCGAAAAGTGTGTCATATTAGACTTGTCAAGCGGGGCTAAAGTAGTACATTTAACCCCTAGGGAAAATATGAATACATATTTATGATTTACAAAACATTTGAATTTGACCAATCAAAATACTTCACCTATTAAATCCACCAATCACAGAACACTAATTTAACTCTTAAAAAAATATTTGGTATTGGATATTAACCAACCAGAATACAGCTTTACTAAAATCGACCAATCTGGAAACATAATTAATTTTTCTAAAGAGTCTAAAGATTAAGTTTGTAGTAGTCCCTATTTCACAATAATTAAAAAAGTGGTTAAATCGTTCGAGCAACTCTTTGAAGCGCTCAATGGAAGGCCAGTTTAGTTTTTTTCGCGCGTGAATGTTGCGCGCGAACCGCAGTGTCTATGTTTTGTGTGTCAAAGGAGTATAGAAAAAAAAACATGCTGCAAAAGTATATATCTTCGCCGTGGAATTTATTGTTAATTTTGGGTGGGTTAACCTTTGTTTATTTATTTTCTCGCAATCGAAGTGAAAAGTAGAGTGTATAACTCTGGTCTAAAAGCCATATTACCCCTCGAACTATTTTCCCTCACTTCGTTCGGGAAAATAACTATCTCGTGGTAATATGGCTCATTTTAGACCCTTGTCATACAATCTACTATTGTTTGCCGTGTCCGTGCTAACTTTTTCTGTTACAGGTGAGTTGTATTTTGTTGTTTTTAACGTCATTTATATGGATATTTGTGTGAAATACACTGTTTTTGTTAGTAATTAGTAAAGATTATTATTATTTTGTCTTAATAGTGAACAAAAGTGAATTTTTCGTATATTAGAACATTAAATAGGTATATTTTTCTTATTCAGTTACGTCTATTCAACGTGCAACGCTTCGATTTCAAGGTAAATGACCAAAATTCACTTTTATAATTGTAAAAATAGTTAGTTGCTGCGCGGGATTAGTCAAGGTCAAGCAGAGCAAATGAATTCGTGGAATCGTTGTCGGCTTATTTGGCATGTAAGTAAATATGTTAAGCTAAGAGTGTTATGTAGTATAGCGATTTTTCATTTACTTCACACAAACTTTTGTCTCAAAGCTATGTGATTTGAAAGAAGCGCGATACGATTGCGGTAAGTATGCTTAAATGTATGATAGGTATGCCGTCACGATGCGTAGGTACCTACTCCACGTCCGTTTGCATCGCGCGCGCTTCGTATTGTTATGTGAAGTTGTTACACTGCTGTAGTGTGTTAGGTATAAATTTGCGATCTATGCGGGGAGCTTCGTGACCTTCAATCATGGAATTTCGATGAGTGCAGTAAATCATTTTGTTTGTACATTTATTTAATAACTGTCTGTCTCTATACAGTTTATTATTATTAGTCCCTAACTTGTTTGACCTTGAATCATGAAGCAGGGCCCATACAAATTATAATTTGATGCTATTACATCTATTTAATTACTGACATTTATATGTAAAAAAACATACTAAATGGAGTATTAAAATCGATTCGTATTTTCAGATGGTGAAGAATACTGCGTCTGCAACGCTTCGGGACCGTCGGTCGTCCAGGCTGTCGAAATCCTCTATTTAATCTTTGCCAGGTTAGTTTAGTTTTTATATTATTCGTTAAAACTTGTTGTCATTTTGTTTTCCTCAATTAGGTATAGGGTTAGGTCAATGTGATCAAAATGGCCGTCGTGAAATTTTGATTCCACCTATTTATATGTAATTATGGTTAATGACATTAAGTAAAATAATAATCTCAGTGTTTTTGATATGCCACAAAACAATACAGTTTTCAATTATTCACGCGCTATAGGGTCGTTTCGCCGGTTCCCGACAGTGCGCCGGTTCTTGTCATTTTGGATGATTTCTTCCTTACAAATGCTTATAATAAAAATATATAAACAATTACCCGTGCATGTTTAAGCTCGTTGCGTTCCTTAATACCTAACCTAGAACACTAACTATATTTAAATATTATTTAACAACATGTGACCAAGATATAATTAACGAAAGTTTGAACCACGTTTTTGAACCGCGAAAACCGTACCAAACTAAAAAAAAATTAGTGGTACAGGAAATTATCTAAGTAAGTTTTATTAATGTTTTTACCTTGTTGAAGTGATATTTTTGATCCATATGGCTACTAATATAGATAACGAAGACAATAATAAGTGTTTTTTAGACTGGTTTTGCCTACAATCTGCGTAAATTTAGGTGACGGAGAACCGGAACATCAATTTTGCTATTGTGCCAGTTTTCGTCAACGAATTTTTCGCGTCAGTTTGCGGGTTTTTCACGTTGGTCCGGTTTTCGTCTAATCGGCGTTTTTATGAAATCAGATCAAGATTCAACATATCCTTTTCCCGTCACAATGTTGGCAACTCCACTAATGTGACGAGAACCGGCGCAACGACCCTATATTGTAGTCTGCAATTCGAGTAAACTATTTAAAAATACTTAATGAATTTATTTGTATCACAGGTGAACACGAGGAAAACTTCGAATGCATCGCCGTGGGTAAGTTATTATTTATTGTTTTCTTCTAATAATGTAGTCTTATTCAATTCAACAGAATATTTATGACAAATGACATCTAAATTGGTCACTGTTAATAGTAACATTTATATATATGATCCGGTTTTAGAGGTTGTTTTTTATTAATGTAGGTACCTATCTTTCCGAAAATCATTTGTAATGATTACAATAACAGGTTATTACTTACATATCTGAGGAGTGACGTCACGGCACGTATGCAGCGTACACGCAAGCGATTTACGTTTTCTAGTAAAAATAAAACAAAGGCTTTGACTTACCGTGCAGTGATTTATTATATTTGTTAATATACTAAAACTAATATCATACATTGTTCGCGAGTAAATTGGTGCTGTTTTGGTGAAAATCAGCTATAAACTAGTACACTAAAAAAAAAAACACTACCCTCGCGTAAAAACAAACACAAAAAATGTCCAAATGTGCAGCTTGTGCGAAGTTTATGGCACGCATTGGAGCTATAGTGTGCCTGAAGTGTAGCTCTATTTATCACCCTGCGTGTGTGGGTCTCCCGCCGGGAACAACGGCTCCCCGGGGCTGGAGCTGCCCGTCGTGCAAAAGGTTTGAGCCGCGCGACAATCGGGCCGACACGCCGGTGAAGGGTCTCGTCGGCCAGCCCTCCGGCTCCGGTTCCACTTCTGCTTCGCCCACTACTTCTCAGCCT
Organism: Epiblema foenella; assembly: GCA_963556455.1. Taxonomy (NCBI): domain Eukaryota; kingdom Metazoa; phylum Arthropoda; class Insecta; order Lepidoptera; family Tortricidae; genus Epiblema; species Epiblema foenella. The sequence goes on along the minus strand of OY747097.1, from coordinate 34,771,436 downwards.
GCTGGCGCTCAGTCTCCTGTGCCTACGGTGGCGGCGGCCCCCCCCGCGGGATCCTCACCGCGGCCGGTTGCGTTGTTCGAGCCCTCGACCCCCGTCGATGACAGCATCGAATCGGCGTTGGGTTGCGAGATACGACTTTTTAGGGCGGAGCTCCAGGCAGTGAGACAGGAAATCAAGGACTTCCGGCAGGAGTTCCACGACGACAGGGCACGCTTGGTGGCCGTCAGTGACAGGCTCGACTCACTGGAGAGCCGCGTCGAGTCCGTCGAAAAGGCTGTCGCCGAGAGCACCGTCACGGCGGCTAACAGGGCGCTGGAGGAAACCATCGCTGTTCTCCAACTGGAGCTGCGCGAGCGGGACCAGGAGGTGCTGTCCAACGACGTGCAGCTGTCCAACGTGCCGGAGGAGCCGGGCGAGAGCCCCGCCGGCCTGGCTACGCGGGTCTGCGCTAAGCTGGGCGTCGAGCTGGATGTGCGCGATGTAGTATTCGCGCATCGCGTGGGTCGCGCACGCGAGCCGGGCCGCCCGCGCCCGCTGGTGCTGCGCCTGACGCGCCGTGCCGTCCGGGACGACTTGCTGCGCGCCGCACGCTCGCGCCGCGGCGCCACCACCGAGGGCCTGGGGCTGGCCTCGCCGTCGCAGAAGTTCTACGTGAACGAGCGGCTGACGAGCGCCAACCGGCAGCTGTTCCAGCGTGCGCGTGAAGCCGCCCGCGACGCCGGCTGGCGTTATGTCTGGACCCGAGACGGCAAGATCTTTGCCCGGCGAGTGGACGGCCGGCCTAGTCATCGAATACGCCAATTGTCCGATTTGGACATTTTTCGTAAGTCGGATGTTGCCGTCGTTCAGACCTAAAAATAATAATAAACTATTGTTAATATATGTTTTAGTTGTTATGTTATGTTTGCGTCAAAATGTATATAGTCCTTACCGTGTTGTTATGGCCTCCTTGTTTACGTGTTTGTGTGTCGTCGCGGGAGTGAATCGATGTTGCGTAATTACTTCCGGCCCGTATAATGATTTAGTCTGGAACAAAACAATACTTAATGTCTTATTTATTTATTCTACAAATATGTATATATGTATGCACAATATAATATATATACTCGATATCTTAACTTTATTCACTAGGAATGATTGCGTAATACTTACGGGTACACATTTATTTGATGGGAGTTGTTATTTCATCCTTGTTCCTATTTCTTTTTGTGATGCCTCGTTGTAAACACTTTAAAGTTGGGTTATTTAATGCTGGATCCCTCGGTACTGGCCACGACGAGTTGACCATGACAATATTAGAGACTGACGCTGACATTATTGCAATAAACGAGACATGGCTTCGCGCCGGCGAGGAGGGACGCGCTCCGACTGTTCCTGGCTATAGACTGCGCCACGTGCCCCGACCGCCAGACGTTCGCGCGGGGAGGGGAGGTGGAGTAGCATTTTTTCTGCGCCAGGGCCTTACCGCGCGCACTATGCCGCACCCTCCCGCGCCGCTCGTAGAACAATTATGGCTTTCAATTAACATAAATTCGAAACGTTTAGTTATTGGAACTGCTTATCGTCCCCCATGGCTTAACGTTGAGACGTTTTTCGACGCTATTACTGACTCGATTACTTCTTTTGCTAATTACGACCGCTTGATCTTACTTGGAGACTTTAATATAAACTACTCTGACAAAATTGATACAAAATTTAAACACTTGACGCAATTTTTGACTACACTTGACTTGACCCAGCACGTAAGCGAACCTACGCACTTTACAGACCACAGTGAGACCACGATAGACCTGGTTTGTACTGACACACGCGTTTTGTCTGTGAATGTGAGGCATATTCCAGACCTAGGCAGACATGCTTTTATAACGGCTGAGATTGACATAAAGAAAAGAAAACCGACGCCAAAGCGCATTACTTACCGACCAATTAAGGATATCAACTTAAACGACTTCAACAATGACCTTGACGCTATAGACTGGGAGCAAATATTTCTACTGCAAGACGTGAACGACATGGTTCGGCGATTCAATGAGCTTTTACTAGGACTGTTTGACATACACGCACCAGAGAGGACAATTGTTGTGAAGGAGGCACCCAAGCCGTGGCTGACGAGTAATGTCAAACTTATGATGCATCTCAGGAACGCAGCCCATGCTAAGTTTAAGCAGACGAGGAACGCTGCACATAAGCAATATTACTTGGACCTAAAACACCTTGTCATCGAGGCCATTTACAACGAAAAGCGTGCCTTCTTCCAACACGAGATTAACAATGTGACCGACTCAAAGACCCTTTGGACTAACTTAAAGCGGACAGTTGTTCCAGATTCTCGGACGCAAACGGACCTTCCGCATCACTTTGACGACCCTGACTTAATAAACAGACATTTTTTGAATATACCAGGCAAACAGGACGTAACAATATCAGACATGACCTTTTACGAGTTCGACAGGTACTGTAATAGTACTTTCAGACTTTCACCTACGACTGTCACAGCTGTCACCAAAATCTTGACGTCAATTAAGACAACTGCAAAGGGACTCGACATGATTGCAATTGACATGCTACTTATGACGCTACCAAGGACTGCTGACGTACTGACTCACATTATTAACAAGAGTATACAGACTATGACGTTCCCCGACGACTGGAAACTGGCTCAAGTGACCCCATTACCAAAAAAGCTCAATCCAGTTATCCTCTCCGAACTCCGTCCTATAAGCATCCTGCCCTGTGCATCGAAGGTAATAGAAAGGGTGATCTGCGACCAGCTCTCGAAATACCTGGAGGAAAATAACATCCTACCTGAACTACAATCGGGTTTTCGCAAGGGTCGATCGACAGTTACTGCGTTACTCGATGTAGTTGACAATATCTTACAGGCTCGGGATGTTGGAGAGAGTACCATACTCGTTCTATTAGATTTCTCCAGGGCTTTCGACTGCATTAGCATACCCTTGCTCTTATCAAAGATGTCGTACTACGGATTTGATGTTACTGCCGTGAATTGGTTCAAAAGTTATCTCTCGGGCCGTGCGCAGACGGTGGCGTTGCGCAGGATGGATGGTGTCATTCTGCGATCTGCTCTTTGTCCTGTTAGTTAGGGAGGCGAATAGGGGAATTTTCGGTAATACTCGAGCGTGGCAGTTTAAGATATGAGAGATACCTTAGACCTAATAGAACAACCTTGTAAAGTATTTAGCTCTATATGTAGTGACGCGTGCCTAGGATAGACGATCAGATTAGTAAAAAAAAATCGATAGTCTGAAATACTCGAGCGCGTCAGATTAAGATATTGGGGGTTGATTTTAGTGTTTTAAGACTAAATTTAACTAATCTGACGATAAGTCCTTGACGCCGCCGAGTAATAGGGTAGCGAACTTGTAAAAAAAAAACGTTAATCCGGCATTCTCGAGCGCGATTTTTATTTTATTTATTTTGAAGAATATAATGTAAAACTTACTAAAAATACAAAATCTGCCGGTTTCCGCATGACCGGAAGTGTGGAGGAGCCATTTCGTCTTCCGAAAAACGCGTCGCGGCATATATGTCGCGAACGATACATTTTACAAAAAAAAAATTTAAATAAACAAAAAAGGTAATTTTATTTTACACAAAAAAGGTCTCTTTACATTTATGTCCAAAGTTAAAACTTTTTGACTTGAAGCATCATAAAAACTCAAACTCCCGGTTTTTTGAGTATATCTCGAAGACTGAGGGTGTTAAAAAAATTTGATATGAAATAACGATGATTAAATTATGTGACTTTTATTATATCTCATAATTTTATTTTTCTAAAGCTTCTCGACAATTTTCGTGGACTCGGAAAAAGTTACGCGTATCTGTATACAAAAGTATTATTAACATGTACAGTTTCATGTATGTATATTATTCAATAGCCTGTTGATCCTCAAATTGTTTTTTGGACGTACCGTAAGCAAAACGAAGTGAAGAATTGAAGTAAATGTAAAGGTCATACATAACAATACAATTATAATACAATTTTTATATCATTTCATTTTTTTATACAATAAACTAGCTTTTGCCCGCGGCTTCGCCCGCGTACTAAGAGTAATTTTTAACCATCTACAAAAAAGGAGGTTCTCAGTTTGACCTGCATGTAGACATGTATTGGATGTCATTTTCGTAATCGGCACCCCGAGGAACCACAAAGATGAAACCCATATCGATTTTTACAAAAATAAATGTCTGCCATTTTTGATTTGAAACTGGGTGTCATTTTCGTAATCGGCACCCAGAGCAGCCTCGAAGATGACACCCAAATTGATAATTAAGAAAAATACATCTCCGCCATCTTTGATTAGAAAATGCATGCCATTTTCGTAATCGGCTCAAACTTGGAACCCTCTTTTCACCCCTTAAAGGGAGCAATTTCGAAAAACGCTGAAACATGTTTTGTTGTATTTAAACAAAGAGTCTATATAAGTACGAAGTTTCAAATATCTCACTTTAAAAAAGATTCTCTCCCCGTACAAACTTTGAACCCCCTTTTCACCCCTTTAGTGGAGCAATTTAGAAAAACGCTGAAATACGCCATTAATATATTTAAACACATACTCTATATACAAAGTTTCATGTCTCTCGCTTTAATAAATACGGGTTTTCATACAAACTTTGGACCCCCGTTTCACTGCTGAACATAGGCCTCCCCCAAGGCTCGCCATTTAGACCGGTCCTGTGCCGTTCGTTTCCACCGGATTCCCGCGACCTTCACCAGGTCATCACTCCACCTTGTCGGAGGCCTACCGACAGCTCGTCTTCCGGTGCGTGGACGCCACTCAAGCAGTTTCTGGCCCCACATTTACGTTGGTTGTATCTATCGCTTTATTGTCATTCTTAAATTCCCCGTTTTATCAAGGAGAAAGAAAGGAAAAAAAAGAACCAAAAAACCTTTTTCGGTCAGATTAAGAGAACCCACCAACATTTTTGTCAGATTAAGAAAATATGCTTTCAGGATACCGAGATAAACCTCCCCTATGAAAATCTGACGCGCTCGAGTATTTCAAAAAAACTTTATTTTTTTGCATTTTCAAAAATTCATTGTAACTTATCGTCACGCCGAAATCGTCAGTTTTTTTAAAGGGAGCTTCCTTGGGGCCTACTTAACACCCCTTCTGAAAATCTGACGCGCTCGAGTAAATTTTTTTTTTTTGCATTTTTGACTACTTTATATTCCTACCCCCACCACGCAAACCGGCAGATTAGTATACCGTTGTTATCAGAGGCACTTGGGGCATACGTAGTATGAATATCTGACGCGCTCGAGAATGCCCAAGTAACTGTTTTTTTTAACGTTTTTGAAACACCGTACACGCCAAACCCACCGCTAAAATGGTTTTTACCATACGAGCTTTTCTTTTCGAAATTATTTTATCTTTCGATTTTGATAGGTCTCGACGGCGCCGTTGAATTACGCCATTTAGCTACCTCGCCTCCCTAACTATGTGTTGAGAGGTGTGCCACAGGGTTCAATATTGGGCCCCCTGCTTTTCATATTGTATAGTGCTGACATCATCAACAATATAAAGGGCAGCAAATACCACCTTTACGCTGATGACCTCCAGCTTTACGTCTCCAGCGCACCAACGGACATATCTGCTGCTGTCAACACTCTGAACGCGGACCTTGACCGTATTTTTGCTTGGTCGGAAAAGAACTGCCTTGTCCTTAATCCGAACAAGTCGAAATATGTAGTCTTTGGTTCAGAACATCAAATCCGAAATACTGTCAACAACCTCGAGGCTTTGACTCCCAGGAGTATTGCCATCATGGGCGAACCAGTAGAAAGGGTGGTAGAAGCAAACAACCTTGGCCTCCTCATGGACGGCAAGCTGCGCTTTGAAAACCACATACTTAAAGTTGTGAGTAACTGCTTCTACCGCCTTAAAGTTCTATACAATATTCGCGATTACTTAAGTGTTGATTTGCGTATCAACCTTTGTGAATCGTTGGTATTGTCTAGATTAAACTATTGTGATATCGTTTATGGTAGCTGCATTACTGGTCGTACAAAAAAACTCATACAACGAGTGCAAAACGCATGCACTCGTTTCTGCTTCCGAGTCCCTCCCCGCTCCCATATCACTCCCTACTTGAACGCCGCTGGTCTGCTGAACATGCCTGCACGCAGGCGCCTGCACCTCGCCACTCTTCTTTTTGGCATAGTGCGGTCTGGAGTCCCAGCATATTTGCTGAGTAAACTTGCGTGGCCCAAGAGTGCGCGCAGGTGTAAAGCAATGATTCTAGTGACTAAGCATCATACCGCAGCGTTTCGAGGAAGTTTCAGGTTTGCGGCGTCCAAGTGCTGGAATGATCTTCCCCCACCTATCCAAGGAGCGTCTAGCAAGTATACTTTTAAGCGCAAGCTTAAGGGTTATCTGTTGACGCTCCAAAAATCCTATTCCTAAACCAACCAGCACTTATCCCAACTGTGTCGCCTTTTTCATGTGTTTTTAATTAATTTTCATTGTTTTAAAACTGTTACCTGTTCTTTTTTTATTTTTTATTTCTGTCTACATCCCCCCACTGTTGAGTAAATTTCTCCTCATGTTCACACCAGTTTGCCCTGTTTTGAGGTAGTCTCATCCATATATATATTACCTATGATTTTATTCATTATATGTATACCTTTCCTGTATAGTATGTTGTGTTGCGTTCCGTGGATCACGTACGGTGCTGTCTGAAAACCAGCGCTGCAGGTGTCTGACACCTCGGCACAATGCTGAGACAGCAACCGATTCACTGCCGCGAAGACGCACTTTATAATAATATGTCAATGTACTGAGTCTATTCTGTTTGTAATGATGTGTCTTTTCGTGCAGTGAATAAATGCTTTCTTTCTTTCTTTCTTTCTTTTCTTTCATATCTCTTAGTTGCCAGTTCAGTACAACAAACGCACATCGCCCAATATTGATGCGCAGCAACTGAATTCGTTTAAAAGCGTCTTTATTAACATTCTTATGTAGATTGAATTTGTCAGCATTATTGCGGCAATGCATACGTACCACACTGCCATAGATATTATATTTTGGCTGGTGTCAATGTTTTAGATGGTTTACATTTTTCAGATTGTGAAATTTTAAATTTTGCTAACAACTTGATACTTTTTTGATCTGACAACAACCCACACTCTCTTACGTTGTTATCATAATGTCTCTATGTTACGTGTATGATTCTGGTTGTAATATAAATTGAGATTATTACATTCGTTTGGTTGTTTTGTAACATGATAAACTGAGACCACTTTAGATGTCATTGTCATTCACAACAGCCTAAAATGTGTTTAATGATATCTCCGTTATGGGAAAAAATGTTTACTTATAAATATTACATATTGTATACAGGTACATACTAATTTAATTTGACGTTAAAACTCCGCGCTCATTCGAACAATCGACTGTGTTTACAATAATTACAAACGTTACTTATTTCATTTTTCAACCATTCTAAACCAGCACCAACATACTTAGTACAATTTTTATGTCAACGAACATCTACTTACTGAATAGTGTTGCATGTAAAAGGTAATTTTTACTCATAGTTTTTATATACATGTATGTTTTTTCTGTGTTTCAATGAAGTAACTGCTGAATGGATTTTAATATTTTAGGTGTCGTTACAACAATAATTGTCTTTAAAGCAACTATATCTTATCCATTAGTATTAGGGACCGGAAAATTGATTACAGTTTGAACATGGGTAGTGAGGGAGGTGTAAAGTCGATATTTAATTTAGCGTAGAATAAAGGCCTCGACACATTCAACGCGGTAGCGGCGCGGTCGCAGGTTCGAGCGCGGGCCGGTGTGACATAGCTCATAACGTTCCGTGCATTCAGATCAGCGCGGGGCCGCGCGCAAACTGCGACCGCGCCGCTACCGCGTTGAATGTGGCGAGGTCTTAAAAGTTAGGTACCTAAACCTTATTTGTCTTAGTAGTTTGTAACGTAATTAATTTCATTGACTCATTATTTAAGAAACGTACTTACTAGGAATTAATATTTTCTAAATATATATTTGCCGATATAAAGTCATCATTAAAGTGATATCATATTACGATTACAATTAATTTGACCTAAGGTTGACTGGCCGATAACATTATAAATAAGGCCTTAAGTCTGTCCTTTGGAATGACACAATATTCTTTTTTGAAATAAAATCTGTATACATAAAAATTTATAATAAACTTTATATAAAAAAAAATTAATTCAGACATTGGAAGTAACTATCCTTTTTTTAGGTCCGATATTTGACACATTGCAGCACCCACAGAACGTAAACGCGATTGACCTATTGAAATTATAAATATAATCACGTAATAATGGTATGGCTTTTAAAATCCCTATAAATATGTTATGCAACAATGACTTTATTACCTATACTCTCTATGTTGAATCTGCAATCTATTATCCGGCACTTGCAAAAATCATTATTACCTTATGCTGTTAGTGACTTTGCCTAATAAAAGATATCAAATCAAAATAAAAGCTGTGTTCTTGCCGTTTTGTATATGTCAAATAGTAGGTATTTTATTTTTAACACAATTCACCTGAGCTTGATAATGTTAAAGTTTTTTTTTAATACTTATTTACAGACGCGTACAGGTAACGAGTGAATAATTAATAATACTTTTAACATGAAAATAGTACGCGATACAAAAGTTACGCAAAATTGTTTTTGTAAAACATTTGTTTCTGAAGTAACACTACACGTCTAAGGTATTTACCTATTATTTATCTTACTAACTTCATCATTAGCTATAAGGCTTCATATTTTTTATAACGACTTTCATAATTTAACAATGCTATGTTTGTTTGATATTACGCGAACACCAATAACCTATAATTATTTAAAAGCTTGCTACTGTAAAAATATCATTATTCATTAGTAATAATTTTTCTAAAACAATTCATTAAACAATAAATTATATGTATTACAATTTAAATACCTGTTCACTACATAGTATAACACACAGTCGCTTTCTCTGTCCCTATTTAAAACTACGCAACGGATTTTGATGCGGTTTTTTTTAATGGATAGAGTGACTCAAGGGGAAGGTTTATATGTATAATACATGCATCAGCATTGCACCCGTGCGAAGCCGGGGTGGGTCGTCTACAATAAATGTCTTTGATCGTATTTATCATATCATTTAACTATTGATTAAAGCAAGTTTTTCTGCTATTTCTTAACACCTGGCACTTATGAATTATATTAAATACTATTAATTGCATGATTCAAAACAACTAATATTTGAATTATTCTCACATATTGGCATTAACCAATAATCAATCGTTTTTTTTAACAATACTAATTCGATACTAATCAATTATTCTGTTAGGATCTACGCACCAGGGCGATGTTCGCCTTTTTAAAGGTATTAATTCACAATGTGTTGCTATGTCAGCATGTGCAACTACATATTCTTGCATTAATAATCGCGCGCCATTCACTACCGCGGAAATTGATTGTATTTTGAATAATGGTCATAGTCTTTATCTCGAAAAACGCCCCGAGGCGACTTGGTACGACCGTAACGTTGAAAGGTATTTAGCTGTAGACGAATTACCTTCCGATATACGGGTAGGGAACCATTTGGCAACAACAACCACTAGCTGGCTAAACAATGGCTTGTATCCAACATCACCGCAAAATTATACCGCGCAACTAAGTCAACTTGAGGCAACTTTAGGGAACATTGTTTTTAATGCTGATCATTCCGATTTACGAGATAGTTACATTTTTACGGGATTTAACAACACAGTATCTTTTTGGCGGTATGATAATGCATTTTATTATTTTAACAGTCACGGTGTCGATGAATTCAACACACACCACCCCGACAGACGTGCACTGTATGCAGCCCGATTGTTTCGATGCCCGAGCATCAAAACACTCGCGAAGCTGTTGTTCACCATAATCTCGTATGGTAACAATCAGTACGAGATTAATAGAATTAGTTTAATCTCTTCCCGCGTTCACTTGCCATCTCGTACTGCAGCAGTAGTTTTAGACAGACTTCCGGTTGACGAAACTGCTCCAGCAGTTGAAGGTTTAAAATTAACTTCTTGCGAACCGGTAGTAGTGTTAGAGAGAATACCAATTTCTGAACTGGCTCCGTACACCAAACAAATTTGCACTTTTGATCCCAAATTATCATCTCACCAACCAGATGTCGTTCTAGAGAGATTGCCTATAGCGGAATTGTCAGCCAATCAGATCGCGCAATATGCACCAGATTTAAAATTATCGTATTTAAAACCAACGGTAATTTTGGATCGTTTGCCTTCAACTCCAGCGGTGGAATCCGAAATTGAGGGGCAAAAACCGCGGGGGCGACCCATGAAACAGAAAAGGGGTAGAACGGCTAGCTTCACGAATGCCCATCTAAACGCTGCTTTAAAATACGCTAAAATGAACCCGCAGTTGAATAGGGAAACCGCGAAAACACACTACGTACAAACCCGGGCATCGAAAATCGCCGCAGTAACTATTTATCACCAAAAAAACCCAAATGTTAATAGAGCCGCAGTAAACCGTTATTTAGAAAAAAATCCCGATGCTCAAAGGGCTGCCCGGCAGCGCTACGAACAATCTAATCGAAATGTCCCTGTTAGCTTACGCAATCCGTCTATTCTAATAGGTGAACGCAGCGGAGATGAATTGAATCCCATTGAAACTTTTAGTTTGAAAAAGTGTTCTTTATTGAGTTCCGACATTTACAAATGTCGTTATTGTCTCTCGCCCCTGTACGACGAAGAGTCGTCACGTAAAATGTGGTGCTGTGGTGGTGACGGTGCCTACAAGGTACAGGACTTCCCTCCTCTTACCGAGGATTTCTACACTCATCCTTCTTTTCTTAGAAGTTCGAGAGCTTATAATAATTTATTCGCTTTTAGCGCCTTGGGAACTTCTCACGGTTTCCAATATCCCGAAACGGGCATTTCCTTTGTCAAAGTTCAGGGCCGCGTTTATCATAGAGTTTTCGATTTGAGTTACACTGACTCTACCAATCCGATCGGTCTTTACATTCAAGACGATGACGAGCGCGAGAGGATCGCTCTAGGTAGAAACCTCGATATGGAGGTGATCCGATCGATTTCACACTTCATGCATGAAGTCAATCCCTACATCGATTGTTTTAAACGTTTAAGTCTGGAGACGTCAGAACACGCCCATTTAGTATTTGAATCCACGTCGCGAGCACGTCACGGTAACATTCTCGGGGATCGTCCCGTTGGTAACGAAGTAGCTGCAATCATTAGTACAGAACAAGAACGTTATATTCCGCGTTGCATTGCCATCTGGAGAGTCGGAGGAAAAAAACCACACACAGTCGACATCCAGCATCCGTTGTATGAAAGTTTTCAATATCCTTTGTTGTATCCCCACGGTAACCCGGGCTGGCATCCCGCTATGACAGATAAACATAATACAAAATTAACGATTAACAAGTACGTCCGTTGCATTTACTTTCAGAGTCGCGTTTTTCGCATTTTGGTTGTTTGTCCGAAGAATGGATTGTAGATATGTACAGTAGAATTTTAGATGTCAGATTACGTTTTATTCATAGCATGCAAACCGGTAGAAACCGGGATAGTGGAGGACTAAGAATAGCCCCACTAGATGAGTTATTAGCTCATAATAATAGCAATAATAATGTCGATAACGCCGATGTCCCTTTTCAAATTCGTAACGACGAAACCATACAGGGCGAAGGCGGCGTCGTTCCCGGTCGCGTATATCTACCGAGCAGTTTTACGGGTTCCGAGCGATACATGAAGCGTAAATACCTGGACGCCATTGCCTTGATGAATAGGCTGGGCCAGCCGTCCTTTTTCCTCACAATGACGTGTAATCCGAAATGGCCTGAGATAAAGGAGTCAACACCGCCGGGACAAAACCCTTCTCCAGTCTTGTGCTCGCGAGTCTTTCAGTTAAAACTCGCCCAGCTGTTGACTGACCTTCGGTCTGGCAAGTGGTTTGGCGAGCGCATGTACCTGATGCACGTAATTGAGTTTCAAAAAAGAGGTCTTCCTCACGCCCACATCTGCTTTAGAGTGGAGAACGGTCCCGTGCAAAACATCGACATTGATCGTTTTGTAAGAGCTGACATCCCCAGTCCGACAGAAGCAAACGGTAGACTCCGAAAAGCGGTCCTGACTCATATGATTCACGGACCTTGCGGAATCGACTACCGAACAGACTTGCAGTGCTGGGATTCAGAATCCCAGAAATGCACACGTTATTTTCCCAAACGGGAAACTAACGTCACGTTCTGTGACGACAAAGGCTTTATTCATTTGCGTCGCGACGGTAGCAACGAAGCAACTATTAAATATCGCGGTAGAGACGTGACCGTCAACGATTTATGGGTTGTACCCTACAACGCCGCCATGCTGTTGAAGTATGACTGTCATATGAATTTGGAGGTGACATCGGCGCGATCAGTTATTAAATATCTTTTCAAGTATATCACAAAAGGCACGGACGCTGCTCGTGTAACGTTAATCCCGGAAGAGATCCGTAATAACGAGATAGAGATTTACGTAACTAAGCGATATATCGGGTCGTGCGACGCGGCGTGGAGGATATTTAATTACGATTTAACAGCTCTCGAACCGGCGGTCACCATGTTATCGGTACATTTGCCAACTAAACAGAATGTCGCTTTTCAGGCAGGCAATGTAATGAAAGCTATAGAAGGGTCAAGTAGCGACCTGCTCTCGTATTTCGCGAGACCGCAGGGCGCCGAATTTGACAATCTGACATACTTAGACTTTTATGAACAATATATTGTTCATAATAAAAGGCCTAACATGAATGTTACGATTCACGAATTAACTGATGGTAAATTCGCCACGCGTAGACAAAGGGGTGAAACGGTAGCGCGTCTGTTCTGGGTCGCCCCAAATAGAGGTGAACAATTTTATCTGCGCGTACTCTTGTCCGCGTTTCCCTGCCGCAGTTATGAGGACCTCATCAGACTGGGTGGTGACGGTTGCACCACATTCCAAGATGCAGCGAGAGCAGTCGGAATTGCTGATGACGAGTCCGAGTACCGCAGAGCAATGGAGGAAGCATCTACTTTTATGACCGCGACGCGTTTACGCCACTTTTTTGTCATGTTAGCGGTCAACGGTGTCCCAGTCTCGCCTCTGTGGGAAACTTTCAAAGATCAACTGAGCGAAGATTTCATCAGAAGGGTTTCGGCGAGCCAAATAGATAGGGCATATGAGAAAAGTCTCATAGTTATCAATAGGTTACTCCTCAGGCACGGTAGCAACCTGATGGAGCAGGGACTTCCGGAGGTACAGGACGATACCACGGAATTAGGTCGCGAGCGCGTCGAATATGATAGGGAGCTACTCGATCGATTCGTAGGTGTTTGGTTACCCAAACTCTCAGTTGATCAGCGGGCCGTGTACGATTACGTACACGAACTGTTAACCGATAAAGAGTTCCGCGACAATCACGACACGGCAATATTTGTTGATGGTCCGGCGGGTACGGGGAAGACGTTGTTATTAAATTTAATTACATCGCACGTGCGCGGCGATTTGAGCGGTATCGTGTTGTGTACAGCTAGCTCGGGAATAGCTGCACAGAACTATCCGAACGGTATGACGGCTCATAGTATGTTTAAATTTCCAATCAGTCTCCCGGACGACCTTGGGTATTGGAACATGACTAACGGATCTCAACGCGCAGATTTAATCCGTAATTCTGACGTCGTCATCTATGACGAGGCCCCTATGGCGCATAAATATTTGATTCACATGCTCGATCGATCTCTTAGAGATTTAATGCAAACAAACTTGATATTTGGTGGTAAAGTCATTATTTTCGCTGGCGATTTTCGTCAGATTCCCCCCGTAGTGTCTAACGCACTGACAGACTCTGACGTTATTAATTGTTCGGTAAAATCATCGCCGGTCTGGCAAAAATTAAAAATTTTCTCACTGGTGACTTCCCAACGTCAAACTGATCCCGAATTCTCCAAATTCTTGCTGGACATAGGATCCAACCTTTTGCCGGCCGTGCGCCTCAAAGTAGGTAGAAATCTTCAAAACTTAATTGACCTCTCCGAAATCTCTCACGTAACGGAACTGAGCGATTTGATTGAATTTGTTTTTCCCTTTGCCGTCATGGCCGAGCCGAGTATATGCGCCGGAAGGGCTATACTTTCAACTCACAACGCGGGCGTCAAAGAGATTAACGACTCAATTCTATCACTCTTACCGACAGAAGCGATGCATTTCTTTTCCGTTGACAGATGCGTTAGTGATGATACCGACGAACTTTTTTTAGGGCCCGACGTCCTAAATAAATTTCAACCCAAGGGCGTTCCCGAACACGATTTAGTATTAAAAATTGGTTGCGTTTGCATGGTCACCCGCAATCTCAGCATTGCGGATGGCTTATTGAACGGAACCAAAGTAATAGTCGAATCAGCCACACCTCATCTCATTACAGTCACAAAGCCTAATAAGCCAGAAGAGCATTTTTTGATCCCTCGTATTTCATTTAAAGCCGAAATAGAGAAAAATAGTCCCATTCAGATGTTAAGAAAACAGTTTCCGTTACAGGTGTGCTACGCGATGTCTATTCACAAGAGTCAGGGCCAGACCATCAACCGGGTAGGCGTCGATTTACGTTCCGATGTTTTTAGTCACGGCCAACTTTATGTTGCATTAGGCCGCGTGCAAAATAGAGATGATATTAAAATTTTAACGCTAGCTGATAGGGTCATTAATAACAGATGTATGGCAAATAATGTAGTATATCCGCAACTATTATAAATGTAAAAGTAGAGCTTCCCCTTAAACATTGTAGATTGTTCACCTCTATTCGAAAGGTAATTATTTTTTTCTTTTCTTCTTACTATATGCAATCATGTTGACATGGCAACTGTGAATTTTTTTTAATTTTATTTCATACATTCATCACAACACTAATGAATGAGATGAAAAAAGATAATTGCTAGGAGTCTGTCACAGTTAACTGTTGTTCATTTTTTCGTGACTATAAACACATTCTTTTGTTTGCGGGTCTTTACGGATCGTAGTATGTCATTAAATTTACCATTGCATTTATTGTGAAGTTAAACCGAATTTGTGAGTTTGAGGCCTTGAGATGCGACTTCGGTTTGATTAACAAATCACAGTGGAAGAGGCGGTCACAGCTATTAGGATTGACATATAGAGACGACCAACCGTTTAATAGGGAACGATTACGGTCCAAGGATAAATCACGCGTTGTGGTATTCGGTAAGAAGGACGAAATGGCAGTACTGAATGTGACTGCAATCGACGTATTGCGGCGAGCGGTTTTGGACGGGAGGTTCGTAAGGGTGATTGTTATATGCTGTTCAACGCACAGGTCGACCGGACGGCGCGAGCGAGCCGACTTCTCCGCTGCTTGGCCTTTATGCGAGCTGCATTGTGGAGGTTCCAGTGTACAGCGAACGGTGAGTGTGTCTCTGTTGACGATCTTTTCCACTGACAATGCCATCGACAATGGATGCGTAGCGGATTGAGAATTAACTGTCATAAGGGATTGAAATAAGCTCGGCCGGAATTGTTATTCATGGTCGAGCTTATCTCAATCCCTTATATTTATTTATTTATTTATGTATATATATATTTTTTATATTATTTTCCTACTTGTATATCATTCACGTAATCTATCTACATTATAATCTGGCACAATATAAAAATAATTTGATATTACTTTGCGTATTTAATAGCTACCTATTTATCTCCCCATCGAACCGTTCTAAACCAAGGTGACATTTAAAACTATTTCAATATGATTATATACACTTACCACATCCTAAAACAAATAGTTGAATATAATTGCCGTCTCAAATTTGAACCTATTACCCATTTTTCAATCAATTGAAATTCGAAAGTTTTACCTTTTTTACTTAAACTGTAAGTCAATCAATATCAGTTATAATTATTGTCATCGTGATTTGCGACTGTTGAAATTATTTAGGTACGTACACTTGGCATCAATATTTCAAGCATATCCTATAAAAAAAAGTTTTTACACACTCTTGTGATCGCATCGCGTGGTTAACTACCGATTACTCGGACCGTTAGCACCGCGAATCACGATTCGATCACAACCACTCGCCGCTTGCTTAATTACCACTATTCTAACATCGCAATTTGTGAATTCCAAACAAAAATTAATGTAAGATGGAGTATATAAACTCCTCTGCAGCCTTTGTTCCACCAAAGGCACCTTTGTTTAAAAATACCTAACTAAAGCATAAAAATAGCAAACATATTGATTGAATAAGCCGAACATTTGCATCGCGAGTCGCGATTCAGTAATACAACGGGCAGTTTACGCAATTACATTAAATACCATATGCCTGAATTATAATATCCCATTTCAGAATTTCAACAAAAACTTAATGTAAGATACTATATTGACTTCTCTGCAGCCTTTACTCCGTCAAAGGCACCTTTGAACAAAAAATAATGTAAGATGGAGTATATCAACTCCTCTACGGCCTCTGCTCTGCCAGAGGCACTTTTGTTTGAAGCACCTATCCAAGACACATAAACAGTAGTAGTAACATGTAAATTGAACAAGCCGCCCCTTGTAGCTGCATCGCGTGGCAAATAATGGATTTGCACCGCGACTCGCGATTCTGTTACAATAGGTTGCTCGCTATTATCTCACTAAATTGAATTATAAGTTATCTTTTATGTATTTGTGTGTGTGTGTGTGTGTGTACATATTTTTTACGAAAATTTATTTAAAACAAACAAATAGTGAACAAACATAACATATTGATTAAGCGACTTTTCATTCATGATAATTTTATTGGACTTATCAATTTAAAAAAAAAAAGATTATTCGGTTAATAATAGTAAACACGAAAATAGTGATATGTTGATTGAGGAAGTCGCCTCTCGCGATCGAATTACGTGACAAATTATGCCGAATATCGGTTATTTTGTACCGTGACGCGTGAATTCGATCGCAATAGACCGCTCGCTTAATCAATACATGACTAACATTATACAACCTATCGGGCTTGACTAATCCAGACAATGTATGATGGAGCAAATTTGCCCCTCTGCAACCTTTGCCTTTCATGATAATTTTATTGGCCTTATCAATTTAAAAAAAAAATAGATTATTCCATTAATAATAGTAAACACGAAAATAGTGATATGTTGATTGAGGAAGTCGCCTCTCGCAATCGAATTACGTGACAATTTATGCCGAATATCGGTTATTTTGTACCGTGACGCGTGAATTCGATCGCAATAGACCGCTCGCTTAATCAATACATGACTAACATTATACAACCTATCGGACTTGACCAATCCAGACAATGTATGATGGAGCAAATTTGCCCCTCTGCAAGCTTTGCCTTTCATGATAATTTTATTGGCCTTATCAATTTAAAAAAAAATAGATTATTCCATTAATAATAGTAAACACGAAAATAGTGATATGTTGATTGAGGAAGTCGCCTCTCGCGATCGAATTACGTGACAAATTATGCCGAATACCGGTTATTTTGTACCGTGACGCGTAAATTCGATCGCAATAGACCGCTCGCTTAATCAATAGATGACTAACATTATACAACCTATCGGACTTGACCAATCCAGATAATGTATGATGGAGCAAATTTGCCCCTCTGGAACCTTTGCCTTTCATGATAATTTTATTGGCCTTATCAATTTAAAAAAAAAAATAGATTATTCCATTAATGATAGTAAACACGAAAATAGTGATATGTTGATTGAGGAAGTCGCCTCTCGCGATCGAATTACGTGACAAATTATGCCGAATACCGGTTATTTTGTACCGTGACGCGTAAATTCGATCGCAATAGACCGCTCGCTTAATCAATACATGACTAACATTATACAACCTATCGGACTTGACCAATCCAGACAATGTATGATGGAGCAAAATTGCCCCTCTGCAACCTTTGCCTTTCATGATAATTTTATTGGCCTTATCAATTAAAAAAAAAAATAGATTATTCCATTAATAATAGTAAACACGAAAATAGTGATATGTTGATTGAGGAAGTCGCCTCTCGCGATCGAATTACGTGACAAATTATGCCGAATACCGGTTATTTTGTACCGTGACGCGTAAATTCGATCGCAATAGACCGCTCGCTTAATCAATACATGACTAACATTATACAAATACTAATTGAATTTTACCACACCAGATAATGTATGATGAAGCACATTTGCCATTCAACTGCAACTCGCTCAATCAATATGTCTAGAGCCGTGGTCTCCCGGCGAAAAAAATAAACAATAGTATTCTTTTGTAATGAGCTCTGGGATCCCAGGGACCGGTAGGCAACAGGTTAAATAACCTAATTTTTTTCCATTCTAAACTCTATAGAATTTTTATCATGAAACTTCTATCATGAAATTATAAATTAGTATGTGGCAAAATTTTTTAATAACACTAAAATATTAAAATATTCCGTTTTAATACTAACCTTAGTCTTTTTATAACACTTTTAGTAACAAGTCTTGTAATATTATACACTAAAAATCTATAACGTTAAAATTAAATCTCGGAGTATGTTAAGATTAGGTTAATATTTTCAATATTTTGTTTTATTGAAGTATTCTAGGTACTTTAAATTAATATAACAATGATACAACTTATCATTGTAAATAAGGTATAGCAAATTAAATTTCGTGGATTTGAAAATCACAATTTGCCCTTTTCATCTGTGAAGACCTGCCATCGCGTCATATTTTAAACACATTTAGAAGAAACCTTCGAAGCTGTAGTTTTTCATCGCAGACATCCAGCAATCATCAAACAATGGACGCTAAATGATTTCGATGATCAATTGATACTTTCAGCTATATTAAGTATAACGAAATCATTACGAGAACTGGCCATGATGTTAATTTGAGAACGAATTACATAGTATTCAGGAGAAAATCGTCGCTGAGTTGGACACGGATCGAATAAAAGCCGCCGTCGATGGTCCCCTTCACGAATGTATCAGGAGGGCGACAGTTTGCGAAGCCTTGGTGTTGCATTGTGTAACTGGCGATGATCACGATCACTCTGGTGAGAGTGTAACGCAGAAGAATTTTATTTTACTTAAAGGTAATGAAGAAAGTAAACTACGCAAGAAACATTACCTATTTACAACAGTTTATCGTCTGACTCATCGATTGTGTTACACTTACAATTAATATGCGGGAAACGTCTCTTCTGCTCCACTATGTCACATTAGGAAAACACGAGTTCTCGGAGTCGTCTCTTCAGTTCCACTATTCACATCGTGAAGATACAAGTTCGTTCTCTAAATCGTCCTTTCCATTCAACTATTCGCACATCGTGAAGCTCTGATAAACTAACATTGAAGAAAAGAAACAAGAAGATAATATGTCAAGAAGTCAGATGAAAATTGGCAAATACAAAGAACATTGTTATTAGGGTACTTAAATATCACAATAACTACCTGTAATTTCAAATACAAACTTTATTTTTTGCAAAATATTTTTGAAAGTAGTTTGGACATGCATTATATGTATTGAACTGGTGCAATTTTAACTTTGTTTAATTATTTCATAATAAAACTTTATTCTATAAAATTTTGTAATTAGCTGCTGAGTAACATAAAAAGGAAGATGCATCACAAAAATTGATGTCAAAAGTGTGAAGAAGAAAATCAACATCACCCAAGATACCATCAACTCACCAAGGTCAACAGTCTGGCTGAGATTATCACCCATCAAAAACATAAGCTATGGAGAAAAAAAAAACAATAAATACATACATCAACAAATCAAAGTGGTAAAAAGAAAGATACCTATTATAAACGCAAAAAAAGTATTGCGTTCAAAACAATGGAAACGTAAAAAGAGAGATACGTTTTATCAGCGCAAAAAAAAAATATTGCGCCAACCGCAAAAAAAAAATGCGGAGTACTATAATTTTGTTAGTAACGTTTATCACGCTATCTAGGGGACAATATTGTAACTTGACATATTCCGAGATTGCATTAATATACTTGTGTGTAATTATTAACTTACAAGATTGTATTGATATTTTTTTTTTAACCGATTGACATATTATTTGCCACATACTGACTAAATTGACTGCCTTATAAACCCGTCTTACATGGCATAATATCCTATTAATCAGTAAGTATCTACTTATTTAGCACCTGAGAAATATGTATTTACTGATTAATGGTGTTTAAAAAAAATAACACACATGCACGCACACACAATTTACATTACTTTAAATTTGCCCATTTCTTTGTATCAAAAAAAATCCATTACGTTTTCAAATTATACCTACTCACTGGCCGCAATCACTGACAATAATAATGACTGATATAAATCCTAACTAAAATTTTCATTTTTTATTTTATAATGTCACCTGCCATTTTATTAAACACCGTAAACAAATATCTTTTTTTATTTATAAATATTATATATATGTATTATATTTTTAAGTTAATTCTCAATCCGCTACGCATCCATTGTCGACGGCATTGTCAGTGGAAACGATCGTCAACAGAGACTCACTCACCGTTTGCTGTACACTGGAACCTCTACTATATAGGCATTGTTTATATATAGGCGACACGATCGCGCACTGCCAGCCGACTGTGGCTTTCCACAGTCGACTGGCAGTGCGGGAATCGTGTCGCCTGTACATAATTAATGTCTTAGGCTCGCATAAAAACCAAGCAGCGGCAAAGTCGGTTAACTCGCCCCTTCCGGTCGACCCGTGTGCTGCACAGTGTGTGACACTCACCTTTACGAATCTCTCCTCCGGAATCACTCCCCGCAGTACGTCGATTGCACTCACACTCAGTACCGCCATTTCGTTCTTCTGCCGTCTGCCACACGCGTGTTCTGTCCTTGGCCTTACTATCGCTTCTCTATTAAACGGATCACTTATCATCCTAAGAAATAATACAGCTTTTGCTGCATTTTCTCTTAGGATGATGACCGTTGTCTAAAGTATTTCAATTCATATAGCATACGATTGTTCTTTTCCAATGTCAGTTGTTGTTAGACTGTAAATGCATCTTAAGGCCACATTGTCATAACGTTCTGTTCAGCTACTCTAATAGGTGTATTGGTCCGATTTAAGGATATATTTTTAACTGTAAAGATTTTTAAACGGGGTTTGTGCATTCTTCTCACTCGAAAATTAGCAACTCAATTGTACTTATACTCGCGCAACTCTTTTCTTGTCTTAGTCATTATACACATTTGCTTTTTTCATATTGCTGTTTCCATATACTCACCTTCATTCATCTCATACCCCGGGGAGAAGTGGTCTCCCCTTTTGGGCGGAGGCGAGTCCAAGGCAATACAGATTTGCAACCGGTTGCGAATTGCATTGGGTTTGCATCTATTTTAACTACTGGGACGTTATAACATTCTGGTAGTTAATTTGGCGAATGGCTTTGAGGAGTAGCTCACAGTTGCAGTGATCCCTCAAGCAAGACTGATTGATTTACCTTCCCGTGGTTGCCGCCTGTTACCTACATGTTTCCATATCGAGTTGAAAACATGTTAGAACTAAAACAATCAGTCGTTTTTTCATCTCTAATAATTTTTTAGTTCTTCTTTAGATGATCTCTTGGACAGATTGAATTTCACATTTAGCTACAGATATCCATGGGCATCACACAACCACAGCGGCCGTTGCATCCGTCGCAGTCTGCGAAAAAAACACGCCCAACTCCGCAGCTTTCTGTACGTGCTCGGAAACATCATTCATTAAATATGTAAGTAGATTAAAATGTCTCTATTCAGCTATATATGTTCCACTCATTGTAAAGTAATGCTATTGCAAATAATAATCAGTAACTTTGTTTTCACTATACACACAACTATAACCGCGTCGGCCGACATCGCACACCAAACAGTATCGACTTCTACAAGCATCAATGAAATCATCTAATATTACTTCATAAAAAAAAAGCTTTGGAAATGGGCATGGACCAAAAATTGGCCTTATTTCGTTACATAAAAACGTGCTCGGGATTTTCATAAAAACTATTGATGCTTGTCTGATGCCTGTCATTGTATCTCATAAAATAGTATTTGGAGCAACTTTCGCACACCTCAAGTATTAACTAAACGTACATTTACTATTTTTTTTGTATTTTAATATAGTGTGATGTCGACACTCTTCCATACAAATTGAAAATGTAATTTCGCGACCTCCCAGCGCATTTTATTTTTTATTTTTTTAATCTTTAATTTTAGAGCATATCCGATGTATTATTCAGTATTTCACTTAGTCTGAGAAGCATTTTATTACGTTCATAACTTAATTAAGCGTTAAAATACTACTTATTTCATTAAAAAACTTTGCGTGCTGGAAACCGCGCTTTTATGGAACACTTTTTTGATGCTTTGTATTTTCTTAAAAATGTACCAATTGTTTGGTAGAAATTAATTTAAGAATTGGCAACACTGTCTTCTACGTCAAAGCACTGACAGGTCTGTGCTAGCCGCCATATTTAGTAGTGTACGGACCGGCAAAGTGAGTGCACGCGTTTCGCCGTCCTAAATGTAACGGTGTTTTTGGTGAATATCGAGGTAAGTTTGCATTGTTTTGTATATAAATAAAGACTGCATGGAAGTGTCCTGTTTCATCTATGCTAAAAGGCTGTGTATGCGGTTGTAGCTTCGTTGTATTGTCGTAAAATTTATATTTTGCATCGATATTGAGCACGTGTGGCTCGGTATTATGTAACGATATTATGTAACGATGTAACGATATTATGTAACATTTGCTACCTATAAGTGGTATAAGGCCAATTCCACATTTGACAACCAAAATTAATACCTATTTTATCATTTATAAGACCATTTTTTTTTAAATATTTAATTATAAACTACTAGCTTTTGCCCGCAACTTCGTCTGCGTTTAACTCGTTCATCGCGTTAGAATTTATTTGCTATTTTTTTATATTAGACGCTTAACTACCTAGTCATCGCTCTTCCATACAAACTTCCACCCCCTTAAGGGATGATTTCCGGGATAAAAAAAGTATCCTTTTTCCTTCCCCGGGACTCATACTATCTCCATACGAAGTTTCATTTATTTTATTTTTTTAAATTTGTTTTCCAAATTAACTTAATACTAGGTACATGTTTTATTCAAAACAGCGAGCGAAAACCGCGTACGGTTTATCTGTCGCTGTTGTCGCTCGTTAACAATTATGGGTATAAGTAATTAAACATTAAGGGGGTAGATTTAATTTACCTGTGTTGTTTTTATGAACACTCGGCCGCGCACTTGAATTCGGTAGCAACATAGTTTTTATAATGTCTTTGCATTTATTTGTATTACTCTGTATGTTTTGGTTTATCTCGTTGGCCATGAGTTAAGCGTACCTATAGGGTAACATGAATTCCCATATTCATCGTCCATAAGCATTATTGTAAGATGCTAATATATAGTAAGGTACTACATCAATATTTCTTAACTTTTGTGACCTAGATCTAGTTCTAAGGTTAGGTAAGTTTGAGATTTCATCACTTACTAGCATCATTTTAAACTTATCATAGACATTAATTAATTTACAGTACTCGAATAGTTTTATTTCGTTGTTTTTATACATTTTCTTACTGAGTTAGGTACAATTGTTTTTACCAGGCTTAGCGGTAACTTTATATATGTTGTCTAGGTATGTTTTGTAAGTTCAGCCATAGCTACTTAGGCTGTATGAAATAATCGACTCAGCTAGTGACTATATCTGGGGGCACGGCAGTGCCCCCGCCAAGACGAGCCAAGCGAACCGAAGCGCAGGGGCACTACCTACCTTTTCTCAAAACGCTTCGTCGTTTTTTTGAACCTTCATAACTTGGGTTTGAATTACATCAGATAAACAAAATTCTCGGGATATAATGTCAATAGTAGACTTATTAAGCGTATAAAGTTTCAGTTGCGTACCTCTTATAGTTTAGATTTTATTGATATCTGAAAATACCTGATTTCGTCACTCACTTATATAATATATATATACATTCACTCACTGTTGATCATATAAATTCTAGGGTACTTCCAGCAGTCATAGAAAGCTGAAATTTGGTATGTAAGCTAGTATTAGTAAACAACCAATAAAATAATTATAAAACTTGGAACTTTTACCCCCCCCCCCCCCCCCAAAACTATGGGTTGGAATTTTATGTATGTTGGTTGTATGAGACTTCCGCAAATTTTGATGCTAGAGGTCTGAAAATTGATATAGAGACTTTGTTATAAATAATAAAATACGTATTTCAGGATTTTTAGTAAATCACCCCCCACCCTTTAAATAAGGGGATGGAAGTTTGTACGGGTTTTCCCATATAAGGATAAAAGTGTATGTGGGGGCTTTCGTCAAAACTTACAAAAACGAAGTGAAATCCCACCAAAAACATTTTCATGTAAAATGTTGTCAAGACGAGACCATATCTCTCGCACTGTCAAAAAGTTATCAGATCTCACGTAGATGGAGTTAGAAGCTTGGATCTACGTGAGATTTGATAACTTTTTGACAGTGCGAGAGATATGGTCTCGTCTTGGCAACATTTTACATGAAAATGTTTTTGGTAGGATATAACATTCTGCGGGTACTAAAAGGTAGTTTGTATTTTAAAAGGGATAATTTGGACAATATGGATCTCAGCTTATTGCAAACATAGTTTATGTCACACTTTCGCATTTAATAATGTTTGTATGGATTTTTGTCACCGCTTATTTTATAAATATCAAAGTACAAATAGGTAATAGCCTATCACAAGACACTAGGTACTTAATCACTAGAAAAAAAAGTAGTAGCATAGGTAATATAGGTAGGTAGCAGTAAGCAGGGTAAAATAAAGTAAAGACACACTCCATTAAAATAGTAAAAGCAAAAAAAAGTTTTTTATTCTTAATTTTTTATGAAATGAAATGAACGACTAATGAGTCTACTATAGTCACTTGTTTTGAGTCTGCTAATCAACGTACAGTCGATTATAAAAGCTAAATAGAAATATTCTGCTCAAAACATAATAAGGGCCACTACTTGCATGTTGCTGCTAATTCTGTTTTATTGTTATATCCGAATCCTTCAGTATACATCCAACCTATTTCATGCTGGTGTTTAAGCCTTTTAGCTGTAAAAAATATATATTGCCGTTTAATATAATGTTCTAGTAGCGATCATAATACTTGGGCCCCTATTTTGTTCCGAGTAGTATACATTTTTGGAGCTATTTTTTCGCATTTTTCTATGCTATGTTTTTAGCTTGAGCGTAATGCTAATGTTATCTATTTTTTTCCTGTAACAGATGCCTCTGACTGTTGCCGAAAGACAAAAAAAATACCGCGAAAAATTGAAAAGGGAAAACCCAGAGAAATATGCCGAAAATAAAAAGAAAGTTGCAGAAAACGCAAAACGTTACTTCAAAGAGAAGGCTAAGAAATATACAGAAGGAGAAAAAGAAGAGCGTAGAAAAAAATGGAGAGACGCTAGAAAAGAGAAAAGACTTGGCGAGCAAGACAAGGGAAGAAATATCGAAATAAATGAAATAAAAGAAGAAAATTTGAGATTTCTAAAGCGATTACAGTACAAGTTCGCAAAGAAGAATCGAGAATTCAAAAACGAAATAAATAATTTGCAGACCGAACTACGTGCCCTAAAAATGAGATTCCGTCGCCAAGCAAGAAAACTGCGGAAGTTACAGGAAGCATTTTTGAAAATGCTGAAAAATAATAAGAAAACTAATATTTCAACAATCCAGGAACTGACACCTTTGAAAGAAACTGAAAATTTTGTTACTCATCATTTAACAAGTGTCCAAACGCCTGAAAAACAAAATGTGAAAAGGAAGATTTTGGAATATAACGTTTTGTCGGAATCTTTGAGGAAAGAATACTCACAAAGCAAAAGTATAGAAAAAAATGCCCTAAAAAGAATTGTAACAAACGACGTAGTCAGAAAATACAATTTAAAAACAAAATTAAAATCAGTTTTGGGGCTGAAAAGTAACATAAGAAGAAATAGAGATAGGAAAGTTATGAAACACCAGATTTTAAATGAGATAAGGCAATTTTATGATCGAGATGACAACAGCCGCGCGACAGCTGGTAAAAAAGAGTTTAAAACTAAAAAGAAAAACAAACAGCAGAGAAGATATCTCTTAGATACTTTAAAAAGATTGCACAAAAAATACATCTTAGAAGGCGGAAAAGCTTCGTTTACTACGTTTAAAAGATACAGACCATTCTATGTGCTTCAGCCAAAACTCTCGGATCGGGACACATGTGCTTGTTTGAAACATTCTAATATGTCATTTATGATAAAAACGCTTAAACAGCTTGGAGTAGTTGAAAGTGAAGATCTCACTGATGTGACTTCGAAATTAGTTTGTGATGTTGCCTCCAAAACCTGCATGTATGGTTTATGTGAATCTTGCAGAGCTAACGAAATAACAGCTGATGAAACTTTGATAGATCCTAACAAAAAACATGTATGGCATGAATGGAAATCACAAAATCATGAATATGGCGAAATTGGAAACATAAAAATCACAAAAAGAATGGTAAAAATGCGAAGAGAAGGAACTATAACTGAACTGATTCATGCAGTTAACTCTAACATGAAGAATTTTCTCATTCATGCATGCAACATATCACATCAATATAAAAGTTATAAAAAGTGCATAGCCGATCTAAAACAGAATGAATCAGTAATACACATAGATTTCTCTGAAAATTATGTCTGTAAAATGCATACAGAGGTGCAAGCTATGCATTTCGGATCATCAAAAGTTCAAATTACGCTGCATACTGGTGTATTTTACATCAAAGACTAATATTATAGAATAAATTAAAATTGTTTAAAAAAGTTACAAAAATATAAGTATTTCAAATTAGAAAAAACCTGCCACTTGATAAAAGACCTAATGTTAATTACATTAAAGCCAATTTCAATCATACTATTTATATAATTATGCAGTATGACAAACTTTAAGCCATCGGCACCAGCCACCAGCCTACCGCACATGATCGCTTTTATGTGTAACATTTAGATAGCATTGTTTCCTCTCGCAGTCACATATTCGCTAGTGAAGCTATGTATTATGTCCGACATAAACGCGATCATGATAGTAAGGCAGACGTACGAGCCCTGGCAATGAATAAATAGCACCGACGTGTTTAATTTGTTATATGTGAATAATTGTTTTTCGTTTTTTTTATTCAACACGTATTAATTGTTACTACTACTTGGGACATGTTTTGAATCCGTTGGAAGTTATTTTTCAGGGTGAGTGTTTGCTTGGCAAACATGTCTCATGTCGTGCCAATTACAACAAATTAATGACTATTATCAGGGCTTTTTATTCTTGTAATTTTTTTAATTAATATAATATTCATAAATATATATTGTTTGACTTTCCTTATGCATTAGCCTTTACCATGCTTTTATGATACTTTTATGTAACTCTGTTACATAAAATTATAAAACCGCTTTTATGTCAATAAGGCCAATTTTTGGTCCTTGCCCAAATACGTATACTTAAATATGTGTATTATTTTATAATTAGCATCATAACTATGTAGGTAGATCAAAAGAAATGCTCCAACTCTTAATTGGCCTCAATAAAGTTACCGCTCACTCGATTGGGCCACATATAAACACGATATGCTCTAATGGGACGCTGCGGGCTTTCGGCCCTACTAGACTTGAGAGTCTAAAGAAAAAACGGACGCGTTACCGACCCTTTATTTACTTGGAGATTCGTTGCAAATCCTTAACTCTCAACACTCTGGCAATTATTATTAGCTACCAGAACAACAAAACCGCATACTTCTACTATAGCTGCAGTCTATTTTACAGGTGGACGTACTTCCCCAATTAAAGTACTCTAAATATAACATCTCTCATTGCAAATAATATTCTGTAAACGATACATAAGGCATCCATGCTACTTATCATGTTTTTAGCAAGGCCAGAATAAAAATGGTCACCATAATTATATATACCAATTGTAATCAAAATAATAATATAATATTCTGGTAATCATGAATTATTTTTGCAGAAATGTTGAGCAAACTACAAATTTGCCGCATACCTCGCGATCGACTCCTTACGCCAAGAACAGAATCAACCGCTTCAATTGTAAGAAAAACGATTGAAACCTGTAGCAACGTATTGTTTTGTAAGTAATTTAAAATGTTTGTTTTTATTAGCTTTAAAAATGAGTACACCATTTATTCGTAAATCTAATACAAAATCTGTCGATACTAATTGCTTGCAGCGATTATATTTTTATTATGTTACAATTACAGAATGTCACAAGTACGATCGCGCCACCGGTTTTCGTGAACAACGCGCTTCGCCTTGCTGCTGCTTACTCTATGTTTGAACTCGGGAACAAAAATGAATAACAGGTATGTAAATAAAAAACCGGCCAAATGCGAGTCGGACTCACGCACGAAGGTTTCACAAACACGTTTGTTGTATGGGTGTCCCCTTGAATATCTATTTTATTCTTTTTTAATATTTGTTGTTATGGCGGCAACAGATATAAATTAATTATCATAAAAAATTTAAGGTGTAATCATCATAATCTTCGAGGTTATTTTTTTTTATAAAAACCCAGAAAGACCTGTTGAGGCAAAATCGATTCTAACGCGAATAAGTTAGAAGATTAAGAGAGCTGAAGCTAAACGAAGTATAGTCGTTCCTAAAATACTGTAGCGTAAATTAAAATGGAATCATCACTGCAAACTGATAATTATAATTTTATTTTGACAGGAATGCCTGACGCCTGCCTCAAAGAGTGCGCACGCCAGACAGAATCAAACTCTACAAACATCAGCTAATCTACATTGTAAGTACCAAATCAGAACTGTATATAACTTTTATTCATTTATTTAATATAATAACAATAAACACTTGCTGTAAGCATTACTTAATTTTTACAGAGACGATAAACATTCAACTACAAACTATGTCGCATGCGAGACACCTCACGCCGACGTCGAGAGCAGAATCAACCGCTTCAAACATAAGAAAAACCAATCAAGACCTGAAGCAACGTACTTTGTAAGTAATATAATATATATATATATATATATATTTATTTATTAATTAACCAACTTACATTTACAGATAAACCAAACATGCAAGTTATAGGTTACAAAGACTTATTACTAATGGTGCTTAAGGAAATTACTCTATAGTGATATTATCATTACTCATGTCAATGTAATATTATATTAGTGATATAGCGTATTATTATGTTATCATTAACTTTGTGAAGTCTAATTTATGAACAATAAAGTATATATATATTGTTTTGCCTAAACACCGAGATATACGCCGCCCCCGCCCACCGTTATCAATGGACCCTTGCAACAATCAATTAAATTGACTCTAAAATGCAAATTTCTCATTTTTTTTTATAACGACACTGACAAACAAGTATACGGGTCCACGTAACGGTGGATATATCGCAGCCTAGAGGTCTGCAAGGAAACACGTGCGCGTTGCCGACCCTTTATACTATTTGAGGATGCAACGTAAATTTGCTTAAGAGCTTTTAGCATCACTAAAATGTACTCTTGAATAGATTTTTACTTCACGTCAACTATTTATAATACCCAGGTAAATAAGAGGATGCACAGCTACTCTATTCTGTCACCACATAGGGAGTTCCAATAACATGAAATGTACATACTGAATCATATCAGAATTGACATATTAAAGGACTAGGGGGTGGTGCATTCAATAAATTACCTGTTTTTTCTTTTCAGAATGAACAGCAATTTGGATCGACTGCCGCGCAGCTTTCACTTCACTAACCTGTGAACTCGGCCAGCCTCACCACCCAATTTTACTAATTCAATTTGTACTTGATAAATATTTTATCCGTTTATCGTTTTGTTTAATAAATATGTATGCAATTAATCGTTTTAATTTATTACTTATTGATATTTATGTAAACATGATTATACATACCGAATAATGACTAATTTTGGTATATATAAACGTATTTACACAAATCTCAACTGCTTACATAAACAAAACAGGCTTTTAGTAAAATCCACCTCGCCACGTTCAAGTATTTGTTTCAGGATATAATATAATACAGGTTTATTTTCTAACAGGCTTTTTGTACACTTCATATATCATAAAACTCTAGCGCTCCACCTAACACCATAGTTTTTAAGTGTGTGTTTTTAAAGCAATATAATTTCATAAAACACTCACTGCGCACCAATAAATACTAATATCCGCAAAACAAATGTTAATTGCATATCACAGTTGCTCACTTTGACATGAAATTAATATTTTACCCTGCAAATAAGCAGGTTTAGGTTGTTAGGTTTTTTTTTTTATATGCCTTTAAATAGAAGCTGTTTTTAAAACAAAACGTTTTACCAGACACGACCATGAAATCTATTATACTAACTACGCAATGCCATCAATAATCAACAAGCATGATTGCATTATTGGTAGCCAAGCATTATTAGCTAAAACCAAAAAAATAATCTTTATTTGTATTGACAACCGATATAACAGTATCTATTAACTTAGAGCGACACAGTCTTCTATCAATTACAGGGCTGCTGCGCATATTAGGTTAGTCATAAATACAAAAATACAAAATACAAAATACAAACATTTATTCTGCAAATAGGCCACAAGGGCACTTTTACATGTCAAAATATTAATTTATAATTTAAGAAAGTCTGACTATAATAAGTAATACATTTTTCATGTCAAAATATTAATTTACAGTTCAAGAAGGAATAATAATTTCGAGTTTAACAATTATAACAAAATTAATGTCATACAGTGAATATAAACTTGCAAAGTTATCTATTACAAATATTAAGTTAGAGATGTATAAGGTCTCAAGATTAAACAAGGAGTGAAATTAATATATTATCCCAGAGATGTACATGGTCTCTGAGCGTCAAAATTAAAATTAATTTAATATTGTTAGAGATGTATATGGTCTCTAAGTCACTGATAATAAAAACAAATCCACAACAGGATGATGTCTCTCGTCAATCCCTTATAAAAGACACTAGTATTAACGTAGTCACTATGTCCTAGCAAGCATGAACAGACCGGACTCCACAAACAGCACCCGATCACGAGTATGACGCGTATCTCAGCCATCGCCTCCCTCGACCATCTGTTAGGGAAGGTGGCGACCCGATCAACGACTTAGTAGTAGTAGACTAGTTTTGTGCATCTCGAATATAAGATGGCATATGCTCTGGCCTCCTATAAACGCCATCGGCGGCTTACAGTGTCAAGTCGTACGCTGCGTCACAATGCATACTAAAGAGATATATGTACTGTTATGGTCTGTCAGGGCCTAACAGTACAGCTCTATAGTAAGCATTATGACTCAGCGTGTGGCGTTAACGCTGTAAGCGGCCGATGGCGTTTATAGGTGACCAGGGCCATAGCTAATTTTGCTCATTGATTTAATACAATATTATGTTAGGCACCTACCACCGAGCTGATCTCATGATGAAGACAGATGGGATGGTATGGAAATGGCAAGCTAATAACGCTATTAGCAAACTCTTAAATTACACATGATAAAAAAGCATCGTGTTTAGGCTGATTTTTCAATTCATTTATAATGTAGGTGTTACAATAACCATGTTTATTGTACGAAAGATGTTAAAATGTAATAATAAGTTATTAATTAATTTCATTTATGTTTCCATTTTTGTGTATAGATGGCGCTAAATTTAATATAATCACTGTAGGTATTTCATTTATGTTTCAATATTACGTGTCGAGATGGTCCTTTTAATATAAACACTGAAGAAGGTAGTGTTCTCTTCTCTTCTTCATCTTTTCTCTAACATTATAAAGACATAGCTACATTGAAGCTATACATACCTATTACACAATTCATAGATGGAAGAAATACATTCCATCGCTTAAGGAATTAATTCCAGTCAAGAATTGAGCAGCGAATTTTAATAATGTTGAATTTTACGCTATTCATTGATCGTAAACGTCGCTATTTATAATGCCATTAGCTTGTAATTGTTATAGCAATGTATGGTAGGTATTTTGTTTTCTAGGCAATACTTGCAACTGAATTTTAGCACCGTTATCCTCAACCTACTGAACTGATATTTAGAATATTTGTACAAATTAGATGAAGATGCAATATTAGGGTGTCATCGAACTGTTCTGATGATGAAAACAGAAAAGGTGACCATAGCAACTCCTTAATTATACAAGATAAACCCATCGTGTTTGGACTCATTGGAACCGCCTTTTAACGCCCATACGGCCATCCCCCCACCCCCACACTTTCACAAGAAAGACAGAGTGCAACTCCCGCCTCGCAAATCTCTCTCCCGCTCTCCGCTTCCCATTGCAGATTTTTAAATCTCCAAACTCCTTCCTCTCTCCATGACAAACTCGCCCCTACCCTCCCCCTCCCCTCTCAGACGTTAAGTCCAAGTACAAGACAAAAAAACAAAACAGAAAAGAAGAGAGCACAGAGTACCGCGGGGCGCTCGCGCCCCGCGCACCACGCGAAAAACTAGTTAATTAATTAATACTATATAAAGCTGCAATACGACTGATTTCTCATATATAGAATTGTTCTCCCAGAAGGAGCACTCCTGGGTACAGATGATGTATGGAACAAGTGTAAGGTCTGCCCCGGTGACCCCCAGAAAAATCTGACTTTCGAGCTACGTGGGAAAACTATAAAGTTGGACACCTGCCCGCCGAAACGGTGCCAGATGGGTGGGGGGTGCTCGACCAAATGTCATAGGGAACCGCAAGCGATTTAGTGATGTGAAATTTTTTTTGCCAAAAAATGACTTTTTTTTTTGGCCAAATTTTCAAAATAGTCGGAGAGAGCTAAAAGTCGAAACATAGGTAGATTTGGGTCCTTGGATCCCAAAAAAATGTTTTTTTTTTTTCTAGCGCCAAAAAAAAATTTGTATGGAAAATCTAAACGGTGCGAGATAGGTATGAGGTGCTCGACCAAATGTCATAGGAAACTGCCGGGCGAAAAAAACTGCATTAAATTTTTTGCCAAAAAATGAAATTTTTTTTTTTTGACAAAATTTAAAATGGTCGGAGCGCGCTGAGATTTTGCATGCGAAGAGATACCGGTCCCCTGATTCCAAAAATGTAAAAAATTTTTTCCTAGCTCGAAAAAAAATTTGTATGGGAAATTGTTTGGTCCCCCCTAAAAGCCAAACGGTGAGAGATGGGTGGGAGGTACTCGACCAAATGTCATAGGAAATTGCCGAATGAAAAAAACTGCATTAAAATTTTTGCCAAAAAATGAAATTTTTTTTTTTGGCCAAAATTCAAAATGGTCCGGGCGCGTTGAGATGTGGCACGCAGGGACTCGGGGGGCCAAAGAATATGTTAAAGAAAAAAAATTTTGGATAAATTTAAAATGGCGGCCTCCAGGGGCAAAACCATTTCCGAGTAGTTTTTGCGAGCCCGAAGGGCGAGCTTCAGGCCGCGAGGCCGCTGGTCGAGCCCGGCGGAGGGCCGAAGGCCCGGAGCCTCCATAAGAGTACCCGGGCACGTCCCCCCCCTCAAATTTTTGGCGAGGCCGAAGGCCGAGCTGTGGGAGCCCCGAACAAAGGAAAATCCTATATAAGTACAAGGTTTCGCGAGCCCGAAGGGCGAGCTTCAGGCCGCGAGGCCGCAGGCCGAGCTCGGCGGAGGGCCGTAGGCCCGGAGCTTCACCCCGAGCGTCCAAGCGAGTCCCCCCCAAGCAACTTCGCGAGGCCGAAGGCCGAGCTCCGCGTAGGGCCGAAGGCCCGAAGTGTCCCATCAGAGCGCGCTCTCCGCGAGAGCCCGAGGGCCGCTTGCGGCCCGAAGGGCGAGCCCACGCGGACACTCGCCACTGCGAAACCTGAGGGCCGAAGGCGCGGTAAGGCCAAGCGAGGCCGAAGGCCGAGCTCCGCGTAGGGCCGAAGGCCCGAAGCGTCCCATTAGAGCGCGTTTTGTCTCTGTGTGGCCCAACACGCGAACTCGAGAGCCGAAGGCTCTCGGGTGAGTGATAATCTTTACAATGCCCATTATGGCTTGGGGCAGATCTTCAGACCCATTTACGCGAACTCGAGAGCCGAAGGCTCTCGGGTGAGCGATAATCTTTATAAGGCCGATTAAGGCTTGGAGCAGATCTGCAGACCCATTTACGCGAACTCGAGAGCCAAAGGCTCTCGGGTGAGCGATAATCTTCACGAGACCCATTATTGCTTGGGGCAGGCATTATTATGAGCGATAATCTTTACAATGCCGATTATGGCTTGGGGCAGATCTTCAGACCCATTAGCGCGATCTCGAGAGCCGAAGGCTCTCGGGTGAGCGATAATCTTTTCAATGCCGATTATGGCTTGGGGCAGATCTTCAGACCCATTTACGCGAACTCGAGAGCCGAAGGCTCTCGGGTGAGCGATAACCTTTACAATGCCGATTATGGCTTGGGGCAGATCTTCAGACCCATTTACGCGAACTCGAGAGCCGAAGGCTCTCGGGTGAGCGATAATCTTTACAAGGCCGATTAAGACTTGGGGCAGATCTTCAGACCCATTTACGCGAACTCGAGAGCCGAAGGCTCTCGGGTGAGCGATAATCTTTACAAGGCCGATTAAGGCTCGGAGCAGATCTGCAGACCCATTTACGCGAACTCGAGAGCCGAAGGCTCTCGGGTGAGCGATAATCTTTACAAGGCCGATTAAGGCTTGGGGCAGATCTTCAGACCCATTTACGCGAACTCGAGAGCCGAAGGCTCTCGGGTGAGCGATAATCTTTACAAGGCCGATTAAGGCTTGGAGCAGATCTGCAGGCCCATTTACGCGAACTCGAGAGCCGAAGGCTCTCGGGTGAGCGATAATCTTTACAAGGCCGATTAAGGCTTGGGGCAGATCTTCAGACCCATTTACGCGAACTCGAGAGCCGAAGGCTCTCGGGTGAGCGATGATTTTTACAAGGCTGATTAAGGCTTGGAGCAGATCTGCAGACCCATTTACATCCCGATAATCTTCACAAGACACATTATTGCTTGGGGCATTATTACAGATCCACCTACGCTAATTTTTACAGTACATATTAAATCTTTCAAATTTAACTATGTAAAAACTATAACATGCAACTCCTAAAATCGTTTTCCTTTTTTTCTTCTTTTATGGCTGCAGCTTCTAGGGCTGCCTGGCTCTCAAGTGGTTAGAGGGGTGGGCTTGGGGCAGCCAACCAGATGATAAAATGTCATTTGTAAGAGGGTGAGAACAAAGTGAGTTGATAAATTTCGGCTCAACGAGCTCCGCGTAGGGCCGAAGGCCCGAAGCGTCCCATTAGAGCAATATAATTTCATAAAACACTCACTGCGCACCAATAAATACTAATATCCGCAAAACAAATGTTAATTGCATATCACAGTTGCTCACTTTGACATGAAATTAATATTTTACCCTGCAAATAAGCAGGTTTAGGTTGTTAGGTTTTTTTTTTATATACCTTAAATAGAAGTTGTTTTTAAAACAAAACGTTTTACCAGACACGACCATGATATCTATTATACTAACTACGCAATGCCATCAATAATCAACAAGCGTGATTGCATTATTGGTAGCCAAGCATTATTAGCTAAAACCAAAAAAATAATCTTTATTTGTATTGACAACCGATATAACAGTATCTATTAACTTAGAGCGACACAGTCTTCTATCAATTACAGGGCTGCTGCGCATATTAGGTTAGTCATAGTTTTGTGCATCTCGAATATAAGATGACATATGCTCTGGTCTCCTATAAACGCCATCGGCGGCTTACAGTGTCACGTCGTACGCTGCGTCACAATGCATACTAAAGAGATATATGTACTGTTATGGTCTGTCAGGGCCTAACAGTACAGCTCTATAGTAAGCATTATGACTCAGCGTGCGGCGTTAACGCTGTAAGCGGCCGATGGCGGTTATAGGTGACCATCGCCATGGCTAATTTTGCTCATTGATTTAATACGATATTATGTTAGGCACCTACCACCGAGCTGATCTCATGATGAAGACAGAGGGGATGGTATGGTAATGGCAAGCTAATAATGCTATTAGCAAACTTTTAAATTACACATGATAAAAAAGCATCGTGTTTAGGCTGATTATTCAATTCATTTATAATGTAGGTGTTACAATAACCATGTTTATTGTACGAAAGATGTTAAAATGTAATAATAAGTTATTAATTAATTTCATTTATGTTTCCATTTCTGTGTATAGATGGCGCTAAATTTAATATAATCACTGTAGGTATTTCATTTATGTTTCAATATTACGTGTCGAGATGGTCCTTTTAATATAAACACTGAAGAAGGTAGTCTTCTCTTCTCTTCTTCATCTTTTCTCTAACATTATAAAGACATAGCTACATTGAAGCTATACCTACCTATTACACAATTCATAGATGGAAGAAATAAATTCCATCGCTTAAGGAATTAATTCCAGTCAAGAATTGAGCAGCGAATTTTAATAATGTTGAATTTTACGCTATTCATTGATCGTAAACGTCGCTATTTATAATGACATTAGCTTGAAATTGTTATAGCAATGTATGGTAGGTATTTTGTTTTCTAGGCAATACTTGCAACTGAATTTTAGCACCGTTATCCTCAACCTACTGAACTGATATTTAGAATATATAATATTAGGGTGTCATCGAACTGTTCTGATGATGAAAACAGAAAAGGTGACCATAGCAATTCCTTAATTATACAAGATAAACCCATCGTGTTTGGACTCATTGGAACCGCCTTTTAACGCCCATACGGTCATCCCCTCACCCTCACACTTTCACAAGAAAGACAAGAGTGCAACTTCCGCCTCGCAAATCTCTCTCCCGCTCTCCGCTTCCCATTGCAGATTTTTAAATCTCCAAACTCCTTCCTCTCTCCATGACAAACTCGCCCCTACCCTCCCCCACCCCTCTCAGACGTTAAGTCCAAGTACAAGACAAAAAAACAAAACAGAAAAGAAGAGAGCACAGAGTACCGCGGGGCGCTCGCGCCCCGCGCACCACGCGAAAAACTAGTTAATACTATATAAAGCTGCATTACCACTGATTTCTCATTCATATGGTTGTTCTCCCAGAAGGAGGTCGAATCCGATATAGAAATGTACGGGAAAAGTAGAGAGGGTGCCGACGTGACCCCCAGAAAAATCTGACATTCGAGCTACATGGGAAAACTAAAAAGTTGGAGACCTGCCTGCGAAAACGGTACCAGATGGGTGGGGGGTGCTCGACCAAATGTCATAGGGAACCGCGAGCGATTTGGTGGGGTGACATTTTTTTTGCCAAAAAATGACTTTTTTTTTTGGCCAAATTTTCAAAATGGTCGGAGAGAGCTGCAAGTCGATATCTGGGGTGGTATGGGTCCCCGGATCCCAAAAAAAATTTTTTTTTTTTTCTAGCGCCAAAAAAAAATTTGTATGGAAAATCTAAACGGTGCGAGATAGGTATGAGGTGCTCGACCAAATGTCATAGGGAACTGCCGGGCAAAAAAACCTGCATTAAAATTTTTGCCAAAAAGTGAAATTTTTTTTTTGGCCAAAAATCAAAATGGTCCGAGCGCGCTGAAACTTGGTATGTGGGGAGATATGGGTCCCCGGATTCCAAAAAAAATTTTTTTTTTTTTCTAGCTCGAAAAAAAATTTGTATGGAAAATGTGAACGGTGCGAGATAGGTATGAGGTGCTCGACCAAATGTCATAGGGAACTGCCGGGCGAAAAAAACTGCATTAAAATTTTTGCCAAAAAGTGAAATATTTTTTTTGGCCAAAATTGAAAATGGTCCGAGCGCGCTGAGATTTGGCATGCGGGGACTCGGGGGGCCCAAGAATATAAAAAAGAAAAAAAAATTTGGAAAAATCCAAAATGGCGGCCTCCAGGGGCAAAACAAATTTCCGAGAAGTTTTTGCGAGCCCGAAGGGCGAGCTTCAGGCCGCGAGGCCGCAGGCCGAGCCCGGCGGAGGGCCGAAGGCCCGGAGCCTCCATTAGAGCGCCCGGGCACGTCCCCCCCCCCCTCAAATTTTTGGCGAGGCCGAAGGCCGAGCTGTGGGAACCCCGAACAAAGGAAAATCCTATATAAGTACAAGGTTTCGCGAGCCCGAAGGGCGAGCTTCAGGCCGCGAGGCCGCAGGCCGAGCTCGGCGGAGGGCCGAAGGCCCGGAGCCTCACCCCGAGTGCCCAAGCGAGTCCCGCCCAAGTAATTTTGCGAGGCCGAAGGCCGAGCTGCGGGAGGAAGGGGTTGCTCAACTATTCATATACCCCGTGTAACTTACAAGCGAACCGCAAGCGGCCCTCAGGTGAGCGGCGACGCCGAGCGAGGCCGAAGGCCCGGAGCGTCCCATTAGAGCGCGCTCTCCGCGCGAGCCCGAGGGCCGCTTGCGGCCCGAAGGGCGAGCCCACGCGGACACTCCCTACTCCCGTCACTCTTACAAGCGAAACCTGAGGGCCGAAGGCCCTCAGGTGAGCGGCGAGGCCGAGCGAGGCCGAAGGCCGAGCTCCGCGTAGGGCCGAAGGCCCGAAGCGTCCCATTAGAGCGCGCTCTCCACGCGAGCCCGAGGGCCGCTTGCGGCCCGAAGGGCGAGCCCACGCGGACACTCGCTACTCCCGTCACTCTTACAAGCGAAACCTGAGGGCCGAAGGCCCTCAGGTGAGCGGCAAGGCTAAGCGAGGCCGAAGGCCGAGCTCCGCGTAGGGCCGAAGGCCCGAAGCGTCCCATTAGAGCGCGCTCTCCGCGCGAGCCCGAGGGCCGCTTGCAGAAGTCAAACCGAGTGCAACTCCCGCCTCGCAAATCTCTCTCCCGCTCTCCGCTTCCCATTGCAGATTTTGAATCTCCGACTCCTCTCTCAAACTCGCCCCTACCCTCCCCCTCCCCTCTCAGACGTTAAGTCAAAGTACAAGACAAAAACCAAAACAGAAAACAAGAGAGCACAGAGTACCGCGGGGCGCTCGCGCCCCGCGCACCACGCGAAAAACTAGTTAATATTATATAAAGCTGCAATCCGACTGATTTCTAATTGACATAATTGATCTCCCAAAAGGAGCACTCCTCGGTACAGATGATGTATGGAAAAAGTGTGCGGTCTACCTCCGTGACCTCCAGAAAAATCCGACTTTCGAGCTACCGCGCACGGGCAGGAAATCGAGTGACGGCCCGCCGAAACGGTGCCAGATGGGTGGGGGGTGCTCGACCAAATGTCATAGGGAACCGCGAGCGATTTGGTGGGGTGACATTTTTTTTGCCAAAAAATGACTTTTTTTTTTGGCCAAATTTTCAAAATGGTCGGAGAGAGCTGCAAGTCGATATCTGGGGTGGTATGGGTCCCCGGATCCCAAAAAAAAGTTTTTTTTTTTTCTAGCGCCAAAAAAAAATTTGTATGGAAAATCTAAACGGTGCGAGATAGGTATGAGGTGCTCGACCAAATGTCATAGGGAACTGCCGGACTAAGAAAACTGCATTAAAATTTTTGCCAAAAAGTGAAATTTTTTTTTTGGCCAAAATTCAAAATGGTCCGAGCGCGCTGTAACTTGGTATGTGGGGAGGTATGGGTCCCCGGATTCCAAAAAAAGTTTTTTTTTTTTTCTAGCTCGAAAAAAAATTTGTATGGAAAATGTAAACGGTGCGAGATAGGTATGAGGTGCTCGACCAAATGTCATAGGGAACTGCCGGGCGAAAAAAACTGCATTAAAATTTTTGCCAAAAAGTGTAATTTTTTTTTTGGCCAAAATTGAAAATGGTCCGAGCGCGCTGAGATTTGGCATGCGGGGACTCGGAGGGTCCAAGAATATACAACAGAAAAAAAATTTTGGAAAAATCCAAAATGGCGGCCTCCAGGGGCAAAACCAATTTCCGAGAAGTTTTTGCGAGCCCGAAGGGCGAGCTTCAGGCCGCGAGGCCGCAGGCCGAGCTCGGCGGAGGGCCGAAGGCCCGGAGCCTCCATAAGAGTGCCCGGGCACGTCCCCCTCCCTCAAATTTTTGGCGAGGCCGAAGGCCGAGCTGCGGGAGCCCCGAACAAAGGAAAATCCTATATAAGTACAAGGTTTCGCGAGCCCGAAGGGCGAGCTTCAGGCCGCGAGGCCGCAGGCCGAGCTCGGCGGAGGGCCGAAGGCCCGGAGCCTCACCCCGAGTGCCCAAGCGAGTCCCCCCCAAGTAATTTTGCGAGGCCGAAGGCCGAGCTGCGGGAGGAAGGGGTTGCTCAACTATTCATATGCCCCGTGTAACTTACAAGCGAACCTGAGGGCCGAGCTCCGCGTAGGGCCGAAGGCCCGGAGCGTCCCATCAGAGCGCGCTCTCCGCGCGAGCCCGAGGGCCGCTTGCGGCCCGAAGGGCGAGCCCACGCGGACACTCCCTACTCCCGTCACTCTTACAAGCGAAACCTGAGGGCCGAAGGCCCTCAGGTGAGCGGCGAGGGCGAGCGAGGCCGAAGGCCGAGCTCCGCGTAGGGCCGAAGGCCTGAAGCGTCCCATTAGAGCGCGCTCTCCACGCGAGCCCGAGGGCCGCTTGCGGCCCGAAGGGCGAGCCCACGCGGATACTTCCTACTCCCGTCACTCTTACAAGCGAAACCTGAGGGCCGAAGGCCCTCAGGTGAGCGGCGAGGCCAAGCGAGGCCGAAGGCCGAGCTCCGCGTAGGGCCGAAGGCCCGGAGCGTCCCATTAGAGCGCAGTCTCACTCACTACTCCCGTCATTCTTACAAGCGAAACCTGAGGGCCGAAGGCCCTCAGGAGAGCGGCAAGGCTAAGCGAGGCCGAAGGCCGAGCTCCGCATAGGGCCGAAGGCCCGAAGCGTCCCATTAGAGCGCGCTCTCCACGGGAGCCCGAGGGCCGCTTGCGGCCCGAAGGGCGAGCCCACGCGGACACTCGCTACTCCCGTCACTCTTACAAGCGATACCTGAGGGCCGAAGGCCCTCAGGTGAGCGGCGAGGCCGAGCGAGGCCGAAGGCCGAGCTCCGCGTAGGGCCGAAGGCCCGGAGCGTCCCATTAGAGCGCAGTCTCACTCACTACTCCCGTCATTCTTACAAGCGAAACCTGAGGGCCGAAGGCCCTCAGGAGAGCGGCAAGGCTAAGCGAGGCCGAAGGCCGAGCTCCGCGTAGGGCCGAAGGCCCGAAGCGTCCCATTAGAGCGCGCTCTCCACGCGAGCCCGAGGGCCGCTTGCGGCCCGAAGGGCGAGCCCACGCGGACACTCGCTACTCCCGTCACTCTTACAAGCGATACCTGAGGGCCGAAGGCCCTCAGGTGAGCGGCGAGGCCGAGCGAGGCCGAAGGCCGAGCTCCGCGTAGGGCCGAAGGCCCGGAGCGTCCCATTAGAGCGCAGTCTCACTCACTACTTCCGTCATTTTTACAAGCGAAACCTGAGGGCCGAAGGCCCTCAGGTGAGCGGCAAGGCCAAGCGAGGCCGAAGGCCGAGCTCCGCGTAGGGCCGAAGGCCCGAAGCGTCCCATTAGAGCGCGCTCTCCGCGCGAGCCCGAGGGCCGCTTGCAGAAGTCAAACCGAGTGCAACTCCCGCCTCGCAAATCTCTCTACCGCTCTCCGCTTCCCATTGCAGATTTTGAATCTCCGACTCCTCTCTCAAACTCGCCCCTACCCTCCCCCTCCCCTCTCAGACGTTAAGTCCAAGTACAAGACAAAAAAACAAAACAGAAAAAAAGAGAGCACAGAGTACCGCGGGGCGCTCGCGCCCCGCGCACCACGCGAAAAACTAGTTAATATTATATAAAGCTGCAATCCGACTCATTTCTATTGACATAATTGTTCTCCCAAAAGGAGCACTCCTGGGTACAGATGATGTATGGAAAAAGTGTGCGGTCTCCCTCCGTGACCCCCAGAAAAATCTGACTTTCGAGCTACCGCGCACAGGCACGAAATCGGGTGACGGCCTGCCGAAACGGTGCCAAATGGGTGGGGGGTGCTCGACCAAATGTCATAGGGAACCGCGAGCAATTTGGTGGGGTGACATTTTTTTGGGCAAAAAATGACTTTATTTTTTTGCCAAATTTTCAAAATGGTCGGAGAGAGCTGCAAGTCGATATCTGGGGTGGTATGGGTCCCCGGATTCCAATAAAAAGTTTTTTTTTTTTCTAGCGCCAAAAAAAAATTTGTATGGAAAACCGAAACGGTGCGAGATAGGTAGAAGGTGCTCGACCAAATGTCATAGAAAACTGCCGGGCGAAAAAAACTGCATTAAAATTTTTGCCAAAAAATGAAATTTTTTTTTGGCCAAAATTGAAAATGGTCGGAGCGCGCTGAGATTTGGCATGCGTGGACTCGGAGGGCCCAAAAATATACAACAGAAAAAAAATTTTGGAAAAATCCAAAATGGCGGCCTCCAGGGGCAAAACCAATTTCCGAGTAGTTTTTGCGAGCCCGAAGGGCGAGCTTCAGGCGGCGAGGCCGCAGGCCGAGCCCGGCGGAGGGCCGAAGGCCCGGAGCCTCCATTAGAGTGCCCGAGCACGTCCTCCCCCCCTCAAATTTTTGGCGAGGCCGAAGGCCGAGCTGCGGGAGCCCCGAACAAAGGAAAATCCTATATAAATACAAGCTTTCGCGAGCCCGAAGGGCGAGCTTCAGGCCGCGAGGCCGCAGGCCGAGCTCGGCGGAGGGCCGAAGGCCCAGAGCCTTAGCTCGAGTGCCCAAGCGAGTCCCCCCAAGTAATTTTGCGAGGCCGAAGGCCGAGCTGCGATAGGAAGGGGTTGCTCAACTATTCATATGCCCCGTGTAACTTACAAGCGAAACTGAGGGCCGCTTGCGGCCCTCAGTTGAGCGGCGAGGCCAAGCGAGGCCGAAGGCCGAGCTCCGCGTAGGGCCGAAGGCCCGGAGCGTCCCATCAGAGCGCGCTCTCCGCGCGAGCCCGAGGGCCGCTTGCGGCCCGAAGGGCGAGCCCACGCGGACACTCCCTACTCCCTTCACTCTTACAAGCGAAACCTGAGGGCCGAAGGCCCTCAGGTGAGCGGTGAGGCCGAGCGAGGCCGAAGGCCGAGCTCCGCGTAGGGCCGAAGGCCCGAAGCGTCCCATTAGAGCGCGCTCTCCACGCGAGCCCGAGGGCCGCTTGCGGTCCGAAGGGCGAGCCCACGCGGACACTCCCTATTCCCGTCACTCTTACAAGCGAAACCTGAGGGCCGAAGGCCCTCAGGTGAGCGGCGAGGCCGAGCGAGGCCGAAGGCCGAGCTCCGCGTAGGGCCGAAGGCCCGGAGCGTCCCATTAGAGCGCAGTCTCACTCACTACTCCCGTCATTCTTACAAGCGAAACCTGACCTGAACCTGAGGGCCGAAGGCCCGAAGCGTCCCATTAGAGCGCGCTCTCCGCGTGAGCCCGAGGGCCGCTTGCAGAAGTCAAACCGAGTGCAACTCCCGCCTCGCAAATCTCTCTCCCGCTCTCCGCTTCCCATTGCAGATTTTTAATCTCCGACTCCTCTCTCCGTGACTAAGTCGCCCCTCCCCACCCCTCTCCGACGTAAAGTCCAAGTACGAGCAAATAACAAAAACAAAAGAAGAGAGCACAGAGTACCGCGGGGCGCTCGCGCCCCGCGCACCACGCGAAAAACTAGTTAATACTATATAAAGCTGCAATACGACTGATTTCTCATATATAGAATTGTTCTCCCAGAAGGAGCACTCCTGGGTACAGATGATGTATGGAACAAGTGTAAGGTCTGCCCCGGTGACCCCCAGAAAAATCTGACTTTCGAGCTACGTGGGAAAATTATAAAGTTGGTTTTTTTTGCCAAAAAATGACTTTTTTTTTTGGCCAAATTTTCAAAATAGTCGGAGAGAGCTAAAAGTCGAAATATAGGTAGATTTGGGTCCTTGGATCCCAAAAAAATGTTTTTTTTTTTTCTAGCGCCAAAAAAAAATTTGTATGGTAAATCTAAACGGTGCGAGATAGGTATGAGGTGCTCGACCAAATGTCATAGGAAACTGCCGGGCGAAAAAAACTGCATTAAATTTTTTGCCAAAAAATGAAATTTTTTTTTTTTGACAAAATTTAAAATGGTCGGAGCGCGCTGAGATTTTGCATGCGAAGAGATACCGGTCCCCTGATTCCAAAAATGTAAAAAATTTTTTCGTAGCTCGAAAAAAAATTTGTATGGGAAATTGTTTGGTCCCCCCTAAAAGCCAAACGGTGAGAGATGGGTGGGAGGTACTCGACCAAATGTCATAGGAAATTGCCGAATGAAAAAAACTGCATTAAAATTTTTGCCAAAAAATGAATTTTTTTTTTTGGCCAAAATTCAAAATGGTCCGGGCGCGTTGAGATGTGGCACGCAGGGACTCGGGGGGCCAAAGAATATGTTAAAGAAAAAAAATTTTGGATAAATTTAAAATGGCGGCCTCCAGGGGCAAAACCATTTCCGAGTAGTTTTTGCGAGCCCGAAGGGCGAGCTTCAGGCCGCGAGGCCGCTGGTCGAGCCCGGCGGAGGGCCGAAGGCCCGGAGCCTCCATAAGAGTACCCGGGCACGTCCCCCCCCTCAAATTTTTGGCGAGGCCGAAGGCCGAGCTGTGGGAGCCCCGAACAAAGGAAAATCCTATATAAGTACAAGGTTTCGCGAGCCCGAAGGGCGAGCTTCAGGCCGCGAGGCCGCAGGCCGAGCTCGGCGGAGGGCCGTAGGCCCGGAGCTTCACCCCGAGCGTCCAAGCGAGTCCCCCCCAAGCAACTTCGCGAGGCCGAAGGCCGAGCTCCGCGTAGGGCCGAAGGCCCGAAGTGTCCCATCAGAGCGCGCTCTCCGCGAGAGCCCGAGGGCCGCTTGCGGCCCGAAGGGCGAGCCCACGCGGACACTCGCCACTGCGAAACCTGAGGGCCGAAGGCGCGGTAAGGCCA
The DNA here is from genome assembly GCA_963556455.1 of Epiblema foenella. NCBI lineage: Eukaryota > Metazoa > Arthropoda > Insecta > Lepidoptera > Tortricidae > Epiblema > Epiblema foenella. The sequence goes on along the minus strand of OY747097.1, from coordinate 34,726,550 downwards.
AGCGAGGCCGAAGGCCGAGCTCCGCGTAGGGCCGAAGGCCCGAAGCGTCCCATTAGAGCGCGTTTTGTCTCTGTGTGGCCCAACACGCGAACTCGAGAGCCGAAGGCTCTCGGGTGAGTGATAATCTTTACAATGCCCATTATGGCTTGGGGCAGATCTTCAGACCCATTTACGCGAACTCGAGAGCCGAAGGCTCTCGGGTGAGCGATAATCTTTATAAGGCCGATTAAGGCTTGGAGCAGATCTGCAGACCCATTTACGCGAACTCGAGAGCCAAAGGCTCTCGGGTGAGCGATAATCTTCACGAGACCCATTATTGCTTGGGGCAGGCATTATTATGAGCGATAATCTTTACAATGCCGATTATGGCTTGGGGCAGATCTTCAGACCCATTAGCGCGATCTCGAGAGCCGAAGGCTCTCGGGTGAGCGATAATCTTTTCAATGCCGATTATGGCTTGGGGCAGATCTTCAGACCCATTTACGCGAACTCGAGAGCCGAAGGCTCTCGGGTGAGCGATAACCTTTACAATGCCGATTATGGCTTGGGGCAGATCTTCAGACCCATTTACGCGAACTCGAGAGCCGAAGGCTCTCGGGTGAGCGATAATCTTTACAAGGCCGATTAAGACTTGGGGCAGATCTTCAGACCCATTTACGCGAACTCGAGAGCCGAAGGCTCTCGGGTGAGCGATAATCTTTACAAGGCCGATTAAGGCTCGGAGCAGATCTGCAGACCCATTTACGCGAACTCGAGAGCCGAAGGCTCTCGGGTGAGCGATAATCTTTACAAGGCCGATTAAGGCTTGGGGCAGATCTTCAGACCCATTTACGCGAACTCGAGAGCCGAAGGCTCTCGGGTGAGCGATAATCTTTACAAGGCCGATTAAGGCTTGGAGCAGATCTGCAGGCCCATTTACGCGAACTCGAGAGCCGAAGGCTCTCGGGTGAGCGATAATCTTTACAAGGCCGATTAAGGCTTGGGGCAGATCTTCAGACCCATTTACGCGAACTCGAGAGCCGAAGGCTCTCGGGTGAGCGATGATTTTTACAAGGCTGATTAAGGCTTGGAGCAGATCTGCAGACCCATTTACATCCCGATAATCTTCACAAGACACATTATTGCTTGGGGCATTATTACAGATCCACCTACGCTAATTTTTACAGTACATATTAAATCTTTCAAATTTAACTATGTAAAAACTATAACATGCAACTCCTAAAATCGTTTTCCTTTTTTTCTTCTTTTATGGCTGCAGCTTCTAGGGCTGCCTGGCTCTCAAGTGGTTAGAGGGGTGGGCTTGGGGCAGCCAACCAGATGATAAAATGTCATTTGTAAGAGGGTGAGAACAAAGTGAGTTGATAAATTTCGGCTCAACGAGCTCCGCGTAGGGCCGAAGGCCCGAAGCGTCCCATTAGAGCAATATAATTTCATAAAACACTCACTGCGCACCAATAAATACTAATATCCGCAAAACAAATGTTAATTGCATATCACAGTTGCTCACTTTGACATGAAATTAATATTTTACCCTGCAAATAAGCAGGTTTAGGTTGTTAGGTTTTTTTTTTATATACCTTAAATAGAAGTTGTTTTTAAAACAAAACGTTTTACCAGACACGACCATGATATCTATTATACTAACTACGCAATGCCATCAATAATCAACAAGCGTGATTGCATTATTGGTAGCCAAGCATTATTAGCTAAAACCAAAAAAATAATCTTTATTTGTATTGACAACCGATATAACAGTATCTATTAACTTAGAGCGACACAGTCTTCTATCAATTACAGGGCTGCTGCGCATATTAGGTTAGTCATAGTTTTGTGCATCTCGAATATAAGATGACATATGCTCTGGTCTCCTATAAACGCCATCGGCGGCTTACAGTGTCACGTCGTACGCTGCGTCACAATGCATACTAAAGAGATATATGTACTGTTATGGTCTGTCAGGGCCTAACAGTACAGCTCTATAGTAAGCATTATGACTCAGCGTGCGGCGTTAACGCTGTAAGCGGCCGATGGCGGTTATAGGTGACCATCGCCATGGCTAATTTTGCTCATTGATTTAATACGATATTATGTTAGGCACCTACCACCGAGCTGATCTCATGATGAAGACAGAGGGGATGGTATGGTAATGGCAAGCTAATAATGCTATTAGCAAACTTTTAAATTACACATGATAAAAAAGCATCGTGTTTAGGCTGATTATTCAATTCATTTATAATGTAGGTGTTACAATAACCATGTTTATTGTACGAAAGATGTTAAAATGTAATAATAAGTTATTAATTAATTTCATTTATGTTTCCATTTCTGTGTATAGATGGCGCTAAATTTAATATAATCACTGTAGGTATTTCATTTATGTTTCAATATTACGTGTCGAGATGGTCCTTTTAATATAAACACTGAAGAAGGTAGTCTTCTCTTCTCTTCTTCATCTTTTCTCTAACATTATAAAGACATAGCTACATTGAAGCTATACCTACCTATTACACAATTCATAGATGGAAGAAATAAATTCCATCGCTTAAGGAATTAATTCCAGTCAAAAATTGAGCAGCGAATTTTAATAATGTTGAATTTTACGCTATTCATTGATCGTAAACGTCGCTATTTATAATGACATTAGCTTGAAATTGTTATAGCAATGTATGGTAGGTATTTTGTTTTCTAGGCAATACTTGCAACTGAATTTTAGCACCGTTATCCTCAACCTACTGAACTGATATTTAGAATATATAATATTAGGGTGTCATCGAACTGTTCTGATGATGAAAACAGAAAAGGTGACCATAGCAATTCCTTAATTATACAAGATAAACCCATCGTGTTTGGACTCATTGGAACCGCCTTTTAACGCCCATACGGTCATCCCCTCACCCTCACACTTTCACAAGAAAGACAAGAGTGCAACTTCCGCCTCGCAAATCTCTCTCCCGCTCTCCGCTTCCCATTGCAGATTTTTAAATCTCCAAACTCCTTCCTCTCTCCATGACAAACTCGCCCCTACCCTCCCCCACCCCTCTCAGACGTTAAGTCCAAGTACAAGACAAAAAAACAAAACAGAAAAGAAGAGAGCACAGAGTACCGCGGGGCGCTCGCGCCCCGCGCACCACGCGAAAAACTAGTTAATACTATATAAAGCTGCAATACCACTGATTTCTCACGTATAGAATTGTTCTCCCAGAAGGAGTATCCTGACACCTTGATGATGTATGGAGGAAGTGTAAGATCTGACCCGGTGACCTCCAGAAAAATCTGACTTTCGAGCTACGAGAGAAAACTAAAAAGTTGGAGACCTGCCTGCAAAAACAGTGCCAGATGGGTGGGGGGTGCTCGACCAAATGTCATAGGAAACCGCGAGGGATTTGGTGGGGTGACATTTTTTTTGCCAAAAAATGACTTTTTTTTTTTGCCAAATTTTTAAAATGGTCGGAGAGAGCTAAAAGTCGAAACATAGGTAGATATGGGTCCCCGAATACCAAAAAAAAGTTTTTTTTTTTTCTAGCGCCAAAAAAAAATTTGTATGGAAAACCGAAACGGTGCGAGATAGGTATGAGGTGCTCGACCAAATGTCATAGAAAACTGCCGGGCAAAAAAAACTGCATTAAAATTTTTGCCAAAAAATGAAATTTTTTTTTTGCTAAAATTTAAAATGGTCGGAGCGCGCTGAAATTTTGCATGCGAAGAGATACCGGTCCCCTAATTCCAAAAATGTAAAAAATTTTTTCGTAGCTCGAAAAAAAATTTGTATGGGAAATTGTTTGGCCCCCCCTAAAAGCCAAACGGTGAGAGATGGGTGGGAGGTGCTCGACCAAATGTCATAGGGAATTGCCGAATGAAAAAAACGGCATTAAAATTTTTGCCAAAAAATGAAATTTTTTTTTTTGGTCAAAATTCAAAATAGTCCGGGCGCGTTGAGATGTGGCACGCGGGGACTCGGGGGGCCCAAGAATATGATAAGAAAAAAAATTTGGATAAATCCAAAATGGCGGCCTCCAGGGGCAAAACCATTTCCGAGTAGTTTTTGCGAGCCCGAAGGGCGAGCTTCAGGCCGCGAGGCCGCAGGTCGAGCCCGGCGGAGGGCCGAAGGCCCGGAGCCTCCATAAGAGTACCCGGGCACGTCCCCCCCCCTCAAATTTTTGGCGAGGCCGAAGGCCGAGCTGCGGGAGCCCCGAACAAAGGAAAATCCTATATAAGTACAAGGTTTCGCGAGCCCGAAGGGCGAGCTTCAGGCCGCGAGGCCGCAGGCCGAGCTCGGCGGAGGGCCGTAGGCCCGGAGCCTCACCCCGAGCGTCCAAGCGAGTCCCCCCCAAGCAACTTCGCGAGGCCGAAGGCCGAGCTCCGCGTAGGGCCGAAGGCCCGAAGTGTCCCATCAGAGCGCGCTCTCCGCGAGAGCCCGAGGGCCGCTTGCGGCCCGAAGGGCGAGCCCACGCGGACACTCGCCACTGCGAAACCTGAGGGCCGAGCTCTGCGTAGGGCCGAAGGCCCGAAGCGTCCCAATAGAGCGCGTTTTGTCTCTGTGTGGCCCAACACGCGAACTCGAGAGCCGAAGGCTCTCGGGTGAGCGATAATCTTTACAATGCCGATTATGGCTTGGGGCAGATCTTCAGACCCATTTACGCGAACTCGAGAGCCGAAGGCTCTCGGGTGAGCGATAATCTTTACAATGCCGATTATGGCTTGGGGCAGATCTTCAGACCAATTTACGCGAACTCGAGAGCCAAAGGCTCTCGGGTGAGCGATAATCTTCACGAGACCCATTATTGCTTGGGGCAGGCATTATTATGAGCGATAATCTTTACAATGCCGATTATGGCTTGGTGCAGATCTTCAGACCCATTAACGCGATCTCGAGAGCCGAAGGCTCTCGGGTGAGCGATAATCTTTACAATGCCGATTATGGCTTGGGGCAGATCTTCAGACCCATTTACGCGAACTCGAGAGCCGAAGGCTCTCGGGTGAGCGATAACCTTTACAATGCCGATTATGGCTTGGGGCAGATCTTCAGACCCATTTACGCGAACTCGAGAGCCAAAGGCTCTCGGGTGAGCGATAATCTTCACGAGACCCATTATTGCTTGGGGCAGGCATTATTATGAGCGATAATCTTTACAATGCCGATTATGGCTTGGGGCAGATCTTCAGACCCATTAACGCGATCTCGAGAGCCGAAGGCTCTCGGGTGAGCGATAATCTTTTCAATGCCGATTATGGCTTGGGGCAGATCTTCAGACCCATTTACGCGAACTCGAGAGCCGAAGGCTCTCGGGTGAGCGATAATCTTTGCAAGGCCGATTAAGGCTTGGGGCAGATCTTCAGACCCATTTACGCGAACTCGAGAGCCGAAGGCTCTCGGGTGAGCGATAATCTTTACAAGGCCGATTAAGGCTTGGGGCAGATCTTCAGATCCATTTACGCGAACTCGAGAGCCGAAGGCTCTCGGGTGAGCGATAATTTTTACAAGGCCGATTAAGGCTTGGAGCAGATCTGCAGACCCATTTACATCCCGATAATCTTCACAAGACACATTATTGCTTGGGGCATTATTACAGATCCACCTACGCTAATTTTTACAGTACATATTAAATCTTTCAAATTTAACTATGTAAAAACTATAACATGCAACTCCTAAAATCGTTTTCCTTTTTTTCTTCTTTTATGGCTGCAGCTTCTAGGGCTGCCTGGCTCTCAAGTGGTTAGAGGGGTGGGCTTGGGGCAGCCAACCAGATGATAAAATGTCATTTGTAAGAGGGTGAGAACAAAGTGAGTTGATAAATTTCGGCTCAACGAGCTCCGCGTAGGGCCGAAGGCCCGAAGCGTCCCATTAGAGCAATATAATTTCATAAAACACTCACTGCGCACCAATAAATACTAATATCCGCAAAACAAATGTTAATTGCATATCACAGTTGCTCACTTTGACATGAAATTAATATTTTACCCTGCAAATAAGCAGGTTTAGATTGTTAGGTTTTTTTTTTATATACCTTAAATAGAAGTTGTTTTTAAAACAAAACGTTTTACCAGACACGACCATGATATCTATTATACTAACTACGCAATGCCATCAATAATCAACAAGCATGATTGCATTATTGGTAGCCAAGCATTATTAGCTAAAACCAAAAAAATTATCTTTATTTGTATTGACAACCGATATAACAGTATCTATTAACTTAGAGCGACACAGTCTTCTATCAATTACAGGGCTGCTGCGCATATTAGGTTAGTCATAGTTTTGTGCATCTCGAATATAAGATGACATATGCTCTGGTCTCCTATAAACGCCATCGGCGGCTTACAGTGTCACGTCGTACGCTGCGTCACAATGCATACTAAAGAGATATATGTACTGTTATGGTCTGTCAGGGCCTAACAGTACAGCTCTATAGTAAGCATTATGACTTAGCGTGCGGCGTTAACGCTGTAAGCGGCCGATGGCGTTTATAGGTGACCAGGGCCATAGCTAATTTTGCTCATTGATTTAATACGATATTATGTTAGGCACCTACCACCGAGCTGATCTCATGATGAAGACAGAGGGGATGGTATGGTAATGGCAAGCTAATAATGCTATTAGCAAACTTTTAAATTACACATGATAAAAAAGCATCGTGTTTAGGCTGATTATTCAATTCATTTATAATATAGGTGTTACAATAACCATGTTTATTGCACGAAAGATGTTAAAATGTAATAATAAGTTATTAATTAATTTCATTTATGTTTCCATTTCTGTGTATAGATGGCGCTAAATTTAATATAATCACTGTAGGTATTTCATTTATGTTTCAATATTACGTGTCGAGATGGTCCTTTTAATATAAACACTGAAGAAGGTAGTCTTCTCTTCTCTTCTTCATCTTTTCTCTAACATTATAAAGACATAGCTACATTGAAGCTATACCTACTTATTACACAATTCATAGATGGAAGAAATAAATTCCATCGCTTAAGGAATTAATTCCAGTCAAGAATTGAGCAGCGAATTTTAATAATGTTGAATTTTACGCTATTCATTGACCGTAAACGTCGCTATTTATAATGCCATTAGCTTGAAATTGTTATAGCAATGTATGGTAGGTATTTTGTTTTCTAGGCAATACTTGCAACTGAATTTTAGCACCGTTATCCTCAACCTACTGAAATGATATTTAGAACATATAATATTAGGGTGTCATCGAACTGTTCTGATGATGAAAACAGAAAAGGTGACCATAGCAACTCCTTAATTATACAAGATAAACCCATCGTGTTTGGACTCATTGGAGCCGCCTTTTAACGCCCATACGGTCATCCCCTCACCTTCACACTTTCACAAGAAAGACAAGAGTGCAACTTCCGCCTCGCAAATCTCTCTCCCGCTCTCCGCTTCCCATTGCAGATTTTTAAATCTCCAAACTCCTTCCTCTCTCCATGACAAACTCGCCCCTCCCCTCCCCTTCCCCTCTCAGACGTTAAGTCCAAGTACAAGACAAAAAAACAAAACAGAAAAGAAGAGAGCACAGAGTACCGCGGGGCGCTCGCGCCCCGCGCACCACGCGAAACACTAGTTAATTAATATTATATAAAGCTGCAATCCGACTGATTTCTAATTGACATAATTGTTCTCCCTGAAGGAGCACTCCCGGGTACCGATGATGTATGGAGAAAGTGTGCGGTCTACCTTCGTGACCTCCAGAAAAATCTGACATTTGAGCTACGTGGGAAAACGAAGAAGTTGGAGACCTGCCTGCGAAAACGGTGCCAGATAGGCGGGGGGTGCTCGACCAAATGTTATAGGAAACCGCAAGCAATTTGGTGGGGTGACATTTTTTTTGCCAAAAAATGACTTTTTTTTGGCCAAATTTTCAAAATGGTCGGAGAGAGCTGCAAGTCGATATCTGGGGTGGTATGGGTCCCCGGATCCCAAAAAAAGTTTTTTTTTTTCTAGAGCCAAAAAAAAAATTGTATGGAAAACCGAAACGGTGCGAGATAGGTATGAGGTGCTCGACCAAATGTCACAGGAAACTGCCGGACTAAGAAAACTGCATTAAAATTTTTGCCAAAAAATGAAATTTTTTTTTGGCCAAAATTCAAAATGGTCGGAGCTCGCTGAGATTTTGCATGCGAAGAGATATCGGTCCCCTGGATGGAAAGATGGGTGGGAGGTGCTCGACCAAATGTCATAGGGAATTGTGAATTGAAAAAAACTGCATTAAAATTTTTGCCAAAAAATTAAATTTTTTTTGTGGCCAAAATTCAAAATGGTCCCAGCGCGTTGAGATTTAGCAAGCGGGAACTCGGGGTGCCCAGAAATATGTTAAAGAAAAAAAAATTTGGATAAATCCAAAATGGCGGCCTCCAGGGGCAAAACCATTTCCGAGTAGTTTTTGCGAGCCCGAAGGGCGAGCTCCAGGCCGCGAGGCCGCAGGCCAAGCCCGGCGGAGGGCCAAAGGCCCGGAGCCTCCATAAGAGTACCCGGGCATGTCCCCCCCTTAAATTTTTGGCGAGGCCGAAGGCCGAGCTGCGGGAGCCCCGAACAAAGGAAAATCCTATATAAGTACAAGGTTTCGCGAGCCCGAAGGGCGAGCTTCACGCCGCGAGGCCGCAGGCCGAGCTCGGCGAAGGGCCGTAGGTCCGTAGCCACACCCCGAGCGTCCAAGCGAGTCCCCCCCAAGTAATTTTGCGAGGCCGAAGGCCGCGCTGCGAGAGGAAGGGGTTGCTCAACTATTCATATGCCCCGTGTAACTTACAAGTGAACCTGAGGGCCGCTTGCGGCCCTCAGGTGAGCGGCGAGGCCAAGCGAGGCCGAAGGCCGAGCTCCGCGTAGGGCCGAAGGCCCGAAGCGTCCCATCAGAGCGCGCTCTCCGCGCGAGCCCGCTTGCGGCCCGAAGGGCGAGCCCACGCGGACACTCGCCACTCCCGTCACTCTTACAAGCGAAACCTGAGGGCCGAAGGCCCGAGCGTCCTATTAGAGCGCGTTTTGTCTCTGTATGGCCCAACACGCGAACTCGAAAGCCGAAGGCTCTCGGGTGAGCGATAATCTTTACAATGCCGATTATGGCTTGGGGCAGATCTTCAGACCCATTTACGCGAACTCGAGAGCCGAAGGCTCTCGGGTGAGCGATAATCTTTACAATGCCGATTATGGCTTGGGGCAGATCTTCAGACCCATTTACGCGAACTCGAGAGCCGAAGGCTCTTGGGTGAGCGATAATCTTTACAAGGTCGATTAATTCTTGGAGCAGATCTGCAGACCCATTTACGCGAACTCGAGAGCCGAAGGCTCTCGGGTGAGCGATAATCTTCACGAGACCCATTATTGCTTGGGGCAGGCATTATTATGAGCGATAATCTTTACAATGCCGATTATGGCTTGGGGCAGATCTTCAGACCCATTTACGCGAACTCGAGAGCCGAAGGCTCTCGTGTGAGCGATAATCTTTACAATGCCGATTATGGATTGGGGCAGATCTCCATACCCATTTACGTTTTACGTAAACAAAAATAGGTCGTATCCGAAACAAATGTGGGCACATCTAAAGAGTTCAGCAAGTTTAGGTGACACTAACAAACCCTCGATTCCACAACATCTGCATAACCCTGACGGCATAAATAATTTCTTCCTGGCGCTCCCAGGAAATTCGGATACAGACAGTGAGATGCTCGCTTCGTTCGAAAATAAAAGAATAGGTGAACATGTTTTCAGCATAAAAACCTGTACAGAAAAACAAATTTCAAAAATAATTGCATTTATAACTACAAACGCATGTGGCTATGACGGTATGACGATTGAAATGATTCGCTTAACGCTACATGTCACTCTACCAATCATAACGCACATCATAAACACTTCAATCGAAACCAATATCTATCCGGAGGCTTGAAAACTTGCCAGGGTAAAGCCAATCCCAAAATCACATAGAACCGAGGAATATAAAGATCTTAGACCAATTAGTATCCTCCCGGTACTTTCTAAAGTTATTGAAAGAACAGTATGCGAACAGTTTTCTAAGTACTTAGAGGAAAACAGCATACTCCCAGGTACACAGTCAGGCTTCCGCAGTAAACATGGAACAGCTACTGCAATAGCTAAAGTCACCGACGACATTATTGCAGCCTCAGACAAAGGAATGGGTTCCATTCTTGTACTTTTGGATTTCTCGCGGGCTTTTGACTGTCTAAATCCGACATTGCTGCTTTCCAAAATGGCATATTATGGAGTATCTCCAACGTCATGTAAATGGTTCCATTCATTTCTGACAGACCGTAAGCAATATGTTGAGATGGAGACGGATCAGGGCGAAGTACTGAGGTAAGAAGTACGAGAAATTAGTCGAGGTACACCACAGGGCTCAATTCTAAGCCCATTACTATTTATTCTATACACAGCTGATCTAATTAAAAATCTTAAGCATTGTGACGCCCATTTATATGCAGACGATACTCAAATATATCACTCTTATACGCCAAAAAACCTGGAAATGGCTCTAAACAAAATCAACGAGGATTTAGGAATAATAGCGGACTGGTCACTCAAAAATAACCTTATCTTAAATCCGACCAAATCCCAGTTTATAGTTATAGGAAATAAGTGGCAACGGCAAAGAATTAAGGAACAAAACCCAAGAGTAGCAGTTGGAATCGACCCTATCACTCAAGTAGACAAAACGAAAAATCTTGGAATAGTTATGGATGAAAATCTGCGGTATATTGAACATATAAACCTAAAAATTAGGAATGCCTTCTACCGACTTAAAGTATTATATGGAATTCGGAAATACCTCTCTGTGAAGGTTAGGGAAATTTTAGTGGAATCCCTAATTCTCTCACAATTCAACTACGCGGATATAGTATACGGACCAAGACTCTTAGCTGAAACCAGAAAATCAATACAACGGGTACAAAATGCGTGTGTTCGATTCTGCTACAAGATTCCCAGACGAGCGCACATTACCCCGTTTTTAAACGCCAAATCTCTTTTAAACATGGAGAACAGGAGAAAACTGCACCTGGCGTGCGCAGTCCGGAAAATAATAGAGTTTGAGACGCCCCGCTACTTATTCGAAAAACTAAAATGGATCAAAGACACGCGCAGAAGGGCGCTAAGAAGATGTACAAAATTAGCAATGCCCGAGCACAAGACTGCAATGTTCAGAGGGAGTTTTAAATTCGCAGCTTCTAAAGTCTGGAATGACCTGCCACCACCCCTGCGAGAACCTATGTCTCTGTTGTAATATAACGCCCCCCTCCACTAATATACTAATTTACCCCCTCCCCGAAAATATAAAAATAAAGAATAAAAATAATTATGAAGTTTTATTTGAAGTTTTATTTGTGACGTAACTAATGGCCAGAACGTGATCGTTAGTGGTAAGACCCCCTTATAGTTATGAACCGTAAGAACCCAAAGCCCTATGATAATTGACGGAACCCTGAATCTCTCATCCCTCAGTACGCAATAAATATTTACACTAATGTCCCTAAGACGAACTTTAGATTTGAAGTAATTGTAGTAAGTTGTTGTAAAAATAGAGGATTTTGTTGAGATAGGTTAATGGGATTTAAATAAACTTTTGGCCTAAGTATGTATGTCAAGCTCAACGCACCTATGTCTTAAACCTAGTATACAAAGATGTGCTAACCCTATCAAATTAGGATTTTTAGCAGGTTTGTAGGGATTAAGAATTATTTTATTATTGGTATAGGTCGGGCCCCTCCAGACCGCCCGAGAGATTGCTATCTCTCTCTGTTATTAAACAGAAACCAGTGGCTCTCGACCCAGACTTGGACAAGCCCCCTCCAATATTTTCTAACACTATTCGGAGTGTATGACCAATGTCATAAATTAGTAATACTATGGGAGAGTTATGCTGGGATTATTCAACCGCATTGTCTCAGGACGCAACGATCAAATAACCCTTTGTAACTCTCGGGTTTAGAATTTGTTCTAGAAAAAGGTGATCAGACAATTATAACAATTGAGTCTACTAGTATTTCGAAATCCGCGCCAATAGATAAGGAGAAATACTGCAAGACCTCATCTATGGTGTCAGGCGAAATCCTAGCGTTACTACGCCGGAATCTGGCCCTAAACAAAACTCCTGCCAAATATCCTAACTCGGAAATATGTACTATCAATCCCCTAATTACTATCCAAGATTAGTAAGAAAATAGTTATTAAGCTAGATCGCTAGCTTGCCTGAATCTAGATTACCTACACGGTTGTTTGAAGATTGGTTTACCTACCCTATCATTTGGAGTCTATATTTGCCTATGACGAATATTCCCGATTTATTATATTACCGTATGAATTTCTCGCGACCTATAATGTAATTCCTATCTTAAACCAAGTTAACCCAATGCGTAAGAATCTAATTTTCCTACTTCCCTCATAATTGTGTGTGAATTTACCCTAATCCTACCCCCATTTAGAACTAAACTGTTGAAACTAATATCCCTTACCTAGGATTTAGTTTCAATGAATGCGTATACCCTAAACTAAGCTCTAAAGAGTTCAGTCGGCTAAACTGAGGATTGCAATACTATCAGCCTGTGTAAGTTGTTTCCCCCCACTGGTCCGCAGACAGGGTACAGTGAGTAAAACGCCCTATTGTGTATATAAAGATAATATATAAATATATTTAATAAGACCGTTCTCCAAATACTGCACAATTTCAACGAGCGAGGAGCACCCTCTATGCTGACCCAAACTATGGCAGCCTCGTTTACGTTGCCAGCTGGACATTGTGAGAACGTGAAGGATAGATCGTCTCCTGTGTTGGTAAAAAGGAGACGTCAGGCCACCTTCAGACCTGATAACTACTAAGACTCTGAATCATGCCCATTGGCACCGGTAGGCGGGTATGACTCCTCAGGTATACTGTAAACCTGGACAAAGTTCTGGCTTTTAAACTTATTGAAAATATACAAAAAAACCCACTAATTTTACTAGTTATAATGCCAAAAAGTGATCCCTCATGATGGGGAGAAAATCCCTCATAATGACGAACCACTCTTATGCCAATAAATTCACCCACCAAGAGTTTGTACTGAGCAAGCCAGAGACCTTGACAGTCTGAGTGACGAAATCTAAGTGAAGCTAACTGCTCCGTCTCAGCCTTTTATACCCCTCAAAACCGCGGACAATCTGGACAATCCGGACAGTGTAGACAACGCAGATAACGCGGATAACGCAGACATCCCGGACACACTTTGTGAGGTTCAACTACCAGGCTATCATAAAATTTAAAGAGGTTGCAGTTAATAGACTAAACTATCCAAGTGATGTCATCAACCAATCATAACCTTAATGGCGCGGCTAATACCCATTAGTCCATGATTGGCTATGTCATTCCGATATATTATCTTATATCATTTATATACATCATTCCGCCATCTTGCGAACGAACGAAAACCACTCCTACCGACAAGAAAAATCTTACAGTATTCACCTGGACTAACTTTACCCCATTGTTAATAAGACCGAATCTAGCTAATCAGCTGACAAAACACTCTATAGATTTGATCCTTAAGACCGACACTTACGAATGTGCATTCATTCCACGCTTGTTATGTCGCCCTAGTAAAATTAACGAGAATCTTGTTTCCAATGCAGTCTTAATGATCACTACGTCAGCCGGTATATAGGCATTTAGGAAAGACTAGCAATCTTCCTTTCACGAACTAATGTATTCCCGATACATTTTAGTAATTTATATCCCCATAATGAATCATTTCCTCATATTATTTACTTATAAAGGCATCTCATTTTGGTAAAAATAAGGTTTAATTACCCCCCCTATTCTAAGTCTATTACACTGTTAAAGTTCAAGCGGTTACTTCATAGTAATTTACTAGACACGCAGCGCAGATTTTATACTCCTTCTTAACGACCCTAGCGACCCTCTCGTTATTTTTACACGCATGCACACGTATACACACAAACATACATTTACACATGGACAAAAACACACACATACATAAACACGCACGAAAAATGAACATTTATTTGTTTTTTTTTTTGTCATCATGTACATTTAGATATTTATTTACTGCTTATTTATCTATTTATCTTTAATTTTCTGTCACAAACCTAGAGCACGCATAACACAGCATACATTTGTTTGTTGTTTTTTTTTTTGTTTTTTTCTGTTTTCTTCTCTAGTCTCTGCGACCGACAAACGCTAGGGCTCGGTCTGAAAACCAGCGCTGGACATTTTTTTTTTTTTGCCCAGCACATGCTGAGACCAAGACCCATTGCCTCAATTTTTTTTTTATTGTATTTTATCTTATATCTTAATTTGTAGTTTCTTTTTGCTGTATTTTTGTTGGCTTATTTTGTAACTTTAATTCGTGGCAATAAATAATTTCTGATTCTGATTCTGATTCTGATTATGGCTTGGGGCAGATCTTCAGACCCATTTACGCGAACTCGAGAGCCGAAGGCTCTCCGGTGAGCGATAATCTTTACAATGCCGATTATGGCTTGGGGCAGATCTTCAGGCCCATTTACGCGAACTCGAGAGCCGAAGGCTCTCGGGTGAGCGATAATCTTTACAAGGTCGATTAAGGCTTGGAGCAGATCTACAGACCCATTCACGCGAATTCGAGAGCCGAAGGCTCTCGGGTGAGCGATAATCTTCACAAGACCCATTATTGCTTGGGGCAGGCATTATTATGAGCGATAATCTTTACAATGCCGATTATGGCTGGCCGAAGGCCCGAAGCGTCCCATTAGAGCGCGTTTTGTCTCTGTGTGGCCCAACACGCGAACTCGAGAGCCGAAGGCTCTCGGGTGAGCGATAATCTTTACAATGCCGATTATGGCGTTGGGCAGATGATTAGACCCATTTACGCGAACTCGAGAGCCGAAGGCTCTCGGGTGAGCGATAATCTTTACAATGCCGATTATGGCTTGGGGCAGATCTTCATACCCATTTAGGCGGGCACTCGCTACTCCCGTCACTCTTACAAGCGAAACCTGAGGGCTCAGGTGAGCGGCAAGGTTAAGCGAGGCCGAAGGCCGAGTTCCGCGTAGGGCCGAAGGCCCGAAGCGTCCCATTATAGCGCGCTCTCCGCGCGAGCCCGAGGGCCGCTTGCAAAAGTCAAACTGAGTGCAACTCCCGCCTCGCAAATCTCTCTCCCTTTCTCCGCTTCCCATTGCAGATTTTTAAATCTCTAAACCCTTTTCCGTGACAAAGTCGTTCCTCCTCTCCCCCTCCCCTCTCCGACGTAAAGTCAAAGTACAAGACAAAAAACAAAAGAAGGGAGCACAGAGTACCGCGGGGCGCTCGCGCCCCGCACACCACGCGGAAAACTAGTTTAACCGTTATACTGCTGCTGGGAACTCTAGAGTTCTATATTCACCAGAGCCAGAGTTATCATTTAAGACTAAAAGCAAGCCCAGAACTCCTCAAAATGCATATCACATGTGAAGTGAACTATCAGCATATCACATGTGAAGTTAGCATATCATCTCCATCTCTAACGATGTAACAAACATATTTTTTTTTAAGTTTTACTTGACGCTAGAGCTGGGAACTCCGCAGTTCTGTATCTAACAGAGCCAGAGCTATCTTCTAAGACCAATACCAAGCCCAAAACTCCTCAAAAAGTATCAGCATATCACATGTGAAGTTAGCATATCATCGCTATAAATGTAAACAAACAATTATATTATTTTCTTATACTAATAATCTTTGATTATCCTACGGATATAGGTATCTGTTCAAAATTGACAGAACTACATGTTTTGTTGACATAGAACCAAATATCGCTAGAAAATTATTCATCATACCGTAACCTTAAATTGACGAAATCGTAATTTTCAAGTACATTTTTGTAATTTAACCGTTATACTGGTGCTAGGAACTCTAAAGTTCTATATTCACCAGAGCCAGAGCTATCATTTAAGACTAAAAGCAAGCCCAGAACTCCTCAAAAACTATCAGTATATCACATGTGAAGTTAGCATATCATCTCTATCTCTAACGATGTAACAAACATATTTTTTTTTTAAGTTTTACGTGACGCTAGAGCTGGGGACTCCGTAGTTCTGTATCTAACAGAGCCAGAGCTATCTTCTAAGACCAAAACCAAGCCCAGAACTCCTCAAAAAGTATCAGCATATCACATGTGAAGTTAGCATATCATCGCTACAAATGTAACAAACAATTATATTATTTTCTTATCCTAATAATCATTTGATTATCCTACGGATATAGATATCTATTCAAAATTGACAGAACTACATGCTTTGTTGACATAGAACCAAATATCTCTAGAAAATTATTCATCATACCGTAACCTTAAATTGACGAAATCGTAATTTTCAAGTACATTTTTGTAATTTAACCATTATACTGGTGCTGGGAACTCTAGAGTTCTATGTTCGCCAGAGCCAGAGCTATCATTTAAGACTAAAAGCAAGCCCAGAACTCCTCAAAAACTATCAGCATACCACATGCGAATTAAGCATGTCATATCCATGAATTTTCCATACACTAAACGTATTTTATTATCGGAATAATTGTTAAAACAGCCCTGGGATGTAGAGTTCTCTATTTCGGAATAAAAGACCTACATATTTAATCTACACAGAAGCATTGATCGCTTGAAATTATTTTATCTTAATGTTACCTTCATTTGGCAAAATCGTAATTTTGAATTTTAACGACTTTTTTCATAGTGTATTCGTTCCTCCTGCGCCCATGTATCCTCCAGTTTTGCTTGCCCCTCCGCCCCCCTCAAACAGGCGCCTCAAACCTTACTTCCAGCTTAAGACTGTCCTTAAATGAAATTGACGAGGTCCTGAAACACCTCAACACAAAAAAAGGTGCCGGAAGTGATCAGATCTCGTCTTTATTTGTAGTTTCCTGTCATGCTGCCTTGGCTCTTCCACTCTCCATTATTTTTAATAGGTCTCTATCAGAAGGTGTTTTTCCTAACATATGGAAAGAAGCCCACATAGTCCCGGTCCACAAAAAGTCTTCCAAACTCTGTGTTGAAAATTATAGACCGATCTCGATACTGAACACTTTTACCAAAATATTTGAAAAACTCGTATACAATACAATATATTCCACCGTAGCCGCCAACATCCCTGCTGAACAGCATGGTTTTCTAAAGCGTAGGTCAACGTTATCCAACCTTGCTATATTTACGGACTATCTCTTAAATAAAATGAAGACCTCTGGACAGGTTGACGTGATCTACACCGATTTTGAAAAGGCATTTGACCGTGTGGATCACGTCATCCTGCTAAAGAAACTCGAGCACTTAGGAATCCAGGGAGATTTACTGCGGTGGTTTGACTCGTACTTGTCGAAGCGATCACAGGCTGTTGTAGTGGGAGGCTTTCGCTCCGACTTCGTGGATATAACCTCAGGAGTACCCCAAGGATCTCACTTGGGACCCCTGCTATACAACATTAATCTGTACGATATATACACTTGTTTCGTTCATTCACATTTTCTAATGTATGCTGATGACACTAAAATATTTTTAGAAGTCCGTCAACCATCACAGTGTCAAAATCTTCAGTCTGACTTAGACCGTTTATCGGAATATTATGTTAAAAATAGAATAAAGGTTAACGTTAAGAAGTTTCAGCTCATTTCATTTAGTCGTAAACGTGATATTACAACCTATCCGTATACCATTCAAGGGTCTTCCATTGAAAGAGATCCCATCAGAATGCCTTCTCGGCATCCCAACCAAAGCTTTAGAACAATGAACATGATATCAAATTTCATTCAATTCTCAGACCCACGGCTACGTTCGGTAATATAATCTTATAAATACGACTCATACATTGCCCCGTCTCAAAGAACAAAGAGTTCCTCTGTGTCAAATAACAATTATAATGCTGTTTTTTTTCTATTTATTATGGTTCACCAACAATTGTTTACACAAAGTTTGCAATGATCCAAAGGATATTAGCAACTTGCTATGTATAACAATCACTTACAGGTAAACACCGCATGCATAATATAAAAGAAACGTCTTAGTATTAACTAATTATTACTAGGTATACAACTAAATAATTGAATTAATTTTTGTAACTATATTGTGTCCGTCACTTTCCTTATTAATTTAAGATAGATACCACTTGGTTCACAAAGCCAAGCAGTTATCAGAAAGTGTTTTAAATTTTATAAGTGAGTTAGAGAAAATATCAGACAAGTGACTGCAGCTGTTCATCGCTTTCCATATGATAACTTTGAGATGGGCGAGCTGCTGCTGAGAACAGTCCTTCTAAGCGGGGGGTAGAGTGGCGTGATGGGTTTGCAAGGAGTTCGGGAAGGAGCTCGAAAAGACAGGAGGACTAATAGTTGCGGACAATTTAATGATTTTTAATGAGCTTATATGAAAAAATTGTATCCGCAACATTCATCACCGTTTCTAGTGATCTTAACCCGAACCTTTTTAGACTTTGTGTGTAAGAATATGGTTTTTAAATTTGGTAGCAGAAAAACTCAAATGCCTGACAAACCTTTTTTGCACACGCTCTAATCGTAGTGAGTGAGTGGCATAGTGCGGCCGCCAGACCACACTGCAATACTCCAGAATACTCCTTACAAGGCAAACCCAAAAAAAAAAGCAAAGGCTCCGTACAATAAAGTTATTGTTATACTACTTTCAAATATGTTTACGTTCCGTATAACGAAGCCCAACATTCTAGATGCTCTTTTAACTATATTTTCGATGTGCGGGATAAATGTGAGCTTTTCAGATGATTTATTTGCCTTAAGTACAAGTACATGCAAATACATGTAAAGAAAAACACTACAGTAGTGTTGTCGCTTTTCTTTATTAATTATTTTGGATTTGCCGCCTTAATCCACAGAGCTTAAGTGGAATCACGTTTGACAGCAACACCTTCACAAGTGTCATTGTCAGTGTCATTGTAAATGTGAGGTTATGTTAAATATTCGAGTCATCATTGTGTTAAAATATTATTTCCTACAGAATAATTATCAGTACCTGGAATAAAGGCTTTAAATGTTGTTTTTTTGTCTTTACAGGTGAGTTTAGTAATTTGTTTATACGTGGTAAAAGTGAAATTACGTGCGTACATTGCTGTTTACCAATAAAAATTTTGTCTTTACAGAAAACCGCAATTTTGTCTTTATTTCACTCATCTGAGTGCGATATCATTATAAAACAACATTTTCTGCAAATATCTCAAGAATCATGGAGAAGTTGAGGTTTGATTTCGCGGTGAAAACTTCGGCAGATGGAAAATCAAATGTTATCTGCATAACCTCAATAGGTACACCTGATGGACTAGTTTTCGGTATACCAGCCGAATACCAGCCTGCCTTACATCAAGTGATTATAAATACTTCAAACTATGCCAAAGTGAAAAAAAACATTAAATAAAAAGCACCAGACAAGGAAAATTTAGATAACCTTCACAGATGACATATCGAAGATATATTTAGATGAAGAACAAAATTTACAGTTTATGGATGTGTAAGTACTTGGAAGAGATTACGGAAAACTTAAATGATTATAAATCTTCACCAAGTAGCTCAAATGACACATTGGAAAAATTATTACAGAAATTACTAGAAGAGAAACAAAATAAATCTGAAACCCAGAATTTAGGAAAAATTTCAAAGGATTTCATGATTGAGAAATTCACTGGCAAAAATGCAAATGCTTATCAATGGATTAAGGATTTTAACAAAGAGTGTGAACGTTCTCATATTGACGAAGACCAAAAGAAAATTGAAATATTAAAATTTTTTTTAGAACAGTATGGATTGTTACAGCTGTTTGCTAATGAAATTTACAATAGAATCAGAGCGGAACAGATGGGAGAAAAATTTCTGTGATACATTTGGAAACCAAGGGTGGTCGCCAATCAGATATGCTCTCGCTTTTAGATATCAGACGGGGTCATTGCTTGAATATGCACTAAAAAACGAAAGATTATTATTGGAAGTGAGGAAGTCGATTGATACAGGGACACTTATAGACCTAATAGCAGCCGGCCTTCCTAATTATTTGACTGATAAAATTGACCGAGAAACTTTACAAGCCACCGAAGATCTCTACAACGAGTTAGGAAAACTGGAACATCTTATCGTAAAGAATAAATATGATAAAAAAAACTACACATACCCTGACACGACGACCAAAAAAGTTGAGGAGAAGAAACCCTGCCAAATCTGTATCACCGAGAAGAAAGGGAAACGTTTCCACCCGGAGGAAAATTGTTGGTTTAAAGGGAAAAATCAAAAAGCTGTTGTGAAAAGTGTAAATAACTCTGAATTAGAAATTGAACTAAATAAAAAAAACTAGACATCCCACCATTAATAAAAGTAAATTTACTATTAAATGACATCTTACAAGTTTGGCTTGATGTCTCATTTAGGTCCAGCAACACGGCCATTTGTGATTATATCAATTGATACCATTGGAGGATTCGGAGGGTCACGGTCTACCAAAAAATACTTGCATCTTCTGGTTGATCATTTTACAAGATATGCTTATATATTGATATCAAAAAATCAAAGCTCAAGTGATTTCATAAAACTAATACAAAACGTCACTCAAAGCTATAATATTGATATGATACTGACAGACCAATACCCTGGCATAAATTCTAAGGAATTTAAGGACTTTCTGAAAGGCTAAATCAAACCCTAGTAAATAGGATAAGGTGTAAAATAAACGAAGGTGACAAGAAAACAGCGTGAACCACGGTTGCACAAAAATGTGTAGCTAAATATAACGAAACAGAACATACAATCACTAAGTTTGCTCCAAGATACCTTTTAGAAGGCGAAAATGTGGATATTCTGCCACTTGAATTGAAATCAAGATGCACAAAAGAAGATCTGAAAAGAGATTGAGAACTGGCCCTTGAAAATTCATTTAAATCTCACAACTATAATAAGAAAATATATGATTTACGCAGAAATCATCATAAATTTCAAATGGGAGACACAGGCGCGCGCAGGTTTGACGACTTCCAGCCTCCCGAACAAGCCGGATTCCGAAAAGGCTACAGTACCGTAGACCACATACATGCCTTGCGGCAGGTTATACAGAAGACCGAAGAGTATAACTTGCCACTTTGTTTAGCATTTGTGGACTACGAGAAAGCCTTCGATTCGATCGAGACTTGGGCTGTACTGCAGTTTCTCCAGAGGTGCCAAGTTGACTACCGGTATATCGAAGTCCTGAAGTGCCTGTACGAAAACGCCACCATGTCCGTCCGACTACAGGACCAGAAAACAAAGCCTGTTCCACTGCAGCGGGGAGTCAGACAAGGAGATGTGATCTCTCCGAAGCTCTTCACCGCTGCACTGGAGGATGCTTTCAAATTTCTGGACTGGGAAGGACGAGGCATCAACGTAAAATGGCGAGTACATCACTCACCTTCGATTTGCTGACGACATTGTAGCCATGGCTGAGACCATGGAGGACCTCAGTACAATGCTCGTTGATCTCAGCAGAGTTTCCGATCGAGTTGGTCTGAAAATGAACATGGACAAGACGAAGGTCATGTCTAATGCCCATGTTGTACCAACTCCCGTAATAATCGGCGGCTCTGCGCTCGAAGTTGTTGACGAGTACGTATACCTAGGACAAACAGTCCAGTTAGGTAGGTCCAACTTCGAGAAAGAGATCACTCGTCGAATCCGACTCGGCTGGGCAGCGTTCGGGACGCTTTGCAGTGTATTCTCGTCCAATTTACCGCAGTGCCTCATGTCAAAAGTCTTTGACCAGTGTGTGTTGCCAGTGATGACATATGGATCCGAGACATGGGCGCTAACGATGGGCCTCATAAGAAAGCTCAAGGTCACCCAAAGAGCAATGGAAAGAGCTATGCTCGGGGTTTCTCTGCGTGATAGAATTCGGAATGAAGCTATCCGTAGCAGAACTGGGGTCACCGACATAGCCTTCAAAATTGCGAGACTTAAGTGGCAGTGGGCAGGGCACATTGCTCGCAGGACTGACGGTCGATGGGGCCAGAAACTGCTTGAGTGGCGTCCACGCACCGGAAGACGAGCTGTCGGTAGGCCTCCGACAAGGTGGAGTGATGACCTGGTGAAGGTCGCGGGAATCCGGTGGAAACGAACGGCACAGGACCGGTCTAAATGGCGAGCCTTGGGGGAGGCCTATGTTCAGCAGTGGACATCTTTCGGCTGAAATGATGATAATGATGATGATGGGAGACAGAGTCTATGTAGATAGCGGAAATCGACTAAATAGAAGAAAAATGGATGAACTGAGGATTGGACCATACAAAATTTGAAGGAAGATTTCCAGTTCAATCTATGAAGTTGATGCCGGACATAAAAAGGCAGAATCAGATTTGTACCATATTTCAAAGCTAACTCCAGTAATAGTTAGTACCTAATCGAACAATCGCTTGCGATTGTTCTCTCGGAGGGTGGAAGATGTGTGGCGACATTAGTTATATTAAGTTTTAAATATTTACATTTCTTGTTACCATGGACTTGCGCGCATCCCACCGGCGCAGCGCTAGCCGTGACGTCATCACCTAACGGTCTAGCATGCTCGGGCGCATTCGTGTGCCCTCGGTTTTCCCACTCAAGTCAGTCGTTTCTCATGACCCACGCCGAGAGGCTGCGCGCACGTCCTCCTAACGACATACGTCACCGCTTACGCGATTATAATAATTTATTTGTTTTCACTCTGTTATCGTCCTGCTTGTGCACTGTGAACTTTCTTCTTCTGTGTTTCGTTTCTACAGTTTGGCAAAGTGTTTTTAAATTAAAATAAACTTTACATCTTAATTATATGTGGTGTTTTAATAAGTAACGTCTGCACCACATAATTTGGTGACCTATCGACGTTCGAACTGAGTGCAGGGCGTTATAGTAGCGGGCGCGTGAACTTTGCTTTGCTCGCTAAGTGCAGATTAGAGGACTATGGCACCGGATCCAGTTCCAGTTACTACTACTGTTGGTGTGACGCCTACTACCAGTACACCGCCTAGTACATCACAAACAGTTATTAGTGCGGTTGGCGTTAAGGTTCCGCCATTTTGGGCGGAGGAGCCGGCTTTATGGTTTGCGCAGCTTGAGGGACAGTTTACGTTGGCGAATGTGGTTAGCGACTCGACGAAATTTTATCACGTCGTAAGTAACCTTGAGCACAAGTATGCCGCTGCGGTCAAGGACGTAATAACCTCGCCGCCGGCAGTTGGAAAGTATGACCGGCTGAAGTCAGAACTGGTGCATCGATTGTCAGTGTCCAAGGACAGGCGCGTCGAGGAGCTAGTCTCGCAGGCGGAACTGGGTGACCGCAAGCCCTCCCAGTTTCTTCGGTATCTCCGCGATTTGGCCGGTACCGATATATCGGAAAGTTTCCTGCAAAGTATGTGGGCTAAACGGTTGCCAACTCACGTACAGACTGTCATCGCGACAATGGCAGAGGATGGTTTGGACAAGGTGGCTACTCTGGCAGACAAGGTCTATGACATCGTGGCGCACATACCTAACATAGCGGAGGCCCACAGCTCCCCACCGTCGGTAGCTGTCGCTTCTACGCCGACGTCTGGTGCGCCGGGTACTATCGAGGAGAGGCTCAACCGCCGCATCGACGAACTGATGAAGCAAGTGGCTGCGTTGTCGATGAATAAATTCCGTGGTCATGCTCACTCTCGTTCCAAAGGTCATCGAGGTAACTTCCGCTCAAGAAGTCGCTCCCGCAACAACGCTAACGGGAGATATTGGTACCACGAGAGGTTTGGCTCGCGGGCTAGCAAATGCCGAGCACCGTGCAACTGGTCGGAGGGAAATGCCAACGGCAGTTGCTAATGGCGGCTAGTGACTGGCCAGAGTCCCCCGGCCGCATATTCGTTACGGACAAAACAAGGAGAGTGCAATTTTTAGTGGACAGTGGTTCGGACTTATGTGTTTGGCCTGTGAAGTTCGTACGCGGGCATCGACGGCGGAAGGACAAATACGAGCTTTTTGCCGCTAATGGGACTGCTATCGCTACTTATGGCTCGATTAGTGTTACGCTTAACCTTGGCTTGCGTCGTGCATTTAGCTGGAAGTTTGTAGTGGCCGATGTTACGAAACCTATCATAGGTGTAGACTTTTTCTCTTTCTATGGCTTGCTTGTGGACATTAGAAATAAGCGCTTAATCGATAATTGTACCGCAATGTCTACTACTGCTTATTCTGCTGCTTCTTGCTCTGTATGCCATGTAAAAGTTATTTCAGATAGCACGCCATATCATAGTTTGCTACAACAGTTCCCCGAGATCACTAGGCCAGCAGGCGATCCCACGGAGCGTGAGGTGAAGCACAGTACGCTTCACTATATCCGTACTACCCCTGGCCCTCCCGTGTATTGTCGTCCGAGACGATTGGATGCCGACCGCCTCAAGTTAGCCAAACAGGAGTTTGAGGAGTTAGTGCGTTCAGGTATCGCTCGCCGATCTGACAGCCCATGGTCTCCGCCTCTTCACATGGTGCCTAAGAAGAATAACGGCTGGCGACCATGCGGCGACTATCGTGCGTTAAACGCCCGCACCATACCAGATAGGTACCCAGTGAGGCATCTCGCTGACTTCGCGCACAATCTTCATGGTTGTCAGGTATTTAGTACCCTAGACCTAGTTCGAGCCTATAACCAGATCCCAGTGTTTAAAGACGACGTTCCGAAGACGGCCATCACAACTCCTTTTGGTCTCTTCGAGTTCGGGTTTATGGGATTTGGTTTGAGGAATGCAGCCCAGACATTCTAGCGATTTATTGACGAGATCTTAGGCGACCTGGAGTTTTGTTTCCCGTATCTGGACGATATTCTCGTCGCGTCGTCCAATACAAATGAACATATGAGTCATCTGCAGCAGGTTTTTGAACGACTTCGCGAGCATTGTGTCGTTATAAACACAAGCAAATGCGTGTTTGGTGCGTCAGCGGTTACCTTTCTCGGACATAAGAGTTCCCGTGAAGGTACAGTACCGCTGCCGGAGAAGGTCAAAGCCGTCACTGACTTCCCGCGTCCGACCAACATTAAGGAGCTTCGACGTATCTTAGGCATGCTCAACTTTTATAGGAGATTTCTGCCGCACGCTGCCCAGAAACAAGCTCCGCTAAATGGTTTACTGGCTGGTCACCACGGAAAAAGCTCATCGAAGATAGACTGGAGCGATGACCTTGACGCCGCTTTCAAGGACTGCAAGGTGAGTCTAAGTGAGGCAACGCTGCTCGTCCATCCGCGTCCAAACGCAGATGTTGCATTGGTGACGGACGCTTCGGATGTAGCGATCGGGGCAATTGTCTAGCAGCGGGTGAATGACACGTGGGAACCCTTGGGTTTTTTCTCACGGAAATTAAACGTCGCCCAGCGTAAGTACAG
The DNA here is from genome assembly GCA_963556455.1 of Epiblema foenella. Lineage (NCBI taxonomy): Eukaryota > Metazoa > Arthropoda > Insecta > Lepidoptera > Tortricidae > Epiblema > Epiblema foenella. The sequence goes on along the minus strand of OY747097.1, from coordinate 34,701,188 downwards.
CCCTTACGATAGGGAATTGCTGGCGATCTACGAAGGTGTCAAATACTTCCGCCATATGTTGGAACTTAAACCTTTCGTAATTTATACCAACCACAAGCCCATTGTGTACGCATTTAGCAAACCCCTTGACAGATGCTCACCCCGCCAGTTCCGATGTTTAGATTTTGTTGGGCAGTTTTCAACTGACATTCATCACATTTCTGGCGAAGATAATGTCGTTGCTGACGCCCTGTCTCGTCCAGTAGACGCTATCAGCAGTATTAATTACAAGGCATTGGCTTCTTTTCAGGAGTCCGACGCTGAGCTGCTGCAACTAATTAAGAACGGATCATCATTGCAACTTAAAAAACTAGTCGTTCCGGAGACCGGTAGTAACACGGTAATCTTTTGTGACACGTCTGGCCCAGTAGCTCGCCCATACTTAACTTCAGGATTTCGTCGTCACGCTTTCGACACTGTTCATGGTCTCAGCCATCCTGGTGTCAGGGCTTCCGTGAAGCTTCTGACGCAGCGGTACGTTTGGCCTGGGATCAGGAAAGATTGTCGAGTGTGGGCTAGAGCATGTCAGCATTGTCAGCGTTGCAAGGTTTCAAGGCACGTGCGATCACCTGTAGCGGTTTTCACACCACCGTCAGAGAGGTTCGCACACGTGCATATCGATCTGGTTGGCCCATTGCCGATTCCACGTGGCTTTCAGTATTGCCTGATGGCGATGGACCGCTTTACTAGATGGCCAGAGGTTATGCCTATTTCTGACATCAAGGCAGAAACTGTCACGCACGCTTTTGTTTCCGGCTGGGTATCGCGATTCGGATGCCCCAGGCGAATTACGACCGATAGAGGTCGTCAGTTTATGTCGGACATATTTCGGAGGTTTGCGGAGACCATAGGAGCTGAGCACGTGCAGACAACAGCTTACCACCCTGCGGCGAATGGCTTAGTGGAGCGGTTTCACAGGCAGATGAAGGCTGCCATCAAATGCCACGGGAGTGAGGATTGGGTGGAAGTCCTGCCCCTGGTTCTATTAGGAATCAGGACGGCGTGGAAGGTAGATCTCACCGCTTCCACCGCGGAGTTAGTCTACGGCGAGCAGTTGCGCTTGCCTGGGGATTTCTTCAAATCCTCAGATCAAGACACACCAACTGACTACACAGACTTCCTCGCCCGTTTGCGCCTTCAGATGCATAAATTGACCCCTGCCCCTGTTGCTCGTCATGGCTCGCAAAACGTTTTTGTGCATAAAGACTTGGCGTCATCATCGCACGTCTTTCTGCGCAACGATGCTGTCCGCAAACCTCTACAACCCACATACACGGGTCCGTATCGCGTTATCGAGAGAGGGGACAAGTTTTTTAAGTTAGATGTTAAGGGTAAGCCCAACAGTGTCTCCATCGATCGCTTAAAACCCGCATATATGTTGTCGGATTCCGATTTCGACAATCGTTCTCAGCCCACATTCTTAATGCCGCAACCAAGGCCTGTCGAGCACAGAACTCGCTCGAAACGTGTAGTACGATTTCCCGATTACTTTTGATCGACCTAAAGGTCTCCGAAGGGGCTGATGTAGCGACATTAGTTATATTAAGTTTTAAATATTTACATTTCTTGTTACCATGGACTTGCGCGCATCCCACCGGCGCAGCGCTAGCCGCGACGTCATCACCTAACGGTCTAGCATGCTCGGTCGCATTCGTGTGCCCTCGGTTTTCCCACTCAAGTCAGTCGTTTCTCATGACCCACGCCGAGAGGCTGCGCGCACGTCCTCCTAACGACATACGTCACCGCTTACGCGATTATAATAATTTATTTGTTTTCACTCTGCTATCGTCCTGCTTATGCACTGTGAACTTTCTTCTTCTGTATTTCGTTTCTACAGTTTGGCAAAGTGTTTTTGAATTAAAATAAACTTTACATCTTAATTATATGTGGTGTTTTAATAAGTAACGTCTGCACCACAGATGTAAAGAAAAACACTACAGTAGTGTTGTCGCTTTTCTTTATTAATTATTTTGGATTTGCCGCCTTTATCCACAGAGCTTAAGTGGAATCACGTTTGACAGCAACACCTTCACAAGTGTCATTGTCAGTGTCATTGTAAATGTGAGTTTATGTTAAATATTCGAGTCATCATTGTGTTAAAATATTATTTCCTATAGAATAATTATCAATACCTGGAATAAAGGCTTTAAATGTTGTTTTTTTGTCTTTACAGGTGAGTTTAGTAATTTGTTTATACGTGGTAAAAGTGAAATTACGTGCGTACATTGCTGTTTACCAATAAAAATTTTGTCTTTACAGAAAAACGCAATTTTGTCTTTATTTCACTCATCTGAGTGCGATATCATTATATACATTCATATTATAAGATACAGTATACATTCAGTGCCTATTCTAGTTACTTAATTAAGTAAAAAGGAAAAAAAATGCAGTATGTCGTTGGGTATATGGATTGTTACATTATAGTTGACATTATTCATTTTAAAGGATTGATTAATCAAGTGCATTGGCAAAAAAATCTTTCATTGTATAAAATGGCCTATTAATAAAATACTCTTTGACCTTTTTATCAAAAATTCGGATCTCATTACACTGTTTTATGACATTACTTAATTGGTTAAATATTTTAATTGCGATATTATTAAAACTATTATTGAAATGTATAAAGTTAGATTTAGTTAATGTCAATTTATTTTTATTTCTAAAATTAAAGTTATGTATTTCTGTAGCAGTACGATACTTATTTTTATGTAAGTAGACGTAGACACAAATGCGATACAGATACATCGAAGTAATTGTCAGAATTTTGTGATCTACGAATACATTTCTATGGGTAATCGGTATGCCTTTAGATCTTGTAATAAGTCATAGCTTTTTTTTGTAGGAGCAGGACAGAATTAATGTTCAACCCGTTGCCCCATACTTCGATGCAGTATCTAATGATACTCTCAAAATAAGAGAAATATACAGTTCTTAATATATTAGTGTCAGCTATTTTTGAAAGACTTTAATGAGTAACACGCGCTTGCTAATTTCTTACATACTGTCTCTATATGGTTATGCCATCTTAAATAAGGGTCAAGATCCACTCCCAAGAAACGGACGCATTCAGTCTTTTGTATGGGAACATCACAAATGGGTTCAGAACTCTTGATACTACGGCGGAAGATAGTGTAAGAGCTTTTGTCATAGTTAATTCTTAAACCATTATAAGTGAACCATGCCTCGAGTTCTTTCCAGCATTTTTTGATCATTACATTAAATTCGTCGGCAGTGGTCGCACTCAGGATAATGCTGGTATCATCCGCGTAGAGATACGGTGTACCGTAGGTAATATAGTCAGGTAAGTCATTGATGAAGATGAGGAAAAGCAAAGGTCCCAGCACTGAGCCCTGAGGTACCCCGTATTTGATCTTACCCTCCTCGGAATAAGTCACTTTATCCAGGTCTCTACAAGTGATTTCTACGTATTGAGTGCGACCAGTCAGATAAGACTCAAAAAGACTGAGAGCTATGCCGTGTATGCCGTAGTATTCGAGTTTGTTGAGAAGTATTCTGTGATTGACACAGTCGAATGCTTTTGTCAAATCGCAAAACACTCCCCCGCACCTGTATCCTTTATTTAAATTAAGCATCACTTCGGTTACTAGGTCAATTACAGCCTTTGAGGTATTTTTACCTTTCCTGAAGCCGTACTGACATGAGGTGAGGACACCTTGACTTTCAAGGTGTTTTTCTAATCTCGTGACAAAATAATAATAATAATAAATTCTTTATTTCGGAACACAAGGAATCCATTTTCCACAAAGCATTTTTCAAGTATTTTAGAAATCACACGTAGAAGAGATATTGGCCTGTAGTTACTCAGCGCAGTACGGCTTCCTTTTTTGTATATTGTTATAACTTTAGCCCTTTTCAGCAAGTTGGGAAAAACGCCTTCTTCTAAGGAACTATTGAATATGATGCATAGTGGTGTACATAGTAAGCTTATGTTATTTTTAAGCAGTTTTGTGCTTAGATTATATCTGGTCCAACAGAACTACTATTTTTTAGGTTCTTAGTTATTTTAATGATTTCTGCTTCAGTTATAGGATTCAGAAATATTGAGTAGTAATTTCTTACCTTATGTTTATGCATAATTTTCATACGTTGCCTATTGAATGTATTACACGTTACATTGGACTTTCCTACATTTAGAAAATATTTGTTAAAGGCATTTGCTATGGTCTTTATATCTCCCGTCTGTCCGTTATCTAGTTTGAACATGAACATGAACATAGGTACCACACCCAGCCAGGAAGCAAGCCTAACCTGGACGAGCCGGATATACCAGGGGGCACAAATTTGTGAGGAGTGACACGCTCTGGGATGGGAAAGGAAGACCGACCAGCCGCAGCCAGTCGGCCACAATCGACCGGCTGTGCAGCCTTTAGCCAATATTGGAAACGAGGAGTGGTAGGAAAATTCGTCGGTGGATGAGCGTTGGTGAGATGCTGCACGTTGCTTCGTATGAAGTCTTCTTATTTTCAGAATAGGTCTTCTCGGAGGTCTCCGTGTATTTCTATTATTCGCAGTAGATAATCGTCATCGTAAACTATTAAAACGATTCTTGTCTATCCGATGATTTCCTTGTTAAAGTGCATCATTAAATGATAGAAGACCTTCCCAATTAAAGAGGTTTTTGTGGGGTACATCCTTGTGTCTGAGTCATCAAGCAGACTATAACGATAAGCTGTCGTGCACTAGTTTCTCAACACACGGTTACTTTTCACGATGTAGACATGCGACACGTACGACACTTTTTCTACGATAAGTATGTATATTATATACATGTCTTTATTATAGTGATATATTATTAACAATTAAACATTCACTCCTACAGACACATACACCCTTAAAAACTTTTTTACATACACTAAAACTGCATTATATTTATTCTAGTATTCTTTGAAGAAATGAGGTATTTCCCGTTAGTGGCTGAAGGCGTTAATTTATTACAGCGATTAGAGTTTTTTTTTGTTTAGATACTTTATTGACACTAGCAGCTGCGGCGGCAATCTGCTGCAAAGTCGATGGGTATCCGAAGGTGAATCTTGATACATAATTCTCTTCGATAGCCTTTTGTGTGTTGGTTGCTAAAGCGACCTAAGTATTTCGTGGTCGCTAAATATCTGTATTGTTAGATTTGGAGTTGCTTGGGTATTCCAGGTTGGGTGATGTTTCACCAGATCCTGCTCTGTTCTGGCAGTTAGCACAAAGCGAATTAATATATAGTACACTATTTACACCTCATTACCATAAGATACACATTTGCCACGCTTAGACATTCACGTAAAATATCAACACGTCTCCAATCACACTAAATAAATAACACTGTTTTATCACAAAATTAATGATTTACGTGTTAGATGTGTCATGATTTTGTTAGTTTTTTCCAGGTTGAGTTATTTCCCGTTTCGATATTTTTTTTAGAACTTACAACTTCGTGACTCTTCGTGATCCTCATGATAATGAATCTTAGATGATGAATCTTGGGAATAGATTTTATTTACACCAGGGTGAGTCGTTTTCACTAATACTGATAGTGCTTGATTGAGTTATCACTAAGTGTTATCTTGGTGTTTATAGACCTATGCTTCTGATACTTCAATGCTTTTCGCTTCTTCTCGGGGAAAAGTATAGCGGTCTTTATTTTTGATGAGATCCTTATTATACTTAAGTAGTTAATTCCTTCTGAATCCAATAAATGTGGCTTAGGTTTGAATGTTACGATTTACAGCTTTGGGTAGCTATTTTCTTTTCCTGTAACTGTAAAAATTATGCGATGGTATTACGTAGTCTTATGAACTTTATGGTCGTAAAACATTACAGGTCAGGTAGCACGCCTATCGTTTTGAACCGATGCGATATTTTTTGTGCTTGAGCATTGTTTAGTTCTAGGGTTTTTTTTCCCTAAGTCATTGTTCTTGATTGCTGCAGTTTGCCCGATCTGGATAGCAGATGTCGATTTTGGGACCGGAGTTTTGCTGCTTTCCGGTGCTTGGTTTGGCATTACTGTTTATTGTTATTTACGCAATGTCTTATTGTAGAGTTAAAGGATTTATATTTTATCGTCGGTGTCGGAAGTAAGGACGTTAAAATGACTGCGTAACCTTTTTTTTGTTAATAGACATATAGTTATCCCGTGTATGCCGCTGTTTGATTGAACCACAATAAAATAGATAGACGTTAAATAATCTAGCTGCCGACTAAATTTTAGCAATACAGATGAAACGAAATGTTGGTCGTTTGTAGGCATGTACTTATAATCTGTTTCGTTTGTATTCTGCTTCCTTTGCCCTATGTACACTAAAGCATTCACATACATACAATACATATAGGGTTTGCTCCCGGGAAATACCGGAACCGAAAATACCGGGATTTCCCGGAATTTTTAGACCAGCAAAGAACCGGGACTGCAAAATTGAAATCCCGGTACTTTCGGGATTTTCGGGAAATCCATTTTTGCTCTATATTTTCTCAAATCTAGTTAAATTACACGAAACAGCCTTTAAGCATAAAGGAGAAAAGTGCAATTCAAAGAAAACTATGTCATCACCATTGAAACCAGTTCTGAGTCAGTGTCAGATAAGGATAACCGAATTTCCGCGGCTATTTAACTAAAATAGGTTTAATGAACGTGCATAAGGGGATTAAGGGGGTTTACGAGTACATCTTTAGTAAGTAACTGTAGGTAGGCAAAGGCATTGACATTCCTACAGTAGTTTTCTTTTAAAAGTAAGTTTAGAATCATAACTATTGCCTTTCCCGGTTTGTTTACCAATTATATGTAACATTAGTGCGGTCAAGAAAGTACCGAAAATACCGGGAAATCCCGGTTCCATTTCTAGCTGGTACCGAAAATCCCGGTTCTTGAAAACAGTACCGGTTCTGCAATCCCTAAATACATACATACTAAACAAGGTACCGCCTATTTCTTGACTTTTGAAGCGTATATCTATTGTATATTAACGCAGGTAGTTGGGTTTTGTCCAAGTCAGTCTGTAATAAGAGATTAACTGTTAACGTGCACTCCGTTGTTTAATTATCGTTATAGCCTAAACACCACAAATTGGCGACGATTTAGTAATTCACGCGTGTATAAAAAGTGCAATTGGGCATAGGTTATATAAAAAAACGATAACTAACTTGTCAAGTCCAATTAAAAGTATGGATATGACTAATTCGCGCACTGCCTATATGTCTCGATGGCGCTGTGGTAATGACAGCGGCTTAAGATGCGAGAGGCGGCTGCATGTGATGTACCTCGGGACCGGTTGCGTAAGCGAGACGGCCGGCGCGCACGCGTCGCTCGCCAGTGCTATCACGTCTGCGACGGCGAATGCATGTCTCTCTGCCTATTGATCGCATACTTACGCGAGTGCAGTGCTTTGGCTAATTTATGTTAATCTTGTGCTTTGCTCTTCCGAACTATAAGAATGTGCTTCCTATCCTGATCGTGCTTCTTTTGCTTACGCCTGTGTGTGCTTTGATTATATTTATTTTGTGTGTTTATTCCGGACTTATTATTCATAAACGCCCGGTAGGCACACCTACACTGGTGACCCTAGACTTTGAACTATAACGCAAGTGAGCGGTTACAGGCAGCAAATATCATGGCAGGTGGAAATGAAGAAGCTAATAACAATGGCGGGGCTGGTGATTCGCAAGCTAACGGTTCGGAGAATAACGGCTCCGTGTTTAAAGTTTCTGTTCGGGCGCCGCCATTTTGGCCAGAGGAGCCATCATTATGGTTTTCACAAATGGAATCCCAATTCTTTTTAGCTGGAATAACGGGCGACCTTACAAAATTCAACTACGTTATTTCGCAGTTGGAACATCAGTATATTGTGGAAGTTAAGGACATAATTACCAATCCACCGGCTGATAATAAATACGCGAAGCTAAAAAATGAGCTTATATTGAGATTATCGGCGTCACAGGAAAAAAGATTGTTGCAACTAATGAAACACGAAGAGATGGGAGAAAGAAAACCGTCGCAGTTCCTAAGACATCTTCGTACGTTAGCCGGCAAATGTGTAACGGAAGACTTTTTGAAAACCGTGTGGTCTAGTCGATTACCTAGCGGGCTGCAAACAGTTATTGTATCTCAAACAAGTGCTACATTAGACGAGTTAGCTGATTTAGCGGACAAGGTACATGACATTGTACCCCAGGCGCCCCAGGTTTGTGCAGTAGGTGGAGACAATTATGTCATGGAATTGGCAAAGCATATGGCGGACCTAACAAAGGAAGTAGCGTCTTTGAAGGCTCAATTTGGGGGCCAAGCGCACTGCTCAAGGCCAAGCACTCAGAATAATCACTATGGTAGGAATACGAGTAGGACTACCTCTGCTAGTCGACGACGGGACCGGTCGGCCTCTGGGTCTGGGCGCTGGGATCCATCAATATGCTGGTACCACAACAGATTTGGCGAACGCTCGACACGCTGTACCAGGCCCTGTGCGCATCCGGCGGCGGAAAACTTCGACGGCAGCCGGAAGTAGCGGCCAACGACTGCCAATCAAAACCGGGCCGCCTTTTTGTAGTGGACAACTCCTCTAAGGTACTTTTCCTACTAGACACAGGATCGGACTTGTGCGTGTACCCGCGCACAGCGCTTAGAGGATCACGTAAAAAAACAAATTACGAGTTGTTTGCCGCAAACGGCACAATTATACCTACGTATGGCTCGATTCATCTGCAGATAAATTTAGGACTACGCCGGGCATTTGAATGGAACTTTGTGGTTGCCGACGTTTCAAAGCCGATTATTGGGGTAGACTTTCTGTCCCATTACAATATATTGGTTGATTGCAGAAATCAGCGCCTAATTGACAACCATACCACGCTCACCGTTAACGCCCCAGCGCAGCCAGCAGTTGTCGCGACGTATCATGTACAATGATGTCGCGAAGACCTTAACTAGGGTTCGGTGCGTGTGTATCCGCCTTAAGAGATTATCTGCCCTGGCAAGGTAGAAGAATATTTTGCCTTGAAGGTAGGTCTTTGGTGTGCATAAGCATTTTTATTCCGCCCGCAGACTTCATTTCATTGTCTGCCTTTGGCGCGTTAACTAAGTCTCGAAGAAGTCTGGAGTACCTATTCTCTTCAAGGAGCCAAGGGCTACGCGGCTAGTCCCTAGAAAGCTAAGTTTCTTAGTATCTTATTTGTTCTATTTGGTTTGATACTAAGTGTCCTAGTATCATGGTATCTTGATTGTTCTATATGTTCTGATTTCTGATATGATTATGCTATGCAATTTATATATTCTAGATGATGATCTGAGTATATTAAAGGGGGTGTAACTCAGTGGTAGAGTTGTTTCCCGAGGGATACATATATTGGTATTTAACCCTAGATATGGATCAAGGAAATGGTGTTAGATAAATAAGACGAACCAGGGTAGTCTTCCCGGGTGAAATGTCTCTAATGAAGGACTGGTAGTCAGAACATTTATACACTAAGAGCTAGGCACAATGTGGCAGTGGAAGTCATGGGTATTTAAACCCACAGGTGGTGAATGTGAACGGCAGGAGATGGGTGCGAAGCAGATTGAACTCTAAGGACTGCGTCGGCTAGTTCAAGGTAGGATTCAAATCCTTGAACATACACATTAACTAGCCCGTTGTCGTGGCGTCCTCGATATTTTATCGCAGTCTATATTTATTCACATATGATCATATGATTGTATATGGTTATCATGTTACACGTAAATGTGTAACATGCAGTTGTAAAGAGGAGGTCACGACAAAATTGTACGTCCAGTCCTTCATTAGAGACATTTCACCCGGGAAGACTACCCTGGTTCGTCTTATTTATCTAACACCATTTCCTTGATCCATATCTAGGGTTAAATACCAATATATGTATCCCTCGGGAAACAACTCTACCACTGAGTTACACCCCCTTTAATATACTCAGATCATCATCTAGAATATATAAATTGCATAGCATAATCATATCAGAAATCAGAACATATAGAACAATCAAGATACCATGATACTAGGACACTTAGTATCAAACCAAATAGAACAAATAAGATACTAAGAAACTAGGACACTTAGCTTTCTAGGGACTAGCCGCGTAGCCCTTGGCTCCTTGAAGAGAATAGGTACTCCAGACTTCTTCGAGACTTAGTTAACGCGCCAAAGGCAGACAATGAAATGAAGTCTGCGGGCGGAATAAAATTGCTTATGCACACCAAAGACCTACCTTCAAGGCAAAATATTCTTCTACCTTGCCAGGGCAGATAATCTCTTAAGGCGGATACACACGCACCGAACCCTAGTTAAGGTCTTCGCGACATCATTGTACATGATACGTCGCGACAGCAGTAGAGGCCATATCTTCGGTGAAGGTAATGACAGGAGACTCCAGGTATCTTGACATATTACGCCAGTACCCAGACATCACCCGCCCAGCAGGTACCCCTACAGTGCCCAAACACAATACGGTGCACCATATACGCACCACGCCTGGACCACCCGTGTCAAGCAGACCTCGGCGCCTTCCACCGGATCGCCTAAAGATAGCTCAGAAAGAGTTCGAGGCCATGCTTCAAAATGGTACAGCAGTTAGATCTGAGAGTCCATGGTCGTCTCCGCTTCATTTAGCTCCTAAGAAGGATGACGGTTGGCGGCCATGTGGTGATTACCGCGCCCTAAATGCGCGTACCATTCCAGATAAGTACCCAATAAAGCACATACAGGATTTCACACAGCAGCTGTCGGGAAGCAAGGTGTTCTCAAAGGTAGATCTAGTGAAGGCCTACAATCAGATTCCGGTCTACCCACCTGATATCCCCAAAAACGCCATAACCACGCCATTCGGCCTATTCCAGTTTCCATACATGACGTTCGGTCTCCGTAATGCGGCACAGACCTTTCAACGTTTTATAGACGAAGCACTAAGAGGTCTGGACTATTGCTACGGATACTTGGACGATATCTTGATCTTCTCCGCAAGTGAAGAGGAGCACCAAGAACACATGCGTGGGCTATTCCAGCGACTGGCAGACTACGGGATCGTCATCAACGCCGCGAAATGTGAGTTCGGTGTACCTTCAATCACCTTTCTTGGTCATGAAGTGTCAGCAGAGGGTATCCGACCACTCCAATCTAAGGTGCAGGCGATTCTGGACTACCCCACCCCCAAGAATGTCAAGGAACTCCGCAGATTTCTTGGGATGTTTAATTTCTACCGGAGGTTCGTGCCAGGTGCGTCAGCTATGCAATCACAGCTGAACGTCGTCCTAAGTGGACCAAAAAAGAAGGCTAACCAAGAGATTGAGATGACACCAGAAATGTTGGAAGCATTCACAGCATGCAAAAAGGGTCTATCCAAAGCCGCCATTCTAGCACATCCACACGCGGATGTCGAGCTGGCCATACACACTGATGCATCAGACGTCTCCATCGGGGCAGTGCTGCAGCAACGTACATCACAAGGCGCATGGGAACCTCTCGCCTTTTTCTCCCGACGGCTCAAGCCACCGCAGAAAAAGTACAGTCCGTATGATAGGGAGCTACTGGCTATATACGACGCAATACGTCATTTCCGTCACATGGTCGAAGCCAGACCATTTATCATCTTTACGGACCACAAGCCACTAACCTTCGCCTTTACTTCAGCGAGAGATAAATGTTCCCCACGACAATTTAGATACTTAGATTTCATCTCCCAATTCAGTACCGACATACGATATGTAGTGGGGAAAGAGAATGTAGTAGCGGATGCATTATCCAGAGTGGAGGAGATAAGTGGACTCATTGATTACGAAGCATTGTCACGATCTCAAAAAGATGACCTTGAATTGAAGGACCTACTACAACGCGATTCAGGACTCGATTTAAAGATGATCCAATTGCCAGACACGCAATCACAACTATACTGTGATGTCTCGACTCAAACCGCAAGGCCTTACGTAACTGATGCTTTTCGACGACCAGTGTTCAGTGCTATGCACAGACTGAGCCATCCAGGTGTCAAAGCTACTGCCAGAATGGTGACACAAAGATTCGTTTGGCCAGGGGTAAACAGAGATTGCCGCCAGTGGGCGAGAGAATGCGCAGATTGTCAGTGAAACAAAATATCGCGCCATACAACCTCTCCCATATCTCCCTTTCCGACTCCATCTCAAAGATTTTCTCATGTCCACATGGACATCGTAGGGCCATTACCGTACTCTTCTGGTTACAGGTACTGCCTCACGCTCATCGATCGCTTCACTCGTTGGCCTGAGGCATACCCTTTGCCTGACATCACGGCGGAGACCTGCGCCCGAGCCTTTGTCGCGGGCTGGGTAGCTCGCTTTGGATGCCCTGACAAGATCACAACTGACAGGGGCGCACAGTTCCAGTCCGAGCTGTTCCGCGCCTTGTCAGCCATTCTGGGTTCCGAGCATCGCCCGACCACTTCTTACCATGCAGCCTGCAACGGGATGATCGAGCGGCTACATCGACAATTGAAGGCAGCCATAATGTGCCACACCAACACTCACTGGACTGAGGTCTTGCCTTTGGTGCTGCTGGGCATCCGCAGCGCCTGGAAGGACGACGTGCAATCTTCAGCAGCAGAACTCGTGTATGGGGAACCTCTGCGCCTACCCGGTGAGTTCTTTACGCCTACGAAGGGCATGACAGTTGATTACGCTGACTTCGCAGCCAGACTCCGAGACCACATTTCGAAGCTGCATCCGGTACCAGGCGCTCGGCACTCTCAAAAACCCTTCTACATCCCAAAAGACCTGAACAGTGCAGATTACGTGTTCCTTCGCCAGGGGCCTGCCAAGAGATCCTTAGACTCCCCTTACACAGGTCCATATAAAGTGCTGCAGCGAAACACCAAAACATTTAAAATCGACATTAAGGGCAAGGAGAATACTGTTACGATTGATAGACTGAAACCAGCACATATGGCTAGAGAGGACGACTCTAGCGGTTCCGGCTCCATCAAGACGACGGTCAGCACACCAGCGCCAGCTACTGAACCCGCTACCACCAGAAAGACGCGCAGCGGACGGTCGGTACGATTCCCAGACTACTATCGACCGCAGCAAGCAACGGTCTCGGTGGGGGAGTGTGAAGCGGCCAGGCAAATAAAACCAATAACCTCGCGCGCCGCAGACGCAGTCAGTTAAACTTCATCCTTTAGGCGCGCGCTGCGCCTGGCAGCTGCATGTGATGTACCTCGGGACCGGTTGCGTAAGCGAGACGGCCGGCGCGCACGCGTCGCTCGCCAGTGCTATCACGTCTGCGACGGCGAATGCATGTCTCTCTGCCTATTGATCGCATACTTACGCGAGTGCAGTGCTTTGGCTAATTTATGTTAATCTTGTGCTTTGCTCTTCCGAACTATAAGACTGTGCTTCCTATCCTGATCGTGCTTCTTTTGCTTACGCCTGTGTGTGCTTTGATTATATTTATTTTGTGTGTTTATTCCGGACTTATTATTCATAAACGCCCGGTAGGCACACCTACAATTTGTTTTGTACCAATACGTGAGTGCCATAACCAACGAAGGGGTAAGTTTTAGTGCATAAACATAGTGATCAAGTTATATAAAAATAAACCGGCAACAGTAAATTAGTTTAATCATTTGTTTTAGCATTTGGACATGCCCTTCGAGGTTCAGTTTTGAACGTATTTTAACATTACCGCGCTAGCCGGCGCAACGGATAAGCAGGGATCCCGAACCCAGTTCAAACTCCCTCTTGGCGCTCAACATTTTAGATTATAAGATTAATTAAGTACCTTATGTAGTGTTTTTTTGGTTAAACTCCTTTCAAATTACATCTAATTACGCATTTCCATGTTGCTTATTTAATTTACTGCCCGCACAACCCGTAATAAACTTCAAAATATGGCGAGTCACGGAAACATGTTTGGTGGCAGTCTCACCTTCGACCATCGATCGCAGGAGTGGGCTATTTTCAAAAGTCGTTTTGGCCAGTATTGTATGGCTAACGATGTGAACGAAGATACGGACAAGTCCGGTGCCAAGAGACGGGCACTCCTGCTGACGGCGCTGGCGGAGGACACATACCGCGTTGCGAGGAGTTTGGTGTTCCCAGCTGTTCTCGACAAAATAGAATTTAAAGGTCTTACGAAGAAGTTTGACACCCATTTCGAATCGAAGAGAAGTTCATTCGCCGAGCGTTATAAATTTTATAAAGCCGAGCAGCGTCCAGGGGAAGATTTAGCCGAATGGGCAATGCGAGTGCGCAATTTAGCGGAACATTGCGGGTTTAAAACGGAGCTCGATACGATGTTGCGCGATCGGTTTGTCCTCGGATTGGAGGATGTAAAAGAAAAGGAGAAATTATTTGGGCAAAGTGTGGTTGTTTTTTCAATCGCGCCCTGGAGATAGCGCAGAGCGTGCGCTGCGCACGCCAGGCGCTGCAGGTCGCCGCGGCTGCACCCGCTGAGCCAGCGCCGGCGCCGGTGTACGCCATGCGCAGCAACAACGTGCCGTCGCGCTCCGCGGGATCGACGGACCCTCGTTGTGAAGTGTGCGGTTATAAAAGTCATTCGAAAGATCAATGCCGTTTTAGCAATTTTACTTGTACTAAATGCAAGTTTAGGTCATCTGAAGCGTATGTGCACTAGCAAGTCAAAATTAAGAAGCAACAACTATTTGGCTGCGGATGATGACGACACCATAACAGGTAGCTTTGATTTGTTTACTATCAATTGTCCTAATGGCCAACCTATGCGAGAAACGGTATCCATAGCGAACGAAAACATTTTATACGAGATTGATAGCGGCAGTGCAGTTTCGGTACTACCAGAATCAGTTTATAAAGATGTTTTCATTCCTCACGAGTTGCATCCGTGTAGCGTTGTTTTAAATTGCTATAATGTGTAGTGATTTATTACTACAAAAGCGACCTGCCGCACAGCTGGTTTCACTACTGCTGATTTTCTAAAAAACTGACATATTACCGACACTGCAATTATAGGAGATTGTTACAGACCTTATACCACATCCATCCGATGTCATACATACAGATAGCCGTAATTGCCTGGGAGCATAATGCAAATCCATAATATCCCATGGTACATTGGCGATTTCTGGCGACATTACCACTCACAATTTTCACACTTCGCCTGTACCAAACTAGGCTTAATGCACATCAATCAAGTCCTTGGGACACCCGGAACCCAATCATAACACTAGTTTATCACAAACAACGATTTAGATAGGAATATTCGTATTAGATGAAAACATAACCTGGACACTCAGATGACATAACAAACGGAGGAGCGTTCCGAACCCATACTATCGCAATTAGTGACGTATTTGTGCGAACTTAGAAAATAAATAAAAAGTATATAATAACGATTTCCGAATATTTTAGAATTCGCCTTTCCTTACAAAAGTAAGTATCGTAGCATTAGTTGTTTTAATACAAGTAGAATTGATTTGTAAAAAATATATTTTTGTAGCGCGTCAGTTCATTCGCGCGTGTTTTCGGAACGTATGACAGACAGTGACCCGACGCTAAGAGAGGTCGAGAGGACACACAGGAGACGGCCACGCGCCGGTATGTTGACTTTTTAACAAGATTTTGGAGTTTTTTTGAAAATGAGTGTGTAAACGTCCAGCATGTTCTAGCGGCGAGCCTTCGTCTCGCGTTCGTACTGATAAGTAAGTGGTGAAATCAGTAGTTCGTCAGTGTTAGTGTCTAGCACGGCGCCTCGCGCGCTGTAAGCACGCCATGAGCGTGTTCTAGAACATTCGTTCGCCCAAGCCGCAGGCCGCGAGTTTCGACCGACGGCTCGTGTCCCAGTCTACGTCTCGGGAGGAGAGCGCTGGGCGATTTCGCGCCCTCATCGCGACAACGTAGCTGCGAATGCCAAGGCTCCTTCATGTCGGTCATCGTCATCATCGTCTTCGGACCTTACCACCATAGGTCGCGGGGTACATACCCGTCCCGCCCCGCGGGCCATCGGAGCGTCGGCGCCTAGTCGCGCCATCGCCATCGTGACGGGGCACCGCCGTCCCGATCGCCATACCAAGGTGGCTAACCAAGGGACCACAGAGCCATCACGACGACCTTCGAGTCCTTAACCTCCTCACGGTTGCCTAACCGTTAAGTGACGATTGGGATTTCGACCAGCTCTGGAGCTCACCGTTGCCTAGCCCGTACTGGCGGATTTAGGATGAACGTAACGTCACATCTCGTCGTGATCGAACTGTTGCCGTAAGTGTTTGACTCTTACTATTATTTGGCCAAATAAAATTAGCGTCTCGCGTTCGCGCCCGTATCGTATTGCGTCAGGAGGCCTCCATCCAACCGTCGTTTAGATATAGCATAACGAATGGTACTGGTGGAATTCACCCATGTAATTAGTTAAATTCTAACTGAGTCGCTTTCCACAGGCGTAATAAATGCATGTACCTGACTCTGGCCTTATACATTATTTGTTTCCCATAATTGAACCAGCTCAAACTTCAATAGCACCAGACGGTCCTCAAGTGCTGAGTAGGCTACAAGAGGCGGGGCTGCGTTTGAAGTAGGATAAATGTGAGTTGTTCAAGGAGTCGGTCGAATATTTAGGGTACCGTATAGATAAAAACGGTTTGCATAAATCGAATAAAAAAATTGAAGCTATACTTAATTGTGACAGCCCTAAGAATGTGAGCGAGTTGAAATCCTTTCTAGGAATGATCAATTATTATAGATGTTTTGTGCCAAATACGGCGAGTGTGCTCGAACCCTTACACTTGCTGTTAAAAAAAGATCAAAAGTGGATATGGGGCGAAGCACAAAAGGAAGCGTTTAATAAAATTAAGAGCGAAATGGCGTCGGAGCGGGTGCTGGCGCACTACGACCCTTCGCTACCGACGGTGGTGATGGCTGACGCAGGACCCCGGGGCCTGGGCGCCGTGCTGGCGCAGCGGCAGCTCGACGGTGTCGAACGTGTCGTGGCTTACGCGTCGCGTTCGCTTTCTAAGTCGGAACGCAACTACGCCCAAATCCAAAAGGAGGCGGCATCCATAATATTTGCTATGAAGAAGTTCCACCATTATTTGTATGGGCGCTCTGTCCCATTCACATTTCGTACCGACCATAAGCCGCTCTTGTCAATTTTTGGCAGCAAAAAGGGTGTGCCGGACTTGCATTGGAAAATGGATGCATTCTCAGGGGCCATAAAGTCGTAATTCCAACAGTGTACAGAGAACGCTTACTAGACGAACTGCATAGCTCGCATTTCGGGGTAGTAAAAACTAAAGCCGAAGCCCGGGCACGCATGTGGTGGCCACATATAGATAGTGATATTGAGGGAAAAGTAGGTACATGTAGTATTTGCAATGCGTTACGAAGCGCCCCCCCGCGCACGCCGCTAGCGCCGTGGCCATACCCAACGCAAGTCTGGGAGCGAGTGCATCTAGACTTGTTCTCATGGCAAGGTAAACAATTCCTAGTCGCAATCGACGCTCACTCTAAATGGCTGGAATGCTTTTTATTAAGAACAACTGATAGTACTGCGATAATTGATAAGCTGTGTGAAATTTTCAGTAGGTACGGTTTAGTGCGAACTCTAGTTACCGACAATGCCAGTAATTTCTGTTCCAGCCAATTCGAAGGCTTTTGTAGCGTAAACGGTATGCCACACGTCACTATCGCGCCAATCCACCCCGCATCAAACGGTCAGGCGGAAAATAGCGTAAAAACGGTCAAACGTGCAATAAAAATAATAATGCAGCAGAGTAATGTTCAAAGGGAAATAATATAGAAATTAATAGTTATTTGTTATGCAAGGCTGCAAAGTTGTTGTTTGGCGCGAGTGCTCGAATTGAAAGCCGAGCTTGCGAAGGTTTCTAGAATTGAACCACGAGCGTAGCGAGTGGTTCAAGAATAGAATCCTGAGCGTAACGAGGGTTTCAAGACACGAGAAGCCAAATAACTTTGCTGCCGAGCGAAACACACAACTTTTCACCTCACCCTAGCGAGGAAACGTAGGTACAAGAAAACAATTCAAGTATTATTAAATCAGTATTTAATTATTCATATTAATTAATGCACTTCTACGAGATGATATAATTGTTAAACATCGAAAATTTTCAATTAATCTGTTACGCTTATCATGGCTCAGCGTCATAAATACAAAGTGGTATTAAAAATTAAAAGTAAAGTTACTACAGTTGGTAATATTTAAAGTTAATTTTTTTTGGCACTGTTATACTATTATTTGTAACTTGTGTACTATTTTGTAATGTGCTATGTAAATTATGCGGGAAATTCTGAGAAGATTGGTCGTCATTTGATTCCACTGTGGTGAATGTTGGAGAGTGACTTTCTTCTACTGCATTGACCTTGGATGTTCAAGGATATATCGTGGGATCTGGGCATGGGGGACATTGTTGTTTCAATGTTATACTTCCGATGATGCCCTTATGGATTTTCGATTTATTTTCGATGGAGTCTTCTATATATCCTTCGGCCACGGTCATGGACTTCCAGCCACCGTGACGCTTAAGCGTAGTTAAATCAGCTCCCGAATCCGCCAAAAGTGTAGCGGATGTCCTCCTAAAACAATGCCCTGTGTATTGTTCTGGTTCTTGCAGGCCAAGGAACGTGGCAATTTGTTTTGGCAAGCCGCCAATTTTAGTACTACCCATAGGTTGCCTAACACACTTTCCTTTGCGGTATTGTAAAAAAAATCTGTCAATCGGTTATCTGGGCGCAAGGCTCGATACTTTTGGACTATTTTGGTATATTCGTCACGAGTTTCTTTCTATGTTCGTTTTAGTGTTTGGTAAGTTCACTACCAGCAATTTATCGGAATGTTGTTCAATGTTTTGAATGGTAAGCAATCTCAGCTCATTGGTCCGGCAAGCGCCACTTATGCCTGTAATAAGTACCACCTGTAACACATAGGAAGAAGATTAGTTTTACAGCAGACAGTAATGCCGTAACTATCGAATTTATTCAGGTATAGGTAAAATAAAATATTCATTCTATGAACAAAAATATTACTTGAAAAAATTGGTGTAAAATGTACCTTAGGGGCAAGAAATTCAGAGTCCGGTGCATCATTCAGGAACTTTTCAATATTAGAAGCGGTGAAAATCTTGGACTTTTTAAGTTTATGGTCTTTTGACTTGTTCTTCAAAAACGCCAATAGTTTGGGATATTTTTCAATATGTATATCCTTTTTTGTTTTTAAGGTAGCTTTTAACATCGAGTATATACTCCAAAGTGTGCTCGATTTCCTTGTTTTGGATATTTCAATGAAGTACGAAAGTAGTATGTTCTCTGAAAACGTTTTGGCGCCTTTCGAATGCCTCCACGCATTGAACATATCGAACGCTTTTAGATACTTTTCGCTTGATTTTTCGGGCAGAAAACTCAAATCGGCATTTTTAACAGTTTCTACCAATTCCACAGGTGTTAAATTTATATCTCCACTGCTACTAGAATCTCTCATTTTATATTTTAATTGCAGTCAAATAAACTAGAACTAACCAGGAAATTATAAAATAATAGGTGAAAACTTTTTTTAAATCTTTTCTTTTTCTTTCGGGTGCGTTCTGAATTCGCATGATAAAGAAAATTGCAATAGGAATACTGTTTGAATATATTCCTTATTTTTGTATTTCCATAAATTAAAAAGTAGGTAAAATAAAACTAAAATTGAATGATTTTCAATTTAATGTATGTACCTAAAATAAAATGTTTCATCGGATGACACATTCCTTGAACCATGATTCTGAACGCATCCATAAAAAAATTGGGTAGCGCGGTACTACGTCATGTTCGAATTTCAAAATCACTTTATCCGCTAGCGGATAAAATGGACTTTTGCACACAGATTTGAAACGATAAAGTAAGCCTTTCAGAGCGGGTGAGGTGAAAATAAATTTTTGTTCCAATATAGAAACACAGTGCATTGCACGACCGCGTTTACGCCTGCTCAACTGATGCTGGGCCGTAGGCTGCGCTGCCGACTCGACTTGCTGCGCGCGGCCGCGGATCACACGGTGTCGTCCTCATCCGTTTCACAAAGTAACGTGTACGCAAAACATATCTTACAAGGTAAAAACTACGGTGGAGTAAGGAAGTGTAACTTTAATATAAACGATATAGTGTTAGTGAAGTATATTTTTTCAAACGGCAATAAGCATACTTGGAAAAAAGGTATAATTACGGACAAATTAGGGTCAAGAATGTATAACGTATTCGTGCCAGACTTAAAAGTGCATATGAAAAAACATATTGACCATTTATTAGCATATAAAGGAACCGATGTCACAGTGGAATTGAATGATTTGAATGTTTATGGAGATGAAGGCAGCTGTGACAACATGCTTGATGACGTCAACGATGAGGACTCGTTCTGCGTACATCACACAATACTACAATTATAAGATTCCATTATTTTAAATTAATTAAGTCAAACCAAAAAAGAAAAAAAATAAATAAATAATAAAGGGCACGTTATCATAAATAAAAACATGGAATTTCACCAAAACATAAACTAAAACTATACAAAAAACAATCAAACAACGAGTGAACAAAAGTAAAATACAGAAAAACAAAATTGTCAGCAAATTATAATTATTCTATTTGTTGCAGCTTGCAACACCGCGACACTGATTGCGGCCAATTGGAGCACATCATCTCGCGCATGCGCACAGCAGCGCCAAAGTTCGCGTATAAAGCCGCCGACGCGCCGCCATTGCGCTCCTTTTTTGCTAACCAAAATAGACACACGCGCGTCGCTTACAAACATTATATATAACCTGTAATCTTATAAAGTAAAAGTTTGAAATGGTAAAAAACCTTTTTTATTAAACAACAAACTATGTCCTAGACATAGAAGTGGCGACCGTGACAGGACGCGCGTGTGGGATCACTCCGCTCTCGTTGCAGAAAACCCAGGGGTCTGGCATCGGCCATTTTGAGGCCCTGCTTTGGCCGTGGTGGCGTCACCGTTTCAAAGGGCGTGGCAGCCGTCGAGCCGTCCGAAGAGGAGAGGCGTGGGAGGAAGAAGCCGGGCCAGCCAAGAACAGCGCTGCGCGGGGTACAAGACCCGGCAACCCGACTACGACGTGCAGGGCGCCGGCGGCTGCTGGCGCGGGACGGCAAGGCTGCGAGGAGAGTGCCGTGATCCATCCCAAATTCCTACCTCACCAACCTAACCCTGTCTCTGTATACCTTACTTACAGACTTGACATAACTTAAATTTACTTAACCTAGCTTAAATTTAACTTAAACTTAACTTCATCCCCATTTAAATCCAATTGGCTGTGCTAATCGTGCTTTGCATCTATCTGTGTTATATTTCTCAGATAAGTTGCCAAAAGTGACAGTGTTTGACGTCATAATAATGTTATTATCTATGTAGATATTCTAATATAACTATGGATTCCTTGTGTTCTGAAATAAAGAATTTATTATTATTATTATTATATTTCCAGGACAATTCGTGTGTGATAGTGACACGTCACGTCTTATAACCTTCTTATGACCTATAGGTACCTAACCTCAATCTAGCCACGTTGGCTTGCTTTCAACCTCTTAAATTCTTTAGTTTCAAACTGAATGCCTGTAAAGGACCTTTAAATAGTTTAATCAGTGATAATTTCCTTGGTGTTTATTCCAAATACGTAACTTTGACATATGCATGTGCACATTTCGTGAAAAAACCTTTTTCACTTCTCATGCTCGAAAAGTGTGTCATATTAGACTTGTCAAGCGGGGCTAAAGTAGTACATTTAACCCCTAGGGAAAATATGAATACATATTTATGATTTACAAAACATTTGAATTTGACCAATAAAAATACTTCACCTATTAAATCCACCAATCACAGAACACTAATTTAACTCTTAAAAAAATATTTGGTATTGGGTATTAACCAACCAGAATACAGCTTTACTAAAATCGACCAATCTGGAAACATAATTATTTTTTCTAAAGAGTTTAAAGATTAAGTTTGTAGTAGTCCCTATTCCACAATAATTACAAAAAGTGGTTAAATCGTTCGAGCAACACTTTGAAGCGCTCAATGGAAGGTCAGTTTAGCTTTTTTCGCGCGTTAATGTTGCGCGCGAACCGCATTGTCTATGTTTTGTGTGTCAAAGGAGTATAGAAAAAAAAACATGCTGCAAAAGTATATATCTTCGCCGTGGAATTTATTGTTTATTTTGGGTGGGTTAACCATTGTTTATTTATTTTCTCGCAATCGAAGTGAAAAGTAGAGTGTATAACTCTGGTCTAAAAGCCATATTACCCCTCGAACTATTTTCCCTCACTTCGTTCGGGAAAATAACTATCTCGTGGTAATATGGCTCATTTTAGACCCTTGTCATACAATCTACTATTGTTTTTATGCATTTACGCTTTAAACCATTAACATTTTATTTGCCGTGCGTGTTGTTTCAGCTTTTTGACAAACCCCTTTTTGTTTTTACTTCCGCTGACTCAACGCTAGTGATTTGCTCACTAATTTCCCATTGTTTTAACGTTAGCTCCGCCCTATTGCACCGCATATTAGTGTTCGCATATGCACCTTGCTTGCTTGTGCATTTTCAGTTGCCACGTGTCATCGTGTATAACGGGACATCCACGTGTCTGATACCTACCCATCCACGCTTCGCGCTTGTGATTAGTGTCTGCCACGTGTCAACGTGCATCTCCACCGAGCCATTGAAGTTCAAGGGGCGTAAGCGTTTTTGCCAATTTAACTAAACTTTACGTGGATAACTCAAGTGTTTTGTAATATTAACCCTGCTTGCACAGTCAACAACACAATTCAACAATGGCTGAGGCAGCAAAGAGGGAAGCTTTATTAGCAGAATTGCGCACCAAACGTAGTTCTATTAAAGGCCAAGTTACTAAAGTCCATGCCTACCTAGGCACATTTGGTGCACATGAAATATTGTCTGGTGTCAAATTTAATAATTTAACTTTAAGACTAAATAAAGTAATTGAGTTATCCTCGCGCTTTGATGAGCTGCAAACTTTGATTGAAGTGAACAATAGTGATCAACTTGACAGTGAACTCTCTGTCCGTGAGGCTATTGAAACAAATATGAGTCTAGCCATTGCAACTGCACAAAGTATACTGGAACGGTCGCAGGTTCCGAAGGAAACTCCGGCCACTTCAGTGAAAACATGCTCGTTCGGCGGATGTCATGCCGAGCCTCTCGGCTTCCAGTTGCCAACAATAAAAATAAATAAATTTGATGGATCTTATTATAAATGGATGGAGTTTAAGGATTTATACGAGTCCTTAATCCATAACAATCCGAAAATTCAGGAAATTCATAAATTCCATTATTTAAGTTCATACCTGGAGGGCGAGGCGGTTCGGGTGATAGCTAACTTGGAAGTTTCAGCCATCAATTACACTGAGGCCTGGACGTTATTGTGCGACAGGTTCAGTAACAAAAGGCAATTGATTACTAACCATTTGAATGCTTTGTTTAACATTGATTCTTTACAGCGGGAGTCAGATAAATCTTTAAGATTCTTAAGTGACCATGTTACAAAAAATCTCAGAGCGCTGAAAACATTGGGTCAGCCCACGGAGCACTGGGATACAATGCTAGTTCACTTATTATCTGCAAAGTTGGATGCAAATACTAACGCTAAATGGGAGGAATATAGGAACACTCTTAAGGAGTGGCCCACACTTAGTGATTTTAAAGACTTTTTGAAAAATCGGGCAGATATTCTAGAAAATTTGTACCGATCCAAACGGGATAAGCAATCCAATCATAAACCAGAGTTTGTGAATAACAAAACATCATTTAAACATGATAAAAACATAAAAAACATTTGTAATTTCAGATAAACAAATTGAACACAAAGGTCGGCCGTGCGTCGTGTGTCGCAGCGACCACAGAGTATACGACTGTCCCGCCTTCCGGCAGATGTCGGTGGACGAGCGATGGTCGCGGATCTCCAGCCTTCAACTGTGCCATGTGTGTCTGCGGCCAGACCACGAGACTCGCCGATGCAAGTTGAGCGGCTGCCGCGTATGTAAGAGACGTCACAACACATACCTACACACAACACAAACACAAACAACCACGCCTAATCATTCATCTAGCGGGGCTAGCATGGATCAGAGCATCCAGCCTACCAGTAGTGGTAAGGCGGAGCCTGCGTCCTCCTCCACTATGTTGACTTCTGACAGTGCAGAGGTGCCACATACCTCCACTGCTAATTCTTCGCTGTCCAGTAGTGAAGTATTGCTGTCCACAGCATTAATTGACGTGGTGAATCCTTGCAACAATAGGAAAGAAACTGTAAAGTGTATCTTGGACTGCGGGTCTCAGTCTTCTTACCTGAGTGAGGCATTGAGGGAACGCCTTCAGCTTGCATCTCAGCCCATAGTTGCCACAACCGTGCTAGGTATAGGTAACACTCCCCTTAAATATAAACCAGGACGTTGCGCAGCTCGTATACAATCTAAAATAGGTGATTTTACTGCCAGTGTTGATTTTCTGGTCCTAAACCAAATAACTGACCACTTACCAAAAAAATATTTTGATATAAGCCACCTAAATATACCTGGGGCTATAAAGCTTGCAGATCCAACCTTTAACATTCCTGCTCACATTGATGTTTTGCTAGGTGCGGACATTTTTTGGGAAATTGTGAATGGGGAGCAGAAAGCTTTGTCTCCTAATAGCCCCACCAAACTCATATCTTCCAGATTGGGATGGCTGCTGGCAGGACCAGTCGCTAGCACAGCTATGCATGTAAATTCATCAAGCACTCGCAGCCATCTCTCTCTGTCTGATCTGTCTAACCAGATGACTAGGTTTTGGGAGACAGAGGAACTGCCCTCGGAGGCAGAACGCCCTGGGAATGTGTTCGAACCACATCCCATAGAAAAACATTTTGTTGAAAATACTTATCGCCAAGATGATGGTAGATTTGTAGTTAGATTACCTCTCAAAGATACGCCAGATTGTTTAGGTAATTCTTTCCACATGGCAAAAAGGCGCTTATTCAACTTAGAAAAGCGATTTAGTAAACAACCTGAACTTAAGTCAATGTATGTTGACTTCATGAATGAATATAGAGATCTAGGCCATCTAACTGACTCTGAATTTTCTTACAGAGCTAACTATCTTTGTCATCATTCCGTGATGAAAAATGATAGCGAATCTACTCGCTTAAGAGTCGTTTTTGATCCAACCTGCCCCACCTCCTCTGGATATTCTATCAATGATATACAGATGGTAGGTCCCAATATACAAGACTCCCTGTTCAACATATTGCTTAGATTTCGTCACTATAAGTATGTCTTAGCGGGAGATATCGAAAAGCAGTATAGGCAAATTTTAATGAATGAAGCCGACAGAGACTTACAAGTCATTTTAGTCATTTCCTTGCTAATTGCTCGGAAAGCATCTCGCAACCGCTAGCTATACTCTTCAATAGATCACTTTCAGAGGGAGTCATGCCGCGCTTATGGAAATCTGCCTTCGTTACGCCCATTCATAAGAAAGGAAATAGAAGCAATGTTGAGAATTATCGACCGATATCTAAGTTGTGTCTTATAGCTAAAATACTCGAGCGCGTGGTTTACAACCAGGTGTACGCCTCTCTTAAACATGTATTTTGTCCTTATCAACACGGTTTTCTTAAGCAAAGATCTACTGATTCTAACCTTATTTTATTTAACGATTACGTGGCACGTAACTTGGATAGTGGAAATCAAGTAGATACTGTGTATACAGATTACAGCAAGGCGTTCGATCGCATAGACCATAATCTGCTACTTCACAAACTTTTATCAGTAGGTATAAGAGGAGATCTCTTTCGATGGTTCTCTTCCTATGTCTTAAACCGGTCCCAAGCGGTCGTTCTGAACGGATTTTCGTCACCGTGGGTCGAAATTCCTTCTGGAGTGCCCCAAGGATCCCTGCTTGGACCATTATTATTCATCATTTTTATAAACGATATTTCCCAATGTTTCAAACACTCTAATATTCTTTTGTTTGCTGATGATATGAAAGTCTTCCGGATAGTCAATGACACTCTTGATTCTGCTTACCTTCAAGAAGATCTTCTTAGACTAAATCGATATTGCATCAATAATAAACTAGATATAAATGTATCAAAATGCTTTTCCATCTCCTTTACTCGTAAGCGTAATGTCTTCAATTCTAACTATTTGTTAAAAAATGAGGTTATTTCAAAGTGTAGTGAAGTAAGGGACTTGGGAGTCGTAATGGATAATAAGTTGATCTTTGATCGGCACGTTGATTCAATAGTCAACAAAGCTTTCAAGGCACTTGGTTTTATCATAAGATCGTGTAAGAATCTCAAAAGATTAAAATCTATTAAAATTGTCTATTGCGCATTTGTAAGAAGCCACCTGGAATACGCCTCTCAGGTTTGGAACCCTTGTTATGATATCTATATTTCTAAAATTGAAAGAATCCAGAAAAAGTTCATTCGTTTTCTGAGATTTAAATTCAAAATTCCAAAACAAAGCTACTCACAACACTGTGCCAAACTCCACCTGCTACCTCTCTTCATCCGGCGTAATATATCTGATGTAATTTATATCATGAAAATCGCTCAGAACCATGTAGACTGTCCTGACCTGCTAGCGAACTTAAGGTTTTCAGTCCCCTCACGTCTATCCTCTCGCATCAAACGTACGTTCCATATTCCATCCGTTCACACTAATTACAGAAAAAACTCCTTTCTTCTAAGAGCTGCCAGGTCTTTTAATCAGCTTTGCAAACGTCATGATCCCATCGATCTGTTCTGTGATAGCTTTAGTTCAGTACGCAAACTAATGAGCCAAGATTTCTCCCACTGTTAACACTTATGTAATTTTAACTTGTCTCTTTCTCTTTTGTTGTTTTTCTTCACTGTTTAAACTCATTCTCGCTGTCGAGCTGCATAATTATAAGTATACCTAATAGGTTTTATTATTTTTGTGATTTCGCACGTCATGTACTTTACGCAGCTTTCTACCTGTGGAAACTTGTAATTAGCTTACTATTTCTATGTCGTGACCTACTTTGTTACTTTAGCTGTAAGTTTTCCTATGTAATAAAATAAAATAAAATAAATAAATAAATTTATGGCGTGAGGACGAGCACCTGCCTGTTCGCTCACTCACTTTGAATACTTTCACATACGGGTTTGCCTCTGCAAGTTTTCTCGCTGCTAGGTGTTTGTGGCAACTAGGGGCTGAGTGCAAGGATCCTTTAGTTAAGACTATTATTCAAAACGATTTTTACTGTGATGACTTATTGACAGGAGCAGACTCTGAGTCTGAGCTGCTTCGCATACAAGCAGGAGTTTCACAGGCCCTGGCCTCAGGGTGTTTTAACTTGCGTAAATATCGCTCAAATTCAACCGCATTGCTAAAATCTGATTTTATTAATAAACAAGACAATTTAGCGCTAAGCCAGGCCTGTCAAACACTTGGATTGGGTTGGAATCCAAGCGAGGATATTTTAAACTTCAACATTAACATTGACGACCTCAATGAGGCGGTCACTAAGCGAACAATCTTGTCCAAGACGTTTCAAGTGTTTGACCCCTTAGGCCTTTTAAGTCTATGCACTGTTAAGCCTAAGATTCTTATTCAAAGGTTGTGGGCGTCCAGTAAATCGTGGGATAAACCAGCTCCGCCTGAAATACGGCGCAACTGGGCGCGTTTCATAAAAAACCTACACCATATAAGAAATTTATAGATACCCAGATTAGTATTGAGTGACTCGCCGTCCACAATTGAGGTGCATTCCTTCTGCGATGCATCATTGTCCGCATATGCTGCGTGTATTTATGTAAGGTCTATTTCTGGCTCGGGTGAGCCGCAAGTAGACCTGCTGTGTGCGAAAGACAGGGTAGCGCCCATACGTCCAGTAACCGTGCCCAGGCTAGAGTTGGCTGGGGCCTAGCAGCCAAGCTTTATGCCACTGTGGCTAAAGCACTAAGGCGACCTGTCTCTCGCACCATTTTCTGGACGGACTCTGCAGTTGTACTTGCTTGGCTAAAGGCGGACATTTCACAATTAAAGACGTTTGTAGCTAACAGAGTCGCTGCTATAAACGAGCTCGTCCCTGGAGCGGACTGGAGACATGTACCTACTAACCAGAACCCTGCAGACCTAGCGAGTCGAGGGGTGGACCCGCAACATGTCTCCAGCGCTGCTCTGTGGTGGCATGGCCCGGAGTTCTTACTTAAATCTGAAAATGAATGGCCAAAGCTCGACTCTGTCAAACCCGAGGTTCTGCCGGAGGTCAAGCTCACAAATTTAGTTACAGCCGTAGAACCTGAGTCTTGTATGACCTGAATCTTGGTTTTCTAAATATAAAAGGCTACAGCGCACTGTAGCGTACGTACATCGCTTCATAAATAACTGTCAGCCTAGTCAGCTTAAGCTGACAGGCGAATTAACGTCACAAGAGCTTACAAACTCGCTTCAAGCGTTAGTGAAACTTGCGCAACAGCAATTATTTCCTGACGAATTGGAGATATTGCGTAAAAATAAAACATTAAGTTCTAAATCTAACATTGCGTCTCTGACGCCCTTTATTGACTCACAAGGTATCTTGCAAATCGGGGGGAGGCTGGATGCTTCTGATTATAGCTATGACAAGAAGCATCCCATGTTGTTGCGTGCGAAACACACACTCACCAAACTCATATTTAAACATGAACACACACGTCTCTTGCATGCGGGGCCGCAGCTTGTTTTGTCTTCAATTCGAGACATTATATGGCCGGTTGGAGGCAGGAACCTCGCACGAAGCACGGCCCACAATGTGTCACTTGCAGCCTCGTCTCTGGCAAAACGTTAAAACATATCATGGGTAATTTGCCAGTGCAGCGTATAGAAGTTGATTTGCCATTCACGACAACAGTGGTAGATATGGCCGGACCGTATTTAATAGCGGATCGCAAGGGTCGCGGCTGCAAAATAACTAAATGCTATATGTGTTTATTTATATGTCTAAGATATAAATGTGTTCATTTGGAGGCCGTAAGCGATTTGTCTAAAGATGCATTCGTATTGGCCCTCCGCAGGTTTATCGCCCGCCGCGGCAAGCCTGCGGAAATAATTTCGGATAATGCAAAAAACTTTGTTTCAGCTGCAAAGGAAATAAACGAGTTTATGAAACTATATAAAAATGAAATAACACAGTTTGCAGCTGATCAAAATATACGATTCATGTTCACACCCGCTTACGCTCCGAACTTCAATGGCTACGTGGAAGCTGGCATTAAAGGCGCTAAATTTCATCTAAAACGGATTCTCGGCAATAGTCACCTCACATTCGAGGAATTGTCCTCGTTATTTAGCCAGATAGAAGCCATTTTAAACAGCAGGCCACTTTGACCACTCTCCCCCTCCCCCCTCGATTTTACCCCCCTTACTCCCGGGCACTTTCTCGTCTCCAGGCCGCTGACGGCGCCGCCGGTCCCGCCGCTGCAAGACCACAAACCGCACCGCCTGGACCGCTACCTCCGGCTGGAGCAGCTGCGCCAGCACTTCTGGTCCCGCTGGTCGACCGAATACGTCTCCGAGTTACAACAGCGCGGCAAGTGGCGCGAGCGACGGCGCGACCTGCAGCTGGGAGAGCTCGTGCTTATAAAGGACGACGGCCTGCCGCCGCTGCTGTGGCGCATGGGCCGCGTTGCTAGATTGTATCCAGGCAAGGACGGCGTTCCACGAGTCGCAGACATAAACACTGCCAGAGGTGTAGTCAAAAGGGCTCTCAACCGAATTTACCCTCTGCCCATGGAAGAAAGGGATTCCTGAAAGAGGGGCTTTCAGCGGCCCGGAGTATGTTGCAGTTTGTAACACCGCGATACCGATTGCGGCCAATTGGAGCACATCATCTCGCGCATGCGCACAGCAGCGTCAAAGTTCGCGTATAAAGCCGCGGACGCGCCGCCATTGCGCTCCGTTTTTGCTAACCAAAATAGTCACACGCGCGTCGCTTACAAACATTATATATAACCTGTAATCTTATAAAGTAAAAGTTTGAAATGGTAAAAAACCTTTTTTATTAAACGACAAACTATGTCCTAGACACTATTCAAGTGCATTAGCAAAATATTCATTAATGTCATAATAGGGTCTGCTCAAAAAGTATTGTTTCAATTTCCGTTCATACACATTTATATCACTACATTCTTTAATGTCATCGCTTAGGTGGTTGTACACATTAATAGCGTTGTTAATTATTCCTTTATTAAAATAGCTATATTGAGGACTTAACAACACTAACTTTTTTGTATTTCTTAACTTGCGATGGATATTTTGTCTAGCTTTTGGGAATTTCTCGATGTTTTTGTAAACGTACAAGCAAATGCGATACAAGTATAGTGAGACAACTGTAAATATTTTGTTATCTATAAACATCTGTCTATGGGTTACTGGAACATCTTTACAGCCTTCAATTATTCTAATAGCTTTTTTTGCATCAACAGAACAGAGTTGATCTAGCCACATCAGCATTACCCCAAACCTCTACACAGTATCTAATTGTACTTTCAAAATAGGAGAAGTATATTAATAGTAAAGTTTTCTTATCGCTAGTTTTCGAAAGAGCTTTCATGGTGTAGCGTGCACTGGCCAATCGCTTATTTATTTTGTCTATTTGATAATTCCATCTAAGGTGTGGATCAAGATCGACGCCCAAGAATCGAACACTATCAGATTTCTGAATTGGTAAATCGCATGCTGTATCAACACTATTTGTACTGCGGCGGAAGATCATGTAAAAACTTTTTTCGCAATTAATTTTTAATCCATTGTGTAGAAACCACTTAGTGAGATTTGACCAGCATATTTTAGCCTTAGCATTAAATTCATCAGTACTGTCCACCATTACAATTATGCTCGTATCGTCAGCATAAAGATACGGGGTACCACCAGAAAGACAGTTTGGTAAGTCGTTTATGAAAATAATGAAAAGTAGTGGCCCAAGAACTGAACTCTGAGGCACCCCACACTTCACTAAACCTTCTACAGAGTTGGTAATATTGGTGTTGGTGACTCATGGCCCTCAGCTCCACCAGAACTTAATGTTTGTGCACGCGCGGTGCGCTCTACTAGGAATAAGAATGCTAATTATAAGTCTTTTTTTTAAAGTGAATTTTCGGAATTGTTTATAAACTATTGGTGGAGGGATTATATTAACGCCGGTAGTTGGGTTTTGTCCAACTACCCGCCAGTCAGTCTTAACGTAGAGATTAAAGTGTTAACGTGCACTCCGTTGTTTAATTATCGTTATAGCCTAAACACCACAATATCATAATAGATATGTTAAGTATATATACGTGCGCTATTCTGGCGTGATTCTATTTAATGCTTTCTTATGTTGTCTGAAGGATTGTAGTGAGTGAGCTATTTTCAAGGCTCTAGATTATAATATTACGATTATGCATAGGAGATCACTACCTGAGCGTGGTACCCGAGTAGACCTGGCCGTTCTATTGTGGATCTAAGAGCGTAAAAGCGTCAAACAGATAGTTAATTTAAAAAATTGTATAAAGCATAAAAATGGAATGATCTCACCAAATTGGAGGGTTACGCTGTTGGGATATCCCAGCTCTCACGAGACGGAAGAGCCGAGTTGTCGCTTGCCTTATACACCTACACTCACTATTTATTTATATACTAGGTTATATAACACTGCACATTTCGTATAAGCATTTTATGAAATAGAGAATCACGCGGTTGACCGGTTGGGAGAGAACGCGACGGCGGTCCTCGCTGGACATGTATTTCTATTATTTCGCGTAAGCCTGTTGTTAATTGCCGGGTTTTTTTCGGATGTTTTGGGCTTCGGAGGGACGCGTCCGTACCCTATCGTGTCTTAGATAAGACTTCCGTCTGTCCGTTATCTAGTTTTATAATTAACTTGGATTGAGTCCTGACACCTTTGCCTGTTGATTCTTTAACTAAGTTCCATATTGTTTTAACCTTATTCTTAGCTTTGATACAGTTTGATGGATATGCATCTTTTTGGCATGGACTAGAACTGCTCTAAATACATTCTTATATTGCTTGAAATATTTGTTGAAATTTTCATCATTCACATTTCGGGATTTAATAAGTAGATGTCTTTTAGTAAGGCTAGATTTTTTAATACCCTTTGTGAGCCACTTGTTTGGTCTATTTCGCGACGGATTTTTTTTTAGTGCAAAATGGCGTTTAATTAATAGACCAAGAAAATTAGCGAGACCTGGACATAATTCGATAATCCGTTGTTTTTATTACGTTATTGGATATTAATGTTTAGTATGAAATATTAATTGGATATATTAAGTAAAAAATGCGTGATCGTAACGTATTAAAAAAAAATCGTGAGTTATCGTACACTACCTAACTTTTTTCTACAGGCAAAATAGGTAACCAAATACCATGTTAGTATAATTTTGAGGTGGACTCAAATGCGATCACTGAATAGCAAAATTAACCTGAAACTGAATTCGCAAGTACGTTTTTTTTCACAGATTCCATCTGATCTCAATATCTAGATAGGCAAAACTGGTAACTATGATGATTGTATCTATTAAAGCTACATTGTGTCTGTTTAGACATTTCGGACCAAAATTAAACATAAATTTTTAACGTTTTAATAATAATGTATTTCTCAGTAGGCAAAAATCGTAACTGTGATTTTTTTGTTTATTAATAGCTTTTTGTGTAGTATTATCATGTTTTCATTAATATTGTAGCGGCCAGTTAGCAGCTACACTTGACTTGTAGTTACGGGTAGTTGACGGAGTGCGGTGAAAAATCGTTGAAGTTTGTATAAGTATATTGAAATAACGTAAAGATACAGTAAAGTTAATAGTTGGTTGCTCTTTCTCTAGATGCGTATAGTTCACCGTTTTGTAATGCACTGTCTGTCTTTTATAACTTAACATATTACTAATATTCGCTGCCACGCGACTCAAAGTAGGTTGCAAGTAAGCATAAAGAAATGTACGGTGATGAAACCGTACATATTGGCAACCCTTAAAAGAAGAGAAAAGAAAGAAAATTGATAAGAGAAAGAGAACCATCACAAAGTAAATAATTAATTAATTAAACTCGAAGGCAATGTTGTCAGCAGAGGCTTTTTCTCGACGAAGGCGTTCCGCTTGACTCGTCGAAGGCTTCAGCTCCTTCTCTCGTTGCTGCAGAGTTCTTTTTGGTGGAATGGTTTGCATTTCGATGTCCTCATAATGTCGTTCTACTGACTTGAGTGAGCATTGACTGCGTGCGTTACGTTTCGTACAAAATTTCGGGAAACGTCGCTTTACGGCCCACACGGCGAATAAGATTATAGCTATCCCTAATAGCAGGTAGCTGATAGCATATTGGTGGATGTCGTGACTGGAGACACTTGATGGTAGCGCTTGTTCGTGCTTGTACTGTAGGGTTAGTCTTCTAGCGATTTCTGCTTCTTCGGAATGTTCGAAAGTCGTGGGCGATATCTTGTAAGAAGTTAAGTTCACAATTCGGTTGATGGATGAGTTAACGACCGGTACGTTGAAGTTGTAGTCAATTTTGATTTTGCTGTTGAACTGGTTGTGAGAATGAATTGTGAGGTGTGAAGCTTGTAGCACACATCCTTGCGGTAAAGTTACGATCCCGGACGATATCATTGTAGTAGCCGTGACCTCATTCTCACATATGGTTCGTAGTGAGCAGGTGTTGCAACAAATCGCAAGCCAAGTGTTTATCGCATGAAGTTCAATCCATTCGTCCTTGCATGACGTGTTTCTTACGTCACACGGCGTAGTGTGGTGATGTCCCAGCAGTTTTGCTTCGCACGGGACATTGTCATTGTTTAAGTTATAAACAGGTAGGTTCTTATTACATATATAGCTGTCTGGCCTTTGTTGTATACATTGTTTTAATAGTTCTTCAGTTAGTGAAATGTAAATATTTTTTCTGAAGTTTACGCCGATGTATTTGGAAGTAGTTTGTATAATTGAAGTTCCTGTGGTGGACTTCACAGGCAGTGGTATAGCTTGGTAGAATGCAAACTCTTCGTCAGAAATGAGTGGTACGTGCATCTCAAACAGGAAGTAGCTGTCTGTAACTCGTGCCTTTACATAAAGTAGCTTGTAGAGATCCTTTATATCTTCTCTTATGTTTTCTATCGGAAGAGACAGTGTTCTCGGCAGTCGGCCGGAGATGGCGCTGAGCTGTTTGATCAAGTTGACTGGCGTGACGAGATGTACATCTATGTGTCCTTTGTAAGTATCCGTTAGTGTGTTGAACAGCATTTCTTGAACGCTTCTCAGATTGTTTATTAGTAAATATGCGGCTAATGACGCAGAGTTGAAGTAGCTGGTTGCCATCACTATTTCTAATGTGGACTCGACCTTCGCGATGTTGGCGTTAGTGTTGTTCATAAAGTCGTCAATTACATGAAATTGACGCTTAATATTCTCTTCAGACTTCTTCAGGACGGTGTTTTCCAGTTCGACAATTGAAGTTTGGTTTTGAATAAGTTCGAGAAGGTAGTTTTCATTGTTCTTCACAGCCTTTATGTCATTTTGATACTTGTCTGCAAACCTCTGGTCGAGGATCCCAAACAGGCTGTTAGCTGCGTAGCCTACGCCGTCGATTAGGCCACGTCTTTTTCTCTCAGACAAGTGTTTATGCGGTGCTAAAAGTAATGAGTTGTAGTAGTTCAAAAGGTCAGTTTCATGGTATAGTTGCTCCAGTGTAGTCTTGCAGTAGCGAGGGTCTGTTTTTTGACAGAGGTTGTCAATTCCGTGAAGATAATTCTTGACTCGATTAACAGCTTGCCAGTAGCTACTTAAGTTGTAATACATAAGTAGAGTCCATTCATCATGTATTATTAACTATTAAAAGAAACTTACCTAAGGGAAGTTCAATAGTAATTATACGAGCTTGTTCTTCCGAGAGATTATTTTAACTTGTAGTAGTGTTCTCGTACGGCCGTTGTCACAATATTTAGAGAATCTGTATAAATAAACCAATTTTAGGTAGGCAACTACGTAAAACGGAATGTTATAAAAAAGTATGTCCCCCACTCTTGGCAATGACTCGCCCGCTAAACCGATACGCCATCTTGTCATTAAGTTTAAAGCTATTTCTTTCAATTCAACCATATAGCTATTGCTATACAGTTGACTTATTTATTTTATTTGACTATGGGCTATCGCTTACGTTAGCGGGTTGGGAGGGACTATTTTGGTCTAATCTCTCGGAAGAACAAGCTCGTATAATTACTATTGAACTTCCCTTAGGTAAGTTTCTTTTAATAGTTAATTATACTTCACTTGTTCTTCCGAGAGATTATTTTAACTTGTAGATGTTTAGAGCATGAAATAAAATGAATATTACAATTTATCAAATTTATTTGTAAAGACCATTATAACAGTCAACTCTTTTCTGATTTCTGTTATAATCAGACTACAAGTTAGCTGTTCTGTTACTGATATATATTGCATATCTAAATTAGTCACTCAGCCTGAGAGAGAATTGAACGAGCAAAATCTTCCTCAATCAGAGTATCGTCAATGACAGGTCTATTGTAAAAAGTTCCGAAAACTTTAGATGTACCAGTCCATCCAGCTGTTTTCCGTATTAACTGTAGATTTACTCCTGATCTCCGTGCAGCTGAAGTCGAAGCATGTCTGGTACTGTAAGCGTTAAAAACTGTTGTGTTTATTCCACTTTCTTCGAGGACTAGCTTCACCCATCTACTAAGTGTCTGTGACGATACTCGTGAGTGAGGTTTTTTGCAACTTATGAACAAATCATTAACATTGTTGTTATTCCTCAAATTTTGTGTACGATCTAAATAAGTTATCAACGTTTTTGCTGGGCATATTTCTGGTCGTTCCAAAAAGAAAGGTAAAACCAAAATAGGTTGAACTCTATTTAAACCCGAAGTTTTGATAAAATCTGGAATTTTTATACAAATTTTAGTACCTGTTTTTTCAATGTTGCAGATTTTCATAATCGATAATGTTTGCAAGCGATGTGCCGTTACTAATGCAAGTAACGTTATTAGTTTTTTAGATAACATTTCCAGTGATACAATTTCATTGCTTAACGTACTTAAATAATTTAGTACAATTGAAGTGTCCCAAGTTAAATGATATCTAGGTGCACAAGGAACTCGTCTATAAACTCCTTTTAAAAATCTTGATATTAAATCATCGTTAACTTGATCGCCCAACAACAATACTAAAGCTGATTTATGAGTATTCATTGTGCCATACTTGACACCGCGATTATAAATTGACGACAGATATTTTAAAATGATAGACGTAGATGTATTATAAAAATCATAGTTGTGTTGATTACAAAAATTAAACCACTCTTTTAAACAGGACTGATATTGCTTAAATGTGTTAGAAGATATAGAATCTAATAATATATCTAAAGCTTCAATAGGAGCTCCTCTTCTTATGAACGCTTCCCGCATAAAACGCCTGCCATCAAAGACAAGGTTTTGTGAAGCGGGTGGGTGGTTCTGGAGGGAGATGATAACAAATTTGGATTAGCATCCAGAATTATAAGTTCTGAGTCAAGCAAGCGATGATATCTGCCGTCCTATGTCTAAAACTGATCAAAGCTGCTTTATAGCAGTTTTCTGTAGTTTACATGGGCTAAAAGAGAAAGATAAGCTCTACCGAATGGTCTTGGAATCATATTTTTATCATTTGTAGTTGCGAAGATACTGAGTCGACCTACCACGCTAAGTGCATGATAGTTTGAGACTTTACAATACTATATAATCGCAAACCAACATTACTACACTATAAGTACTCTAAAAGCCCCTAGCTGTTGTTTAATTTAATAAATCACTAGCATGATTCACAGCTAAAAAACCGTTATTAGGCAAAAACTTCATAAAGCGCCGTTAAAGTCCTTTTACCTTTTTCTTACCTTCTTTTATACATATAATTTCTTATCAAATACTACACAAAAAAACAGTTACTACGCTTATACACGGCAAAACACCCTTAGCCCTGTATTTGTAAGACTTTGCTTGTGATTCGTATTGCAAATACAACACTAAAACCTAGTAACTGTAACTAATCCGTGACTACCTACATAAAAAAACATAATAATGCAACTCTTAAACCCGGCTAACCAGCAATGCTACGCTAAAACCTAGCTATACGCAAAATATTATCCCTCCGATTTTACGGCATGCGGCCAGTCAGCCGAGCGGCGCGTGCGCAGGACGTTGTGTCTAGTTGTGTAGTGAGTGATGATATTAATTATCGTCACAAAATGTCAGGAAATCATCCTTCAAACCGTTTCATAGCCAGCTACCATATGGAAATATAAAATCCCATTTAGTAGGTAGATACGAAACGAGACTTTCTTTACCATTTTGTAGCCAGCAACCGTATGGGAATTTAAAGTCCTGTTTAGTAGCTGGATATGGAACGGGAAGTGGTAAAGGAGATCGTCGATTTTGTACCCACTGAAAATTGTAACGTTTCAAATTCAAAACTCAGATAGGACCTCAGAACTCAGGTCAGATTCTAGACTTGTTTAGATGAATTTAGGAGGTAAAACTCTAAATACCAAATTTTATCAAAATCGTTAGCCGTGTTTTTGAGATAGCTGGGTATCTAATGTACAAGATTATCTGGTTAAAAGTACTGTTAGTAGAATTTACCTATGCTGTTTTGCCAAAGAGTAGTCGAAATATTTGTGCTGATCACACAAAAAATAAATGTGTTTATTTGATATGTCAAAGTCAAAGTCAAAATTTTATTTGCGAGAATTATGGTACATAGCTATGTATACATTTCATTACTATACGTTACAATTTGTCGTGGACCCTCTGGTCCTATCGCCGAACATAATCGACGGTCTTTTCTGTAGTAATTGAACCTATTTGAATGCATCGCAATAAAATAGGAAAAAAATGCTGTAGATATGAGTTTTCAACGCAGTCTTGCTATCATATCATCAGAAGTGTTAGATTGGATATTGATATTCTAATTATCACTGCTTATTTGAGTTGATTGCTGAGAAAACTATAACAATGCATTATTCATCTGAATATTGTGAGCCGCCTACTTCATCAAGCGTGTTAGAAGATGATTTAAACAAATTACAGCTTATTCCTTCTAAAAGAGGAGCATAAATACTGTTAATCAATGGCCGTAAATATTACCGGAAAAAAGTGTACAAAAAATACTCCCAATCTTTGTGGATATGTGGTAGTACACCAGCGTGCAAGGGAAATGTTACACAGGACTCCGGCTGGAAAGGTATTATAAAAATCAAATATCATGTAACGTAATGCATAACAAATATAACAAAAGAAGTAGTAATAAAAAGAGATTGCTGGTTTTAAAAAAGATGTGCAAATAATTACGAACCAATCCAGAAGCAGTATACTTAAATGATATGATCTTCAGAAAAAAAACATTCATCTTCACTATTAACTTCCAAAATTCAATATTGATAAATCTTCGGCATATCGACAGAGAAAAAAGAATCTAGAAGTCTACTTTTTTATTTAAGAGTTGACTATAATTACTCTAATCTTGTCGATTGACTAGGTACTCTAGAAGAATTAAAATTAAAATGTTGTACGCCCGAAGAATGTCAAATACTAAGGCAATTTGCCGATTTCCTACTCGTTGACGACAACTGCGATGGAAAAACTGTATTATTGGTGTTTGCTTAAAGTGATTGTAAAATCGAGATAAACAAAATACACCACTTCACTGCGGATGGTACTTTCAAGTCTTGTCCTCCTCCATTTTCACAAATTTACAGTTTGCACGGCTTAAATGAACAAACATAACGTAGGTTGCCCTATTGATTTATGCATTTTTGCATAACAAGAACATAAAAACGTATGTAATTTTGCTGAGTGTAATAAAATCACAAAGGTCGGATTGAAATCCCAATAAATAACTTTAGACTTCGAAAGCTCTGCAATGAAAGCTTTCACTTATATATTTCCCGATATTGTTGTTAAGGCTGTTGGTTTTACTTCACTTAAATAAAAATCTTTGAAAAAAAGCACGAGATCTAAAACTTAAATTGAGACTAGGCCGAAGACATGACTGTAGCACGGTGTGCTTCAATAGCCTAGTTACCCATGAGTTAGATCTATGAAGGATTCCGATATATATATTAAACATAACTAAGACAACGACGGAGACAAATAAATTTCGTATCTACTAAACGAGATTGTATATTCCGATAAAGCTGGCTATGAAACGGTTCGAAGAGGATTTGTTTCCTTTTTTGTAAACAAATAGATACAGCTATACAGATTTTATATATTTATTAAAAATATTGAATTACTTTTAAAACTTACTTCTATAACAGTGTGGATTAACGTGGTTTTGCCAAAAAACTAAAACTTTTTTCCACAATATTACTCGACTAAAACCCAGTTAGAGGCGATGGTTCGTTATCTAATGTGTTTTTAAATTAGGAACGCATACAACTTGCTTGAATGTTTGCAGTTATTGCAAAGCTACAAAACGGTTACAGTCCAATAACGTGCTTATTTAAAGTTTTTCAGTGTAATCTGCTCGCAACTACAAATACTATAAAATTGTTAAGTGACTTAGCCGTTATTTAGATATGTTCTGTTTGTTATGCAATGCTAAAGAACGGCTAAGGTATACTTAACGGTGTTTTAAGTGTAATATCGTTGGTAGTTTAGTAATTATTTGCAACAGTAAAACACAAAAACCTTATTATCAAAATAAATATTCATTCTTTTACGGAGTAATGCAATAAAAAAGCAAGTATAAATTTAGTTTTAATTTTTACGTAAAAGAAATCTGGAATAAATATACACATTTCCTAGAATTTTTTATTTTAACGTTTTTTGCTCATATCTCAAAACTATAATTTGTGGGTTAGTTTGGTTTTAGACATAGGACGGCAGATATAAAGGAAACCAAGGTTGATTTGGCCAGTTTGGTACCACAACAATTCCTTTAGATTTTTCCGAAACAATTTTAGATATAACTTTTAAAATCAAACAAAAGGGGGGAAATGCGTAAAAGAAATAGCCTTTCCAGTTCATTGTGAATGCATCTATGGCAACAGAATGAGGGTCCCCATGCCATGACACATATTTTTCACATTTGTGATTTAAACGACTAGCAAACAAGTCAATTTCAGGTATAGACAGTTTACTTATGATAGATTCATAAGCCAAATCATTAAGCTGCCATTCAGTATCATCATTTAATCGTCTAGATTCAAAATCGGCTATAGAATTATCAGCTGATGTAATATAAGAAGCAAATACGTAGTTGTTTTTTGCCTCGCACCAATCCCATATATCCCTAGCGACTTTATTTAAATGGGGATACTGAATGCCACCCATTCTATTTATGTAAGCAATAGCAGTCTTATTATCGATTCGCATCAGTATTTGCGAATTATGGTAATGTTTTCCAAAAATTTTCAAAGCGAAGAAAGCAGCAATAAGTTCGAATTCATTAATATGCTTATTAGCTTCGTCAATAGACCAGAAACCATTTGCTCTTGCATTATTACAAGCTGCGCCCCAACCGCTCAATGAGGAATCAGAATAAATTTCCACATCATAATTATGATTTCTAATTAAACAGACTGAATCGTCGATATGATTTATCCACCACTGAAAATCAATTTGTAAATGTTTAGGAATAACAAATGTTTTATCATAATTTTCATTTCTCCTTTTAATTGTAAGTATTTGACTCGTTCAAATAATTTTGTATGAGCCCAGCCGTAAGTTACTGCTGGGCAGGCTGAACAAAGTAGTCCTATTACACGAGCAAAATATCTAACTGTACATTGTTTTGTATGTTTTAATTTTACAAGTTCGGATTTTATCAGTGAGCGCTTATTTTCTGGGAGAGCAATTGAAAGTTTTTTAGAATTTAGTATAAACCCCAGAAATTTGCTTGTGGTTTGTGGTTTAAGTTGACTTTTTTCATAATTAATGACGAATCCTAACGATTCAAAAAGAGCAATCGTGTCGAATAAATTTTCTTCACATTTTTTGTAAGTCTTAGCCAGCAACAACGTATCATCTAAATAAATGACAGACATATGACCTCGACCTCTTAAGTATTGTATAACTGGCTTCATTAATTTCGTGAAAACATAAGGAGCCACATTTAATCCAAAAGGGAGTACTGAATATTCATATAATTTTGATTTATACTGAAATCTAAGAAATTTTCTATGCTTTTTATCAACACTGATTGCATAATACGCATCCTTTAAATCTATACAGCACATGAAACAATTTTGAGATAATAATTTAATTGCCGTTCTAAGATCTTCCAATTTAAAATGAGCGGTGTCAATGTATTTATTCAATTTTTTCAAATTTAAAATCATACGCTTGTCACCATTTGGTTTAGCTAGTAAAAAGATCTTAGATACGAATTGATTTTTACAAGGTAAACATTCATGTACTACCCCTTTAAGAATCAGGTCATTAATTTCTTTTAAGAAACATTTATCTTCCTCAGCGTTATGAGGTCGTGTAATGAGTGGTTCATTTTGATGAACTCTGCGTGAAAAAGGTATCTTAAAACCTTTAACCCACGACAAAATAACTGCGTCGCTAGTTATTTGCTGCCATTGTGCGTAAAAGTGCTGTAATCTTCCCGCACATTGCTTTACCTGAGCATGATTCAATATCTCTTGGTCGATGACGACGCCTGGTGTCTGGAATTGCGATTGTACTGTCTCCGGGCTGGTGCAGCTGCTGGCTGGCGACGGTCGCGATATCCACCCGTCGTCATCGCTGGATACGCTGGATACGCTGAACGACGCGATGGGCCCCTCCAGTTTAAAGAAGTGTTTGTTGCAGTCCTTAGTGTGCTAGGTCCCGCGATACTTTCATTAGCACGTTGGGTCGGCTTAGCCGGCTTAGTTTTAATGTCGGTTGCAGATCTGGAACATGCTTTTATTGCCTTTAATGTATCTGTAAGACCTTCGCCAAATAAAAGCTTGTCTCGTGTGAGATCTTTTACTGCATCTTTTGTATTTTTATTTAGTCCTTGCGCTAATAAGGACCTTCGCGTTATTGTGTCCAAGTAATGTAAATCGCACAATATCTGTCCAGCTTCGCCTAAGTGTTTAACAATTAGGTCACGCGATTGTTTATCTGGTACTTTAAAAGCGACATCTAGCGCCCTGCCTAGACATGTAATACCAGATCCAAGCTGCGACTGCTTTATAACTAATTTTTCATCTCGCTTTACTGACGAATCTGGAACAGCAGCCTTTATTTCCTCGTTCAGTTTCGGTGCCTCCAATAAAGTACAATTTGCTGGAGGTGAATATTTGCTTAGTAAGTCAGAACGATGTTCTTTTTTCAAGCCCTTCGATAGAATATGGGTCCACCTAACAGCGAGATGTGCGTGAATGTCATCACTATATTCTTTATTTTGAGTCGGATCTTCACCCAAAAGTGTAAGTAAGTCTGTATTGACATCATTCGTTTGATCATGCTTGGTGACTGAAATTTAGAAAACAAAATATTGGTTCACTAAATCAGTATTGACATAATTTCGATAAAAAAGAAAAAAATATATTTTGAGGGTAGATGCACCTTTTATCGTTGCGTGAGACATGCAGTCGTCACTTGCAACGTAATTGGGTCGAGACTTGAAGCAATATAGATATGTAGGTTACATGTACATATCTTGTGATATGGCATTGCACAATACTTTTTTAACAAATGAAAGCCGTATGTATAGTTGCGTATTCCATCCAGGTAATACTTGCAACTAACAGGTGTTTTGTTGCGTATGCCATCCAGGTAATACTTGCAACAACTGTGACTTTTCTATAGTAAGATTTAAACTTACCGTTGGTATTTTCGTCAACGGGCTCGGGTTCAGATGAATCGGAAGAAAATATCCGTAGACGGCAACGTCTTTTTGGGGAAGGAGATCTTTCTGGTGTAGAATCAGATGGAGTTGGTGATCTGGTTCGCTTGAGTTTTTTCTTAAGATTTTCAATCTTCCGGCGAATTGATGCCCTATCCATGGTATGTGTGTACAACGGCGCACAAAAACAAAGAATGACAAGATGGCGTATCGGTTTAGCGGGCGAGTCATTGCCAAGAGTGGGGGACATACTTTTTCATAACATTCCGTTTTACGTAGTTGCCTACCTAAAATTGGTTTATTTATACAGATTCTCTAAATATTGTGACAACGGCCGTACGAGAACACTACTACAAGTTAAAATAATCTCTCGGAAGAACAAGTGAAGTATAATTTGTAGTTGGCCCATTGTATCATAATAAATGGGGCGCTCAGGTTCAAACGTTGTAATCTGAGCGGGTGTAGTACTGTCGGCGTGTGACTCACTAATTAATCCGCACATTATAATTAGCGATGTAAATAGTGCCATCAGCGTTCGTTTTGCGAGTTTGTTTTGACGAACCAGTTTTTTCGTCTCGGGTTCTGTAAGTTTTGCGCTTGTTTGTTATCTTCATAGTTAGTTTCGATGGGGAGTGGCGATAGTTTCACGATTGGACGTTTAGTTATTCCTGATTTTGTTTTTATAGTTGTCACTCTTACATAACCGTCGCTGCCTGGGTGGGTTTCCAATACGCGTCCCATTGCCCATTTTCCGGGCGGTAGGTTATTGTCCTTCACAAGGACTACGTCACCTTCTTTCACGTTTTTAGTAGGTTTGGTCCACTTGCTTCTAGTTTGAAGTTGTGATAAGTATTCATTGACCCAGGACTTCCAGAATTGTTGATGCATGTGCTCCAGGAGTTGCCATCGGCGTCGCAGATCTATAGTTTTTTCGTCACTGTGGTCAGACAGTGGTAGCGACAATGTAGGACCCCCGGTTAAAAAGTGTCCAGGCGTAAGACAGTTGTAGAACTCTTCCGGGTCTTCCGTTAGAGGGCACAGCGGTCGTGAGTTCATGCAGGCTTCGATCTTAGTTAGAAGTGTTGCAAATTCCTCGTAAGTTAGTTTTTGGTCCCCTAGCACCCGTCTGAGATGATGCTTCATTGACCTGACAGCTCTTTCCCAGATACCTCCAGCTGTAGGCCAGGCGGGAGCGTTAAAGTGCCACTGCACTTCTTGTTTCCCCATCTCGTCGAAAAATTCAGATGGAAGAAGAAGCTGGAACCTTTCGTACTCATTTTTTAATGTTCTGGCAGACCCAATGAAATTTGTGCCGCAATCAGAGTACATATGTTTCGGCACCCCACGGCGAGAGCAAAGTCTTTGAAAGGCAGCTAGAAAGGCTTCGGTGCTCAAGTCAGAAACTAGTTCAATGTGTACAGCCTTTGTGGTCATACACACGAATATAGTGACGTATCCTTTCGATGTCTTCACTCCTCTTCCTTTATTCAGCTTTATATCCACAGCTCCCGTGAAGTCAACGCCGGTGTGGGTGAATGGTTTCGAAGGGATAACTCGTTGCTGCGGTAGATCGGCCATTAGTTGATAGTTTTCAGTCGACTTAAATCGATGACACGGTACGCATTTTTGTAATCGCGTCTTTACGGCTCTGTTGCCGCCGATTATCCAATGTCGTTGCCTGATGTAGAATAAAGTTAATCGAGCTCCTCCATGAAGTGTCATTGCATGCGCTTGATCGATGAT
The DNA here is from genome assembly GCA_963556455.1 of Epiblema foenella. Lineage (NCBI taxonomy): Eukaryota > Metazoa > Arthropoda > Insecta > Lepidoptera > Tortricidae > Epiblema > Epiblema foenella. The sequence goes on along the minus strand of OY747097.1, from coordinate 34,656,580 downwards.
AAGTTCAGTTATTCGGCCTTTGTTAGGTAAAATGATTGGGTTCTTCATTCCGGGAGGCAAATTAGACTTGTTTAGACGACCTCCGAGTCGAATGATTCCCTTACTGTCCAGATAAGGATTGAGCTTGAAGAGTCTTGATTGTTTTGTGATCAATTGTTTCTTCATAAGTTGTTTATATTCTTGTTCGAAGTCCAAACGCTGAGCACACTTAATAATTAGTTCATTTGCCTTTGCTAGTTCGCTCGTAGTTAGGTATGCGGTGTCAGGCTTTTTATGGTTTAGTGCAGTTATGAAACGCAATATCCATGCTATAACTCTTATTACACGTGTCAGTGAACTGTATTTCTGCAACAATTCATTTGTAATATATTCGTTTTGTTTTTGTGACGACCTGGTTTCTGTTATGTCTGCGACGCATATGTTCGTTGTAAATGAAATGGGTTGGTTTTCCTTTTGACTTTCACTATCGAATGATTTTAAAAGTTCTGGTCCGTGCCACCACAGTTGGAAGTTCAAAAGCTTGCTGGGATAAAGTTCTCTTGAGGCGCAGTCAGCCGCGTTTTGTTCGGACTTGACGTAGTGCCATTGTGCGACTGGGATTATTTCCGTGATTTTAGTAACACGGTTTGCGACATATTTTTCCCATCTTGAGGTATCCCCTTGCAGCCAGACCAAAACCACTTGTGAGTCACACCACGCGTGTACAGTTACGGTATAACCCGTCAATGCTTCCTTCATCTTTTTAATAAGCTGTGACAATAGTAAGGCGCCGGCGAGTTCTAATTTTGGCAATGACTTCTTACTAGCCAGAGGTGCGACTCTAGTTTTTGCTGCAACTAGGGTTGTGGTAAGTTCTCCTTGCTCGTTCGTCGTTTTAGTGTATACGACACATGAATAGGCTTTCTCGCTCGCGTCGCAGAAACCAAAAAGTTGTATCTCGTTTTCTGTTGTGCCGACCCATCGTTGTAGTTTCAAAGTTTTTACTTGTGTTAGTTCCATTTTAAATCTTGTCCAGCTTTCTTGAAGGTCTTGTGGTAGTTCTTCGTTCCAAGATAGTTGATTCATCCAGACTCGCTGGAAGAGTAGTTTTGCCGTAATTGTTATTGGAGCCCAAAATCCTATGGGATCATATAGTTTTGAGATCTCTGAGAGTAGAACTCGTTTTGTTAGTATACTAGCTTTTTTCGTGTCCAAGTCCCAGTTAAACGTGAACGTGTCGTTGCCGGGATTCCACGAGAGTCCGAGTGTTTTTGTAGACTGTTCGTTTTTGAAATCGAAGATTCCGGTAGTTGAAATTTGATCTTCTTTTAAGTTTTGTAGGAGGGCGGGATGGTTCGCGGACCATTTTCTCAAATTCATCCCTCCTCCTTTTAATAACTCGATGAGCGCAGTTTGGAGCTCTTCGGCTGCATGAAGTGAGTGGTGGCCGCTAATTAGGTCATCAACATAGAATTCATTACGTAACGCGTTCGCTGCCGCAGTATTTTTATGGCCGTCATCCATAGCTAGCTGTTTTAGGGTTCTGATTGCCAGCCAAGGTGCGCTTTTGGTTCCGTACGAGACCGTACAGAGATTGTACTCCTTCAATTTTTCATTTGGTGAATCGCGCCATATAATTTTTTGGAGGGAGTGTTGTTCTTCAGCTATCCAGATACAGCGGTACATCTTGGCTATATCTGCGGTATAGGCGTATTTGTATGTTCTCCATTTCAGGATGAGACATTGAATGTCCTTTTGAAGGTTGGGGCCTTTGAACTGCACGCTGTTGAGACTCTGACCGCTAGTCGTCTTCTGTGAGCCATTGAAGACGACTCTAAGTCTGGTTGTTGAGCTATCCCAGAGAACAAAATGATGTGGGAAAAAGTACTCAGGAGATGTAGTAGAAGAAGAAGGCTTCATGTGTCCGAGATCAGCATATTCTTTGATAAAGTCTTTATACATCTGGGCCAGTTTTGCCCTCCTTTGAAGTCTTTTTTCCAGTTGTAGAAATTGTGATATAGCTACAGCTTTTGAGCTTCCAAGTTTTTCTTCATAGTCAGGATGGAAAGGCATCTGAACTATATACTTCCCATCCGGTGCTCGTTGAACAGTTTGTTTGTAGTGAGTTTCACAGTGATCGTCCTGAGGTACGTCTGAGCTATTCTGCATAATGTCTTCAGTTTCCCAGAATTTAGTTATCTCTTCCAAGTTTAAGATAGTTATGTGACAGTTGAAAGTCTCGAGTTTTCCGCACAAAATCCAGCCAAGATGAGTTTGTTGTGCAAGAGGAGATCCTTGTTCTCCTCTAAGGACTCCGTCTAAGATAATTTTAGAGTAGACGTCTGCCCCGAGTAGTAAGTCAACTGAGCGTGACAAGTTGTAATCGGGATCGGCAAGCTTTAAATTTTCTAAGTGAAGCCAGTTCTTCCTCTCAAACGAAGTGTTAGGTAAATTATTAGTTATTTTACTCATGACGAGTGCTTGAGTTTCAAAGGCGTAATCCGAGTACATTGACTTGCAGTTTAATTGCACGCGGCCTTTGCAATCTTTGAATGACGCTCCAATTCCAGAGACCGTGGCGCTGAGTTTACTTCTTGGTAGTTTTAGTAATTGTGCAGCATTTTCATTAAGAAGATTAACTTGACTGCCAATCCAGGACCGCCCTGGACCAATCCAGGAGAGCCCGAAGGGTGACGTAAGTTCCGTCGATTGATTGAACCCTCAGCTGGACCGTAGTTAAAAGAATCTCTGTTTCCTTGTTTGATAAATGGTTAGAAGTTGGACGCGTAGTTGAAGTGGTCGGTCGCTGACCTGTTGAATTATTTTTATTGTAATTCGTTGACATATTTTTCTTCATTGGATTGTGTAACAGTGTATGATGACGCAGATTGCATTCTTTGCAAGTTTTTGTTGACTTGCATTCACTGTTGCCGTGACTATACAAACAGTTTTTGCAAACTTGCAGTCTGGCGATAGTTATGTTACGTTGGACCGGATCTAGGTCAATAAACTTAGCACATTGCATCAACACGTGATTTCCATGGCATAATGTACAATTTCCGTAAAGTGTGTGATAACTTTTTGGAAATTCCGTTTTGTAGTTGAATGGTTTCTTAGTTTGGTACGGTTTGTTGTAAGTTGGTTTGTTGAAAGAAGATGGCTTCTGGTAGTTAGATGTAGTAGTTGTTTCTTTCTTCTGGTTCTTCATAGTTTCATATGCCATAAATCTATTTTCCAAGAAGGATAGAAAGTCAGTTAAAATTGGTAGTTCTCTCTGGTTTTGAAGTTCCTTTAGGTAATCGTTGAAAGACGACGAGTCAAGTTTCAGTGACATGAGATGTACGATCATTGGATCCCAAGTAGTTATTTCGACACCGATATTGGCGAGTCCGTTGAGGCATTCTAATATTACATCGTGCATCTTTTTGAAGCTGTGGGCATCTGGATGATGTGCGACGGGTAGATTCAGCATGGTATTGAGGTATGAAGTGAATTGTAGACGCTTGTTGTCATAACGTTGGGTTAGTAGTTCCCAACATGAAGAGTAGTTTTCGGCGCTTATGGTGAGATGCTGCACCAACCTTTCAGCTTCGCCTCGTAGTTTGGCTTTAAGATGCTGCATTTTTTGCGCTTTATTAATAGTGGGGTTGTTGTGAATGGTTTCTAGAAAAAGATCTTTGAATGATACCCATTGACTGTAGTTTCCTGAGAACTCGGGGACTTCAACTCTCGGGGCCGAATGCTGATAATGGGCCACCGACCATATTTTGCCGTTCAATCTTCTTTTTAGTTCGTCATACTTGTGCTCCATGTTGACAAATAAGTCGTAATAGTGTTCATTGGAGCCTTTAAGAATGGCGTCTAACTCCCAGTGATGTTTGTCAATAGGTTCCCATTTCGATTTCAAGATGCTGAGGTGATCTTCTAGTTCCCATTTTTGAGTAACCGTGTTAATGTCGATTTTTGACATCGCACGATCGAGTGCTTTAAAGTTGCACTCTTGTTTGCTTAGTAGTTCACGAAACTTGCTATCATGCTGATACTCCTCGTCTATGTCCGTTGTGTTAAATTCGACCTTGTTCTCTTTTTCGTGGCCCTGAGAACGCAAAAGGTTCAAAATGTCTTGTTTAGTTGACTCGTACATGGCTTTCGTTTTCCCGTAAATATCTCCCGTGAAATAGTCGATAGTTTTTTCTTCCAATTCTTGCTCGAGGATGTTGTGTCGGTGGTTAAAGTCCTCCCATAAATCCGCCAGTGTTGTAAGCCGCTTGTTCAAATATTCTTGGGTCTTCCTGGATGCGCCGTCCTTCTTGTAGTTTGCACAGAAGGATTTGATATTCTCGAAGCTGACCTTTTGTTGCTCGAGAGTGCTCATGATGATCGCTTTTACTAAGTCGATATCAGAAAGTAGTCTATTTAGTTATGTTGAGTTCTGAGTTGAATCTCTGTTTTAAGGTAACTTGTAGTTGAAGATGGTTGATTGTAGTTGAAGTTAGTTGATGCCGTAGCGTAGTTACTTGCTTGAAGTTGTAGTTGGGTTTCTCGAAGTTGAAGTTAGTTGTAGTTTGAAGTTGAAGTTACTTATAGTTTGAAGTTGAAGTTAGTTGTAGCTTGAAGTTGAAGTTGCTTGTAGCTTGAAGTTGAAGTTACTTGTAGCTTGAAGTTGAAGTTAGTTGTAGCTTGAAGTTGAAGTTACTTGTAGCTTGAAGTTAGTTGTAGCTTGAAGTTGAAGTTATTTGTAGTTTGAAGGTGAAGTTACTTGAGTCTTGTAGTTGACTGTAGTTCCATTGGTTTGGTCCGAAATCCTTTTCTAAAGGTAATTAGTGGTTCTGCACTCTATATACGATATTTGTGCCTTCTCAATTTACTGGTGGAACCCGCTTGTGGGAAGCCAGCAAACCGATTCACTATCGCAACAAAGCAACAAAACACTAAATACCTGTTTTAATCTTGAAGGACACGGAGAGGCTCGAAGGACCATTAAATGTAGCGGCCAGTTAGCAGCTACACTTGACTTGTAGTTACGGGTAGTTGACGGAGTGCGGTGAAAAATCGTTGAAGTTTGTATAAGTATATTGAAATAACGTAAAGATACAGTAAAGTTAATAGTTGGTTGCTCTTTCTCTAGATGCGTATAGTTCACCGTTTTGTAATGCACTGTCTGTCTTTTATAACTTAACATATTACTAATATTCGCTGCCACGCGACTCAAAGTAGGTTGCAAGTAAGCATAAAGAAATGTACGGTGATGAAACCGTACAAATATTAAACACATTAATGTCACGCTTAAGAAATTGAAAATCAAATTGAAAATACGTGCGAACTTGTCGTGGAGCGGGATGCATGCGGTGGGTGCGGGGTGGGGAGAGAGCGGAGCGCCAGCGGCGAGCGTGCGGCGGATCGGACCTGTCGTAACGAGTGCGATATGAAGTACTCACCTCAATGCTCATGCGTTGACAAAAATGTCGTAAGCGCCGCAGGATTTCATACATCTTACGCGTTTACGTCACACGGTCAAATTTTTGTAACGAACGGAACGTTTACCTATTTTGTTACTTAATTTAATTTGTAACTCACAATATGACAATAAAGATTTCAAATTCAAATTCCAACTGCTGCCGTGGTGTGATATATCTAAATACATGAAAGAAGAAACTGACTGATTGACATATCAACGCATAGCCCAAACCGCTGGTTCTAGAGATTTCAAATTTGCCACGTAGGTTCCTTATAAGGCCAACAGGTGCACAAAGAAAGGATTTTCCAAATTTCACCCCCTAAAGGGGTGAAACGAGAGTCCAAAGTTTGTATGAAAAACCGTATTTATTGAAGTGAGAGGCATAAAACTATGTAAATAGACTCTGTATTTAAATATATTAATGACGTTATTAAAGGGGTGAAAAGGGGGTTCAAAGTTTGTACGGGAAGTAAATCTTTTTTGAAGTGAGGTATTTGAAACTTCGTTTATAGAGTCTCTGTTTAAATACAACAAAACACGTTTCAGCGTTTTTCGAAATTGCTCCCTTTAAGGGGCGAAAAGAGGGTTCCAAGTTTATGCGGGGAGCAAATTTTCTCTTTTCTTAAAGATCGATATGGGTGTCATTTTCGAGATTCCTCGGGGTGTCGATTAAGAAAATGACATGCATTTTCAAATCCAAGATGTCGAACATTAATTTTTCTTAAAAATCGATATGGGTGTCATCGTCGAGGTTCATCGAGGTGCCGATTACGAAAATGACATGCATTTTGAAATCGAAGACGGCGGACATTTATTTTTCTTAATTATCGATATGGGTGTCATTCTCGAGGTTCCTCGAGGTACCGATTGCTAAAAATACATGGAGTTTCAAATCCAAGATGGCGGACATTAATTTTTCTTAAAAATCAATATGGGTATCATCTTCGAGGTTCCTCGGGGTGCAGTTTACAAAAATGACATGCATTTTCAAATCCAAGATGGCGGACATTTATTTTTCTTAAAAATCGTTATGGGTGTCCTCTTCGAGGTTCCGCTGGGTGCCGATTACGAAAATGACACACACACATGTATATATATATATATATATATATATATATCCCGCAATCAATCTGCCGTCCGCTGAAGGCGAAATTACATTTAAACTGGCGTCGACCGGCATGATGCGTCCGTATACCGGACGCCACTTTTTTTACCGATGCCACGTAAGTCCTTTTGGCCTTGGCTAACTGTACAGCAAAAATCGATGGAAGTCAAAAAATCGGCCAGATGCCCGCAATTATATTCTGAAAAGTTCACGACAAAAACTCAGTCGACGTGTGGCGCTGCTGTAGCGCGGATATACGGCAGACGTATACTTCGATTATCTTCTGATGATGATACGGCGTATTTGACGTCCCCAATGCGACGTTGCCAGCTCATTTACGCGGCATTAGATCGGGCGCAATATTGCAACCAAAACATAAAAAAATATATAATAGTAGGTGGCGCACGGACATTGGTTTTTAAAAACGTATGTTGTTGTTTCTGATTTAAATACCTAAGTGTAAAAAAAATATGAAATAAAAAAATAAATTCACAAAACAAGCTCTTAAATTAAAAAAAACTAAAATTAAAAAATATGTATAGGCTGCTCGTAGAAATATGCGTTACATAATGCGCATAATTTCAAATTGTTATATAAAGATTATAAAAACCTGAGACGCTAACTAATATATAAGGTACTTTACTTCAGTGCCTTAAAATTTTATAAGATTATATTACAATTTGAAATGATATATCTATATTACCTACGTTACTAGGCACTACTGTAGATTAAAAAGTGGACGTCAAATAGGGGCGTAATAAATCTAAATATATAAAAGAAGAAACTGACTGACTGACTGACATATCAACGCACAGCCAAACCCCTGGCTCTAGAGATTCCAAATTTGGCACGTAGGTTCCTTATAAGGTCTAAGGGTGCAATAAGAAAGGATTTTTCAAAATTCACCCCCTAAAGGGGTGAAACGGGGACCAAAATTTGTATGAAAACACGTACTTATTGAAGTGAGAGATATGAAACTTTGTATATAGACTCTTTGTTTAAATATATTAATGAAGTATTTCAGCGTTTTTCTAAATTGATCCACTAAAGGGGTGAAAAGGGATTTCAAAGTTTGTACGGGGAGCAAATCTTTTTTTAAGTGCGATATTAAAAACTTCGTGAATAGACTCTCTGTTTAAAGAAAACAAAGTCATTCAGCGTTTTTCGAAATTGGTCCTCTAAAGGGATGTAAAGGGGGTTCCAAGTTTGTACGGGGAGCAAATCTTTTCTGAAGTGAGAGATTTATAACTTCGTATATAGATTCTGTTAAACTACAACAAAACATTCAAGCGTTTTTCGAAATTGCTCTTCTAAAAGTGTGAAAAGGAGGTTTCAAGTTTGAACGGGAAGCAAATCTTTTTTGGAGTGAGGGATTAAAACTTCGAATATAGACTCTGTTCAAATACAGGAAAAAACATTTAAGCGTTTTTAGAAGTGGCTCCCCTTAGGGGGTGAAAAAAGGGTTCCAAAGTTTGTGTGGAAAAATCAATATGGGTGTTATTTTCGAGGTTCCGCGGGGTGCCGATTACGAAAATGACAAGCATTTTCAAATCAAAGATGGCGAACATTTATTTTTCTTAAAAATCGATATGGGTTTCATCTTCGAGGTTCCTCGAAGTTTCGATTACAGAAATGACATTCATTTTCAAATCCAAGGTGTCGGACATTTGTCTTACTTAAAAATCGACATTGGTGTCATCTTCGAGGTTCCTCGCAGTGCCGATAACGAAAATGACATGTATTTGCAAATCCAAGATGGCGAACAATTGTTTTTCTCAAAAATCCATATGAATACTTAAAAATCAATATGGCTGATATCTTTGTGATTCCTCGGGGTGCCGATTATGAAGATGACATACATTCCAACATTAAAAAACTGGATCCCCGATGCGAAGCCGGGCCGCGTCGCTAGTAATAGATAAAGCTAACTGACGTCCGTATACATTTTCAAAGCTGAGCGATACATATACGGACGTCGGTTTGACGCATACTTTTCAAACTGCACTATATTTGACGTCCGTATATATGGAGTCGCCAACCCGCTTGCCAAGCGTGGCGACTATGGCAAATCCCCCCCAAGGGATTGGGGGAGGCCTATGTTCAGCAGTGGACGTCTTTCGGCTGAAATGATGATGATGATGATGATATATGGAATCTATGACACTTTTTTTTAAACCTGACTGTGGATTTATAGGCGGGCCCAATAAAGAGATAGGAGTTGGAGAATGGCCTAGGGAAAATTCAGGGGAAAACCTTAAACACAACCGCGCGGGCGGTAGTGCCGGGACGAATAGGGTCTGTATGTGTCTGTGTTGTCGCGATCGCGCGGTGGACGTCCCCCCCGACGGGAATGCCTGAGTGTACGCGTCGTGTCTGAGTTGGACGCCGTAATCGCAGCGTTCCATCTTTCGATGGATGTTGCGATTAAGGATGCCGGTCCGTGCGGCTCCTAATCAGTGATCGTCGAGTTACGACAGAAGGGAGGAGAGATGGGAACATAGTCGACAGCCTTCCTCACTAAAGGATTTCTATGATGAGGAGCGTTGTCAAAATAAGATCTGGCAATCTGCTTAAAGAAACCATACATGGTGCTAATACCCATATCGTGGTGCAGACTATGGTTTGACTGGCACCACGGGGCACCAGTCGCCCTATGGAGAAAACGATTTTGGTGGGGTGTGGGTCCTAGTACGTTCCCTCTAGTCTGTATCAAAAGCTTCGATTCCTGAGAAAATATCGTATGTTGAGTACGAGTCTGTCAGGCATACCGAGCTGATATAACTTGTATATCATCCCGTAATACCAGACCTTGTCGAAGGCTTTCGATACGTCGAGAAAGATCGAACCGGTCCTAAGCCCCTGGAATCGCGAGAAAGCGTACAGCACGTGCTCCGTGACGCAGTGCACCTGTTGGATGCACGAGTGTGCGGATCTAAAGCCGAAGTGCTCGTCGATGATGCCGTTATTCTCAGCTGTAAATCTAGTGAGAAAAATTAGAGTAGAATCCTAGTGAGAATGATCCGCTTATATAGCTTTCCTAGAGAGCTAAGTAAGCTGATCGGCCTATAAGAGGCAGGCGAGGTCTGGGGCTTTCCGGGCTTCGCAATCCCTATGACTGTTGCACCTTTCTACGCGGCTGGAAAATGAGCATTGGTTAACGTGGCATTGAAGATACCTACCAAAATGCGGGTTTCAGGGAGAACTCTCAGGATACGACTGGATACACCATCCGCACCCGGAGCCTTCCTAATACGAATACGCCTTTCAAGGTCATTGACTTCCTCCTTAACCGACACCGGTAAAATGGGTGAAGTTACGGGGAGACGCAATCTCCTGTTCACTTTGGAATCGACCCATCTAATATGGGCTTCGTCGGTGTGTAGGAGACTAGGCGAATATTGGGACTCTAAGCAACTCGCAAGGAATTCGGCTTACTCACTATCCTCGAAAGAAGGGGTAGGGTGTTCCGGCCGATCCAAGGGGGGTATGGTCCAACGGAAATCTGATATAATCCATCAGATTCCTGAACGAAATCTCCCGAAATTCGACAATTCTCTGTTTGGACTCGTTACTAAGGATAAGGCTACAGGAGTAAGTCCTGATTTCACGATTTTTCCTAGTCACTAACTTTCTCAATTCCCTAGTGAGACTTATGCAATGTAAGTTACGTTTATAGAAAATGGCTCATGCCATGCTGTAGAATAAAACATGGAGGTAAACAACAATACATCGAGGAGATTAGCGCTCTATTAGATAAAAAATTAACTAAAAACAACGAAACAATCCTAAATGATATGAAGTGCTTAATCCACTCAGAAATACGCGCGACTATTGACAAGGTCACAAATGACTTCGTACAAAAAAATTATCTACTTGTATTTCAACAACAAACCTTGTCAAAACAATTAGAAGACACCAACGTTATAATAAAAAGACTACAAAACGAAAATAATACAATAAAAATGGAATTGCATGACCTTCAAACCCGTTTTAGCGTGGACTCAGTCCCTTCTATGAAACAAAACGAAAAAAAAATCGTGCTATACGGACTCGATGAGTACTTTGGTGAAACCGAAGAAGACCTTTTTCCCCGGATTAGTAGTATGTTCTACGACCTACTAGGCATCAATATCAATCCCTACATAGAAACAGCAAAACGGATTGGAAAAAAAAAGGTACACGCCGCCCGCTTGTCATTGAATTAATTAGCCAACGAATGAAAAAATATGTGATTGAGAACGCGTCCTGCTTCTATAATACTAGTTATGCTGTCGCAGAACTATTGGACAGTACTACTTTAAAAAATAGACATCATATGAGAGAACGCCTCCTAAACGCCCGTAAGTCTGGTAAACATGCTATTATACGCAATAACCGGTTATACATAAACGGCCAAGAATGTGTGATTGATTCCGAACAACCCGTGCAACCCGAGTCTCAGCAACCCGAACGTCCGCAACAACAACTCAGCCAGCCCCAACAGCCCGTACAGCCCCAGCAGCCTGTGAATATTCAGTTCAAACAGTCAACCCAGCCACCACGAGAAGCCCGGTCCCAGCAGGCCGGTCAGACCCTGCAACCCACACAATCTCCACAGTCCACGCGCCCTACACACCTTGACGACAGCAACCACCCGGAGGACTCGAATGAATATATTTCAGAAAATCGTACTTTTCGCACCTCAACGTAGTATTTTCTGTGTATTTCACCAAAATATAGCTGGCGTTCTAGCAAAAATTAACGAATTAGAAATAGCTATAGAGAGTTTCAAAAATGAAGGAACTATCCCTAATGTAATCTGCTTCTCGGAAACGTTCCTTTGCTCTGGTACAGAAAACAACCTAGTTCTTACGGATTATAAACTTGTGTCATTTTTCTCTAGACCTAAGAAACGAGGCGGTGTCGCCGTAATGGTTAAGAAATCTCTGGATGCGGAGGACCTACCTACTATACAAACATATTCAATTCAACATGAGTTTGAATGCTGCGGCATCGAAATATTTAACTGTAATTTAATAGTAATATGCATATACAGAACTCCTGACTCGAATATCACCCTATTTTTTGAACAATTAAATAAAATGCTAAACTTTCTCCGATCTAAAGCTAAAGCTAGGAAAAAGATAATTATATGCGGCGATCTTAACATTAACACATTACTTAAAAATAAAATCACGAAAGATTATTTCAGTATGCTTGAAAATTATAATATGTTTAGCCACATAAATGAACCCACACGTAAAAATAATTGTATCGATCATATAATCAGCAACCTAAAAACCGCGAAAGGTACAACTATTCAGTTAGGTTTATCATTGAAATTAAATTATAATTATAATTGTAATTGGTAATTGTCAAAATTGATATTAGAATTAAGATTAAAATTTAAAACTAAAATATTCGTCCATCGTGTAGAAACATGCGTTAACTAATATATTTTTAAATTTGCATTTGAACTCGGCATTTGTCAGTGTCTTAATACTAGCGGGAATTTTATTAAATATTCGTGTACACATATAGTATGCACTTTTCATCCTAATTTTTAGTTTGCATGGTGGCAATGTCATTTGATATTGTCTAAGTGGTCTGTTTGACAAATTATTAAATGGTGGAAAAAGTTCTAAATTTTATTTGACAAACACAGCTGCCTCATAAATGTATAGACTTGGGAGCGTTAGTAGTTTAAGCTCAACGAAAAGAGGTCGGCAGGATTCTCTACGACTTTTGCCACAGATGGTTCTTATACATTTTTTCTGAGCTACAAATGCGCGGTCTACTTCAGCCGAGTTCCCCCATAAGAGGATACCGTACCTCAATATGGACTCGATGCCTTTCCCATAGTACTTTGTTATGATTATGACTAGTATATTATTTCAATGAATTTATGAATTATGAACTTAGTACGCCGATCAAGTTTTCTTTTATTTTGACATTATGAGTTAGGTAAACATTATTGTTATAAACAACAGCGTTAGTGTTATGTTTACTCATGAACAGCATAAATTGTGGCAAGTACGTCAGATCAAAATCAGGTGAGTTTCTGTTAAGGCTAGGTATTATGAGATGCAACGGTTATGAATAACCCGCATATACGTACAACGTTAGGTAGTTGTACGAATTTACGTACTGAGGTAGATAGTGTGGTGTACCACAAACAGCGAAATTGGGTTACCTAATTACGTGTAACCATAATAAAATATAATGAAATACCTACGTTTGGCAGGTACAATTATTTTTTAATTATATTGAATGAATAACTGGTTCACTACATCACTGTAGTGCATGTGTGACATATATTTTTAGGCTTAATATACCTATAGCTTTACAAACGAATGAAAGTATTGAGAAACGTAAGAATTGATACTGGTAATAGTTCTCATAAGTATTTGAATAGAAACGTATACATGATGTGACACTTATGCCTACAGCGGTCATTATTCTATATATGCCCGCCAGATCGTAATTGAAATCATGCAGTTTGATGATGCAATTAATGAATATTTCATAGATATTTCTGAATACAACTCTAGTACAATTATATTCATAAAGTAGTTGACTACATAGTTTAAAATAATAATGTATATTTATGGGGATTACAGTGGTTACCGAGCAAGAATGGGGAAGGATACCGCTAAAGAGAAGGAGGCAGATACGGCTAGGAAAAGACCTAGGAAACGAATTAGATGCATAGACTCGTCAGATGAAGACGATGTACCACCGCCCACGCAGGCGAAACCATCTGAAGCTAGTTCAAGTGATACCATGCCGATTGCAGATGTGATAAACTTAATTAATTCAATGAAAGGACAAAACAGTAGGAATTCTAACCTATTAGGTAGCAATCAAATGAACAATGTTATTCCGGAATTTGACCCGGATAACAAAGCACAAGATATAGAGACTTGGATTAAGAAAGTCAACGAATGCTCATTGATCTATGGTTGGGAGGAAAAACAAACCATACATTTCTCTCTACAAAAACTCGTAGGATTGGCAAAGAAATGGTACAAGGGACTTCCGACAGTCGTATATACGTGGACTGATTGGCAAGACAAGCTTAGGAAAGCATTCCCAAGCGAGGAGAATTATGGACGCTTACTTCAGGAAATGTTGGCTCGAACCTCTCGACCGAATGAAAATTTGAGAGAATATTATTATGATAAAATCGCACTAATTAACAGGTGTGAGATAGTGGGAAAAAAGGCAGTGCAATGCATGATACACGGCATTAGCGACAGGACTACACAAAATGGGGCACAAGCTCTAAATTGTCAAAACCCAGAGGACTTACTTAGTTTTCTTAGCACCCAAAGAACTTATGAGCGGGAGCGGTTTGGTTTTGACGGTAGAAAGAGGGAACGAAATAATTCGATCAAAAGTAGGAATGATAGGCAAGGATACCCATCACAGGCGGCATCGACTTCTACTGAAGGTGTGACTTGTTTTAATTGTCGGACCAAGGGGCACACTTTCGGTAGATGTCCGAAGCCAATAATACAATGTCCGAAATGTTATAGGATCGGTCATAAAAGTGACGCTTGTAAATTGACCCCTTTGAATACGAGGTTGAATACAAAAGGTAGTCCTATTACAAACAGTGAGCCCAAAGTACAAAAGATCACAAGTTACAGTTTAGGTAATGATAAATATTTCAAACACATCACAGTCAACGGCAAAGACAACATGGTCGGCTACGTAGACTTCGGCAGCGAATGTAGTTTAATGCGCAGCACGGAGGCCCAACGGTTGAATCTTAGCAAGGATTTCAGTGCATTGCCCATTATTAAAGGTTTCGGTAATTCCACAATTACTCCGATGTACAAATCGAGTATAAGTATAAAGTTAGATGATGTCGATACTAACTTGGATGTACTGGTAGTTAGTGATGAATACATGCAAACCCCCTTGCTAGTCGGTCAAGACTTCACTGAGCTGCCATCTGTGACAGTTTTAAAAGATAGCAAACAATTAACGTTTTATGCGAGCTCCGAGACACAAGATGATAATCAAAATAAGAATTTGTGTTTGTTCACACAAGGTGGGAGTTTAGTGGAGGGTACGAGTCCGGTTTTAATCCGTACAGAGGACTCTTCGTATTCCGGTGATGTTTATGTAGAGGGATATGATAATTATGAGATAAGTAGGGAGTATCATCTCCATCAGGGAGTTTATCGAATTAAGGACGGCAAGGGATTTGTAGTCGTGACAAACTTATCTCGCAGGCCAATAGAATTAAAACCGAACTCGATCATTGCCAGAAGTGTATCATTTGTGGAGAAGGAAGTTAAAAATGTGAACCTAATTAACAAGAGCGAAACTATTCCTAAGCCCCTTGACAAGTCAGACATTAAAGTAGGACAAGCCTTGAATGATGAACGTTTCGAGCGGTTATACATACTTTTACAAACCTACCGTGACTGCTTTGCCACGAATTTGAGTGAGATAGGGTGTGCAAAAGGTGTTGAGATACAGATCGATTTTACAGACGAAAAACTAGTCGTTTATCGCCCCTATCGACTCTCTTTTGCGGAACGCGAGCAGGTTAGGGGTGTAGTTGATGATTTCCTGCAGAATGACATCATCCAGGAGTCTACTTCAAATTTTGCCAGTCCGATTTTGATGGTAAAAAAGAAAAACGGAGAACTGAGACTATGCGTAGACTTCAGGGCATTGAATCAAAAAACAATTAAGGATAAATTTCCACTCCCGTTAATAGAGGATCAGCTTACAAATCTAAGTGGAAATTCATTGTTCACGACTTTGGACTTAGCCTCAGGCTACTATCAAGTACCTGTTGCTGAAAAGAGCCGCCCTCTCACCGGTTTTGTGACACCAGATGGGCATTACGAGTTCAAGCGGATGCCGTTTGGGCTCGCTAATGCCCCAGCAGTGTTTCAACGAATGATGAATCGAATGTTGGGAGCTAAGCGATTCAACTCAGCATTGGCCTACTTGGACGATTTGCTCATACCTTCGACCACGATCGAAGAAGGATTTAGGCGTTTAGAAGACGTCTTGAGATTACTCAGACAGCTTGGACTAACACTCAAGTTATCCAAGTGTAGATTTTTTGACACAAGCATAAATTACTTGGGCCACGAAATTTCTGCGGAAGGGGTAAAACCAAGCAAAGATAAAATTTTAGCGGTTCAGCATTCCCTCAACCGAGTAATATTCACGAAGTCCGGCAATTTCTGGGACTTGCGGGGTACTTCAGAAAGTTTATCAAGGGATTTGGGGAAATCGCTAAACCACTTACGACTTTGCTGAGAAAAGATGTTTCCTGGCAGTGGACCGACGAAGAGACAAAGGCATTTACTGAACTGAGGGACAGGCTGACCGAACGGCCTCTCCTAGCTCTTTATGACCCAAAGTTAGAAACGGAGCTTCACACGGATGCTAGTTCACGGGGAATTGGAGGAATACTCCTCCAATGGCAACTTAGTCCTCGTGTGTTGAAGCCTGTGGCTTATTTCAGCCGACAGACGGCGCCGGAAGAAAAGTTCTTACATTCGTATGAATTGGAGACCCTCGCTGTTGTCTGTTCGCTGAAGAAGTTCCGCGTTTATCTTCTGGGTCTAGAGTTCAAGGTTATCACTGATTGTGGTGCGTTGCGGACTACCCTGACAAAGCGAGACCTTGTGCCGCGGATCGCTAGATGGTGGCTTGATATTACTGAGTTCACCTTCTATATTGAACATCGACCGGGTGCTCGTATTGGTCATGTGGACGCCTTAAGCCGCAACACGACACAGCACGCGGATAGCTTTGATAATTCCACCATGACTGTATACAAAATAAGTAAGGAAAACTGGCTACTGACTTTACAAATTGCTGATCCTGAAATATCGCGTATTTATAAAATATTGAAGCCTGAAACTAATGATGAAATAAAAGTCATTAAAGAAAACTATACAATTAAAAATCATGCAGTGTATAAAAAGATCAACAACGACTTACGGTTAGTGGTACCTCGAAATGCTAGATGGCAAATTTGTCGTTCTAGTCACGACGAACTTGGACATCTAGGTTTTAGTAAGACGGTAGAAAAGATACAAAGCCAGTTTTGGTTTCCTAAATTACGACGTTTCGTAAAAAAGTACGTCAATGCTTGCATAGATTGTACTTACAATAAAGACAACGCCTCAAGAGCTAAATGTGGTCAACTTTATCCGATCGAAAAGGTTAGTCGCCCGTTCCATACGCTACATATCGACCACCTTGGACCGTTCGTTCGGAGTCGAAATGGTAATTCGTATATTCTAACCATTGTTGACGCATTCACGAAGTATGTTTTCGTCAAAGCAGTGAAAGATACCAAAACCAAAAGCACAATAAAGGTTTTGGATAATATCTTCCAAGACTTTTATTTACCATATAGAATTATCTCTGATCGCGGAACGTCGTTCACTTCGGCAGCTTTTGAGGAGTTTTGCAAGGAGCGATCCATTAAACATGTCCTAAATGCGGTGGCTTGTCCAAGGTCTAATGGGCAGGCAGAGAGATTCAATCAAACGATACTCAATTCATTGTCTGCCCAAAATTTTGGCAAGGATGAGCGCGACTGGGATAAATGTTTACAAAAAGTACAGTGGGGTATCAACGATACCATAAATGCAACCACCCAAAATACTGCGACAGAAGCCATGTTCGGTACAAGGCCACGAGATGAAATGTCTAACAAGCTCAATTTGTACCAAAATCCCTCTAAACATACGCAACATACGCATACCATTCAAGATATCCACAATAAAATCAGCGAAAATATAAAGCGATCTCAGATAAAAGAGAAACAGAAGCATGATGCCCGACACGCACCCGCTCATCAGTACTTAGTAGGGGATTTGGTTAAGATAAAACGCAATAATTTTAGTAACGACGGAGCAACTACAAAATTAATGTCTAAATTTATAGGTCCCTATAAAATAATAGAAGTGTTAGGAAATGATAGGTACAGGGTTACTGATATACCTGGAGTAAAACATAAAAATAATAAAAAATATGTTAGTGTTCTTGCCGCAGATCGGCTAAGACCATGGATTCATGTTAAGGCACTACAATTAGAGAGTTCTAGCGATTATGATAGCGATGATAACATCCCATTGGCAAATTTGGCCACTAAATAAAATTATAAATAACAAACTGTTTCAATCATAATTATAAATGTATTGTAGTTGTTAACGATAAAATAAGTTAATGAATCTATGTATCTATTACAAACAACAATAATATTTTATAAGCGTAAGTATAAATTTGTGATTAAGGAAAATCTGTTAAACTTTAACAAGAATTGATGGCATTAATGACATGTTCTTTGATAATAATATAAATCTCTATAGTATATACATAGAACCATGTGATGCAGTATTTAGACATTTATTTTATGTAAAAGGTAAAATCTAAGACTGATGTAATAGCCGTATTAGTGTTGGCAGTGATTTGTAGTAATTTTATACAATGTGTTAGTATAAAAAAAAAAAAAGGTAACTATTAACTGAAAACTAGTAGTTTAAGTATTGTATGGTGACAAAATCAATGTCGAATGTCGTGATTATTAATATTGTGTTAATGTGCACCAGGAGGTAGCACTGAGTCTGATGGCCGAATGTCGTGATTTTGTCCCAAAAGGAGATTATGTTAACTATTGGGTCGGATATAGACCAAGGAATTCGAATAATCCTTCACTTATTTGTAATAATCGTGTGAATATCGCTTAAGTTTAATCGGGTAAAATATATTTTGTGAACCGGCAACATTGAGGACACCCGAATGTTGCTGGGGAAAATATTTATAAAAAGGGTAGACTTCTCATTTGTGTCTCTTCTTGATTTGTGACCTGGTGACGAATATACGTCTTTCACTACTGGAAACGGTATTTCATTTTATAACTGACGTCCGTATGCATTTCGAAAGCTGCGCGATACATATACGGATGTCGGATTGACGAATACTTTTCAAACTGCACGATATTTGACGTCTGTATACATAAACCTATAACACTACTTTAGAAAATTAATCGGACGTCGAATATGGTGCGGCATGAATAGTATATATCGTCAACTGACGTCCGTATACATTTCCAATGCTCCGTGATACATATGTATTATACGGATGTCGGATTGAAGCAGACTTTTCATACTGCACGATATTTAACGTCCGTATACATGAATCTATGGCACTACTGTAGAATAAAACATGAACGTCAAAGATGGTGCGTAGTGAATGACATATATAGCTAATTGACGTCTATTCTTCTACTTACTGGTATCTGAAGTGCCTTGACAAACAAATTACCTTATATAGTCGTAAAATATTTTTACAAAATTTGCTATTTAAAAAAGATACTAATTATTACAAAAAAATATTTATAAGCTGTTAGGAGAAATGTGCATTCTAGTAACGTGGGTATGCTATATATCATTTCAATTTATCATTTAAATATTATAAAAGCGTTGGCACTATCTAATATATTTGTTACTTTACATCAGCTTTTATAAGATAATATTACAATTTGAAATGATATACAAGCTGTTTGGCAGATCTTCTGCCAAAAGATTAGGGTGGGTTGGTAGGGTTAGTAGCAACACATTTAGTGCCAATTTACACTCGTTCTACCCACGGTATTTTATTTATGATTTTTTTAAATTATATCTCTGCGTTTACCGAAAATTTACCAATCAGATTTTTTGTTTTTTTTTTAAGCTAATAGCCCAAAAACTTCTGTATGTTTTTAATCTCTAATTTATGCGTATCCTACAGAAAACTTATAATTTTTTTTTATTTAAAAAAGTTATGAGCCGACATAGTGTAAAGGACAGAAAATAAAAATTTTCAAGCTCAACTACATGGCACAAAAAAAAGCTGGAACTCAGAACTTCCAATATCATACAAACTTGTCCATTTCATGGCTATTCTAACGGTATACCACATGTCTAGAATCAGTTACAAGTTTCCGGCAAAAAATGGTTTCTTTGAAACTACTTAAAAATAAGACGTACTTTATTAACTTGATTTCTTTTTATTTTAGTACCTGTTTAAATTGGGTAATTTGCCATGCAAAATTGTCTGGAAAAAATAAATTAGGATATTTTTGGTCGTAGCTTGCATATTGGATATGGATAAGGGATTAGAAAAATAAATTGATTACTAACTTTAGGGTTATTTATTATTTTATGCATATACGGATGTCGGTTTGATGCATGCTTTTCATACTGCCACTAAATTTGACGTCCGTATACATGAATCTATGGCACTACTTTAGAATAATAATCGGACGCCGAATATGGTGCGGCATGAATAGTATATACTGTCAACTGACGTCCGTATACATTTCCAAAGCTGCGCGATACATATACGGATGTCGGATTGACGCATACTTTTCATACTGCACGATATTTGACGTCTGTATACATGAACCTATAGCACTACTTTAGAAAAATAATGGGACGTCGAATATGGTGCGTTATAAATAGTATATACTGTCACCTGACGTCCGTATAAAAATGGTGTTATAAACCCTTTCCTTAGTCTCGGTGATAAGTAGGTTATCATACCACCTGCTCGACAATGCCAAAGTGTATATCTTATGGGTCTTATTGTTATATCCTTAAAGTCTAATTTCGTGAAGTCCGCACGGCGACGCGGTCCGGGGCGCTCGCCCGCCCCCAGCGCGCCCCGAAAACAAAAGACGACACCGACCTTATCCGATTCCGATTACTTTCAAAATTGATATCCGAGCGTCCGAGAGGCCAGTTAGAAAGAATTTCACGTCAGGTTTGTAAAAAGTTACGGCCATCTTGATTTTGTTTATTTAAGGTCCTATCACGTTCAAAATCGATATCCGAGCGTCCGAGAGGCCAGTTAGAACGAATCTGACGTCAGATTTTTAAAAAGTGGCGGCCATCATGATATTGTGTATTCAAGGTCCGATTGTTTTCAAAACCGATCCGAGAGGTCACTTGGAAAGAATCTGACGTCAGATTTTTAAAAAGAGACGACTATCTGATTTTCTTTATTTGCAGTCCGATTACGTTCAAAATCGATATCTGAGCTTCCGAGAGGCCCGTTAGAACGAAACTGACGTCATACTTTTAAAAAGTGGCGGCCATCTTAATATTGTTTATTTAAGGTGATATATATTCAAAATCGATATTTGACCATCCGAGAGGTTATTTGGAAAGAATCTGA
Source organism: Epiblema foenella (assembly GCA_963556455.1). NCBI lineage: Eukaryota > Metazoa > Arthropoda > Insecta > Lepidoptera > Tortricidae > Epiblema > Epiblema foenella. Next base: position 34,635,851 of record OY747097.1, on the reverse strand, counting down.
AGTCAGATTTTTAAAAAGAGTTAACTTACAGTCCGATTACGTTCAAAATCGATTTCTGAGCGTCAGAGAGGCCAGTTAGAATGAATCTGATGTCAGATTTTCTAAAAGTAGCGGTCATCTTGATTTTGTTTATTTAAGATACGATTACGTTCAAAATCGACATCTGAGCGTCCGAGAGGCCAGTTAGAATGAATCTGACATCAGATTTACAAAAAGTGGCGGCCATCTTGGTTTTGTTCATTTAAAGACCGATTACGTTTAAAATCGATATCCAAGCATCCGAGAGTAAAAAAAAGTGAAAATGTAAACCATGAATAATTTGAAATAATACAATAAATTCAGCAACAGGTAAATTAACAAATTTTAAATTTTAGGGACCAAACAGCGATTAATAGTGATATTGACTCAAAATTTTACTACTCCATAAGACTATTCCAAAAGATAAGGCCGAAAAATATGCCGAATGGTGAAATTCCCATTCACATATCTCAAAAAATAACAACGCTACAACCGTTTTAATGTCGCTGATTAGAGAGAGAAAGCGCACCAGATTAATGACGTCATTACAGGAAATGACGATCGTTCCAATACAAAGGTGCGTTTTTCGGAAAAAGGACAGACTATGCCCCCTCTTAAAAGTTTGAAGAAAATTATGTAATTATTTGTTCTTTTGAATTACTTTTTTCGCTATTTGATTAAGAATTTCATCCTTTTTCGAGAAAATTATAACTTATTGATTTTCGTGTTTGGTGTCAACATCCGTATTAAGTGTAGTCCAAGTAAACTTTTACGCAGTTAAAATAATTGGACGTCGAATATCGTGCGGCATGAATAATATATACCGTCAACTGACGTCCGTATATAGCTTCAAAGCTGCGCGATACAAATACGGATGTCGGTTTGACACATACTTTTCATACTGCACGATATTTGCCGTCCGTGTATATGAATCTATGGCACTACCGTAAAATAAAACATGGACGTCAAATATGGGACGTAATGAATAATATACACCGCTATCTGACGTCCATATACATTTCCAAAGCTGTGCGTACTTTAGAAAATTAATCGTACGTCGAATATGGTGCAGCATGAATAGTATATACCGTCAACTGACGTCCGTATACATTTCCAATGCTGAGCGATGCATATAATACGGATGTCCGATTGAAGCAGACATTTCATACTGCACGATATTTGACGTCCGTATACATGAATCTATGGCACTACTGTAGAATAAAACATGAACGTCAAAAATGGTGCGTAGTGAATGACATATATAGCTAATTGACGTCTTCTAATTACTGGTATCCGAAGTGCCTTGACAAATAAATTACCTTATAAAGTCCCAAAGATCAAGAGTAAAAAGTATAAAATAAAATAGTATATAACAAAATATTTTTACAAAAGCTTCTATTTAAAAAAAAACTAAATATTACAAAAAAATATTTATAGCTCTTAGTAGAAATATGCTTTCTAGTAACGTGGGTATGCTATATATCATTTTAATTTGTCATATAAATATTTTAAAAGCTTAGGCACTATCTGATATATATGTTACTTTACATCAGTTTTTATAAGATAATATTACAATTTGAAATTATATACAAGCTGTTTGGCAGATCGTCTGCCAGAAGACTAGGGTGGGTTTGTAGAGTCAGTAGCAACACACATTTAAAAAAAAGAGAGAAATTCTGAGATAAATTTAAAAAATAAAATAAAAGAAAATACCGTGAGCAGGAACAGTGTTAATTGGCCCAAAATGTGTTGCAAGTGATCCTACCTACCCACCTTAGTCTTTTAGCAGACGATCTTCCATACACCTCGAATAAAATACCCACGTTAATAGGACGCATCTTTCTACTAACAGCCTATAATTGATTACAGGCTAAAATATTTGTTCAATGTTTATTTAATCAAATACATGAAAATAAAATACTGTACAAGTACATATTACTCAAACTCAAACTCAAAACTCAAAATATTCTTTATTCAAATAGGCCTAGCAACAAGCACTTTTGAATCGTCAGTTATATATTACATAAATTGAATCTAATTATTCAGAGCAATTTATTGATGCATATGAAATTTAAAAAAAGACATGAATTACTATAATGTATGTCAAAAGAGAGTATAATAAATTCACAAAAAGATCGTCAATATGTAAAATAAAAACATAAAAAATTGTATAATCTAGACAGTTTCTAGAATAAAATCTGAATGTCAAGAGGAAAATTTAACGTCAACATCTAACGTTTTATTATTATAAGGCTACAAAATAAAAACATAATTAAAAACTAAACTAAATTTAAAAATGGCCTGTCCGGCGTTGTGCCGAAGAAGCTGGTAGCATTTCCTCGCTGACTAGTAAGCCTAATTTTTTGTGCGAGGTAGCTGCCAGCCCTTTTATTTTTTTTACTTTTTACTTATTTTTTTTTTAAATAAAAACTTTTTAAATGTAATTTTTTAAATATTATTTAATTAACTTTTAGGTACGTAACCCTACAAATGACATCGATGTAGGGCGGACTTTTTCCAAGAGACCTATCGAACTGCAATAAGTCGGTCAGAAAATTCATTGCTTAGGTATTACTGTAGAATGTGAATAACTTCAACCCGTACATTTCACATCTTTAGAAAAATACACGGACGTGGACTATAGAACTGACGTCCCTATGTAGTTTCAATGCCGCGCGATACAAATACGGATGTCGGTTTGATATTTGACGGCCGTATACACTAGTGGCTCTGGTAGCTGTAGGCTGTAGACCTCGTGAGCCTTGCAAGGCAAAATAATATATTTATATTTGGATTTTCTAAAAAGTGGCACGACGAAAAAATTCTATGTAATAATCGAAACTCCTCCAAAATTTCACGTAAATCGGTTGAGAAATGCGACCTGTACAGGAGAACAAGCGGACACACAATCGGACATACGAAACAATTTTCGTCCAATCTAAAACATATACCTTCGTTACACTCGGTCGATGAATGTATACATAGCACTGCTTTAGAAAAATACTCGGAAGTCTAATATGGGGCTGCATGAATAGTTTATACTGTCAACTGACGTCCGTATATAGCTTAGAAGGTAGGCGACACATATACGGATGTCGGTTTGACGCATACTTTTCATTTTGTAAGATATTTGACGTCCGTATACATGAATCTATGGCATTACTTTAGAAAAATACTCGGACGTCGAAAATGGGTCGGCATGAATAATATATACCGTCAACTGACGTCCGTGTATAGTTTTAAAGCTGCGCGAAACATATACGGATGTCGGTTAAACTCATATTTTTCATACTCTACGATATTTGGCGTCCGTATACGAGAATGTATAGCACTACTTTTCGAGAAGTAGGGCACATCGGAAAGTCATCTCGCTCGCATTTTGAGTAGCCCCACTGGGGAAGCACTTTCATCTCACAGTCCTTATAAAAGACCACAGCTATAATAACACCACTACTTGCTTTGTAGGTATGTGGTGTTGTGTCCCTGGTGGTGAGTAAGGTGACCAGATCACCAGAGGATGCGTTGTGTTGAGAGTAAGGGACCGGCGTTAGTCTTTAGCTGTCAACACAACGAGTACTCAAATTAATAAAGGGTCGGCAACGCGTTTGTTCTTCTTCTGGAATCACAGGCGTCTATAGGCTACGGTGTCTGCTTACAATCAGGCAGACGGTATGCTTGTTTGCCACCGTCGTAGTATTTAAAAAAAACACTGGAAAAATAATGGGACGTCTAATATGATACGGCATGAATAGTATATATCGTCAACTGACGTCTGTATATAGCTTCAAGCTGCACGAAACATATACGATATACGGATGTCGGTTTGACCCATACTTACTTTTCATACTGTGCGATATTTGACGTCCGTATATGAGAATGTATAGCACTATTTTTCGAGAAGTAGGGCACATCGGAAAGTCATCTCGCTCGTATTTTGAGTAGCCCAACTGGGGAAGTAGTTTCACCTCACAGTCCTTGCAAAAGACCACAGCCATAATAACACCACTACTTGCTTTGTAGGTATGTGGTGTTGTGTCCCTGGTGGTGAGTAAGGTGACCAGATCTCCAGAGGATGCGTTGTGTTGAGAGTAAGGAACCGGCATTAGTCTTTAACTGTTAACACAACGAGTACTCAAATTAATAAAGGGTCGGCAACGCGCTTGTTCTTCTGGAATCACAGGCGTCCATAGGCTACGGTGTCTGCTTACCATCAGGCAGACGGTATGCTTGTTTGCCACCGTCGTAGTATTTAAAAAACACTGAAAAAATAATGGGACGTCGAATATGATACGGCATGAATAGTATATATCGTCAACTGGCGTCCGTATATAGCTTCAAAGCTGCACGAAACATATACGGATGTCGGTTTGACCCATACTTTTCATACTGTACGATATCTGACGTCCGTATACATTAATCTAATAGCACTACTCATTCCTTCTCCTATAAATGCATAAACTCTCCTGCAAGAGTTTCGCAACAATCAGATAACTAAACTTATAACTAGGTACACTAGTGGAACTGTGAGCTATAGACCTCGCGAGCCTGTCTTTTTTGCATAACTCCGCCTTTTTGAAAAAAATTCAAAAACTCTTGACTCAAAAAAATCTATATAATTGTCGAACATGCTCACAAAATTGCTCGAGAACCAATTGAGAAACGGGACTTGTAGAGGAGAACAACCGGACAGCCTCCGGACAGCTGGACAACCGCCGTACAGCTGGACAGCCGCCGGACAGCTGGACAGCCGGGCATACTAATCTAAAGCATTTTCGTTTAACCTAAAACATAAATCTTCGTTAAACTCGGTCATACACTAGTGGCTATGTGAGCTGTAGACCTCGAGAGCCTTGGTACGAAAAATTTTTTTTTTTGGATTTTCCAAGAAGTGTCTCGAAAAAAAAATAATTATCGTATTATCGACATACGAAAGCATTTTCGTCCAATCTTAAAACATACACCTTCGTTAACTCTCGGTCAATAAATGTAGGTGTTTACGGGCAAAAATTGCAATTTCTAATATAGCGAAGAAAATTTTCAGGTTCTGATAATATTAACAAATATGTCGATATTTGGATTTCTTGGGTGTACCATTTAAATAGAGTTTTGTGGTAAGACAATCACAGCTCGATCGGGTCACTCCTGTATGAGGCTAGCTAGTGGCGTACCTTAAGTAGGTACTCGAAGATACGCTCAGCAATTGGCGATTACATGCTGAGAATAATCTATCAGAAAAATCTAGTCAAATTAATCTTGTAATAACATCTTGTATATATACAAAAATGAGAATAACCAAATAAAATGGCGGTCTACAGTGAACCTATAAAAAAATAATTGTTTCAGTACAATAGACAATACTTTTTGCGAGACTCCGTGAAAGAAAGAGACAAGTATAAATAAACGAATCACAATGCTGGCAACGTCACACTTTCAAATCCCAACCGTCTGATTTGGACGTAAAAATATCCGCGGCATGGATAAATAATATTGATATACGTAGGAGGTCGATAAAGCTCCACTAGTGTGTGGGGTTCAAAAATGTTTGGGCCTAACTGCAAAATGAATATCGCGGAAAATAAATGAGCAAGGAAATGAAGTATCCTATGGAGTAGGAAATCAAAAAACTAAGAAATATTCATCGAGAGATGATAAAAAATATAAGAAGAACTGGTGGACGTCGTAATGATGCACCACGTGCATGACTCCAAATGAGTTCCTGGATGTATATATATATATATATATATATATATATGGTTATTATTTAATAAATAATAGAATAAAATCTATACAATCTTCACGAAAATAAATTGGCTGTTGAATTATTAAAATAAAAACCGGCCAAGTGCGTGTCGAATCACACACAATGAAGTGTTCCATACCAACACCTACTAGTCCACAGTTAAAACCACTACCCAATACATTGAATCTAAGAAAGTATCTTCATATGGAACTCACGTCACTTACGACCTTCTGTTAAGGCAAGACACTTTTTCCGCGAAAACACAAAAACCGTAAAATCTGCCTTGTTCAAAACAAAAATCGTTGAAAGTATTTATTAATGCACACCTTAATTTTTTCCGAATTTTAAAGTTCATAGTTTGGAAATTAGAGGGCGAGGGACGTTATGACTTTGTCAGCTAATATCTCACCAAGGGTTGATTTCAATGGAAAAGTTTTAAAGCAACCTCCATCTCATTTTTAAACACCACACGAATTTGTGGGTTTAAAAATGGGTTAACGAAACACTTTTCAAAGTGGTCAAAAAAGGGCAACGCAACTCAGTTTTGACAATGTCAGATTCAAACAAGTTCTGAATCTGACATTGACAATATGACAAAGCTTTATCACTTTAGGATGCTTGTTTGTTTCTGAGGTTTGTTTATTTAATTTATATTTGTATCAGCCTCGGTAGAAACATTTAGCCGATACATGAATATCTGTGTATGTACCTTGTAGTGTGGCTGTACTTGTATTGTTGATGTGGTTTGCATTTTGGACTGCGACATACGATTCCGGAATTACTTTTAATGTTGTTTTTATTCCGCCTCATTAATGTTATATCATTAGTAAGCTAATTATTTATTTGTCAGTTCAAATGATAACATCTTGTAGTGATAGTATGAGTCTAATCTATGTGATTTTTTTTAAATTACCCAAGCATACTCAAATTATCAAGTTGGAATAATAACTATACTGCTGTAGTTCTTGAATACTTACGAGTATATTACGTGTTTAGTGTTAATTTTGAGGTTTACTATTGGGTTCTCATATTATATAAGTCTATGGATCTCAAATCTTTTGCAGTGCCAATCAAAGGAATTACTTAGAATCTTCTAACTTCTTATTGGTTTGATTAACCTGACTGAGCATTCCAAAATAAAACAGCCTCTACAATAAATACCATTTTTATATGAACTTAATAAGTATAAATATAATGCATGAAAGTGGTTGGTGACTATCATATCATATACACTACATCTCAAAAAAGCCCTGTTTTTGCTGCTAACAGATACTAAGTATATGTTGGTACCTTACCTCACCTCATTTGAAGTAGGACATTCAACCACCTCATTTTTGGAAATAAGGTACTCCTTCAAACTCATTTTAATTTCATGTCCTACCCAACACTAAATCATATATCTCACTTTGAACAATTTAGTTATTTAATAAACACAATATTTCAATAAATTTCCGCCCCAGCCGAACCGTGGTGCGCCCCACGTGCTTATAAAAGCTTGACAATCATTGACTATAAGCCTATAATAAATGAATGCACGAGCCGACTACCACACGAGAATAGCTCGCGAGTAGCGACAGCACGGCCGTGAGTTGAGAAACAAAGAAATTACGACCTTATTCTGCAAGACATAATGTTCATATTAAAACGCAAGTAAGAGAAGATAACAATTAATTGATAATCGTGGATATTTTTTGTTTAATTTGTTTCTTTTAGTGCTAGTAATATGTTGATGTGGCCCGTGTGGTTGCCGGGTAAGAATTGCGCCACCCCATCTCTTCCCGTGGGTTTCGTAGGAGGCGAATAAGGGAAAATCGGAGGGTGGGCAGCAGCATCCTTCGATCATTACCACCATCAAACTGCGGTCGCCAACCCGCTTGCCAAGCGTGGCGACTATGGCAAATCCCCCCCATTTTGGGGGAGGCCTATGTTCAGCAGTGGACGTCTTTCGGCTGAAATGATGATGATGAATATGTTGATGGCATAAATTAAACACTTTTGAGGTAGTTACGTATTTTGCCTTTCCAAAAATTAGCAATATTTGTGATTTTAGAGATCCGCAAAGAGAATTTGTTTAATATTTAATAATTTATCAACACACATAATATACTAGTCAGAATAAATTGTTGCATTACAGTTATCTATAATGCCTGATAAGATAAGCTAGAAAATGTGTAACTTACCGAAAGTTCTTTATTAATTATAGTACCGGTTGATTAATTAGTTTAATTTTGATTTATTTAACTGGAATGCAAGCGTCATATCATAATAGAGGTACTTTTACGAAGTTACATATTATGCTGTACTTATGAAATCAAAATGTGTTTAAAATTTAGTTTTTCTTTTTAGATTGGTGTGGCAACACTCGCCAACGTCAAACGTCAGAGTTGTATCAGCTGTTTTAATTTTAAGAAATTAATATTTATTTCGTTATAATAGTGAATTCGAATGTGAAAAAATAGTAAATAAGCAACGCCTGTGTCAGTACGGTGTATAACTTATTAGTTCAGTGTCCGGGCACTTGTATACTTAAAGCTGTCAACGGACGTTTGTACGTTGGAACCCGGATTTCAAACTGGGAAGTAGTTTTGTTACATTAATTTAAAATCTGTGTTCGTTTCGCGATCCTATCTGCTTGTTTTATTCACTACCTATTTAATACTCATTGTGTGTTTAACAAAGATCTTTGTGCAAGCGGCAATGTAGGCATGGTGAAACGTCACTATTTCATGTAAGTACCTAATTTCGCTTGGCTTGAGTGAGCAGTTCCTTGTTTTGTTTTAGTTTATTTAAAAAGAAAATTAAAAATGCTAACTCGCAGAGCAACTGCAGCAGCGGCTCGCCAGCAGCAGAATGATAAACTCCAACTTACTCTGCTTGAACTGAAAACATCCAAGGAATTGTGTGCTCAATTGCTTGGTGAGAGAGAGGACAGTGAGAAGGAACTATTATTAGTACTTGATAGTAGAGACAAGTTAAAAAAGGAACTATGTTCTTTAGAAAGTGCTTATAATGATATAAATTCCGAGCGGGCCCGGCTACAGGAGACGATAGACCGGTTTACTGAGTGTGCTGCTGCATATGAGGAGACCTTGAAGGATATTAACTCATTGGAGAAAGCGTTACATGATGCCCACGAGCAAATTTACAAGCTACAGGAGGCCAAAACTAATGCTGCAGAGGCTCAGTTTCAGAGATTATTCGAGGAACTGGTTGGGCCCGACCAACAGTTGGTTACCGCTCCAATTGAAAATCCTGTGGTTACTATCGATTTAACCAATGATTACACCACATCAGGGCTAGTAAAGTGCAGCGGTAAAAAACTAAAGAAATATATTAGATTGAACAAATTCATAAAAAGAACACAAAAGTTATCAAATCAGCACAAATTATTTTTCAAGAAACTTAGATTCAGCAAAATCAATGTAATCTTAGTGGATAAGTTGGATATGTATTCTACTTTGTTGCAAAATAGTACATCAAAGTATGAGACTGACACACGGAAATTGAAATTTAAAATTCAGAGTTTGGAGGACCAACTCAAATCATTAGATAAAATGAATGAGAATTCAAAAAAAGTTATTAATGAATATTCATTAGCCATGGATGATTTAATTGCACAAATTAATTATAATTCAGAGCGGTTTGAGTCACTGACCAATGGCCAGTCATGTCTATGTGAGCAAGTGAGTGGTCATTTGTCCAATGATGAAACAAACCGTAACCTGTGTGCCAGTTTACCACCACAAGAACAAAATAATAATAGCTCCTTCCACACTATAGAAAAGAACACACCAAAACCCAATGTAATTATGTACTGTGATGAGATTGGAAGTAGTATGGGCACATTCCTAAATGATTACTTAACAGGACTAACAGTAATTAGCAACTGTCTGCCTTATAGTGACATTGACAATGTCTCAAAACAAATTTTGAGCGATACAAGTATTACTTCGCAGACAACTCTGCTTATACTTATGGGTAACAGGGGAAGTGTAAGCAAAAATAATTTCATTAAATTTATTGAAAAATTGAACACACTTACTGTGAAAGAAATTAATATGTTCACATTTCCCTATTGTCCTCAAATGTCAAAGGCAGAAAATGACACTAGATATAATTTGAATATAGCCCTGTATAATTTTTGTACATATAGTAATAAGTTTAGCATAATTGACACCAACAATTATGTTGGTAAACACTATTTTTTAACTAAAGGTAAGTTTTACCTTTCTAATTATTATAAAAAACAAATAGCTTTGTCGCTATCGTATTTAATTGACATTTCTGCCAAGAATTTGGGAGCACATAACTCTGCTCCTATTGAACAGTTCGTTGTGGACCTCGAATTGGTTCCAGTTGTAACCAATCATTTAAATTAGATGTTCAGACAAAGGAGTACTCTTACTCTGGCAATTTAGTGTTTAATAAATTAAGTGAAAAATGCTTGAAAAATGGAAATTATATGCATCTGGTTCATCAAAACATTCAGTGTATCAGAGGTAAAGACTTACAGATTGAACTCTTATTGAATACTTATAATATTGATATTCTTTGTGTAACTGAACATTGGTTAAAAATTAATGAAATAATGCCTCAATTTAATAATCACCATGTGGGTAGTTCGTTCACCAGGCTTGGTTCCATACATGGTGGCTCATTAATTATATTAAATAGTCAATTAAAATTTAAGGAACGTAAGGATGTTGTATCCTTGTCTGTTGAACGGACCATAGAACTAAGTGCAGTAGAATTAGAGCAATTTATTGTTGTTTGTGTGTACAGGCCGCCATTAAGTAATTTTGACCTCTTTGAAAATATAATGGAATCCGTGTTATTTAAAATATCGCTCTCTAGCAAAAAATTACTTATATGCGGAGACTTCAATGTAAATATTTTGGAAAATTCAACAATAAGTACTAGATTGTTGAATCTTTTCAAATCATGTAACCTCAACCACATATTTTCGGAGCCTACTAGAGTAACTGCTACTAGCGCCACCTGTATAGATAACATTTTTACAAATATTATCCCTATTACCCAAAGTGTATTCAGCAAATTAGAGTCAGATCACTTAGGCCAATTAATGACATTTGAGACAAAAAGAAGGAGTACTTTGAGGAAACAAATAACTTTTGTACCAGTAACCACGCACCGTGTCGAACGAATGAAGCAAAGTCTAGTCCAGGCGCTTCCCTTTTTATCTTCCGATATGAGTCCTAACGACATGTACAACTCATTTTTTCACACATTTATGAAACAATATAAAGCAATTTTCACTCCTAAATCGCTCGTGATTGGTGGTGTATCAGTTTTTAGTGAATGGGCTACTGTGGACTTACATAAACGTAGACAAGCACTGTATGCTTTATATGAGGAACGGCGGTTTAATGCGAGTGATGAATTTAAAGAACATGTTAAACAATATTCGAAAAAATTTAAAATAGATAGTCAAATAGCTAAGCGTACTTATTTAAGCCACAAAATAAAAAATAACTCCGATATTACTTTACGATTATTACTTTTGACCCCACTAATTTTAGACCAATATCTGTGCTACCTACATTTAGCAAAATTTTTGAAAAACTAGTTTTGTCTCAATTAATAAAACATTTTAATGCTAACAATTTAATGCATCATAAGCAGTTTGGTTTTACGCGGGGTCGCTCGACAACCGACGCTGCTGTCGAGCTAACAAAACACATATTCGATGCCTGGGAGGAGTCACACGATGCCTTAGGTATCTTCTGTGATTTGTCCAAGGCCTTCGACTGCGTATGTCATGAAACTTTGATCAGGAAACTACACTACTATGGAGTTCGAGGATCGGCACTGAATTTGCTAAAGTCTTACTTACATGATAGAATACAAAGAGTTGACGTGAATGGACAGCGATCGCCGGGTTCATTGGTCTCTATGGGTGTACCGCAGGGATCAATATTGGGACCTTTCCTATTCCTTATCTACATAAATGACTTGCCATACCTCGTAAAGACCCACCATGATATAGTATTGTTTGCTGACGATACCTCACTCATATTCAAAGTCACACGGCAACAACAAGCTTGTAATTATGTAAACAATGCCATTTCTAAAATAGTTAATTGGTTTAATGTCAATAATTTATTGTTAAATGAGAAAAAGACTAAATGTATTAAGTTTGTGACGAGTAACGTAAATCACATGCAAACTAGTGTAACTGTGAAAGATGAGGAATTGGAACTAGTTGATAGTGCTGTTTTTCTTGGTTTGACATTAGATTCAAAACTCCAATGGGGTCCCCATATTGCTAATCTCTCGAATAGACTGAGTTCTGCAGCATTTGCAGTGAGCAAGATCCGTCAATTAACAGACGTGAAGACAGCTCGATTAGTATATTTTAGTTACTTTCATAGTATTATGTCGTATGGTAATTTTACTCTGGGGCAGTGCTGCAGAGATAAATACTGTCTTCATTCTGCAGAAGAGGGCTATTCGAGCAATATATAAGATGAAACATAGAGACTCACTTAGAGATAAGTTCAAGGACATTAATATAATGACAATGCATTGTCAATACATCTATGACAATATTGTGTATGTACACAAAAATATTGTAAATTTTAGACAGAACTGTGACATACATAATATTAATACTAGAAACAAATATAAGCTTGCGGTACCCTCCACTCGGCTCCAAAAAATAAGAAAATCATTCATGTGTAATTGTGTAAAGTTTTATAATAAACTACCTACAAACGTGACTAATTTATCTATTAATAAATTCAAGACTTATGTAAAGCGTAAACTCATATCGAAAGCATATTATAGCACAAAAGACTACATGAATGATAAAACACCGTGGGTATAATTGTGGTTGAAATACTAATTATATTTTAATAATTATGACATTACATCTTAATGACTATTTTCATAACTATGACATTAGTTGTTGACGTTAAATTTTCCTCTTGACATTCAGATTTTATTCTAGAAACTGTCTAGATTATACGATTTTTTTATGTTTTTATTTTACATATTGACGATCTTTTTGTGAATTTATTATACTCTCTTTTGACATACATTACAGTAATTCATATATTTTTTAAAATTTCATATGCATCAATAAATTGCTCTGAATAATTAGATTCAATTTATGTAATATATAACTGACGATTCAAAAGTGCTTGTTGCTAGGCCTATTTGAATAAAGAATATTTTGAGTTTGAGTTTGAGTTTTACAGTGACGCGCAACCTTAAAATGTTTAATTTTTATTATTTTAAGTATAACTAACAATACTTCATATCATATAAAAAGAAAATTACAGTTATCTTTTATGTCCAGGTTTCGCTAATTTTCTTGGTCTATAAAGGAAATAAGATTTCATAAAATTGATGCAATTTGCTGTCACAGTCTTTGTCAGCAAAGACTGAGTACCAGTCAATACAATTAAGACTGTCTTGAAATTTACTGACGGATTTTCGGCTGTAAATACGTTTCTTTATAATTGTTTGTGATATAGTTTTACGTTTTATTGACGCTGGCAGTTCGAGTAATTGCGCGTCATGATCTGAGAAACTACAAGGTATTACATAAGCAGTATCATATTCACTAAGATCCGTCATTATGTTTTCTAGTACCGTCGATGTATTTACCGTTACTCTTTTAACTCTGATATCGTAGGCTTCTGGCCCCATCGACCGTCAGTCCTGCGAGCAATGTGCCCTGCCCACTGCCACTTAAGTCTCGCAATTTTGAAGGCTATGTCGGTGACCCCAGTTCTACTACGGATAGCTTCATTCCTAATTCTATCACGCAGAGAAACCCCGAGCATAGCTCTTTCCATTGCTCTTTGGGTGACCTTGAGCTTTCTTATGAGGCCCATCGTTAGCGCCCATGTCTCGGATCCATATGTCATCACTGGCAACACACACTGGTCAAAGACTTTTTAGACTTTGGGTGACCTTGAGCTTTGGGGCCAGAAACTGCTTGAGTGGCGTCCACGCACCGGAAGACGAGCTGTCGGTAGGCCTCCGACAAGGTGGAGTGATGACCTGGTGAAGGTCGCGGGAATCCGGTGGAAACGAACGGCACAGGACCGGTCTAAATGGCGAGCCTTGGGGGAGGCCTATGTTCAGCAGTGGACGTCTTTCGGCTGAAATGATGATGATGATGATGATGATTGTAGGCTTAATGTTGTATTCTAAGAGAGTCTGCAGAAATAGTTTTGTCTTATTGTCGTTTTCAGCAGCCAGGTTAATGTTGAAGTCTCCCGCAATAATTATGTTATGAGATTTAAAGTCGGTTAAGAGATTAGTCAATCGATCAAGAAATAGATCAAAACTAAAACTTGGACACCTATAGATAACAAGTAAATAAAAACATGAGTTTTCAGCCAGCTCTAAGCAGATTTCACACACTTCAAATACTTTTTCTATATAATAATTAGATACATCAATCACTTTTAACTTATTTGAGTATTCCTCACATACAAAAATAATTGTACCTCCACCCTTAACAGATGTTCTGGTTGTTTGCGTTGCAACTGAGTATCCGGGTAAATTTATACTTACATGTTCGTTCGGTTCAAGCCATGTTTCGGTGAGCATATTGACTACAGGCTTAGACTTAAGTTCGCATTCAATGAAGGCTTCTAAATTTAGTAATTTATTTCGGAGCCTATTTATGTTTAAGTGCATTATACCTAGATTCTCAGTTGCGTGTATCGTTTCCGTTTAATAGTTATTTATAAAAAATTAGAACTATTGTAAAACTTCTCATTCATTTGCTTTAGAGCGGCTTTTATAGAGGTCGCCATTTTAAACTTTCCTTTTATACGTAAGTTGTAACCATTGCGCGCAAAGTCATCCTTATTGAGGTTTTCGTCGATATATTGTATTTTGACATTTTCACACTTTGATAGTTTTTGTGTTAGCCCAACGTTAACTTTATTAGCAAAACAATTGAAACCTCTATAGCTATAATTAACACTCATTGGAATTGGGCAAACAATAATGTTACAATGTGACAGTTTCGCAACGGCATCCTCCACTAGCCGCACCGTCCCCACTGGAGTGAGGACATTGTAGTCACCGCCGCCACACATGCTGACTACACAATCTGTCTTGGTGAAGAGTGTTGTCTTTTCGGCAATATTTTGTAGTACACGATCTGTGGTTTCATATTTAATTATGTCTGCTGTAAAGTTGTAGCCTCTACGGCGTATACGAGACAGCATTGAAATGATTTCTGTTCCATGGAGGTCAGATAGAAGAAGAAGATTTGGCTTCGACCTATGTTGTTCTTGGAGCATATGTATTGTATAGCTCAATTCAGAGGGGCTGTGTGTAATTTTATCTGCTTCGGAACATTGCATGGTTTTTGTTAGGTCATTATTACTTGCAGGGGAGTTCTTCTTAGACCAAGAAAATTAGCGAAACCTGGACATAAAAGATAACTGTAATTTTCTTTTTCTATGATACGAAGTATTGTTAGTTATACTTAAAATAATAGAAATTAAACATTTTAAGGTTGCGCGTCACTGTAAAAAAAACCGAAAAACTAAATTTTCAACACATTTTGATTTCATAAGTACAGCATAATATGTAACTTCGTAAAAGTACCTCTATTATGATATGACGCTTGCATTCCAGTTAAATAAATCAAAATTAAACTAATTAATCAACCGGTACTATAATTAATAAAGAACTTTCGGTAAGTTACACATTTTCTGGCTTATCTTATCAGGCATTATAGATAACTGTAATGCAACAATTTATTCTGAGTAGTATATTATGTGTGTTGATAAATTATTAAATATTAAACAAATTCTCTTTGCGGATCTCTAAAATCACAAATATTGCTAATTTTTGAAAAGGCAAAATACGTAACTACCTCAAAAGTGTTTAATTTATGCCATCAACATATTACTAGCACTAAAAGAAACAAATTAAACAAAAAATATCCACGATTATCAATTAATTGTTATCTTCTCTTACTTGCGTTTTAATATGAACATTATGTCTTGCAGAATAAGGTCGTAATTTCTTTGTTTCTCAACTCACGGCCGTGCTGTCGCTACTCGCGAGCTATTCTCGTGTGGTAGTCGGCTCGTGCATTCATTTATTATAGGCTTATAGTCAATGATTGTCAAGCTTTTATAAGCACGTGGGGCGCACCACGGTTCGGCTGGGGCGGAAATTTATTGAAATATTGTGTTTATTAAATAACTAAATTGTTCAAAGTGAGATATATGATTTAGTGTTGGGTAGGACATGAAATTAAAATGAGTTTGAAGGAGTACCTTATTTCCAAAAATGAGGTGGTTGAATGTCCTACTTCAAATGAGGTGAGGTAAGGTACCAACATATACTTAGTATCTGTTAGCAGCAAAAACAGGGCTTTTTTGAGATGTAGTGTATATGATATGATAGTCACCAACCACTTTCATGCATTATATTTATACTTATTAAGTTCATATAAAAATGGTATTTATTGTAGAGGCTGTTTTATTTTGGAATGCTCAGTCAGGTTAATCAAACCAATAAGAAGTTAGAAGATTCTAAGTAATTCCTTTGATTGGCACTGCAAAAGATTTGAGATCCATAGACTTATATAATATGAGAACCCAATAGTAAACCTCAAAATTAACACTAAACACGTAATATACTCGTAAGTATTCAAGAACTACAGCAGTATAGTTATTATTCCAACTTGATAATTTGAGTATGCTTGGGTAATTTAAAAAAAATCACATAGATTAGACTCATACTATCACTACAAGATGTTATCATTTGAACTGACAAATAAATAATTAGCTTACTAATGATATAACATTAATGAGGCGGAATAAAAACAACATTAAAAGTAATTCCGGAATCGTATGTCGCAGTCCAAAATGCAAACCATATCAACAATACAAGTACAGCCACACTACAAGGTACATACACAGATATTCATGTATCGGCTAAATGTTTCTACCGAGGCTGATTCAAATATAAATTAAATAAACAAACCTCAGAAACAAACAAGCATCCTAAAGTGATAAAGCTTTGTCATATTGTCAATGTCAGATTCAGAACTTGTTTGAATCTGACATTGTCAAAACTGAGTTGCGTTGCCCTTTTTTGACCACTTTGAAAAGTGTTTCGTTAACCCATTTTTAAACCCACAAATTCGTGTGGTGTTTAAAAATGAGATGGAGGTTGCTTTAAAACTTTTCCATTGAAATCAGCCCTTGGTGAGATATTAGCTGACAAAGTCATAACGTCCCTCGCCCTCTAATTTCCAAACTATGAACTTTAAAATTCGGAAAAAATTAAGGTGTGCATTAATAAATACTTTCAACGATTTTTGTTTTGAACAAGGCAGATTTTACGGTTTTTGTGTTTTCGCGGAAAAAGTGTCTTGCCTTAACAAAAGGTCGTAAGTGACGTGAGTTCCATATGAAGATACTTTCTTAGATTCAATGTATTGGGTAGTGGTTTTAACTGTGGACTAGTAGGTGTTGATATGGAACACTTCATTGTGTGTGATTCGACACGCACTTGGCCGGTTTTTATTTTAATAATTCAACAGCCAATTTATTTTCGTGAAGATTGTATAGATGTTATTCTATTATTTATTAAATAATAACCATATTATATGTATATATATATATATATATATACATGTGTGTGTGTCATTTTCGTAATCGGCACCCAGAGGAACCTCGAAGATCCCATAACGATTTTTAAGAAAAATAAATGTCCGCCGTCTTGGATTTGAAAATGCATGTCATTTTTGTAAACTGCACCCCGAGGAACCTCGAAGATGACACCCATATTGATTTTTAAGAAAAATGAATGTCCGCCATCTTGGATTTAAAAATCCATGTATTTTTAGCAATCGGTACCTCGAGGAACCTCGAGAATGACACCCATATCGATAATTAAGAAAAATAAATGTCCGCCGTCTTCGATTTCAAAATGCATGACATAAGTGTGTGTGTGTGTGTAAGTGTTCTTTTATAAGTGCTTAATTTATTTTATTTTATTTTAACTGTGTACTTTACTAACAAATATTATACTGTGTACCTACTAACAAAACTATGGATTTTTAAAATCTGCAATAAATGTTATTCATTCATTCATTCATTTTCGTAATCGGCACCTCGATGAACCTCGACGATGACACCCATATCGATTTTTAAGAAAAATTAATGTCCGACGTCTTGGATTTGTAAATCCATATCATTTTAGTAATCGGCGCTTCGAGAAACCTCGAGAGTGACACCCATATCGATAATTAAGAAAAATAAATGTCCGCCATCTTGGATTTGAAAATCCATGTCATTTTCGTAATCGGCACCCCGAGGAACCACAAAGGTGACACCCATATCGATTTTTTAAGAAACATAAATTTCCGCCATCTTTGATTTGAAAATGCATGTCATTTTCGTAATCGGCACCCCGAGGAATCTCGAAAATGACACCCATATCGATCTTTAAGAAAAGAGAAAATTTGCTCCCCGCATAAACTTGGAACCCTCTTTTCGCCCCTTAAAGGGAGCAATTTCGAAAAACGCTGAAACGTGTTTTGTTGTATTTAAACAGAGACTATATACAAAGTTTCAAATATCTCATTTCAAAAAAGATTTGCTTCCCGTACTAACTTTGAACCCCCTTTTCACCCCTTTAATGGAGCAGTTTAGAGAAACGCTGAAATACGTCATTAATATATTTAAATACAGAGTCTATTTACATAGTTTTATGCCTCTCACTTCAATAAATACGGTTTTTCATACAAACTTTGGACTCTCGTTTCACCCCTTTAGGGGGTGAAATTTGAAAAATCCTTTCTTTGTGCACCTGTTGCCCTTATAAGGAACCTACGTGGCAAATTTGAAATCTCTAGAACCAGCGGTTTGGGCTATGCGTTGATATGTCAATCAGTCAGTTTCTTCTTTCATGTATTTACATATATCACACCACGGCAGCAGTTGGAATTTGAATTTGAAATCTTTATTGTCATATTGTGAGTTACAAATTAAATTAAGTAACAAGATAGGTAAACGTTCCGTTCGTTACAAAAATTTGACCGTGTGACGTAAACGCGTAAGATGTATGAAATCCTGCGGCGCTTACGACATTTTTGTCAACGCATGATCATTGAGGTGAGTACTTCATGTCGCACTCGTTACGACAGGTCCGATCCGCCGCACGCTCGCCGCTGGCGCTCCGCTCTCTCCCCACCCCGCACCCACCGCATGCATCCCGCTCCACGACAAGTTCGCACGTATTTTCAATTTCTTAAGCGTGACATTAATGTGTTTAATATTAATGAAAATATGATAATACTACACAAAAAGCTATTAATAAACAAAAAAATCACCGTTACGATTTTTGCCTACTGAGAAATACATTATTATTAAAACGTTAAAAAATTATGTTTAATTTTGGTCCGAAATGTCTAAACAGACACAATATAGCTTTAACAGATACAATCATCATAGTTACCATTTTTGCCTATCTAGATATTGAGATCAGATGGAATCTGTGAAAAAAAACGTACGTGCGAATTCAGTTTCAGGTTAATTTTGCTATTCAGTGATCGCATTTGAGTCCACCTCAAAATTATACTAACATGGTATTTGGTTACCTATTTTGCCTGTACAAAAAAGTTAGGTAGTGTACGATAACTCACGATTTTTTTTTAATACGTTACGATCACGCATTTTTCACTTAATATATCCAATTAATATTTCATACTAAACATTAATACCCCCGTGTGGTTGCCGGGTAAGAATTGCGCCACCCCATCTCTTCCTGTGGGTTTCGTAGGAGGCGAATAAGGGAAAATCGGAGGGTGGGCAGCAGCATCCTTCGATCATTACCACCATCAAACTGCGGTCGCCAACCCGCTTGCCAAGCGTGGCGACTATGGCAAATCCCCCCCACTTGGGGGAGGCCTATGTTCAGCAGTGGACGTTTTTCGGCTGAAATGATGATGATGATGATGATGAAACATTAATATCCAATAAAGTAATAAAAACTAAGGGTTATCGAATTATGTCCAGGTCTCGCTAATTTTCTTGGTCTATCTGGACTATAAGGCCTTTCAATATATCTGTATTTTTGTTTATTGATTGCTCGATAGTATTTAGTGATAAGTTATTATTTTTTAGCTCTCTATATTCTTTTTGTAATTTCCCATATTTTTTTATTATGGCACATAGTCGATATGTTAAGAATTTAATTTTTTTCCTAAATTCATTTGTTTTTTCTTCAAGTTCTTTAATCTTGTCACAATTTAGTCTCATTTCTTGCTCTAAAATGGGCGTAAATGACTCATTCGTTTTAATGATGCCACATAGAGTCCTGTTTTCATTTTCCAGCTCATCGATTCTCATAGCAAGGCAAAGGTCTTCTTTTTCTCTTTTTTCAATTTTTTGCTTAAAGGTGTAAATATTTCCATGTCATCTACATCGAGTGTGCCGATATTTTGATTCGTGTAGCTAAGCCGGTCCTTAGAAATAAGTCTAGACTCGAGGCTATTATACTGCTGTTCCTTGTCGGCTAGAAGTTGTTTTAGTAATTTATTTTCAGTGGCAATTTCGGCGTACTTCTTTATCTCTTGTTCATGAGTGTCGCGCGTTAATTTTATTTTTTGTTTTAATTGTGAATTTTCTAGCTTTAATTGGCTTATTATTTGATCACTATTGCTTATTTTTTTTAGATATTTTAGATGTTCAGATGTGCCTTCCTCATCACTTTGTGCCGTCGTATTACTAGTAGGTAAATTAATTCGTCTCGTAAATTAATTTTCCTTATGGGTTTCTTCGTATTATCCACTGAAGACATATTTGACGGAGTCGACATGCTGCACTAACTGTATTGCAATATCTAAACGCAACATATGCGTGTTACGGAACGTGCCAAAGCTAAAGTTTCTGAACGAAATGATGCGCAGTGTCACATTGACAGTTCGATCACTAAGATGTCAGAACAGCTGGCCGCTAACCCTTAATTAATCTATATTTTTGTTTGAAGTGGATGATATTTTCACATTTTTATATTTGTGCATGCAGTTCAAATATAACAGACATTATTTGCCTTATTTCCTTTGCGTAGTAATTCCAAAATTCGCGCACCATAGTGTTGTTTTGGTCTTCATTGGATAGCACGTCGCATGGCCGATGCTTAGAATCGTATTTTAGTAAGTTCTTCACTGTTTTTTTCTAATTATTAGGCGTAAATTATGGCAGCGCTCGTCAATAAGGTAGTGTTCTTATCACACACACACTCACACTTTTGATCAAAGATTACACTTAATCTCGAACTGTATTTACTAAAGAGGTAAACCACTCTCCAAGCGGATGGTCCCTCCTCGTATTCCTGTCATTTAAATATAAAATATATATATAGCAGTGTTGCGTGAGCCAGTTCATGTCTGAGCTGAGCCCCATTTACTTTACAATTAGATCTTTACGTTAAAACATTATGTGTAAAATATCTTTGCTTGTACTTGGCAGGCCAAAACTGTAAACCCAATTATATAAAATAAAGTTTCTTCTATTCTATTCTATTCTATTCTGTATTTACTTCTTATATAATTTCATCACCAATGAGATAAGAAACTTTTACAATGTTGTGCTTTCTTGATAGTTTGATATGTACGCATTTTTTGGCATTCAAGACCATCTGGTTAGCCGTACACCAGTCAACAAGCCTACCTAAATCGCTTTGCAACAGGTCAAAATCACTAACACAATCAATGATGCGAGCAAGCTTCAAGTCATCAGCATACATGAATATTTTCGAGTGTATAAAGCAGTCAGGAATATCATTTATGAAAATGTTAAACAACACTGGTTCTAAGTGAGAACCTTGCGGCACTCCGGATGATATGGTATGTGGTAGAGATCGATACCCATTAACTACAGCAAAAAGGACCTATTTTCTAAATAAGACTTCAACCAATTCAAAATGGCTCCGAATCCATAAGCAGCAGACAGCTTTTGCAGCAAGATTTTATGGCTAATTTTATCAAAGACCTTGCTAAAATCTGTGTATATGATATCCATCTGCTTTCCTGCATCCACTGCATCAGAAAGGAGCTCAGTGAATGAGACAAGGTTAGTGGATGTTGATCTGGCCTTAACAAATCCATGCTGAAAGTCACTAATGTACAGTCCAAAATGCCTACTGATATGTGGACAAACAAGCGATTCCAAGATCTTGGCAAACGCACAAAGTATGGATATGGGTCTGTAGTTAGACACTGTGCTGTTATCACCTGATTTGTAAATGGGTACGTCTGCTGTATTCCACAGTGATGGAAATTTCCGGATGCTAATGACCTGTTGTATATAATACTTAGAGGTCTAACTAATTGTGAAGCATAGGATTGAATGAAAATTGGCGGAATCCCATCGGGACTCGCGCCTTTTTTACGATCGAGATTTTTTAATTTATTTAGCAAAGAGTCGTCATCGATAATAGGAATAAGTAAGTTCTGACTATTTTTTATTAACAACTCTAATGACTCGCTCATCTTAAAACCTTTTCCGGCTTGATCTACTGTAGTCGTACGTCTACTGTAGTGTAGATCTACGGTCTGTTCATGTTTGCAAGGACTAGTAACTTCGTACTAGTGTTCAGTGGAATTGACATGATGAGAGACTTCGCTCTGTTCTCATTTGATTTTATTTTTAGACTGACGCTCAGAGACCTTATACATCTCTGAGGATATTTATTTAATAGATTTTATTATTTTCATGTTGACGTGTTATAGATATAGCTCAACATATTTTATTATGATTAGTGTACTTACTTTATTACATTTTATCTTGACGCTTAGAGACCTTATACATCTCTAACAAATCTCAATTGTTATTAGTTTCTTATTCTTATTTTTGACATGTAACACTCCATTTAATTAATGATACTTTGATTATTGTATTATTTTTATTTGATGTACCTAAATAGATTTTGACTTGTAAAAGTGCCCTTGAGGCCTATTTGCAGAATAAATGTTTTGATTTTGATTTTGATTTTGAGGTACCTAAATTTGTTTATGTACATACAAACGGTTTGGTTAGGTAAAGATTGTGAAACGCAAAATTAGGTTAGGTTAGGTTAGAACATTGACTCTACGGATAAAAGAGTAGGTATAAGAGGCAGATATATTAAAAATATACATGGATAATTAGTAGGTAATGTGGAATGGGTCTATTGCAAGTAAGGAAAAAAATACAGGTACCCAGGTACCGTACTGGCAGCGGTCCGCGCGGCCGCGCATCCCGGGCGCAGGTAGCCGCCGAAGGGTCGCATAGTCGAACAATGGAACAATAGAACTTCGAGCTAAGAGGGCGGTATTAGTGTGTATTGTGTAATGAGCACATAAATTTTTTTTTTTTTTTTTTAGGTTTGGGTGGTCGCCATGTTGGCGATGACCACTCCCGGATAAGTTGAGTAGGAGCAGGTAGCCCATGATGGGGGCGGGGTGGACCCTTGGGGGCGGGGCGGGGGTAGAAGAGGGGAAAGGGGACGGGGGAGGGTAGCTACCTGGACCCGGGGGCAGAACCGGCGTATTCCTTCTACTAAGGGATCTCTAAGGGGTATGTTTTCTCGATGGACCAATTTAAGAGTCTCTTTCCAGGGCCTTGATTTCACTCGGGAACTGATTAAAACTCGGATTGCCGTTATAACTATGTACTCATAATAGATGGAGGTATTGACATTTGGCAATCTAATATGACATTTGAACTGTACTCAAATGTTATACTTCGTGCCTATTAATGTAATTAAGTTTGTTCAAAACTTCTTTGTCTAAATATTACACGGAAAGTTGTCTGTTTCATACGACATGATTCAGATCGTTTTAAGGCATCTTTTCTGCAGATATTAGTACATTCACAGAGTTTCCCCAGATTGTATCCGTAGGTCAGTAGCGGAATCACATCTCCATTATAGGCACCGATGACTATATTTTCTGAGAAAGTTCGAGTCAGTCAATCAAAAAAAGATAGATTGTGCTTGAAGATATTTCAACACTTAGATCATATGTCGCTTATTGGTATTTTAACATGGTAGAGTATCTATTATACAATGAACATGTGTCAGATAATATAGCAACAGA
Organism: Epiblema foenella; assembly: GCA_963556455.1. Taxonomy (NCBI): domain Eukaryota; kingdom Metazoa; phylum Arthropoda; class Insecta; order Lepidoptera; family Tortricidae; genus Epiblema; species Epiblema foenella. The sequence continues at coordinate 34,611,996 of OY747097.1, read as the reverse complement.
ATGGTTCCAATATATAATTATTTATATTATATTATGTACATGAATCATTTTAAACAACAATATACATGTATTAAAATTGCACAATGAAAATGTAATGTAGGAACTGTTAAAATGTATAGACCAGCATAGCCTGCAAGATGGTCTCATGTGATAGGTTTCGACATGATCCTTTATAGCTTTCTGAGAAATAAAAACAACCTGTAGGTACCTATTACATTTGTAGGCGTGTCCCAAAGTTTTTTTTTGCTAAAGGGCATTATGGAATACTGTTTTGGTTGAGTCTCTCGTTATTTCTCAACCAGATATCGCGTTATTCGATTTGATTGACGCATTATTAAGGTTTTCACTTCTCATGCTCGAAAAGTGAGTCATATTAGACTTGTCAAGCGGGGCTAAAGTAGTACATTTAACCCCCAGGGAAAATATGAATACATATTTATGATTTAAAAAACATATGAATTTGACCAATCAAAATACTTCACCTATTAAATCCACCAATCACAGAACACTAATTTAACTCTTAAAAAATATTTGGTATTGGGTATTAACCAACCAGAATACAGCTTTATTAAAATCGAACAATCTGGAAACATAATTAATTTTTCTAAAGAGTCTAAAGATTAAGTTTGTAGTAGTCCCTATTTCACAATAATTAAAAAAGTGGTTAAATCGTTCGAGCAACACTTTGAAGCGCTCAATGGAAGGTCAGTTAGCTTTTTTCGCGCGTGAATGTTGCGCGCGAACCGCAGTGTCTATGTTTTGTGTGTCAAAGGAGTATAGAAAAAAAAATCATGCTGCAAATGTATATATCTTCGCCGTGGAATTTATTGTTAATTTTGGGTGGGTTAACTTTTGTTTATTTGTTTTCTCGCAATCGAAGTGAAAAGTAGAGTGTATAACTCTGGTCTAAAAGCCATATTACCCCTCGAACTATTTTCTCGAACGAAGTGAGCTCATTTTAGACCCTTGTCATACAATCTACTATTAATACATTCCATGTTTTTGGAAAAGATAATGTCCAACCGTTAATGTCTTAAACTTATAGCATATTGACAACCAATACAATTCCTATTACTATTAAGTGTGCACAAATCGTCACTACAATGTCCATGTATACCGAGATACCAAAAGCACAGTATGATACATTGCAGTTCTCGTAAAAAAAGAGTTTATTTTACTCTTTATACCTACCATGAATTCCCGTTAGGTAATATCTGCTCTCGTGAACCAAGATGGCAGATTAATACGCACCATAATTTTATGACTACTAAGTATGAGGCTTGGAAGTGGTTTAAAAATGTTTTTTTTAGTCGCATAGACATAATAGTCGCATCTTGATTTTCTTACGGTGTAAGTCACCTGCAATTAAATTATTGGTTTGCCATGAAGTTGAGACCGTGTCAATTTTCAGGCAATTAATTTCTAGGAACAGGGACATCATCAGCAGGGTGAATGAAATGTTGGTTTATGTGTGCATTATGGTCTCCAAATTAGATAATATAATCTTTTCACATAATAACTGAGACTGCGATTTTATACCTCTGCAAAGACTTGGGCTTCTGGTTATTTGAGATGCAGTATAAGAAATTATGCTGGAGAATTTAAGTATTGATTTATTTTTGCGGGATAGCTACTTTAGATATACTTCAAGGTCTTATAGTTGTATGGAGTTTTGTGTCATAGTATGTATAGGTACTCGTAGCTCAAGTCGTCATGTAAAAGAGCGCGAGCGTCATGTTGAAATGTGATCGTATCATTAGTTTCGTATTGTTTGCATAAAGTTTACGTTCGAGGTCAATTGTCAGTCTAAACTTTACAGAAATGGGGTGCAGGTAGATTTGTTTAACCTCCTCAGAAAGCTCAGAGCCAGCGTATAAAACTTAGTACAATTTGTACATGGTTCATGACTTAGTCTACCAAATTTAGATTTAAAAGTTTCAACCTTCAGCACAAGTCAATGCATATAATTATACGAAAGTTTTAGTCCCATTAAATAATGCATTCATGATGTCTATTTGAAGTTCGAATATGTGAGTTATTAATAGCATACATTTTTTACATACAACTTGCTGTTATCCTATAATATGTTCATTCCATTGTCCAGTTTGATATGTGTAAAAATCTGATACGAACTGAAAAAGTTGTTTTAGCTAGAAAATAGAGGATACCTATGTGAAAAATGCCTTATGATAATAATACAATAGTGAGTTTTTTTTAATTTATTTATTTGGTCACAATTGTGGGTTAAAAGGTAATTACGCTAAAGAATATACAATGAGTAAGTATATACAAGGTGCATGTCCATGTCCGGTACATTACGAAAGCAATCAAAAGTACCGTAATTCCAATGCTTTGTAATTCGATAAGTAATACCAGATTTATTTTATTCCTATAATAATCATTTTATTATTTGTTTGAATTTAATTTGATGAGAATTTACCAATATACCTACACCTTGTGAAACATTATCATGCAATATAATAGTTGCATCTATAAATTGGAATTTTTAGAAATAATCCGTGCAAATAATATACATCAAAATTTTACTGATCTAGACTACTTTATTGATTGAAAAATACCGAATGTGATGATTTTATTAATTGTATGTGTGAGTTTTCAGTTACGACGACGAAAGTATGGACTAGGTTTCGGAACGTGTGTGCGTTGATGACCGATGACTAGTGCAGCGGTCGGAGTGAGCGTGCTGACGACACTGCTGGAAACTTGACTGGCTTGCGGGGTGACTGAGCGAGCGTTGTACCAGTATTGACGATAGATATTCAGATGTCAAAACAAGTGTGCTACTAGAGTTAACCTTGATAAAAGCGACAAAATGTTGATTTAGTAATTAATTTAGTTATCCTCATTTGAATATTAACGACGCCTTACTTGATTAGGTATGATGTTTAGTTTTTAGATATTGTTAGAGTCAAGTGTAGCGATTATTGTTTATTTTGTTTCTAGGTTTTATGATTTCTGTATTCATATAATAACATATGTATTCCATTTATTCAATATTTGGTAGTTCTTTCATTTAGTATGTGTTGCATTGTTTCTGTACTCTCAATTTAAATATATCATTTTTTTAATCTAAAGACAGATATTGCTATTACTATTCAAGGAAGGATTGTGAAATAGCCATGATATTTAATGTTGTTGGTATGGATATTATGCCTGAACTTAATTCATTCTCGTTTGATTAGGTACGACGTGTTAACTGTCTCTGTATTGTTTAAATTGTTGTAAGACACTTCCATTTCATTATTTGAAATTAGAATAAACCAAATACCTCGTGTTAGAATATGTGCGCCAGAGGCAGCACGTTATCGGATGGCCGAATGTGATGATTTTGTAAAATGGAGGGTAATTTGTAAGCTCGGACGTTTGATCTTGACTCCCTTCCCTTTTTGGGCAGGGATACGAGAACAAAAAGCCAGAGAGGGCATTCTGTTACGAGCACTATCATTAAATTGAGTCTGTAGAAGTACACCAAGGAAATAAATCGTGATATTTGCTGTAAGTCAGTGTTCTTCTTAATACTTGTCTTTTTTCGTTTGGTGATAAACGAGAAAACGGGTATGGCGGCTTTACCAAAAAAACTTGTGTATATTCATTCGTGGCGAGTGCAATTATTACTCAATTTAAAACCCTGAAGATCAACGAATATGTAGTGCTGCATTATAATTATTTATGATATATTTTTCGGGATATTACTTAAAGGCTTGTATTCGACAATACTGTCATTCAAAATCAGACAATAAGCTGAGGTCTGCGGGGGTATAGTTGATTCACAGTCGAACTCAACTCGCACATCAACCGAACCGGTTTTTAAGGTTTCGTTTTGACGAGAACAGTCAATAACAAATAAAGAAGCATTTTTTTCTAAATCTTGAGGGCTTAGCAAGCACGGTTATAATAAGACTGTTGAAATTTTGCACACTGTTCATATAATATAGGAAATTTTTCACTAAAAAAACTGACATCAGAACTTTCATAAGGAAAGTAGCTTGAGTTTAAAAAAACCTTAACATCTCTCAAGTAACAGTGATCAAAGTATGTTATGTCTTTATCAGCAACATTTTTTCGTGCTGTTTTCAATCCGATTATAATGTAACGCGGTTTCTCAATTTGAGATGAAGTTTTGATAGCCCAAGAATGTTTGGACGTTTCAGGCAAGAGAGGATATTCATACAAATCCCAGTTCCTAAATGCTATATGAGTTGCGCGATCTCTTTCCAAACATGTGAGTAAGCTCAATCTTTCTCGATCAGACACCTTAATATGTGGCACACGCCATACTATTATTGTGATAGTTATATTGTCTATATATTCATTCGCATTTAATTTAACGCTATTTAAGTTAGTATTAGATCTTAAAAGAATAAGTTCATGCTTGCAATTAATAACTATTTTGTTGTAATCCTCAGCAAACCCAAGAATTTTGTTTAAAGGTTGACATTTTTGTTCCGTTGATATCCCAACCCCATAGCTTGGACATCGATACTTCAAGTTCATTCATGGATACAAGAGATTTCATAGTAGTTGTAATCCCGACATTTTTAATTTTATCGATTTCGATTCCATTAAGTTCGTATCGAATATCTTGAAATAGATGGAGTATTGGATTATTCGTAAAAAGAACAGACTTTACCTCTTGTTTCGTTTCTCTATTGAATGCAGTTATAGTACCTTCTATGTATAAAGTACTTGCCGATGGTAGTACGTAAAGATCTTGGCTGATTAATAGGTATACGTATTTCATCATTGAAATTAAAACTTGTTACGTACGGCTTATACGAATGATATTCGAAGCCCTCTATTGTGTTGTCTAAGGTGAAAGATTCTGTTAAATTTAATATACTAATTTTATTAGACCTATGCTTTGGAGGAATTGTTTGTTTTGTTTTGTGAGTTGCACTTTAGGTCTTTTTTTCTTGATTGCTTGATGAGTACTAGCACTGATTTTCAATGGGAGTGAAGTTTTATTGAAGTCTATCATTTTTTTCTAAGGTGTAAATATATCTGGATCTCTTCACCGCGTAAATTAACCAAATTATTGTTAACGTCTAATATTCTTACTGTAATTGAACTTAAACTGTTTTGAGTAACAGGAAAATAAATTACGTTTTTTGGTGATTCTATAAGCCGATAACCAGGCGGTACATTAGGCACAAACTCGTGAATTATATGACTAGGTTTTCCATTTACAAATGAACCGCACACTATGTTACATTCAATGCGGACTATGGTTGTAGACAGAATGGAAACAGGATAAGGAGATTCTGTTAATATATTAGCTTAAATAGCTTCTGACCCAAAACCAAGTAATCTACCGATAGATCTCTCTTTTTCGAAATAAATATTTTGAGAACATAAAATAGATGTTTTTAAGGCATTATTATTACATGTTAGTGAAAACGAGCATCCTTGAAGGTGTTCCTTAAGGTAATCAGCGATAACTTGAAGTTTATATGATCCTTCAGGAATTTCAATGGCTTTGTTTTTTCCGTAATAGAATTTATTATTTCTGTAGTCTATATTAGGTATTGAATTAAATGTTGATATATACATCAGCCCACACTCGTATTCTCCATCCAGTTGCAGAGCTGGCGAATGGTTTGTTATCAGTGTTGAAGAAGATCCAGTTACAGACAAAGTGAATCACATCGTGAGAATGATAATTTGTTTATTGTTCGTAGGTATTTAAACGCTTATACAAATATTGTTTTAAGTATTTAAGACATAAATGCCCACAATTTACTGTGTCAAACTTTTGGAACGTGTTATAATCTGTTGTCTTTGACGTAGGCTACCCAGTGAGTTCCATGTTTTTAGAACTGTCCAAGTTAACAATTCCACATTCTACTCTTTTAGGCCGCTTTGGTAAACGGTCTCTCATATAAACTCCACGAAAATGTGGAATCTCAGTAGAGTGTTTTAAGATATCAATATTTGAAAGAGCACGTCTGGGTAACCTGTCATTTATTTTTTTGAAGTTTTTAAACATAAACCTCTACCATTTTTATATGGTTTAATATGTAATCCTTTTCCTAATGCAATAGATTCCATCATTTTATTATGACGTTCTGATTCAGCTAAGTTCTTTTTTGCTGCTTTATAATCACCTACAGTATATGTTCATCGGTTGTCGCACGCGGACGTGTTGTCATTTTGCTCCTTAAATAGTTTTGCTTAATTTATTACATTTATTTAATTTGCTGCACCACAAGTGCAAATTCTCGGTCCCTCCTTTACTATCTTGTGTGAGTTCCCATATAATGCAGCGGCCATATTGTGACATGTGTTCATCTCTCATTCTTACCTAAGTGCGTTGTAGTGAGTGAATCTTGAAGTGGACTAACATTAGAATAATCTAAGTGCCGGCCGTGGGATTCGAACTCGGACTCACAGCGCTATATGCGCTTGCGCTTGCACCCGACCGCTGGGCCACGCTAGCGCGACGTTACCGCGGCGAAACTACTAGACACTATCAGCGCATCGAGCTCTACCCCGTTCCAAGTGATAAGCGACAGTTTAGCGACAGTTTTACGATAGAGTACAACTTCTGAGATTTTCGTGGTACCGGGACTAAAAGCGCACTCCGAATTCATTTCATTGTATTAATTGGTCAAGAACGTCGAAAAAATGTCATTAATACATTCACCTAACAAACCATACGGGTCAAGCCCAGACCTAACTACGGAGCAAGACAACAGTATACAGAGACAGAAGCGTAAGCAGCCAGAATGTGAATTAATGCAAGCAATCTCATCTATGCAAGCAAGCTTTACGTCGGTGCTTCAAGAACTGCGTACTGATCTGGGTTCCAAGATTGACAATGTCACCTCCAGCATCCTCACCGTCAGAAACGACCTCGAGAGTTACCGGGCAGACATACAGAAAGAATTGGAGCACCTGCGTCTGGATCAAGCAAATATCAAGGAAGAGGTTAGAGGCCTAGCAAGCGAAGTCAGCAGCTTACAACAGAGCACGCAATTTATTTCTGACCAGCACGATGAACTCAAAAAAACAGTAGCCGAATGCTCGAATCGATCCTCAAATATCACACAATATGAAAGCATGATAGCTCGAATTGAAAATTGACGCCTTAGAACAGCAAGCCAGATAATGTAACTTGAAAATTCATAACTTACCAGAAAAAAACAACGAAAACCTGCTAAATCTTGTAGTAACTCTGGGTGAGAAAATACAATGTACGATTAATAGAAGTGACATAGTCAGCGTGCACCGCGTCAGGCACGCGACGGAGAATAGTAAACCAAAACACGTCGTCGTCAAGCTGAGCACGCGCGTACTGCGGGATAATGTATTGGCCGCAAGCCGCGCTAAGAGAGGCCTCACCTCCGCGGAGCTCGGAATAGCTGGCTCACAGCAAGTACTTTATGTCAATGAACATCTGACTCTGCGTCGAAAGAAACTTTTTCGCGAGGCCCGTGAAGCTGCTAAACAAGCAAATTATAAGTACAAATGGACATCCAATGCCACAATACTCGTTCGTGCAACCGATACCTCGCCCATTATCCCAATACTTACTAGAAATGACATTAAAAAGATACAAAAGCGTGGTGAACACACTAGTACTATAAGTTGTTCTACGCACACCTGGCCTTAGGTCATTGCATAGGGTATCTAGTATCTCTTTCGTGTCACTCAAAGACGCGTGTATATTTATATTTCATTTTGTGTTTTTTAGTGAAAACATTATTAATAATACGGGCAGTTTATAGTCATGTTCTCCACTATGCAAATAATATTTTACACATATATGTCATCGTGATTCACGGCTTGGTTAATCAAAATCTTAAGTCTATGGCGTCTGGTATATTAAACATGTTAACGAAATTGAGTAACTATTCATTAATAATACAATTTGATAAATTTAATTTACCATGGCCCAAAACATAAGCTTATATTATCAGAATTGCCGAGGGATCCGGACCAAACTTCATATATTATATATGAACATCCTATCAAATAATTATGATGTGATTGTGCTCACAGAGACTTGGCTGGTTCCGGAAATATATGATAGTGAGTATATTGATGAAAGATATATAGTATTTCGTTGTGATAGAAATAGGGAATTAACCCAAAAGGAAGATGGAGGCGGAGTGCTGATTGCTGTGATGCGTAGTCTAAAACCAATTAGTATACCACTAACGGGCAATAATCACCTAAGCAAGATAGAAAATATCGCTATTGCCATTCCCAACATTGATACAAACAAATACCATATAATAAGTGCAACCTATATACTGAACGCGTCACCTAAATCAACTTATGAATATCATTTTAACCAGCTTTCTGGCATTCTGAATGACCCAAAAACAGATAGTTATTTACTTTTAGGAGACTATAACGTACCCACAGCAAGCTGGTCACGCGACTATCACAAGGGCTTACGCCTCACCGGCTCCACCGCTATATGTGCAATATTAAGTAATTTTATGACCATCCATGAAGCCTCGCAATTTAATTATGTCACAAATAATAACGACAGAATACTTGACCTCCTTTTATCTAACAATAAATGTGCCTTATCACCTGTAAGTATCCCACTATTACCAATTGACGAGCATCATCCACCGTTTTGTGCCATCGTTCCGATTGAAACAAGACCTATTTCTGCTCTTAGATCTAATGGCGTGAGTAAATACAATTATCATAAAGCGGACTACGATCTCATTAATAACGAAATTAATGAAATAAATTGGGACACCACACTCCAAGAGCTACCAGCTGAATTAGCAACAGAAAACTTCTACGAAAACATATATAGCATAATAAAAAAACATGTCCCTCTATCTAAACCTAAAAATACTCACTTCCCAAAATGGTTTTCTAAATCTCTCATACACATTTTTAAAAATAAAAACAAAGCTTGGATGAAATGGAAAGTTTACGGCAATAATTCAGACTATCAAATATTTTCTATGTACAGAAACAGGTTTACGAAGGAATGCAGTAAATGTCTTTCAAAATATAAGGAAAACACTGAAAATAGTATACAAAAGAATATAAAATATTTTTGGACATACATAAAAAACCGAAAAAGAAATGACGGAATACCTTCCGAAATGTGTTATAAAGACCTCCGGTCAAGCAACCCAGAGGTGATATGTAATCTGTTTTCGTCATTCTTCAAATCAGTATATGAACCTACTACGCTAGATAATGATAGCTAGTCTCCACCGTCAACATATACGGATAGCTGTTCTGCTGTTTCAGATCTGTACTTTACTATCGCACAAGTTAAGCGGACACTTAAATCCTTAAACCCCACGAAAGGACCTGGTCCTGATGGCTTACCTTCTATCTTTTTGAAGTGTACTGCAGAGTCGCTAGCAAAGCCTTTGCATATGATATTTCTGAAAGGTTTACGTGAAGGTACCTTTCCTATGATATGGAAATCAGCTAATATTATCCCCATATTTAAAAAAGGATCGAAACAAGATGTTGAAAACTATCGCCCCATTTCTATATTATGCGCACTGGCAAAAGTCTGCGAAAAACTGGTCCACGCCACTGTGAGCACTATCATATCTAATCAAATTATATCCGAACAACATGGTTTTACCAGGAACAGATCTACCGTCACTAATCTAATGGCATTCACAGAGTTCATATTTGGGCAAATGGATCGAGCCATCCAGGTAGACGCTGTATATACAGATTTCCGAAAAGCATTTGACAGAGTCGACCATAAACTCCTACTAGATAAAATTGCCTACAACGGCATTAGAGGCAATTTGCTGCGATGGTTTCTGTCCTACGTTACCAAAAGAACCCAAAGAGTTGTCGTAAATGGTTTCCGGTCGGACGTAGTGGAGGTCACCTCAGGAGTCCCGCAAGGCTCGATTCTAGGTCCCTTGCTCTTTAATATCTTCATTAACGATATAAAAACATGTTTTCATAATACAAACTTTTTATTATACGCAGATGATCTGAAAATATTCAACAAAATCTCTAGTCCAAACGACTGCGGGCTTCTCCAGGGTGACCTCGACCGTCTAACTGAATATTGCACATTAAATAAACTACAATTAAGTATTCCGAAGTGTAACGTAATTAGTTTTACTAAAAATAAAATTAAATTCAATCATAACTACATGTTGTGTAATGAAAAATTACTGAGAGTCAATCTAATACGTGATCTCGGAATACTACTGGACTCTAAATTACATCTGGATCAACATGTGGATATGATTATATCCAAGGGTTACAAAATGTATCATTTTCTCAGCAGGGCAGCAGCTGATTTCAAAAGACCCGACACACTCATATACTTATTTAAAAGTTTAGTCCGGCCCCAACTCGAGTATGCAAGCCAAATTTGGGATCCCTTATATAATAAGTATATTGATGCCTTTTTTTTTTTTTTTTTTTTTTTTTGAACCTGACTGTGGCTTTATAGGCCGGGCCCAATAAAGCGATAGGAGTGCGCGGTTGGAGAGTAGCCTGGGGAAAATCCAGGGGAAAAGCTCCGGCACGACCACGCGTGTGGTTTGGAACACTGGAATACTCTAAGAGTTTGCGCTCCAGTGAGATTGGTTGAGCGGTTTCAACCGAATCTGAGGTGTGAGTGGAATCGAGCTACTGGGAGTTTTGTCGCTGGTTCACTAAACCTAGCCTAGCTGAGAAGAGTCCAGCAAGAAACTCAGCTAGGCCCGACCTGGGTCGGACTGACTCTACCCGGTGTGCGGCGGTACCGGGACGAATAGGGACTATATGTGTCACTGTCGTCGCGATCGCGCGGTGGACGTCCCCGCCGGCGGGAATGCCTAAGTGTACGCGTCGTGTCAGAGTTGGACGCCGCAAGCGCAGCGTTCCATCTTTCGATAGACGCTGTGATTACGTCGTCCGGGTCCGTAAGTGTGTGCCTAGGACGCCGGACCGTGCGGCCCCTAATCAGTGATCGCCGAGTAACGACAGAGGGGGGAGGGATGGGAACGTAGTCGACAGCCTTCCTAACTAACGGATTCCTATGATGGGGAGCGTTGTCAAAATAACGTCTGGCAGTCTGCTTAAAGAAACCATACATAGTGCTAATCCCCATGTCGTGGTGCAGACTGAGGTTCGACTGGTACCACGGAGCACCAGTCGCCCTACGGAGAAAACGATTCTGAATGACCTGAAGCGGCTTGAGCGATGTCATAGGCACGTGAGCAAAAGCTACGCTTGCATAAGACATGATTGGACGAACACAAGTTTTGTAGAGTGTCAGCTTATTTCTAAGTGACATTTTACTAAACTTGTTAATCATCGGCCCAAGCCTTCCTAGCACGAACAACGCACGGTTGCGTACCCTACTGATGTGGCTACGGAAAGTCAGTTTTCTGTCGAGGGTCACTCCAAGATATTTGACTTCGTTGGCCCAGGGGATGGGCCGGTCAAACATCTGGATCGGAGCCACACGCCTTTCCGTGCTAACGCGGTCAGACGGGTGGAAGACTATCGCAGTGCTTTTCTCCGGATTAACTTCGATACGCCAAAGATTAAACCAACGACCTAGGTCAGTGATTGCCTCCTGGAGGTATCGCCGGATAAAAGTATACTTACAATGAGTCGTAAAGAGCGCGGTATCATCCGCGAACAACCCCAGTTGCACTTTAGGGTGCCTGGGAATGTCGTTCGTGAATAACGAATAAAGAGTGGGAGAGAGCACGGAGCCTTGCGGGACTCCGGCCCGGATGGGGTGTGGGTCCGAGTACGTTCCCTCTAGTCTGTATCGAAAGCTTCGATCCCTGAGAAAATCTCGTATGGTGAGTACGAGTCTGTCAGGCATACCGAGATGATATAACTTGTATATCAGCCCGTTATGCCAGACCTTGTCGAATGCTTTCGCCACGTCGAGAAAGATTGCACCGGTCCTGAGCCCCTGGAATCGAGAGAAACCGTCCAGCACGTGCTCCGTGACGCGGTGCACCTGTTGGACGCACGAGTGCGCGGATCTAAAGCCGAACTGCTCGTCGATGATGACGTTGTTCTCAGCCGTAAATCTGAGAATCCTAGTGAGAAGGATCCGCTCATATAGCTTTCCTAGAGAGCTAAGCAAGCTGATCGGCCTATAAGAGGCAGGCGAAGTCCGGGGCTTACCGGGCTTCGCTATCCCTATGACCGTTGCACCTTTCCACGCGGCTGGAAAGTGAGCATTGGTCAGCGCGGCATTGAAGATGCCGACCAAAATGAGGAGGAGGGTTTCAGGGAGAAGTCTCAGGATACGATTGGATACACCATCCGCACCCGGAGCCTTCCTAACACGAAGACGCCTGACTAAGTCACTGACTTCCTTAACCGACACCGGTAAAATGGGTGAAGTTACGGGGAGACGCGATCTCCTGTCCACCTTGGAATCGACCCATCTAATATGGGCTTCGTCGGTGTGAAGGAGACTAGGCGAACATTGGGACTCTAAGCTACTCGCAAGGCATTCGGCTTTCTCACTATCCTCGAGAGCAGGGGTAGGGTGATCCGGACGATCCAAGGGGGGTATGGTCCAACAGGCATCTGATTTGAGAGATCTCGCTAGTTTCCAGTAAGCCAGATGACTAGGAGCGATCTCACCCATCAGATCCCTGAACGAGTTCTCCCGAAATTCGGCAATTCTCTGTTTGGACTCGTTACACAAGTCCCTCAGGATTTGACGGTTTTCAGCAGAAGGGTGGTTGGAGTAAGTCCTGATTGCACGATTTTTTCTAGTCACTAACTCCCTCAATTCCCTAGGCAGAGGTCGGTTTTGGATATCCTCAGCCGACACCTCCCTTGAGGCCTCACTTCGAACAGTGTTGAGATAGTTGGTGAAAGAATCGATCGCTTGGTCGGTCTGTTCAGTAGTAGTTATGCAGTCAGGGATGTCTCTAAGCAGGGGCGGATCTGTCTGTAAGAGACCTGATTGTACCTTATTCCAGTCCACGAGTGTTCTGGTACGAGGTGCATTATTAGGGTGAGGTCCTAGTCTCAAAAGAACAGGCCTATGGTCCGAGTCAAGTTCGTGTATCACTTCTATAGAACGCAGAGTTAACGCTACGTTCTTTAGGAGTGCTATGTCGAGTATGTCAGGTCGGTGCTCTACGTTATGGGGGAAATGAGTCGGTTCTAATGGAGCGAGTAGATCGAAAGGGAGGCTATCGATCAAAAGGTGATGAAGCCGATTGCCGTTGGGATTGGTTGCAATGCAACCCCAGTTAATATGCTTACTATTTAGGTCCCCGGCCACGATGACCGAAGGACCTAAGGAGGCTAGTGAGTCGAGGTCAGTCTTAAGTAAGTCACGTTGAGGTGAAAGGTAGGTTGATGCAATCGATATCGGGGGGTGGCCCTCCATCGATATACGGCAAACCGACACTTCCATGTTTGTCAGGGGAGGGGGGGTGAGACTTATGCAATGTAAGTTACGTTTATAGAAAATGAGCGTGCCCCCGAATGGCCTACCATCTTGCCTATCATCTCTAATCTGATTGAATCCAGGGACGCGAAAGGCTCTGGTGCCGGGTCTGTAAAAGGTCTCTTGAACCAAGAAGATGTCTACTGAGTGATCACGGAGGAAGTTCGTCACCTCATCCTTCATACCTCTCAGGCCATTGGCATTATAAATACCAATGGTAAGCGAAGTAGGTTTAAGCCTTAGGGCCGTACGATCCATACTAGTAAGCACCGAGACCCTGACTGCCGAACTGAGCGGCGATGTAATTTTGTGTTGCAGCACTTAGGTAGGCAGTCAGACCGCTCGCCGCCTCCGGGGTGAGCATCTGAATTGCCTGCATAAGCGCAGTGAGGGGAGATGGAGCGGGCCGGCCCGCTTGACTGTCGGCGGGCCCCCATGCAGGGAGGTCCGCCTGAGGTTGGGGTGCAGAAGGCACCGGGCGGGGACCTACGGCTGCTGAGGGCGGCAGGTTCCTAGGGGCACCTAACCCTAAGGCCGGAAGGGCAGGAAAATCTTGCGAGGTGAACTGGGGAGCAGCACGACCCGCTTTTTGCTTCTGCCCAGAGGGGGGCGAGGACTTTGGCTTTGCACCATTGTTGCGACTCTTTGGGCGGCAAGGGCATCCCCCATAGTTGGCAGTATGCCCATGGGGGAGCTTACGTTGCAAACAGTTGCAACACTTGACGCTGGCCGGGTCCTTACAACCCTTTGGACGATTGCAATCGCGAGACGCGTGATCGCCAGCGCACTTGACGCATCGGGGGGGGGAGAAACAGCCACGCGCACTGTGGCCGAATCTCTGGCAGTTGTGACACTGCGAGATGTAGTTCCTCTTGTTAGGAGGTTCTACCCTAACGGTGATTTTAAGCACCTCCTTAAGGGCATGGACTGCCTTACGTTGGTCTGGGTCGGTGACTATTAGCACGATGTCGTACTTACCCCTCGTCTTATGGTAGAGGCGATGAACCTCCCTGATCGCGATCCCCTTACTTTTAAGATCCGCGAATATCTCATCTTCCTGGATATCCTTATGGAGCCCCCGGACGATGGCTCTATAGCCTTTCTCTTCGGCGGACTGTCTCCGGTTGTAAGCCATCGACAGCTCATCGAAGAGACGGGTCAGAGCGCGATAGTCCTCGGGTCCCTGGACCGTAATATGAAGCCCTTCCAAGGGCGGCTTCAATGTATCCGAATTGAGCACTCGGATGCCCCGCTGTCTGGCTATTGCCAGGGCAGTTGGCCACCTTTGCGCGTCAATTAGGACGCAAGAGTCCGGCTTGTCGGGGTTGACCGCTGAGGTGGCAGTCGAGCTGGGAGCCGAAGACCCGCCGTCCGTTGCCAGATTGGCACTACGGTCCGGAGGGGCCAGCGCAGAAGGCGCGGGGACGACGGGAGTCCGCGGAGCTTTCTTCGCCGGCGAATCAGCTCGCGGAGACTTCGGCCGCGTACGTTTTCCCTTACGGCTTCCGCCTACAGGTTCCCATCCTGACGTGTCCATTTCGTCTTCAGAACAGTGCAGTCGGTCTTGTAATTCTGTTTCGGTCTCTTTGGGACAGCGGGATCGGGAGCGGGTAGAGCGGGAGCGAGCGGTAACTCTTTCCTCTTGCCAGGAGGGTCGCTCCCTGGGGGAGCGAGAACGTGAGTTCCGCACGCCTGAAACCGCTGCGGGACGGGCCTGAAGGGCCGGAGGGTTGCCGGGGGCAGACGCGGCTGCCTTTACAGACTTTTTGCCCTTTTTGGGCGGAGTGGCCTTAGGGGCCTGGGGCGGAGGCAAGGGGATCGCTACTGCCGGCGGCGGCGGCGGCGGCGGCGGTCCCATGGCGGCCTTAGGGGCCTGGGTAGCTGAAGTAGCTACCGGGGTGGCCGGATGGGCCTGGCGATGCGAGTCAGAGTTCGCGGGGGTGGGGGATTGCATGGGAGCCGCCTGGGCTGAGTCGATTTTCTCGCCGTTGAGAGCCAACTTAAGGCGTTCGTTCTCAGCGGCCAGCCGATCGATTTCAGCCTGCATAGCCCGCATAGTTTCCTCCATCATTTCGAATCTGGCTTGCATCTCCATCCTAACTATTTATGTCGGTCGCCGCCTAACACTATACTTATGGGGAACCGAAAGGCTAACCTAATGTCGGTGTCGAGTATTGTCCACTTGTCCGCCGTGTCAGTGTCAACTAGGTGTCCTACACACGAAGGGAAAGAATCGGACTGTCCGCAATTACTGCATGAAAAAAATTAGGTATCTGATAGCAACTGACCAATTCAATAAATCGGAATTTAAATCACCTCGAGTGTACACCCGCAAACTGAGAGTTACGACGCGCCGAAATTACGTAGAACCTCTAGCTAACAACTATTACGGCAAAAGAACTCGAAGTTACTTAACACCACGCATTTTCAATACCATCTTTCCAGAACATGATTGTAGTAGCAAACACGTTTTCAAAGCTAAATTGAAAAAACTGCTAATAGATACCCTCTAAATACATATTTTATTTTAGGTTTTAAGGTAGATAGGTACATTAATTTGTTAAGAGCATGAGTGCATTACTCGCCAATAAACGTTGTGTTTGGCGAACGTTTGTTAATGTAAAACTGTATCTAACTTTTTTGGTAAATAAATTAAAAAAAAAAAAAAAAAAAACTGGGCTTCGTGGTGGTATCCACCCCACACTGCAACTTCGTTGGCACCGTTAGGATCCGTTGCAATGCAGCCACTGCGAGCGTGGTCTTTCAAAGGGACAGAGACCCGGGTCTGACTTGAGAAAGTCTTAACTAACGTATAGCCACCAATTGTGTCTAGCCCACAGTCCGATCGTTGCGACCGACTGCGACCACTACGAGCGTGGATTTCCAGAGGGGCAGAGACACGCGGGTCAGCTGGAGATTTAAGAAAGTCTTAACTAACACACCCGGTGCTTCCACGTGGTAATTGCGATAATCACCACGAGGAGTAGCGATAAGAGTGAGCAGGTAGTCGGAGATAAAATTCGGGTCACAACAACAATTGGGTAAGAGCGCACAGGTAGCACGACCTCACTCGACCGTTGCCGCAACCGGAATGACATACGCACTTATTAATTATCTAATACTAGGTCCTATAGACATCGATCTACTTTTTCTTCCGTCACCCATTTCTGGCAAGACTCCTTCCAAAACTGGTCATCTTTATACATCTTTGCAATCTTAAGCTGGAAGTTGCACCTGCCCACACCGCAAATAAACATACGTTTATTTGGCTGAAATCAAAATAACGATTTTTCAATATAATTATTTTATTCACTTCTTTTCTTGACATCACTATACTAAAGTAAAATAACCGATCACTCATGTAAAAACGTCGAATATAGCTCTAGCACGACATGTCCAAGTGTTTGATTGCCTATACAAGTCGAACTATATTCGACGTTTTTTACGCGAGTGATTCGTTTATTTAACTATATGACTGGATTTCACGGTAGTTTTACTTGCATTGTCCTCCAATCTGCATAAAAATCGCTTTGCGAAATTTTAGCTCGATAGCAAAGTACCCGGTTTATTTCCAATTTTAATTACCTGATAACATATGTTGGGAGTCTATACAAACTATTTTTAGAGGTACATGTAAACGAAATAATCAACAAAATTGGAATAAGTTTGTCAGGAAAAAAGTCAAATTTGGAATGATAATTACGTGGAATCCACGGGTTTTGGGGACTAGTTTTACTTTAAATTACTTTCCACAGAAACTACTTGACCTAAAAATCTGAAATTGCACAGACGTATAATTCTATAACTAGTCTAAACAAATCAATCATAAATTTTCGGGCACTCGTTTAAAATAAAAATTATTAGAGTTTGAATGTTAGGCGGGGACTAGTTTTACTTTAAATTACTTTCCACTGAAACTACTTGTCCTAAAAACCGAAATTGCACACACATATAATTCGATAACTACTCCGAACCAGGCAATCATACATTATCAGGCGCTAGTTAAGAATTAAAAATTATTAAAATTTGAATTTTACAATTACTTTGATGAGAGAGATTAAGGGAACAGTTGAATAAAATGGAAACTAATGCACTCTGCTTAGTTCTAAAACTGATCTGGAGTCCTGATTAGATTGCGCATCCCACTGTGGCGTCAGAAATAGCCGCACGATTTAGATTTTCATAGTAACTAACTTCTTTGTTTTATAAAGGAAACATCCAAAATTTTCACAGAACGTCAAAAATATAGAGGCACATATCCAAACATAAAAATATCACTAGCAGCAATAACATGGTGAATTACCTTTTAACTTGTGTGGCCGTAGTACTGTTGGATTGTTTCGTCCCAAACAATTCACGTTTATTACCCATTTCTGTAGAAAAAAATCATATCACTTTAGTGCATTGAGAAGAAATAAAATAAATAAACTTACTTACCAAGTATCAATCCGTAGCGGACGCGCTACATCTGCAGAATAGGCGAGTGTCGGGGGTCGGGGTACGCTCGGTCACCGACCTTAACGCAGCGACGAGAGCGATACGATACGTCCGTTCCTTGGGAAGGCCCGTAATGAATCGAACAACGTTTTCGTGCGCCGTTATACAGTGGTCTTTAAAAAAATCCAATAAATGAAGTGGATCATCCATAAGCGTTAAAAAAAATAAGAAATGTCAAGCAAAACCTGTAGTTTTATAATGATATGTTTTTTTCCCGAAACATAGTCAAATACGTGAGAAAAAAAATGTTAAAACAACCCGAATTCGGTATTTTGTAGTATTTTTTTTAAATAGTAAAATATATAAAACTAATGCGATCGCTATGCACTAAAAGACTATATATACTATTGTAAAAGATAAACACCTAATCGTTTTTGTCAGTTTAAAATGGAAATATTGTACCTGAAAGATAGCTCTGACGCGTGTTTTTGCAAAACACTCCGTCGAAAACGTGTTTTTTCTTAAATAACCGTTTATAAAAATAAAAGTATAGCAACGCTATGGTCTAGAATAATAGTTTATCTATACAAAACAGAAGTTTACTTTAACAATATAATTACGTTCACAAAGATATGGCGTTTGAAAAACCCTTACTTTTGCTAAAATACCAACTTTTCGTTCGTACCCTCTTAAAAGTATAGATTACTTCGCAATAATAGCCTACAGGACATTAATAAACCAATAACTACCAATAACACTGAGAAACTCGAAGTAATCCACTTTTTTTACTAGTAAAAGCCAAAAAGTTCTTAGGATATTGTATGAAATTCAACAAGAAAAACTACAACTTCTATACTATAATATCTAGACTTGATTCTAGTCATTTATTTGAGACACTAATTGACTTAGTCGTTGCATAACTTTCATGGATATATTATGACGCAACGGAGCCACGCTGTTTTGCCACCTAAATATTGTTTTAGTTTTAAATAAATAATTTTATGTTTGTATGTATGGTAGCTATAAGGTATTTATCTATGGGCCCTTGTTGTCTGAAATAAATGATTCTCTATTATTATTATTATTACTGTAGGTAAACTGCTTCAAAAAAAATACGTGAAATAGAAATTCGTTTTTTTTGCTATGTCTGTGGTTCACAAACGAGCATGAAATAGATACATGCGCCACAGGGGTAACACATGCTCATAATTCTACTTTTCGTGAAAGATTTGTTCGAAACTCTTATCACTCGTCAACTCACTATTGTAAGAGTATAATCAGCAGTAAAATGTGGTTTGAAGTAGGTAACTAACCTCTCGACACTTCTCAAATAGACTGTTATGCACGTCATGTGTATAATATGTTAAACTTGTATTGCTTTACATTACAAAACGATTAAAACTCACGTATAGTTATCACTCCGGGCATTGTATTGAATTCTATTTGGTAGTAAAAAATATTCTCCATAACAATAAAACCGCCCACAAAACTTCCATTATATTTCTATAACAAAATGGAGATACTTAACTTTCTAGGTATGGCACACTTGGCCTAAACAGCACATAGGGCTGAATAACTTGGCACACTCAGCCTTTAAAGTACATAAGGCACACTTAGCCTCAGGGTTGAATAACTGGGCACACGTAGCCCTCTATCACGTTAAGATGAATACTCGGGCATAACTAGCCCGTATACCTGAAACACACAGCCTGGACAGTACTTGTGATTGCATATATTTACTATTATTATTTTATAACTTCGTAAATTAGTACACTATCTTTCAATTTAGATTTAAAGAATAATGTTATTACGATTGCTCCTGGGGTGCAGCCTCAGGGGTAAGAGTGGTCCGTCTAGTAGCTGATCTCGCAACCAAGTGAGCTGGTCGGGAGTTCACCCTCCACAATGCGTTTATACCCCTTCCACGTTACTACAGGTTTTATAATAGTGTTGCCATATAATATATATTTTCCCTACCATTGACTAAGCGTTTGCCATGTAAAAGTTAATTTTCCTCAATTATATTTCAGTTACCCGGCCCGCGCACTAAATAAAATTAAGTACTATTCGAATAAGGTGTAAATACCATTAGAATAATTACGTGGATAAAGAATTGATTTATTGCATAACTTAAGATCATGGTAATATGTACATCTTTTATTTACATGTAGTTAACTAATTAGATAAAACTTTTACAAAACGATAATGATTAAATTCTGAATGGCACAATTAATAATATTTTAAGTAACACGACTACGGTACGATTTCCGGTATTAGAATATATATACTAAGTAAATCATCAAAATCATGACATTCGGCAGGTCATGTTTCTGTGGACGTATCTGACTCAGTTTTGTGCGCTGGCGAAAAGTATTGATAAAAATCATGTGTGTACGTAACTATCTATCGTATCGTAAAAAGTGCAGCAATACCACATCAATAACATCAATATTACTGGAAGATTTAATCTTAAATTATTATTATTTTTTGAAATATTTTTATTCAAAGTTACGTAATTTGAAACGTAATTTAATACGCGCAATGACATCACTGCAGTCCAGTAGTCACTTCAGTAGCTTCGGTTGAAAACATTGAAAAATATCTATAAAGTAGAATATCAATAAATTGAAATATTATATCTGTGATGCAAATAATATTCATGCTCCTCATCTTAAATATCGGTTTTTGATCTGAATTAAATAAATTATTAGTGCATATTTTAATCGTATTTTTTAAAATTTATTTACTAATAAAAGATTACAGAAGTTACAATGTAACAGCGGCTAAAGCCGTACAGGTTTAACTGCCGCTGTAATTCGCTCGTGAACTTAAATAATAAATCACAGATGCGTCTAAGTACCGTGTAGACCCGTACATCGTCACAGATATAGCGCTTTCATAATTCGTTTACATTTGTGCCTGTTATCACTAATCTTAATGAAAATATCGGCGGGTAGTTCATTGAGAATATTTGGTAAAAAATGTACCCAACGTCGTTTGCCGTGCCCATTACTACATTTGGGAAGGACAAAACGTGTCATATACACTAACTTCCTAAGATGTTCGCTTCTTGTTATTTTTTGAGACTTTTCATTTTATAAATTTCTTCTTTAACAATTGCGATTTTTATTATGACGAAAGTTAAACTACTAGAAAACCAAGTAAAGTATCTCTCAAACGCGAATAAAAACTTAGAACTAAAATGTGATGCTATGGAACAAAAAGTCAACCAAATTGAACAAAGGCAAAATGACAACTTGATAGAAATTTGCGGCATACCTGAAAACAAGGATGAGGACGTTAAACAAATCGTCTTATCGGTATGTCACCAGCTACAACTGAATACCGGGGACGTAGTAAAGGCCCAAAGGAAAAAGCGACCAGTGCGGCCGGGAGTGGCACAGGCAGCACGCGTGGCCAAAGACTCGCCAATCAGTGTAACCCTAAAAGAAGGATGCCGGGACTCCTGGATTGGTGCGTCGAAAAAAAATAATATCACTACAAATGACATTAACGAGCCTGGCTTCAGTGGCACCGAACAAGACAACAGATCGATCGCGAAAAAAATCTACGTACGAGCCGCGCTCACACCGCAAACCGCTCACTTGCTGTGGAAAGCCAAAACTGAGCTGAAAGAGAAGCACATATGTAAACATGTTTGGTACCAAAACGGTCAAATTATGGCGCGTACAGAAGACGAAGCTAAAAAAATATATTATGTGCGATCGATTCGTGACATAGAAGTCATCAAAACCTCCATAATAGGCATCGCCCAACCTAGCAAACATGCCATACCTAAAGGCTGAAAGCTACATATGGACAGCAGCCTGTCAAACCTATACATTAAATACAATAAATGGAACACGGAATCCTAGAACACGTACACAATACGTGGAATGAATTTGTGTCAAACATAACACCTAGACAAACCAAATTACTCTTATTCCATGTCAACATAAGATCGCTAATTAAAAATCATGCGCAGCTGGAAGCTATCATCAAATCAAGCCCCGCAACTATACATCTAATTGTTTTAACCGAAGTAAATATAAATGCACAGATAGAAAACTTATTTCATATTGAAAATTATATAATCTACACGGAGTTAAGAAACAAACGACGAGGAGGTGGAATAGTTGTGTACTCGCATAAAAGTGTAACTTTTTTACGACAAAAACCGAATACAGTGTCTTTCGAGTGCTTATTTGGTGAGATAATCATGGATAATGGACACAAAACATACGTGTGTGCTATATATCGCCCCCCGCGCTACGACGCAGGATTTTTCGTCGGTGAGCTGTATCGTTTATTATCTCAATATCCAAATAACATTAACTTTCTTGTGTGTGGAGACATAAATATAGACACTAGTGTTTCCAGTAATTTGGCAAGCTCCTATCTTAACATGCTAGCTGAGATGGGCCTCATGCCCTGTATCACTCAGTACACGAGAGTTGAAACTACGGCCAGGGGCACATCTAGGTCGTGTATTGACCACATATGCATCCGCGATGCTATCGGACGCGGAGGCTGTGTGCAATCGCATCTAGTTACCGCCGCCGTCGTACGGGATGCCATCGCGGATCATTTTGTAACTGGTATCGCACTCGTGGGACAAACGGCAAAAGCAGTAACTATTAATAATACGCTAGATAACAAACAAGTGAGACGGGAGCTTGTAAATATCGACTGGAAACCTGCACTTGAAATGCAAAATCCGAACGATATATATAACTTTGTAGCCGATAAATTTGACAATATATATAAGCAATGTAGGGGAGGTAGGGGAGGGATGGGCAGTTGGGAGACATGGGCACCCCCCTTTTATTCTGATTTGATCATAGTTTTTTTTTTTTTTTTGGTTTGGTAGTTTACTTTACCGACTGGCAACACTGTTCGTCCATAGACTATCTGTCATTTCTGTAAGTTGTCAAACACAAACACGTTTGAAGGTTATGCGCTCGTAAAAGTAAATATTTTGTTGCGGTTTCGGATCGTTATAAAGAGAAAACTAATGAAAGGTATGTGTATTTTCTATTATTAATCTATTGTACATTCACTAATCTATAAATTAAACTGAAATCCAAGCCTAAATACGTAGATTCAAAAAAATACGGGTAACCTATGTCGAAAATGTATACAGAGGGAGTAATGGGCATCTTGACGTGCGGGTGGTTTGGGCATGCCCAACGCTCCCTCCTATTATGTTCAGTATAGGAGGATTTTAACTATTGGTTTATTGTTAATTACAGAAAGATGCCGTTTAAATTCAAAAAGAAAGGTTTGCGACGGGAAATTCCTAAAGATTTAATATTACGAGCCATAGAAGAGGTATCAAAAGGATCAAAAATAAAAACGACAGCTGATAAATATGAAATCCCTAGATCAAGTTTGCAACGGTACCTAAAACAAGATTCTATAAAGGATTCTTCGCACAGATTTATAACCTCACAAATCTTCACTGACGAAGAAGAACAAAAATTGTCAAATTACATGATAGTTTGTTCTAAACATAATTATGGGTTGACAAAGATACAGGCACGTAAATTGGCCTATGACTATGCTGTAGCCAGAAAGATAACTAATATACCCGATAATTGGACCAAGAAAACAATCGCATCTAAGGACTGGATAAGGGGATTTCTAAACAGGCAGTCTCACTTATCAATACGGACACCAGAAGCTACATCGTTGTCACGTGCAACAAGTTTTAACAGAACAAATGTAGATAATTTTTTCGAAAATGTAAAAGCCGTCTTTGAGCGACATCATTTTGGCCCCGAAGCTATATATAATATAGATGAAACAGGGTTGACGACTGTTCAGCGTACAAAAAGAGTGATTGCTTCAAAAGGCTCGAAACAAGTTGGACAAGCAACATCTGCAGAGAGAGGCACACTTGTCACAATATGCTGTGGAATCAATGGTATTGGAAATTCAATACCTCCATACTTTATATTCCCGAGAGTAAATTTCAAACCCTACATGCTTCATGATGCCCCCGTTGGGTCAGATGGCTCAGCACATCCATCTGGATGGATGACATCTTCAAATTTTGTTAAATATATGCATCATTTTGCGAAACATGCCAAACCGACGCCTGAAAATCCAGTGTTGTTGCTCCTTGATAATCATGAAAGCCATATTGCTGTGGACGTCTTAGACTTTTGTAAAGAAGTTGGCATTGTTTTGCTGACCTTTCCACCACACTGTAGCCACAAGCTACAGCCACTTGACTTAACAGTGTATGGACCACTAAAAAATTACTACAATAAAGCTTTAACAGACTGGATGGTCAGCAATCCAGGAAAAACCGTAACAATCTACGATATCCCCAAACTAGCAGCCATTGCTATACCTCTAGCGTTCAAACCACAAAACATACAAAAAGGATTTGAAAAACCTGGGATATGGCCTTTTAATTCAAATATATTCACAGATGAAGATTTTCTTTGCGCTGCTGTCACTGATCGCGATGCACCTGTAACTGATGAAGCGTTACCGTCCAGAAATGATCCAATAATCCAGCCAACTTCAACTCAAGTCCTTCCAGAACAGTCTGAAAGAGAAAATCAAATTGAAGTAGATCCAGTTGACAAAAACATTGATGTTGCTGATGCTTCCACGTCATTTGCTATAGATCAAATTACAATTCAAGTCGCTGAAGTTGTAACCCCTGAAATAGTGAGACCATATCCAAAGGCTAGTCCTAGAAAACTGATTAGAAATGTAAGGAAGAAAGGAAAGACAAGGATATTGACTGACACACCTGAAAAGAGACTCATAGAATTAGCAGAACAAGAAAGACAAACCAAGAACAGAGCTAAAAGAGAGAGACAGGAAAAAAAGGTTCTTAAAAATACAGAGAAGAAACAGATTCCTAAACTTCCACCAGAACTAACATCGAATAGAGCAAAGAAAAAGCAAATGAGCAGCAGTGATAGTGATGTAGAAAATGTTGTACTCGATGAAAGTTCCGGAGAATCTTTTATTAATGAAACGGCAGAAGAAGAGTTTGATGAAGATGATGTGATAATCGTTGACAGAAAATTTAAAATAAATGATTTCGTTCTTGTTAAATTTAATACAAAAAAGACTGTTGTGCACTATGTCGGTCAAATCGAAGACATTAGTCCTACCATGGCTACTATAAAATTTATGAGGCTGAGTAAGATAAAAAGCACCTTTTTTTTTCCTGAAGTAGATGACATAGCTAGTGTCCTTTTAGACGACATCAAAACTAAATTGCCAGTACCAAAGACATGCAATAAAACCAAACGTGGTAGCTCTAAGTACACATTCGATGGTCCTTTATGGGTTATACCCAATCTCAGATAAGTTAAGATACTGTTTAAGATGTTTTTTATTTGTTAACTTTTATATCTGGTTTCTATTATTGATATAGTTTAATAATAGTATATTTGTTAACTAATTATTGAATTCTATTATGGATATAAAGTAATTTATAGGCCGTGCCCAAGCCTCCCACAGGGTATGTCCAAGCCTCCCTACCATAGGGAGCATTGGGCACTTTTGACTTAGTTTATAAAATATCTCGTAATGTTGAAACTGATTGTAATTTTTAAGAAAGCTCTTTAATTATATCTAGCCAAATGTGTGGTGCAATAAGAATTGGCAATAAAAGTTGATTATCTATAAAATCTGATTTTTTTTGCAATAAATAGTGAAAAAGTGCCCATCCCTCCCCTACCTCCCCTACTATACAAAAACCGATCTATAATGTTGAACCAGAAAATTGTAACTGGATAACAGAAAAATTAAAAGAGATGTCCTGTAAAAAAAATCAGCTGTTACAAATTCATTTAAAAGATCCAAATAATAAACAGAATGAATTATTGTACAAAAAATATAGAAATAAAACAAATAAATGTATGAGTAAAGCTAAGAACAATTCAATTAAAAGAGAAATATGCAATAATTTTAAAAACTCAAAAAAGCTGTGGCAAATTATCAATAAATTAACAGGTAGAATAATTAAAGCAGTGGATGAATTATTATTGAAATCTTTTAAACTCAAAGCCAGTGAATTGTATAATAAGTTTGCCAGGGATTTTGAACACAATGTAACAAAAATTTTGAGCACTTGTGATGAACCATTGATTGACGAGAACACATATATAAAAACCCCCAATGTAACTTTAAAGTTAAATAAAATCAAACAGAACACGATGAATAAAATTATAAATAATATAAATGATAAAAAAAGTGCTGGCTACGACAACATAAGAGCAAAGGACATAAAATTTATTTCTCATGAAATAAGCCCAGTACTTACACATCTAGTCAACCAGTGCATAAGCTACTCAGTTTATCCTAACAAATTAAAAATAGGTTTAATCCGACCAATACACAAAAAAGGTAGCCATGCAGACACTAATAATTACAGACCAATAACTATATTGCCTGTTATTGACAAAATTATAGAAAAATTCCTCGGTAAAACCATTAATGAGTTCTTGTCAAGTAATGGGATCATCCACACCAGACAATTTGGTTTCCAAAAAGGAAAAAGTGCACCACAGCTCCTGGCTCAGTTTACTGATGAGGTCAACCAGCACATGAATGATAAAAAACATGTAATTGCAGTGATGGTTGATTTCAGCAAAGCCTTTGATACACTTAATCATGATAAGCTGTACAATAAGTTGCAGCAAAATGGCATACAGGGGCCTGCCCTGAAATGGATAATGGACTATCACACAAATAGGTTCAACACGGTTAGCATTGCAGGGGAAAAAAGCGAGCTGCTGCATTCACAACAAGGCACAGCGCAAGGCTCCATAATCGGTCCCACTGAGTACCTTATCTATGTGAACGACATGTGTAACATATTCAGGGATGCCTCTGTGTACCAGTTTGCTGATGACACCTGCCTTATCACGGCACATAAAGATGAACATATGGCTGAAGCTATGATGCAGTCTGAATTTAATGTCTTATGTAAATGGGCACACGATGCTGGACTATCTCTTAATTACCAAAAAACCAAAGTAATGTTCATCCATTCACCATACCTCAAGTCTAACTTAGAACCAACAATCGTAGCCCATAAACACTCTTGCCTACATGCCTCATATTCTAACTGTGAATGTGAACCCCTAGAACTAGTGACACATCACACCTATCTTGGTCTAATAATTGATAATAAGTTTAACTGGGGCACCCACATTAACCATGTATGCACAAAGCTTAGATCCATCCTCTGTAATATTAGTGTCTTAAAGCACAAAATGCCTTATAGCACCCTGCGCCTACTCTATATGGCAATGGCTCATTCAGTCATAAACTATGGTATTTCAAGCTATGGCAGAACCTATAAGACATACTTACAGCGCATATATAACATACAACTAAGACTATTAAAAACTATAGTACCACTGAAAATTAAGTATAAGCATAGACATAATTATGATAAATTGTTCAAATACTGTAGAACTTTAAATGTATATGATCAAGTCAAACTAGCCATAATATCAGAATATAAGGACAGAATGGGAAAACTAAATAGGTATGAGAGGCCAACCGGTCTGCGATATTTGACTAACAAAAAAACATACATTTTACCTAATAATACTAGTAATGTATATGGCAGGAGAGTATGGACGTACTACCTACCTCATACACTAAATGGTTTCCCCATACATGTTATCAATAAAATAGAAGGCAATCCAAAGCAAACTAAAAATATCATAAAAAGAACAATATTGTATAGCTCAATCTAAACGAAAGAAGACCATATTTTAAGCTTAGCATCATAATCTTAAAATGTAAAGATTTAGCTAAGTAATTAACATAAAATGTAATCAACTTTCTTTTGAAATAAACAGTTTAAATTAAAAAAAATTTTTTTTTTTATTTGGTTATTTATATTAATGATTTTACAATATCTGAATAACTCCTCATGACTGATTACATAATCCTTAAATCTTTAAGATAGACTAGATCAACGAAATAACGCATGTTCCCTATTACGTGACATTTACAGTTATTACGAAAATGACGCAGCATATTAATGTGGATGATGATGTAATAATAAGTGACTCAAATGTAAAAACTAAAAGGTATCCAACATCATTTACGCTGTTAATCACTGCAATACTAAAGCTTAAAATTCTAATTGACAACTTTACCGTACGTACTGCTATAATTATCGGCACAATAATAAAATTAACGAACTTAACAGCATGTTATATGTTAAACTTACTCTAAGATCACGAGGCGTGTCACTTAGAGATATTAATAAATATAATAAAAAATACTTCAGTCACCAAAATGTGATATGAGCCAATTTTGCATCATTTCTGCACTCAATTTATTTATTTATTCACAATTACACATGTCTGACTTACAGTTGTGGCAATTGTGGGCCAAACGACATTCAAATATTATTTAAATGTAATTCCGATCAAGATTTTACCTACAATACAAACACAGTAATCTTATTCACTTGTCATGTTCATCTCCAACTAAAATACCATGCTATGTAAACCAATTTTTTATAGAGATAGGGAATGATCTGACAGTAAATAATAAGCCGGACATAAAAAAGGCACAACTGGCTCACAATTTTCTGAAATACAAGATTCTTCTCATTCTCCAGTTCTCCACTGTTAGCATGGAATATCTATAAAAGCAAACGCAAAATATCAAAACTCAAAATCGAATATAAATGTTATATAGATATATCGGAAAAATATACATATATATGAAATGAGTGTTTTATCTGATTATGTAACATGTCTTATAAATAAGATCTTGAGATCAAATATATCCCTCCCTATAACTTTTACTCATACATTTAAAAACCTAGGCATAACTATGGACCGGACTCTTTCTTGAGCTCCTCATGTAAATGAAGTCAGTAAAAGGCTGTTCGCAACACTCCATTCTATGAGCCGCCTGCAGAACTTTCTCCCTCTAATTACTAAGACATTGCTTGCTCGCTCTCTTTTATTCCCTCTTCTTGACTACGCTAATATTGCGTTCTTTGATCTTAAGGAGCAGCTTCTTGACAAGCTGGAGAGCTTCCAGAACGTCTGCATCAGATACATTTTCAGCCTTCGGAAATACGACCACGTGTCCTATTACCGGAATCTGCTTAAATGGCTTCTCATTCATCGTCGGCGGGATTTACTAATTTTAGGACTTCTTTTTAAAAGAGATTTCCTCAGTATTTAAAAGAGAAATTAAACTTTATGGCTGACAGCAGTGGTCATCGTTTAGGTTAGCATAAACCTGTCGCTCTTTGTACCTATCCATAAAACTCGACAGATCTTTTGTGGTTCGTTCTGTGAAGCTGTGGAATTCGTTACCTCCTCTTTTAAGACAGTCTTCGTCGGTGGCGTCATTCAAGGGGAAATAAAACAAATGTGGCTATCTGACACCAAGTAGGTAATAAATTAACAGTTATATTTTCCTGTAGTAAATGTATGTAGGCTTATTATTTTCTTGTACCTTTTTGTACATGTTGCTGCATTTGTCTACCTTTTTTAATCATTTTTACTCTCATCTACTCAAAGGTTAACTAGTAGAGATCCTTAACTTCTTGTTCTGTCACTTATGTTTGTTATTTTCTACAATAAAGAGTTTTATTACTACTGCTACTACTATATACCCCCAATCTTTATAGAAAACCCGCCTGATCCCCATGTGTAAGGGTATAGGAGATAAAGCAGATGTGGGAAATTACCGACCCATAACTCTTGTCCCTGCGATCTCAAAACGTATTGAGTCGGTAATCTTGAGAGACATCTTAAGGCACCTCGAGAAAAATAATTCCCTGCCAAACGCACAATACGCCTACAGACGTGCATGCTTCCACAACGGCAGCCGCTCAAAAGTTTATGGAGCGGGTGACCTGTCATTAGAAAACCAAGAAAAGATGTTGGAATATTTTAGATTTGTCAAAAGCCTTTGACTCTGTATATCATTATCTGCTGTTGACCAAGTCACATACATACGGGATAAGACAGTAACCCCAATTAAAATCCTTACTTTCAAATAGATAACACACAGTGGAGATAAAAGTTGATGGAAAGCACTACCGATTAGAACCGCAACTTGTAACGGTAGGCCTATTATAAAGTTTGTCTAAAGGGACTTTAATCGAAAGTGCGCAAAACGTGATATTACTTGGTTTCCACCTGGATCCTACATCCTAGTGTAAAACACATATAGACTCGATCTGTAAAAAAAACTAGCAAATGGGGCCTGTGTTTAAGCAATTAAAACCAGCCATCTACGATCATCTGAAGGAAGCTTATTATTCACACATTCACTCAATTATCTCATATGGGATTGAACACAAATTACAAAGATGGTTGCAGCAAACACTTGAAAAAACTGGGTATATTTAACATCAGTGTCGACATATATTAGAAATCGTAATGTAGAATAAACATATCAAAAAAGTGTCCAATATAATGACTCAGAAGCTGTACAATAAAATGCCTAAAGTAATTAAAACTTAGACACACATTACCACTTCAACACTACACAACACTTCTTCATCAACCCTTTTCTTCGCAGTCAGAATACTGCTATTTGAATGTATTAGGTTTACCGATCGATCTTTGTTTTATTTAAATCGGAACAATGTATCTCTATTTTATAACTACGACACTATTATTATTCTGGACTTGTATTACTTACTTGACGACCTCAGTAATGTGTGCATGTTTTTATTCTATTAGATAGACATTATGTAATACGTCTGAGAAATAAACCATCTGGATCTGAATCTATCAAACAAAACCCAGCTTAGAAGTCATATGCTCACGGCAAACAAAACTCATCTGAATTAACGTGCATTAACGTCTAATATTGACACTTCACAAACAAAAGTTGATAGACGTTCGCTGATATCAAACAAAATTGCATAGACGCACGCTCACGTCAAACAATACTTTACAGACGCACGCTCACGTCAAACAATACTTCATTGACGTACTCTTACGTCAAATAAAACTTCACAAACGCACTCTCACGTCAAACAGAACTTCATATACGCCCTCTCACGTCAAATAATACTTCATTGACGCACTCTCACGTCAAACAAAACTTCATAGACGCCCTCTCACGTCAAAAAATACTTTTTCACACCTGCTATTCAGAAAAGAGTTATTGTTGCCTTCGAATGAGGGATCAAAGTTGTACTTTTCTTCCCTCATTCGAGGGCAACAATAAGTCTTTTCCTCATAGAAGGTGTGAAAAGCAGTATGTGACACTCTGTAGTAAAATCATTTGTAAGAAATTTCATGTTTTAAGCAGCGGGCCTCATAGACGGTGTGAAAAGCAGTATGTGTCACACGGTAGCAAAATTATTTCCGTCTTGGGCGTAAATACTTGAATCCCTCGCTACGCTCAAGATTCTACTTTAGAATCCCTCGCTACGCTCAGGATTCTATTGTAGAATCTTTCGCTTCACTCAGAATTCAATATACCGCCCTCGCCATAAATATATCATTTTGCTCCCTTGAGACACAATCTACTATATTGACGCACTCTCACGTTAAACAAAACTACATAGACTAACTTGTATGCAAATTAAAGTCAGGTAAAAATAAAGCAACAAAGATAAGTTCGATAATATGAATCTACTGCAGATTGAAATGTGCACTCGTCTATAATTGACTATAATGAATGATCAAATAAATGCAATATGAACTTATACATTTTTTTTCTTTTGTGTTTCAACTGAGTACATCTTTGTGATTTAAGTACACATTAATCTAATAAGTGTTTAATGTAATTAGCAGTACCTATTCTCTCATATTAAGCACTACATTTCTCATTTAGAAAACAAAAATCATGATAGTTTTTTTTTTTTCAGGGTACCCGCGAATGAGCGAATACGAATTTATTCTGTATGATATCACTTAACTTATTAAAATGATACCAATTCGAGTATTAGAGTATTCCTGTGATATCTCCATATATAGATACTATAGCTTCGAATAAGTTCCTATTGCCTAAATAAAATGGTATTTGACTATAGTCATATTACGCATATTCAGTAATTACACAGATTTCTTTTTTATTGGTAATGTTAGTTATATTCTAATAGGGGAAAAAGAACATGCATTTTTCCAACAGGATCAATTTTTCTTTTCGATCCCATAATTAATTAACCATACCATAAATATAAGATCATCCAGTTCGCGCTTCGCGTCGAATCTACCCGAACGTGTCAACGCGTCGGTGCGAATAATTTCGACCGTTATCATGGCAAAATGTGCAAAGTGCTCAAAAGCGGTCACGAAAAAAAGTCCCGGTATACAGTGCAGTAAGTGCGTTAAATGGTTACATGGAACATGTGTGGCAATAACAAACGAACAGCTTAGTGCTCTGTCCGTAACGGAATCCGTGGACTGGAAGTGTAAATCGTGCGCGGGTAGTGCTAAGCCCAAACGTCTCTCGTGTATAGTGACAGACCTGGAGGAAGAAGACAACACGGATGCTGACACGGATACCATTACTGCCAGTGCCATAGTACAAAACATATCCCGAGACTTGCGCCGTGAGGTCAAAGTAATTATGAGGGAGGAAATGCAAACTACCTTGCAATTTTTTTCCGATAAGATCGATGATTACGAAAAAATGATTAAAATGTTTGAAACCAGCACTAAACAACTCGAAAAAACCTGCGAAGACTTAAAAAATAAGTACAAAAATATGGAATTAAAATACCTAGCTATGGAACAGAAAAACAACTCGTTAGAACAGAGCCAACTGGCTAACACTCTAGAAATTTGCGGAATAGAAGAAAACGAACATGAAGATACGTTAAAAATTACCAGTGAAATAGCCACAAAAATAGAATGCAACCCCAAGGACATAGTGGAGGTCTACCGCAAAAGAAGCCGCCCGCGACCAACGCAAGGACAAGCGGCCAGCGGGGACCAGCCCCGCCACCCCCCGACCATCATAGTTCAACAGCGCACAGGGTGCCGCGCGAGATGGTTCGAGGCTGCTAAAAAAAACCACCAGTAGCAGAAGGCCAGACAAGCGTAGGTACAAGACCTAAAGTATACCTACGTGAGCCGCTGACCCCTTCTTGTTGTGGAGAGCCAAGACTGAACTCAAAAATACCGAACTGTGTAAATTTGTCTGGGCCAAAGATGGACAAATCCTGGCAAGAAAAGCAGAGAAGGACAAAATTATTACTCTGCGCTCAGTCTCTGACATTTACAAGATTAAAAGCTAGCTAATGAACGGCCAAACAACAAATACCTCCCGTACTACTTAAACATAGTCATGTTTGTCATCAAGTATAATTGAAACATTTCATCAATAAAAATGGCTAATTTGAATACGTCAACACCTATTACTGAAGGTACGTACGCTACTTGGAACGATTTCCTCAAATTAAATATTAGTTGGAGTAATAGCATTATTATATTTCATGTAAACATACGATCTATTACCAAGAATTTCTCACAACTAGAATATATAGTATCAAATAGCCAACATATTATACACGCAATAGCGATTACTGAAGCCAACATTTCAGAAAACTGCAAACAGATGTTCCAACTCGATAACTACGACATGTATACTCAGCTCCGCACAAACAAAAGAGGAGGCGGCATAATATTATATGTTCACAGTAGTATTCACTTCTATAGAAAACCTCTGGAAACCTCAAGCTTCGAGTGCATAACTGGTGAAATAGGAAACAATTTAGGTATGAGATCAAACCTAATTATAACGTATAGACCGCCGCATCTAAACAAGACTACTTTTATACGAGAATTAAAATGCCTAATTAAACAACATCAACCCCGAAGTACCTGTGTATTAGTAGGTGACATGAACATCGACCTGAAATCCTGTTCTCCTGCAGCTACAGACTACCTCGACCAGTTATCCGAAACCGGACTAGAAAACGGAATAAACCAATACACAAGAATAGAAAAACGAGGCGAAACTATAACCAAATCTTGCATCGATCAATATTCGTGAGGAGCGGTAACTGCAGCGAAGTGTACACTGCAGTGGTCAACAACGCGCTCGCCGATCACCTGATAACCGGTTGCGTAATCACAAGCGATGCCGTCGATGGTCACAAAAACAATCAGTACCAGTCCGTAAAAAAATTAGACAATAAAAAGGTGTACAGTGAACTAAAAAACATTAACTGGAGTGCAGGCCTTGCGTTAAACAACCCAAACGATATTTTGAACTTTATTGCCAACACTTTTTCACAAATATACGATAGCTGTACTTATGTAGCGAAAATAAAACTAAATAAACGATCCACTTGTAAATAGATGAGTAACAAAATAATTAATATGTGCAAAAAACGTTACGAACTGTATATTGTATGTGTAGTGAAACACAAGATGCTTAGTCAAACACTGATTTATTAAGGGCTACCCTCATATGTAAATACAGAAAGGATTACAAACAACTACCTTCATAGTTAAATCTACAACATCTTTCTCCTCATATATATATATATATTTTTAAAGTTTGAATAACTAAGTTAGACATGCATACAACCATAAGTACATACTCCACTGTCGCAATTATGGCCATCATCTTCCTTTATCATATACCCACTTTGTTTTTTAGATTACAAAATTTTAGTACACAGACAGTAAAAGTAACTATTTACTATTATTTTATTGAGAACTAGGGTTAACCCCGTAATTCCTATTCTAATAATCCTTAAAGAACCAAACTGTGTTGTAAAAAGAAGTACAATGGTATAACTGCATTTGATTTAAACGATTATAATCCTTATGACCATGGCGTAACATATTGAACATTGGATATTCCTTATCAGCTAAAATTAGATGCTCGTTACCATATCATAAGGACGTATAATATGTGACGTATTCGTTACATACTAATAGCTTACGTTTTATGCGTAAGGTTCAAAATTAAAGTAACATTACATTCGTTAATTGTTAAGTTTCGTACCAGCTGTTTACCTGTAAATACTGATGAATGGTTCTGGTATTATTTATTTTATGTTATCGTAACTAATGTACATTGATGTATAGTGACAAAGCATGGCTTAGCTTTTTGGGGAAAAACAGTAAATAAACAAAAGAATTTTTTGATCTCAAATACTTACTAATGTATAATATAACTTACACTTACTTATTGCTTATTGCATCCAACAATTAAGCTAAAACGTATGTTAAAGAACGTATGTCTAGGGAATAGCGTTCAAAATACTCTGCTCATTTTGAAGTATTTTTTTTGCTGAATTTTATTTAATCAAATTCAGGCATTGCTTCTTGTTTTTTCCGAAACCTGCTCCTAGTCATAGGGCCTGTAGATATCCCAGTATGCATGGCTCTTGTCAAATCTGTCGTGATACTTACCGCGGGGTTCGACACCGGCGGAGTCATGAGTACCTCGGACGGGCCCTCGATGGAGGGCGGCGGTGGAGGTGGAGCAGGAACCATGCCGGCCACCGGTTCATGCGTGCTCGAGCTCGCACTCGTGCTGGGCGGCGGCACATCGCCGCCAACAACGCCTTGCGCATTGCCAGCGGGAGTGCGGGGTGTCTGCCGTCTAATGATATGACGGCGGTTACGCCTATATTCGCGCCCCCGACTGTCTCTTAAAATATACGACCGGGGCTCGGGAGCTTTACTTACCACCTTCATAAATTCACGCTTTAGACCGTCTGCTACCACTACCTCTTCTTCTTTTTGTAGTGGTGGGAGATCTCGTGCTGCTTTATCGTGGTTACCTTTTTGCCGCTGTTGTTTATTTAAAATGGCTTGATGATTTTTAACGAAATTTGTTCTCGCTTCCTCTTTTTGATACATTGGCAAACGTGTTCGAATTTTTCTTCCCATTAATATTTTAGACGGAGAATCTATTCCATCTCTAGGCGTAGTCCTGAAATTTAGCAACCCTAAATAGTAATCTTGGCCCGATAGGATACATTTCTGTATAATTTTTTTAACTGTACGCACTGCCCGCTCGCTTTTTCCATTGGACTGCGGGTACATTGGAGAAGATGTGATGTGAGTTACATCCCAGTTTTCCATAAACTTTTTAAATTCTCTCGAAGCGTACGCCGGCCCATTGTCCGTTATCAATTCTATCGGACTTCCGTGTCTTGCAAATTGCTCCGTCATAGCTGCGATTACGCAATTACTGTTAATTGTTTTTAATTGGTTTACTTCCACATAGTTTGAGAAGTAATCCACTAGTATTAAATAGTACTTTTTATTAAGTTCAAAAATATCTGAGCCTAATTTGTACCACGGCTCATCCGGCACCTCATGTGGGACGAGCAGCTCCGGCGGCGGCCGCGGCGCCAGCAGCGCGCATGCCGCGCACGCGCGCACCGCGTCCTCCACGTCGCGCGACATGCCCGGCCAGAACATGACGTCACGCGCGCGTCGTTTGCATCGGTCGATACCCAAATGTCCCTCGTGGATGCGATGTAACATTTCTGCACGTAAAGACTCTGGAATGTAAACCTTATCGCTTTTTAATACTATTCCTCCCTCGTAATTCATGCACTCTCGATATGGCCAAAAGATTCTCACTTGATTGTCAACCTCGTATTTGCTCTTAGGCCATCCGCTCATAATATACTGTACCAGCTTCTGACTCACTTCGTTTTTAGCCACATGCTCTCTTACCATATTAATTTTTTTATCACTGAATTGTACATGGTTTAACACAAAGCACGCCTGCGCATCCATCTCATCGGCCATTCGCTCATGCATCAGTTCCTTTAATGCTGCCCGTGACAGTGTATCAGCAATGTACATATATTTGCCTGGAGTGTATATTACTTGGAAAGTGTAGCTTTGCAACTTCAATCTCATTCGTTGAAGACGTGGTGGTACAGCAGACAATGCTTTTTTGAAAATTGCCTCGAGCGGTTTGTGATCTGTTTGAATGGTCACGTCCCGTCTTCCGAATATATATTGATGAAACCTTTCACACGCAAACACAATCGCTAACATTTCTTTCTCGATTTGCGCGTATCGTGTCTGCGTGTCGGTGAGCGTTCGAGATGCAAACTCGACGGGACGGCCGCCCTGCAACAGAACGGCGCCCAGCGCCACGGCGCTCGCGTCCACTGATAGCACCAGCGGCTGATGTTCACTGTATAGCGCTAGAACTGGTGCCGTTGCGATCTTTTGTTTTAACAATTTTACCACTTCCTCATGTTGTTTGTCCCATGTCCAGTTAACGTCTTTTTTCAGCAGATCGCGCAATATTTTTACACTTTCGGAGTAGTTAGGTATGAACTTGGAGAGATAATTAACCATGCCTAAAAATCGCTCCAATGCCCGTCTGTCCTGTGGATCAGGCATGTCAATTATAGCCTTTACCTTCTCATCGTCCGGCCTCATTCCTCGTCGATCAAACACGTGCCCCAAATATTTTATTTCTGTAACCGCGAATTTACATTTGTCCCTATTAAATCTCATGCCAATATCTTTCGCTCTCTGCAATAACCTTTGAAGTCTTGTATCGTGCTCCTCCTTTGTAGACCCCCAAACAATTATGTCGTCAATAAACGAGTCTGTCCCCTCCAAGTCTTCCAAATATTGCCTTACCTTTGCATGGAACATCTCGGGCGCACAGCTGATTCCATACGGAAGTCTTAAAAATTGGTACCTACCAAATGGAGTGTTAAAAGTACAGAGGTCAGCACTGGCATCGCTAAGCTTCAGCATCCAGAACCCGCAGCGCGCGTCCAACACGCTGAAGTACCGAGCGCCGCGCAGGCGCGCCGCCAGTTCGCTCACTGTCGGCAGCGCGTAGTGCGCGCGTCGCACCGCGCGGTTCAAGTGCAACGGATCCAAGCATACTCGGATATCCCCATTTTTCTTAGCAGCTACGACTATAGCGTTGACCCATGGAGTGGGATGGCTTACTTTTCGCACTACGCCCAGTTTTTCCATTCTAGCTATTTCCTCCCGCAATTTATCTTTCATACCTAACGGTATTCTACGAACTGGGCAAATTACTGGCGGCACATTTGGATCTACTAATATTTCATGGGTCCCTGGTAATTCTCCCAAACCTTTAAATAGACCCTTAAAATCATCTACGTTCAAAACGTCTAAACGTTGAATCGCGCCTAATTGCACACAACTATCTAAACCTAAAATATTTTGACAGTTCATGTTGGCTACTACAAATTTTATTTTATATTTACTATTTTTATAGTCAATACACAAATTGCATTCCCCGATTATTGGCACCGAATTACCTGTGTATGAAAATACTCGCTTACGGAACGGAACCAAATCATTTATATCTAAGCCCATAGACATATACTCAGATTTCGATAAAACATTCAACATTGAACCGGAATCCAATTTACAATTAATCGGCTTACCTTTGAAATACAAATACTCATTCCATTCCTTCGTGCCATTTTTTCTGATAGGTTGCAACTGATCCTCAAGTGAGCTAACATACAATACATTAACATACAGTTCATCATCTTCCGAGATTTCGGCGTAATCATCCTCAGCAACCGACACATAGTCCACACGATCACACTTAGCCCGTTTGGTGCACACTTTAGCGTAATGTCCGCGCGTATCACACACGTAGCACGTAACATTGGTCGCCGGACAGTACGCGGTGTCACAGTAGGGGCTCCCGCAGCGAGGACAACGCTGACCGCGCGCGACCGCCTTGCCGCCGCGCCCACCGCGACCGCCGCGCCGGCCGCGGCCCCGGCGCCCGCGCGCCCCGCGAGCGCGCCCGATCGCGTCCACCTGGATACCGGATGAAGTCGAGGCATGCGCTTGCTCAATTTGCCGACCCTCTTCTGTGGACATCTCGTGCGCTTCACATATTTGAACCGCCTTCGCAAGCGTCAGACCGTCCGCCCTGAGTAGACGGTCCCTCACTACATTGCTCGAAATACCACAGACAACTCGATCACGTATTAGCCCGTACTCTAAAGTTTCAAACTCGCATCCCTGACTGAGCAGTTTTAATGCTGTCACATATTGATTGATAGTTTCACCTGGGTTCTGCGTGCGTGTAAAAAACTTAAAACGTGACATCGTTACGTTCACTTTCGTACCGAAGTGATCGTCGAACTTCCGCTTAACACAATCGATATCATCGGCACTTTCGTCCTTAGCATACGTGAACGTGGAAAAAATCTCGTATCCTTCGGCACCAATGAGGTTGACCAGCAGGCTCGCTTGCACGTCCTTCGCCTCCTTGTTCACTCCCGATGCTTTTAGAAACACCGAGAATTGTTTCCACCATTTTTTCCATGCGTCAGCGCGCGCCGCCGCGCTGCCTTCGACATTTAATTCCGGCGGAGGACGAGCGTGCTCCATATTACCCGTAACACACTAACACCCGGTGATTTAGACAGTTTGATATTAACACTTATATTGAGTAATCGTGCTTTTAACTATTTTATACTTTTTACCGCTGTCACCATGTAGTGAAACACAAGATGCTTAGTCAAACACTGATTTATTAAGGGCTACCCTCATATGTAAATACAGAAAGGATTACAAACAACTACCTTCATAGTTAAATCTACAACAGTATGGCGTAAGGATGAAAACAATAATTTAAAAAGACTTTTATATAATAAATATAGGAATAAAACGAATAAAGTAATAGAGAACACTAGAAATAAATATATTAAAACTGAAATATGTTCTAACTTTAGAAACCCTAGAAAAGTATGGGATATTATAAATAGAATAAGTGGCAGAATAGGTAAATGTATCGATAGTATTATTATGAAACACTTTAAGACTGATACCCAAAAGTTAACTAATAATTTTGCAAATGAATTTAAAAGCAATGTTAAAAACATACGTGTTCCATGTAGCACTCCCTTACTCGACTATAAATCATACTCTAAAATACCTAACCTAAACATGAGATTAAAGCCCGCCGACAACCACACTATATTCAATATAATCAAAAAATTAAATAACAATAAAAGTCCCGGCATTGACCGAATTCGCGCTTCAGACCTTAAATCAATAATAACAGAAATAACACCACTAATTACACACTTGATCAACTGCTGCATTAGAACATCATCTTACCCAGACAGCTTAAAAATTGGCATAATACGCCCCATACATAAAAAAGGTTCATACACAGATTACAATAATTACAGGCCTATTACAATCCTACCATGTATAGATAAAATAATCGAGAGGTACATCGGGACGGAGCTCAATAAGTTCTTAAATAATAATAATATAATAAACGAAAATCAATATGGCTTCCAGCGTAATCGAAGTACTTCTCAATTATTAACTAAATTCACAAACGAGGTCAATAGTCACTTAAATGAACGTAAACATGTAATTACCACCTTTATCGACTTTAGTAAAGCGTTTGATTGTCTTGATTATTCTACATTATTTAGTAAGCTACAGCAGAATGGTATACAGGGACCCCTGCTCCGCTGGTTCCAGGACTATCACAGCAACCGTTACACCATGGTGAAGATAGCCGGCGCGCTCAGCGAGCCGCTGCGCACGGAGGAGGGCACTGCGCAGGGATCTATAGCTGGCCCGACCGAATACTTGATCTACGTTAACGATATGTGCAACATATTTAGTGAGGGTTCCGTATACCAGTTTGCAGACGATACATGCCTCGTAGCAGCTCACCGAGACTTGTTCGAAGCCCAGAATATAATGCAGAATAATTTTGACCTACTTTGCAAATGGGCACATGACGTAGGTTTGGTAATTAACTCTAAAAAAACCAAAGTGATTCACATACGTTCGCCGTACACAACAGAACCTCGTACCCCCACAATAATAGCACACGACCACCATTGCCTACATAATCCTAACCGTAACTGTAAGTGCGACGCGCTCGATGTTGTCCCGCAACACACGTACCTAGGTTTAATTATTGACCATAAATTTAGCTGGAAACCGCACGTGGACCACGTATGTTCGAAACTCAGGTGTATACTTGCTAATATGGCAATACTTAAATATAAGTTACCTTATAGTATTTTACGAATGCTGTACCTATCACTCGCCGATTCAATAATATGTTACGGTATTACAAGCTACGGGCGGACATACAAAACCTACTTAATGCAAATCTATAAACTGCAACTATCACTTCTAAAAACTATCGTACCTAAAGCTATTAAATCAAAATACAACAGGCCTATTCAAGCATTGCAAGGTCATTAACGTGTTCAATAGGTTTTGTTTGTCCGCACTAGTCGAGCAGTGTGAAATGATACCCTCACTAGAAAGAAAAACACGGCCTAGTAAATTACGTACCCTAGATTATTTACCATCATACGTGTTGCCATGCAATACTAACACTTATGGTAAAAGAACCATGGATTCCTTACTTCCAGCCATTCTTAATAACCTACCTAAGGACTTATTGCATGACCTCACGAATACCGGTTTTAACCAGAATAAATGTAAAAAATTACTTAAAAAATATTACTTAACTTTGGGATAGCTACTTAAAAAAAATATTATGTTATTCGTACCTAATTATTAACTTAACTTATAATTCTAACTGAAAATGTTAAATTAAATTAAGTTATAACGCGGCATGAACAGCGCGATCTCGCCAACTATTATTTAAACCGTTAAAGGTTTTAAATAGTGGCTCATATGTACTGTAATAATTGTTCCTAATGATTGTCTTAAATAAATTAAAAAAAAAAAGAAGGCAATTCATAATTACAGAGAGGTGATAACACAATAAAATGGATTCTTGTATGCATAGTGCAACAACTACCCTCCTTTTTACACTTTAACTTCTGTTAAGTAATTGCAAGAACAATTTAGCACGCACTTCTCTTCTTAACCCAATTCACTCAATTAAAAATAATTTATGATAATTCGGGTATTCGGAAGATTACTTGAGCAATTCATCATGGACGAAATGCCGATTAATTTTTTTTTTGTTAATAAGTTTGTTTCACTACAATACTTCTAGGTAAAGCACATACCCATAGATTATATTCGTATTAAGTCCGTGGTATATTAACTTGAGAGAGAGGGAGTTACCATTGCCTAAACGTCGCGATTTTCATAGCCCCTAGAAAAAAAAAAAAATAAACAGCACCTGTCAACACTACAGATGTCAAAGTCATTGGAAGTTTCCGCGCCGAAACGAAACGTTACGTCGCTTAGGGAAATAGTGTTTTTTCAGTGAAATTTCATGTTTCAGGAACATCTCAGATACCCAAATGGATAAATAGAAGCAAAAGAGTGAAAGGATGTTAGGAATCACGATATTTATACGTGAAAATCGTAAAATTTGAAAAGGGCGTCAGCTCGTAAGTTACGACAAGAACTCTTCTTTATTTACATGAAATGCCACTATTACTACATAATATGTTATATTATGTCGCCTTTCCCCGTTGGGAGAAAGGGTCTCTTTGAAATAAGCTGCATTTTGGTGGTATTCACTGATGCTTTCACAAACAGTCTAAATGTCTTATACCCGGTTTTCAAGTTTTGAAAACCATGTTTTTTTATACACTAGGTAATATTGTGGCGTTTTTCCATTGGAAAAGACTAAGTCTCTTCGAGATAATGCAGAAATATAGAGTGTTAATTAATATTTCTGTTATAACCTCCAATACAAGGTTCTTACCCGTATCGTTTGATTTTTAAGGCTTGTATCATGGTTTTCCATGATTTGTGTAACAAAACTTACTAGAGTGTACGAAAGAACACATTATCATTGTGGCACTTATTCCGTTGGAATATAAAATCTAAGTCATCTGCATCATACTAATTTTCAGACACTAGTAAGAGTAATCATAAATCCTTATAAACATACAATTTTGTTCTATGACTTTAAACACTACTCCCGTTGGGGGAAGCTATTAGCTAGCTTTATGAAAATAATTTATACAAAAATAGTTTATATAAACTTCTACAAACAGAACCTAAATAAGAAGGGTTTTCTTCTGTTATTTAATGTATCCTTTCCGTTGGAAAGTGTTACTCTGAACTGTTGGGTATTGTTACCCGGTCAGTGTGGCAAAATAACACCTGACTTTATGTTGCAACAGTATACCGGAAATTAATTTTGTACCGTTTTGCTAAGTTAAGTTAACTTCAGCTTTATAGATCCAGAATAAAATTCAGTTCTTGATTGAGTAATGCATAGTAGATGGCAAGGTTCACTGGAAAGGAAGAAGCACTCAAGAGGAAGGACAAGTTAGCAGCAGAAGGTACCTAACATCAAATACCTGCATAAGGTACCACAACTCATAACAAAGTTGGTTCCATTATCAAGCCTTAACAATTAAACAATTTTCTCAAAACTTAAAAAAGTTGAATCCATTGTCAAGCTTTGAAACTTAAACAATTTTCACAAATCATAGCAAAGTTGGATACTTTGTTATCAATAACACATACCCGTCAAGTGGCCAATAGAGATATCAAAGGCTATAGAGATATCATATTTATTGTTTAGTTTATTTTATTTTATTCCTAGTTTTGGGGCACACTGAAAACCAGCGTCACGGTTTCCGTGACAACATGCTGAGGGGGTGTCCTATTTAGCACATAAGATGTACCTACAAGTTGTTTTACAATTAAATTGTATACTTTTTTAATAACGTGTGCTAAATAAATACATTTCTATTCTATTCTTTCTATTCTATTCTTTCTATTCTATTCTATATGTTATGTGATGGGATCTTGTGAGTTTTCAAACCTGTGATGCAACAGTTCTTGCCTAGAAATATTAATGTTACAAACTTCATCCAACAAATGTGTTAAAGTATTACCACAATTTGTATAGATTTGCAAAAAATTGTTTATTCTAAGGCCTAAGACTAAGGTCTAAAATGTGTCAATTGACACAAGTCTAACAATTGCCAAAATTTATATAATTATGAAGGAAATCTCTATATGAGAAGTCAATAGACGTCTTCTTCATCATAAATATACCCAGACTGTACATTCTGGCGAAGGGTTCCAAATTTTCAGGGTCACAGACCAGTTAAGATGTAAAATAGTACCTATAGAAAATGGTAACTGTCTGACTGCAAGCATCAACATTTTCTGCCAAAGGAGACCAAGAAACACTGCATCTTGATATGGGAACTTTGAAAAACTTTCTTTAGAACTGAACATTTAGTTTACTCAACAACCACATAATTTATTATTACCTGGAAAATAGGTACAATACAATACAATACAAATATTATTTATTGTTCTCCAGAACAGGTACAAAGTATTCCTTCACTACTATTTGTTATTGAAAATTAAAATCGAATTTGGGGAGACAAATTGAGCAATTACAAAATGCCAATCAAGTGTAAGGCAGTTTTTACACTTTTTCTG
This sequence comes from Epiblema foenella, assembly GCA_963556455.1. Classification (NCBI taxonomy): domain Eukaryota; kingdom Metazoa; phylum Arthropoda; class Insecta; order Lepidoptera; family Tortricidae; genus Epiblema; species Epiblema foenella. Next base: position 34,567,842 of record OY747097.1, on the reverse strand, counting down.
AAATTTCAAAGAAAATCCTAAGAACTTTCTGAAGTATAATGTGAGCATATAAAAATTAATACACACAACACCTTAAGTTTGTTTAGACAAAAAGACTAAGTCGATATGAAGAGTAATGGTCAGGTAAACTTTAAAGAACTATCTTTATAGTTGAGTTTTATTTATGATGTGAATGGTAGTGTGAAAAAACTATATACATTTAGATTTAGATTTATTTAGATTTATTTATTTCATAATATAACAATACAATATAAATTATCCTAAGTCAATTTATACGACTTTATATTATGATCGTCAAAAAAATTATTAAATGTCAAAAATGATAATAATAATAATAACATTAAATTGTAAAACAATTATCAAAATTATTTCAAATGATCATTATCATACTACTAAAATCACATCATTTGTAACAATAAAAATCCGCGTCAATAATATAATGTCGAAAACTTAAATAATCATCAGTCACAATACATTAAAATTAAAATCAAACAAAAATATAATTTAAAAATTCAATGTCAAACAAATTTCATTTCCATGAAGTCATTTACAGAATAAAAAGAATTTTCCAATAAAAAGATTCTAAGTTGGCGTTTAAATGCTTCGTCAGATGTTTCATTTTTTAATTTGGTGGGTAGATGTTCGTAATACGTTGGTCCTATAACGCGTGGGTTTTTTTCCGAAAGTGCCATGCGACGCGGCACTGTTCTGAGTCTACCTGTGGATCGAATTACTTTTCCCGTTACCTCCACGCGTTTGAAAATCTGTATATTATTTCTCACGTACATTAGTACCTCAAATAGGTAAAGTTTTTTATTACTTTACCATTCAGTGAATGGTGGTGTGAACAAACTATATACATTATTTTACCATTCAAAGAGTTCAGTTGCAAGTCTTAGGAAATGTATTTTAAGAATTCAACATAATATGATAAATACATGAAGAATATTTGATTGATATTTATGAAATCCTTATATATTGACTATGTATTGGTGTGGTTCCCTTATATTCATTTTTTCCAGAGTCATGATATGAACTCTATGGACGGAATAAAAATTATTCCTACTGTCCATTCAGAAAATACAGTTGTTAAAAATATTTGGACATAAAAAATATTGTTTTTGGGTTGATTATTTACATACAAGTACTAATATAGATACATAAAGTAATTTTGGAAGAAAAATAGATACCTACAAATGGACTGGTCAAAATGGAATTAATGTGGTGGATCGTTACAACATTTTAGTAAAAGAAATTACCTCAAAAATGATAACTTGCAAATATTTTCAGATGTTTAAATAGGACCATATGTATGAAGTGAATTATATTCATGAAACAATTATTTAGGAAGTGCCTATTGTGAAAACCTAAAGGTGCATCTGGTCAGCAGAAGCGCAACCAAATTTGTGCAACAATATGTTGGGGCAAAGACCAAAAAAGATATAAATATTTTATATAATATGATTGCACTAACCCATATTTATTGTATAGGCAGTTTGCTCTCACCTATACTACATTGTTTCATACATCAAGCAAAATAAAATTAATCGAAATCTGTAGTTATCAAAGTCAATCAAGGTAATTGAACAGATTCATATTCACTGTAATCACAGTATTTCAAGTATGTGTTTTTTCTACATTTCTACAAATGTTATTGTACACGCCTTTATTATATTTTTAATTTGCATTAGCATGAAGAAGACCATGGATGTTTTCGTTCCTGTGCTATTTATGATATCTTAACTTTGATAGGTACCCCTTTTTGACCCGACGACGGCAGAGCCAAATGGAAGGGTTACGGTTTTTTGACACTAGTCAAAGCATCAATCGTCTCTACATACTACTACACAAGCCAACATAAAGCATTCAAAAGAAGGTCTGTTGCGCATTGCGCGGTTTCCCTAAAGCCAAGAATACTATAATGCTATGAGTCTTCAGGCTCTAAGTACAGATAATAGTTTTTCATATTATCTACATATTTAACATTATATTATGCGTAACAAAAATGTTCTATATAGGAGAGGTACAACTAATCATTAAAATAATTATTTCAGTATGGTCCCCAATAAAGTAAATGTATGGAAGTTACTTATTATTCAATATCAGGTAAAACATTATGTGTAAATTTGTCGCATACGATTAAAGATCGAAGGCGAACTTATCCTCATAAAGGACCTCTTCCAGATAAACTTCGATGAATGGAATAGAAAAATCAACTATCATTTTAAATTATTATTCCGCGGGAAAACTAAAACACGGATTATGTTACTTCTTATTAAGTATAAGTATAAACGAAGTAAGTATTTATAAGAAATATATGTCGTAGTCGTCAAAAGCATTCAAATTCAATTCAAATCAACCATTATGGGTTTATCCACTCCACCAAACAAGGCTATATAATAAGTAGTATATAATAAGTATATAATAAGTATAATAAATATATAATAAGCAGATAGGTATTTTCAATCAATATTATTCAAAAACTTTTTAAAGTAACCTGTAATCATGATTTCATGACGGACCTATAATTTATAAAGAAGAGTGAAAAGGAGGCATGAGCTCTAGACATCATTCATATTTATAGAGATCTTACCGTAGTTAAATGGATATCATAGAAGGTGGTTAACAAGGTATTATTTCAAATATTACAATTGCGGTCAATATAATAGACCATTTTTTGTACATTTTTAGTGACAACTAAAATGCAATCCGCGCATGTATACTTTACCTTTGGGATATTAGATTCTTGCTATTAATTAATTTTTGTTATAATGGTATACTTATACTCATTATTACCCACAGGCCAAATGTTAATACACAGTTTTGCAGGAAAATGTATGTATATTAGGTGTTCTGTACTTTGATTAGTAAAGTACCTAAATGATAATTATTTAATCATATTTTTTAAATTTATAATAAGTAATAAGCAGATTCTATAAATTCATAATATTATTATTATGAAATAATGATACTTAATAATGTAAGTAATTCAATGTCATATTATTATAATGATAATAAAGTAACTCAATGTCAGGTTTTATACCAACGCAATATATATTGTAAAATCAAATTAAATTGTAAACCTGCAGCGTCAATAATTCCTCGTAGCGTGTACTATAGTCATACGTAAACTATTGGAAATTATACACACATCATAGTCGGCCTATTGTAGGCATACCTCGAAAGATGGTGGATGAGAGGAAATGAGATCTGGTACCGGTATTCTGGTATTCTTGTTTATTTTTTATGAATACGTTTAAGATTTGAATTAGAGCATTATGGTGTAATGGGTGTACATTATTATGTAATTGGTGTAAGAGTGATGTTAATTTCTCTAAACATCTCTCAAGTTAATATACGACGGACTTAATACGAATATAATTACACGATTAAACGAACTTACCTGAAGTGAAGTTCTATCCTGATTATATGAAGTATTCAGTCCGTGGTAGGTAGTTCCCTCCCTCCCAAATATTATCATGATAAGTACATGTTAATTTTTTCCCTATTGTTTTCTTTATTTAGCTCGAAACTTAATGACTTTGACATCTGTAGTGTTGACAGGTGCTGTTTATTTTTTTTTTTATCTAGGGGCTATGAAAATCGCGACGTTTAGGCAATGGTAACTCCCGCTCTCTTCAAATAATAACACAGACTTGCCCACTACCTTCAACAAACCGAATATAATAAATAAATATTTTTTAAATTTGCCGACCACATCACCAACAACTATCTCTCAATTGACTTTCTTTGAATTTAATAGATTTACTGACACTGTATTTCACCTCGAACCTATGCTCAGATAAATTACTTAAAATTGTTGCAAGTCTGAAGTCGAATGCTGAAGGTAATGATGTTATGAATCTAAGTATGTTGATAATGACATTCCCATGCACAGTGGACCTAATAACAGACATCATAAATACATCCATTACTAGCTCCACTTTCCCAGACCTTTGGAAGACGGCTATTGTGCGTCCACTGCCTAAAAACACGAATCCAACCGAGTTAAAAGATTTGCGCCCAATCAGCATACTACCCTGTATGTCAAAAAGACTGGAAAAGGCAGTTTGCTCGCAGTTGACCAATTATCTTGAGAGCAGCAGTATCTTGCCGGATGTACAGTCAGGATTCAGAAAGGGACGAAGTACCACCACTGCTCTACTCGATGTCACTGACAACATACTGTTCTCTCAGGATAAAGGCATGTGTACACTACTTGTGTTGCTTGATTTTTCAAGGGCATTCGACTGTATAGACATAAATCTGTTGCTGTCAAAGTTGAGCTATTATGGATTCGACAACAGTTCATGTCGCTGGTTTGATAGTTACCTCAAAAATCGTTACCAATACGTAAAACTGTGCCTTAATGATGGGTCCAATGGGGTGTCAGCCAAATGGGCCTCTCCAGAGGGGTACCACAAGGGTCAATCCTTGGACCAATCCTATTTATTTTATATACTGCTGACATACGTAACCACATTGTACACTGCAAGTATCACATTTATGCAGACGACATACAAGTATATATATCATGTAAACCATCGGATATAGATAGTAGTGTGCAAAAACTTAATGCAGACCTTTCACGCATAGCAACTTGGGCAGCAAGTAATAGTTTAATGCTTAATCCTGCAAAAACAAAATACATGATCTTTGGAACCAAACATAAACTGAACAATATCTCACCAACCACACATATTGAGCTGCTAGGTCAACACATTGAACGTGTTTGTGAAGCACGAAACCTGGGTCTCATCATGGATAGCAGTCTTAGATTTGAGAAACATGTTGCGGGCTCTGTTAGTAATTGTTTCTATAAACTGAAAATACTGTATAACATAAGACCATTTATAAATGAAACATTGCGGATACAGTTGGTTTAGTCACTCATTCTGTCTAAACTAAATTACATGGACCCCGTGTTTGGACCACGTCTTCTTGCAAAAACGAAGAGGCTCATCCAAAGGGTACAAAATGCCTGTGCTCGTTATTGTTTTAATATTCCACCAAGGGCCCATGTCACTCCGTTTTTAAATTCACATAACATCCTCAAAATGCAGCACCGTCGCAAACTTCATTTGGCATGTCTCCTTTTCGGTGTAATCCAACACAAAGCTCCTTCGTATCTTTTCGGAAAATTGACGTGGGCAAAAAGTTGTAGACACCAGGCAGTACGGCAATGCAGCATACAACTAATAACACCCCCACATGCAACAGCTGCCTTCAGAGGGAGTTTCCGTTATGTGGCAACCAAGATTTGGAATACCATCCCGCCGCCTATCAGAACCCTAAAACATATTACAGGTTTTAAAGCAATGTTAAAAAAAATTATTCTTGAACATCAACAACACCAACAAAGCCTGAGACATGACACGAGTTGCCTAATTTAAACCAACATTAAAATTATATATATATTAAAGAAACCGAATAGCAGTGTGTAATTTTCTACCTACCTGCGTTTTGTGTCCTGTTTGGAGTTGTGGAATGATATCCCTTCATGCCTCGTCCATCTTAATTATAATCATATCTCACATGTTTGTTAATCTTGTCAGTCATTATCTTGTTTGTTTGTTATGTTGTGCTTGTTGTACTGTTAACCCATTCACTTATTTTTATGCGTAGGAACCTACAATGTACACAATTTAATTATTTATATGTGATCAGTGTGAAGCTGACTGGGTAATTATTTTTCACTTATGTTTACAGTTTCATTAACTCACCATTGTTGTATGTCCCGTAAACTTTAATTAATGCACGAATATCAACAATTTTGTTTACTGTTGACTTTATTCTCTGCAATTAACTTTTGTGTGTTTCATGTACATACTTGTTTATTATAAATTATAATTGCTACACTATCTTATTTTCAATTGTAGTCGTGGATGTGTGTAGCAGGCCCCGCCATTTCTGGACGCACCTTTTGACAGTTGGACATTCATGTGACGGCCCGACGTGACAAGACGGCGGTGTCAAGTTGTATTAGGTCGCGTTAAATTTTTAGGCGAAGCGTGCTACACACACCGTCATTAACAACCTAGGTTTCGCCGGAAGATCAGCGCCAGCTCCCTGAATCGGCATTACGCTGAGGCGAAACCTTTTTGTGGCGATTACTTGTTGTTTTTTTCTAATTACGTTTATTTATCTATATTTTATGTTTGTATCGTCACGAATAAATGTTTTTCTTTCTGTCTTTCTTTCTCAAGTTAATATACCACGGACTGAATACTTCATATAATCAGGATAGAACTTCATTTCAGGTAAGTTCGTTTAATCCTGTAATTATAATTTGAAATACTCGGTAACATACAAGTATCATCAACTAAGAGATGCAAATCAAGACATAACTCACTTACTTCTCATTATTAGACCGACGGTTATGGACGTGAAGATCTGAGCACTTCTGAAATATTACGATTGCTTCTGGGGTGCAGCCTCAGGGGTAAGAGTGGTCCGTCTAGTAGCTGATCTCGCAACCAAGTGAGCTGGTCGGGAGTTCACCCTCCACAATGCGTTTATACCCTTTCCACGTTACTACAGGTTTTATAATAGTGTTGCCATCTAAATATATAAAAGAAGAAACTGACTGACTGACTGACTGACTGATTGACTGACTGACTGACTGATCTATCAACGCACAGCCCAAACCGCTGGTTCTAGAGATTCCAAATTTGGTACGTAGGTTCCTTATAAGGTCTAGGGGTGCATTAAGAAAGGATTTTTCAAAATTCACCCCCTAAAGGGGTGAAACGGGGGTCCAAAGTTTGTATGAAAAACCGTATTTATTAAAGTGAGAGACATGAAACTTTGTAAATAGAGTCTGTGTTTAAATATATTAATGGCGTATTTCAGCGTTTTTCTAAATTGCTCCACTAAAGGGGTGGAAAGGGGGTTCAAAGTTTGTACGGGGAGAAAATCTTTTTTAAAGTGAGATATTTGAAACTTCGTACATAGACTCTATGTTTAAATACAACAAAACATATTTAAGCGTTTTTTGAAATTGCTCCCCTAAAGGGTTCAAAAGGGGGTTCCAAGTTTGTACGGAGAGCAAATCTTTTTTGAAGTGAGAGATTTAAAACTTCGTACATAGACTCTATGTTTAAATACAACAAAAAATATTTAAGCGTTTTTTGGAATTGCTTCCCTAAAGGGTTCAAAAGGGGGTTCCAAGTTTGTACGGAGAGCAAATCTTTTTTGAAGTGAGAGATTTAAAACTTCGTATAGAGACTCTTTGTTTAATTCAACAAAACATGTTTCAGCGTTTTTCGAAATTGCTCCCTTTAAGGGATGAAAAAGCGGTTCCAAGTTTAAGAGGGGAGCAAATTTTTCCTTTTCTTAAAAATCAATATGGGTGTCATTTTCGAGATTCCTCGGGGTGCCGATTACGAAAATGACATTCATTTTCAAATTAAAGATGGCGGACATTTATTTTTCTTAAAAATCAATATGGGTGTCATTTTCGAGGTTCCTCTGGGTGCCGATTACGAAAATGACACTCATTTTCAGATCAAAGATGGCTAAATATATAAAAGAAGAAACTGACTGACTGACTGACCGACCGACCGACCGACCGACCGACCGACCGACCGACCGACCGACCGACCGACCGACCGACCGACCGACCGACCGACCGACCGACCGACCGACCGACCGACCGACCGACCGACCGACTGACTGATTGACTGACTGATTGACTGACTGACTGACTGATCTATCAACGCACAACCCAAACCGCTGGTTCTAGAGATTCCAAATTTGGCACGTAGGTTCCTTATAAGGTCTAGGGGTGCACTAAGAAAGGATTTTTCAAAATTCACCCCCTAAAGGGCTGAAACGGGGGTCCAAAGGTTGTATGAAAAACCGGATTTATTAAAGTGAGAGACATGAAACTTTGTATATAGAGTCTGCGTTTAAATATATTAATGCCGTATTTCAGCGTTTTTCTAAATTGCTCCACTAAAGGGGTGAAAAGGGGGTTCAAAGTTTGTACGGGGAGAAAATCTTTTTTAAAGTGAGATATCTGAAACTTCGTATATAGACTCTCTGTTTAAATACAACAAAACATATTTAAGCGTTTTTCGAAATTGCTCCCCTAAAGGGTGAAAAGGGGGTTTCAAGTATGTACGGAGAGCAAACCTTTTTTGAAGTGAGAGATTTAAAACTTTGTACGTAGACTCTGTTTAAATACAACAAAACACATTTAAGCATTTTTTGAAATTGCTCCCCTAAAGGGTTCAAAAGGAGGTTCCAAGTTTGTACGCAGAGCAAATCTTTTTTGAAGTGAGAGATTTAAAACTTCGTATATAGACTCTTTGTTTAAATACAACAAAACATGTTTCAGCGTTTTTCGAAATTGCTCCCTTTAAGGGGTGAAAAGAGGGTTCCAAGTTTGAGCGGGGAGCAAATTTTTCCTTTTCTTAAAAATCGATATGGGTGTCATTTTCGAAATTCCTCGGGGTGCCGATTACGAAAATGACATTCATTTACAAATTAAAGATGGCGGACATTTATTTTTCTTAAAAATCAATATGGGTGTCATTTTCGAGGTTCCTCTGGGTGCAAATTACAAAAATGAGATCCATTTTCAAATCCAAGATGGCGGACATTTTATTTTTCTTAAAAATCAATATAGGTGTCATTTTCGAGGTTTCCCTGGGTGCCGATTACGAAAATGACATTTATTTTCAAATTAAAGATGGCGGACATTGATTTTTCTTAAAAATCAATATGGGTGTCGCCTTCGAGGTTCCTCGTGGTGCCGATTACGAAAATGGCATGCATTTTCAAATCAAAGATGGCGGAGATTTATTTTTCTTAAAAATCAATATGGGTGTCATCTTCGTGGTTCCTCGGGGTGCAAATTACAAAAATGACATCCATTTTTAAATCCAAGATGGCGGACATTAATTTTTCTTAAAAATCAATATAGGTGTCATTTTCGAGATTCCTCTGGGTGCCGATTACGAAAATGATACTCATTTTCAGATCAAAGATGGCGGATATTTATATTTTTAAAAATCGATATGGGTGTCGTCTTCGAAGTTCCTCGTCGTGCCGATTACGAAAATGGCATGTATTTTCAAATCAAAGATGGCGGAGATTTATTTTTCTTAAAAATCAATATGGCTGTCATCTTCGAGGTTCCTCGGGGTGCAGATTACAAAAATGACATCCATTTTCAAATCCAAGATGGCGGACATTTATTTTTCTTAAAAATCGATATGGGTGTCGTTTTCGAGGTTCCTCGTGGTGCCGATTACGAAAATGGCATGCATTTTCAAATCAAAGATGGCGGAGATTTATTTTCTTAATTATCAATTTGGGTGTCATCTTAGAGTTTGCTCTGGGTGCCGATTACGAAAATAACATCCAGTTTCAAATCAAAGATGGCAGACATTTATTTTTCTTAAAAATCGATATGGGTTTCATCTTTGTGGTTCCTCGGGGTGCCGATTACGAAAATCACATCCAATACATATCTGCATGCAGGTCAAACTGAGAACCTCCTTTTTTGTAGACGGTTAAAAATTACTCTCAGTACGCGGGCGAAGCCGCGGGAAAAAGCGTTGAAACTTTGTATAAAGACTCTCTGTTTAAATACATTAATGGCGTATTTCAGCGTTTTTCTAAATTGCTCCCCTAAAGTGATGAAAAGGGGGTTCAGAATTTGTACGGGGAGCAAATCTGTTTTGAAGTGAGAGATTTGAAACTTCGTAAATAGAATCTTTGTTTAAATACAACAGAACGTATTTCAGCGTGTTTCTAAATTGCTCCCCTAAAGTGGTTAAAAGGGGGTTCCAAGTTTGTACGGGGAACAAATCTTTTTTGAAGTGAGAGATTTAAAACTTCGTATATAGACTTTCTGTTTAAATACAACAAAAAATTACTCGGCATTTTTCGAAATGACTCCCCTAAAGCTATGAAAAGGTGGTTCCATGTGGTGTTTGTACGGGGAGCACATCTTTTTTGAAGTGAGAGATTTGAAACTTCGTAAATAGAATCTTTGTTTAAATACAACAGAACGTATTTCAGCGTGTTTCTAAATTGCTCCCCTAAAGTGGTTAAAAGGGGGTTCCAAGTTTGTACGGGGAACAAATCTTTTTTGAAGTGAGAGATTTAAAACTTCGTATATAGACTTTCTGTTTAAATACAACAAAAAATTACTCGGCATTTTTCGAAATGACTCCCCTAAAGCTATGAAAAGGTGGTTCCATGTGGTGTTTGTACGGGGAGCACATCTTTTTTGAAGTGAGAGATTTGAAACTTCGTAAATAGAATCTTTGTTTAAATACAACAGAACGTATTTCAGCGTGTTCCTAAATTGCTCCCCTAAAGTGGTTAAAAGGGGGTTCCAAGTTTGTACGGGGAACAAATCTTTTTTGAAGTGAGAGATTTAAAACTTCGTATATAGACTTTCTGTTTAAATACAACAAAAAATTACTCGGCATTTTTCGAAATGACTCCCCTAAAGCTATGAAAAGGTGGTTCCATGTGGTGTTTGTACGGGGAGCACATCTTTTTTGAAGTGAGAGATTTAAAACTTCGTATATATTATAGACTCTGTTAAAATACAACAAACCATATTTCAGCGTTTTTTGAAATTTCTTCCCTAAAGGGGTGAAAAGGGGGTCCATATTTGTACGGGAAGCAAATCTTTTTGAGATGAGAGATTTAAAACTTCGTATATGGACTCTATTTAAATACAACAAAACACGTTTCAGCGTTTTTCGGAATTGCTCCCCTAAAGGGGTGAAAAAGGGGTTTCAAGTTTGTGCAGGGAGCAGTAATATGGGTGTCATATTCTAGGTTCTTCGGGGTGCCGATTACGAAAATGGCATGCATTTTCAAATCCAAGATGGCGGACATTTCTTTTTCTTAAAAATCGATATGGGTGTCATTTTTGTTGTTCCTCGAGGTGCCGATTACAAAAATGACAACCATTTTCAAATATGATGACGTTATATGATGGATACACGGTCATTTTTTTTCCTAAAAATCGATATGCGTGTCATCTCCGAGGTTCCTCGGGGTGCGGATTACGAAAATGACATGCATTTTCAAATCCAAGATGGAGGAAATTAATTTATCTTAAAAATTTATATAGGTGTCGTCTTTATGGTTCCACGGGGTGCCGATTACGGAAATGACATCCATACGTATCTACATACATACATACAAACATACGGATCAAACTGAGAACCTCCTTTTTTGTAGACGGTTAAAAATTACTTTTATTACGCGGGCGAAGCCGCGGGTAAAAGCTAGTATAATATATATTTACCCTACCATTGACTAACGTTTGCCATGTAAAAGTTAATTTTCCTCAATCATAATAATAAAATCATGACAATGTTATTTTTGTTAAAGGACAATAAACGAATCGGTCTATCATAGCGTGTCTTAATCAGACTTACTGTCTGTTCAATGCATGTGGTTACAAAATAATAAAATTATTAAAACAACTTTGATTCAATTAGGGATAGAATAGAATAGAATAGAACCAAATTTATTGCACACCAAAATAACAACACATTACAATTTAAAACTGAATACCTAGAAACTAGCTTAAAAATACCTACATACATCAGGTGAACTAAGTATAAAGAGCAGGAGTGCTGCTATAGTGGCCGCAATTGGACACCACTCAGCATAATGCTGTGACATTTTACAATGCCGCAGCGCTGGACTTCCGTGGAGCCCATGGCTAAAAGATAGCTCAGAACAGCAGAAAGTGAAGGACATGGGAAATATAATAGAAATACATTTTTTTTAACAAGAACTAGTGGAATCAAACAGTTGTCAGTTTGGGGACAGATTAGGTAGGATACGTGGGATATAGCGAAGGATATATATATGTATAATATTACAATATTTTCAAATTCACACAGGAGTAAGATGACGAACACACCACAAAAGAATTTCGAATATATATATTTCATACTGTACACAACCTTCAAGACATGGTGCAGTTATAACAACAGGCTATGAGAGTTGTAGCGAAAATAAATGCTTTTTTAAATGAAGTTTAAAAGTACTCAGGACTTTGGAATTACGTCTTGGGCAGATAAGGCGGAATGCGTGTCTTGTCGGTCGGCTAGAGAATAAAATTTTATTGAAAAGGTATTCTAGTTTACGGTTATGTATTACGCCGAAGAGCAAAGTGGCAAAGTGCAAAGAACGACGGGCCTCCATCTTCAACATTCCGCTTCGGTTAAGGTATGGAGTGACATGAGTACGTGGCGGAATGGGGAAACAAAAACGAGCACATGCATTCTGGACTCGCTGTATATAGGCCTTTGAGCGAGCCAGTAAGCATCCGCCAATTACTGTGTCAACGTAGTTTAATTTCGAGAGAATTAACGTGTCACACAGCTTTATCCTAACGTCAACACTAAGATATTCCCGTACTTGGTATAACACTTTTAGCCTATAGAAACAGTTCTTAATGGTGTCCAGTACATGTTGTTCGAAACGCAACTTGTCGTCCATGAGAAGGCCAAGGTTGCGCGCCGTGGTAACACGTTCAAGACATTCCCCTCCCAACATCACGGCAAATTTGTAATTGGTGACTTTACCCACCTGGCCATCGGTGCCGATCACCAGAAACTTGGACTTGAGCGGGTTTAGAACTAAGCCACAATCCCTAGACCAGTCGTCAATGCGTAATAAGTCTTCGTTTAACAAATCTACGGCTTTAAGCGTGTTTGAAGGGTGAAATGTTTTGTAGATTTGTAAATCGTCAGCATACATGCGAAACTCACTATTCTTAATGCATTTAGTGATCTCGGTAACGTACAAGATAAACAACACGGGAACTAAAATTGAACCTTGTGGGACTCCGCAGTTCACAGGGGCCCTATGGGAGAAATCCGTTAACCCGGAGGGATTATTCAGCCCTACTTGTTGGGAGCGTCCAGACAGATAGCTAGCAAACCACTTTATGGTTTTGGTACTAAAACCATAGTATGCAAGTTTAGACAGCAATAGCGAGATGTTAATTGTGTCGAACGCGCGAGAAAATTCCAATAAGACGAGTAGCGATGCCTCGCCCTTATCCTGTGCGGAGAGAATGCCATCAATAACATCCAATAGAGCGGTGGCGGTGCTGCGGCCTTTCCAGAATCCCGACTGCTTACTCGGTAATATACTATTTGTTTCCAAATAATCGGTTAACTGCAGGCATACCACTTTCTCCAAGATTTTGGAAACACAACACAAAATGCTAATTGGCCTGAGATCTTTTAAGGCAATGGGTTCGGGTATCTTGGGTATCGGTTTAACGATCGCCGACTTCCAAATTTCAGGAAAAGTGCTGGTAGTGATGGATTGGTTAATGATAGCAGTGATGATATGTAGCGTTTTTGGTAGCGTTAATTGAACCATATCCAACGAAATGCCATCCGTGCCAACCGCATTACTCGAAAAGGATTTAATGGCTTTCAAAACAGTTAATTCATCCACGGGGCGTATGTCGAACGTTGAGGAGCTAAACCTATGAAACTCATAATACGTTAGACTCGACATTGTAATGTTTTGTCCCAATGGCAAATCAAGAAAATGATTGTTTATTTGATCAGGGTTATCAAAATGAGCCGGTAAGTCATTACGCTTTTTGAAATCGACTATATTACGTGTAATATTTTTCCAAAGAATTTGAGGATTATTTTGGTTTTTCATGATGTGAGTCTGAAAAAAGGCTGACTTTTCCGTAAAAAGGGCTGTATTGACGATAGATTTTAGGTCTTTATAATACTGCTTGTGTGTTTCTAGGCCCGTACGACGACTCCTAGTATGCGCGTCGTCACGGAGCTGCATCATCTCCATTAAAGTGTGGGTGATCCACGGGTAACTTGTTTTTTAATGAGAACCTTTTTGAAAGGTGCGTGAACTTCAAAAATCTGTAAGAAACACATAGTGAAATAACCAACCGTTTCATTGACATTACTACATAGCACGTTATCCCAATTTATAGACTCAAGGTCAGCGCAGAAACTCGCTTCAACAATATCCTTAAGTGGTCGATAGACTACCCACCTAGGAGACTGTTTGTTTTTCTGGATGTTAACTTCGCAGGTAATAAAAGCATGACTGCAAAGGTCTGGAATATAGTTAACGGACACATGTTTTATGTTAGTATTAGAACATATCAAGTCTATCAAAGTCTCTGAATGATCTGTAAAATGAGTAGGATGATTGACGCATTGTGAAAGTTGCAAGGTACTCAAAAAGTCGGAAAGTTTGCTCGTGTTCGTATCATGTAAATTCAAAGTATTTACGTTAAAATCTCCCAGCAACACAACGCAATCGTATGCCGACAATGAACATATTGAGTCTGTGAGAGCACTTAAAAAAACGTCGACATTCTGCCATGGCGGACGATAAGCAGTACCTATAGCGATTCTACTCCCGTTTAGATTCAACCGAAGCCACATCTGCTCAACCAGTGGGGCTGTTGGAGTCGTAATTACGCGTGGGTTAAGATCTCGATTTATATAAAATCCAACGCCGCTTCCACGGGTGCGCTGCCCGGCCGGGCGCGGCAAGTGCCTCAGACGGAACCCGGGAGGACACGGCGCCCGTTTCTCCTCTCCAGCGCGCAGCCACGTTTCATTTATGGCTAGAATATCCACAGGATGGCTGTTAAGAGCTGCCAAAAACTCGTCGTGCCGGGTCCCGAGTGAACCAGCGTTCAATAAACCTAATTTAAGATTTTTGATTTTATTAATGAATTTAATTACGTAAGGAAAAACCAGCAGGCAAAACAGGCAATTAGCGAGCATTTGTTTTAAGACTGTCATATGACGCCGTTCAATCGATATAAATCTTAGCATATCCAAAAAGGCCGATTGTATAAGTTGTGTACCGTTACGATGTCTCTGAAGGTCATTGATACAGTGGTTATAGACGTATAGTAAAGAATAAAAAATAAATATTATAAATAAGAAATACATGTTTATTTTACAAATTTCACATATAATGTCATGCGTTTCGTGCGTTAATAGTAGTGCGTAGAGGACAGTTAGATACAAAAAATGCGAATATATTTGATTCCCACTTTACAAACATACATTTCGTAATTCACATTTATAATTATAAGTACTTGTAAGCCTACATTTTGCCCTACAACAGAATAAATACATTTCCTATGATGTGTTACACTAAATAATAATAGCACTTTATATTTATTTTGTGCAGTACTTAAAAAATATATTGATGCAGTAAGCCGTAATAAATAAAACATGCATTTAATAAACACCAGGCTATGCTGGGACAAGTATGACAAGATAGTTGAGATTACAAATAGGGTAACAAGCAAAGAGAGTGACATTATATTTGGTGCCAACTTATTCGCACTTAAAAACCCTATGTAAGTCTGCTTCTGAGTTAATTTTTTGTACCGAGTGCCCAACGTCACGTCTCACGAAAATATTACCACGACTTGTCTAAGGGGCCCGCCACTGCAAACGCCGAGCTTCCATGCGGGTTTTGTAAAACAGTTGCCGGTTTCCAGTCGTCAGACGTTCGTTCACATAAATACGATTCGGTTTGCCAGGGATACCGAAGCCCGCGGTATCAATGACGCGGCGAACGCGGGCCGCACGAAGCAACTCGTCTCGCCGGGCACGACGCACGAACCGCACGACCAAGGGCCGCGGTGCCCCATGGCCCGTCGTGCTAGCCCCATTACTTGAGGCCCCACGTTCAACTGTGATACTTTCGCCCGACGCCTCCTCGCCCTGCATGGTAGCCCCCCGCTGGTCGAGAACCGCTCGACGGGCTCCAACTCGAATCACGCTCACCACGTCATACTCCGAGACTGTCACGCCGACCTTTTGAGCTATGAGCGTTATCAGGTGCAACTGGTTTTCGTTTGTTGATTCCGGAACCCCAGTAATCTCAAGGTCGTTTACCAGTAAATCTTGATCACGCTTATTCAATTCACATCTAAGTCTTTCCACCTCCACAACAACGTCGTCTTGCTTTGAAACTGTCCCGGCTTCCATGCGTGCTTCCAGTGACGTGATGCGTCAAATCAAACGAGATCAAGCGCGAGGTTATTGTATCCATCGCGGTCGTCAGATTGTCCAGTCGTGAAAAAAACTTATCTGCGAATTCCTTTAGTTTTGACATAATATATGTTTCCATGGTGGATTTAAAACATTCTTGTATTTGTTGCGTAATATCCACGGAGCTGCTGGAAATATTATTCAAGGTCTTGCCTTCCATCTGAGTTTTAGGTGCGATGGCGGTCTGTTTGGGTACCTTTTTTCTTTGGGTGATATTGTCAACTTCCACATTAATATTATTTTTCCCGCCCGTATAGTGTAACGTGACTATCAATATTGCATTGGCAACACTGTGCCTGTTGACAGTATAGTGACTGAATGACTACGTCACTTCCAGTCGGTCACCGTTGACAGTTGTCACTTCAGAACGAGGCGTCTTCGAGTAAGGTTGGTGACACTTTAATTATTTATGGAATGTCTGAATATTTTGGCCAATAAACATATTTGTTGCGTAACTCGTTGTTTCAAATTATCATTTACCTTTCGAGAGACCGTCACATCTCAGAAGTGGGATTGTTGCGAAAGATAACCCTTTCGCATCACGCCATTAACTCGATCGTTATTAAACTTAAAATCAAAATGGTTCTAATTCAAAAAAATTCATGGAAAATATAATTAACTATGATATTTAGATATATTCGCACAGTTTACTAAAAAAAATAACCTGTTGGTAAGCCGATGCAAATGGATTTAAATAAATAAATAAAAAAAAGAATTTTTTTTTGTAAACAAATTAAACGGTGAGTAATTGCACAAATATTAGCGGAGCCTGAAAGTATTGTGTACCTTCAATTAAATAAGTACCAGATATTATGAAAATAATTGATCCATTATCGGATGAATATGGATTTAGAGAAAATATGTTGGTAGCTGATGTAATTTTTTTTTATATACAAGTGGTCATAAAATGCAAAAATACATGTGCTAATAGGAAGCACTACAACATTTCTATATTATAGGTATGCATAATCGTCGAAATAACCATATTGGGATCGGATGGAAATGGATTTAAAACTGAAATTCATTTAGCAATTTTGGATACATCCTAAATTACAGTAAATAATAATTAGCAATAACGAGATTTACAATTTCTTATTATTTACATTGACGGTGGAATTACATGATTCGTTTTCATATTCTGGCGTCAGCTATTGCGGTTCACTTACGTTATAGATTTTTATTTTATTTTGTTATTTGCGATTTAATAGCTTTCATAAGGGTGGTAACTAACAAGGGCTCACATAATCTGTCCGAGTTTCAGAAAATGAGTGACGAGGAAAATGAAGGGAAGCGCGGTGGAGACTCGCGACGTAGCCGTGGGCGCAGTCGCGGCGATGATCGGAGTGTGCGTACGCGACGCAGCCGCAGTCATCGTGAACCGCGCACTTCATGGACGCGGCCCAGTCGCAGCCGCAGTCGTCGTGATGATCGCGCTTCGCGGACGAGACCTAGTCGCAGTCGCAGTCGTCATCGAAGCCGCAGCGTCCGCAGCACTGAATCACTGCGTGAGCGAGAGCGAGAGCTTACGCGAAAAAGGGAGCAACTCAGAGCGTTTGAAAATGAGGTACGTAGGAAACGTTCACGAATAAATGACGACGGCCGTCCCTTATCGAGGCATGGCTCTAGTAGTGAAGTTAATAATAAAAACCGCCGTCATATTCGCGATCGTTGCCTGAGAACACCGATAAAGGAATACGACCGCGATCAGAGTCTAAGTAGAAATGATAATCATAAATCAACATCGGATTTTTTCGAGGAGTTCCTAAAAGTGTTAAAATTAAAGACGGGACATAGTGAATCGTTTTCTGGCTCTAGTTTGAATAATGTCATACCCGAATTCGACCCGATGCTAAAAGAACAGACGATAAATATTTGGCTTGACAAAGTAGACGAATGTTCGGAAATTTACAATTGGAACGACAGACAAACGGTTCACTATGCTCTGCCTAAACTCACAGGACTCGCAAAGACCTGGTACCAGGGTTTACCCTCTATTAAGCATACGTGGACTGAGTGGAAGGAAATGCTAAGGGAATCATTTCCAGCTACAGAAAATTACGCGGAGCTTTTAACAGATATGCTTAACAGACGGGTACGTCCTGGCGAATCATTTGAAATGTATTATTTCGCAAAGATAAATCTTTTAAATAGATGTAAAATATTTGGAAAGCAAGCGGTGGACTGTTTACTTTACGCAATTGATGACAGAGGCGTGCGCGTAGGCGCCCAGGCAGCTAAATTTGATAAGCCGGAAGATGTACTAGAGTCCTTTAAGACAATAAAATCCAATAATCGGAATCAACTAGATAACGCGAATCACATGAACCGCGAATACCGCGATAGGCGTCTCGGTAACACAAATAGTAATATGTCTAAATCCACTGATACCAATGGTGGCGCGTTCAAAAGTAATAAAAATAATAATAATCAGAAGGGAACTATTACGTGTTTCAACTGTCAAGGCGTAGGTCATCCCAGCTTCAAATGTCCGAAACCCCTACTGAAGTGTACCATTTGTAATTTTATTGGTCATGATGCCTCACATTGCCCAAAAGCAAAAGATAATCCCCCGAAAGATAAAAGCGTTCTTGAAGTTTCAGCCTCAGAAAATACTAACGACAAATATAAAATCCTAATAAACATGAACGGGGTCCCCATAACGTGCCAGGTCGACTTAGGGAATGAAGCTACCCTTGTTCGAAAAAGCGCTGCACTGCACATGGGTATGACTTGGAAAAATGTTAACGGCCCTTACCTACGGGGCTTAGGTAACGTACCATATTTACCATTGGGCAGTACCATGACTGATATACAAGTTCAGGGAATTCTAGAAAGAAGTGTCGAAGTACTCATAGTGGACGACCATTTAATAAACTGTAACGTGTTACTTGGACATAGCTTTACAGAGAGACCTACGTTGATGATTATTAAAACACCTACAGATTTAAAGTTTGAGCGGACAGATCTCGAGGAAGATTTGAAGCTGGAATTACATACAGCCTGTGACGTCTCCATAGATGTAGGTGAAATGATATCCGTCCCTGTAAGGTCTAAAATTTCTTGCCACGGTAATGTCTATGTGAACGGGTCTATTAGGGGCATTGTAGGACAGGAATATTATCTTATGCCGGGCGAGTACCAGATCAAGGGTTTTGACTGCAATCTACTTGTTCAAAATGTTAGCCCAGCACCGTTGCAATTTAAAGAAAATCTCCTTATTACCCGTGCCAGATTGATAGGTAACAGTAAAAGTGTATTAACAATTTCAAACGAATTACTATCTCAAGAACCTGTGAGTCCTAAATGCGGTGATCAGTTAACAGATGATCAGAAACATCAATGTGATGAATTACTTGGTCAATTTAAAGATTGTTTTTCGACTGGGATGCACGACTTAGGATTCACTAACGTGACTGAGATGGAAATTCAATTTAAGGACACTACTCCAGTAGTCTATAGGCCGTACCGTCTAGCTTACTCCGAGCGTAAATTAGTTCAGGACATGGTTGGGGATATGTTAGATCATGGGATAGTGCGAGAATCTCAATCTCCTTACGCCAGCCCAATCGTGTTGGTTAAGAAGAAATTGGGTGAGAAACGCCTTTGCGTTGACTATCGCGCTCTCAACAGCCGCACTAAAAGAGATCATTATCCCCTACCACATATAGAAGACCTGTTAGATCAACTTTCTGGTCAGTCGTTATTCACTTCCTTAGACTTGGCTTCGGGATATCATCAGATACCTATAGCTGAGAGTTCCCGCGAGAAAACGGCGTTTGTGACACCTGATGGCCTCTATGAATATAACCGGGTTCCATTCGGTTTGGCCGACGCCCCTGCGGTTTTTCAGAGGGCTATCCATAAGGTCCTCAGTAAATCGAAAGTGAACTATATCGTCATTTACATGGATGATATATTAATACCATCCAAATCCTTTGAGGAAGGGCTTGACCGTCTCAAAGAGGTGCTTCAATTGTTGAGAGAAGCAGGGTTTACCCTAAAAATGGAAAAATGCCATTTTTTTCAAGAGCGAATAGACTTCCTTGGATTCGAGATTGATAAAAATGGTGTCAGGCCAGGGCTCTCAAAAACTGAGGCTGTCGCTAAATTCCCAACTCCGAGAAATCAACACGAAGTGAGAAGGTTTCTCGGACTTGCGAGCTTCTTTAGGAGGTTCGTGAAGGGATTCGCTGAAATAGCGAGGCCTCTGACGAACCTTCTGAGGAAAGACACGCCTTGGAAATGGACTGACCTGGAAAACCAAGCTTTCCAATCTATAAAGGACAAATTAACAAATAGACCTGTTCTTGCGCTATACGACCATAAAGCAGAGACACAACTGCACACAGACGCGAGCAAGTTCGGTATCGCAGGCATACTACTGCAAAGAAAACAATCCGATGCTTGGCGGCCAGTCGCTTATTACAGCCGCCAAACTCAACCCGATGAGATGAAATTCCATTCATACGAACTTGAGACGCTTGCCGTTGTGAGTTCTCTCAGTAAATTTCATACATATCTTATCGGTATCACGTTCACCATAGTCAGTGATTGTAATGCCCTGCGATCGACATTTACCAAAAGGGACCTTGTCCCACGTATAGCCCGCTGGTGGATACAATTCTTGGAATTTGATTGTTGTATCGAATATCGCCCGGGTGAAAGGATGTCACACGTCGACGCCCTCAGCAGAGGACCTGTATCAGTGGATTGTGAACCAATACATACACTGGATGTATTGTCAGTTGGTACCGAAGATTGGATATCCACGGTACAGTCTTCTGATGACGAAGTCAAACGCATTAAAGATATCTTAGAAGACTCAGAGTCAGCTAAGATAGTTAGTATTTGCAATGACTACAGGCTTAAAAATGGACGGGTTTTTCGCGTACTTAAAGACGGGGAAACGAGATGGGTAGTCCCGAAAGGAGTACGCTGGCAACTATTAAAAGCAAATCATGATAGTGTGGGCCACTTCGGCCGAAGTAAACGAGGTGCCACGTACATATTGGTAATTGTGGACGCATTTACGAAATACGTAAGTCTCTTTCCCGTTCGAAGCACAAAAACTAAAGAAAGCATTAGGGCATTTAAAACACTTTTCAGTTATTTTGGGTCCCCAACACGGTTAATAACAGACAGGGGAACAAGCTTCACGAGTAAGAAGTTTAAAACATATTTACAATCGATCGGCGCGAAATACATTCTAAACGCCGTTGCCACGCCTAGGGCCAATGGACAGGTCGAGCGCTACAACAGGACGATCTTGTCCACCCTTGGCGCAATGGTGCATGGCAAAAATAAAAATACTTGGGAAGAGTTACTTCCTGATGTGCAGTTAGGATTGAATACCACAATTCATGATGTCACAAAGAAAACGCCAACGGAACTATTATTTCGTAGAACCATCACAAACCCATCATAAGGCGTATTAAATGAAATTGCGGATGACGTTGAAGATGAGGGTTTAGAAAATAGGACAATCGAAGACATTCGATCTGATGCTTCGAAGAAAATAAAAGAAAATCAGCAAAGAGCGAAAGAGCGATACGATAAAAATAAAAAGCAGGGCACAATTTACAAAGAGGGTGATTTAGTAAGAATTGCGAGGGCAGTAGTTACAGGGCCGGGATAGTCTAAAAAGCTAGAGGCAAAATGTAACCTTATAGAATTAAAAAAGTGTTACCGAATGACCGTTTTCTTGTGGAGGATACTCCTTTAACCAAAAAGGGAGCTAGATATGAATCGGTAGTCGCAATTGACAAAATATTCCCTTGGCTTAGTTTTAACGCCGCTGCTTGCTCTTCAAGTGAAGATAGCGAGGATGATGGGCATAATGAGGAATAATATTGCCGTTCAAATAAAACAATAGATAGTATTATTAACCATATACTTAAGTTATATAACTTCCGTCATCATCGCTATCTGTAGAACTAAGCTAGGTCAGTAGTCTGATAATGTTTATGATTGATAAAAGTTGTTGAATATAAGTGTATTGATCAGATGTCAAAATAATCTAGGGAGAGTGAGGGATGTTTGAGTCGGGCATGACTGGCGTATGAAATCGCCGCCCAGGAGTGGCTCAAACTCCATAAATGCGTGTTTGCGAAGGAAGTAGCATTCACAAGGATAACGATGGTATGATAAATAGAGAGGAATTCTGAGTCGGGCATGATTGGCGTATGAACTCGTCGCCCAGGATTGGCTCTTAATTCTTCAATCAGTGACTGTGATTGTGTGGTGGTGAAGGAAGTAGCTGCCACACTTATTAGCTCAGGGAGGGTGATTAGAACCGGGCATGATTGGTGTAGGAACTCACCGCCCAGGAGTGGTTCTAAGCATCGCAGTCATGATAGCGGGGCAGTGATGAGGAACTCTCGCGCTTCATGACTATAATTAGAGATCTGGTTTAGAGTTTGAGTGTATAAGATTGTGAAATGAGTATATGATTCAAGAAACTGATTACTTATAACTGTAATTGTGAATAGAACGAAGGGACTCGTTCCTGGAGGATGGCCGACTGTAACGTGACTATCAATATTGCATTGGCAACACTGTGCCTGTTGACAGTATAGTGACTGAATGACTACGTCACTTCCAGTCGGTCACCGTTGACAGTTGTCACTTCAGAACGAGGCGTCTTCGAGTAAGGTTGGTGACACTTTAATTATTTATGGAATGTCTGAATATTTTGGCCAATAAACATATTTGTTGCGTAACTCGTTGTTTCAAATTATCATTTACCTTTCGAGAGACCGTCACAATAGGTAGTGAACTTGTTAACACCCATAATATTGAAGTACTTTTTAAATTAACATTTACATTTCATGTTGACATTTTATAGTTATTTACTAAATTATTATTTTTAAATATACTAGAATTATATGAACACACTTTAATTTGTACAATAATATCAAGTATCATAATTAGGCAGGCTTCACTTTATCTCTCAACCGAGAGTCAAGACTTTTTCTTCTCTTACCCACATATTTGCTAACATTCGGCCTTTTCTGACACCCCAAGCGTCCTCGCGTTTAGGTACATAAAAATAACAAATACCTAACAATTCATGATCCATACATGAACAACAATTCGTATTTATTAATATAGATTATTCTAACAACAATACATAACTAACCATCACATTATTATAACTGATCATCACATTATTTGTAGTAATCTTAATCAATTCTTAACATAACACAAGAAACCAACACAAGGCATATCTGATACTTACGTAGTAACGCCACCAAGGGCTAGTAACGCCACCAAGGGCTAGTAACGCCACCAAGGGCTAGTAGTAATGCCACCAAGGGCTAGTACTTACCTAGTTACGCCCCCAAGGGCTAATAACGCCACAAGGGCTAGCAACGCTACAAGGGCTAGAATGACGCCGCACAGGGCTAGTTTTAAATAGACATACACTTTCAGAAATATAAACTTAAGAATCATCATTTCATTTTTATACTCTTCTGGTAACATACATGCTAACAACACGTTTATCCTAAAACGCTTTCTGCCTCAGAATCACTCTCCATGGGATCATTTCCGAACACCAACCAAGGGTGAATCTTATCTACAGCAAATACCGATCCGTACATAGGTTTACCATTCCTTTTTGTAATGGGTGTGTCTTCAACCTCGTACCTATCGTTACCCAACACCTTTGTAATTTTATACGGTCCACTACATTTAGGTTGCAACTTCCTACTTTGACCGGTCGGGTTACCTATATTCCTCTCGAAACGCACAAGATCTCCAATATTGTATGTACGTGGATATTTTCTCTTACTATCAAAACGTTCCTTTTGTTTTTCTTGTGCTATACGCATCCTTTCACTGGCCTCAGCCCTCATAACTACAGGATCCTCATATCCCTGAGCTTCGGAAACTATTGCGTTCATTACACCGTCAGAACTACCTGTGGGGTTTAAGCTAAATAACAGCTGAGCGGGTGTTTTATTAGTAGCTTTATTGATGGTATTGTTGAGCCCTCATTGGACCTTTGGAACACTAAGGTCCCACTCATTATCAGGTTTGCCATGATTCATTGATGTGAGTGCGTCTACAATAGAGCGATTCTAGCGCTCCATCTGACCGCGAGGGTTAGCTACTGCATTCAATATGTGAACAGCTCCCTTGTCCTTTATATACTTTTCAAAAGAGTGACTAGTAAAACTAGTCCCTCTATCCGTAATCAGACGTCTAGGTACGGCAAACAAGCTGAAATATTCTTCAAAGACGTTTATTGTGGTGCTAGTCTTACAATTTTTAACGGGTTTTATGTATATAAACTAGTTTTTCGCGTGGTGCGCGGGGCGCGAGCGCCCCGCGGTACTCTGTGCTCTCTTCTTTTGTTATTTGCTCGTACTTGGACTTTACGTCGGAGAGGGAAGGGGGAGGGGAGGAGCGACTTAGTCACGGAGAAGGGTTTGGAGATTTAAAAATCTGCAATGGGAAGCGGAGAGCGGGAGAGAGATTTGCGAGGCGGGAGTTGCACTCTGTCTTTCTTGTGAAAGTGTGTGGTATGGGGGGATGACCGTATGGGCGTTAAAAGGCGGTTCCAATGAGTCCAAACACGATGGGTTTATCTTGTATAATTAAGGAGTTGCTATGGTCACCTTTTCTATTTTCATCATCAGAACATTTCGATGACACCCTAATATTGCATCTTCATCTAATTTGTACAAATATTCTAAATATCAGTTCAATAGGTTGAGGATAACGGTGCTAAAATTCAGTTGCAAGTATTGCATAGAAAACAAAATACCTACCATACATTGCTATAACAATTTCAAGCTAATGGAATTACAAATAGCGACGTTTACGATCAATGAATAGCGTAAAATTACGCCTATGTCAAGTGTAAATCAGTTAAAAATTCAACATTATTAAAATTCGCTGCTCAATTGTTGACTGGAATTAATTCCTTAAGCGATGGAATTTATTTCTTCTATGTGTGAATTGTGTAATAAGTAGGTATAGCTTCAATGTAGGTGTGTCTTTATAATGGTAGAGAAAAGATGAAGAAGAGAAGAGAAGTACTGTACTGTTAGGCCCTGACAGACCTGAGAGACCATAACAGTAAGTACATTTCTTTAGCATACATTGTGACGCAGTGTACGATGTGACACTGTAAGCCGGTGATGGCGTTTATAGGAGACCAGAGCCTATGTCATCTTATTTTCGAAATGCACAAAACCATGACTAATATGCACAGCAGCCCTGTATTTGATAGACGACTGTGTCGCTCTAAGTTAATAGAGGTACCGTTATATTAATTTTATTTATGGTTTTAGCTAATAATGCTTGGCTACCAAGAATGCAATTATACTTGTTGATTATTGATGGCATTGCGTAGTTAGTATAATAGATTTCATGGTCGTGTCTGCTAAAACGTTTTGTTTTAAAAACGGCTTCTATTTCAAGGCATATAAAAAAAAACCTAACAATCTAAACCTGCTTATTTGCAGGGTAAAATATTAATTTCATATCAAAGTGAGCAACTGTGATGTGCAATTAACATTTGTTTTGCGGATATTAGTATTTTTTGGTGCGCAGTCAGTGTTTTATGAAAAGCTTTTAAATTATATTTCTTTAAAAACACTCACATAAAACCTATGGTGTTAGGTGAAGTGCTAGAGTTTTATGATATAAGAAGTGTACAAAAAGCCCCTTATTAGTAAAATAAACCAGTATTATATTGTATCATGAAACAAATGCTTGAAGGTGGTGAGGTGGATTTTACTGAAAGGCCTATTTGTTTATAAAAGCAGTTAATGAGATTTGTGTAAATACGTTTATATATACCAAAATCAGGCATTATTCAGTATGTATAATCATGTTTACATAAATATCAATAAGTAACAAATGAAAACGATTAATTGCATACATATTTATTAAACAAAACGATAAACGGGTAAAATATTTATCAAGTACAAATTGAATTAGATATTAATAAATCTTGGGTAGATGGTGAGGCTGGCCGAGTTCACAGGTTAGTGAAGTGAAGGCTGCGTGGCAGTCGAGCCAATCGACGTTCATTCTGAAAATAAAAAGAATATATAGGTTATTTATTGAATTCATGACCCCCTAGTCCCCCTGTTAATATGTTAATTCCGATATGATTCAGTATGTATGTTTCATGTTATTGGAATACCCCACGTGGTGTCAGAATAGAATAGCTGTACATCCTCTTATTTACAAGGATGTTATAGTTAAGAGTAGTTAACGTGAAGTAAAAATCTATTCAAAAGTGTACTTTTTAATGATGCTAAAAGCTCTTAAGCAAAATCACATTGCATCCTCAAATATTATAAAGGGTCGGCAACGCGCATGTGTTTCCTTGCGGACGTCTATAGGCTGCGGTGTCCGCTTACCATTAGGTGAACCCGTATACTTGTTAGTCACCGTCGTTATAAAAAAAATAGAGAAATTTGCATTTTAGGGTAAATTTAATTGTTGCAAGGGTCCATTGATAACGATGGTCGGGGGCGGCGTATATCTCGGTGTTTAGGTATAATATAATAAAAGGTATATCTATATTTTATATGATTACTTACAAAATACGTTGCTTTAGGTCTTGATTGGTTTTTCTTATGTTTGAAGCGGTTGATTCTGCTCTCGGCGTCGGCGTTAGGTGTCTCGCATGCGGTATATTTTGTAGTTGAATGTTTATCGTCTCTGTAAAAATTGAGTAATGCTTAAATATCATACAGCAAGTGTTTATTGTTATTATATTAAATAAATGAGTAAAAGTTATATACAGTTCTGATTTGGCACTTACAATGTAGATTAATATTAGCTGATGTTTGTAGAGGTTGATTCTGTTTGGTGTGCGCCGTCTTTGAGGCAGGCGTCAGGCATTCCTGTCAAAATAAAATTATAATTATCAGTCTGCACTGATGATTCCATTTTAATTTACGCTACAAAAAAAAATAACCTCGAAGATTATGATGATTACACCTTACATTTTTTTATGATAATTAATTTATATCTGTTGCCGCCATAACAACAAATATTAAAAAAGAATAAAATAGATATTCAAGGGGGCACCCATACAACAAACGTGTTTTTTTGCAGTTTTATAGATAATTGTACGGAAACCTTCCTGCGTGAGTCCGACTCGCATTTGGTCGGTTTTTTATTTACATACCTGTTATTTATTTTTGTTCCCGAGTTCAAACATAGAGTAAGCAGCAGCAAGGCGAAGCGCGTTGTTCTCGAAAACTGGTGGCGCGATCGTACTTGTGACATTCTATAATTGTAACATAATAAAAATATAATAGCTGCAAGCAATTAGTATCGGCAGATTATGTATTAGATTTACGAATAAATGGTGTGTTCATTTTCACAGCTAATAAAAACAAACATTTTACATTACTTACAAAACAATACGTTGCTACAGGTTTCAATCGTTTTTCTTATAATTGAAGCGGTTGATTCTGTGCTTGGCGTAAGAAGTCGATCGCGAGGTATGCGGCAAATTTGTAGTTTGCTCAACGTTTCTGCAAAAATAATTCATGATTAACAGAATATTATATTATTATTTTGATTACAAGTGTCCATTGGTATATATTATGACCATTTTTATTCTGGCTTTGCTAAAAACATGATAAATAGCATGGATGCCTTATGTATCGTTTACAGAATATTATTTGCAATGAGAGATGTTTATATTTAGAGTACTTTAATTGGGGAAGTACGTCCACCTGTAAAATAGACTGCAGCTATAGTAGAAGTATGCGGTTTTGTTGTTCTGGTAGCTAATAATAGTTGCCAGAGTGTTGAGAGTTAAGGATTTGCAACGAATCTCCAAGTAAATAATGGGTCGGCAACGCGTCCGTGTTTCTTCTAGACTCTCAAGTCTAGTAGGGCCGAAAGCTCGAAGCGTCCCATTAGAGCATATCGTGTTTATATGTGGCCCAATCGGGTGAGCGGTAACTTTATTGAGGCCAATTAAAAGTTGGTGTTAACGCCCAGCGTATGTGTGCATAGGCACACACACACTGACATGCGTCAGCGACCAGCCAGCGCGAGCAGGACCGTACCCCCACTCTCATTTTACCATCTACCGAGCGCATACGCTTGTTACTTATTATATTTTTTTGTAATTAAGTAAAGGGAGTCAAATTTAAAGAACGTCTTCATTATTTCTCATCAACGTCCACCGTCTGCATAACCATCATCCGCTCCTGTTTCCATCATTTGGTCCCACGAGCCGAATAAAGAAGAACCATTGCCGCGAACAAGGGAACAAAGGATCGCGAACAGTTAACGGACCGTTACGTGGACATTTTGAGAAAAGGTGTTCAAAATCAACCTTCGCACGAGAACTATTAAGGAGCAGAAGATTTACCAGTCAAAGGGATTGCCATTAATCGGAAGAGATAATCACGCCTACTATACCTATAGAAAAAGTGAAAGTGAAAGTGAGAACCTGGGAGAGTAGCGTTACCGTGAGTTCGTTCCGATCTTTTCTCTGCTAGACGAATCCCTCTTTAACTGTTCACGAAGTATTATATCGCACTTTAAACGCGAATTTCTTACATACTTAACTAATTGCGTCATCTTTAGTTAATAACGGTATTTATTCATAACTTACCTTCTTACTTCAATTCGTACCTTAAATGCGAATTAACTAAGTTAGTGCATTTTAAATATTTACTACACTACATTTACAGTATATATTTTATGCTTATGGTTATAATAAACACCTAATAATTACAAATTTCATCGCATCTTTCATAATTGCAATTGCTTTATATTCCTATAACAAGTTAGTCAATAATAATTAAATATTATATATAAAATAATAGTTAAATAATAATTTCAGATTGAGTAATCCTATCAAATCTCGTTCCTTAAGACCCAAGATTTGTGCCTGGCCGAAAATAGCTATTTGTAGTGTTAATTGAGTAGGTAGGCCAAAAAATTTGTAGAAACTATTTCCAAAGATGTAAAGAAATTGCACCAGTTATTATCAGTTAATTGTGAAATGTTGCCTTTATCTGCCGAAGAAAAGCATTCCCTCCAAAATGCTACGATTTGCCATATCTGCAGAAAATCGTTTAAAATCGGCGAGCGTATCGCAGCAGACCATGACCATTTTACTGGTAAATATCGCGGTCCAAGTCACGATTCTTGTAATCTAAATGCCAAGTCTTGTGAGTTTATACCCATACTCTTTCATAATTTTTCCGGTTATGATTGTCACTTATTTATTACAGAACTATCGAAAACAATTGGTCGCATAAATTTAATTCCAAAAACAAAGGAAAAATACATATCATTAACTAAATTCATACCAATAGAGGGTCAAAATCCAGCGCAGTTGAAATTTATCGATTCATTTAACTTCTTGAATTCTGGTTTAGACGAATTGGCTAGTACATTGGATCCTGGCGACTTTAAAAACCTCAAATTTTTTTATCCTAATTCTTATCACTTTGAATTACTTCGTAAGAAAGGCATATATTGTTATGACTACATAGACTCGTGGGATCGATACAACGAAACTGAACTGCCAGACCGAAAGTTTTTTTATAGTAAACTAACAGCGGAGAATATAACAGAAGACAATTACGAACATGCAAAGTCAGTGTGGAGAGAATTTAACATACCAAGTTTGGGCGAATATACTGATTTATACCTAAAATGTGATGTATTATTGTTATGTGATATATTCGAAAAATTCAGATGTATGAGTCTAACTTATTATAATTTAGACCCGTGTTACTATGTTTCTAGCCCAGCTTTGAGCTGGGACGCAATGTTGCTATATACAAAAATAGAGCTGGATTTGATATCTGCTGTTGAAATGTACCAAATGATAGAAAAGGGTATTCGAGGCGGTCTTGCTCAATGTTCGCTACGACATGCAAAGGCGAATAACATATATTTGTCAGACTACAACGATGCTCATGCTAGTTCATATTTAATATACTTAGATTGTGTCAATTTGTATGGTTTTGCTATGCTGCAATATCTACCAACAAACAATTTTGTGTTTCTGAACGACCAAGAAATAAACAAATTTGATGTTAAAAGTGTCAGCTGCGACAGTCCTCGAGGGTACATACTTGAAGTAGATCTTGAATACCCCTGTGAATTGCATGATGACCACTCAGATTTGCCATTTGCTCCAGAAAATTATGTTCCTCCCAGCAAAACGAGTCGTAAACTGGTAGCAAATTTGCACAATAAATATAAATACGTAATACATTACGAGCACTTAAAAGAATGTTTGAATAAGGGTTTAAAATTATTGAAAATTCATCGTATTTTAGCTTTTAACCAAGGAAAATTTTTAGAACCTTACATAACACTAAATACAGAACTGAGACAAAACGCTAAATGTGACTTCGAAAAAAACTTCTTTAAAAAGCAGGTTAATAGCATCGATGGAAAGACAATACAAAATAAAAGAAATCAAGTTGACGTTAAATTGGTAAATGTTTGGAGAGATATTTCGAATAAAACTAACAAAATTTGCGGCGCAGAAAAGTATATCAGCGCTCCGAACTTTAAAAGTTTGTCAGTTTTCTCGGAAAACCTAGTAGCCATTCAAATGCAACAATCTAAATTAGTTTTGGATATGCCTATTTATATTGGATTTACTGTACTAGAGCTCGCTAAAAAGCACTTGTATCAATTTCATTATTCTGTCATGAGAAAAAGGTCATCATCATCATTTCAGCCGAAAGACGTCCACTGCTGAACATAGGCCTCCCCCAATTTATTTTTCCCTTGGGGGGGATTTGCCATAGTCGCCACGCTTGGCAAGCGGGTTGGCGACCGCAGTTTGATGGTGGTAATGATCGAAGGATGCTGCTGCCCACCCTCCGATTTTCCCTTTCGAGAAAAAGGTATCCTCAAAATATTCACTTATGTTACACAGACACTGATAGTCTTTTATATTTAGTTTATACTAACAACTTTTACATGGATATGAAAGAAATGCTTCCATACTTTGATACAAGTAATTTTCCAGTTAATAATATTTACAACATGCCGATCGTAAACATGAAAATTCCTGGCTATTTCAAAGATGAAATGAGTGGCGCAGTAATATCTGAGTTTGTTAGATTACGAGCTAAATTATACTGTATCAATACCGAGGCAACATCTATCAAAAAAGCCAAAGGGGTAAAGAAGTGTGTGACTAAAAAACTCAATATGAAAAAGTATAAAAAATGCTTGTATAATAGCGAGGAATTAAGGGACAACATGTGTATTATTAAATCAAAAAACCATAAAATGTTTACCCAGCAACTGAATAAACTAGTGTTAAGTAAAAATGATGATAAAAGGCAATTAATAGACGGCACAGTTAGAACTTTACCGTGGGGTCACTATAGTAATATATTATAAGACTAAGTAGTTGATAAGATTTATATATATAATTAAAATGTATTTGCTGTACCTATAGGATAATTATGAATGTACCCATAAGTGTATATTAATAGCTTTGTATTTTAATAAATGTTAACATGAAATTTTTAACCATTTTTATTTAATCATCCTTTTGTTCCCGCTGTTTTAATTGACTGTCAAATACGAATAACTACAAGGGCTTTGTAACGCTACAGATTTGAAAGTGTACCTAACGTAATAAAAAAAGTTTTTTTTAATTTAGATCAACAAGTATTTATTGAAAAATTATTTGCATGAAGACCATTTTACAAATTGTAAGTATCACTGTCGCTTATTTTTTTCACAATTTTCTTGACTAGCGTTTCGGTACAGTCCAAAATTTCGTCATATTTGTCCTCAACCACATACTGTGCACTTAGGCAAACACTATCATCTACATTTTTGCACTTAACTCCAGGACGAAGTTCATAAATGTTTATTTTAATCAAGTGATGTCCATTTTCTATTCCTCGTCGAGATACAGACGATAAATTGTTTGAAATTTCCACCTGTGACTTTTTGAGTATTTTCTTTTTTGGTTTATTTTTCAAAGCTTTACATTTCTTCTCATTCGACGCTTTATTTTCCTGATGCTGAACACTGTACAGATCTTCTAGGTCTTGAGTATTATAAAATAAATCATTCACGAGACGACCGGTGACATCAATGCCGCCGTTGAATTCTTGACGTTCAAAGTTTTCGAGGTTCGACATGTTCTGTAATAAGACAATAAAATATTCAGTGATATAACAATTGGTGCATTAAAAACATGAATAATTATTTTATGCAAAACATTTAAAAATAAGCTTACTTGAATCACGAGTAATTTCTGAATCGCGAGTTCTTTCTTTGACGACCACTGCAGAAATGGCAGCATCATCATCATCATCATCATCATTTCAGCCGAAAGACGTCCACTGCTGAACATGGGCCTCCCCCAAATGTTTTTTATTTTTCCCTTGGGGGGGATTTGCCATAGTCGCCACGCTTGGCAAGCGGGTTGGCGACCGCAGTTTGATGGTGGTAATGATCAATGGCAGCATCTTAATATTAATTTAAAAAATGAAGTCTCCTTTAGCCGGAAACGTGACAGCAAACACCACGAAATCTGACACCCACATTGTGACCATAACATCATTTTATTAGGTATATAAGGACTTGTAACTTTTGATTTACCTCACATTTCATCATGAGGTTTGTTAAGCAAACTGAAACATTAGAGGTGAATACTATAAATGTCGAAATAAATGCACAGAAAGTAAAGCATAGCGCCCTGTTACCTAACACAATTCGCTGCATAATATGTGGTCCTTCTAACTGCGGTAAAACTAATGTTATGCTGAATTTATTGTTACACGAAAATGGTTTAAAGTTTAAGCACATTTATTTGTACTCAAAAACGGCCTTCCAGCCAAAGTATCTCTTTTTGAAGCAAGTTATGCAAAGAATTCCAGGAGCAAGTTTTTATTTATTTACTGACAGTAGAGAAGTTCTTCATCCTAATGATGCTTTAACAAATTCAGTCATGATTTTTGATGATGTAGCTTGTGAAAATCAAATGAATATTAGAAATTATTTTGCTATGGGAAGACATAGGCAGATAGACTCCTTTTATTTATCCCAAACTTATTCCAAAATACCGAAACAACTATTAAGAGATAATGCCAATCTTTTGATTATTTTTAAACAAGACGACAGAAATTTAAGACATATATACAATGATCACATAAATACAGACATAGATTGGCTAAAATTTAAGGAGCTTTGTTGTACTATATGGAGAAATCAATACAACTTTTTATTGCTTAATAAAGATTGTGCAATTGATAAAGGAAGATATAGATTAGGTTTTGACACATTTATTTATTTATAAATTCATTATATATACCTAACACATTGAAAAATAACACTCAATTGAACTCCAGTGTCCTGTAGTATGCAGGTGTAGTAGGAGGGAGGAGGGGAGACTTAGAGAGACAACGAGAGTACTTGAACACAGTTTATCTCAACCTCTGGTATACAACTACTACTATGACATACTTTCTAGTGTTTATATATTAATTGGTTACGTGTTTAGAAGAGGAAATCCCTTATCGGGTGGTACGGCATTTATCTGGTTTTAATCGTTATAATCGCTTAATATACACTTACGTGAGGTACGTGTGTATTAGAGCGTTTGCCTATCACACCTCCCCTGAAAAGGTAAGGGGTTCCCTCCCCTGAAAAGAAACTATTCGTGATACAATTTAGTTCTGTTCTTATGTACTAAGTAGTTTTTTCCATTCTTAATTATTTTTAAGTTTGGACCTATAATGGCCTTTATTCTATATGGACCTAAATATAATTCATTGGTCTTATTATAATTTTCATTCTTAATTAATACAAGATCTCCCACTTTGTAATTCACAATGTTAGACTTACAATCATAATTTAGTTTCCTTTTAATCTTACTTTGTATTAGGTTATTTCTGGCATCCGCATGTGCTTTCTGTAGTCGAAATTTTAATTCTAATGGGTAGTTATCGTAATTATATAATGGTTCTACTCTATTAGTAAGATTATTTGGAAGATTGCAGGGTTTTCCGAACACAAGTTCGTATGGTGAGTATTTTGTACTTGTATTTATTGAAGTATTGTAAGCAAAACACCAATATTGAATCCAAGAGCTCCAGTTTGCGGTAAAATTTCTAGTTTGTATCCTTAAATAACTGCCAAGATGTTTATGCCAATTTTCTAATGATCCTATACTCTCGTGATGATATGGCGTTGAGTTAATTTTTCCAATGTGCAATAGTTTACAAACCTCATTTAGAGTAGCATTTATAAATTCGGTACCGCAATCTGTCGCTATGGTTTGGGGAATACCATATGTTAAAACAAAATTTTCAACAAATACTCTGGCTACAGTTTGAGAGTCCTTGTTTTCTAGCGGATACGCCTGTACGTATTTCGTTAATTCACATTGTAACGTTAAAATGTACTTATACCCTGCATTATCCAAGTCCAATGGTCCGACTAAGTCTAAAAATACTTTCTCAAAAGATGTTGTGGCTGTGGTAGTTATAACCATATTATCTCGCGTTTGTCTACTATTAAACTTCTGTTTTTGACAATCTTTACATCGCCTCACGTAATCGTCTACATCTCTACGCATGTTTCGCCAATAGTACTTCTTTTGGATACTGTTAATCATTCTTGTACTACCTGCATGTCCACTAGTTGGCAACAAATGGTAGTCATTAAGTACAATCCGAGTCATTTCCCGATCGGTAACTTTCGTTTTCCCTTGTACAATACATAATCTAGGTAATTCGTCTTGTCCTGCGCGAAAGACATTTGCTAGCATTTTAATATATTTTTGATTGAGCTCATTTTTAATAATTACAACCTCCACTATATTTAGTTTCATGCATAACAAAATCAAGTCTCGTAACGATACGTCTAAGCGTGCCTTCGTTAATAGAGTATCCTGATTCATATAAATCGTGGAGTTCACGTAAGCAACATTGGCAGTGGATCCCTTTGGATCTTCCAATCCTGTCTTCTCCCTGAACTCTCTACTCGAGCAAATAATTAATTCTGTATCTCCTTGGGTCCCTTCTATGATATCTACTACTTTAGGCTGGCCAGGCCCAAAAAACGTAGTACCCCGGTCTCGTGTCTCCTCTATATCCTTTGATGAACGAGTCATTGAACGAGTAACTACTCCGACATATCCCGAGTTCAATGATTTTAACTCCTCCAACGTAATGACAATTCTCAATAAGGCATCTGCCGTAACATTCTCTGAACCTTTAATGTACTCAATTCCGAAATCATACTCCTCCACAATCAAATAAATTAGAAACCGGTAGCTTATCACCCGGCATATGAAATATATCTGCGTATTTCGCGCAAATTCCCTCGATCGCACGATTTCGCATCGTCGTCTAGATAAGATCGGAGTTTCAATAACTCAAAAGTTTTTGAACTCTATCTACGGACTGCCCCTCCTGTGAGTCAAATGCACAAACAAAGTAATCCGATAACCTACTAAACTCCGTACAATAATTTCTCAACTCCACTTCGTTCTCCCATGTATTCGAAACCCGTACTGGAATTACCCCATCCTTCGGAGATGCAACTGCACCTGCTACGAAAATACCAGGAGTAACCTCGTGGGGCACAATAATACTCTCACCCTGCACATCGGTGGAGACATACTTAACTACCTCACACCTGCCAGGAAGAATTACCAAGTGCGCTGCTCCTAAACCCAATTTTTGCACTAATCCATTCCCCGACATACACTGCACCCTAAAAACACCTTTCTCATAATCTATATTACACTTATACTTATAAAAGAAAAATCCTCCACTAAAATAAATCAAATTCCCACATACTTCTCGTATCTTTAACCTATCCGTAACTATATGTAACCCAAATCTCTTAACTATATTTAATAATCGACATACTGGCCCCTGAATCTGCCAATAGCGTTAATTCCTTATTAAAACATGTTACAACTACGTGATTCCTAGTATTATACGACAAAATATCTACATAACCTCCGTTAGTCTCGAAATAATTCTAACTCACTACGCTGTTTATCTGAGTCACGCTCTGAAGATGCTGACTCGATGACATTGACATCACGCTGCCTACTTGACCTAGCAAAGTTGCTCGATTTTTGCTCACTCGCGAAATACACCCGTCCCCGACCTTGCTGACTCACATTGTGCTTGTAATGCGAGTGCATGGGAATATTACTATTTTTAGCGTGGAACGGCCCCTGAGTGAAATATTGTTGCCTGTTATCACGAGTTGAAACCCTATTATCCTGCCTATAAGGTTGCCTCGAAAATTGAAAATAGTCAAAACCACAATCTGAATAAAAATCTGCCATTTTTTGCCACCCTTTCGGAGCTTACTAACCCCTGAATAAACGGTCAAATTGTTCTACAGTTCCTAACGCAAGCTCAAGATCCACAGCCTCAACTTCTTTTTTACAAATTTCATCAACTAATAAATCAAACTTAACCTTAATTCCCTGTGCTAATAACAACTTATTCCTACCTTGCACAGTCGCCCGTTTGTCCTTACTTAACTTAACTATACTGTTTTTCAAAATACACAACTCCTCTAATAAGTCAGTAAGGCTAGCCATGCAATTGAAAAAAAAACCATAAGAATAATTAATAACAATAATTGCATCACAAAACTCTAGTTAATAAATATTCACACAAACTTTTTTCTAACGTTTTCACCACGAATGGCCCGTCGTGCCGCTTGCCGCTCGCAGCCGCTGTACAATTCCTTCTTAATGCGCTCATGCAGCCGGGACAGCGCATAAACAGACATGAAGCCTACAACGGCTATTAACAAAATTTCCGCCAACTCCAAGCCCGCCGAGGCCAATGAAGCAGTGTTGTTATTATTTGGAGCAGTCACTACTACATTATCTTTTGACTGCTGACCCCCCATTTCATCGATATCCCAATTTATGAAGGTAAAAAAAAAACTATTACCCTCTAGCTGCTAGGCGGTTCGTGTAGCTGCTAGGTTACAATCTTCTTCATCTTCGTCTTCTTCTTCTTCCGTCACGGTCGCCATGTAGTATGCAGGTGTAGTAGGAGGGAGGAGGGGAGACTTAGAGAGACACCGAGAGTACTTGAACACAGTTTATCTCAACCTCTGGTATACAACTACTACTATGACATACTTTCTAGTGTTTATATATTAATTGGTTACGTGTTTAGAAGAGGAAATCCCTTATCGGGTGGTACGGCATTTATCTGGTTTTAATCGTTATAATCGCTTAATATACACTTACGTGAGGTACGTGTGTATTAGAGCGTTTGCCTATCACAGTCCGTATGTAACACACAGCTAGTGAAATCAATAAGAATGGAAACCAATCTGGAAAAACAGCTAATTACATCAGCAGCTTGCATAAAAAAGAAAATTAGAATGATACAGGACGAAGAAGATGCTGCTAATCTAAAATTAAAGAAAGTATTCAAACCCATTACGGATCCTCTAGAGACATTGTTACAAGCAAATGATAAAAAAACTTCTAGTTTAAATATTTCAAATACTATAAATGAACACGATACGCCCATGGACTTGAATTCATCCATAGTATATGAAAAATTCCAAGAGCAGCTCGAAGCTGATTCAAGCAAGCATTCAGAATATTATGATTTTGAAAATGATGGCAAAAATTCTCAAAGTAACGTCAATGACACATTAATATCTCTTAAAAAAGAAGACGTGCTAGACATTTACGATAATATTAACATTCCATTTGGAATCCGTAATGAAAATAAGAAACTCATGATGGGAAATTCTGTTGTTACTTTATCCTTAGTAAATAAAAATTCCGCAGAGAAACAATATATGATTACAATAAATAACCAAAATTATGAATTCACAGCAGGTTTAAAAGAACTTTTAATTCGAAATAAGCCTAATCTCGAACTAGTAACAGAAAAAGATAAAATTGTATACAAAAATCTGCTTGTTATTACAAGTGCCCACAGGCGAGATTTTAATCCCAATGGACAATTGAAAGGAGACAAAGGATTAAAATACTGTCAGATTATTAAACCTCTGTTCTCGGATACTAAGCAGGAATTCCCTGAAAAGTTGACGGATTTTAAAATTGGAGGTTCCTTGCCTAAATTAAAAAAATATAAGAAAGCTACAGACTATATTTATTGGGATGATCCAAACGAATTAATTGAGAGACTAAAATTATTAATAGCATCTAAAAGCGCTGGTAACAGCAATCATGATAACGAAATCTTATCCATTATTGAAGAGTTAAAAGAATCCGGTATAATAAAAGAATAAAAACTGACATGTGATAATCATTAAGTTTAGTAATCAAAAGGACATCAAACATGAATGTCCGCAAAAAAGAAAATAATTGTTGTAAAATAAAAGGAAATAAAGTATGTGCTATACACGAAGTTGAAATATCGGACAGTATTAAAATTTACGAATACATTGATACAAAAATAAAAGTTACTTCAAACACACTAGCACATCTTGATAAGCTAATCGTGGCTTTATCAGAGCGTATTAAAAAAAATGAAAAAAATATTGAATTAAAAGAACTAGAAGGGAAGTTGACCAAGCACTATGAGCAAAGCCGACGTCGTAAATGAAATTCATAATAATGTAAGAGTGAACTTTCCGCGAAGAAGAGTTATATTAAAAGACATAGATGACCTTTGGCAGGCAGATTTGATTGATATGCAAGCACTATCGAATGTAAATTCGGGTTATAAATATATATTCGTAATTATAGATTGTTTCTCAAAATATGCTTGGGCATTTCCCCTAAAACAAAAAACGAAAGAAATGGTGTCTACCGTATTTAAGGTTTTCTTAGCAAAAGGTCGACTACCAAAAAATTTACAAACAGATATGGGCAAGGAATTTTACAATAATGTTTTTTCGAAGATTATTAAAAATAATAATATTAACCACTATTCTACATATTCGACCAAAAAAGCCTCTATCGTAGAACGCTTCATTAGAACGCTCAAAAATAAATTATATAAAGAATTTAATTTGAAAGGAAATTATAAATGGATTGATGGAACACTAGATTGTAAAATTTATGAGTACAATCATACGTTCCATAGAACTATAGGAGCACCTCCAGCTACAATTAACCATGATAATAAAGAAACAATATTACAAAGATACACTAAAGCCCAAATAGAACAATCTAAGAAAATATCTAAGTGCAAAAGATTCAAAGTAGGGGATTTTGTGAGAATAAGCAAATATAAAAGTTGCTTCGAAAAAGGATATACACCTAATTGGTCTACAGAAATATTTAAGATAATAAAAGTTCAAGATACCAATCCAACAACTTATTTATTAGAAGATTCGAGGTCTAGACCAATTTTAGGAGCATTTTATGAGCAGGAAATTCGAAAGACTTTATACCCTGAGGTATACCTCGTTGAAAAAGTTTTACGAGCTAAAGGAAACAAGGTGTAGTAAAGTGGTTAGGGCTGCCTTCAAGCGAAAACAGTTGGATAGAAAAGACTAATCGTTTGTAGGCTAAAAATACTATTGACAGTATTTAAACATCTATTGTTTTTACTTGTACTCAGTTGTATACGAATCGTCATACTATAAACACTGCATTGACAGGTTAATTAAAATAATTATGAACAAGAATCAAAATAATACCAATAATTTAAACATGAAGAAAAAAAACATATTGCCTGCTTCAAAAGTGAAAACTGGTTCTGGTTTTAAAAAAACATTTAATAATATTGTTTCGCATACCAAAAAACGTATTCGTAAATTAAAACCCAAGTGCAAAAAACTTTTAGCGGAACTAGCATATACAGCTGCTCATGAACTGGCATCTGACGACTTACCTATAAAACTACCGAGAGTAATCCCAGTGCCTAA
Source organism: Epiblema foenella (assembly GCA_963556455.1). NCBI lineage: Eukaryota > Metazoa > Arthropoda > Insecta > Lepidoptera > Tortricidae > Epiblema > Epiblema foenella. The sequence continues at coordinate 34,527,940 of OY747097.1, read as the reverse complement.
AACCGGAGGATTTCTACCATTAATACCTATATTTGCGGGATTGTCTGCCGCCGGTAGTTTAGCAGGAGGTATCGCTGGAATCACGAAAGCTGTCAATGACTATAAGTTTGCTAAAAAAAATTTTGAGGAATTCAAAAAGCATAATATGAATATGGAAGGACTGTGTATTGGAAAAGGATTGCATCTTAAGCCATACAAAAATGGGCTAGGAATTTATGTCACAAAGAAAAAAAACTAATTACTCGGCTACCCAAAAGAGCGTTAACTAATATTGATATTATGAAGTACTCTAATAACATACCTTTTTTTCGCGGTGTGTTTATGAGAGATAAATTACCAGAATTCCCTTTACCGCTAGAATGCGGGGTTATCAATTTAGATTCTTCTAAAAATTCTGGTACTCATTGGGTAGCCTATGGAAAAATAAATGATTATATTGAATACTTTGATAGTTATGGCAATTTAAAACCACCGCAGGAGTTTGTCAAGTACATGGGAGATAAAATTCACTACAATTATGATAATTTACAGGGAAACAATTTGTATATCTGTGGTCATTTAAGTTTAAAGTTCCTTGCCTCTTTTTGGGAGAGAATGAATTAATTACTTACACATGACGTAAAGCTTCTCAACAGACGACAATCAAATAAATAGAAGAGCGTGTTTGAGCAGGGTACATTGTAATGCCAAACGCATTGAATATTGCATGTTTTACTTTCAAATCTACGAAATTAAAAATACCGCTACTTAAAATGATTGTTTTCAATAAAAGCTCTGTTCATAATAGATCTCCTGATATTTCACGCCCAGTATTGAAAGATAGAAGACGTGTAAGAGCAACAAGGGCAATTACAAAAAATAATAAGATTTTTTTACGTTCACTCGGTTTTAAAATATAAAAATGTTACAAATCGCAGATTTACCACATCATGACAATTCCATTGAAAGCTATGAAATTCATAGCTATAACCCTTACAGTAACAGTTTCAGCGAAAACGATGAAATAAGGATACCAATACACCAGCAAGACGTTTATGTTCTACCTTCAGCGAGCTCCATTTACATTGAGGGACGTGCAAGTACGACTACCACAGACACAACAGGGAAAACAACAACGAAAAAAGTTAAATTTATAAACAATCCAATATTGTTTTTGTTTCAAAATATTAGATACGAACTGAATGGTGTTGCAATAGATAACATTAAAAATGCTGGAATCACAACTACAATGAAATCTTATATTTCAATGAATGAAGGAGAAAGTAAAAATGCAGCTTTATGGGGTTGGAAATTAGATGGAACTAAGGCACCAGATGTCCATTTCACAGCTATAATACCCTTAAATAAAATATTAGGATTCGCTGAAGATTATAATAAAATACTCATCAATTGTAGACATGAACTTATATTACAAAGAAGCAGTTCTGCTTCAAACAGTGTGATAGCTGAGAAAAACGAAAATATAAATATAAACATATCAAAAATTCAATGGCGTGTACCACATATTAGAGTTTCTGATCGCGAACGACTTGTGCTACTAAAACATTTAGAAAAAGATCGACCCATACAGTTAGCCTTCAGGAATTGGGATTTATATGAATATCCGTTATTACCTATGACAACGAAGCATTCTTGGTCAATTAAAACTGCTTCTCAACTAGAGAAACCGAGATTTGTTATATTAGGACTGCAAACTGACAGAAAATTCAATACAACAAGAAGTTCAGCTTTATTTGATCATTGTAATATAACAAATGTCAAATTATTTTTTAATTCGCAATACTTTCCCTATGACAGTCTTAATTTAAAGTTTGATGAAAGTAAATATAGTATATTATATGAGATGTATGCTAATTTTCGTCAGTCATATTACAACGCTTGTATCGAACCGTTGTTGGATTTGAACACATTCTCGAAAATTGCTCCACTTTTTGTTATCGACTGCTCAAGACAAAATGATTCACTAAAAACTGGACCAGTTGACGTGCGTTTAGAAATTGAGTCCTCAGAAGACATTCCTAAAATACAACTGCCTACTGTCTGATCCTAAACGACTGCCTCTTTGAATATAAATCACTCAGTAACATAGTTCGAAAACTATCATGAGTGCCATTGTTGATGTTCAAGGTTTTAAAAGTGAAGACAACAAATTTATACCAAAAGAAATAGCAATTTTATGTGATAATCGTATTCTTGTTTTGTTGATAAAACCACCATATCCATTCTATTACTTGACAAAGGAGGAACGTTTACAGGTGGCATGGGTAGAAAGAAACGTTGGAATTTTATGGAACGAAGGCTTTGCGCCTTACTTTAATTACAAGTTTTTGATATTAGAATATATAAAGAATAAAAAAATATACACTAAAGGTAGTGAAAAGGTGATGTGGCTAAAAGAAATATTAGAAACGGATAATATCTACAATTTGGAAGAATACAATTGTCCCAATTTAAAAACCCTGTATAAAAATTATTCAACATCGTCGGATATTCAAAGTTGTATTTACCATAGTAACATATGCGCCTTTAAAAATGTAACTTGCTTAAGAAAGTGGTGTATAACAAATAATATTTTTTCAAATAAAGAAAACTAATACTATTAATTGCAGTTTTATTTTTTACGAACGAGTGCGAGAGAGACGAATGCATTATGACAGCCGTAAACGCAATCATACCTGCAAAAGGCTGATATAAAATGATTCGATCGATTTTTGGTTTTAATGGCTACTGTCCAGTGGGACAATTATGCCAGCGTCAAGGTTGGAGGCTACACGAGTCTTGAAAAAAACTGTCCAAAGGGTGAAGATACGTAATCGGTTGAAAAATCTAAAACAAAAGAGACGGCACAGTATTAGGATAACTACAACATACACATGGTTAGTTTTTTTTTTTTTTTTTTTTTTTTTCCCCCTCTAAAACAAAACTAAGAATATTAGAATTTCCAAAGTTATAATTACAACCAGTGTTAGAGTCTAATATTAAAATTGTTAATAAATTTAGCTAGTATATATACAAAAGGAGTATTAACAAAAGTAAGGATGTAACTAAGGTTAGCAGGACGGAGGATATAGTCAGGCAGAAAATCATAAAGGGATGACGAAATTTTGGTACAGTTAAAAAATATATGGTCTGCTGTGCCCTCCTCCAGGCCACACTCACACAATGAGTGGTCACGAACTCTGATTTTGGCAAGAAAGGATGGAGAACAGATGTGGCCCAGTCGCAGCCGGATTATTGTAGAGGTCGCAGCCTTGCTAGCTTTTTGAAATTTAAAAAACCAAGGTCTAACGGGAAGGTTCGGCTGAATACCACCATAGTGCCTCCCCTTAGAAAGGCGAGTGATATTCCATTCTTCCGACCATTGCTCAGTAAAATGGACCTTGGCGGATGCCCGCAAATCCTGACTGTGGCACCCAGAATGAGAAGTACAGCCGATCTCAACAGCTTGCTTGGCACAGGCATCAGCTTGCTCATTGCCATTAATATAAGAATGACTCGGAATCCAAGCCAAGACCACTTCCAAACCCGAAGTCTCGCACCGATAGAGAACCTCACGGGAATTAAGGGTGACTAATAAATTATCTCTAGACCGGAGAGGACATTTCGAAAGATCCTGAAGGCAACTAAGGGAGTCCGAAAATATAATGGCTTTAGCAATCTTGTGGGATTCTATAAAACAGATAGCTTCAAAAATAGCGATAGCTTCTCCAGTAAAAACAGATGTAAGGGGAGGGCTTTTAAAACTTAAAACTATTTTATATTGTGGTATCCATACAGCTGAACCCACATACCCCTCCTTAGACAATTTGGAAGCGTCTGTGAATATAGGAACCCAACCATTCCATTTTTCAGACAATATTTTTGAGAAAGCTTTATTAGTTTCAGGAGAAGATTTCTTTAAGCCCAGGGAGAAAATAATATTAGGACGATAAATCAGGGCATCATAAGGAAATTGGAACAAGGGGTTGCCAGGTGTTGTCAGAAGAGGAGGCGCGTCCGAAAGTTTTGCAAAACTCTTAATAAGGCACGGGAGATCTTTATGGGCCCAATAACTGGAGGAAGGAATTAGGTTGGCCAAGCTGTTAATTCGATAAATTAATGGATGATCAGAACATTGGGCCGCTCTAAAGAAAAAACGATCAGCTAAAAATTGTCTCCTTAGTCTCAAAGGAGGGTCTAAGCACTCGACCTGAAGAGCGTTGATGGGAGAGGACTTCATAGCTCCACAAATAATGCGAAGACACTTAGACTGAATCCTATCGAGACAGGAAAGGGCTAGTTTACTACAAGGTTCCAGCAAAAAAGATCCATAATCAAAGTGGCTCCTAATAATAGCATTATACAGGAGCTTTTGTGAGAAAGGGTGGGAGCCCCACCAAGCACCAGATAGAGCTCTTAAAACATTAATACTTTTTTCACATTTATTTTTTATGTAATTTAGGTGGGGAATTCCAGTAAGCCTAGCATCCAGGTAAAGACCCAAAAACTTCACGCAGCTAGACACGGGGATAGTTTCATCATCAAGGACTATGTCAATGTCAGGGATGTGTCTTTTACGTGTAAAAACTACCACAGTACTTTTGGGGGCAGACAACGATAAACCATGATCCGTAAGCCACGCATTCAAGTAATTAAGACCAGAGTTCAAGGCGACTGAGCATTCAGAGGCAGAATCGGAGGCATAATATAGTGCAATGTCGTCTGCATATTGTAGAATATCACAGAAGCAATTGACAGATTTATCAAGCTCAGCAGTGTAGAGACTATATAGAATAGGGCTCAGTACTGAGCCCTGTGGTAAACCATTCCAAATACTTCTGGGAGGAAGTAAAGAACCCTGAAAACGAACAAAGATGGAACGGTCCATAAAGAGATTACATATGACGTTGACCATCCTTACCGGCAGACTCAGATGTAGCATTTTCTGCCTGAGTAGCGGAAGCTGGACGTTGTCATATGCCGACGTGACGTCAAGAAAGACGCCCACAACATGCTGGCCCCTTGAAAATGCCAGTCTAATGTCCGACGTTAAAATACTTAAACTATCCATGGTTCCCATACCTCTGCGGAACCCAAATTGAGAGTTAGAAATAATTCCCCGGCTTTCTAAAATCCACTCGAGCCTATTCTTAATCAGGTGCTCTAAGATCTTGGCGAAGACAGATGAGAGGGCAATGGGTCTATATGCTGAAGGGTCAGTTGGAACCTTACCAGGTTTTAAAATGGGAATAATAATCTGACTTTTCCAAGTAGCTGGTATAGTCCCTGAAATATAAATATGATTGATAATGGACAGAAAAAATAATTTGGAAGGCTCAGAACATTTTTTGATAAAAGAATAGGGTATCCCATCTATACCTGGTGCGGAATCCTGAAGATGATCTAATACAGAAAATAACTCTGCAGAAGAAAAAGGTTCATCCATCCTGTCGTTAGATGTCGCATAAGATGAGAAAGCCGGTAAGGAATCTTCAGTAGGGACAGAAGCAGGAGCCAGTTTATCAAGGAAGAGATCAAGCCAAGCAGATGGGTCATTGGATAAAATGGAACTATCAGCCATGGAGCCCCGGAACCGCTTGATGTTCTTCCAGACCAAGGCAGACGGGGTTCGAGGAGACAAGCTTTCACAAAAACGAGTCCAGCCGAGACGCTTTTTAGTAGACAACAGGCGCTTAGTGCGGGCGTTAGTAGATTGAAACTGAAGGTAATTTTCAATGCTGGACAGATCATTAGCAAAAGAGCCCTCAGCTTCATTACGCTTTTTAATAGCAGCTGTGCATTCAGCATCCCACCAAGGAGGTGAAGATAATTTACCCTGAGCGGAATTTTTAAGAGGAATGGAAAAAACTGCTGCATTAGAGAGGATTGTAGCAAATTTGAAGTATAACAGCAAGAAGTTATCCTCTGACACTGGGGGAAGCCTGATTATTTCATTGGACACAAAAGCAGAAAATTCTGGCCAGTCTGCTTTGTCTAGCCTGTACTTTAGAAGAGGAGAGGGTAAAACAACAGGTACTGCCAAATCAGAAGGGAGCGAAATTAGAATGGGAAGGTGATCACTGCCAAGAGAGCGAGAAAGTACCTCCCAGATGAGTTGGGAAGCCAACCTAGGAGAAACCAGAGTTAAATCAACAGAGCTACGATTTTGGAGAGGTGATGTTCTTCGAGTAGGAGACCCGTCATTCATTAAGCATAAGTTAATATTATCAAAGACCTCTAAGAGGCGAGAAGAGTTTGAATCACATGAGGGAGAACCCCACATGGTATGGTGACAATTAAAATCACCCATAACTACCAGTGGACCGGGGAGGAGGGAGAGGATAGCGTCAAGCTCAGAGATGATAGTGATGTTAGGGTGAGGAATGTACAAAGAAACAAAGGTTAGGTTTAAAGCTTTACAAGCAACTATGTTAAGTCCTGATGAATGGGGAGGGATGGGAATCAAAGAAAAGGAAAGGGAGCGTTTAATGAGGATGGCACAACCATTCCATCCATCAATGTTATCATCCCTAAGACAAGAGAAACCAGGCACCCTGAAACGGGTACCAGGCTTCAGCCATGTCTCAGAGATAGCTAATAATGTAGGATTGTATTTGTTAATTAGAAAGATTATTTCAGATTTTTTATGACGAATACTCCTACAGTTCCATTGAATGGCCGTAGGAGCCATTAAAAGAGTCAACAAAACTCATGAGCTGGTTCAACGTATCCATGACATTGTTCGGTAGGGTGTCTGAGAACCGTGCAAAGAAATTCATCAGAGCGGATATTAAAATTTTCATCAGGTTATCATCAGTTGACACACCAGGATTTAGACAACAGCCATTAGGCTGAGAAGATTGAGGAGTGCTAGTGATGTCATTATGAGTTGCCTTGTCGTACCCTTTGTCTAGGACCGGAGCCTGACGCCGGGGAATGAAGACTGTTTTCTTGTAAGACATGGATTGAGGACGGGCTGGTGAGGGAGAAACAGGAGTGAAATTTTGGGAGTTAGGCAATGGGGAAGCTGAAGCTACAGACCGAGTAGAGTCAGCAAATGTGCGACGAACAGCACGGAACCGACGGGCTGCTTCAGAGTATGAGATGCTTTCCTCTGACATGACAAGCTTAATACTCTTTTGCCTAGAGTGCTCAGGGCATGATGGATTTGTGGCAAAATGGGGACCAGCACAGAAGGTACATGATCCATTTTCCTCTGTAACCTGACAATTTTCTGCTTCATGAGGTTGGGCACACTTAAAACACCTAGCATTAGAACGGCAATTTGCCTTAATGTGGCCAAAGCGGCAGCATTTGTTGCATTGTATTGTTGGGAGACGGTATAAGTCCACAGGGAGGGATGTGAAAAAGCAGAACACCTTTTCGGGAAGCTTTTGGCCTAAGAATGTGAGTGCTACAGTTTGTGTAGGTATCCAAGAGGTAACTCCATCGGCGGTGGACTTCCTATTGAGACGACGAGCCTTTATTACTCTGCAATTATTGGGGCACTCAATAGAATTCACAAGCTCCTCCAAAGTCCAGTCAATGGGTATATTTCTCACTAATCCAGAACGTGTAACACTATACATAGGAATGGCACACGTATACTGCGGATTCTCTGTAAAAAATACATTTGTCAAAAATTTATTGGCAGCATCTGCAGTCTCAAATCTAACCGTAACCCGGCTGCGACCAGTAGCCTGAATTCCACCTTTAATTATTCCTTTCACGGAGTATTTGTGCATGAGCTGGGCGAATTTAAGGATCCTTAATGGTGACCCAGGGGAAGAATCAGCAGCTTTAACCACTTGCACTATAAATGGGCCTATGTCGTTAGAGCCGTAGTTTAATTTAGTGCCCGGGGCGAACTCTGGCACTGTGTAAGTGTGCTGAATTGACGCAGAAGGGGGAATACTAGTGTCCCTTTTTGAATTAATATTAACATTGTCATCAGAACACTTACGTTTGTCTGCATGAACCTCCACGATATGTGTAGTCACGCCATCCATGGGAGCCGACGAGGAACCGCCCCCATCAGGGGGCTCATTCCCATTCATTCTCCACAAAAAAACACGTTCACAAAACAACCACTTACCAGTTAACAAATATACCACCACCAAACACAAAATAAACCACCAGACGACGAAATTTCAACCAAATATTGAAATAATATCCAAGAGAAAATTTCGCACGTGTAGCAACCAGAACGCCGGAAGAGGAAGTCCATAAAATGATTCAATTTTAGCTTTCAGGTTAAAATGTATCTGTCAACGTCAAATACATCATTCGATAAGTAACAATATGGATTTATTGAGACAATGCGGATGGTATTATGAAAGTTTGAATTTGCAAGATGCTAATAGAATGCTTGAAAACACAAGCATTGGAACTTTTCTGGTCAGAAACTCTAACCATCCAAATTTTGAATTTTCGCTGTCTGTACAAACAGTAAGAGGTCCCAAATCCATCAGGATATAATCTTCGTATTCTAAAACTAGATATGCATTTGAAGGCGTAAGAGAAGTTAGAGAAGTGTGGAGTAACATCATAGAATTAATTCAATATTATGTCAAATCACCAAATGGAGAAACGTGGCTACAAAGATACCACATAGAATTAAAGAAGCCACTAAGAGTGAACCACTAGCGCTGCTCCATCTATCAAGATTGGCCTTAAATAGAGCAATTGGTCATGATTTTAGAATCACTAGTGATTGGTCGGATCTCAAAATTATAAATGAGGAACAGAAACTATTGTCCATACCCCAATCACTTGTGAATTATCTTAACAAATACCCATATTCGAACTGAAAACGAAAATAATAGGATTAATATCTAACATGATTGGTAGAGAAAAAGTAATGGTCTGTGCTGCCTCAGCGAGACCGCGGAGCGGTCGAGCGGTTGAGGCAGAACAGACAATTACTACCTACTTAATTGCAGTGTCTTTTTTGCACATTCCAGCTGTTGCTTAGTGCGCGGGCGCACCTTGACCTTGGATCGCTCGGCGCCCGGTAACTGCAACCCGGCTTATCTGCTTGCTACTTACCTGTTTACGAACTTCGCAAATCTTACTGCACTATCATTACGCTGCATAAAAACAACATTTAAGTATTCCAATCATTTATTTCACTATTGTAAACTGTTTGTTGACTAATATTCTTGCTTGCAGCGCAAATTTACGCATTGTAAGTACCTAAACTAATTTAGTGCATACAAAATAGAGAAAATGGATGTGAAGGTATTGATTAAACAACGAGCTACATTCAAAGCTAAAGTTACTCAGTTTGAAAATTATTTAAGATCTCTAGAAAGCTGTCCGCAACTAAGCAGATTGCAGGCTAGCGAACTAAATATTCGATTGACAAAAATTGAAGAAATTTATTCAGATTATGATTCTGTGTAATCTGATATAGAAAACATGTCTGAAATTCCAGAGGAACAATACTCGGATCGTGAGACGTTTGAATCGAGGTACTTCGCTGCAGTCGCGCTTGCTCGAGAGGTGTTGGTAAGAAGCGGGAACTCTGCGGGCCTCGCGCAGGAGTCCAGGTCAGTCTCAGGTCAGCATCACGGAAGGCCAAACATTAAATTGCCAACCATACATTTACCTAGCTTTTCGGGACAATATCAGGACTGGCTGGAAATTTCATGACACATTTAGTTCGCTTATACACTTAGATGAATCAATACCTAAAATAAATAAATTTCACTACTTACGAGCTGCATTAAAAGATAGTGCCGCTTTGATCGTACGATCGCTTGACTTCTCAGCTGAAAATTACGATGTAGCTTGGGATTTGCTTTGCGAGAGATTTAATAATAAGCGACTCCTCGTTAATAATCATTTACAAGCTATATTCGGCATTGAATCATTAGGTAAAGAGAATTCCAAAGCGTTGCGTAATATTATCGACACTGTTAATAGGAATCTGCGTGCACTAAAAACCCTTAAATTGCCCACCGAGCACTGGGACATAATTATAATATATATAATTTCACAAAAGTTTGACACCGCTACTACTCGTGAATGGGAAGAACACCGTAGCACTTTGGCGGAGTTACCTACTCTTGCTATGTTTTTGCAGTTTATTAAGGGTCGTGCTGATTTATTAGAAACAATGGAGGATACTCATAAGCGCCGATACAGCGACAATACACATAACCGCCACAAGGCGTTAGTCGTCAGCTCTCAATTTCCTCCTGAAAAACAGTACATGTGTCCATTATGTAAAAACAATCACGCACTTTATCGTTGTCTTAAATTTAAATCTTTCTCGTTAGATGCGAGAATTCAAAAGGCTAGGCAAATGTTGTCGATTTTAGGGTAGAATTAGGCAACCAATAATGGGTGATCTCCCTGAACCACGGCTTCATGCTGAGTATACGTTTTTCAATACAGCAGTCGATTACGCCGGTCCAGTAATGATATTGAACCGAAAAGGTAGAGGTGGCAAATTGATTAAAGCTTACTTATGCATTTTTGTCTGCTTAGCCGTAAAAGCCGTTCACATAGAGCTTGTGACGGATCTGAGCAGTGAAACTTTTTTGGCTGCACTACACAGATTCACAGCCCGCAGAGGAAAGCCTGCCAACATTTATTCTGATAATGGCAGATGCTTTGTGGGAGCGTGCACCGAATTATCTCGATTCCTTAAACAAAATTCTAGTAACATTAGTTCTGAAGCGTCAAAACTCTCTATTAATTTTCACTTCTCGCCAGCGTATAGTCCCCATTTTAACGGATTAGCTGAGAGTGCAGTGAGATCAGTGAAGTATCATTTAAAGATAATGATTTCCTCCACCAACTTAACTTACGAGGAGCTAAACACGGTCTTGGCACAAGTCGAGGCAATCTTAAATTCGAGACCTCTTACGCCCCTATCGTCAGATCCTTCGGATCTCTCAGCCTTAACCCCGTCTCATTTTTTGATCGGACGAACGGACACGTTGCTTTCATCTCCTCAGGGTTCCGAAACTGCTGCTATACACACTTTGTCACGTTATATGAGAACGCAACGACTAAAGGCTCACTTATGGAACAGATTTTATAACGAATACGTTTCAGAACTCCAAAAACGGCAGAAATGGAGCAAATCTGGAGGAGAACTCACTTTGGGAGAAATGGTGCTCGTTAAAGACGACAGGCTGCCTCCTAATCAATGGTTACTTGGACGAGTAACACAACTTTACCCCGGCCCTGACGGCGTGACCCGCGTGGCCGACGTACTCACCGCGTCTGGAACCCTCCGGCGTGCCGTCAATCGTCTCTGCCCTCTGCCAGTGGAAGATCAGAACGTTGTTCCTGGGGGGGCAACATGTTAACGCCCAGCGTATGTGTGCATAGGCACACACACACTCACATGCGTCAACGACCAGCCAGCGCGAGCAGGACCGTGACCCCCACTCTCATTTTACCATCTACCGAGCGCATACGCTTGTTACTTATTATATTTTTTTGTAATTAAGTAAAGGGAGTCAAATTTAAAGAACGTCTTCATTATTTTTCATCAACGTCCACCGTCTGCATAACCATCATCCGCTCCTGTTTCCATCAGTTGGATTATTTCATTTGATCCACCTACATAGTTATGATGCTAATAATTGTTAAATAATACACATATTTAAGCATACGTATTTCCAAAGCTCTTTTTTTATGTAATAATAATAGATGATTTCATTGATGCTTGTAGAAGTCGATACTGTTTGGTGTGCGATGTCGGCCGACGCGGTTATAGTTGTGTGTATAGTGAAAACAAAGTTACTGATTATTATTTGCAATAGCATTACTTTACAATGAGTGGAACATATATAGCTGAATAGAGACATTTTAATCTACTTACATATTTAATGAATGATGTTTCCGGGCACGTACAGAAAGCTGCGGAGTTGGGCGTGTTCTTTTCGGAGACTGCGACGGACGCAACGGCCGCTGTGGTTGTGTGATGCCCATGGATATCTGTAGCTAAATGTGAAATTCAATCTGTCCAAGAGATCATCTAAAGAAGAACTAAAAAAATATTAGAGAAGAAAAAACGATTGATTGTTTTAGTTCTAACATGTTTTCAACTCGATATGGAAACATGTAGGTCACAGTCGGCAACCACGGGAAGGTAAATCAATCAGTCTTGCTTGAGGGATCACTGCAACTGTGAGCTACTCCTCAAAGCCATTCGCCAAATTAACTACCAGAATGTTATAACGTCCCAGTAGTTAAAATAGATGCAAACCCAATGCAATTAGCAACCGGTTGCAAATCTGTATTGCCTTGGACTCGCCTCCGCCCAAAAGGGGAGACCACTTCTCCCCGGGGTATGAGATGAATGAAGGTGAGTATATGGAAACAGCAATATGAAAAAAGCAAATGTGTATAATGACTAAGATAAGAAAAGAGTTGCGCGAGTATAAGTACAATTAAGTTGCTAATTTTCGAGTGAGAAGAATGCACAAACCCCGTTTATGAAACTTTACAGTTAAAAATATATCCTTAAATCGGACCAATACACCTATTAGAATAGCTGAACAGAACGTTATGACAATGTGGTCTTAAGATGCATTTACAGTCTAACAACAACTGACATTGGAAAAGAACAATCGTATGCTATATGAATTGAAATACTTTAGACAACGGTCATAATCCTAAGAGAAAATGCAGCAAAAGCTTTTTCTTGCGTAGTTTACTTTCAAACTACAAAGACACATATACATCAGGTCAGGATACCCAAAAGCTGCAAAGGTAAATTTAAAGACATACTTTGCTCTGTAAAAAGCTCTGTAAGGATCCATAATAAACACCGGTTGATTATTTTCTAATAGAAGGTATTAACAAATTGTACAGGCTCCATGCAATATAGTTTTCCTATATCAGTTATTCATGAATAAAGGATGATAATGAGTGTATGAAATGATATAGAAATAAATAAATAATGCGCAACGCGTTGCCAGCTCGACATGATTAAAGTATACATTATATGATTTATATTTACAATTTACAATATATTTACACAACCAGCTTGCCGACAGTGGTGAACAATTTAACAATGCATTTTTCAAGAAAACCCCTTATCTTTTATAGTAACTGCGGATAAACGACATTATTTGCCATAGACCTGTTATTGGATATCCTACTGCTGTGAGTCAATATTTTAATGTCACTTTTGTTTTGAACGCGACCTAACGCCACGTACAGTTGACCGTGACTAAAGACATCGGATCTCAAGTCGACACCTACGCGATTGATGGTCTGGCCCTGACTTTTATGAATCGACATTGCGTAGCACACCTGCAACGGAAACTGTCGCCTCATCATCTCGATCGGACTGCGGCGATCGATCGGGGCTTTGAAAGAAATGCGCGGAATTAAATAGTCCTCTTGTTGATTTCGTTTGCGGACTGTGATGAGGCGAGGTGTGGCCGCGACGACTATGACTTTGGTCCCGTTCACTAAGCCATCCGCGAAACTAAGATTACGAGTAACCATACATACACACCCAACTTTGAGCACTAAATCGTACTCCGGGACACCGTTCGGTTGCAGTCTGTTTAATGCTTCCGTACCGAAATACAGCTCGTCGGAGCCTTCACTGACGACGTTATCGACGGAGAAAAAATGCATTTCCTCATGGGGCAATCGACGCATCATCTCGTTATTAATCTCTTTCACGCCAGCGTTGTGGGTGGAAAGAATTGCTCTACCTGCGCAGATGTCAGGTTCCTCTAAGACAGCTAATGGGAAAACGAAATCTATGAGGTCGCTCAGACGCGTTACATACGAAATGTCGGAGAGGTCAATAAAATTTTGAAAATTGCGCCCTACTTGCACCCTTTCCGATGGAAGCTGATTTGATCCCAATCTTAACAGAAATTCACCAAATTCGGGATCATCCGTCTGACGTTGGGACGTCGTCAGAGAGAAGGTTTTTAACTTTTCCCAGACAGGTGATGATTTCACCGAACAGTTGATTACGTCTGAACCTGTTTTCGCATTAGTCACTACCGGTGGAATCTGACGGAAATCACCGGCGAATATAATGAGTTTACCGCCAAAAATCTTTTCCGAGTCCATGAGGTCTCGGAGCGACCTGTCCAACATGTGGATCAAATACTTGTGAGCCATAGGGGCTTCATCGTAGATGATGACGTCCGCATTGCGAATGAGTTCCCCCCGCTGAGAACGTCTAGTGACGCTCCAGTGTCCAAGATCGTCCACCAGATCGATGGGGAACTTGAACATGCTGTGTGCCGTCATGCCGTTAGGATAGTTTTGGGCGGCAATGCCCGAGCTAGCCGTACATAGAACGATACCTTTCAATTCGCCGCGCACGTGAGATGTTATTAGATTTAATAATAACGTCTTACCAGTACCCGCCGGACCATCAACGAAGATTGCGTTGTTGTTTTGAGCGCGGAATTCGTTATTAGTTACGTACTCATGCACGTAATCGTACACGGCCCGTTGATCAACTGACAATTTCGGTAGCCACTCCTGAACGAATCCGTTCAGGAGTTCCTGATCGTAATCGACGTATTCGCGGCCTAATTCGGTGGTATCATCGTGTACCACCGGCAGTCCCTGATCGCGCAAGCTGCTACCGTGCTTGCGCAATAGCCTATTGATCACTACGAGGCTTTCCTCGCGGGCCCTATCCACTAAATCGGATCCCAACCTTTTGATAAAATCTTCGCTCAGTTGATCTTTAAATCTCTCCCACAATGACGCGACTGCGACACCGTTTGCAGCTAGCATGACAAAAAAGTGGCGTAAACGCGCGGCAGTCATAAAAGTGGAAGCTTCCTGCATTGCTCTGTGATACTCTGATTCGTCATCAGCCAATCCGACCGCTTGCGCGGCTCCTTGGAATGTGGTGCAACCCGCACCACCAAGACTGATGAGGTCATCATAACTATGGCACGGATACGCGGACAAGAGTAAGCGCAGATAAAATTGTTCACCTCGATTCGGAGCGACCCAGAACATGCGTGCTACAACTCGTCCCCTCTGTCTAGGTGTAACGAATTTACCGTTTGATAGTTCGTAAATTTGCGCGGTCTTCAAATTTGGACGGCTCGGATGGACTATGTATTTTTCATTGAATTCAATATTTTTAAATGGACAGCAGGTAAAGAGGGTGTACATGTTCAAGTATTTGGGACACTTGTTAACCGACGACCTGCGAGACGATGCGGACATCGACAGGGAGCGCAGAGCATTGGCGATCAGGGCTAACATGATATCGCGTAGGTTCAGCCGATGTGCGGTGCGTGTTAAATTAACATTATTTAGGGCGTACTGTACGTCGCTGTATACCTGTAGCCTATGGTGCAAATACACCCAGAGATCGCTCAATGCAATGCGCGTACAGTACAACGATGCATTTAGGGTGCTGTTGCGGCTGCCGCGCCACTGTAGCGCGTCCGGTATGTTCGCGGATGCGGCAGTGGACGGGTTCCACGCCACACTGCGCAAGCGCTGTGCCGCGGCGCTCTGCAGGGTGCGCGCCAGCCGCCACAGTCTCCTGAATGTAGTGGCAGACAGATGGGACGGCAGTCTACTAAGGCACTGGTCCACATTACATTTAAGCTTTCACAATAACATAGTTATATAAGTCTTGTGCTACTAACAATTTATGGATCTAAGTTGTCCGAAATAAATGCATTTTATTTTATTTTTATTTTTATTTTATTTTTTATTTTTTAATATAAGTCAGGCGGTCAAATTCTTCGCCCGGCGGTCTCGCAAAATAAGTGAGCAGGAGTGAACCTGATCGCTCCGCAGCCTCGGCTACGTTATCCGGGTGAAAGAAGACCGACTGACGGTCGCTCAAATGCACGGGTAGCTGTTCTACTGTTGGATCGCGGCCTACGATATGGAATTCGAATACTCTCCACGCCGCGTCGCACGAACCTACGTAACGTTTCGTAACATACGTTTCGATCTCGTTATTTTTCAATTCCTCCGGGACTAATGCAACACGAGCCATGTCAACGCCTTTTGTTATATATTTGAAGAGGTATTTAATCATCGAACGCGCTGAAGTTGCTTCTAAATTTATGTGGCAATCGTACCTCAGCAGTAAGGCGGCATTGTACGGAGCTACCCACAAATCGTTAACTACAACGTCCCTATTGCGATATTTAATGGTCGCTTCATTTTTACTATCTCGGCGCAAATGTGTAAAGCCTCTATCGTCGCAATAGGTGACTTCAGTTTCCTTTTTAGGGAAATAACGGGTACATTTCTTTAATTCCTTGTCCCAGCATTGCAAATCTGTACGGTAGTTAGGTCCGCACGGTCCGTGTATCATGTGCTTGAGAACCGCTGCGCGGAGTCTACCGTTAGCCTCTGTCGGGCTAGGAATATCAGCCCGTATGAAACTGTCGATGTCGACATTTTGTACTGGACCGCCGCCCTCTACTCTAAAAGCTATATGAGCATGAGGAAGTCCTCTCTTTTGGAATTCGATCACGTGTAAGATGTACACGATTCCACCAAAGTATTGTTTAGACTTAAGGTCTCTTAAAAGCTGGGCAAGTTTCAATTGAAATACTCGTGCACATACCATTGGTGTGGGATTCAGGCCTGCCGGTGTTGATTGTTGTATTTCCGGCCATTTCGGGTTACATGTCATCGTGAGAAAAAATGAAGGTGCGCCCAATCTATTTAACAAAATAATGATGAATCTAAATAATGATGTTTCATGTAACGCTCACAGCCCGTAAATGTGTACGGTAAGTATATGCGACCTGGTACAATACCGCCTTCACCTTGTACGGTCTCATCTCTCATAAGTACTTCTTCAAGCGGAGCCACTCTTAGGCCTCCGCTATGTCTTCGTGGCGTTTGCATATTGTGAATGTATCGCAACCGTTCTTCTAAAATTCTACACCACATATCGACCAGCCACTCTTCTGACAAACGACCCAGTTGCGAAAAACGCGGCTCTGATAGCAAAAGGCATCTCGTGTACTTGTGTTGAGCTAATTTTCGTCCATTATTATCTTTAGTGTTAATCTCCCATCCCGTTTCTCCGTGGGGATATAATAATGGATATTGTAAACTCTCGTACAGTTTGTTCATTAAATCTACTGTATGAGGTTTACTGCCGCCGATTTTCCAAATCACTATACAACGCGGTATGTATCGTTCGGTTTCGGTACTAATTACGGCGGCTACTTCATTACCGACAGGTTGATCACCTAAAATGTTACCGTCGCGAGGACGAGACGCGCGCGTGTCGAAAATCAAATGGGCCTGTTCTGATGTCTCCTGACTTAATCTTTTAAAACAATCAATGTACGGATTATTCTCGTGTAGGAAATGTGTGATCGACCTAACTACGTCCGTGTTGAGACTTTGCCCGGTGGCGATTCTTTCGCGCTCACTACTATCTTCGATGTACAGGCCGATAGGGTTCGTTGACCCGGTGTAACTTAAATCGAAAATGCGATGGTAAATACGGCCCTGCACTTTCACGAATGAAATACCAGAATCGGGATTTTGAAAACCGTGCGTGGTTCCGAGAGCACTAAACGCGAACAAATGATTGTAGGCTCGCGATCTCTGAAGGAAAGACGGATCACTATAGAAGGCTTCAGTGAGCGGAGCGTAGTTTTTTATTTTATATGTACCGCCTCCGCCACAGCACCATTGTTTCCGGCCCTTTTCTTCTTCGAAGATCGGTGCTCTGCAATATTCGCATTTGTAAATATCTGGACTTAATAGTGAAGTTTTGCCAAGAGAAATGGTTTCTATGGGGTTAAGCTCATCGTCGCATCGCTGGCCTATAAGTTTAGTCGAGTCGCGTAGATTACAATCGACGTTCCTATTTTTCTCGTTATACCGAGCCGCCGCAGCCCTATTAACTTATGTACCGCCTCCGCCACAGCACCATTGTTTCCGGCCCTTTTCTTCTTCGAAGATCGGTGCTCTGCAATATTCGCATTTGTAAATATCTGGACTTAATAGTGAAGTTTTGCCAAGAGAAATGGTTTCAATGGGATTGAGCTCATCGTCGCATCGCTGGCCTATAAGTTTAAACGAACCGCGTAAATTATTATCTACGTTCCTACTGTTCTCTTCATACCGAGCCGTCGCTGCCCTATGCACTTCGGGATTCTGTTGCGAGTAGCGGTTTACTGCGTCTCTATGTATTTCAGGGTTTTCTTGTGTGTATCGGGTTACTGCGGCGATTTTTTCGTGTCGGTTTTGTATTGAATATCTTTTCGCGGCTTCCCTAAACACGTTCGGTTTATGTAACGCGTATTTTTTAACCGCCTTTAAGCTGGCATTAGTAACGGTAGTAACGCGTCCCCTTTTTACTTTTCTGGGCCGTCCGCGCGGTTTCCCATCTACAATTTCGCTATCCATCGTTGGAGTGTCAATTGTTAATGGTGCCAAAACAACGGTAGGTTTTAGATATGATAATTTTAAATCTGATGAGTATTTCGCGATATTTTTGGCTGACAATTCTGCAATCGGCAATTTCTCTAATACTACTACCGGTTTGAGAGTAGTGAATTTTGGGTCTAAAGTGTGGTCTTTGCCGAAGACCTCGTTCAATTTTGAAGTCGGAAGTCTCTCTAATCTAACTATCGGTTCACGTGACAACTTAATTTCAGATGAAACTAAGGTGATTTTATCAATCGAATATTGAGCACAATACCCTTCTGGTAGCAATCTAAACAAAAGTTTAGCAAGAGCTTTGATGGATGAGCATCGAAAGAATCGCGCTAAACCTTCGCCACGCCAATCAGAATGGTATCTATGATTATTATATTCGTCAACTTCGTGACTGTTGAAATAATAATATTCGTCATTATGACGCCAAAACGATGTAGTGTTCGCGAGCCCCGTGAATAAATAAGAATCGGTCGCGTCAGAATGGTCAGCATTGAATATGTCGTTCCTGGGGATTGACTCTAAATTATTTAATTCCGCGTCAGTGTTTAAAGAATTTGGATACAAGCCATTAGTTTTCCAAACGACGGATATTGTGGCCAAATGGTTCCCTACTTGTAATCCGTCAGAAAGCTGCAACAACTCATCTGGAAAGCAATGCGGAGATTCATATCTAATGCCCGGTTGGCGCAAACGGAGATAGACGAGATCTCCAGAATTTAATATCATGTCAATATCCGCCGTACTAAAAACATCACGACCACTAATACAAGAATGTATACAAGCGCATGCCGACATAGCAACGCATTGCGCGTTATTACCTCGGTAGCGGCCAGTGTCACCCTGATGAGTAGTCCCTTGAATAGATTTTACATTAAATATAATTGCAGTAGATGTAATAAAATTCAACAAAGTTAAGAAACCGACAGATTGAAAGCAAATTAAAAGAAAAAAATCCGGCCAAGTGCGTCTCGGGCCACGCACAGTACTCTACAGGGTTCCGTAGTTGCCCGTCCATCACACCACCGGTCATATGCGGGATTACGGACCCGTAGAAAGGTTCTTACTGATCTTAGTACTGATGATGTACTTTTTGAGATGTTGTGTTGTATACATATTTTTGCACTTTACGGTAATGTCTACTTAGCTGTGGTAGTTTTCCTTTTAAATTCATCGTATGTACCACTACCATGATTTTTTTCACATGCCTAGTAGCCACCGTTTAGCTGGCAGGGGGGGGGGAACGAACACTTGACCATAGCAAAAATTATCATTTCAAAGCTTAATATCATGTCAACCGATTCTTAAATCAAAAATTGTTTTTAGAAACCTTATATTTTTGAAAGAGCTATCCAACTATAACCCACACGATGGGGTTTGGAAGGAAAAAAAATTGCACCATCACTTTACAGGTAGGGGAGGTACTCTAAAAAAAAATTTTTTTTATGATTTTATTCTACCGTTTTGTCGGCGTCATGCCAAATTGCAGCTTTCTAGTACTAACGATTACTGAGAAAAGCGAGGGACGGACGGACGGACATGGCGAAACTATAAGGGTTCCTTGTTTACTACGGAACCCTAAAAAACTGACATAACAACTATCTTATAATATGTACTGATATAACTGGCATAATTTTCATATCTAATATATAAAACATTAAAGACTATAGACCACTTTAGTGTTATTTATATAAGTAAACAAAGGTTATACTTATTCAATTTTGTACATAACATATTTATTAAAACGTATTAAAAATTGATATTATTTATTTATTGATTCATGTCGTTGTACACATGATTATATAAATCATTAAGTTCTATATGTCTATATAACAATATTCAAGCTGCGTTATTCCGTTAGGTCAATGTGTCGTTGCTTCGTTCCCATCCGAACCGTGATGCTCTGCGCTCACTATACTTTAAGTAGGTATAAAATGATTGGTATCATCTGAAAAGTTGATTCGCCCAGCTGCCGTGGCGTCTTTTTTCGACTCCATTCTCAGTGGTACATCTCATGCAAACTGTAATATTTGTCAACGATGTTCAACATCAGTAGTATCGCTTGTTCATGAAATATGATTTGGTTCACATTTGACACAACACTATATTATAATAAAACACTCCTTTTCTCACTATTTTTCTTTAAAACACTCCCAACCTTTTTAACACCCTATCAAACACAAAACACGGGAATGTCAACATGTGTTTTACTCAAAAGCAAAATTGAACCATACCTATATAAATGCATGTGCATTAATATTGCACTGCACGTTACGCCATGAGGGAGATATCCGTTGTTGGAGCCAAGAAGCAAAGTCGACAAATTTTAACTGGCTATTATTAAAAGATCAGCAACGCTCACCCTTGAAATTGCAAACATCCATATGCTGTGGTGATCATTTACAATCAGGTGGGCAGTACACTTGTTTGCCGCCAATGTTGTTGTATAAATTTATCTTAACAGTTTCATTAAATTTATTTTTAAAAAGAAATTTAACTCTTTTAAGTCTATTGCAATTTATGTTCTTATTATTAATAAATAATGCTGTAGTATTACATGAAAGTGGGGTGAATAATTTTATTCATTGTTGGTGATCATTAACTATTATCAAAACAATAATTGGCTTCATACTAAATAGGTACATGTCTATATTCAATCAGATTTATAATATGTCAATGAATATTTATAAATATTATTAATTGAAATAAGTTTCATTTTAAGTGCAAAAAAACTATTGTTAACTGTACCTATCTCCCACTTACCTACTTGGAGTTGCTGAATAGACCAGTTGCTGATTGTTTACATTGTACACCAAATATTTATGTTTGTGAATTATTAAATAAATGCAGGATTTATGTTTATTAAGAAACAAAAATAATTCCAAGTAGTGTTCACTTTCTTTCAAAAAAAATTGTAATTTAATGCCAAATATGCACAATAATATATAATTAAACTCACCCGAAGATATGCAGCTAAATTCATCTGATGACCGCTGATGGCCTGTAAATAAATGAATATAAATATATATTTATTCTACTTAACATAATAATAAGCGAGTTATTTATATAGGTTAAACTTAAAAGAAAGGACAAAAAAATGTTATGGTATCACAATTCAAATTATAAAGTTTTGTAAAATTATTATGTCAAAGACAATGTATGTATGGAAGCAGTACACCTAAGCGACTTCATATGATACACACATTACTGATAGGTAATAAATAATAGTTGAATTGAATGAAATACGCTGAGCCTGTACTTTGAAATCAGACTTCGTGTCGTGCCGTCCCTTTCACTCTCGTGTTATTCACTATATGAGTGAGAGGGACGGCACGACACGAAGTTCGGAGTAGCCCCTCTGACCCCATATCATGTCGCGTCCATCAGAGGGACTTAAGATGATCGCTTATATGTCGGACATATAGCATTCGTCTCTTACTGTCAAATATGTAAGTGCGAGATGGACGAATGCTATATGTCCGACATATAAGTGATCATCTTAAATCCCTCAGGTGGAAAGTTTGATGATGCGAGACTTTTGAATGACTTTGCAATTATTAAATAACTACAATTAGATCACAAAAAACAAAAATATCCTTGAATTGTATTGAAACGAATCGTGTAAAATTGTAAACCACTCATTTACCAAGCTCAAAGATTCTTCCATTTCGTAATAATAATAGTTACCTACTTGATGTTTGCGAAAATTATCATATACTCACCGGTTCTTTAGTAAACGTTTTGCCACTAAGAGTTTCTTATATACATTATAGATAAAGGGTTTGGAAATAAAATAGAAACTGGTAAACGTTATTTTACAAACGTAGAACACACTTCGACTTGCTTTAGTATGAGATTGTATATCGTTATTAATTAAAACATTACCAAATGTACGACAATATTACACACACAGCACAGTACATATGTTTGAGACCAAAAGAATCCATGAATTACATTTTTAAATAAAATACTTTTATATCAAAGCCACATAGCACAGACAATTTCAGTCGTTGTTTATATTGACTATAGGTACATAGATAGATAGATAGATTTGCGCTGTGATTGGAGGGCTGTCGTCATTTCGCTTCGACAGGTGGGAACGCGGGCAAATTCAATTGTTATTTCAAAATGTTATAATTTGTAATGAATATATAAATAATGACTTACCTGAGTTATCAGGCATAGGCGCATTTAATGAGCAGAGTCGCTTGGAGCGTCTCACGGCGGCGGGAGTTTCAAATTCACGTTTCATCTGAAATATATAGCAATTGTTGTATAAAATAATCTTTCATCAACCCCGAAAAGTTTTGTCTGACAGTTGTTTAGTGATAAAACAACAGATAATAAGTTCAATTAATGGAATTAAGATTTGCGATTTTGGACGCTTTCTCATAATCAAAATGGCGTCCCATAGAAAAATTTTCTCATCAATCGTTTTTTAAGTTAACAAAGTTTTTATTGGATTAATCAACATGATTATTATCGACAGGACATTTTAAAAGTTTTCTAATATAAAAGTGATAATGAATTTACTTGTATAACATTATTAATCATTTAAATTAATTTTATAAGTGATACCAAACTCTTACCTTTTCAAGCGGGAGGCGGGAAAAGTGCTTGAGTATTTTTTTTCTAGCGCACGCAGTGTTTGAATAAAGCCGGCCACACACAATATGCAATTTTCGATATTTGAAATATTTAATAAACAACATTTTAAATAAAAGTTATATAAATATATATAACTTTTATTAGTCTCGCCTTTATGTAGTATGCCTGTATGTATATAATAATTATTCAATATTGTAATTGGTGCTTTGCTCAGTGCCTAAAAAAACATGTAAAACAATTATTATGCGGACGCGTTTTTTAACTGTAAGTCTACAAGAGTCTCATTAGAGAGAATCCCAGAAATTAAGAAATAGTGTTACTGTTACGGAGTAATTTTACACGTATGCTATCTATAATTTTGAGACTCTTAGCGCCATCTGTGATCAGCTATTTGCAGTCAGGTACAGAGCCATCTGGAGAGTACGGACGGCGACGCTTGCGCATGTTCCGATCGTTCATCTCTTGATTACAATTTTGTTTTCGATATCCAAATAAATAGTTTTCACTAGAAGTCCTTAAATAATAAACAAAGATATTAAAAAAAGGCATAGATTATTATAAACTTCTCAAACTAATTAATTGTCTCGAAATTTTGTTTGTTTACAAAATTGTTGGTGGTGCAGCATGCGAGAACGCATCCTTGCTCATGTCACAGACAGCAGCGGAAGGAATAGACTAAATCAGTGCGTTGCCATCATGTGAAGAGATTGCACGTACTCACTGGTATTCGCTTCGGCTTCGGCCATATTTTTTTAACTTAGCTTACAACTATGAAACAGTTTTAATCTAATAACATCTCGCAAAGAATTTGGGCGATGACACTATGGAATAGTGGGTAAGTGCGCGCGCATTATGGATGCTGGCCGCTGGGTCTCCCCCTGCCCCAGCTATTCATAGGCCGTCGATCGGACGCCGTGAGCGTCGAGGTGCAGCTTGGCGCATGCGCCGGCACCGAACGCGGAACCCGTCACGAGCTGGTGGCCCCTGCGGTCATCAGGGGAGAAACGTTTCGTGGTCTGCGCGTGCGTGAGCTCCGCCGCGAACGCCACGTTTGACAGGTGACATCGTTCCGCAATCAAAATCCTAACCTCAACGTAATTTAACGCACTCTGTGTTGCCGGATATACTTTGTAAAAGAGGTCTATAATTTGCAACACACCTCAAGTTCTCACACAGCCGCTTAGTCTTTATTTTAAGCTTGAAAACTATAATATTCTACTTTAGAGAGTCAATCTCAAAACCTTGGTCAGGTTGAGTCCGCCCTGGACAGCCATTTGCCATGACATATAGATATAAGAATAAAGTAGTGTAAGCAGGCAAGGCCGTGTAACATTGTTTTACAGTGCTCTTACATATTCTAATATACATACCAGTTGGTTTTCAATTCAAGTTTTGTTTCAATTATCTAACCGTTATATATTCAACCCAAGACTCTTGGCATTTGGAGTATAAATATAAATGCCTGGCGCCCTCTATCTTCTCTATTCCAATCGAGTATACTATTAGCGTAGATCCACGACCGCTGCCCAAACCTACCCACGTTCATCCCTGAAAATACTCTCAGCTGACTAGACCGAGGCATACCAACAAGTGTGGAAGGACGTTGTACCTAACCAAGTAACCATCACACTCAAGTAAGTGGGGCTGTCGCACAGTGAACTTCAATACCACAGCTTTCACGTTACATTACGAACAACCATCAAGCATAGCTGATTTGCAGTGAGTCGTCGATGCGAGAGTGAGAGATTCGTGTCTACATGATCTCTCGTTTACGCACATTCAATACCTAAATATTTTTTGTAATGTAGCGACGCGGTACTTTAAAAAAAAATATAATATCAAATTTATTCGTATATACTGCTATATAAATGAGCTATAAACACGTGTTATATATATATACATATTTTAAATAAATTACTGTTTAATAAAACTCATTTAATAAATGCATTTATTGATTGTGGTGTGTCCATACATTAACAAAAAATAGCAATTCATCAGATACTTATTTGCCACAATGAGAGCTATCGCGTATGAATTCACCGCTAGAGGCGCTAGTGTAGCGTGGGGTCTCCGAAACGTCAAATGTCACTCTTTGTGGTTGCGCTACGCGGGTTAATATCTAATTGGAATAATATGGTGACTATTTTGCAATACCTGAGCTTGATTATGGCAAATATGAGTTAGGGGTCAATGACTGTTAGGGCTTTGAGACAGTTTTGTCTTTCGGAAACTTATTTCCTCCTTTTTTCCGAACAAAACGGGACTGCGCTACAATGCGGTATGTTCGATATTTTTACGGTACGGTTTTAATGTATTGAATATGATTTAAATGTAAACTTCGTTCTCAAGTCCATAATAACCAATAACAATTTTTGACAGCTGGACCTTACTCGACAGTGGCACCAACTGGTGAGCACAAAAACGATAGCCCCCATTGTATAGTATTAAAAGTTGACGTGTAATCGTTTGTGGCATGCTTTATTTGCACTGGGTGGTGTTGCCGATATAAAAAAAGTTTGAATCTTTATTCAAGATCTATCTCTTCAATATATTGTTGTAATTTAATTACATTCATATCGTTATTTCGTTTGAAATTAACGGAATCATCCCATTTATAATTAGTAAATTCATGGGATTGTTATACAAAATCAAATTTGTAATTTTTGTTTCATTAAAACTTATTACACTGGCAACTAATCATACCTATATGTCAAAACAAAAGTTTTGGCTGAAAATTGAAACTAAACTTATTGAACTAAAACACTGTGTTAAAGTCTGTAATTATATTTTAATGAATGAACGTAAATATAATTGAATACATACGTACTATTACATATACTAATCATGTACGTAGTGATTATTATTACATTCAATAAATACATTTCCGAAAAATGGAAGCCATGTGGCCGGTGACATTACTGAATTCAAGAATTTTGTTGGGCTCGCGAAATAGTTTCGTCGCCACGGTGTGAAATAAAGCGCGCTGTATTCCTTTGTTCAATTCATCAGTCGCCGTTATGTTAGCTCGTACAAATTATTCGAGGGCACACCTATCCAATTGAAAACATGACTTTGAACTATGTAATTACAATGCATCCTTAGCAATAGTACCTATTATAATAAAATCCTGATGTAATTAGGAATACGTTTTTATATTTAATCAAATAAATAAATATATTTTCTGATTTGATAGGACAGGATTCACATGTAGTATATTTCACTTGTTATGCTTGCGCCACTGCCTCACTCGCATTCATCTTATGTTGATCAGGAGTGTTAAAAAATATAATTATATTACTTACTTGTTACAGCTTAGCTGATACTATACAAACTTTGAACCGCCAAACGTGGCTTTAATGTAATCTGTCACGGATTGTTTGTCTTACCACATTTCATATAGGAATAATTCATGTGGAAATATTTCACCGTCAAGGATTTTTGAGTGTTGGTGAAAAATTATTCATTTATAACAATAGGAATACGTTTTTATATTTAATCAAATAAATAAATATATTTTCTGATTTGATAGGACAGGATTCACATGTAGTATTTTTCACTTGTTATGCTTGCGCCACTGCCTCACTCGCATTCATCTTATGTTGATCAGGAGTGTTAAAAAATATAATTATATTACTTACTTGTTACAGCTTAGCTGATACTATACAAACTTTGAACCGCCAAACGTGGCTTTAATGTAATCTGTCACGGATTGTTTGTCTTACCACATTTCATATAGGAATAATTCATGTGGAAATATTTCACCGTCAAGGATTTTTGAGTGTTGGTGAAAAATTATTCATTTATAACAATGCCAATTATTGAATGTTCGAATATATTTTTCATATTACATGTCGAAAACTATAATAATAATAAGATATACCTCTGTTATATGGTGATAAAAATATTGTGGATTTTAATAAAAATCTTTGTATTCAGTTTTTTCTTTATTAGCTTAAACAATTTCAAAGTACATTTCATACCAATTCAAATGTAATTAAACTACTTAATCCAATCAAATACTTATCCAAAAAAGAAATGACATAGTAGACGAAATATTGGTATGTAAAACATTCTTTTTTTTAGAAAATGTATATAGACGTTCGTGTCATAACAATCTATAGGATGTACATACACCATAATCAACAAACATTAATCATAGTATGTGACTGGATTAAACATATATTGAATTGAAATACATGTACCAATGTATAGTACTGGCCGCCCCAAGGTTTGTACTGTGATTGTGCAGTGTCGATAAACTCATCATCATATAAATCGTCTTAGGCTCGGTTTTATAAAGATCCGTTAGACCTTATGTCGGTTTGTTATGTCAAAAAATGTACTGAGTTACTGAAATTTCATCTGATATTTGGTCTAACGGATCTTTATAAAACCCGGCCTTACTCGAGCCAAATTATCCATGTTAAACTTACGTAGCTATTTATATACTATCGTAAAATCAGTTATATTATAGGGCTTAGAGTTACACTTCGATAAGATGTTTCTTGCTAGAATCGAGATCGCAAGGAGGATAGGAAAATGGGATGCTCCCAAGACATTCGACCGTGTACCGACATCCGACATATCCATAAAAATTGTATAGGTAGTATAATAACACCAACGAAATGGCGAAATTACTTAGTCACAGGACAATGAAACTACTGTGAATCATAGTTAATTGTGCCGGTGTTTGTAGTAGGTTGCAGAAAATAATATATTAAATTTATTAATACCAGGTTAAGTGTCATTGGTTCTCACACCAATCACACCATGGAACTGCTGGTTCCAAAGTCAGTTAGTAGTAGTAGTTAAAGTCAGTTAAAATGTATGTTCCATTATTTTAAGTTCGTAAGTAATATTATATTGTAATAACGATCTAATCATTGTTTCCTGTCTATTATCTTCCGAAATTTGCACCTAAACCATGTAATGATATCGTACAGTATTAACATTATAGGCTATGTTCGTAATTATTTAAATTTATCGCAATCAGTGTTCCCCAGGGTAGCGTCCTCCAGGACAGGAGTGTAATGTGGGGCGGTAAAGATGGGGAGCTACACCAGCGAAGAGTTGGATGCGGCGTACCACAGGGCTCAGTGCTGGGTCCCATCTTGTGGAACGTAGACTTCGACTGGTTATTGCGCGGTCCGCTCCTGCCTGCTGCAGGTGTGATTTGCTACGCGGACGACACACTGGTAACGTGCCGGGGGAACACATATGAGGAGGCCTCGCGTTTGAGTCTGATCATGACGACGCTTGTTGTTCAGAGGATCCAGCTACTGGGCCTGAGCGTCGCCATTGACAAGACGGAGGTTCTTCTGTTCCATGGCCCTCGAAGAGGTCCTCCGAGGGCAACGGCCATTACATTGTTCGGGCAAGCGATTCCGGTCAAGACCCAAATGAAGTACCTGGGTCTAGTGCTGGACGGACGGTGGAATTTCAGGGCACACCTTACGCAACTGGCTCCAAAGCTGGTGGGGACTGCAGCGGCACTTGGACGGCTATTGCCCAATGTAGGAGGGCCTAACTCGTCCTGCAGACGCCTTTACTCTGGGGTAATTGAGAGCACTTTACGGTGCCCCCGTATGGGTAGACGCCCTCACTGCTCAAAACAAACCTTTATTGCGGAGAGCGCAGAGGGTTATAGCAGTGCGGGCGGTCCGAGGGTATCGCACGATATCATGGACGGCGGCCACACTTCTGGCAGCAGACCCTCCGTGGGAAGGGTCCCAGGCGGAGGTGCTCGCTCATGTGTACCGGTATCGTGCGGACATGCGGGGAAGGGGAGAAAAACCCGAACCCGATCATATAAATCAGGTCAGAGTAACAGCATATGCTGCCTTACTTTGTAAGTGGGCGGAAGATTTGGAGTACCCAGTGGCCGGTTTAATGACGGTGGAGGCGGCCCGTCTTCATCTGACTCGCTGGGGTACTCGGCGACACGGGACTCTGTCCTACCGGACACGGGTGTTTCGGCGAATACCTACACCGAGTAGCAGGTCGAGAGGAGTCACCCGTCTGCCATGAGTGTGGCGCGCCACAGGATACGGCGCTCCACACATTGTTGTAGTGTACGGCCTGGGGCCCTCAGCGGCACACTCTAACATGCATAGTGAGGGGAGATCTTTCGCTCTCAAGCATCGTAAACGCGATGCTCCACAGTGAGAGGTGCTATGAGGCAATGGCCACCTTCTGCGAGGATGTTATCACGCAGAAGGAGGCGGCGGAGCGGGCGCGCGAGGACGGTCCCCTCGCAAATCCGCTCCGAAGACGACGGGTTGAAGGGAGAAGGCGACTATACGCTCATCTTCTTCCTCCACCCCAGTGAGCCGCTGGGGGGCCCCTACCACTGAATCATCTAACTGGCTCAATTGTCGAAGGTTACCGAGGCAAGGCAGCAACCCTGTAGGGCCTAAGCTCGCTTCGATGCGGGCATTAGCCGAGACGTCAGCGGTGGCATGCGCAAGCGAATCCTGCGGCGTGTCACACAGACGATGAGGGGAAGCCGCTGATTTTTAATGGGTAAATTGACGATGTTCAGAAGTCCCACATCACCGTGCCTACCACCAGGGGGGCCGGTATGCATAAAGCATTTTCCAGCGTTAAAAAAAAAGGGTAGCGTCCCGAAACCTCCTTTATTTTACATGAAAAAAAAATTGGAATGAATTAGTTCAAAAGAACGCCTTCGGCCTTCGAGTTCTTATAATTTAGTTGAAGCAATTGTCATACATTTTAATGCTGTAGTCTCGTAAAGACTTACGCTCACCCGAGGGCCTCGGACCCTCGAGTTCGCGTACTTTGGTTGAAGCAATTGTCATTTCATATATTTTAAAGCTGTAGTCTCGTAAAAACTGACGCTCGCCGTTTCGCGATTCGTTAGAATCTCATAATGACGAAGAGCGCGCTCTGGTGGGACGCTTCGGGCCTTCGGCCCTACGCGGAGCTCGGCCTTCGGCCTCGCTTGGCCTTGCCGCTCATCATCATCATTTTTTGGCAAAAATTTTAATGCAGTTTTTTTTCATTTGGTAATTCCCTATAACATTTGGTCGAGCACCTTCCACCCGTTTCTCACCGTTTGGCTTTTAGGGGGGGCCAACAATTTCCCATACAATTTTTTTTTCGAGCTACGAAAAAATTTTTTACATTTTTGGAATCAGGGGATCGGTATCTCTCCGCATGCAAAATCTCAGCGCGCTCCGACCATTTAGAATTTTGGCCAAAAAAAAAAATTAAATTTTTTGGCAAAAATTTTAATGCAGTTTTTTTCGGCCCGGCGCCTATGACATTTGGATCTCGCACCGTTTCGGTTTTCCATACAAATTTTTTTTTGGCGCTAGAAAAAAAAAAAAACTTTTTTTGGGATCCGGGGATCCA
The DNA here is from genome assembly GCA_963556455.1 of Epiblema foenella. Taxonomy (NCBI): domain Eukaryota; kingdom Metazoa; phylum Arthropoda; class Insecta; order Lepidoptera; family Tortricidae; genus Epiblema; species Epiblema foenella. Next base: position 34,497,583 of record OY747097.1, on the reverse strand, counting down.
TATCTACTTGTATATCGACTTTGAGCTCTCTCCGACCATTTTGAAAATTTGGCCAAAAAAAAAAAAGTCATTTTTGGGCAAAAAAAATGTCACCCCACCAAATCGCTCGCGGTTCCCTATGACATTTGGTCGAGCTCCCCCCACCCATCTGGCACCGTTTTCGCAGGCAGGTCTCCAACTTTTTAGTTTTCCCACGTAGCTCGAAAGTCAGATTTTTCTGGGGGTCACGTCGGCACCCTCTCTACTTTTCCGCTACATCTCTATATCGGATTCGACCTCCTTTTGGGAGAACAATTCTATATATGAGAAATGAGTGGTAATGCAGCTTTATATAGTATTAACTAGTTTTTCGCGTGGTGCGCGGGGCGCGAGCGCCCCGCGGTACTCTGTGCTCTCTTCTTTTCTGTTTTGTTTTTTTGTCTTGTACTTGGACTTAACGTCTGAGAGGGGTGGGGGAGGGTAGGGGCGAGTTTGTCATGGAGAGAGGAAGGAGTTTGGAGATTTAAAAATCTGCAATGGGAAGCGGAGAGCGGGAGAGAGATTTGCGAGGCGGAAGTTGCACTCTTGTCTTTCTTGTGAAAGTGTGAGGGTGAGGGGATGACCGTATGGGCGTTAAAAGGCGGTTCCAATGAGTCCAAACACGATGGGTTTATCTTGTATAATTAAGGAATTGCTATGGTCACCTTTTCTGTTTTCATCATCAGAACAGTTCGATGACACCCTAATATTATATATTCTAAATATCAGTTCAGTAGGTTGAGGATAACGGTGCTAAAATTCAGTTGCAAGTATTGCCTAGAAAACAAAATACCTACCATACATTGCTATAACAATTTCAAGCTAATGTCATTATAAATAGCGACGTTTACGATCAATGAATAGCGTAAAATTCAACATTATTAAAATTCGCTGCTCAATTCTTGACTGGAATTAATTCCTTAAGCGATGGAATTTATTTCTTCCATCTATGAATTGTGTAATAGGTAGGTATAGCTTCAATGTAGCTATGTCTTTATAATGTTAGAGAAAAGATGAAGAAGAGAAGAGAAGACTACCTTCTTCAGTGTTTATATTAAAAGGACCATCTCGACACGTAATATTGAAACATAAATGAAATACCTACAGTGATTATATTAAATTTAGCGCCATCTATACACAGAAATGGAAACATAAATGAAATTAATTAATAACTTATTATTACATTTTAACATCTTTCGTACAATAAACATGGTTATTGTAACACCTACATTATAAATGAATTGAATAATCAGCCTAAACACGATGCTTTTTTATCATGTGTAATTTAAAAGTTTGCTAATAGCATTATTAGCTTGCCATTACCATACCATCCCCTCTGTCTTCATCATGAGATCAGCTCGGTGGTAGGTGCCTAACATAATATCGTATTAAATCAATGAGCAAAATTAGCCATGGCGATGGTCACCTATAACCGCCATCGGCCGCTTACAGCGTTAACGCCGCACGCTGAGTCATAATGCTTACTATAGAGCTGTACTGTTAGGCCCTGACAGACCATAACAGTACATATATCTCTTTAGTATGCATTGTGACGCAGCGTACGACGTGACACTGTAAGCCGCCGATGGCGTTTATAGGAGACCAGAGCATATGTCATCTTATATTCGAGATGCACAAAACTATGACTAACCTAATATGCGCAGCAGCCCTGTAATTGATAGAAGACTGTGTCGCTCTAAGTTAATAGATACTGTTATATCGGTTGTCAATACAAATAAAGATTATTTTTTTGGTTTTAGCTAATAATGCTTGGCTACCAATAATGCAATCACGCTTGTTGATTATTGATGGCATTGCGTAGTTAGTATAATAGATATCATGGTCGTGTCTGGTAAAACGTTTTGTTTTAAAAACAACTTCTATTTAAGGTATATAAAAAAAAAACCTAACAACCTAAACCTGCTTATTTGCAGGGTAAAATATTAATTTCATGTCAAAGTGAGCAACTGTGATATGCAATTAACATTTGTTTTGCGGATATTAGTATTTATTGGTGCGCAGTGAGTGTTTTATGAAATTATATTGCTCTAATGGGACGCTTCGGGCCTTCGGCCCTACGCGGAGCTCGTTGAGCCGAAATTTATCAACTCACTTTGTTCTCACCCTCTTACAAATGACATTTTATCATCTGGTTGGCTGCCCCAAGCCCACCCCTCTAACCACTTGAGAGCCAGGCAGCCCTAGAAGCTGCAGCCATAAAAGAAGAAAAAAAGGAAAACGATTTTAGGAGTTGCATGTTATAGTTTTTACATAGTTAAATTTGAAAGATTTAATATGTACTGTAAAAATTAGCGTAGGTGGATCTGTAATAATGCCCCAAGCAATAATGTGTCTTGTGAAGATTATCGGGATGTAAATGGGTCTGCAGATCTGCTCCAAGCCTTAATCAGCCTTGTAAAAATCATCGCTCACCCGAGAGCCTTCGGCTCTCGAGTTCGCGTAAATGGGTCTGAAGATCTGCCCCAAGCCTTAATCGGCCTTGTAAAGATTATCGCTCACCCGAGAGCCTTCGGCTCTCGAGTTCGCGTAAATGGGCCTGCAGATCTGCTCCAAGCCTTAATCGGCCTTGTAAAGATTATCGCTCACCCGAGAGCCTTCGGCTCTCGAGTTCGCGTAAATGGGTCTGAAGATCTGCCCCAAGCCTTAATCGGCCTTGTAAAGATTATCGCTCACCCGAGAGCCTTCGGCTCTCGAGTTCGCGTAAATGGGTCTGCAGATCTGCTCCGAGCCTTAATCGGCCTTGTAAAGATTATCGCTCACCCGAGAGCCTTCGGCTCTCGAGTTCGCGTAAATGGGTCTGAAGATCTGCCCCAAGTCTTAATCGGCCTTGTAAAGATTATCGCTCACCCGAGAGCCTTCGGCTCTCGAGTTCGCGTAAATGGGTCTGAAGATCTGCCCCAAGCCATAATCGGCATTGTAAAGGTTATCGCTCACCCGAGAGCCTTCGGCTCTCGAGTTCGCGTAAATGGGTCTGAAGATCTGCCCCAAGCCATAATCGGCATTGAAAAGATTATCGCTCACCCGAGAGCCTTCGGCTCTCGAGATCGCGCTAATGGGTCTGAAGATCTGCCCCAAGCCATAATCGGCATTGTAAAGATTATCGCTCATAATAATGCCTGCCCCAAGCAATAATGGGTCTCGTGAAGATTATCGCTCACCCGAGAGCCTTTGGCTCTCGAGTTCGCGTAAATGGGTCTGCAGATCTGCTCCAAGCCTTAATCGGCCTTATAAAGATTATCGCTCACCCGAGAGCCTTCGGCTCTCGAGTTCGCGTAAATGGGTCTGAAGATCTGCCCCAAGCCATAATGGGCATTGTAAAGATTATCACTCACCCGAGAGCCTTCGGCTCTCGAGTTCGCGTGTTGGGCCACACAGAGACAAAGCGCGCTCTAATGGGACGCTTCGAGCCTTCGGCCCTACGCGGAGCTCGGCCTTCGGCCTCGCTTGGCCTTACCGCGCCTTCGGCCCTCAGGTTTCGCAGTGGCGAGTGTCCGCGTGGGCTCGCCCTTCGGGCCGCAAGCGGCCCTCGGGCTCTCGCGGAGAGCGCGCTCTGATGGGACACTTCGGGCCTTCGGCCCTACGCGGAGCTCGGCCTTCGGCCTCGCGAAGTTGCTTGGGGGGGACTCGCTTGGACGCTCGGGGTGAAGCTCCGGGCCTACGGCCCTCCGCCGAGCTCGGCCTGCGGCCTCGCGGCCTGAAGCTTGCCCTTCGGGCTCGCGAAACCTTGTACTTATATAGGATTTTCCTTTGTTCGGGGCTCCCACAGCTCGGCCTTCGGCCTCGCCAAAAATTTGAGGGGGGGGACGTGCCCGGGTACTCTTATGGAGGCTCCGGGCCTTCGGCCCTCCGCCGGGCTCGACCAGCGGCCTCGCGGCCTGAAGCTCGCCCTTCGGGCTCGCAAAAACTACTCGGAAATGGTTTTGCCCCTGGAGGCCGCCATTTTAAATTTATCCAAAATTTTTTTTCTTTAACATATTCTTTGGCCCCCCGAGTCCCTGCGTGCCACATCTCAACGCGCCCGGACCATTTTGAATTTTGGCCAAAAAAAAAAATTCATTTTTTGGCAAAAATTTTAATGCAGTTTTTTTCATTCGGCAATTTCCTATGACATTTGGTCGAGTACCTCCCACCCATCTCTCACCGTTTGGCTTTTAGGGGGGACCAAACAATTTCCCATACAAATTTTTTTTCGAGCTAGGAAAAAATTTTTTACATTTTTGGAATCAGGGGACCGGTATCTCTTCGCATGCAAAATCTCAGCGCGCTCCGACCATTTTAAATTTTGTCAAAAAAAAAAAATTTCATTTTTTGGCAAAAAATTTAATGCAGTTTTTTTCGCCCGGCAGTTTCCTATGACATTTGGTCGAGCACCTCATACCTATCTCGCACCGTTTAGATTTTCCATACAAATTTTTTTTTGGCGCTAGAAAAAAAAAAAACATTTTTTTGGGATCCAAGGACCCAAATCTACCTATATTTCGACTTTTAGCTCTCTCCGACTATTTTGAAAATTTGGCCAAAAAAAAAAGTCATTTTTTGGCAAAAAAAATTTCACATCACTAAATCGCTTGCGGTTCCCTATGACATTTGGTTGAGCACCCCCCACCCATCTGGCACCGTTTCGGCGGGCAGGTGTCCAACATTATAGTTTTCCCACGTAGCTCGAAAGTCAGATTTTTCTGGGGGTCACCGGGGCAGACCTTACACTTGTTCCATACATCATCTGTACCCAGGAGTGCTCCTTCTGGGAGAACAATTCTATATATGAGAAATCAGTCGTATTGCAGCTTTATATAGTATTAACTAGTTTTTTGCGTGGTGCGCGGGGCGCGAGCGCCCCGCGGTACTCTGTGCTCTCTTTTTTTGTTTTTTGTTATTTGCTCGTACTTGGACTTTACGTCGGAGAGGGGAGGGGCAGGGGAGGGGCGAGTTTGTCACAGAAAAGGGTTTGGAGATTTAAAAATCTGCAATGGGAAGCGGAGAGCGGGAGAGAGATTTGCGAGGCGGGAGTTGCACTCTGTCTTTCTTGTGAAAGTGTGGGGGTGGGGTGATGACCGTATGGGCGTTAAAAGGCGGTTCCAATGAGTCCAAACACGATGGGTTTATCTTGTATAATTAAGGAGTTGCTATGGTCACCTTTTCTGTTTTCATCATCAGAACAGTTCGATGACACCCCTAATATTGCATCTTCATCTAATTTGTACAAATATTCTAAATATCAGTTCAGTAGGTTGAGGATAACGGTGCTAAAATTCAGTTGCAAGTATTGCCTAGAAAACAAAATACCTACCATACATTGCTATAACAATTTCAAGCTAATGGCATTATAAATAGCGACGTTTACGATCAATGAATAGCGTAAAATTCAACATTATTAAAATTCGCTGCTCAATTCTTGACTGGAATTAATCCCTTAAGCGATGGAATTTATTTCTTCCATCTATGAATTGTGTAATAGGTAGGTATAGCTTCAATGTAGCTATGTCTTTATAATGTTAGAGAAAAGATGAAGAAGAGAAGAGAAGACTACCTTCTTCAGTGTTTATATTAAAAGGACCATCTCGACACGTAATATTGAAACATAAATGAAATACCTACAGTGATTATATTAAATTTAGCGCCATCTATACACAGAAATGGAAACATAAATGAAATTAATTAATAACTTATTATTACATTTTAACATCTTTCGTACAATAAACATGGTTATTGTAACACCTACATTATAAATGAATTGAATAATCAGCCTAAACACGATGCTTTTTTATCATGTGTAATTTAAGAGTTTGCTAATAGCGTTATTAGTTTGCCATTTCCATACCATCGCATCTGTCTTCATCATGAGATCAGCTCGGTGGTAGGTGCCTAACATAATATCGTATTAAATCAATGAGCAAAATTAGCTATGGCCCTGGTCACCTTTAAACGCCATCGGCCGCTTACAGCGTTAACGCCGCACGCTGAGTCATAATGCTTACTATAGAGCTGTACTGTTAGGCCCTGACAGACCATAACAGTACATATATCTCTTTAGTATGCATTGTGACGCAGCGTACGACGTGACACTGTAAGCCGCCGATGGCGTTTATAGGAGACCAGAGCATATGTCATCTTATATTCGAGATGCACAAAACTATGACTAACCTAATATGCGCAGCAGCCCTGTAATTGATAGAAGACTGTGTCGCTCTAAGTTAATAGATACTGTTATATCGGTTGTCAATACAAATAAAGATTATTTTTTTGGTTTTAGCTAATAATGCTTGGCTACCAATAATGCAATCATGCTTGTTGATTATTGGTGGCATTGCGTAGTTAGTATAATAGATTTCATGGTCGTGTCTGGTAAAACGTTTTGTTTTAAAAACAGCTTTTATTTAAAGGCATATAAAAAAAAAACCTAACAACCTAAACCTGCTTATTTGCAGGGTAAAATATTAATTTCATGTCAAAGTGAGCAACTGTGATATGCAATTAACATTTGTTTTGCGGATATTAGTATTTATTGGTGCGCAGTGAGTGTTTTATGAAATTATATTGCTCTAATGGGACGCTTCGGGCCTTCGGCCCTACGCGGAGCTCGTTGAGCCGAAATTTATCAACTCACTTTGTTCTCACTCTCTTACAAATGACATTTTATCATCTGGTTGGCTGCCCCAAGCCCACCCCTCTAACCACTTGAGAGCCAGGCAGCCCTAGAAGCTGCAGCCATAAAAGAAGAAAAAAAGGAAAACGATTTTAGGAGTTGCATGTTATAGTTTTTACATAGTTAAATTTGAAAGATTTAATATGTACTGTAAAAATTAGCGTAGGTGGATCTGTAATAATGCCCCAAGCAATAACGGGTCTTGTGAAGATTATCGCTCACTCGAGAGCCTTCGGCTCTCGAGTTCGCGTAAATGGGTCTGCAGATCTGCTCCAAGCCTTAATCGGCCTTGTAAAAATCATCGCTCACCCGAGAGCCTTCAGCTCTCGAGTTCGCATAAATGGGTCTGAAGGTCTGCCCCAAGCCATAATCGGCATTGTAAAGATTATCGCTCATAATAATGCCTGCCCCAAGCAATAACGGGTCCTGTGAAGATTATGGTTCACCCGAGAGCCTTCGGCTCTCGAGTTCGCGTAAATGGGTCTGAAGATCTGCCCCAAGCCTTAATCGGCCTTGTAAAGATTATCGCTCACCCGAGAGCCTTCGGCTCTCGAGTTCGCGTAAATGGGTCTGCAGATCTGCTCCGAGCCTTAATCGGCCTTGTAAAGATTATCGCTCACCCGAGAGCCTTCGGCTCTCGAGTTCGCGTAAATGGGTCTGAAGATCTGCCCCAAGTCTTAATCGGCCTTGTAAAGATTATCGCTCACCCGAGAGCCTTCGGCTCTCGAGTTCGCGTAAATGGGTCTGAAGATCTGCCCCAAGCCTTAATCGACCTTGTAAAGATTATCGCTCACCCGAGAGCCTTCGGCTCTCGAGTTCGCGTAAATGGGTCTGAAGATCTGCCCCAAGCCATAATCGGCATTGTAAAGGTTATCGCTCACCCGAGAGCCTTCGGCTCTCGAGTTCGCGTAAATGGGTCTGAAGATCTGCCCCAAGCCATAATCGGCATTGAAAAGATTATCGCTCACCCGAGAGCCTTCGGCTCTCGAGATCGCGTTAATGGGTCTGAAGATCTGCCCCAAGCCATAATCGGCATTGTAAAGATTATCGCTCATAATAATGCCTGCCCCAAGCAATAATGGGTCTCGTGAAGATTATCGCTCACCCGAGAGCCTTTGGCTCTCGAGTTCGCGTAAATGGGTCTGCAGATCTGCTCAAAGCCTTAATCGGCCTTATAAAGATTATCGCTCACCCGAGAGCCTTCGGCTCTCGAGTTCGCGTAAATGGGTCTGAAGATCTGCCCCAAGCCATAATGGGCATTGTAAAGATTATCACTCACCCGAGAGCCTTCGGCTCTCGAGTTCGCGTGTTGGGCCACACAGAGACAAAACGCGCTCTAATGGGACGCTTCGGGCCTTCGGCCCTACGCGGAGCTCGGCCTTCGGCCTCGCTTGGCCTTACCGCGCCTTCGGCCCTCAGGTTTCGCAGTGGCGAGTGTCCGCGTGGGCTCGCCCTTCGGGCCGCAAGCGGCCCTCGGGCTCTCGCGGAGAGCGCGCTCTGATGGGACACTTCGGGCCTTCGGCCCTACGCGGAGCTCGGCCTTCGGCCTCGCGAAGTTGCTTGGGGGGGACTCGCTTGGACGCTCGGGGTGAAGCTCCGGGCCTACGGCCCTCCGCCGAGCTCGGCCTGCGGCCTCGCGGCCTGAAGCTCGCCCTTCGGACTCGCGAAACCTTGTACTTATATAGGATTTTCCTTTGTTCGGGGCTCCCGCAGCTCGGCCTTCGGCCTCGCCAAAAATTTGAGGGGGGGGACGTGCCCGGGTACTCTTATGGAGGCTCCGGGCCTTCGGCCCTCCGCCAGGCTCGACCAGCGGCCTCGCGGCCTGAAGCTCGCCCTTCGGGCTCGCAAAAACTACTCGGAAATGGTTTTGCCCCTGGAGGCCGCCATTTTAAATTTATCCAAATTTTTTTTTCTTTAACATATTCTTTGGCCTCCCGAGTCCCTGCGTGCCACATCTCAACGCGCCCGGACCATTTTGAATTTTGTCCAAAAAAAAAAATTTCATTTTTTGGCAAAAATTTTAATGCAGTTTTTTTCATTCGGCAATTTCCTATGACATTTGGTCGAGTACCTCCCACCCATCTCTCACCGTTTGGCTTTTAGGGGGGGCCAAACAATTTCCCATACAAATTTTTTTTCGAGCTACGAAAAAATTTTATACATTTTTGGAATCAAGGGACCGGTATCTCTTCGCATGCAAAATCTCAGCGCGCTCCGACCATTTTAAATTTTGTCAAAAAAAAAATTTTATTTTTTGGCAAAAAATTTAATGCAGTTTTTTTCGCCCGGCAGTTTCCTATGACATTTGGTCGAGCACCTCATACCTATCTCGCACCGTTTAGATTTTCCATACAAATTTTTTTTTGGCGCTAGAAAAAAAAAAAACTTTTTTTTGGGATTCGGGGACCCATATCTACCTATGTTTCGACTTTTAGCTCTCCGACCATTTTGAAAATTTGGCAAAAAAAAAAAGTCATTTTTTGGCAAAAAAAATGTCACCACACCAAATTGCTCGCAATTCCCTATGACATTTGGTCGAGCACCCCCCACCCATCTGGCACCGTTTTCGCAGGCAGATCTCCAACTTTTTAGTTTTCCCATGTAGCTCGAATGTCAGATTTTTCTGGAAGTCACCGGGTCAGATCTTACACTTCCTCCATACATCATCAAGGTGTCAGGATACTCCTTCTGGGAGAACAATTCTATACGTGAGAAATCAGTGGTATTGCAGCTTTATATAGTATTAACTAGTTTTTCGCGTGGTGCGCGGGGCGCGAGCGCCCCGCGGTACTCTGTGCTCTCTTCTTTTCTGTTTTGTTTTTTTGTCTTGTACTTGGACTTAACGTCTGAGAGGGGTGGGGGAGGGTAGGGGCGAGTTTGTCATGGAGAGAGGAAGGAGTTTGGAGATTTAAAAATCTGCAATGGGAAGCGGAGAGCGGGAGAGAGATTTGCGAGGCGGAAGTTGCACTCTTGTCTTTCTTGTGAAAGTGTGAGGGTGAGGGGATGACCGTATGGGCGTTAAAAGGCGGTTCCAATGAGTCCAAACACGATGGGTTTATCTTGTATAATTAAGGAATTGCTATGGTCACCTTTTCTGTTTTCATCATCAGAACAGTTCGATGACACCCTAATATTATATATTCTAAATATCAGTTCAGTAGGTTGAGGATAACGGTGCTAAAATTCAGTTGCAAGTATTGCCTAGAAAACAAAATACCTACCATACATTGCTATAACAATTTCAAGCTAATGTCATTATAAATAGCGACGTTAACGATCAATGAATAGCGTAAAATTCAACATTATTAAAATTCGCTGCTCAATTCTTGACTGGAATTAATTCCTTAAGCGATGGAATTTATTTCTTCCATCTATGAATTGTGTAATAGGTAGGTATAGCTTCAATGTAGCTATGTCGTTATAATGTTAGAGAAAAGATGAAGAAGAGAAGAGAAGACTACCTTCTTCAGTGTTTATATTAAAAGGACCATCTCGACACGTAATATTGAAACATAAATGAAATACCTACAGTGATTATATTAAATTTAGCGCCATCTATACACAGAAATGGAAACATAAATGAAATTAATTAATAACTTATTATTACATTTTAACATCTTTCGTACAATAAACATGGTTATTGTAACACCTACATTATAAATGAATTGAATAATCAGCCTAAACACGATGCTTTTTTATCATGTGTAATTTAAAAGTTTGCTAATAGCATTATTAGCTTGCCATTACCATACCATCCCCTCTGTCTTCATCATGAGATCAGCTCGGTGGTAGGTGCCTAACATAATATCGTATTAAATCAATGAGCAAAATTAGCCATGGCGATGGTCACCTATAAACGCCATCGGCCGCTTACAGCGTTAACGCCGCACGCTGAGTCATAATGCTTACTATAGAGCTGTACTGTTAGGCCCTGACAGACCATAACAGTACATATATCTCTTTAGTATGCATTGTGACGCAGCGTACGACGTGACACTGTAAGCCGCCGATGGCGTTTATAGGAGACCAGAGCATATGTCATCTTATATTCGAGATGCACAAAACTATGACTAACCTAATATGCGCAGCAGCCCTGTAATTGATAGAAGACTGTGTCGCTCTAAGTTAATAGATACTGTTATATCGGTTGTCAATACAAATAAAGATTATTTTTTTGGTTTTAGCTAATAATGCTTGGCTACCAATAATGCAATCACGCTTGTTGATTATTGATGGCATTGCGTAGTTAGTATAATAGATATCATGGTCGTGTCTGGTAAAACGTTTTGTTTTAAAAACAACTTCTATTTAAGGTATATAAAAAAAAAACCTAACAACCTAAACCTGCTTATTTGCAGGGTAAAATATTAATTTCATGTCAAAGTGAGCAACTGTGATATGCAATTAACATTTGTTTTGCGGATATTAGTATTTATTGGTGCGCAGTGAGTGTTTTATGAAATTATATTGCTCTAATGGGACGCTTCGGGCCTTCGGCCCTACGCGGAGCTCGTTGAGCCGAAATTTATCAACTCACTTTGTTCTCACCCTCTTACAAATGACATTTTATCATCTGGTTGGCTGCCCCAAGCCCACCCCTCTAACCACTTGAGAGCCAGGCAGCCCTAGAAGCTGCAGCCATAAAAGAAGAAAAAAAGGAAAACGATTTTAGGAGTTGCATGTTATAGTTTTTACATAGTTAAATTTGAAAGATTTAATATGTACTGTAAAAATTAGCGTAGGTGGATCTGTAATAATGCCCCAAGCAATAATGTGTCTTGTGAAGATTATCGGGATGTAAATGGGTCTGCAGATCTGCTCCAAGCCTTAATCGGCCTTGTAAAAATCATCGCTCACCCGAGAGCCTTCGGCTCTCGCGTTCGCGTAAATGGGTCTGAAGATCTGCCCCAAGCCTTAATCGGCCTTGTAAAGATTATCGCTCACCCGAGAGCCTTCGGCTCTCGAGTTCGCGTAAATGGGCCTGCAGATCTGCTCCAAGCCTTAATCGGCCTTGTAAAGATTATCGCTCACCCGAGAGCCTTCGGCTCTCGAGTTCGCGTAAATGGGTCTGAAGATCTGCCCCAAGCCTTAATCGGCCTTGTAAAGATTATCGCTCACCCGAAAGCCTTCGGCTCTCGAGTTCGCGTAAATGGGTCTGCAGATCTGCTCCGAGCCTTAATCGGCCTTGTAAAGATTATCGCTCACCCGAGAGCCTTCGGCTCTCGAGTTCGCGTAAATGGGTCTGAAGATCTGCCCCAAGCCATAATCGGCATTGAAAAGATTATCGCTCACCCGAGAGCCTTCGGCTCTCGAGATCGCGTTAATGGGTCTGAAGATCTGCCCCAAGCCATAATCGGCATTGTAAAGATTATCGCTCATAATAATGCCTGCCCCAAGCAATAATGGGTCTCGTGAAGATTATCGCTCACCCGAGAGCCTTTGGCTCTCGAGTTCGCGTAAATGGGTCTGCAGATCTGCTCCAAGCCTTAATCGGCCTTATAAAGATTATCGCTCACCCGAGAGCCTTCGGCTCTCGAGTTCGCGTAAATGGGTCTGAAGATCTGCCCCAAGCCATAATGGGCATTGTAAAGATTATCACTCACCCGAGAGCCTTCGGCTCTCGAGTTCGCGTGTTGGGCCACACAGAGACAAAACGCGCTCTAATGGGACGCTTCGGGCCTTCGGCCCTACGCGGAGCTCGGCCTTCGGCCTCGCTTGGCCTTACCGCGCCTTCGGCCCTCAGGTTTCGCAGTGGCGAGTGTCCGCGTGGGCTCGCCCTTCGGGCCGCAAGCGGCCCTCGGGCTCTCGCGGAGAGCGCGCTCTGATGGGACACTTCGGGCCTTCGGCCCTACGCGGAGCTCGGCCTTCGGCCTCGCGAAGTTGCTTGGGGGGGACTCGCTTGGACGCTCGGGGTGAAGCTCCGGGCCTACGGCCCTCCGCCGAGCTCGGCCTGCGGCCTCGCGGCCTGAAGCTCGCCCTTCGGGCTCGCGAAACCTTGTACTTATATAGGATTTTCCTTTGTTCGGGGCTCCCGCAGCTCGGCCTTCGGCCTCGCCAAAAATTTGAGGGGGGGGACGTGCCCGGGTACTCTTATGGAGGCTCCGGGCCTTCGGCCCTCCGCCGGGCTCGACCAGCGGCCTCGCGGCCTGAAGCTCGCCCTTCGGGCTCGCAAAAACTACTCGGAAATGGTTTTGCCCCTGGAGGCCGCCATTTTAAATTTATCCAAATTTTTTTTTCTTTAACATATTCTTTGGCCCCCCGAGTCCCTGCGTGATACATCTCAACGCGCCCGGACCATTTTGAATTTTGGCCAAAAAAAAAAATTTCATTTTTTGGCAAAAATTTTAATGCAGTTTTTTTCATTCGGCAATTTTCTATGACATTTGGTCGAGTACCTCCCACCCATCTCTCACCGTTTGGCTTTTAGGGGGGGCCAAACAATTTCCCATACAAATTTTTTTTCGAGCTACGAAAAAATTTTATACATTTTTGGAATCAAGGGACCGGTATCTCTTCGCATGCAAAATCTCAGCGCGCTCCGACTATTTTAAATTTTGTCAAAAAAAAAAATTTCATTTTTTGGCAAAAAATTTAATGCAGTTTTTTTCGCCCGGCAGTTTCCTATGACATTTGGTCGAGCACCTCATACCTATCTCGCACCGTTTAGATTTTCCATACAAATTTTTTTTTGGCGCTAGAAAAAAAAAAAACTTTTTTTTGGGATTTGGGGACCCATATCTACCTATGTTTCGACTTTTAGCTCTCTCCGACCATTTTGAAAATTTGGCAAAAAAAAAAAGTCATTTTTTGGCAAAAAAAATGTCACCACACCAAATTGCTCGCAATTCCCTATGACATTTGGTCGAGCACTCCCCACCCATCTGGCACCGTTTTCGCAGGCAGATCTCCAACTTTTTAGTTTTCCCATGTAGCTCGAATGTCAGATTTTTCTGGAAGTCACCGGGTCAGATCTTACACTTCCTCCATACATCATCAAGGTGTCAGGATACTCCTTCTGGGAGAACAATTCTATACGTGAGAAATCAGTGGTATTGCAGCTTTATATAGTATTATTAATTAAATTAACTAGTTTTTCGCGTGGTGCGCGGGGCGCGAGCGCCCCGCGGTACTCTGTGCTCTCTTCTTTTGTTTTTGTTATTTGCTCGTACTTGGACTTTACGTCGGAGAGGGGTGGGGAGGGGCGACTTAGTCACGGAGAGAGGAGTCGGAGATTAAAAATCTGCAATGGGAAGCGGAGAGCGGGAGAGAGATTTGCGAGGCGGGAGTTGCACTCGGTTTGACTTCTGCAAGCGGCCCTCGGGCTCACGCGGAGAGCGCGCTCTAATGGGACGCTTCGGGCCTTCGGCCCTACGCGGAGCTCGGCCTTCGGCCTCGCTTAACCTTGCCGCTCACCTGAGGGCCTTCGGCCCTCAGGTTTCGCTTGTAAGAATGACGGGAGTAGTGAGTGAGACTGCGCTCTAATGGGACGCTCCGGGCCTTCGGCCCTACGCGGAGCTCGGCCTTCGGCCTCGCTCGGCCTCGCCGCTCACCTGAGGGCCTTCGGCCCTCAGGTTTCGCTTGTAAGAGTGACGGGAATAGGGAGTGTCCGCGTGGGCTCGCCCTTCGGACCGCAAGCGGCCCTCGGGCTCGCGTGGAGAGCGCGCTCTAATGGGACGCTTCGGGCCTTCGGCCCTACGCGGAGCTCGGCCTTCGGCCTCGCTCGGCCTCACCGCTCACCTGAGGGCCTTCGGCCCTCAGGTTTCGCTTGTAAGAGTGAAGGGAGTAGGGAGTGTCCGCGTGGGCTCGCCCTTCGGGCCGCAAGCGGCCCTCGGGCTCGCGCGGAGAGCGCGCTCTGATGGGACGCTCCGGGCCTTCGGCCCTACGCGGAGCTCGGCCTTCGGCCTCGCTTGGCCTCGCCGCTCAACTGAGGGCCGCAAGCGGCCCTCAGTTTCGCTTGTAAGTTACACGGGGCATATGAATAGTTGAGCAACCCCTTCCTATCGCAGCTCGGCCTTCGGCCTCGCAAAATTACTTGGGGGGACTCGCTTGGGCACTCGAGCTAAGGCTCTGGGCCTTCGGCCCTCCGCCGAGCTCGGCCTGCGGCCTCGCGGCCTGAAGCTCGCCCTTCGGGCTCGCGAAAGCTTGTATTTATATAGGATTTTCCTTTGTTCGGGGCTCCCGCAGCTCGGCCTTCGGCCTCGCCAAAAATTTGAGGGGGGGAGGACGTGCTCGGGCACTCTAATGGAGGCTCCGGGCCTTCGGCCCTCCGCCGGGCTCGGCCTGCGGCCTCGCCGCCTGAAGCTCGCCCTTCGGGCTCGCAAAAACTACTCGGAAATTGGTTTTGCCCCTGGAGGCCGCCATTTTGGATTTTTCCAAAATTTTTTTTCTGTTGTATATTTTTGGGCCCTCCGAGTCCACGCATGCCAAATCTCAGCGCGCTCCGACCATTTTCAATTTTGGCCAAAAAAAAATTTCATTTTTTGGCAAAAATTTTAATGCAGTTTTTTTCGCCCGGCAGTTTTCTATGACATTTGGTCGAGCACCTTCTACCTATCTCGCACCGTTTCGGTTTTCCATACAAATTTTTTTTTGGCGCTAGAAAAAAAAAAACTTTTTTTTGGAATCCGGGGACCCATACCACCCCAGATATCGACTTGCAGCTCTCTCCGACCATTTTGAAAATTTGGCAAAAAAATAAAGTCATTTTTTGCCCAAAAAAATGTCACCCCACCAAATTGCTCGCGGTTCCCTATGACATTTGGTCGAGCACCCCCCACCCATTTGGCACCGTTTCGGCAGGCCGTCACCCGATTTCGTGCCTGTGCGCGGTAGCTCGAAAGTCAGATTTTTCTGGGGGTCACGGAGGTAGACCGCACACTTTTTCCATACATCATCTGTACCCAGGAGTGCTCCTTTTGGGAGAACAATTATGTCAATAGAAATGAGTCGGATTGCGGCTTTATATAATATTAACTAGTTTTTCGCGTGGTGCGCGGGGCGCGAGCGCCCCGCGGTACTCTGTGCTCTCTTCTTTTCTGTTTTGGTTTTTGTCTTGTACTTTGACTTAACGTCTGAGAGGGGAGGGGGAGGGTAGGGGCGAGTTTGAGAGAGGAGTCGGAGATTCAAAATCTGCAATGGGAAGCGGAGAGCGGGAGAAAGATTTGCGAGGCGGGAGTTGCACTCGGTTTGACTTCTGCAAGCGGCCCTCGGGCTCGCGCGGAGAGCACGCTCTAATGGGACGCTTCGGGCCTTCGGCCCTACGCGGAGCTCGGCCTTCGGCCTCGCTTAGCCTTGCCGCTCACCTGAGGGCCTTCGGCCCTCACGTTTCGCTTGTAAGAATGACGGGAGTAGTGAATGAGACTGCGCTCTAATGGGACGCTCCGGGCCTTCGGCCCTACGCGGAGCTCGGCCTTCGGCCTCGCTCGGCCTCGCCGCTCACCTGAGGGCCTTTGGCCCTCAGGTTTCGCTTGTAAGAGTGACGGGAATAGGGAGTGTCCGCGTGGGCTCGCCCTTCGGACCGCAAGCGGCTCTCGGGCTCGCGTGGAGAGCGCGCTCTAATGGGACGCTTCGGGCCTTCGGCCCTACGCGGAGCTCGGCCTTCGGCCTCGCTCGGCCTCGCCGCTCACCTGAGGGCCTTCGGCCCTCAGGTTTCGCTTGTAAGAGTGACGGGAGTAGGGAGTGTCCGCGTGGGCTCGCCCTTCGGGCCGTAAGCGGCCCTCGGGCTCGCGCGGAGAGCTCGCTCTGATGGGACGCTCCGGGCCTTCGGCCCTACGCGGAGCTCGGCCTTCGGCCTCGCTCGGCCTCGCCGCTCACCTGAGGGCCTTCGGCCCTCAGGTTTCGCTTGTAAGAGTGACGGGAGTAGGGAGTGTCCGCGTGGGCTCGCCCTTCGGGCCGCAAGCGGCCCTCGGGCTCGCGTGGAGAGCGCGCTCTAATGGGACGCTTCGGGCCTTCGGCCCTACGCGGAGCTCGGCCTTCGGCCTCGCTCGTCCTCGCCGCTCACCTGAGGGCCTTCGGCCCTCAGGTTTCGCTTGTAAGAGTGACGGGAGTAGGGAGTGTCCGCGTGGGCTCGCCCTTCGGGCCGCATGCGGCCCTCGGGCTCGCGCGGAGAGCGCGCTCTGATGGGACGCTCCGGGCCTTCGGCCCTACGCGGAGCTCGGCCTTCGGCCTCGCTCGGCCTCGCCGCTCACCTGAGCTTGTAAGTTACACGGGGCATATGAATAGTTGAGCAACCCCTTCCTCCCGCAGCTCGGCCTTCGGCCTCGCAAAATTACTTGGGGGGGCCTCGCTTGGGCACTCGGGGTGAGGCTCCGGGCCTTCGGCCCTCCGCCGAGCTCGGCCTGCGGCCTCGCGGCCTGGAGCTCGCCCTTCGGGCTCGCGAAACCTTGTACTTATATGGGATTTTCCTTTGTTCGGGGCTCCCGTAGCTCGGCCTTCGGCCTCGCCAAAAATTTGAGGGGGGGGGACGTGCCCGGGCACTCTTATGGAGGCTCCGGGCCTTCGGCCCTCCGCCGGGCTCGGCCTGCGGCCTCGCGGCCTGAAGCTCGCCCTTCGGGCTCGCAAAAACTTCTCGGAAATTGGTTTTGCCCCTGGAGGCCGCCATTTTGAATTTTTCCAAAATTTTTTTTCTGTCGTATATTTTTGGGCTCTCTGAGTCCCCGCATGCCAAATCTCAGCGCGCTCCGACTATTTTTAATTTTGGCCAAAAAAAAAATTTAATTTTTTGGCAAAAATTTTAATGCAGTTTTCTTCCCCCGGCAATTCCCTATGATATTTGGTCGAGCACCTTATACCTATCTCGCACCGTTTACATTTTCCATACAAATTTTTTTTCGAGCTAGAAAAAAAAAAAACTTTTTTTGGAATCCGGGGACCCATATCTCCCCACATACCAAGTTTCAGCGCGCTCGGACCATTTTCAATTTTGGCCAAAAAAAAAATTTCACTTTTTGGCAAAAATTTTAATGCAGTTTTCTTAGTCCGGCAGTTATCTATGACATTTGGTCGAGCACCTCATACCTATCTCGCACCGTTTAGATTTTTCATACAATTTTTTTTTTGGCGCTAGAAAAAAAAAAAACTTTTTTTTGGGATCCGGGGACCCCTATCTACCTATATTTCGACTTTTAGCTCTCTCCGACTATTTTGAAAATTTGGCCAAAAAAAAGTCATTTTTTGCCAAAAAAAATGTCACCCCACCAAATCGCTCGCGGTTCCCTATGACATTCGGTCGAGCACCCCCCATCCATCTGGCACCGTTTCGGCGGGCCGTCACTCGATTTCGTGCCCGTGCGCGGTAGCTCGAAAGTCAGATTTTTCTGGGGGTCACGGAGGTAGACCGCACACTTTTTCCGTACATCATCTGTACCCAGGAGTGCTCCTTTTGGGAGATCAATTATGTCAATTAGAAATCAGTCGGATTGCAGCTTTATATAATATTAATTAATATTAATTAATATTAATTAACTAGATTTTCGCGTGGTGCGCGGGGCGCGAGCGCCCCGCGGTACTCTGTGCTCTCTTCTTTTGTTTTTTGTTTTTTTGTCTTGTACTTTGACTTTACGTCGGAGAGGGGAGGGGGAGTAGAGGAGCGACTTTGTCACGGAGAAGGGTTTGGAGATTTAAAAATCTGCAATGGGAAGCGGAGAGCGGGAGAGAGATTTGCGAGGCGGGAGTTGCACTCTGTCTTTCTTGTGAAAGTGTGGGGGTGGGGGGATGACCGTATGGGCGTTAAAAGGCGGTTCCAATGAGTCCAAACACGATGGGTTTATCTTGTATAATTAAGGAGTTGCTATTGTCACCTTTTCTGTTTTCATCATCAGAACAGTTCGATGACACCCCTAATATTACATCTTCATCTAATTTGTACAAATATTCTAAATATCAGTTCAGTAGGTTGAGGATAACGGTGCTAAAATTCAGTTGCAAGTATTGCCTAGAAAACAAAATACCTACCATACATTGCTATAACAATTTCAAGCTAATGACATTATAAATAGCGACGTTTACGATCAATGTATAGCGTAAAATTCAACATTATTAAAATTCGCTGCTCAATTCTTGACTGTAATTAATTCCTTAAGCGATGGAATTTATTTCTTCCATCTATGAATTGTGTAATAGGTAGGTATAGCTAATATGTAGCTATGTCTTTATAATGTTAGAGAAAAGATGAAGAAGAGAAGAGAAGACTACCTTCTTCAGTGTTTATATTAAAAGGACCATCTCGACACGTAATATTGAAACATAAATGAAATACCTACAATGATTATATTAAATTTAGCGCCATCTATACACAGAAATGGAAACATAAATGAAATTAATTAATAACTTATTATTACATTTTAACATCTTTCGTACAATAAACATGGTTATTGTAACACCTACATTATAAATGAATTGAATAATCAGCCTAAACACGATGCTTTTTTATCATATGTAATTTAAGAGTTTGCTAATAGCGTTATTAGCTTGCCATTTCCATACCATCCCATCTGTCTTCATCATGAGATCAGCTCGGTGGTAGGTGCCTAACATAATATCGTATTAAATCAATGAGCAAAATTAGCTATGGCCCTGGTCACCTATAAACGCCATCGGCCGCTTACAGCGTTAACGCCGCACGCTGAGTCATAATGCTTACTATAGAGCTGTACTGTTAGGCCCTGACAAACCATAACAGTACATATATCTCTTTAGTATGCATTGTGACGCAGCGTACGACGTGACACTGTAAGCCGCCGATGGCGTTTATAGGAGACCAGAGCATATGTCATCTTATATTCGAGATGCACAAAACTATGACTAACCTAATATGCGCAGCAGCCCTGTAATTGATAGAAGACTGTGCCGCTCTAAGTTAATAGATACTGTTACATCGGTTGTCAATACAAATAAAGATTATTTTTTTGGTTTTAGCTAATAATGCTTGGCTACCAATAATGCAATCATGCTTGTTGATTATTGATGGCATTGCGTAGTTAGTATAATAGATTTCATCGTCGTGTCTGGTAAAACGTTTTGTTTTAAAAACAGCTTCTATTTAAAGGCATATAAAAAAAAAACCTAACAACCTAAACCTGCTTATTTGCAGGGTAAAATATTAATTTCATGTCAAAGTGAGCAACTGTGATATGCAATTAACATTTGTTTTGCGGATATTAGTGTTTATTGGTGAGCAGTGAGTGTTTTATGAAATTATATTGCTCTAATGGGACGCTTCGGGCCTTCGGCCCTACGCGGAGCTCGTTGAGCTGAAATTTATCAACTCACTTTGTTCTCACCCTCTTACAAATGACATTTTATAATCTGGGTGGCTGCCCCAAGCCCGCCCCTCTAACCCCTTGAGAGCCAGGCAGCCCAAGAAGCTGCAGCCATAAAAGAAGAAAAAAAAGAAAACGATTCTAGGAGTTGCATGTTATAGTTTTTACATAGTTAAATTTGAAAGATTTAATATGTACTGTAAAAATTAGCGTAGGTGGATCTGTAATAATGCCCCAAGCAATAATGGGTCTTGTGAAGATTATCGCTCACCCGAGAGCCTTCGGCTCTCGAGTTCGCATAAATGGGTCTGCAGATTTGCTCCAAGCCTTAATCGGCCTTGTAAAGATTATCGCTCACCCGAGAGCCTTCGGCTCTCGAGTTCGCGTAAATGGGTCTGAAGATCTGCCCCAAGCCATAATCGGCATTGTAAAGATTATCGCTCATAATAATGCCTGCCCCAAGCAATAACGGGTCCTGTGAAGATTATCGCTCACCCGAGAGCTTTCGGCTCTCGAGTTCGCGTAAATGGTATGAAGATCTGCCCCAAGCCTTAATCGGCCTTGTAAAAATTATCGCTCACCCGAGAGCCTTCGGCTCTCGAGTTCGCGTAAATGGGTCTGCAGATCTGCTCCAAGCCTTGTAACATCCTCCCTATACTAAAATGGAAAGCGGAAAATGGAAAACCTAAAGCCTACCTAAGCTTTACCTACAAATACTTACACCATCTGAAAGTCTGAAAACCAGGACTTTTCGTAAAGTTCCTAAAACTCTTAAAGGTTTCTAAAGCTTTCCTAAAGCATTACTAAAGCTTTCAAGTTCAGCAGATCTAAAAGATATGGGAATAACTACAGGGAAAGAAAATAAATCAAACAAAAGGTTTGAAAAAGAAAATAAACGAAACAATACATTTATTTCATAAAAGTGATTTTACTCGAAACTTTGACTATTTTATCTAATAAAGTCCGGTGAGAACTTTATTAGACATCCGCGTTGATTCCTAGGCCAAGACCTAAGCAAGGGAAAACAAGGCGGACTCAACAAAAACCCTTGCTGCCAACTTAACCTATTACAATTTATAATGAAATGAAATTAATTCAAATGAAAAGGTTAATTACACAATTGGAGAATATTAAACATAAACTAAGACTAAATAATTAAAATATCAATGGCGTGATCGAATAGTGGCAATTTAAAGACCTAGTTATGAAATGTAGCAACTTAAGTTCTCTGAGGTGTGAGAAACATAAGAACTATTGAGAATTGGACAATGTTTAGACAAATACAACTTAACCTAAATGATTACTACTTAAAACAAGTCTACCTAAATAATCGTGAACATAATACTAAGACACCTAGAACTTAATTTACTAGAAATATAGAAAAGTTAGAACACAAGTTTAATAGAAAACTATTAATGAACACAATACTAAAGTAACTAAGAGATTAGAGCTTACTTGTAAAATACCGTCGTTGGCTGTGTGATAAGTCATAGCATAAATAAGTTGTTTATCGTTTATAAGGAGTAAGCGTATAATGACGTAATATGATACGGAGTGGATAATTACTCCATAATTTGATTCAGAAGAATGTAAGTGCTAGAAATGGTTACAGATGTAGGTTAGCGAGGCGTATATTCATAGATAAACCTTGAATTAAATATGTTTATAAAACCTTAAAACTAGTGTTTGGTATGTCGAGGTATCGATACGTCGTATCGTATTTCCTACAAGGTAGGATAGGACTAGGTCGTGTAATATCTGGCTTATTACATAATATAATATAATTCTCAATCTAAAAGATGTGAGAATAAAATAGCTGATTGCAAGCAACCATAAAGCCACAGTACCTCATAAAAGTACCATGCATAAGTCATATAAACCACCAAGCCATTTCTGGACATGATGAGGCGACTATGTCGAGGCAGCAGTCTCGCGAAGGAATACCTGATGCTAACCCATTGGGTATATCCCTACCTAACACCTAACACGAGCAAACAGAGTATCCTCGCAAGTGGCACAGGGCCGAGACTATAAGTGATATGTGACAATAGCGCCTGACGAATGAACATATACATGGTAATAATAAGAGCGTAGCCCATAATATTATGAGACCAGCCATTTTATTGCATACAGCAAAAGTAAATAATACTGAACTTATTTAAAAGCCAGTTGGAATAGGATCTTGTTATATTTATATATATATGTATATTATAATACACGTGTGATGTATCTACGTTGAAGTAGACTTAAATACGAGTTAGTTACCTCGTACCCAAATATTATGCAAACAAACAAGTTGCTGCTATTCAGGTTTAATGTCCAAATCGAGTCATATGGTCATCCCATTAGCGAATATCACTACTGAGCCATGCAACCGCAAAACCTCAGCATTGACCAGCGTTCTCACGACAGCAAGGAGTTTTGCTCGAGTCGTCAATCAATCTATATCGCCATTGAACTTTCACATCCCATCTCGCCCATATAATAGAATATATAAGGGTACATAGATATTGGGGTCTTTAATGTTCAGCTTCAGCAAACGGCAATACAGATTTCTCGTCTCAGCGGGACTATAGTGTCTTGTTTGAATCAAAGATTCCCACAAGCAGCTAAAGGCGCACCGCGTACCTAAACAAGACCGCAGCCCTTTTCAAAGCTCGTCTTGGGATCGAGACTAAAGACGAAAGCCTGTCGTTAAGAATCTGTGAGACTAGCCCTAAACCCCATTTATGAACGTATTTCATCGATCTGGAGTAAAACCATTGCATAGCAACAGTAATAGTTATTAGGCATATTTGGTATATTTGGGTACTACATTGTACTACCAAAACCTTTCGTCATAGGCTGGAACATACCATACAAAATCGTAATAAAACATTTGGCAGTCCAACTTGTGACATTACCTCATTGCTGGAACAGTCACATCCACTGCGACCAGTCTCAACAACTACAATAGATTAGTAAATGTATGTATGTTGGTACATACATGTGAAATATTGGAACAGTATCTACTTGTCCAATAAAATAAATATAATTATCGCACAGGCGAAGATAAGGTATTGACGTAATATTAATTACGTAGTCAACAGACTATTAGGTACCTACTGTAATAGGAACCAAAGTTTCATAAAAAAATAAGCCAAGATTACTTCAAATAAAGAGTGCAATAACCATGTCAGGTCACACAACACAACGATAGCATTTCGGCCTATTAAAAGGTAACATTATGTATGACATTTACATAGAACGGGAACGTGAATAAGTACCATAGTTAACGCAGTCAGAAAGTTTTGCGAAACTTAGAAAACCATTTAAGGATCTCTTCATCTGCGTGTGTACAGTGGTAGGCTATGAGGTCATCATGCAGGAATAGCCTCGTTGTCCAAACGCCGGAACTGTGATCAGCTTGGCAGGATCAGCCAGTGAGGGGTCTCATATTGTCATGGCACAGCGTTGGATTGAGGATGGCCTGGCTCTGGTCGTCGATTGCCCACATGTACGAAAGTGCTGGCAGGTACACGTCCCGTAGAAATGTCCTGGATCCAAACGATAGGTGGAAGGCATATCGTCGTTGACAGTGTGATTGCGCGGAGGCGCTGACATGGTCATCTTCTTGACACCAGTGCGATGATACGTCATTCGATGTCGTCTATCCTTCTCATATAAAGGTTTGATTTCGCAAAACCCTCCAAATACCCAAACTATGGCATTGTAATCTTTAGATATATTCATAAATAAAACGTACTCATTTAATAACCTAAAGTAACGATTATCACCTACAACACTGTACTAAATCAATAAGAACATACTTAAAATACCAACGAAACATAACAAACCTAATGAAAATGAAATAATTAATGCGTTAAATAATAAGTGTCAGAATATAATGACTATCTACATTAGCAAAAGATTAATTCAATTACTGTTTAATAGTAAAATTACAATCCTTCAACGATTTGTCTACTAATAAATAATATCATTAAAGTCAAATAGTCATTTAAAACTAATTGAAATCAATAGTCAAATATAGTAAGACTCAAATATTAAATCCAGCTTGTATGAACAGCGCCTACCCCCATTATTCATGAAAATCTCAATAATACTGAATAGTATCAAAAATAGATACGAATTCACATAGCATGCACAAAACACCACCATAAATCTTAATAACTAACATGCACAATAAGTATGGGTATAATAAAACACAATGTATTTATTAAATCAGGTAGTAACACTCCAACAACGCAGATGTGCCTAGAATATATTCCATTTAGCAAACATTATCAATTAAATATCTGTTGCATTAATGGTAAAACTATATCCGTAACAATGAATTAAACGATTAACGTACTTAAATGCATTTTAAAGCCATAATTATTTAAAAGGAGATACGCCACCCCACATCGATATTGTTAACGTAGATTTTACCTTAAGCAGGTTATTCAAATTAAGCAAAGGTATTGTCAATCTAACTTGAACTTTATACTGAACACTATAGGTAACGACAAGGTAATTGTACCTATATAAGTAGCGTAACGCACGCGCATAATACATTATGAAAAAGAAATCACTATCGTTTGCTATATGGAATTTAAACACTCCGTCTTCATAAATCCTGTGAACAGAAAGGATTAAACACACAACACCCTATTTTATCCTAACATAATGAATCCCTACGTAATTCCTATCTATCACGACAAATAAACTTTAAAAACTCACATAAGCGTTCCTGAAGGTGCACGCCGCTCTCGTGAGGTCTACCCGCAGGAGCCGTCGAAGGGGAAAAAGTCTCGAAACCATTGTGTATCTCGTTATATTCCCTCACCTCGTTATCATGAGAACCCCTAACATCACGCGACAAACTCATGTAGCTGTAAATCTGGCTTCTCATTGGTCTAGAATAACTTTCCGATCTCCTACTCAACACCAGATGTCTCTCCGATGTCTATCCCATTAAAACCTGACTAAAATAAATAGACACCTACACAAACAAGATTATTTCGTTCTTAAATATTTCTCATTTTAGTAGGGTAGCCACGCACATAACGTTTTTTCAAATACCCGCCAAAGGCAGCGTTGCAGCTACTGCATTGCAATTAGCCACTTGCGTCAACTAGACTCAACGCTCACGTCTAGTATATCTTGACGTCGAGACCCGTATTATAAATGCACAACTAGAGATCCGCCCTACACTGGTTCTTCTAAGGTGAATTGGTGTTCAAGTTAGTTTCAGCATCGTGAATGACAGCCCTGACTCCACACTAACCGTGCAATTTCAGACGGCTACTTATTTCGCTACTATATAGACATAACGACAACCTTTCTACACGGACGGATTATTTACTAACAGTTCAAATCCTCGACACCAGGTATCCATACTTGACCTTTGCAACTTGAGAAATGCTAATAATATAAAGCAGGAAACCGTTTTCCAAGCTTATTCAAATTACAAAAGTAGCACTACTCTTAGGAAAATGAAAATAATTTGAAATTCAAAAGATTTGTGATATTCATTATAAATAATCGAACTTCTTTAGACTTAATTTAAACGCCATCTGTTTACAATGGAAGTTGGATGATGAACATTTAGAATATATAAATCAGCTTTTACGAAGCCAAGAAGCGTTTCTGAAAGCTTAGCTTTCCTGAAGCCGAGAAGCTTCTCAGAAGCCTTCCTCTGAAGTTAAGAAGCTATACTGAAGCTTAGAAGCACATTTAAAGCTTTTCCGAAGCTTAGAAGCTTTCATGAACTTTTCACACGAATGACGGATGTCGATCTGTTACAGCCTTAATCAACCTTGTAAAGATTATCGCTCACCCGAGAGCCTTCGGCTCTCGAGTTCGCGTAAATGGGTCTGAAGATCTGCCCCAAGCCATAATCGGCATTGTAAAGATTATCGCTCATAATAATGCCTGCCCCAAGCAATAATGGGTCTTGTGAAGATTATCGCTCACCCGAGAGCCTTCGGCTCTCGAGTTCGCGTAAATGGGTCTGCAGATCTGCTCCAAGCCTTAATCGGCCTTGTAAATATTATCGCTCACCCGAGAGCCGAAGTTCGCGTAAATGGGTCTGAAGATCTGCCCCAAGCCATAATCGGCATTGTAAAGATTATCGCTCACCCGAGAGCCTTCGGCTCTCGAGTTCGCGTAAATGGTATGAAGATCTGCCCCAAGCCTTAATCGGCCTTGTAAAAATTTTAATGCAGTTTTTTTCATTCGGCAATCTCCTACGACATTTGGTCGAGCACCTCCTACCCATCTCTCACCGTTTGGCTTTTATGGGGGGCCAAACAATTTCCCATACAAATTTTTTTTCGAGCTACGAAAAATTTTTTAAATTTTTTGGAATTAAGGGGCCGGTATCTCTCCGCATGCAAAATCTCAGCGCGCTCCGACTATTTTGAATTTTGGCCAAAAAAAAAATTTCATTTTTTGGCAAAAATTTTAATGCAGTTTTTTCGCCCGGCAGTTCCCTATGACATTTGGTCGAGCACCTTATACCTATCTCGCACCGTTTCGGTTTTCCATACAATTTTTTTTTTGGCGCTAGAAAAAAAAAAAAACTTTTTTTGGGTTCCGGGGACCTATATCTACCTATATTTCGACTTTTAGCTCTCTCCGACCATTTTGAAAATTTGACCAAAAAAAAAAGTCATTTTTTGGCAAAAAAAATGTCACCCCACCATATCGCTGGCGGTTCCCTATGACATTTGGTCGAGCACCCCCCACCCATCTGGCACCGTTTCGGCGGGCAGGTGTCCAACTTTTTAGTTTTCCCACGTAGCTCGAAAGTCGGATTTTTCTGGGGGTCACGTCGGCACCCTCTCTACTTTTTCCCTACATTTCTATATCGGATTCGGCCTCCTTCTGGGAGAACAACCATATGAATGAGAAATGAGTGGTATTGCAGCTTTATATAGTATTAACTAGTTTTTCGCGTGGTGCGCGGGGCGCGAGCGCCCCGCGGTACTCTGTGCTCTCTTCTTTTCTGTTTTGTTTTTTTGTCTTGTACTTGGACTTAACGTCTGAGAGGGGTGGGGGAGGGTAGGGGCGAGTTTGTCATGGAGAGAGGAAGGAGTTTGGAGATTTAAAAATCTGCAATGGGAAGCGGAGAGCGGGAGAGAGATTTGCGAGGCGGAAGTTGCACTCTTGTCTTTCTTGTGAAAGTGTGAGGGTGAGGGGATGACCGTATGGGCGTTAAAAGGCGGTTCCAATGAGTCCAAACACGATGGGTTTATCTTGTATAATTAAGGAATTGCTATGGTCACCTTTTCTGTTTTCATCATCAGAACAGTTCGATGACACCCTAATATTATATATTCTAAATATCAGTTCAGTAGGTTGAGGATAACGGTGCTAAAATTCAGTTGCAAGTATTGCCTAGAAAACAAAATACCTACCATACATTGCTATAACAATTTCAAGCTAATGTCATTATAAATAGCGACGTTTACGATCAATGAATAGCGTAAAATTCAACATTATTAAAATTCGCTGCTCAATTCTTGACTGGAATTAATTCCTTAAGCGATGGAATTTATTTCTTCCATCTATGAATTGTGTAATAGGTAGGTATAGCTTCAATGTAGCTATGTCTTTATAATGTTAGAGAAAAGATGAAGAAGAGAAGAGAAGACTACCTTCTTCAGTGTTTATATTAAAAGGACCATCTCGACACGTAATATTGAAACATAAATGAAATACCTACAGTGATTATATTAAATTTAGCGCCATCTATACACAGAAATGGAAACATAAATGAAATTAATTAATAACTTATTATTACATTTTAACATCTTTCGTACAATAAACATGGTTATTGTAACACCTACATTATAAATGAATTGAATAATCAGCCTAAACACGATGCTTTTTTATCATGTGTAATTTAAAAGTTTGCTAATAGCATTATTAGCTTGCCATTACCATACCATCCCCTCTGTCTTCATCATGAGATCAGCTCGGTGGTAGGTGCCTAACATAATATCGTATTAAATCAATGAGCAAAATTAGCCATGGCGATGGTCACCTATAACCGCCATCGGCCGCTTACAGCGTTAACGCCGCACGCTGAGTCATAATGCTTACTATAGAGCTGTACTGTTAGGCCCTGACAGACCATAACAGTACATATATCTCTTTAGTATGCATTGTGACGCAGCGTACGACGTGACACTGTAAGCCGCCGATGGCGTTTATAGGAGACCAGAGCATATGTCATCTTATATTCGAGATGCACAAAACTATGACTAACCTAATATGCGCAGCAGCCCTGTAATTGATAGAAGACTGTGTCGCTCTAAGTTAATAGATACTGTTATATCGGTTGTCAATACAAATAAAGATTATTTTTTTGGTTTTAGCTAATAATGCTTGGCTACCAATAATGCAATCACGCTTGTTGATTATTGATGGCATTGCGTAGTTAGTATAATAGATATCATGGTCGTGTCTGGTAAAACGTTTTGTTTTAAAAACAACTTCTATTTAAGGTATATAAAAAAAAAACCTAACAACCTAAACCTGCTTATTTGCAGGGTAAAATATTAATTTCATGTCAAAGTGAGCAACTGTGATATGCAATTAACATTTGTTTTGCGGATATTAGTATTTATTGGTGCGCAGTGAGTGTTTTATGAAATTATATTGCTCTAATGGGACGCTTCGGGCCTTCGGCCCTACGCGGAGCTCGTTGAGCCGAAATTTATCAACTCACTTTGTTCTCACCCTCTTACAAATGACATTTTATCATCTGGTTGGCTGCCCCAAGCCCACCCCTCTAACCACTTGAGAGCCAGGCAGCCCTAGAAGCTGCAGCCATAAAAGAAGAAAAAAAGGAAAACGATTTTAGGAGTTGCATGTTATAGTTTTTACATAGTTAAATTTGAAAGATTTAATATGTACTGTAAAAATTAGCGTAGGTGGATCTGTAATAATGCCCCAAGCAATAATGTGTCTTGTGAAGATTATCGGGATGTAAATGGGTCTGCAGATCTGCTCCAAGCCTTAATCAGCCTTGTAAAAATCATCGCTCACCCGAGAGCCTTCGGCTCTCGAGTTCGCGTAAATGGGTCTGAAGATCTGCCCCAAGCCTTAATCGGCCTTGTAAAGATTATCGCTCACCCGAGAGCCTTCGGCTCTCGAGTTCGCGTAAATGGGCCTGCAGATCTGCTCCAAGCCTTAATCGGCCTTGTAAAGATTATCGCTCACCCGAGAGCCTTCGGCTCTCGAGTTCGCGTAAATGGGTCTGAAGATCTGCCCCAAGCCTTAATCGGCCTTGTAAAGATTATCGCTCACCCGAGAGCCTTCGGCTCTCGAGTTCGCGTAAATGGGTCTGCAGATCTGCTCCGAGCCTTAATCGGCCTTGTAAAGATTATCGCTCACCCGAGAGCCTTCGGCTCTCGAGTTCGCGTAAATGGGTCTGAAGATCTGCCCCAAGTCTTAATCGGCCTTGTAAAGATTATCGCTCACCCGAGAGCCTTCGGCTCTCGAGTTCGCGTAAATGGGTCTGAAGATCTGCCCCAAGCCATAATCGGCATTGTAAAGGTTATCGCTCACCCGAGAGCCTTCGGCTCTCGAGTTCGCGTAAATGGGTCTGAAGATCTGCCCCAAGCCATAATCGGCATTGAAAAGATTATCGCTCACCCGAGAGCCTTCGGCTCTCGAGATCGCGCTAATGGGTCTGAAGATCTGCCCCAAGCCATAATCGGCATTGTAAAGATTATCGCTCATAATAATGCCTGCCCCAAGCAATAATGGGTCTCGTGAAGATTATCGCTCACCCGAGAGCCTTTGGCTCTCGAGTTCGCGTAAATGGGTCTGCAGATCTGCTCCAAGCCTTAATCGGCCTTATAAAGATTATCGCTCACCCGAGAGCCTTCGGCTCTCGAGTTCGCGTAAATGGGTCTGAAGATCTGCCCCAAGCCATAATGGGCATTGTAAAGATTATCACTCACCCGAGAGCCTTCGGCTCTCGAGTTCGCGTGTTGGGCCACACAGAGACAAAGCGCGCTCTAATGGGACGCTTCGAGCCTTCGGCCCTACGCGGAGCTCGGCCTTCGGCCTCGCTTGGCCTTACCGCGCCTTCGGCCCTCAGGTTTCGCAGTGGCGAGTGTCCGCGTGGGCTCGCCCTTCGGGCCGCAAGCGGCCCTCGGGCTCTCGCGGAGAGCGCGCTCTGATGGGACACTTCGGGCCTTCGGCCCTACGCGGAGCTCGGCCTTCGGCCTCGCGAAGTTGCTTGGGGGGGACTCGCTTGGACGCTCGGGGTGAAGCTCCGGGCCTACGGCCCTCCGCCGAGCTCGGCCTGCGGCCTCGCGGCCTGAAGCTTGCCCTTCGGGCTCGCGAAACCTTGTACTTATATAGGATTTTCCTTTGTTCGGGGCTCCCACAGCTCGGCCTTCGGCCTCGCCAAAAATTTGAGGGGGGGGACGTGCCCGGGTACTCTTATGGAGGCTCCGGGCCTTCGGCCCTCCGCCGGGCTCGACCAGCGGCCTCGCGGCCTGAAGCTCGCCCTTCGGGCTCGCAAAAACTACTCGGAAATGGTTTTGCCCCTGGAGGCCGCCATTTTAAATTTATCCAAAATTTTTTTTCTTTAACATATTCTTTGGCCCCCCGAGTCCCTGCGTGCCACATCTCAACGCGCCCGGACCATTTTGAATTTTGGCCAAAAAAAAAAATTCATTTTTTGGCAAAAATTTTAATGCAGTTTTTTTCATTCGGCAATTTCCTATGACATTTGGTCGAGTACCTCCCACCCATCTCTCACCGTTTGGCTTTTAGGGGGGACCAAACAATTTCCCATACAAATTTTTTTTCGAGCTAGGAAAAAATTTTTTACATTTTTGGAATCAGGGGACCGGTATCTCTTCGCATGCAAAATCTCAGCGCGCTCCGACCATTTTAAATTTTGTCAAAAAAAAAAAATTTCATTTTTTGGCAAAAAATTTAATGCAGTTTTTTTCGCCCGGCAGTTTCCTATGACATTTGGTCGAGCACCTCATACCT
Organism: Epiblema foenella; assembly: GCA_963556455.1. Taxonomy (NCBI): domain Eukaryota; kingdom Metazoa; phylum Arthropoda; class Insecta; order Lepidoptera; family Tortricidae; genus Epiblema; species Epiblema foenella. The sequence goes on along the minus strand of OY747097.1, from coordinate 34,466,635 downwards.
ATCTCGCACCGTTTAGATTTTCCATACAAATTTTTTTTTGGCGCTAGAAAAAAAAAAAACATTTTTTTGGGATCCAAGGACCCAAATCTACCTATATTTCGACTTTTAGCTCTCTCCGACTATTTTGAAAATTTGGCCAAAAAAAAAAGTCATTTTTTGGCAAAAAAAATTTCACATCACTAAATCGCTTGCGGTTCCCTATGACATTTGGTTGAGCACCCCCCACCCATCTGGCACCGTTTCGGCGGGCAGGTGTCCAACATTATAGTTTTCCCACGTAGCTCGAAAGTCAGATTTTTCTGGGGGTCACCGGGGCAGACCTTACACTTGTTCCATACATCATCTGTACCCAGGAGTGCTCCTTCTGGGAGAACAATTCTATATATGAGAAATCAGTCGTATTGCAGCTTTATATAGTATTAACTAGTTTTTCGCGTGGTGCGCGGGGCGCGAGCGCCCCGCGGTACTCTGTGCTCTCTTCTTTTGTTTTTGTTATTTGCTCGTACTTGGACTTTACGTCGGAGAGGGGTGGGGAGGGGCGACTTAGTCACGGAGAGAGGAGTCGGAGATTAAAAATCTGCAATGGGAAGCGGAGAGCGGGAGAGAGATTTGCGAGGCGGGAGTTGCACTCGGTTTGACTTCTGCAAGCGGCCCTCGGGCTCACGCGGAGAGCGCGCTCTAATGGGACGCTTCGGGCCTTCGGCCCTACGCGGAGCTCGGCCTTCGGCCTCGCTTAACCTTGCCGCTCACCTGAGGGCCTTCGGCCCTCAGGTTTCGCTTGTAAGAATGACGGGAGTAGTGAGTGAGACTGCGCTCTAATGGGACGCTCCGGGCCTTCGGCCCTACGCGGAGCTCGGCCTTCGGCCTCGCTCGGCCTCGCCGCTCACCTGAGGGCCTTCGGCCCTCAGGTTTCGCTTGTAAGAGTGACGGGAATAGGGAGTGTCCGCGTGGGCTCGCCCTTCGGACCGCAAGCGGCCCTCGGGCTCGCGTGGAGAGCGCGCTCTAATGGGACGCTTCGGGCCTTCGGCCCTACGCGGAGCTCGGCCTTCGGCCTCGCTCGGCCTCACCGCTCACCTGAGGGCCTTCGGCCCTCAGGTTTCGCTTGTAAGAGTGAAGGGAGTAGGGAGTGTCCGCGTGGGCTCGCCCTTCGGGCCGCAAGCGGCCCTCGGGCTCGCGCGGAGAGCGCGCTCTGATGGGACGCTCCGGGCCTTCGGCCCTACGCGGAGCTCGGCCTTCGGCCTCGCTTGGCCTCGCCGCTCAACTGAGGGCCGCAAGCGGCCCTCAGTTTCGCTTGTAAGTTACACGGGGCATATGAATAGTTGAGCAACCCCTTCCTATCGCAGCTCGGCCTTCGGCCTCGCAAAATTACTTGGGGGGACTCGCTTGGGCACTCGAGCTAAGGCTCTGGGCCTTCGGCCCTCCGCCGAGCTCGGCCTGCGGCCTCGCGGCCTGAAGCTCGCCCTTCGGGCTCGCGAAAGCTTGTATTTATATAGGATTTTCCTTTGTTCGGGGCTCCCGCAGCTCGGCCTTCGGCCTCGCCAAAAATTTGAGGGGGGGAGGACGTGCTCGGGCACTCTAATGGAGGCTCCGGGCCTTCGGCCCTCCGCCGGGCTCGGCCTGCGGCCTCGCCGCCTGAAGCTCGCCCTTCGGGCTCGCAAAAACTACTCGGAAATTGGTTTTGCCCCTGGAGGCCGCCATTTTGGATTTTTCCAAAATTTTTTTTCTGTTGTATATTTTTGGGCCCTCCGAGTCCACGCATGCCAAATCTCAGCGCGCTCCGACCATTTTCAATTTTGGCCAAAAAAAAATTTCATTTTTTGGCAAAAATTTTAATGCAGTTTTTTTCGCCCGGCAGTTTTCTATGACATTTGGTCGAGCACCTTCTACCTATCTCGCACCGTTTCGGTTTTCCATACAAATTTTTTTTTGGCGCTAGAAAAAAAAAAACTTTTTTTTGGAATCCGGGGACCCATACCACCCCAGATATCGACTTGCAGCTCTCTCCGACCATTTTGAAAATTTGGCAAAAAAATAAAGTCATTTTTTGCCCAAAAAAATGTCACCCCACCAAATTGCTCGCGGTTCCCTATGACATTTGGTCGAGCACCCCCCACCCATTTGGCACCGTTTCGGCAGGCCGTCACCCGATTTCGTGCCTGTGCGCGGTAGCTCGAAAGTCAGATTTTTCTGGGGGTCACGGAGGTAGACCGCACACTTTTTCCATACATCATCTGTACCCAGGAGTGCTCCTTTTGGGAGAACAATTATGTCAATAGAAATGAGTCGGATTGCGGCTTTATATAATATTAACTAGTTTTTTGCGTGGTGCGCGGGGCGCGAGCGCCCCGCGGTACTCTGTGCTCTCTTTTTTTGTTTTTTGTTATTTGCTCGTACTTGGACTTTACGTCGGAGAGGGGAGGGGCAGGGGAGGGGCGAGTTTGTCACAGAAAAGGGTTTGGAGATTTAAAAATCTGCAATGGGAAGCGGAGAGCGGGAGAGAGATTTGCGAGGCGGGAGTTGCACTCTGTCTTTCTTGTGAAAGTGTGGGGGTGGGGTGATGACCGTATGGGCGTTAAAAGGCGGTTCCAATGAGTCCAAACACGATGGGTTTATCTTGTATAATTAAGGAGTTGCTATGGTCACCTTTTCTGTTTTCATCATCAGAACAGTTCGATGACACCCCTAATATTGCATCTTCATCTAATTTGTACAAATATTCTAAATATCAGTTCAGTAGGTTGAGGATAACGGTGCTAAAATTCAGTTGCAAGTATTGCCTAGAAAACAAAATACCTACCATACATTGCTATAACAATTTCAAGCTAATGGCATTATAAATAGCGACGTTTACGATCAATGAATAGCGTAAAATTCAACATTATTAAAATTCGCTGCTCAATTCTTGACTGGAATTAATCCCTTAAGCGATGGAATTTATTTCTTCCATCTATGAATTGTGTAATAGGTAGGTATAGCTTCAATGTAGCTATGTCTTTATAATGTTAGAGAAAAGATGAAGAAGAGAAGAGAAGACTACCTTCTTCAGTGTTTATATTAAAAGGACCATCTCGACACGTAATATTGAAACATAAATGAAATACCTACAGTGATTATATTAAATTTAGCGCCATCTATACACAGAAATGGAAACATAAATGAAATTAATTAATAACTTATTATTACATTTTAACATCTTTCGTACAATAAACATGGTTATTGTAACACCTACATTATAAATGAATTGAATAATCAGCCTAAACACGATGCTTTTTTATCATGTGTAATTTAAGAGTTTGCTAATAGCGTTATTAGTTTGCCATTTCCATACCATCGCATCTGTCTTCATCATGAGATCAGCTCGGTGGTAGGTGCCTAACATAATATCGTATTAAATCAATGAGCAAAATTAGCTATGGCCCTGGTCACCTTTAAACGCCATCGGCCGCTTACAGCGTTAACGCCGCACGCTGAGTCATAATGCTTACTATAGAGCTGTACTGTTAGGCCCTGACAGACCATAACAGTACATATATCTCTTTAGTATGCATTGTGACGCAGCGTACGACGTGACACTGTAAGCCGCCGATGGCGTTTATAGGAGACCAGAGCATATGTCATCTTATATTCGAGATGCACAAAACTATGACTAACCTAATATGCGCAGCAGCCCTGTAATTGATAGAAGACTGTGTCGCTCTAAGTTAATAGATACTGTTATATCGGTTGTCAATACAAATAAAGATTATTTTTTTGGTTTTAGCTAATAATGCTTGGCTACCAATAATGCAATCATGCTTGTTGATTATTGGTGGCATTGCGTAGTTAGTATAATAGATTTCATGGTCGTGTCTGGTAAAACGTTTTGTTTTAAAAACAGCTTTTATTTAAAGGCATATAAAAAAAAAACCTAACAACCTAAACCTGCTTATTTGCAGGGTAAAATATTAATTTCATGTCAAAGTGAGCAACTGTGATATGCAATTAACATTTGTTTTGCGGATATTAGTATTTATTGGTGCGCAGTGAGTGTTTTATGAAATTATATTGCTCTAATGGGACGCTTCGGGCCTTCGGCCCTACGCGGAGCTCGTTGAGCCGAAATTTATCAACTCACTTTGTTCTCACTCTCTTACAAATGACATTTTATCATCTGGTTGGCTGCCCCAAGCCCACCCCTCTAACCACTTGAGAGCCAGGCAGCCCTAGAAGCTGCAGCCATAAAAGAAGAAAAAAAGGAAAACGATTTTAGGAGTTGCATGTTATAGTTTTTACATAGTTAAATTTGAAAGATTTAATATGTACTGTAAAAATTAGCGTAGGTGGATCTGTAATAATGCCCCAAGCAATAACGGGTCTTGTGAAGATTATCGCTCACTCGAGAGCCTTCGGCTCTCGAGTTCGCGTAAATGGGTCTGCAGATCTGCTCCAAGCCTTAATCGGCCTTGTAAAAATCATCGCTCACCCGAGAGCCTTCAGCTCTCGAGTTCGCATAAATGGGTCTGAAGGTCTGCCCCAAGCCATAATCGGCATTGTAAAGATTATCGCTCATAATAATGCCTGCCCCAAGCAATAACGGGTCCTGTGAAGATTATGGTTCACCCGAGAGCCTTCGGCTCTCGAGTTCGCGTAAATGGGTCTGAAGATCTGCCCCAAGCCTTAATCGGCCTTGTAAAGATTATCGCTCACCCGAGAGCCTTCGGCTCTCGAGTTCGCGTAAATGGGTCTGCAGATCTGCTCCGAGCCTTAATCGGCCTTGTAAAGATTATCGCTCACCCGAGAGCCTTCGGCTCTCGAGTTCGCGTAAATGGGTCTGAAGATCTGCCCCAAGTCTTAATCGGCCTTGTAAAGATTATCGCTCACCCGAGAGCCTTCGGCTCTCGAGTTCGCGTAAATGGGTCTGAAGATCTGCCCCAAGCCTTAATCGACCTTGTAAAGATTATCGCTCACCCGAGAGCCTTCGGCTCTCGAGTTCGCGTAAATGGGTCTGAAGATCTGCCCCAAGCCATAATCGGCATTGTAAAGGTTATCGCTCACCCGAGAGCCTTCGGCTCTCGAGTTCGCGTAAATGGGTCTGAAGATCTGCCCCAAGCCATAATCGGCATTGAAAAGATTATCGCTCACCCGAGAGCCTTCGGCTCTCGAGATCGCGTTAATGGGTCTGAAGATCTGCCCCAAGCCATAATCGGCATTGTAAAGATTATCGCTCATAATAATGCCTGCCCCAAGCAATAATGGGTCTCGTGAAGATTATCGCTCACCCGAGAGCCTTTGGCTCTCGAGTTCGCGTAAATGGGTCTGCAGATCTGCTCAAAGCCTTAATCGGCCTTATAAAGATTATCGCTCACCCGAGAGCCTTCGGCTCTCGAGTTCGCGTAAATGGGTCTGAAGATCTGCCCCAAGCCATAATGGGCATTGTAAAGATTATCACTCACCCGAGAGCCTTCGGCTCTCGAGTTCGCGTGTTGGGCCACACAGAGACAAAACGCGCTCTAATGGGACGCTTCGGGCCTTCGGCCCTACGCGGAGCTCGGCCTTCGGCCTCGCTTGGCCTTACCGCGCCTTCGGCCCTCAGGTTTCGCAGTGGCGAGTGTCCGCGTGGGCTCGCCCTTCGGGCCGCAAGCGGCCCTCGGGCTCTCGCGGAGAGCGCGCTCTGATGGGACACTTCGGGCCTTCGGCCCTACGCGGAGCTCGGCCTTCGGCCTCGCGAAGTTGCTTGGGGGGGACTCGCTTGGACGCTCGGGGTGAAGCTCCGGGCCTACGGCCCTCCGCCGAGCTCGGCCTGCGGCCTCGCGGCCTGAAGCTCGCCCTTCGGACTCGCGAAACCTTGTACTTATATAGGATTTTCCTTTGTTCGGGGCTCCCGCAGCTCGGCCTTCGGCCTCGCCAAAAATTTGAGGGGGGGGACGTGCCCGGGTACTCTTATGGAGGCTCCGGGCCTTCGGCCCTCCGCCAGGCTCGACCAGCGGCCTCGCGGCCTGAAGCTCGCCCTTCGGGCTCGCAAAAACTACTCGGAAATGGTTTTGCCCCTGGAGGCCGCCATTTTAAATTTATCCAAATTTTTTTTTCTTTAACATATTCTTTGGCCTCCCGAGTCCCTGCGTGCCACATCTCAACGCGCCCGGACCATTTTGAATTTTGTCCAAAAAAAAAAATTTCATTTTTTGGCAAAAATTTTAATGCAGTTTTTTTCATTCGGCAATTTCCTATGACATTTGGTCGAGTACCTCCCACCCATCTCTCACCGTTTGGCTTTTAGGGGGGGCCAAACAATTTCCCATACAAATTTTTTTTCGAGCTACGAAAAAATTTTATACATTTTTGGAATCAAGGGACCGGTATCTCTTCGCATGCAAAATCTCAGCGCGCTCCGACCATTTTAAATTTTGTCAAAAAAAAAATTTTATTTTTTGGCAAAAAATTTAATGCAGTTTTTTTCGCCCGGCAGTTTCCTATGACATTTGGTCGAGCACCTCATACCTATCTCGCACCGTTTAGATTTTCCATACAAATTTTTTTTTGGCGCTAGAAAAAAAAAAAACTTTTTTTTGGGATTCGGGGACCCATATCTACCTATGTTTCGACTTTTAGCTCTCCGACCATTTTGAAAATTTGGCAAAAAAAAAAAGTCATTTTTTGGCAAAAAAAATGTCACCACACCAAATTGCTCGCAATTCCCTATGACATTTGGTCGAGCACCCCCCACCCATCTGGCACCGTTTTCGCAGGCAGATCTCCAACTTTTTAGTTTTCCCATGTAGCTCGAATGTCAGATTTTTCTGGAAGTCACCGGGTCAGATCTTACACTTCCTCCATACATCATCAAGGTGTCAGGATACTCCTTCTGGGAGAACAATTCTATACGTGAGAAATCAGTGGTATTGCAGCTTTATATAGTATTAACTAGTTTTTCGCGTGGTGCGCGGGGCGCGAGCGCCCCGCGGTACTCTGTGCTCTCTTCTTTTCTGTTTTGTTTTTTTGTCTTGTACTTGGACTTAACGTCTGAGAGGGGTGGGGGAGGGTAGGGGCGAGTTTGTCATGGAGAGAGGAAGGAGTTTGGAGATTTAAAAATCTGCAATGGGAAGCGGAGAGCGGGAGAGAGATTTGCGAGGCGGAAGTTGCACTCTTGTCTTTCTTGTGAAAGTGTGAGGGTGAGGGGATGACCGTATGGGCGTTAAAAGGCGGTTCCAATGAGTCCAAACACGATGGGTTTATCTTGTATAATTAAGGAATTGCTATGGTCACCTTTTCTGTTTTCATCATCAGAACAGTTCGATGACACCCTAATATTATATATTCTAAATATCAGTTCAGTAGGTTGAGGATAACGGTGCTAAAATTCAGTTGCAAGTATTGCCTAGAAAACAAAATACCTACCATACATTGCTATAACAATTTCAAGCTAATGTCATTATAAATAGCGACGTTAACGATCAATGAATAGCGTAAAATTCAACATTATTAAAATTCGCTGCTCAATTCTTGACTGGAATTAATTCCTTAAGCGATGGAATTTATTTCTTCCATCTATGAATTGTGTAATAGGTAGGTATAGCTTCAATGTAGCTATGTCGTTATAATGTTAGAGAAAAGATGAAGAAGAGAAGAGAAGACTACCTTCTTCAGTGTTTATATTAAAAGGACCATCTCGACACGTAATATTGAAACATAAATGAAATACCTACAGTGATTATATTAAATTTAGCGCCATCTATACACAGAAATGGAAACATAAATGAAATTAATTAATAACTTATTATTACATTTTAACATCTTTCGTACAATAAACATGGTTATTGTAACACCTACATTATAAATGAATTGAATAATCAGCCTAAACACGATGCTTTTTTATCATGTGTAATTTAAAAGTTTGCTAATAGCATTATTAGCTTGCCATTACCATACCATCCCCTCTGTCTTCATCATGAGATCAGCTCGGTGGTAGGTGCCTAACATAATATCGTATTAAATCAATGAGCAAAATTAGCCATGGCGATGGTCACCTATAAACGCCATCGGCCGCTTACAGCGTTAACGCCGCACGCTGAGTCATAATGCTTACTATAGAGCTGTACTGTTAGGCCCTGACAGACCATAACAGTACATATATCTCTTTAGTATGCATTGTGACGCAGCGTACGACGTGACACTGTAAGCCGCCGATGGCGTTTATAGGAGACCAGAGCATATGTCATCTTATATTCGAGATGCACAAAACTATGACTAACCTAATATGCGCAGCAGCCCTGTAATTGATAGAAGACTGTGTCGCTCTAAGTTAATAGATACTGTTATATCGGTTGTCAATACAAATAAAGATTATTTTTTTGGTTTTAGCTAATAATGCTTGGCTACCAATAATGCAATCACGCTTGTTGATTATTGATGGCATTGCGTAGTTAGTATAATAGATATCATGGTCGTGTCTGGTAAAACGTTTTGTTTTAAAAACAACTTCTATTTAAGGTATATAAAAAAAAAACCTAACAACCTAAACCTGCTTATTTGCAGGGTAAAATATTAATTTCATGTCAAAGTGAGCAACTGTGATATGCAATTAACATTTGTTTTGCGGATATTAGTATTTATTGGTGCGCAGTGAGTGTTTTATGAAATTATATTGCTCTAATGGGACGCTTCGGGCCTTCGGCCCTACGCGGAGCTCGTTGAGCCGAAATTTATCAACTCACTTTGTTCTCACCCTCTTACAAATGACATTTTATCATCTGGTTGGCTGCCCCAAGCCCACCCCTCTAACCACTTGAGAGCCAGGCAGCCCTAGAAGCTGCAGCCATAAAAGAAGAAAAAAAGGAAAACGATTTTAGGAGTTGCATGTTATAGTTTTTACATAGTTAAATTTGAAAGATTTAATATGTACTGTAAAAATTAGCGTAGGTGGATCTGTAATAATGCCCCAAGCAATAATGTGTCTTGTGAAGATTATCGGGATGTAAATGGGTCTGCAGATCTGCTCCAAGCCTTAATCGGCCTTGTAAAAATCATCGCTCACCCGAGAGCCTTCGGCTCTCGCGTTCGCGTAAATGGGTCTGAAGATCTGCCCCAAGCCTTAATCGGCCTTGTAAAGATTATCGCTCACCCGAGAGCCTTCGGCTCTCGAGTTCGCGTAAATGGGCCTGCAGATCTGCTCCAAGCCTTAATCGGCCTTGTAAAGATTATCGCTCACCCGAGAGCCTTCGGCTCTCGAGTTCGCGTAAATGGGTCTGAAGATCTGCCCCAAGCCTTAATCGGCCTTGTAAAGATTATCGCTCACCCGAAAGCCTTCGGCTCTCGAGTTCGCGTAAATGGGTCTGCAGATCTGCTCCGAGCCTTAATCGGCCTTGTAAAGATTATCGCTCACCCGAGAGCCTTCGGCTCTCGAGTTCGCGTAAATGGGTCTGAAGATCTGCCCCAAGCCATAATCGGCATTGAAAAGATTATCGCTCACCCGAGAGCCTTCGGCTCTCGAGATCGCGTTAATGGGTCTGAAGATCTGCCCCAAGCCATAATCGGCATTGTAAAGATTATCGCTCATAATAATGCCTGCCCCAAGCAATAATGGGTCTCGTGAAGATTATCGCTCACCCGAGAGCCTTTGGCTCTCGAGTTCGCGTAAATGGGTCTGCAGATCTGCTCCAAGCCTTAATCGGCCTTATAAAGATTATCGCTCACCCGAGAGCCTTCGGCTCTCGAGTTCGCGTAAATGGGTCTGAAGATCTGCCCCAAGCCATAATGGGCATTGTAAAGATTATCACTCACCCGAGAGCCTTCGGCTCTCGAGTTCGCGTGTTGGGCCACACAGAGACAAAACGCGCTCTAATGGGACGCTTCGGGCCTTCGGCCCTACGCGGAGCTCGGCCTTCGGCCTCGCTTGGCCTTACCGCGCCTTCGGCCCTCAGGTTTCGCAGTGGCGAGTGTCCGCGTGGGCTCGCCCTTCGGGCCGCAAGCGGCCCTCGGGCTCTCGCGGAGAGCGCGCTCTGATGGGACACTTCGGGCCTTCGGCCCTACGCGGAGCTCGGCCTTCGGCCTCGCGAAGTTGCTTGGGGGGGACTCGCTTGGACGCTCGGGGTGAAGCTCCGGGCCTACGGCCCTCCGCCGAGCTCGGCCTGCGGCCTCGCGGCCTGAAGCTCGCCCTTCGGGCTCGCGAAACCTTGTACTTATATAGGATTTTCCTTTGTTCGGGGCTCCCGCAGCTCGGCCTTCGGCCTCGCCAAAAATTTGAGGGGGGGGACGTGCCCGGGTACTCTTATGGAGGCTCCGGGCCTTCGGCCCTCCGCCGGGCTCGACCAGCGGCCTCGCGGCCTGAAGCTCGCCCTTCGGGCTCGCAAAAACTACTCGGAAATGGTTTTGCCCCTGGAGGCCGCCATTTTAAATTTATCCAAATTTTTTTTTCTTTAACATATTCTTTGGCCCCCCGAGTCCCTGCGTGATACATCTCAACGCGCCCGGACCATTTTGAATTTTGGCCAAAAAAAAAAATTTCATTTTTTGGCAAAAATTTTAATGCAGTTTTTTTCATTCGGCAATTTTCTATGACATTTGGTCGAGTACCTCCCACCCATCTCTCACCGTTTGGCTTTTAGGGGGGGCCAAACAATTTCCCATACAAATTTTTTTTCGAGCTACGAAAAAATTTTATACATTTTTGGAATCAAGGGACCGGTATCTCTTCGCATGCAAAATCTCAGCGCGCTCCGACTATTTTAAATTTTGTCAAAAAAAAAAATTTCATTTTTTGGCAAAAAATTTAATGCAGTTTTTTTCGCCCGGCAGTTTCCTATGACATTTGGTCGAGCACCTCATACCTATCTCGCACCGTTTAGATTTTCCATACAAATTTTTTTTTGGCGCTAGAAAAAAAAAAAACTTTTTTTTGGGATTTGGGGACCCATATCTACCTATGTTTCGACTTTTAGCTCTCTCCGACCATTTTGAAAATTTGGCAAAAAAAAAAAGTCATTTTTTGGCAAAAAAAATGTCACCACACCAAATTGCTCGCAATTCCCTATGACATTTGGTCGAGCACTCCCCACCCATCTGGCACCGTTTTCGCAGGCAGATCTCCAACTTTTTAGTTTTCCCATGTAGCTCGAATGTCAGATTTTTCTGGAAGTCACCGGGTCAGATCTTACACTTCCTCCATACATCATCAAGGTGTCAGGATACTCCTTCTGGGAGAACAATTCTATACGTGAGAAATCAGTGGTATTGCAGCTTTATATAGTATTATTAATTAAATTAACTAGTTTTTCGCGTGGTGCGCGGGGCGCGAGCGCCCCGCGGTACTCTGTGCTCTCTTCTTTTGTTTTTGTTATTTGCTCGTACTTGGACTTTACGTCGGAGAGGGGTGGGGAGGGGCGACTTAGTCACGGAGAGAGGAGTCGGAGATTAAAAATCTGCAATGGGAAGCGGAGAGCGGGAGAGAGATTTGCGAGGCGGGAGTTGCACTCGGTTTGACTTCTGCAAGCGGCCCTCGGGCTCACGCGGAGAGCGCGCTCTAATGGGACGCTTCGGGCCTTCGGCCCTACGCGGAGCTCGGCCTTCGGCCTCGCTTAACCTTGCCGCTCACCTGAGGGCCTTCGGCCCTCAGGTTTCGCTTGTAAGAATGACGGGAGTAGTGAGTGAGACTGCGCTCTAATGGGACGCTCCGGGCCTTCGGCCCTACGCGGAGCTCGGCCTTCGGCCTCGCTCGGCCTCGCCGCTCACCTGAGGGCCTTCGGCCCTCAGGTTTCGCTTGTAAGAGTGACGGGAATAGGGAGTGTCCGCGTGGGCTCGCCCTTCGGACCGCAAGCGGCCCTCGGGCTCGCGTGGAGAGCGCGCTCTAATGGGACGCTTCGGGCCTTCGGCCCTACGCGGAGCTCGGCCTTCGGCCTCGCTCGGCCTCACCGCTCACCTGAGGGCCTTCGGCCCTCAGGTTTCGCTTGTAAGAGTGAAGGGAGTAGGGAGTGTCCGCGTGGGCTCGCCCTTCGGGCCGCAAGCGGCCCTCGGGCTCGCGCGGAGAGCGCGCTCTGATGGGACGCTCCGGGCCTTCGGCCCTACGCGGAGCTCGGCCTTCGGCCTCGCTTGGCCTCGCCGCTCAACTGAGGGCCGCAAGCGGCCCTCAGTTTCGCTTGTAAGTTACACGGGGCATATGAATAGTTGAGCAACCCCTTCCTATCGCAGCTCGGCCTTCGGCCTCGCAAAATTACTTGGGGGGACTCGCTTGGGCACTCGAGCTAAGGCTCTGGGCCTTCGGCCCTCCGCCGAGCTCGGCCTGCGGCCTCGCGGCCTGAAGCTCGCCCTTCGGGCTCGCGAAAGCTTGTATTTATATAGGATTTTCCTTTGTTCGGGGCTCCCGCAGCTCGGCCTTCGGCCTCGCCAAAAATTTGAGGGGGGGAGGACGTGCTCGGGCACTCTAATGGAGGCTCCGGGCCTTCGGCCCTCCGCCGGGCTCGGCCTGCGGCCTCGCCGCCTGAAGCTCGCCCTTCGGGCTCGCAAAAACTACTCGGAAATTGGTTTTGCCCCTGGAGGCCGCCATTTTGGATTTTTCCAAAATTTTTTTTCTGTTGTATATTTTTGGGCCCTCCGAGTCCACGCATGCCAAATCTCAGCGCGCTCCGACCATTTTCAATTTTGGCCAAAAAAAAATTTCATTTTTTGGCAAAAATTTTAATGCAGTTTTTTTCGCCCGGCAGTTTTCTATGACATTTGGTCGAGCACCTTCTACCTATCTCGCACCGTTTCGGTTTTCCATACAAATTTTTTTTTGGCGCTAGAAAAAAAAAAACTTTTTTTTGGAATCCGGGGACCCATACCACCCCAGATATCGACTTGCAGCTCTCTCCGACCATTTTGAAAATTTGGCAAAAAAATAAAGTCATTTTTTGCCCAAAAAAATGTCACCCCACCAAATTGCTCGCGGTTCCCTATGACATTTGGTCGAGCACCCCCCACCCATTTGGCACCGTTTCGGCAGGCCGTCACCCGATTTCGTGCCTGTGCGCGGTAGCTCGAAAGTCAGATTTTTCTGGGGGTCACGGAGGTAGACCGCACACTTTTTCCATACATCATCTGTACCCAGGAGTGCTCCTTTTGGGAGAACAATTATGTCAATAGAAATGAGTCGGATTGCGGCTTTATATAATATTAACTAGTTTTTCGCGTGGTGCGCGGGGCGCGAGCGCCCCGCGGTACTCTGTGCTCTCTTCTTTTCTGTTTTGGTTTTTGTCTTGTACTTTGACTTAACGTCTGAGAGGGGAGGGGGAGGGTAGGGGCGAGTTTGAGAGAGGAGTCGGAGATTCAAAATCTGCAATGGGAAGCGGAGAGCGGGAGAAAGATTTGCGAGGCGGGAGTTGCACTCGGTTTGACTTCTGCAAGCGGCCCTCGGGCTCGCGCGGAGAGCACGCTCTAATGGGACGCTTCGGGCCTTCGGCCCTACGCGGAGCTCGGCCTTCGGCCTCGCTTAGCCTTGCCGCTCACCTGAGGGCCTTCGGCCCTCACGTTTCGCTTGTAAGAATGACGGGAGTAGTGAATGAGACTGCGCTCTAATGGGACGCTCCGGGCCTTCGGCCCTACGCGGAGCTCGGCCTTCGGCCTCGCTCGGCCTCGCCGCTCACCTGAGGGCCTTTGGCCCTCAGGTTTCGCTTGTAAGAGTGACGGGAATAGGGAGTGTCCGCGTGGGCTCGCCCTTCGGACCGCAAGCGGCTCTCGGGCTCGCGTGGAGAGCGCGCTCTAATGGGACGCTTCGGGCCTTCGGCCCTACGCGGAGCTCGGCCTTCGGCCTCGCTCGGCCTCGCCGCTCACCTGAGGGCCTTCGGCCCTCAGGTTTCGCTTGTAAGAGTGACGGGAGTAGGGAGTGTCCGCGTGGGCTCGCCCTTCGGGCCGTAAGCGGCCCTCGGGCTCGCGCGGAGAGCTCGCTCTGATGGGACGCTCCGGGCCTTCGGCCCTACGCGGAGCTCGGCCTTCGGCCTCGCTCGGCCTCGCCGCTCACCTGAGGGCCTTCGGCCCTCAGGTTTCGCTTGTAAGAGTGACGGGAGTAGGGAGTGTCCGCGTGGGCTCGCCCTTCGGGCCGCAAGCGGCCCTCGGGCTCGCGTGGAGAGCGCGCTCTAATGGGACGCTTCGGGCCTTCGGCCCTACGCGGAGCTCGGCCTTCGGCCTCGCTCGTCCTCGCCGCTCACCTGAGGGCCTTCGGCCCTCAGGTTTCGCTTGTAAGAGTGACGGGAGTAGGGAGTGTCCGCGTGGGCTCGCCCTTCGGGCCGCATGCGGCCCTCGGGCTCGCGCGGAGAGCGCGCTCTGATGGGACGCTCCGGGCCTTCGGCCCTACGCGGAGCTCGGCCTTCGGCCTCGCTCGGCCTCGCCGCTCACCTGAGCTTGTAAGTTACACGGGGCATATGAATAGTTGAGCAACCCCTTCCTCCCGCAGCTCGGCCTTCGGCCTCGCAAAATTACTTGGGGGGGCCTCGCTTGGGCACTCGGGGTGAGGCTCCGGGCCTTCGGCCCTCCGCCGAGCTCGGCCTGCGGCCTCGCGGCCTGGAGCTCGCCCTTCGGGCTCGCGAAACCTTGTACTTATATGGGATTTTCCTTTGTTCGGGGCTCCCGTAGCTCGGCCTTCGGCCTCGCCAAAAATTTGAGGGGGGGGGACGTGCCCGGGCACTCTTATGGAGGCTCCGGGCCTTCGGCCCTCCGCCGGGCTCGGCCTGCGGCCTCGCGGCCTGAAGCTCGCCCTTCGGGCTCGCAAAAACTTCTCGGAAATTGGTTTTGCCCCTGGAGGCCGCCATTTTGAATTTTTCCAAAATTTTTTTTCTGTCGTATATTTTTGGGCTCTCTGAGTCCCCGCATGCCAAATCTCAGCGCGCTCCGACTATTTTTAATTTTGGCCAAAAAAAAAATTTAATTTTTTGGCAAAAATTTTAATGCAGTTTTCTTCCCCCGGCAATTCCCTATGATATTTGGTCGAGCACCTTATACCTATCTCGCACCGTTTACATTTTCCATACAAATTTTTTTTCGAGCTAGAAAAAAAAAAAACTTTTTTTGGAATCCGGGGACCCATATCTCCCCACATACCAAGTTTCAGCGCGCTCGGACCATTTTCAATTTTGGCCAAAAAAAAAATTTCACTTTTTGGCAAAAATTTTAATGCAGTTTTCTTAGTCCGGCAGTTATCTATGACATTTGGTCGAGCACCTCATACCTATCTCGCACCGTTTAGATTTTTCATACAATTTTTTTTTTGGCGCTAGAAAAAAAAAAAACTTTTTTTTGGGATCCGGGGACCCCTATCTACCTATATTTCGACTTTTAGCTCTCTCCGACTATTTTGAAAATTTGGCCAAAAAAAAGTCATTTTTTGCCAAAAAAAATGTCACCCCACCAAATCGCTCGCGGTTCCCTATGACATTCGGTCGAGCACCCCCCATCCATCTGGCACCGTTTCGGCGGGCCGTCACTCGATTTCGTGCCCGTGCGCGGTAGCTCGAAAGTCAGATTTTTCTGGGGGTCACGGAGGTAGACCGCACACTTTTTCCGTACATCATCTGTACCCAGGAGTGCTCCTTTTGGGAGATCAATTATGTCAATTAGAAATCAGTCGGATTGCAGCTTTATATAATATTAATTAATATTAATTAATATTAATTAACTAGATTTTCGCGTGGTGCGCGGGGCGCGAGCGCCCCGCGGTACTCTGTGCTCTCTTCTTTTGTTTTTTGTTTTTTTGTCTTGTACTTTGACTTTACGTCGGAGAGGGGAGGGGGAGTAGAGGAGCGACTTTGTCACGGAGAAGGGTTTGGAGATTTAAAAATCTGCAATGGGAAGCGGAGAGCGGGAGAGAGATTTGCGAGGCGGGAGTTGCACTCTGTCTTTCTTGTGAAAGTGTGGGGGTGGGGGGATGACCGTATGGGCGTTAAAAGGCGGTTCCAATGAGTCCAAACACGATGGGTTTATCTTGTATAATTAAGGAGTTGCTATTGTCACCTTTTCTGTTTTCATCATCAGAACAGTTCGATGACACCCCTAATATTACATCTTCATCTAATTTGTACAAATATTCTAAATATCAGTTCAGTAGGTTGAGGATAACGGTGCTAAAATTCAGTTGCAAGTATTGCCTAGAAAACAAAATACCTACCATACATTGCTATAACAATTTCAAGCTAATGACATTATAAATAGCGACGTTTACGATCAATGTATAGCGTAAAATTCAACATTATTAAAATTCGCTGCTCAATTCTTGACTGTAATTAATTCCTTAAGCGATGGAATTTATTTCTTCCATCTATGAATTGTGTAATAGGTAGGTATAGCTAATATGTAGCTATGTCTTTATAATGTTAGAGAAAAGATGAAGAAGAGAAGAGAAGACTACCTTCTTCAGTGTTTATATTAAAAGGACCATCTCGACACGTAATATTGAAACATAAATGAAATACCTACAATGATTATATTAAATTTAGCGCCATCTATACACAGAAATGGAAACATAAATGAAATTAATTAATAACTTATTATTACATTTTAACATCTTTCGTACAATAAACATGGTTATTGTAACACCTACATTATAAATGAATTGAATAATCAGCCTAAACACGATGCTTTTTTATCATATGTAATTTAAGAGTTTGCTAATAGCGTTATTAGCTTGCCATTTCCATACCATCCCATCTGTCTTCATCATGAGATCAGCTCGGTGGTAGGTGCCTAACATAATATCGTATTAAATCAATGAGCAAAATTAGCTATGGCCCTGGTCACCTATAAACGCCATCGGCCGCTTACAGCGTTAACGCCGCACGCTGAGTCATAATGCTTACTATAGAGCTGTACTGTTAGGCCCTGACAAACCATAACAGTACATATATCTCTTTAGTATGCATTGTGACGCAGCGTACGACGTGACACTGTAAGCCGCCGATGGCGTTTATAGGAGACCAGAGCATATGTCATCTTATATTCGAGATGCACAAAACTATGACTAACCTAATATGCGCAGCAGCCCTGTAATTGATAGAAGACTGTGCCGCTCTAAGTTAATAGATACTGTTACATCGGTTGTCAATACAAATAAAGATTATTTTTTTGGTTTTAGCTAATAATGCTTGGCTACCAATAATGCAATCATGCTTGTTGATTATTGATGGCATTGCGTAGTTAGTATAATAGATTTCATCGTCGTGTCTGGTAAAACGTTTTGTTTTAAAAACAGCTTCTATTTAAAGGCATATAAAAAAAAAACCTAACAACCTAAACCTGCTTATTTGCAGGGTAAAATATTAATTTCATGTCAAAGTGAGCAACTGTGATATGCAATTAACATTTGTTTTGCGGATATTAGTGTTTATTGGTGAGCAGTGAGTGTTTTATGAAATTATATTGCTCTAATGGGACGCTTCGGGCCTTCGGCCCTACGCGGAGCTCGTTGAGCTGAAATTTATCAACTCACTTTGTTCTCACCCTCTTACAAATGACATTTTATAATCTGGGTGGCTGCCCCAAGCCCGCCCCTCTAACCCCTTGAGAGCCAGGCAGCCCAAGAAGCTGCAGCCATAAAAGAAGAAAAAAAAGAAAACGATTCTAGGAGTTGCATGTTATAGTTTTTACATAGTTAAATTTGAAAGATTTAATATGTACTGTAAAAATTAGCGTAGGTGGATCTGTAATAATGCCCCAAGCAATAATGGGTCTTGTGAAGATTATCGCTCACCCGAGAGCCTTCGGCTCTCGAGTTCGCATAAATGGGTCTGCAGATTTGCTCCAAGCCTTAATCGGCCTTGTAAAGATTATCGCTCACCCGAGAGCCTTCGGCTCTCGAGTTCGCGTAAATGGGTCTGAAGATCTGCCCCAAGCCATAATCGGCATTGTAAAGATTATCGCTCATAATAATGCCTGCCCCAAGCAATAACGGGTCCTGTGAAGATTATCGCTCACCCGAGAGCTTTCGGCTCTCGAGTTCGCGTAAATGGTATGAAGATCTGCCCCAAGCCTTAATCGGCCTTGTAAAAATTATCGCTCACCCGAGAGCCTTCGGCTCTCGAGTTCGCGTAAATGGGTCTGCAGATCTGCTCCAAGCCTTGTAACATCCTCCCTATACTAAAATGGAAAGCGGAAAATGGAAAACCTAAAGCCTACCTAAGCTTTACCTACAAATACTTACACCATCTGAAAGTCTGAAAACCAGGACTTTTCGTAAAGTTCCTAAAACTCTTAAAGGTTTCTAAAGCTTTCCTAAAGCATTACTAAAGCTTTCAAGTTCAGCAGATCTAAAAGATATGGGAATAACTACAGGGAAAGAAAATAAATCAAACAAAAGGTTTGAAAAAGAAAATAAACGAAACAATACATTTATTTCATAAAAGTGATTTTACTCGAAACTTTGACTATTTTATCTAATAAAGTCCGGTGAGAACTTTATTAGACATCCGCGTTGATTCCTAGGCCAAGACCTAAGCAAGGGAAAACAAGGCGGACTCAACAAAAACCCTTGCTGCCAACTTAACCTATTACAATTTATAATGAAATGAAATTAATTCAAATGAAAAGGTTAATTACACAATTGGAGAATATTAAACATAAACTAAGACTAAATAATTAAAATATCAATGGCGTGATCGAATAGTGGCAATTTAAAGACCTAGTTATGAAATGTAGCAACTTAAGTTCTCTGAGGTGTGAGAAACATAAGAACTATTGAGAATTGGACAATGTTTAGACAAATACAACTTAACCTAAATGATTACTACTTAAAACAAGTCTACCTAAATAATCGTGAACATAATACTAAGACACCTAGAACTTAATTTACTAGAAATATAGAAAAGTTAGAACACAAGTTTAATAGAAAACTATTAATGAACACAATACTAAAGTAACTAAGAGATTAGAGCTTACTTGTAAAATACCGTCGTTGGCTGTGTGATAAGTCATAGCATAAATAAGTTGTTTATCGTTTATAAGGAGTAAGCGTATAATGACGTAATATGATACGGAGTGGATAATTACTCCATAATTTGATTCAGAAGAATGTAAGTGCTAGAAATGGTTACAGATGTAGGTTAGCGAGGCGTATATTCATAGATAAACCTTGAATTAAATATGTTTATAAAACCTTAAAACTAGTGTTTGGTATGTCGAGGTATCGATACGTCGTATCGTATTTCCTACAAGGTAGGATAGGACTAGGTCGTGTAATATCTGGCTTATTACATAATATAATATAATTCTCAATCTAAAAGATGTGAGAATAAAATAGCTGATTGCAAGCAACCATAAAGCCACAGTACCTCATAAAAGTACCATGCATAAGTCATATAAACCACCAAGCCATTTCTGGACATGATGAGGCGACTATGTCGAGGCAGCAGTCTCGCGAAGGAATACCTGATGCTAACCCATTGGGTATATCCCTACCTAACACCTAACACGAGCAAACAGAGTATCCTCGCAAGTGGCACAGGGCCGAGACTATAAGTGATATGTGACAATAGCGCCTGACGAATGAACATATACATGGTAATAATAAGAGCGTAGCCCATAATATTATGAGACCAGCCATTTTATTGCATACAGCAAAAGTAAATAATACTGAACTTATTTAAAAGCCAGTTGGAATAGGATCTTGTTATATTTATATATATATGTATATTATAATACACGTGTGATGTATCTACGTTGAAGTAGACTTAAATACGAGTTAGTTACCTCGTACCCAAATATTATGCAAACAAACAAGTTGCTGCTATTCAGGTTTAATGTCCAAATCGAGTCATATGGTCATCCCATTAGCGAATATCACTACTGAGCCATGCAACCGCAAAACCTCAGCATTGACCAGCGTTCTCACGACAGCAAGGAGTTTTGCTCGAGTCGTCAATCAATCTATATCGCCATTGAACTTTCACATCCCATCTCGCCCATATAATAGAATATATAAGGGTACATAGATATTGGGGTCTTTAATGTTCAGCTTCAGCAAACGGCAATACAGATTTCTCGTCTCAGCGGGACTATAGTGTCTTGTTTGAATCAAAGATTCCCACAAGCAGCTAAAGGCGCACCGCGTACCTAAACAAGACCGCAGCCCTTTTCAAAGCTCGTCTTGGGATCGAGACTAAAGACGAAAGCCTGTCGTTAAGAATCTGTGAGACTAGCCCTAAACCCCATTTATGAACGTATTTCATCGATCTGGAGTAAAACCATTGCATAGCAACAGTAATAGTTATTAGGCATATTTGGTATATTTGGGTACTACATTGTACTACCAAAACCTTTCGTCATAGGCTGGAACATACCATACAAAATCGTAATAAAACATTTGGCAGTCCAACTTGTGACATTACCTCATTGCTGGAACAGTCACATCCACTGCGACCAGTCTCAACAACTACAATAGATTAGTAAATGTATGTATGTTGGTACATACATGTGAAATATTGGAACAGTATCTACTTGTCCAATAAAATAAATATAATTATCGCACAGGCGAAGATAAGGTATTGACGTAATATTAATTACGTAGTCAACAGACTATTAGGTACCTACTGTAATAGGAACCAAAGTTTCATAAAAAAATAAGCCAAGATTACTTCAAATAAAGAGTGCAATAACCATGTCAGGTCACACAACACAACGATAGCATTTCGGCCTATTAAAAGGTAACATTATGTATGACATTTACATAGAACGGGAACGTGAATAAGTACCATAGTTAACGCAGTCAGAAAGTTTTGCGAAACTTAGAAAACCATTTAAGGATCTCTTCATCTGCGTGTGTACAGTGGTAGGCTATGAGGTCATCATGCAGGAATAGCCTCGTTGTCCAAACGCCGGAACTGTGATCAGCTTGGCAGGATCAGCCAGTGAGGGGTCTCATATTGTCATGGCACAGCGTTGGATTGAGGATGGCCTGGCTCTGGTCGTCGATTGCCCACATGTACGAAAGTGCTGGCAGGTACACGTCCCGTAGAAATGTCCTGGATCCAAACGATAGGTGGAAGGCATATCGTCGTTGACAGTGTGATTGCGCGGAGGCGCTGACATGGTCATCTTCTTGACACCAGTGCGATGATACGTCATTCGATGTCGTCTATCCTTCTCATATAAAGGTTTGATTTCGCAAAACCCTCCAAATACCCAAACTATGGCATTGTAATCTTTAGATATATTCATAAATAAAACGTACTCATTTAATAACCTAAAGTAACGATTATCACCTACAACACTGTACTAAATCAATAAGAACATACTTAAAATACCAACGAAACATAACAAACCTAATGAAAATGAAATAATTAATGCGTTAAATAATAAGTGTCAGAATATAATGACTATCTACATTAGCAAAAGATTAATTCAATTACTGTTTAATAGTAAAATTACAATCCTTCAACGATTTGTCTACTAATAAATAATATCATTAAAGTCAAATAGTCATTTAAAACTAATTGAAATCAATAGTCAAATATAGTAAGACTCAAATATTAAATCCAGCTTGTATGAACAGCGCCTACCCCCATTATTCATGAAAATCTCAATAATACTGAATAGTATCAAAAATAGATACGAATTCACATAGCATGCACAAAACACCACCATAAATCTTAATAACTAACATGCACAATAAGTATGGGTATAATAAAACACAATGTATTTATTAAATCAGGTAGTAACACTCCAACAACGCAGATGTGCCTAGAATATATTCCATTTAGCAAACATTATCAATTAAATATCTGTTGCATTAATGGTAAAACTATATCCGTAACAATGAATTAAACGATTAACGTACTTAAATGCATTTTAAAGCCATAATTATTTAAAAGGAGATACGCCACCCCACATCGATATTGTTAACGTAGATTTTACCTTAAGCAGGTTATTCAAATTAAGCAAAGGTATTGTCAATCTAACTTGAACTTTATACTGAACACTATAGGTAACGACAAGGTAATTGTACCTATATAAGTAGCGTAACGCACGCGCATAATACATTATGAAAAAGAAATCACTATCGTTTGCTATATGGAATTTAAACACTCCGTCTTCATAAATCCTGTGAACAGAAAGGATTAAACACACAACACCCTATTTTATCCTAACATAATGAATCCCTACGTAATTCCTATCTATCACGACAAATAAACTTTAAAAACTCACATAAGCGTTCCTGAAGGTGCACGCCGCTCTCGTGAGGTCTACCCGCAGGAGCCGTCGAAGGGGAAAAAGTCTCGAAACCATTGTGTATCTCGTTATATTCCCTCACCTCGTTATCATGAGAACCCCTAACATCACGCGACAAACTCATGTAGCTGTAAATCTGGCTTCTCATTGGTCTAGAATAACTTTCCGATCTCCTACTCAACACCAGATGTCTCTCCGATGTCTATCCCATTAAAACCTGACTAAAATAAATAGACACCTACACAAACAAGATTATTTCGTTCTTAAATATTTCTCATTTTAGTAGGGTAGCCACGCACATAACGTTTTTTCAAATACCCGCCAAAGGCAGCGTTGCAGCTACTGCATTGCAATTAGCCACTTGCGTCAACTAGACTCAACGCTCACGTCTAGTATATCTTGACGTCGAGACCCGTATTATAAATGCACAACTAGAGATCCGCCCTACACTGGTTCTTCTAAGGTGAATTGGTGTTCAAGTTAGTTTCAGCATCGTGAATGACAGCCCTGACTCCACACTAACCGTGCAATTTCAGACGGCTACTTATTTCGCTACTATATAGACATAACGACAACCTTTCTACACGGACGGATTATTTACTAACAGTTCAAATCCTCGACACCAGGTATCCATACTTGACCTTTGCAACTTGAGAAATGCTAATAATATAAAGCAGGAAACCGTTTTCCAAGCTTATTCAAATTACAAAAGTAGCACTACTCTTAGGAAAATGAAAATAATTTGAAATTCAAAAGATTTGTGATATTCATTATAAATAATCGAACTTCTTTAGACTTAATTTAAACGCCATCTGTTTACAATGGAAGTTGGATGATGAACATTTAGAATATATAAATCAGCTTTTACGAAGCCAAGAAGCGTTTCTGAAAGCTTAGCTTTCCTGAAGCCGAGAAGCTTCTCAGAAGCCTTCCTCTGAAGTTAAGAAGCTATACTGAAGCTTAGAAGCACATTTAAAGCTTTTCCGAAGCTTAGAAGCTTTCATGAACTTTTCACACGAATGACGGATGTCGATCTGTTACAGCCTTAATCAACCTTGTAAAGATTATCGCTCACCCGAGAGCCTTCGGCTCTCGAGTTCGCGTAAATGGGTCTGAAGATCTGCCCCAAGCCATAATCGGCATTGTAAAGATTATCGCTCATAATAATGCCTGCCCCAAGCAATAATGGGTCTTGTGAAGATTATCGCTCACCCGAGAGCCTTCGGCTCTCGAGTTCGCGTAAATGGGTCTGCAGATCTGCTCCAAGCCTTAATCGGCCTTGTAAATATTATCGCTCACCCGAGAGCCGAAGTTCGCGTAAATGGGTCTGAAGATCTGCCCCAAGCCATAATCGGCATTGTAAAGATTATCGCTCACCCGAGAGCCTTCGGCTCTCGAGTTCGCGTAAATGGTATGAAGATCTGCCCCAAGCCTTAATCGGCCTTGTAAAAATTTTAATGCAGTTTTTTTCATTCGGCAATCTCCTACGACATTTGGTCGAGCACCTCCTACCCATCTCTCACCGTTTGGCTTTTATGGGGGGCCAAACAATTTCCCATACAAATTTTTTTTCGAGCTACGAAAAATTTTTTAAATTTTTTGGAATTAAGGGGCCGGTATCTCTCCGCATGCAAAATCTCAGCGCGCTCCGACTATTTTGAATTTTGGCCAAAAAAAAAATTTCATTTTTTGGCAAAAATTTTAATGCAGTTTTTTCGCCCGGCAGTTCCCTATGACATTTGGTCGAGCACCTTATACCTATCTCGCACCGTTTCGGTTTTCCATACAATTTTTTTTTTGGCGCTAGAAAAAAAAAAAAACTTTTTTTGGGTTCCGGGGACCTATATCTACCTATATTTCGACTTTTAGCTCTCTCCGACCATTTTGAAAATTTGACCAAAAAAAAAAGTCATTTTTTGGCAAAAAAAATGTCACCCCACCATATCGCTGGCGGTTCCCTATGACATTTGGTCGAGCACCCCCCACCCATCTGGCACCGTTTCGGCGGGCAGGTGTCCAACTTTTTAGTTTTCCCACGTAGCTCGAAAGTCGGATTTTTCTGGGGGTCACGTCGGCACCCTCTCTACTTTTTCCCTACATTTCTATATCGGATTCGGCCTCCTTCTGGGAGAACAACCATATGAATGAGAAATGAGTGGTATTGCAGCTTTATATAGTATTAACTAGTTTTTCGCGTGGTGCGCGGGGCGCGAGCGCCCCGCGGTACTCTGTGCTCTCTTCTTTTCTGTTTTGTTTTTTTGTCTTGTACTTGGACTTAACGTCTGAGAGGGGTGGGGGAGGGTAGGGGCGAGTTTGTCATGGAGAGAGGAAGGAGTTTGGAGATTTAAAAATCTGCAATGGGAAGCGGAGAGCGGGAGAGAGATTTGCGAGGCGGAAGTTGCACTCTTGTCTTTCTTGTGAAAGTGTGAGGGTGAGGGGATGACCGTATGGGCGTTAAAAGGCGGTTCCAATGAGTCCAAACACGATGGGTTTATCTTGTATAATTAAGGAATTGCTATGGTCACCTTTTCTGTTTTCATCATCAGAACAGTTCGATGACACCCTAATATTATATATTCTAAATATCAGTTCAGTAGGTTGAGGATAACGGTGCTAAAATTCAGTTGCAAGTATTGCCTAGAAAACAAAATACCTACCATACATTGCTATAACAATTTCAAGCTAATGTCATTATAAATAGCGACGTTTACGATCAATGAATAGCGTAAAATTCAACATTATTAAAATTCGCTGCTCAATTCTTGACTGGAATTAATTCCTTAAGCGATGGAATTTATTTCTTCCATCTATGAATTGTGTAATAGGTAGGTATAGCTTCAATGTAGCTATGTCTTTATAATGTTAGAGAAAAGATGAAGAAGAGAAGAGAAGACTACCTTCTTCAGTGTTTATATTAAAAGGACCATCTCGACACGTAATATTGAAACATAAATGAAATACCTACAGTGATTATATTAAATTTAGCGCCATCTATACACAGAAATGGAAACATAAATGAAATTAATTAATAACTTATTATTACATTTTAACATCTTTCGTACAATAAACATGGTTATTGTAACACCTACATTATAAATGAATTGAATAATCAGCCTAAACACGATGCTTTTTTATCATGTGTAATTTAAAAGTTTGCTAATAGCATTATTAGCTTGCCATTACCATACCATCCCCTCTGTCTTCATCATGAGATCAGCTCGGTGGTAGGTGCCTAACATAATATCGTATTAAATCAATGAGCAAAATTAGCCATGGCGATGGTCACCTATAACCGCCATCGGCCGCTTACAGCGTTAACGCCGCACGCTGAGTCATAATGCTTACTATAGAGCTGTACTGTTAGGCCCTGACAGACCATAACAGTACATATATCTCTTTAGTATGCATTGTGACGCAGCGTACGACGTGACACTGTAAGCCGCCGATGGCGTTTATAGGAGACCAGAGCATATGTCATCTTATATTCGAGATGCACAAAACTATGACTAACCTAATATGCGCAGCAGCCCTGTAATTGATAGAAGACTGTGTCGCTCTAAGTTAATAGATACTGTTATATCGGTTGTCAATACAAATAAAGATTATTTTTTTGGTTTTAGCTAATAATGCTTGGCTACCAATAATGCAATCACGCTTGTTGATTATTGATGGCATTGCGTAGTTAGTATAATAGATATCATGGTCGTGTCTGGTAAAACGTTTTGTTTTAAAAACAACTTCTATTTAAGGTATATAAAAAAAAAACCTAACAACCTAAACCTGCTTATTTGCAGGGTAAAATATTAATTTCATGTCAAAGTGAGCAACTGTGATATGCAATTAACATTTGTTTTGCGGATATTAGTATTTATTGGTGCGCAGTGAGTGTTTTATGAAATTATATTGCTCTAATGGGACGCTTCGGGCCTTCGGCCCTACGCGGAGCTCGTTGAGCCGAAATTTATCAACTCACTTTGTTCTCACCCTCTTACAAATGACATTTTATCATCTGGTTGGCTGCCCCAAGCCCACCCCTCTAACCACTTGAGAGCCAGGCAGCCCTAGAAGCTGCAGCCATAAAAGAAGAAAAAAAGGAAAACGATTTTAGGAGTTGCATGTTATAGTTTTTACATAGTTAAATTTGAAAGATTTAATATGTACTGTAAAAATTAGCGTAGGTGGATCTGTAATAATGCCCCAAGCAATAATGTGTCTTGTGAAGATTATCGGGATGTAAATGGGTCTGCAGATCTGCTCCAAGCCTTAATCAGCCTTGTAAAAATCATCGCTCACCCGAGAGCCTTCGGCTCTCGAGTTCGCGTAAATGGGTCTGAAGATCTGCCCCAAGCCTTAATCGGCCTTGTAAAGATTATCGCTCACCCGAGAGCCTTCGGCTCTCGAGTTCGCGTAAATGGGCCTGCAGATCTGCTCCAAGCCTTAATCGGCCTTGTAAAGATTATCGCTCACCCGAGAGCCTTCGGCTCTCGAGTTCGCGTAAATGGGTCTGAAGATCTGCCCCAAGCCTTAATCGGCCTTGTAAAGATTATCGCTCACCCGAGAGCCTTCGGCTCTCGAGTTCGCGTAAATGGGTCTGCAGATCTGCTCCGAGCCTTAATCGGCCTTGTAAAGATTATCGCTCACCCGAGAGCCTTCGGCTCTCGAGTTCGCGTAAATGGGTCTGAAGATCTGCCCCAAGTCTTAATCGGCCTTGTAAAGATTATCGCTCACCCGAGAGCCTTCGGCTCTCGAGTTCGCGTAAATGGGTCTGAAGATCTGCCCCAAGCCATAATCGGCATTGTAAAGGTTATCGCTCACCCGAGAGCCTTCGGCTCTCGAGTTCGCGTAAATGGGTCTGAAGATCTGCCCCAAGCCATAATCGGCATTGAAAAGATTATCGCTCACCCGAGAGCCTTCGGCTCTCGAGATCGCGCTAATGGGTCTGAAGATCTGCCCCAAGCCATAATCGGCATTGTAAAGATTATCGCTCATAATAATGCCTGCCCCAAGCAATAATGGGTCTCGTGAAGATTATCGCTCACCCGAGAGCCTTTGGCTCTCGAGTTCGCGTAAATGGGTCTGCAGATCTGCTCCAAGCCTTAATCGGCCTTATAAAGATTATCGCTCACCCGAGAGCCTTCGGCTCTCGAGTTCGCGTAAATGGGTCTGAAGATCTGCCCCAAGCCATAATGGGCATTGTAAAGATTATCACTCACCCGAGAGCCTTCGGCTCTCGAGTTCGCGTGTTGGGCCACACAGAGACAAAGCGCGCTCTAATGGGACGCTTCGAGCCTTCGGCCCTACGCGGAGCTCGGCCTTCGGCCTCGCTTGGCCTTACCGCGCCTTCGGCCCTCAGGTTTCGCAGTGGCGAGTGTCCGCGTGGGCTCGCCCTTCGGGCCGCAAGCGGCCCTCGGGCTCTCGCGGAGAGCGCGCTCTGATGGGACACTTCGGGCCTTCGGCCCTACGCGGAGCTCGGCCTTCGGCCTCGCGAAGTTGCTTGGGGGGGACTCGCTTGGACGCTCGGGGTGAAGCTCCGGGCCTACGGCCCTCCGCCGAGCTCGGCCTGCGGCCTCGCGGCCTGAAGCTTGCCCTTCGGGCTCGCGAAACCTTGTACTTATATAGGATTTTCCTTTGTTCGGGGCTCCCACAGCTCGGCCTTCGGCCTCGCCAAAAATTTGAGGGGGGGGACGTGCCCGGGTACTCTTATGGAGGCTCCGGGCCTTCGGCCCTCCGCCGGGCTCGACCAGCGGCCTCGCGGCCTGAAGCTCGCCCTTCGGGCTCGCAAAAACTACTCGGAAATGGTTTTGCCCCTGGAGGCCGCCATTTTAAATTTATCCAAAATTTTTTTTCTTTAACATATTCTTTGGCCCCCCGAGTCCCTGCGTGCCACATCTCAACGCGCCCGGACCATTTTGAATTTTGGCCAAAAAAAAAAATTCATTTTTTGGCAAAAATTTTAATGCAGTTTTTTTCATTCGGCAATTTCCTATGACATTTGGTCGAGTACCTCCCACCCATCTCTCACCGTTTGGCTTTTAGGGGGGACCAAACAATTTCCCATACAAATTTTTTTTCGAGCTAGGAAAAAATTTTTTACATTTTTGGAATCAGGGGACCGGTATCTCTTCGCATGCAAAATCTCAGCGCGCTCCGACCATTTTAAATTTTGTCAAAAAAAAAAAATTTCATTTTTTGGCAAAAAATTTAATGCAGTTTTTTTCGCCCGGCAGTTTCCTATGACATTTGGTCGAGCACCTCATACCTATCTCGCACCGTTTAGATTTTCCATACAAATTTTTTTTTGGCGCTAGAAAAAAAAAAAACATTTTTTTGGGATCCAAGGACCCAAATCTACCTATATTTCGACTTTTAGCTCTCTCCGACTATTTTGAAAATTTGGCCAAAAAAAAAAGTCATTTTTTGGCAAAAAAAATTTCACATCACTAAATCGCTTGCGGTTCCCTATGACATTTGGTTGAGCACCCCCCACCCATCTGGCACCGTTTCGGCGGGCAGGTGTCCAACATTATAGTTTTCCCACGTAGCTCGAAAGTCAGATTTTTCTGGGGGTCACCGGGGCAGACCTTACACTTGTTCCATACATCATCTGTACCCAGGAGTGCTCCTTCTGGGAGAACAATTCTATATATGAGAAATCAGTCGTATTGCAGCTTTATATAGTATTAACTAGTTTTTTGCGTGGTGCGCGGGGCGCGAGCGCCCCGCGGTACTCTGTGCTCTCTTTTTTTGTTTTTTGTTATTTGCTCGTACTTGGACTTTACGTCGGAGAGGGGAGGGGCAGGGGAGGGGCGAGTTTGTCACAGAAAAGGGTTTGGAGATTTAAAAATCTGCAATGGGAAGCGGAGAGCGGGAGAGAGATTTGCGAGGCGGGAGTTGCACTCTGTCTTTCTTGTGAAAGTGTGGGGGTGGGGGGATGATCGTATGGGCGTTAAAAGGCGGTTCCAATGAATCCAAACACGATGGGTTTATCTTGTATAATTAAGGAGTTGCTATGGTCACCTTTTCTGTTTTCATCATCAGAGCAGTTCGATGACACCCTAATATTACATCTTCATCTAATTTGTACAAATATTCTAAATATCAGTTCAGTAGGTTGAGGATAACGGTGCAAAAATTCAGTTGCAAGTATTGCCTAGAAAACAAAATACCTACCATACATTGTTATAACAATTTCAAGCTAATGGAATTATAAATAGCGACGTTTACGATCAATGAATAGCGTTAAATTCAACATTATTAAAATTCGCTGCTCAATTCTTGACTGGAATTAATTCCTTAAGCGATGGAATTTATTTCTTCCATCTATGAATTGTGTAATAGGTAGGTATAGCTTCAATGTAGCTATGTCTTTATAATGTTAGAGAAAAGATGAAGAAGAGAAGAGAACACTACCTTCTTCAGTGTTTATATTAAAAGGACCATCTCGACACGTAATATTGAAACATAAATGAAATACCTACAGTGATTATATTAAATTTAGCGCCATCTATACACAGAAATGGAAACATAAATGAAATTAATTAATAACTTATTATTACATTTTAACATCTTTCGTACAATAAACATGGTTATTGTAACACCTACATTATAAATGAATTGAATAATCAGCCTAAACACGATGCTTTTTTATCATGTATAATTTAAGAGTTTGCTAATAGCGTTATTAGCTTGCCATTTCCATACCATCCCATCTGTCTTCATCATGAGATCAGCTCGGTGGTAGGTGCCTAACATAATATCGTATTAAATCAATGAGCAAAATTAGCTATGGCCCTGGTCACCTATAAACGCCATCGGCCGCTTACAGCGTTAACGCCGCACGCTGAGTCATAATGCTTACTATAGAGCTGTACTGTTAGGCCCTGACAGACCATAACAGTACATATATCTCTTTAGTATGCATTGTGACGCAGCGTACGACGTGACACTGTAAGCCGCCGATGGCGTTTATAGGAGACCAGAGCATATGTCATCTTATATTCGAGATGCACAAAACTATGACTAACCTAATATGCGCAGCAGCCCTGTAATTGATAGAAGACTGTGTCGCTCTAAGTTAATAGATACTGTTACATCGGTTGTCAATACAAATAAAGATTATTTTTTTGGTTTTAGCTTATTAGCTATAATGCTTGGCTACCAATAATGCAATCATGCTTGTTGATTATTGATGGCATTGCGTAGTTAGTATAATAGATTTCATGGTCGTGTCTGGTAAAACGTTTTGTTTTAAAAGCAGCTTCTATTTAAAGGCATATAAAAAAAAAAACCTAACAACCTAAACCTGCTTATTTGCAGGGTAAAATATTAATTTCATGTCAAAGTGAGCAACTGTGATATGCAATTAACATTTGTTTTGCGGATATTAGTATTTATTGGTGCGCAGTGAGTGTTTTATGAAATTATATTGCTTTAAAAACACACACTTAAAACCTATGGTGTTAGATGGAGTGCTAGAGTTTTATGATATATAAAGTGTACAAAAAGCCCGTTAGTAAAATAAACCAGTATTATATTGTATCCTGAAACAAATGCTTGAACGTGGCGAGGTGGATTTTACTAAAAGCCTATTATTTGTTTATGTAAACAGTTAAGATTTGTGTAAATACGTTTATATATACCAAAATTAGTCATTATTCGGTATGTATAATCATGTTTACATAAATATCAATAAGTAACAAATGAAAACGATTAATTGTATACATATTTATTAAACAAAACGTTAAACAGATAAAATATTTATCAAGTACAAATTGAATTAGTAAAATTGGGTACATGATGGTGAAGCTGGCCGAGTTCACAGGTTAGTGAAGTGAAGGCTGCGCGGCAGTCGATCCAAATTGCTGTTCATTCTGAAAAGAAAAAAACAGGTAATTTATTGAATGCTATGCCACCCCCTAGTCCTTTAATATGTGAATTCTGATATGATTCAGTATGTACATTTCATGTTATTGGAACTCCCTATGTGGTGACAGAATAGAGTAGCTGTACATCCTATTATTTACCTGAGTATTATAAATAGTTGACGTGAAGTAAATAGTAGATTGTGTCTCAAGGGAGCAAAATGATAATTATATTTACGGCGAGGGCGGTATATTGAATCCTGAGTGAAGCGAAAGATTCTACAATAGAATCCTGAGCGTAGCGAGGGATTCTAAAGTAGAATCTTGAGCGTAGCGAGGGATTCAAGTGTTTACGCCCAAGACGGAAATAATTTTGCTACCGTGTGACACATACTGCTTTTCACACCGACTATGAGGCCCGCTGCTAAAAACATGAAATATCTTACAAATGATTTTACTACAGTGTCACATACTGCTTTTCACACCTTCTATGAGGAAAAGAGTCATTGTTGCCCTCAAATGAGGGAAGAAAAGTACAACTTTGATCCCTCATTCGAGGGTAACAATAACTCTTTTCTGAATAGCAGGTGTGAAAAATCTATTCAAGAGTACTTTTTAATGATGCTAAAAACTCTTAAGCAAATTTACGTTACATCCTCAAATAGTATAAAGGGTCGACAACGCGCACATGTTTCCTTGCAGACCTCTAGGCTGCGATATGTCCACCGTTAGGTGGACCCGTATACTTGTTTGTCATTGTCGTTATAAAAACAAATTGAGAAATTTGCATTTTAGGGTCAATTTAATTGATTGTTGCAAGGGTCCATTGATGATGGTGTTTAGGCATAACAATATATATACACTTTATTGTTCATAAATTAGACTTCACAAATTTAATGATAACATATTAATACGCTATATCACTAATATAATATTATATTGACATGAGTAATGATAATATCACTATAGAGTAATGTCCTTAAGCACCATTAGTAAAAAATTTTTGTAACCTATAACTTGCATGTTTGGTTTATCTGTAAATATAAGTTGGTTAATAAATAAATAAATAAATATATATATATTATATTACTTACAAAGTACGTTGCTTCAGGTCTTGATTGGTTTTTCTTATGTTTGAAGCGGTTGATTCTGCTCTCGACGTCGGCGTGAGGTGTCTCGCATGCGGCATAGTTTGTAGTTGAATGTTTATCGTCTCTGTAAAAATTAAGTAATGCTTAAATATCATACAGCAAGTGTTTATTGTTATTATATTAAATAAATGAGTAAAAGTTATATACAGTTCTGATTTGGCACTTACAATGTAGATTAGCTGATGTTTGTAGAGGTTGATTCTGTTTGGTGTGCGGCGCCGTCTTTGAGGCAGGCGTCAGGCATTCCTGTCAAAATAAAATTATAATTATCAGTTTGCAGTGATGATTCCATTTTAATTTACGCTACAGTATTTTAGGAACGACTATACTTCGTTTAGCTTCAGCTCTCTTAATCTTCTAACTTATTCGCGTTAGAATCGATTTTGTCTCAACAGGTCTTTCTGGGTTTTTATAAAAAAAAATAACCTCGAAGATTATGATGATTACACCTTAAATTTTTTATGATAATTAATTTATATCTGTTGCCGCCATAACAACAAATATTAAAATAGATATTCAAGGGGACACCCATACAACAAACGTGTTTGTGAAACCTTCGTGCGTGAGTCCGACTCGCATTTGGCCGGTTTTTTATTTACATACCTGTTATTCATTTTTGTTCCCGAGTTCAAACATAGAGTAAGCAGCAGCAAGGCGAAGCGCGTTGTTCTCGAAAACCAGTGGCGCGATCGTACTTGTGACATTCTGTAATTGTAACATAATAAAAATATAATCGCTGCAAGCAATTAGTATCGACAGATTTTGTATTAGATTTACGAATAAATGGTGTACTCATTTTTAAAGCTAATAAAAACAAACATTTTAAATTACTTATAAAACAATACGTTGCTACAGGTTTCAATCGTTTTTCTTACAATTGAAGCGGTTGATTCTGTTCTTGGCGTAAGGAGTCGATCGCGAGGTATGCGGCAAATTTGTAGTTTGCTCAACATTTCTGCAAAAATAATTCATGATTACCAGAATATTATATTATTATTTTGATTACAAGTGTCCATTGGTATATATATGGTGACCATTTTTAGTCTGGCCTTGCTAAAAACATGATAAGTAGTATGGATGCCTTATGTATCGTTTACAGAATATTATTTGCAATGAGAGATGTTATATTTAGAGTACTTTAATTGGGGAAGTACGTCCACCTGTAAAATAGACTGCAGCTATAGTAGAAGTATGCGGTTTTGTTGTTCTGGTAGCTAATAATAATTGCCAGAGTGTTGAGAGTTAAGGATTTGCAACGAATCTCCAAGTAAATAAAGGGTCGGTAACGCGTCCGTGTTTTTTTTAGACTCTCAAGTCTAGTAGGGCCGAAAGCCCGCAGCGTCCCATTAGAGCATATCGTGTTTATATGTGGCCCAATCGAGTGAGCGGTAACTTTATTGAGGCCAATTAAGAGTTGGAGCATTTCTTTTGATCCACCTACATAGTTATGATGCTAATTATAAAATAATACACATATTTAAGTATACGTATTTCCAAAGCTTTTTTTTTATGAAGTAATATTAGATGATTTCATTGATGCTTGTAGAAGTCGATACTGTTTGGTGTGCGATGTCGGCCGACGCGGTTATAGTTGTGTGTATAGTGAAAACAAAGTTACTGATTATTATTTGCAATAGCATTACTTTACAATGAGTGGAACATATATAGCAGAATAGAGACATTTTAATCTACTTACATATTTAATGAATGATGTTTCCGAGAACGTACAGAAAGCTGCGGAGTTGGGCGTGTTTTTTTCGCAGACTGCGACGGATGCAACGGCCGCTGTGGTTGTGTGATGCCCATGGATATCTGTAGCTAAATGTGAAATTCAATCTGTCCAAGAGATCATCTAAAGAAGAACTAAAAAATTATTAGAGATGAAAAAACGACTGATTGTTTTAGTTCTAACATGTTTTCAACTCGATATGGAAACATGTAGGTAACAGGCGGCAACCACGGGAAGGTAAATCAATCAGTCTTGCTTGAGGGATCATTGCAACTGTGAGCTACTCCTCAAAGCCATTCGCCAAATTAACTACCAGAATGTTATAACGTCCCAGTAGTTAAAATAGATGCAAACCCAATGCAATTCGCAACCGGTTGCAAATCTGTATTGCCTTGGACTCGCCTCCGCCCAAAAGGGGAGACCACTTCTCCCCGGGGTATGAGATGAATGAAGGTGAGTATATGGAAACAGCAATATGAAAAAAGCAAATGTGTATAATGACTAAGACAAGAAAAGAGTTGCGCGAGTATAAGTACAATTGAGTTGCTAATTTTCGAGTGAGAAGAATGCACAAACCCCGTTTAAAAATCTTTACAGTTAAAAATATATCCTTAAATCGGACCAATACACCTATTAGAGTAGCTGAACAGAACGTTATGACAATGTGGCCTTAAGATGCATTTACAGTCTAACAACAACTGACATTGGAAAAGAACAGTCGCTATATGAATTGAAATACTTTAGACAACGGTCATCATCCTAAGAGAAAATGCAGCAAAAGCTGTATTATTTCTTAGGATGATAAGTGATCCGTTTAATAGAGAAGCGATAGTAAGGCCAAGGACAGAACACGCGTGTGGCAGACGGCAGAAGAACGAAATGGCGGTACTGAGTGTGAGTGCAATCGACGTACTGCGGGGAGTGATTCCAGAGGAGAGATTCGTAAAGGTGAGTGTCACACACTGTGCAGCACACGGGTCGACCGGAAGGGGCGAGTTAACCGACTTTGCCGCTGCTTGGCTTTTATGCGAGCCTAAGACATTAATTATGTACAGGCGACACGATTCCCGCACTGCCAGTCGACTGTGGAAAGTCACAGTCGGATGGCAGTGCGCGATCGTGTCGCCTATATATAAACAATGCCTATATAGTAGAGGTTCCAGTGTACAGCAAACGGTGAGTGAGTCTCTGTTGACGATCGTTTCCACTGACAATGCCGTCGACAATGGATGCGTAGCGGATTGAGAATTAACTTAAAAATATAATACATATATATAATATTTATAAATAAAAAAAAGATATTTGTTTACGGTGT
This sequence comes from Epiblema foenella, assembly GCA_963556455.1. Lineage (NCBI taxonomy): Eukaryota > Metazoa > Arthropoda > Insecta > Lepidoptera > Tortricidae > Epiblema > Epiblema foenella. The sequence goes on along the minus strand of OY747097.1, from coordinate 34,431,424 downwards.
TTAATAAGATGACAGGTGACATTATAAAATAAAAAATGTAAATTTTAGTTATGATTTATATCAGTCATTATTATTGTCAGTGATTGCGGCCAGAGAGTAGGTATAATTTGAAAACGTAATGGATTTTTTTTTTATACAAAGAAATGGGCAAATTTAAAGTAATGTAAATTGTGTGTGCGTGCATGTGTGTTGTTATTTTTTTTAAACACCTTTTAAAATGATTTCCATAAGTCGCGATGCATTTACCCAATTTAGGTATGTGTTTCTCATTTCAATACATAAATGTACTCCGACTCTGCGAGAATATTAATTACCTAATCAAGTAAATGCCACATGGAACCATTTCGTTTAGTCAATTGTAAATTTAACCTAATGATATGAGAGACCACCTTACATACCAGCATTACAAGTCGCGATGCAAATAACTATTAATCAGTAAATACATATTTCTCAGGTGCTAAATAAGTAGGTACTTACTGATTAATTGGATATTATGCCATGTAAGACGGGTTTATAAGGCAGTCAATTTAGTCAGTATGTGGCAAATAATATGTCAATCGGTTAAAAAAATATATCAATACAATCTTGTAAGTTAATAATTACACACAAGTATATTAATGCAATCTCGGAATATGTCAAGTTACAATATTGTCCCCTAGATAGCGTGATAAACGTTACTAACAAAATTATAATACTCCGCATTTTTTTTTTGCGGTTGGCGCAATATTTTTTTTTTGCGCTGATAAAACGTATCTCTCTTTTTACGTATTTTTTTTCTCCATAGCTTGTGTTCTTGGTGGGTGATAATCTCAGCCAGACTGTTGACCTTGGTGAGTTGATGGTATCTTGGGTGATGTTGAATTTCTTCACACTTTTGACATCAATTTTTGTGATGCATCTTCCTTTTTATGTTACTTAGCAGCTAATTACAAATATTTTATAGAATAAAGTTTTATTATGAAATAATTAAACAAAGTTAAAATTGCACCAGTTCAATACATATAATACAATGCAGTCCAAACTACTTTCAAAAATATTTTGCAAAAAATAAAGTTTGTATTTGAAATTACAGGTAGTTATTGTGATATTTAAGTACCCTAATAACAATGTTCTTTGTATTTGCCAATTTTCATCTGACTTCTTGACATATTATCTTCTTATTTCTTTTCTTCAATGTTAGTTTATCAGAGCTTCACGATGTGCGAATAGTTGAATGGAAAGGACGATTTAGAGAACGAACTTGTATCTTCACGATGTGAATAGTGGAACTGAAGAGACGACTCCGAGAACTCGTGTTTTCCTAATGTGACATAGTGGAGCAGAAGAGACGTTTCCCGCATATTAATTGTAAGTGTAACACAATCGATGAGTCAGGCGATAAACTGTTGTAAATAGGTAATTTTTCTTGCGTAGTTTACTTTCTTCATTACCTTTAAGTAAAATAAAATTCTTATGCGTTACACTCTCACCAGAGTGATCGTGATCATCGCCAGTTACACAATGCAACACCAAGGATTCGCAAACTGTCGCCCTCCTGATACATTCGTGAAGGGGACCATCGACGGCGGCTTTTATTCGATCCGTGTTCACCTCAGCGACGATTTTCTCCTGAATACTATGTAATTTGTTCTCAAATTAACATCATGGCCAGTTCTCGTAATGATTTCGTTATACTTAATATAGTTGAAAGTATCAATTGATCATCGAAATCATTTAGCGTCCATTGTTTGATGATTGCTGGATGTCTGCGATGAAAAACTACAGCTTCGAAGGTTTCTTCTCTAAATGTGTTTAAAATATGACGCGATGGCAGGTCTTCACAGATGAAAAGGGCAAATTGTGATTTTCAAATCCACGAAATTTAATTTGCTATACCTTATTTACAATGATAAGTTGTATCATTGTTACATTAATTTAAAGTACCTAGAATACTTCAATAAAACAAAATATTGAAAATATTAACCTAATCTTAACATATTCCGAGATTTCATTTTAACGTTATAGATTTTTAGTGTATAATATTACAAGACTTGTTACTAAAAGTGTTATAAAAAGACTAAGGTTAGTATTAAAACGGAATATTTTAATATTTTAGTGTTATTAATAAATTTTGCCACATACTAATTTATAATTTCATGATAGAAGTTTCATGATAAAAATTCTATAGAGTTTAGAATGGAAAAAATTAGGTTATTTAACCTGTTGCCTACCGGTCCCTGGGATCCCAGAGCTCATTACAAAAGAATACTATTGTTTATTTTTTTCGCCGGGAGACCACGGCTCTAGACATATTGATTGAGCGAGTTGCAGTTCAATGGCAAATGTGCTTCATCATACATTATCTGGTGTGGTAAAATTCAATTAGTATTTGTATAATGTTAGTCATGTATTGATTAAGCGAGCGGTCTATTGCGATCGAATTCACGCGTCACGGTACAAAATAACCGATATTCGGCATAATTTGTCACGTAATTCGATCGCGAGAGGCGACTTCCTCAATCAACATATCACTATTTTCGTGTTTACTATTATTAATGGAATAATCTATTTTTTTTTTTAATTGATAAGGCCAATAAAATTATCATGAAAGGCAAAGGTTGCAGAGGGGCAAATTTGCTCCATCATACATTGTCTGGATTAGTCAAGCCCGATAGGTTGTATAATGTTAGTCATGTATTGATTAAGCGAGCGGTCTATTGCGATCGAATTCACGCGTCACGGTACAAAATAAGCGATATTCGGCATAATTTGTCACGTAATTCGATCGCGAGAGGCGACTTCCTCAATCAACATATCACTATTTTCGTGTTTACTATTATTAACCGAATAATCTTTTTTTTTTAAATTGATAAGTCCAATAAAATTATCATGAATGAAAAGTCGCTTAATCAATATGTTATGTTTGTTCACTATTTGTTTGTTTTAAATAAATTTTCGTAAAAAATATGTACACACACACACACACACACACACAAATACATAAAAGATAATTTATAATTCAATTTAGTGAGATAATAGCGAGCAACCTATTGTAACAGAATCGCGAGTCGCGGTGCAAATCCATTATTTGCCACGCGATGCAGCTACAAGGGGCGGCTTGTTCAATTTACATGTTACTACTACTGTTTATGTGTCTTGGATAGGTGCTTCAAACAAAAGTGCCTCTGGCAGAGCAGAGGCCGTAGAGGAGTTGATATACTCCATCTTACATTATTTTTTGTTCAAAGGTGCCTTTGACGGAGTAAAGGCTGCAGAGAAGTCAATATAGTATCTTACATTAAGTTTTTGTTGAAATTCTGAAATGGGATATTATAATTCAGGCATATGGTATTTAATGTAATTGCGTAAACTGCCCGTTGTATTACTGAATCGCGACTCGCGATGCAAATGTTCGGCTTATTCAATCAATATGTTTGCTATTTTTATGCTTTAGTTAGGTATTTTTAAACAAAGGTGCCTTTGGTGGAACAAAGGCTGCAGAGGAGTTTATATACTCCATCTTACATTAATTTTTGTTTGGAATTCACAAATTGCGATGTTAGAATAGTGGTAATTAAGCAAGCGGCGAGTGGTTGTGATCGAATCGTGATTCGCGGTGCCAACGGTCCGAGTAATCGGTAGTTAACCACGCGATGCGATCACAAGAGTGTGTAAAAACTTTTTTTTATAGGATATGCTTGAAATATTGATGCCAAGTGTACGTACCTAAATAATTTCAACAGTCGCAAATCACGATGACAATAATTATAACTGATATTGATTGACTTACAGTTTAAGTAAAAAAGGTAAAACTTTCGAATTTCAATTGATTGAAAAATGGGTAATAGGTTCAAATTTGAGACGGCAATTATATTCAACTATTTGTTTTAGGATGTGGTAAGTGTATATAATCATATTGAAATAGTTTTAAATGTCACCTTGGTTTAGAACGGTTCGATGGGGAGATAAATAGGTAGCTATTAAATACGCAAAGTAATATCAAATTATTTTTATATTGTGCCAGATTATAATGTAGATAGATTTACGTGAATGATATGCAAGTAGGAAAATAATATAAAAAATATATATATACATAAATAAATAAATAAATAAATATAAGGGATTGAGATAAGCTCGACCATGAATAACAATTCCGGCCGAGCTTATTTCAATCCCTTATGACAGTTAATTCTCAATCCGCTACGCATCCATTGTCGATGGCATTGTCAGTGGAAAAGATCGTCAACAGAGACACACTCACCGTTCGCTGTACACTGGAACCTCCACAATGCAGCTCGCATAAAGGCCAAGCAGCGGAGAAGTCGGCTCGCTCGCGCCGTCCGGTCGACCTGTGCGTTGAACAGCATATAACAATCACCCTTACGAACCTCCCGTCCAAAACCGCTCGCCGCAATACGTCGATTGCAGTCACATTCAGTACTGCCATTTCGTCGTTCTTACCGAATACCACAACGCGTGATTTATCCTTGGACCGTAATCGTTCCCTATTAAACGGTTGGTCGTCTCTATATATCAATCCTAATAGCTGTGACCGCCTCTTCCACTGTGATTTGTTAATCAAACCGAAGTCGCACCTCAAGGCCTCAAACTCACAAATTCGGTTTAACTTCACAATAAATGCAATGGTAAATTTAATGACATACTACGATCCGTAAAGACCCTCAAACAAAAGAATGTGATTATAGTCACGAAAAAATGAACAACAGTTAACTGTGACAGACTCCTAGCAATTATCTTTTTTCATCTCATTCATTAGTGTTGTGATGAATGTATGAAATAAAATTAAAAAAAATTCACAGTTGCCATGTCAACATGATTGCATATAGTAAGAAGAAAAGAAAAAAATAATTACCTTTCGAATAGAGGTGAACAATCTACAATGTTTAAGGGGAAGCTCTACTTTTACATTTATAATAGTTGCGGATATACTACATTATTTGCCATACATCTGTTATTAATGACCCTATCAGCTAGCGTTAAAATTTTAATATCATCTCTATTTTGCACGCGGCCTAATGCAACATAAAGTTGGCCGTGACTAAAAACATCGGAACGTAAATCGACGCCTACCCGGTTGATGGTCTGGCCCTGACTCTTGTGAATAGACATCGCGTAGCACACCTGTAACGGAAACTGTTTTCTTAACATCTGAATGGGACTATTTTTCTCTATTTCGGCTTTAAATGAAATACGAGGGATCAAAAAATGCTCTTCTGGCTTATTAGGCTTTGTGACTGTAATGAGATGAGGTGTGGCTGCTTCGATTATCACTTTGGTTCCGTTCACTAAGCCATCCGCAATGCTGAGATTGCGGGTGACCATGCAAACGCAACCAATTTTTAGTACTAAATCGTGTTCGGGAACGCCCTTGGGTTGAAATTTATTTAGGACGTCGGGCCCTAAAAAAAGTTCGTCGGTATCATCACTAACGCATCTGTCAACGGAAAAGAAATGCATCGCTTCTGTCGGTAAGAGTGATAGAATTGAGTCGTTAATCTCTTTGACGCCCGCGTTGTGAGTTGAAAGTATAGCCCTTCCGGCGCATATACTCGGCTCGGCCATGACGGCAAAGGGAAAAACAAATTCAATCAAATCGCTCAGTTCCGTTACGTGAGAGATTTCGGAGAGGTCAATTAAGTTTTGAAGATTTCTACCTACTTTGAGGCGCACGGCCGGCAAAAGGTTAGATCCTATGTCCAGCAAGAATTTGGAGAATTCGGGATCAGTTTGACGTTGGGAAGTCACCAGTGAGAAAATTTTTAATTTTTGCCAGACCGGCGATGATTTTACCGAACAATTAATAACGTCAGAGTCTGTCAGTGCGTTAGACACTACGGGGGGAATCTGACGAAAATCGCCAGCGAAAATAATGACTTTACCACCAAATATCAAGTTTGTTTGCATTAAATCTCTAAGAGATCGATCGAGCATGTGAATCAAATATTTATGCGCCATAGGGGCCTCGTCATAGATGATGATGTCAGAATTACGGATTAAATCTGCGCGTTGAGATCCGTTAGTCATGTTCCAATACCCAAGGTCGTCCGGGAGACTGATTGGAAATTTAAACATACTATGAGCCGTCATACCGTTCGGATAGTTCTGTGCAGCTATTCCCGAGCTAGCTGTACATAACACGATACCGCTCAAATCGCCGCGCACGTGCGATGTAATTAAATTTAATAACAACGTCTTCCCCGTACCCGCCGGACCATCAACAAATATTGCCGTGTCGTGATTGTCGCGGAACTCTTTACCGGTTAACAGTTCGTGTACGTAATCGTACACGGCCCGCTGATCAACTGAGAGTTTGGGTAACCAAACACCTACGAATCGATCGAGTAGCTCCCTATCATATTCGACGCGCTCGCGACCTAATTCCGTGGTATCGTCCTGTACCTCCGGAAGTCCCTGCTCCATCAGGTTGCTACCGTGCCTGAGGAGTAACCTATTGATAACTATGAGACTTTTCTCATATGCCCTATCTATTTGACTCGCCGAAACCCTTCTGATGAAATCTTCGCTCAGTTGATCTTTGAAAGTTTCCCACAGAGGCGAGACTGGGACACCGTTGACCGCTAACATGACAAAAAAGTGGCGTAAACGCGTCGCGGTCATAAAAGTAGATGCTTCCTCCATTGCTCTGCGGTACTCGGACTCGTCATCAGCAATTCCGACTGCTCTCGCTGCATCTTGGAATGTGGTGCAACCGTCACCACCCAGTCTGATAAGGTCCTCATAACTGCGGCAGGGAAACGCGGACAAGAGTACGCGCAGATAAAATTGTTCACCTCTATTTGGGGCGACCCAGAACAGACGCGCTACCGTTTCACCCCTTTGTCTACGCGTGGCGAATTTACCATTAGTTAATTCGTGAATCGTAACATTCATGTTAGGCCTTTTATTATGAACAATATATTGTTCATAAAAGTCTAAGTATGTCAGATTGTCAAATTCGGCGCCCTGCGGTCTCGCGAAATACGAGAGCAGGTCGCTACTTGACCCTTCTATAGCTTTCATTACATTGCCTGCCTGAAAAGCGACATTCTGTTTAGTTGGCAAATGTACCGATAACATGGTGACCGCCGGTTCGAGAGCTGTTAAATCGTAATTAAATATCCTCCACGCCGCGTCGCACGACCCGATATATCGCTTAGTTACGTAAATCTCTATCTCGTTATTACGGATCTCTTCCGGGATTAACGTTACACGAGCAGCGTCCGTGCCTTTTGTGATATACTTGAAAAGATATTTAATAACTGATCGCGCCGATGTCACCTCCAAATTCATATGACAGTCATACTTCAACAGCATGGCGGCGTTGTAGGGTACAACCCATAAATCGTTGACGGTCACGTCTCTACCGCGATATTTAATAGTTGCTTCGTTGCTACCGTCGCGACGCAAATGAATAAAGCCTTTGTCGTCACAGAACGTGACGTTAGTTTCCCGTTTGGGAAAATAACGTGTGCATTTCTGGGATTCTGAATCCCAGCACTGCAAGTCTGTTCGGTAGTCGATTCCGCAAGGTCCGTGAATCATATGAGTCAGGACCGCTTTTCGGAGTCTACCGTTTGCTTCTGTCGGACTGGGGATGTCAGCTCTTACAAAACGATCAATGTCGATGTTTTGCACGGGACCGTTCTCCACTCTAAAGCAGATGTGGGCGTGAGGAAGACCTCTTTTTTGAAACTCAATTACGTGCATCAGGTACATGCGCTCGCCAAACCACTTGCCAGACCGAAGGTCAGTCAACAGCTGGGCGAGTTTTAACTGAAAGACTCGCGAGCACAAGACTGGAGAAGGGTTTTGTCCCGGCGGTGTTGACTCCTTTATCTCAGGCCATTTCGGATTACACGTCATTGTGAGGAAAAAGGACGGCTGGCCCAGCCTATTCATCAAGGCAATGGCGTCCAGGTATTTACGCTTCATGTATCGCTCGGAACCCGTAAAACTGCTCGGTAGATATACGCGACCGGGAACGACGCCGCCTTCGCCCTGTATGGTTTCGTCGTTACGAATTTGAAAAGGGACATCGGCGTTATCGACATTATTATTGCTATTATTATGAGCTAATAACTCATCTAGTGGGGCTATTCTTAGTCCTCCACTATCCCGGTTTCTACCGGTTTGCATGCTATGAATAAAACGTAATCTGACATCTAAAATTCTACTGTACATATCTACAATCCATTCTTCGGACAAACGACCAAAATGCGAAAAACGCGACTCTGAAAGTAAAAGGCAACGGACGTACTTGTTAATCGTTAATTTTGTATTATGTTTATCTGTCATAGCGGGATGCCAGCCCGGGTTACCGTGGGGATACAACAAAGGATATTGAAAACTTTCATACAACGGATGCTGGATGTCGACTGTGTGTGGTTTTTTTCCTCCGACTCTCCAGATGGCAATGCAACGCGGAATATAACGTTCTTGTTCTGTACTAATGATTGCAGCTACTTCGTTACCAACGGGACGATCCCCGAGAATGTTACCGTGACGTGCTCGCGACGTGGATTCAAATACTAAATGGGCGTGTTCTGACGTCTCCAGACTTAAACGTTTAAAACAATCGATGTAGGGATTGACTTCATGCATGAAGTGTGAAATCGATCGGATCACCTCCATATCGAGGTTTCTACCTAGAGCGATCCTCTCGCGCTCGTCATCGTCTTGAATGTAAAGACCGATCGGATTGGTAGAGTCAGTGTAACTCAAATCGAAAACTCTATGATAAACGCGGCCCTGAACTTTGACAAAGGAAATGCCCGTTTCGGGATATTGGAAACCGTGAGAAGTTCCCAAGGCGCTAAAAGCGAATAAATTATTATAAGCTCTCGAACTTCTAAGAAAAGACGGATGCGTGTAAAAATCCTCGGTAAGAGGAGGGAAGTCCTGTACCTTGTAGGCACCGTCACCACCACAGCACCACATTTTACGTGACGACTCTTCGTCGTAAAGTGGCGAGAGACAATAACGACATTTGTAAATGTCGGAACTCAATAAAGAACACTTTTTCAAACTAAAAGTTTGAATAGGATTCAATTCATCTCCGCTGCGTTCACCTATAAGTATAGAAGTATCGCGTAAATTTACATCGACGTTCCGCCTGTTCTGATTGTATCGTTGCGCCGCGGCCCTATTCACCTCCGGATGTTGTTGTGAGTAACGGTTTACTGCGGCTCTATGAATATTGGGGTTTTCTTCAGTGTAACGGGTTACTGCGGCGATTTTCGATTCCCGGATTTCTTCATAATTGGATTTCGCGGTTTCCCTAATCGTCTGTACATTCTTTTTCGCGTATTTTAAAGCAGCGTTTAGATGGGCATTCGTGACGCTACCCGTTCTACCCCTTTTCTGTTTCTTGGGTCGCCCCCGCGGTTTTTGCCCCTCAATTTCGGTTTCCACCGCTGGAGTTGAAGGCAAACGATCCAAAATTACCGTTGGTTTTAAATACGATAATTTTAAATCTGGTGCATATTGCGCGATCTGATTGGCTGACAATTCCGCTATAGGCAATCTCTCTAGAACGACATCTGGTTGGTGAGATGATAATTTGGGATCAAAAGCGCAAATTTGTTCGGTGTACGGAGCCAGTTCAGAAATTGGTATTCTCTCTAACACTACTACCGGTTCGCAAGAAGTTAATTTTAAACCTTCAACTGCTGGAGCAGGTTCGTCAACCGGAAGTCTGTCTAAAACTACTACTGCAGTACGAGATGGCAAGTGAACGCGAGAAGAGATTAAACTAATTCTATTAATCTCGTACTGATTGTTACCATACGAGATTATGGTGAACAACAGCTTCGCGAGTGTTTTGATGCTCGGGCATCGAAACAATCGGGCTGCATACAGTGCACGTCTGTCGGGGTGGTGTGTGTTGAATTCATCGACACCGTGACTGTTAAAATAATAAAATGCATTATCATACCGCCAAAAAGATACTGTGTTGTTAAATCCCGTAAAAATGTAACTATCTCGTAAATCGGAATGATCAGCATTAAAAACGATGTTCCCTAAAGTTGCCTCAAGTTGATTTAGTTGCGCGGTATAATTTTGCGGTGATGTTGGATACAAGCCATTGTTTAGCCAGCTAGTGGTTGTCGTTGCCAAATGATTCCCTACCCGTATATCGGAAGGTAATTCGTCTACAGCTAAATACCGTTCAACGTTACGATCGTACCAAGTCGACTCGGGGCGCTTTTCGAGATAAAGACTATGACCATTATTCAAAATGCAATCAATTTCCGCGGTAGTGAATGGCGCGCGATTATTAATGCAAGAATATGTAGTTGCACATGCTGACATAGCAACACATTGTGAATTAATACCTTTAAAAAGGCGAACATCGCCCTGGTGCGTAGATCCTAATAAAATAATTGATTAGTATCGAATTAGTTAGTATTGTTAAAAAAGACGATTGATCATTGGTCAATGCCAATATGTAAGAATAATTCAAATATTAGTTGTTTTGAATCATGCAATTAATAGTCTTTAATATAATTCATAAGTGCCAGGTGTTAAGAATTAGAAGAAAAACTTGCTTTAATCAATAGTTAAATGATATGATAAAACGATCAAAGACATTTATTGTAAGTAGAAGAAGTATTTCAATTATAATACATATAATTTATTGTTTAATGAAATTATTTTGGTAAAATTATTATTAATGAATGATGATAGTTTTACAGTCGTAAGCTTTTAAATAATTATAGGTTATTGGTGTTCGCGTACTATCAAACAGACATCGCATTGTTAAATTATGAAAGTTATTATAAAAAATATGAAGCCTTATAGCTAATGAAGTTAGTAAGATAAATAGGTAAATACCTTAGACCTGTAGTGTTACTTCAGAAACAAATGTTTTACAAAACCAATTTTGCATGACTTTTGTATCACGTACTATTTTCGTGTTAAAAGTATTATTAATTGTTCACTCGTTACCTGTACATGTCTGTCAAATAAGCATTAAAAAAAAAACTTTATGAACATCAAGCTCGGGTGAATTGTGCTATAAATAAAATACCTATTATTTGACCCATACAAAACGGCAAGAACACAGCTGTTATTTTGATTTGATATCTTTTATTAGACAAAGTAACAAACGGCATAAGGTAATATGATTTTTGCAAGGGCCGGATAATCGGTTGCAGATTCAACATAGACATCACATAGGTAATAAAATCATTGTTGCATAACATATATTTATAGAGATTTGAAAAGCCATACTACTATTACGTGATTACATTTATAATTTCAATGGGTCATTCGCGTTTACGTTCTTGAGTGTTGCAATGTGTCAAATATCGGAAGTAAGAAATTACAAAGGATAGCTACTTCCAATGTCTGAATTGATTATTTGTTTATATAAAATTTATTATTATTTTTTATGTATAAAATTTTATTGCAAAAAAGAATAATGTGTCATTCCAAAGGACAGACTTAAGCCCTTATTTATAGTGTTATCGGCCAGTCAATATCGTAATATGATATCACATTAATTATGAATTTATATCGGCAAATATATACTTAGAAAATATTAATTCCAAGGAAGTACGTTTTTTATTGATTAATCAATGGAATTAATTACGTTACAAAATACTTAGATAAGTAAGGTTAAGGTACCTAAGTTTTACTCTACGTTAAGTTAAATATCGACTTTACACTTCCCTCACTACCCATGTTCAAACTGTAACCAATTTTCCGGTCTCTAATGGATAGGGTACAGTTGTTGCTTTCATTAAAGAAGGGGATGAATGTTACAAAATATATTTAAAGATAATATTGTTGTAACGACACCTAAAATATTAAAATCCATTCAGCAGTTATTTCATTGAAACACAAAAAAAACGTACATGTATATTAAAATTATGAGTAAAAATTACCTTTTACATGCAACACTATTCAGTAAGTAGATTTTCGTTGACATAAAAATTGTACTAAGTATGTTGGTGCAGGTTTAGAATGGTTGAAAAATGAAATAAGTAACGTTTGTAATAATTGTAAACACAGTCGATTGCTCGAATGGGCGCGGAGTTCTAATGTAAAATTAAATCAGTATGTACCTGTACAATATGTATTATTTATAAGTAAACTTTTTTGTATCCCCATAACGCAGATATCATTAAACACATTTTAGGCTGTTGTGAATGACAATGACATCTAAAGTGGTCTCAGTTTATCATGTTACAAAACAACCAAACGAATGTAATAATCTCAATTTATATTACAACCAGAATCATACACGTAACATAGAGACATTATGATAACAACGTAAGAGAGTGTGGGTTGTTGTCAGATCAAAAAAGTATCAAGTTGTTAGCAAAATTTAAAATTTCACAATCTGAAAAATGTAAACCATCTAAAACATTGACACCAGCCAAAATATAACATCTATGGCAGTGTGGTACGTATGCATTGCCGCAATAATGCTGACAAATTCAATCTACATAAGAATGTTAATAAAGACGCTTTTAAACGAATTCAGTTGCTGCGCATCAATATTAGGCGATGTGCGTTTGTTGTACTGGACTGGCAACTAAGAGATATGTAAGTAACAACCTGTTATTGTAATCATTACAAATGATTTTCGGAAAGATAGGTACCTACATTAATAAAATACAACCTCTAAAACCGGATCATATATATAAATGTTACTATTAACAGTGACCAATTTAGATGTCATTTGTCATAAATATTCTGTTGGATTGAATAAGACTACATTATTAGAAGAAAACAATAAATAATAACTTACCCACGGCGATGCATTCGAAGTTTTCCTCGTGTTCACCTGTGATACAAATAAATTCATTAAGTATTTTTAAATAGTTTACTCGAATTGCAGACTACAATATAGGGTCGTTGCGCCGGTTCTCGTCACATTAGTGGAGTTGCCAACATTGTGACGGGAAAAGGATATGTTGAATCTTGATCTGATTTCATAAAAACGCCGATTAGACGAAAACCGGACTAACGTGAAAAACCCGCAAACTGACGCGAAAAATTCGTTGACGAAAACTGGCACAATAGCAAAATTGATGTTCCGGTTCTCCGTCACCTAAATTTACGCAGATTGTAGGCAAAACCAGTCTAAAAAACACTTATTATTGTCTTCGTTATCTATATTAGTAGCCATATGGATCAAAAATATCACTTCAACAAGGTAAAAACATTAATAAAACTTACTTAGATAATTTCCTGTACCACTTATTTTTTTTTAGTTTGGTACGGTTTTCGCGGTTCAAAAACGTGGTTCAAACTTTCGTTAATTATATCTTGGTCACATGTTGTTAAATAATATTTAAATATAGTTAGTGTTCTAGGTTAGGTATTAAGGAACGCAACGAGCTTAAACATGGACGGGTAATTGTTTATATATTTTTATTATAAGCATTTGTAAGGAAGAAATGTGATAATCCACATCGAAAGGGACCTTATGGCGGCCGGCACTTACGCCTTTATTGCCGCTGTTCCAATACAATAGTGAATAGCTGCAACGTAAGCGCCTGCCGCCATAAGGTCCCTTTCAATGTGGATTATCACAAATCATCAAAAATGACGAGAACCGGCGCACTGTCGGGAACCGGCGAAACGACCCTATAGCGCGTGAATAATTGAAAACTGTATTGTTTTGTAGCATATCAAAAACACTGAGATTATTATTTTACTTAATGTCATTAACCATAATTACATATAAATAAGTGGAATCAAAATTTCACGACGGCCATTTTGATCACATTGACCTAACCCTATACCTAATTGAGGAAAACAAAATGACAACAAGTTTTAACGAATAATATAAAAACTAAACTAACCTGGCAAAGATTGAATAGAGGATTTCGACAGCCTGGACGACCGACGGTCCCGAAGCGTTGCAGACGCAGTATTCTTCACCATCTGAAAATACGAATCGATTTTAATACTCCATTTAGTATGTTTTTTTTACATATAAATGTCAGTAATTAAATAGATGTAATAGCATCAAATTATAATTTGTATGAGCCCTGCTTCATGATTCAAGGTCAAACAAGTTAGGGACTAATAATAATAAACTGTATAGAGACAGACAGTTATTAAATAAATGTACAAACAAAATGATTTACTGCACTCATCGAAATTCCATGATTGAAGGTCACGAAGCTCCCCGCATAGATCGCAAATTTATACCTAACACGCTACAGCAGTGTAACAACTTCACATAACAATACGAAGCGCGCGCGATGCAAACGGACGTGGAGTAGGTACCTACGCATCGTGACGGCATACCTATCATACATTTAGGCATACTTACCGCAATCGTATCGCGCTTCTTTCAAATCACATAGCTTTGAGACAAAAGTTTGTGTGAAGTAAATGAAAAATCGCTATACATAACACTCTCTTAGCTTAACATATTTACTTACATGCCAAATAAGCCGACAACGATTCCACGAATTCATTTGCTCTGCTTGACCTTGACTAATCCCGCACAGCAACTAACTATTTTTACAATTATAAAAGTGAATTTTGGTCATTTACCTTGAAATCGAAGCGTTGCACGTTGAATAGACGTAACTGAATAAGAAAAATATACCTATTTAATGTTCTAATATACGAAAAATTAACTTTTGTTCACTATTAAGACAAAATAATAATAATCTTTACTAATTACTAACAAAAACAGTGTATTTCACACAAATATCCATATAAATGACGTTAAAAACAACAAAATACAACTCACCTGTAACAGAAAAAGTTAGCACGGACACGGCAAACAAAGTTATTAAAATTTTCGAAATTGTTTCGATAAGTATGTCGTCAGCACGTCACGGGAGCCGAGACGCAATAGGAATAGAATCGGTTTGATTTTCAAAATCAAAAGGTGAAAATTTTGAGTATTGCCAGCGTAGTTCACTATAATCGATTATTTATTGATTTACGATTCGATCAGAATATGAATCGTAAAATAATAATCATACTCTATTTTTATTATTTCATTTATTAACATTGAATAGTTTTTATACCAATAATCTTACCTGATAATAATAATAATGAAATAAAAAGCTAATGCGAATCATAAACGGCTCGATTTGTTGCATGAAAATTATGGCGTGTAATCGACGGCGGACGGCGTCTAAAAACCATTTCCTGTAGGAAATTGTTTTAATCGAATAACACCAAACACGGCGATATATATATAACATTTCATAAGGATGGTTTGAAAATGGTAGCAATTTTTTTTAGATACGATAAACCAATAGTCGGATCGCAATATTCGGAAACTATATGTGATATATTTGTTTAACGATTTGATAACATTGCATATTCTAATCAACATTTAAATCGAATGTTCTAATTCATTGACAACAACACGGTAGCGTTTACAAATTTATTGCTGATATTACTGTCTAAAGGAGTCTTCTTATAAACGCATATTATTAATTTGTCACTCTATAGCTCTAAGATGGTAAAAGGCAGCAATCGATCAACTCATTCACTTTCAAATTGGTTATTTCATTAGTTGTTTTATTTGTGAAACCTGGACACTAACACAAAAAAAGCGGAAAATTAACTCCTGGTGGTGGTTACATAAGAAAGATTTATCGGAAGATCCTGGGAACTTTCAAGAAAGATCGGCTCTTGGAGAATCAGGAAGAATACCGAGATCGAAGAGTTGGTGGCCAAACCTAATAATCATTGGCGAAAGAAAAGCACACTGGCTTCGCTGGTTCGGTCATCTACTGAGGTTGGGAGAGGATTGAGCCGTCAAAAGAGCACACATGGGTCAAACGAGTGGTCGCCGCCCGGTTGGGCGGCCCAGGTATCGTCATGCAGGAGGACAGTGTGGAGGCGGACTTACGTCATTTTCAGGTTAAAGACTTGCAGGAAGCGGCGCATGATCGGGAAAGGTGGCGTGCTCTCGTTTCGGAGGCCATGATCCTCTTTGGGTCACTCCGCCGATAGGGTAATAGTAGTAGTATTGTGACAAATTGAGAGGTATGTAATTATAGTAACCTCTAAAGACATAAATGGTATAATGGCGAAGAAATTTGAAAATCACGATACTATTGACATTCCAGTCGCTCGCCCTCGGGCTCGCGTGGCGAGCGCGCTCTGATGGGACGCTTCGGGCCTTCGGCCCTACGCGGAGCTCGGCCTTCGGCCTCGCTTGGCCTCGCCGCTCACCTGAGGGCCTTCGGCCCTCAGGTTTCGCTTGTAAGGGTGACGGGAGTAGGGAGTGTCCGCGTGGGCTCGCCCTTCGGGCCGCAAGCGGCCCTCGGGCTCGCGTGGAGAGCGCGCTCTGATGGGACGCTTCGGGCCTTCGGCCCTACGCGGAGCTCGGCCTTCGGCCTCGCAAAATTACTTGGGGGGGACTCGCTTGGGCACTCGGGGTGAGGCTCCGGGCCTTCGGCCCTCCGCCGAGCTCGGCCTGCGGCCTCGCGGCCTGAAGCTCGCCCTTCGGGCTCGCAAAAACTTCTCGGAAATTGGTTTTGCCCCTGGAGGCCGCCATTTTGAATTTTTCCAAAAATTTTTTTCTGTTGTATATTTTTGGGCCCTCCGAGTCCCCGCATGCCAAATCTCAGCGCGCTCCGACCATTTTCAATTTTGGCCAAAAAAAAAATTTCATTTTTTGGCAAAAATTTTAATGCAGTTTTTTTCGCCCGGCAGTTCCCTATGACATTTGGTCGAGCACCTCATACCTATCTCGCACCGTTTACATTTTCCATACAAATTTTTTTTCGAGCTAGAAAAAAAAAAAAACTTTTTTTGGAATCCGGGGACCCATATCTCCCCACATACCAAGTTTCAGCGCGCTCGGACCATTTTGAATTTTGGCCAAAAAAAAAATTTCACTTTTTGGCAAAAATTTTAATGCAGTTTTTTTCGCCCGGCAGTTTCCTATGACATTTGGTCGAGCACCTCATACCTATCTCGCACCGTTTAGATTTTCCATACAAATTTTTTTTTGGCGCTAGAAAAAAAAAAACTTTTTTTTGGGATCCGGGGACCCATATCTACCTACATTTCGACTTTTAGCTCTCTCCGACCATTTTGAAAATTTGGCCAAAAAAAAAAGTCATTTTTTGGCAAAAAAAATGTCACCCCACCAAATCGCTCGCGGTTCCCTATGACATTTGGTCGAGCACCCCCCACCCATCTGGCACCGTTTCGGCGGGCCGTCACTCGATTTCGTGCCTGTGCACGGTAGTTCGAAAGTCGGATTTTTCTGGAGGTCACCGAGGTAGACCGCACACTTTTTCCGTACATCATCTGTACCGAGGAGTGCTCCTTTTGGGAGAACAATTATGTCAATAGAAATCAGTGGTATTGCAGCTTTATATAATATTAATTAACTAGATTTTCGCGTGGTGCGCGGGGCGCGAGCGCCCCGCGGTACTCTGTGCTCTCTTCTTTTGTTTTTTGTTTTTTTGTCTTGTACTTTGACTTTACGTCGGAGAGGGGAGGGGGAGTAGAGGAGCGACTTTGTCACGGAGAAGGGTTTGGAGATTTAAAAATCTGCAATGGGAAGCGGAGAGCGGGAGAGAGATTTGCGAGGCGGGAGTTGCACTCTGTCTTTCTTGTGAAAGTGTGGGGGTGGGGGGATGACCGTATGGGCGTTAAAAGGCGGTTCGAATGAGTCCAAACACGATGGGTTTATCTTGTATAATTAAGGAGTTGCTATTGTCACCTTTTCTGTTTTCATCATCAGAACAGTTCGATGACACCCCTAATATTGCATCTTCATCTAATTTGTACAAATATTCTAAATATCAGTTCAGTAGGTTGAGGATAACGGTGCTAAAATTCAGTTGCAAGTATTGCCTAGAAAACAAAATACCTACCATACATTGCTATAACAATTTCAAGCTAATGGCATATAAATAGCGACGTTTACGATCAATGAATAGCGTAAAATTCAACATTATTAAAATTCGCTGCTCAATTCTTGACTGTAATTAATTCCTTAAGCGATGGAATTTATTTCTTCCATTTATGAATTGTGTAATAGGTAGGTATAGCTTCAATGTAGCTATGTCTTTATAATGTTAGAGAAAAGATGAAGAAGAGAAGAGAAGACTACCTTCTTCAGTGTTTATATTAAAAGGACCATCTCGACACGTAATATTGAAACATAAATGAAATACCTACAATGATTATATTAAATTTAGCGCCATCTATACACAGAAATGGAAACATAAATGAAATTAATTAATAACTTATTATTACATTTTAACATCTTTCGTACAATAAACATGGTTATTGTAACACCTACATTATAAATGAATTGAATAATCAGCCTAAACACGATGCTTTTTTATCATATGTAATTTAAGAGTTTGCTAATAGCGTTATTAGCTTGCCATTTCCATACCATCCCATCTGTCTTCATCATGAGATCAGCTCGGTGGTAGGTGCCTAACATAATATTGTATTAAATTAATGAGCAAAATTAGCTATGGCCCTGGTCACCTATAAACGCCATCGGCCGCTTAGTCATAATGCTTACTATAGAGCTGTACTGTTAGGCCCTGACAAACCATAACAGTACATATATCTCTTTAGTATGCATTGTGACGCAGCGTACGACGTGACACTGTAAGCCGCCGATGGCGTTTATAGGAGACCAGAGCATATGTCATCTTATATTCGAGATGCACAAAACTATGACTAACCTAATATGCGCAGCAGCCCTGTAATTGATAGAAGACTGTGCCGCTCTAAGTTAATAGATACTGTTACATCGGTTGTCAATACAAATAAAGATTATTTTTTTGGTTTTAGCTAATAATGCTTGGCTACCAATAATGCAATCATGCTTGTTGATTATTGATGGCATTGCGTAGTTAGTATAATAGATTTCATCGTCGTGTCTGGTAAAACGTTTTGTTTTAAAAACATCTTCTATTTAAAGGCATATAAAAAAAAACCTAACAACCTAAACCTGCTTATTTGCAGGGTAAAATATTAATTTCATGTCAAAGTGAGCAACTGTGATATGCAATTAACATTTGTTTTGCGGATATTAGTATTTATTGGTGAGCAGTGAGTGTTTTATGAAATTATATTGCTCTAATGGGACGCTTCGGGCCTTCGGCCCTACGCGGAGCTCGTTGAGCTGAAATTTATCAACTCACTTTGTTCTCACCCTCTTACAAATGACATTTTATAATCTGGGTGGCTGCCCCAAGCCCGCCCCTCTAACCCCTTGAGAGCCAGGCAGCCCAAGAAGCTGCAGCCATAAAAGAAGAAAAAAAAGAAAACGATTCTAGGAGTTGCATGTTATAGTTTTTACATAGTTAAATTTGAAAGATTTAATATGTACTGTAAAAATTAGCGTAGGTGGATCTGTAATAATACCCCAAGCAATAATGGGTCTTGTGAAGATTATCGCTCACCCGAGAGCCTTCGGCTCTCGAGTTCGCATAAATGGGTCTGCAGATTTGCTCCAAGCCTTAATCGGCCTTGTAAAGATTATCGCTCACCCGAGAGCCTTCGGCTCTCGAGTTCGCGTAAATGGGTCTGAAGATCTGCCCCAAGCCATAATCGGCATTGTAAAGATTATCGCTCATAATAATGCCTGCCCCAAGCAATAACGGGTCCTGTGAAGATTATCGCTCACCCGAGAGCTTTCGGCTCTCGAGTTCGCGTAAATGGTATGAAGATCTGCCCCAAGCCATAATCGGCATTGTAAAGATTATCGCTCATAATAATGCCTGCCCCAAGCAATAACGGGTCCTGTGAAGATTATCGCTCACCCGAGAGCCTTCGGCTCTCGAGTTCGCGTAAATGGGTCTGCAGATCTGCTCCAAGCCTTAATCGACCTTGTAAAGATTATCGCTCACCCGAGAGCCTACGGCTCTCGAGTTCGCGTAAATGGTATGAAGATCTGCCCCAAGCCTTAATCGGCCTTGTAAAAATTATCGCTCACCCGAGAGCCTTCGGCTCTCGAGTTCCCGTAAATGGGTCTGCAGATCTGCTCCAAGCCTTAATCGACCTTGTAAAGATTATCGCTCACCCGAGAGCCTTCGGCTCTCGAGTTCGCGTAAATGGTATGAAGATCTGCCCCAAGCCTTAATCGGCCTTGTAAAAATTATCGCTCACCCGAGAGCCTTCGGCTCTCGAGTTCGCGTAAATGGGTCTGATGATCTGCCCCAAGCCATAATCGGCATTGTAAAGATTATCGCTCATAATAATGCCTGCCCCAAGCAATAACGGGTCCTGTGAAGATTATCGCTCACCCGAGAGCTTTCGGCTCTCGAGTTCGCGTAAATGGTATGAAGATCTGCCCCAAGCCTTAATCGGCCTTGTAAAAATTATCGCTCACCCGAGAGCCTTCGGCTCTCGAGTTCGCGTAAATGGGTCTGCAGATCTGCTCCAAGCCTTAATCAACCTTGTAAAGATTATCGCTCACCCGAGAGCCTTCGGCTCTCGAGTTCGCGTAAATAGGTCTGAAGATCTGCCCCAAGCCATAATCGGCATTGTAAAGATTATCGCTCATAATAATGCCTGCCCCAAGCAATAATGGGTCTTGTGAAGATTATCGCTCACCCGAGAGCCTTCGGCTCTCGAGTTCGCGTAAATGGGTCTGCAGATCTGCTCCAAGCCTTAATCGGCCTTGTAAATATTATCGCTCACCCGAGAGCCGAAGTTCGCGTAAATGGGTCTGAAGATCTGCCCCAAGCCATAATCGGCATTGTAAAGATTATCGCTCACCCGAGAGCCTTCGGCTCTCGAGTTCGCGTAAATGGTATGAAGATCTGCCCCAAGCCTTAATCGGCCTTGTAAAAATTTTAATGCAGTTTTTTTCATTCGGCAATCTCCTACGACATTTGGTCGAGCACCTCCTACCCATCTCTCACCGTTTGGCTTTTATGGGGGGCCAAACAATTTCCCATACAAATTTTTTTTCGAGCTACGAAAAATTTTTTTAATTTTTTGGAATTAAGGGGCCGGTATCTCTCCGCATGCAAAATCTCAGCGCGCTCCGACTATTTTGAATTTTGGCCAAAAAAAAAATTTCATTTTTTGGCAAAAATTTTAATGCAGTTTTTTTCGCCCGGCAGTTCCCTATGACATTTGGTCGAGCACCTTATACCTATCTCGCACCGTTTCGGTTTTCCATACAATTTTTTTTTTGGCGCTAGAAAAAAAAAAAACTTTTTTTGGGATCCGGGGACCTATATCTACCTATATTTCGACTTTTAGCTCTCTCCGACCATTTTGAAAATTTGGCCAAAAAAAAAGTCATTTTTTGGCAAAAAAAATGTCACCCCACCATATCGCTGGCGGTTCCCTATGACATTTGGTCGAGCACCCCCCACCCATCTGGCACCGTTTCGGCGGGCAGGTGTCCAACTTTTTAGTTTTCCCACGTAGCTCGAAAGTCGGATTTTTCTGGGGGTCACGTCGGCACCCTCTCTACTTTTCCCCTACATTTCTATATCGGATTCGACCTCCTTCTGGGAGAACAACCATATGAATGAGAAATGAGTGGTATTGCAGCTTTATATAGTATTAATTAATTTAGTAAATGAGTCAATTATTGCAAGTATGTACGAATTTCGTTTCTTACTTGTAGGAAACGGGCCACAATGATCAGCATGTATCGTGTGAAACGGTCTATCAGGTTTTTGAATCGGGTGTAACATGCCTGCCTTCGGACCACCGGGCACTTTGTTATATGCACAATGCAAGCAAGCATTACAATATTTTTTAATAAACCGCCTCATTTTTTTTGAACCAATATACCTTGCGTATTCTTTCGTATGTCTTTTCATACCCAAAGTGCCCGACGTCATCATGATGGCTTTTAAGTATCTACCATCTCACGGACTTTGGAACAACCCATAACAAAGTTACATCCTCATCCTTTTTAACTACACGATACAGCCTATCATTTTTATATACAAAATTGTTTTTAATATCTATCATCGTTTTGATTTCAGGGTCTTTCAAAATTTGTACTATTCTCTGTAATTCAGGGTCAGATTGTTGTATAGTTTGTAACCATTTATCATCAGTCATGGCATTTGAACCCGCAGTATCTATATGGAAGACATGACAGTCGTCATCGCGACATGGTGGATTTTCCGCTGCTATAGCATTTCGACTTAGAGCATCTACGTGAGTCATCTTCGTGCCGGCTCGATATTCCACGTCGAAATCAACGAATTCCTGCATTGCCATCCACCATCTCGCTACTCTTGGAACTAAGTCTTTTTTTGTCATCGTGCCACGAATTGCATATGACAATCCTTCACTATTTTAAATGGAGAACCAAGCAAATAAACTCTAAATCGATTCAGTGCAGTTATCACGGCCAGAGTTTCCAACTCATAAGCGGAGAATTTTTGGTCCTCAGGCGAGGTTTGCCGACTATAAAACGCCATGGGTTGGAGACCCCGACCAGCAAAATCGCTCCCAGTCCCATTTTGCTTGCATCTGTGTGAACCTCTAATTGTGCATGAGGCTCATACAATGCCAAAACAGGCCTGCTAATCAATATATCCTTCAATTGTTTAAAGATAGCTACCTGTTGCAGAAGAACGAGCCCTGGCGGTTTGAAGCGCAAACCGCCAGGGCTCGTTCTTCTTCGTAAGCACAGTAAGCTATCGAAGAGAAATTACGAACAAACTTTTGGAAGTAACTTGCTAGTCCTACAAACTGACGGACCTCATGTACATTTTTTGGAGTTGGGAATTTCTTGACGGCGTCGATTTTAAAGGATCCCGGTCTTATACCTTCTCTAGAAATTCTCATAGCCAAGATATTCAATTCTCTCTTGAAAGAACACACACTTTTTTAAATTTAACGTTAGTTTAGCTTTACGAAGCATGATGAAAACTTTTTCAAGCTTTTCAAGGCCCTCTTTGATAGATCTTGACGGGACTAAGAGATCGTCCATATACGCAAGTAACAGCTTCTGACCAACGCCATTGATCATTGAGTTTATAGCGCGCTGAAAGACACTCGGAGCGTTCGCCAGCCCGAACGGCATGCGATTAAACTCGTAAAGACCGTCCGGGGTGACAAACGCAGTCAAGCGCTTACTGCTCTCAGATACTGGTACTTGGTAATATCCACTAGCCAAATCGAGGGTGGTGAAGAAATTATTACCACCGAGACTATCTAATTTATCCTCAATGCGAGGCAATGGATATTTATCTTTGAGGGTCTTCCAGTTCAACGCACGATAATCGACACATAAGCGTTTCTGTCCATTTTTCTTGCTTACCAACAACACAGGACTTGCGTAAGATGATGAACTTTCCCTGATAATTCCATTCTGAAGGAGATCTTCTATAATCACGGACAATTGCTCTTTTTCCTTAAGGGACATATGGTAAGGGTTGTAAACTACTGGATTATCGTCCTTAAGCTGAATAACCATTTCTACCAGATCAGTTTTACTTAGTACGGACAAGTCTAACGCGAAACAGTCGCGATATTTTGATAACAGCGTATAAAATACTTTCTGTTCTTTTTCATTTAGTTTTGTACCTATAACGACATCTTCCATTGGCAATGCTTGCTTGTTCGCCTCTGTGACTGTAGTTAATCTTACCGTTGGTTTTTTGATTTCCTCAAAAAATCAAAATCAAACATATAAATAACAAATAGGCCTAGCAACAAACACTTTTGAATCGTCAGTTATATATTACATAAATTGAATCTAATTATTCAGAGCAATTTATTGATGCATATGAAATTTTAAAAAAGACATGAATTACTGTAATGTATGTCAAAAGAGAGTATAATAAATTCACAAAAATATCGTCAATATGTAAAATAAAAACATAACAAATAGTATAATCTAGACAGTTTCTAGAACAAAATCTGAATGTCAAGAGGAAAATTTAACGTCAACATCTAATGTCATAACTACTTCCCCTAGCTAGTACCTGATTCTCGTTAAACTTCAAATCTGCATCTGCTAAATTTGAAACCATGACGTACTGTTGTCGAAATTATACAACCTAGGCAAAACAATATAATCTCTTTGTGGTGCATTGCAAAATGTAGCAGGTATATAAAGAGATCCGGTAAAACTTGTTGTTGTTCTCACTTCTATGGGTGAGGTGGAGTCTGACTCAACTGTTACTTCGGTAACTGTATTTAACGCATATTTTCCATTTGGTTGATTACATCCCTCCCCTGGTGCTCTGTAGAATGTCAAATCCTTTGCAGTTTTTATAATTACTACGTCCGGTAATTCTGTGAAATTTTGCCCTATCATAATTTCGCTTGGCAAGAGATGATCGGGTACGACAATAAAGTCGACTGTACTTTCAACGTCATCAACACTTAAGCTACCACTCACCAAACCTAAGGGTCGAACGGTCGAATTGCCAATCCTCTTAAATTTGGCATTTTATCAGGACATTTCCAAGTACCAAATATTTGTTTGGCAGAACATTATCTGATTAAAGTGCATGAACTACCCAAATCGACGAACGCTCGCGTAAGTACCCCCTCTAGCCTGACGTCCTTATAGTACTTCTCGCTTTCCAGTTCCGATGATTGTACATGGGGTACTTCAGTATCACTCGTTTCAATTCGTCTAACGTCTTTATCTTCTGATGGTGGCGCAGGGAGTTGCAACAGGCTACCATTATTACCATTATTTGACGAGCCTATGGTCATCCTATTACGACACTCACTAGCCATGTGACCCACCCTACGGCAAATGTTACATTTCTTCATAGGTTTAGAACATCTAGACCGAATGTGCCCGATTTCTCCGCAGTTATAGCAAACAATCTCAGGTTTAACTGACTCTGTACTTGTACTCGTGGAATTCGTGACGTTTTGATTCGGTCTGGGATCTTTGTTCCATGGTTTATTGCGTTTTTGTGACATTAAATAATTATCGTTCTGAGACAAGGTTCTCAAATATGAGAATAATTGTTCCGGTTCCTCAAAACGGCACGAATTTGCACTCATCCTTACAAACTTGTCGTCTATCCCATGGACTACACAACCTACGGCCTTACGACCAGTCACCTCACATTTATTTATCAAAATCATTTTTTCGTAATATTATACGTCCAACGGTTGCCCAACTCTACAGCGCACATTAAGCATTCGTTGAAGTAGGTCGCCATAATTTTCTATAGAGGGAAACGCTAAGTTCAACTTCTCCACCCACTCAGGCCAAGTATACAAAAGGGATGGAAGTCCTTGATACCTGTAGAATTCTCTTACCAAGCACTATATACACATAAGTATAACTGCGTAACTACACGACACTCAGCTCGACAGTGCACCACCACTCCGGTTGCCGGTCGGACCACTACTGATCATCGTGACGTATGCGCACGAGATGAGGGTAGGACACTACATCCCTTTTTTGTTTTCATGAAAATAACTAATTATTCGTACTAGTCTCGCTGTAAAAATTAAATCACGTAGTTATTGAATCAGACTTACTTATACGGCATGTTTTAGTTTACCTATTACTCTAGCTAGGAGAATATGTTAGCACAATAAATTCACCCTATTATCGTAATCTATATAATCGAGAAAATGTTTTATACATCCACACATCCGTAACTTTTCCCCCTTTAATTTTTTTTTTTTTTTTTTTTCTTTTGTAAATTGCACAAATTATTACGTAGATAGTAAAGAATCGATCCAATCGGTGGGTGCATTGTTTTACTAAACACTATTCTACAGAAAATAATGTACCGCGATCTAGAGTTATGCAACACTACGAGTATAGGTACAATGCAAAATCATGAGATTTACGTAAGTACCTATCGCAATATTTTACTCTCGATATTTATTTATATTATTTCAAGACCTTCAAGTTACATTTCATAAACTTTAAGTGGAAAGCACATAATATACTTATACAATAATACACTGCGCCAGGCATGGCAATCCGGTACATCGGTTAGTTGTGTGCGTAACACGACCCACGTCATCATCCTTGCTGCAGCCTATTAACGGCACGCGGACGCAAGTGTGTGTGTCGTCGACAGTGACGTAATGCGGTGTCACGACCCGGACTGTCAGACCTGGTTTTCTTGGACCATGACTTTGAGGTATTACCCATTATCAAATGTCACATAGGTAATGTGACATTATTCACGCTTCTAAGATCTTTCTATTCTCAATCGTTCTCGGTTCTTAATCGATAACCAACATGCCCGTATTAAGAAATCGATAACTCATTTACGCGAAAACAAAAGAACAGGGTAGGCACCGATATATAGGGTAGGAATCTGGACTTCGTTCCGTCATAACCCGCACAACCAGGCACACCCTCGAACTAAATTAATTATAAGTAACTCGAAGGGCCTCCTCTTTATAGCGCAGACGAACAAAACAAAATTTCGTGGTAATAATTGCGTAAACTGATAAAAATGATTATTTCCAGTTCATAAGGAACTCAAGCAGCCACTCTCCTCCGTGTTTGTTGTACCTTTTGACCAACACTCACCACATGCACCATTTTCTTATTGAATACCATTTATAAAGCATGTATTCTACGGTACAACAGCGTAGTCGCAAGTGCAAAATCCTACCACCTGTACAACTGTAGTGTACCTATTTTGTTTTACACAATAGGTTTCTATGTTAAGTATTAATATAAAACACATTATTCTTGTTTCCGCATTGGTCACGCTTGCAGCAGCTCGAGATATGTCAACCAGACAGAATCCAGTGTTGCCAACGTCACCTAGCGCATTTATTATTAAACGCTACAACCTCTTCCTTTTTAACAGATTAGAGACTTAAACAGTAGCAAATTAGACATGTGAAAGAACAAACACTAAACATGATTTGGTAGCCGCTAATTCGCTAGTGATCTCTAACTTTAATACTTTTACTCCACTGTAGGATTACAGAAAAATCGTGCTAATGATAATTTACGCAATCAGTTTTTGTACTACATTACAATATCAATTTATGCACAACTATTGTAAATTACATTTGTGCTTTAGTATTTACATCCGAAACTAAACATTATACCGTACACTTACTAATTTATCAATAGCCATTGTACCACCGCATTAGTGATTAGAGCAGTCAGTCACACAAACCTGCCTTAACTCTATGAGCATCAATCATAACATATAACACATGGAATATGCCCATAATAACAGTGATGACAAAACTTTCACCTAATCATTTGTTAACAACAACTTTACCTGTATAGGTATTGTAGTGAATCTCCAATGAACCACTTTACGTGAACGTTATTTCTCCAGCCATTCTCTCCCTTTTTTTTATTCGTTTTCTCTTCCTCCTTTGTGTGGACCGTTTCTTACTATGAGATCATTTTATACCTAAGGGTGTACATTACCTATAGATATCTGTGTTGATCTCCATCCATTTACATTATCCATACAACACAATGTACACAGTAGAAATTTGAAACAGTCCTTACACGTAAATAACCAGACAGTGACAATTTGCATACTCAGCCTTAAATACAATGAAATTATTGAGACAGCGTACTTATAAGTAGGTATAACTAAATAATTAAACGTCACGCGCTCTAAAATGTTATAATAGGCGCCTCCAACGAGCCATGATTCCAGTCCTTTATAAAGTGTCCGTTCAGCCGTTTGATGGTGTTTGGGACAGCGTTATGAAGATATCAGAGCTAGCTATAAATCTATATATATAAATGCCTTTTAAGTAATATACCTAGTGAACTTTTTCGCCCAGCAGAATGAAGTTGTTACGTTCATGACAGATGACAGAAGCTAAATTAGGGACACCATTATGATTTATCTGTAATACGGAATTTGAGTACATGTTTGAGTACCATTTAATTACATTTACATTACAAAGCAAAACTTATAGAAATATGTGACAACATATTCCTACTTATTGATCTCTGGAAAATTGTACGTCGTTAGCCAGACACCCTCCATACAAAAACTATTACACCCCTTAATAATTTACCAGGCTATAGTAGGAATGAGACTCCAATAAATCAATTTATTTAATTCTAACTGTAATTCAAGAAGTTTTAGACGAGTAGACCTATTCACCACTCACATTATCCATGCCGCCATTCACGGATGACTCAAAGAAAATCAAACGTTTGTATAGACCAACCACACTAGGGTAGAATCTACAGAACAAAAGGAACAATGCACAACAGCATACTTTAGACCGTACTAATTAACACTACCATGTGATTTCCTAGCAATATACCTACAACTAAATATTGTGTGGAAAGTACTTAACTATTATTTTGGTCTTTGGTAGGACGTAATTGCTATGCAGTTATAGTTTATTGAAGTATAAAATTCTATTTGAAACACATTTATCTTAGATGTTCCTTGAAGACTACACATTTTTATTTTATTTATTGTGGTAATCTTGTGGTTTGCTAACCATGACTATCATGAAAACCGTGTACTTGATAATATCGTAATATATACATTGGTACCTAAATTGGTGAAATGCAGTATGCATGCAGCATATGGACAGCTACTCTTTGATTTCAACAATCACAATGACAGATCATTAGGTATGTAGATCACTTACACAGTGCTTTGATACTACATCTGAATTTGTCTATCAGGCTGATAAGATCTCCCTGCAATTACATTTGAAAAATATATTGTCTGTAAATGGAATGTAATATCTAAATCCCAATGGAATTACGATGACTAATTAGACTTAAATTCGATTCATATGACTCAATTCGGGTAGGTACTTCATTGTAATCCTGAAGATAGCATAGCTGTAGTTTGGAAGTTATACATACTTGCGTCTACAAAGATTAATTAGTACTGAATGTATATACTCGCTTCAGAGGTTTGACTCTTAATAATTTGATATACGCGTCATACTCGTGATCGGGTGCTGTTTGTGGAGTCCGGTCTGTTCATGCTTGCTAGGACATAGTGACTATGTTCATCATCCTGTTGTGGATTCGTTTTTATTATCAGTGACTTAGAGACCATATACATCTCCAACTTTACTGATGTTGTAATATTTGTAATAGATAACTTTGCAAGTTTATCTTCACTGTATGACATTAATTTGTTATAATTCTAAACTCGAAATTATTATTCCTTCTTGAACTGTAAATTATATTTTGACATGAAAATGTATTACTTATTATAGTCACACTTTCTTAAATTGTAAATTAATATTTTGACATGTAAAAGTGCCCTTGTGGCCTATTTGCAGAATAAATGTTTGATTTTGATAAGTAGCTAAAGCAGTTTGTATAGATTACCTATATAATATTATATTGATTTTACAAATATGTAGTTGGGTTTATGTTACAATTGTATGTGTAGACACTTAGTTTTAATACATAAAAATATGTTGCTACACCCTAGTAGTAGTCACGTCTGTACTGACCAGCTTACAAGAACATCCTGTAAATACCATGTTTGCACAAATAAATTAATATGAAATGATCATTCATCATCTGTTACAGTAGCAAATTGTGTCATATGTAAATTCATCAATCTCTTAAGTATGTTGACTAGTAATAATTACATTATTATGTCCAATGAATGACATGATCACATGATACACCCATTCACATTATACACACTGATATAAACTGGAAAGAATTTATTACTTATTTGCCTATGTGGGTCATTACTTTGTTTAAATTTGCATTGTGAAGGTTTGAGCCTGTAATGTAACCATGTTAAATGAAACCCCTTTAGACAGTGCAATCACTTACTCCAGGTCCAGAACAGAATATATGAATGCCTCCATTGAACACTACACCTTTTATATATTTACTGAATTTGTGTTGCAATGGTCCTTTGATGTATTCCTGACTCTGTTCTATGAAGTGTAGCACTTCAGAGATGTTTCTGCAATTGTATATCCAGCCTTGGTTTTTATACCCGGTGATAGTATCTCCCCATCAGTATGCTTATCCAGACCTCAGTAAATCTGAGCTTTCCAGTGGTTGTCATCTGAAAATAACCACTTGAAACATTGATTTATGTATACCTTAATCCCATATTAATCTCTCCGAACAACCCACTGAAAGATGCTTCTCTTTGCTATAAAATATTTCTGCCCATTAGCATTTCCTGAAACATAAATATTGTGAATTCATTTGGTTTTGGTAATAGGTATTTGGTGGGTTTATTTTGTTGACATCCCATGAATGTCATTTAATGCTGTTATAATATTTCACATAAATACATATTTGTCAATAGATTGATGACATGATCCACGATTGTTAATAATGCGAATTTTTTGACTATGATTATAAAATGAAACAATTTGATTTAGTAAACATTTGTGATTAGTTGATTGATATCAATGGGAATTTGTTAGGTCACAATACCTTAACCTACGCAAAATTGATATCCATATGTCATCATCATCATATTAGCTGAAAGATGTCCACTGTTGAACTTAGGCCTCCCCCAGAGAGTACCACAATGACTAGTACCTGCGCCACTTGTGACCAATTAATACTAAAACATTTCTTGACATCACATGACTAAACTTGTTCTGGTGATTGAATAATGAGAAATTGGTGGGTCACAATATCTCTGAGCACTTACTTGTTATTGGGTCACGATAGTGACCTTGCATCGTTGTTGGCTCACGATAGTGACCTTGCATTGTTGTTGGCTCACGATAGTGACCTTGCATTGCTGTTGGCTCACGATAGTGACCTTGGCTTGTTGTTGGCTCACGATAGTGACCTTGCATTGTTGTTGGCTCACGATAGTGACCTTGCATTGTTGTTGGCTCACAATAGTGACCTTGCATTGTTGTTGGCTCACGATAGTGACCTTGCATTGTTGTTGTGTTGGGTCACGATATCTCAGTGACCTTGTGTAGTTATTTGGTCACGATATCTGTATGTGCCCTTGAATGATACCAACCATTGAGTACGTACCTTTACCTATATTTGTTTTGATTTGGTTTGGTCAATTAGACCATGACATACACCACTTAGTAATACGTATGTAAACACGTGTATAGTACATGCATATTCCAATGTTGTGGTCGATTAGACGACCGTGATATATGAACATTTACATGTACACTTATTTATCACAACACATCTTACACTGATATTCCTTTTCCTGTACACTGATATTACTCAGTATTTCCATGATAATACACAATCCCCTTCTTTCATTTGCAAAAATGGCTGCCTGCCCGTGACCGTATTTGTGCTTGCCCATATCTGCCGAAACTCTTCACGCTAGCCATCACAACCAATTTGTCCTCGTCGCCAAATGTAGTGTACCTATTTTGTTTTACACAATAGGTTTCTATGTTAAGTATTAATATAAAACACATTATTCTTGTTTCCGCATTGGTCACGCTTGCAGCAGCTCGAGATATGTCAACCAGACAGAATCCAGTGTTGCCAACGTCACCTAGCGCATTTATTATTAAACGCTACAACAACCCTTACCTATGTTTACGATTTAGTGATGAATACCTGTAAAACTAGTTGTAGGTACCATAATTTATTATTCAGTCTAAGACAAGTCAGTCAGACTATCCGAAACAACGAAAGCTACTTGCATTTTTCCCCACGTACACAACAATTGTACCCCCATTCAACGCATATTGGAATTAGGGCCACCGATAATGATATTATTCAAGGCACTTACTCAAATCACATATTGCAAACATTCATTAACATATTCAATAAATAAACATTCAGAATCTTAAAATTATGTTTTTTTATCAACTTTTTAAGAATAACCTGTATTTTAATTTAAGTCTAGGACCCACTACTAAAACTTAACCTAACCCTCTTGTGTAGTTATGTATTCCAGTTGAATAAAACTAGGCATTCCAATTAAATGGATTCAGGATAACCTGTGTCAATTTAATATATTCAGGTTATTCAATTTAATGAATACAGGAGGTATACCAAATTTATCGGAGTCAGGTATTCCAATTCCCATTGAATGGATTCAGGTAATTCAATTGAATCTATTCATGTATCCCAATTTAATGCAGCTAAAAATTCCTATTTAATGGTTTCAAGTAAACCTGTAATCCATCCAGCTTAATGGATTCAGATGTCCTAATATAATGGGGTCCAGTAATCCAATCGGATGGATTCATTACCTATTTTAATAACACTAGGTTAACATTTTTATATAGTAATGATTGTTTTAAAATAATAAAGCAAATCGTAAGTAGTCCCATGTCTAGATACATTTCTTATATTTCATAAGAAACGGTAATTATTTAATACGCCCCACCAGTGGGCACGACCTCTACTATTGTTTGTGCTTATTAGTTATTAGACGGTTCTCATTATAGGTCTATAAAA
Organism: Epiblema foenella; assembly: GCA_963556455.1. Lineage (NCBI taxonomy): Eukaryota > Metazoa > Arthropoda > Insecta > Lepidoptera > Tortricidae > Epiblema > Epiblema foenella. Next base: position 34,399,179 of record OY747097.1, on the reverse strand, counting down.
CCCTCGGCAGGCAACTCTTTTTTCCAAATTATATTTGTATTTGTTTGTTGTTGTTGCTGCCTTTTTATAAAAGGCGTATATTAGGTTAGGTAGTTAGGTAAACTAACCTAACCCATAACTATGGGTATCGTTTGAAGTTTTTTTTTTATTAAAGTGCACTTACAAATAAATACAAATACAAATACAAATACGTTTATTTCGTCATCACAGGTTAAAAACAATACAGTTGTTAAGTTGGTGAAATACAGTACGAAGACCATGATGAGCCCATTAGGCATACGAAAATACAATGCAACACAATACAAATTATCTTTATTGCATACCTCAATAATGAAAACAAAAGCACGTAGGTAACCTATAATATGGTTTTATGTTAGACGTTGCCATGCTTTGGGCAACCTGTAATCAATCCGTGTAATAATCAGATAGCGGTACAGCCGTCTGCTTTTATGTCAAATTAATGACCAGATAATTTTATCTGCTCGAAAGCTCTGTAGTTATGACAATTTAATGTCCAGATTAGGTAATCTGCTGCCTCCAAAATTAATAAATTTATGTCGATTTAATGACCAGATAATTTAATCTGCTATATGTCTAATTTATTAATAATGGGTAACCCAGAAATTAACTAACACAAACGACAATTTAATGCTCAGATTCAGTAATCTGCTTCTTTTAATGTACTGAACTGTACCTACATGTCAATTTAATGACCAGATAATTTTATCTGCTGTAATTTTATTTAATAATCAGGTTTAGTTTCACCATTCGTATACACAAGTGACAATTTAATGCCCAGATCCAGTGATCTGCTTCTTTTAATGTAATGAACACATGTCAATTTAATGACCAGATAATTTTATCTGCTGTAACTTTATTTAATAATCAGGTTTAGTTTCACCATTCGTATACACAAGTGACAATTTAATGCCCAGATCCAGTGATCTGCTTCTTTTAATGTAATGAACACATGTCAATTTAATGACCAGATAATTTTATCTGCTGTAACTTTATTTAATAATCAGGTTTAGTTTCACCATTCGTATACACAAGTGACAATTTAATGCCCAGATCCAGTGATCTGCTCCTTTAATATAATTAATACATGTCAATTTAATGACCAGATAATTTTATCTGCTGTAACCCAGTGACAATTTAATGTCCAGATTCAGTGATCTGCTTTTTTAAATGTAATTAACTATACATGTCAATTTAATGACCAGATAATTGTATCTGCTGTAACTTATTTAGTTAGGTTTAATCTCACCATTCATATACCAGAGTGACAATATAATATCCAGAGTTAGTGATCTGCTTTTTTTTAATGTATTCTAGGTAATTCAGTGACCAGATATCTGTAACTCGAGTGACAATGTAACGTCCAGATTCAATAATCTGCTCAGTTCAATCTAAAGAACGTACTTAGTTGCAAGTCAATTAAATGACCGGTGTTATACCGCTAACACTAAGTACCTATGACTATGGTTAAACTAATTCATTAGGTGGCAACATACTTCAAAAAATATTTTTAAGAGCTTGTAGTTATATTTTGACTTGTAAATAGTCGTGACTAAACCCTGGTCTTCCTCAAGACTTATTTACGCACTTGCAACCAGGTTACATAATTTAATGTCGGGACACATTCGAACAAAGACAGAACCAATGGTATATGTATTCATATAACGCGTTTGTTTAAATAATAACTAACAATGTTACCGCATAGAAATATCTCAAATCTACAGGTAAGTACGCGCTGACAAATTAGGTATGTACCTATCCGCATGTAGGTAGTTATCAAGTAACTTTTATTTATAATAAAAACTCACGAGTATTACAGGTATGTACATGAGCAAATTCGTACGCCGGGGTACCTTTGTTTTTTCAGTTTTGTTCAGGGCTTACCATTATTTAGTCCTTTAACTGCCCATACTAGGTTACTTGTAGGAACAAATCTTTGTATATTTAAACATTAGTTTTTGTTCCCAATTTGTTATAATGGTTAATTACTACTTAATTTCTTTACATGGGCACAACCCCTACAAGTTGCACGGCATATACGAGTACCTACGTGGAACATAAACAGTGTAAGACATACATTTTGGACATGTTTCTTAATCAATTGACAACAAATGTGTATTTTACGTACTTCCTATATCACCGGAATATTTTTCACCGGAAAATTTGTTAGGCCACAATATCTAGTAATATCATTAGGTATTTACCCATAATTATTTACTATTAGATCAACCAGACCGTGATATATGCCAACTAGATGTACACGTGGAAATATGAGCATATGGAACTGCATGTTTACTGGTGTTTTGGTCAATTAGACCGTAGTTGTACACATGGAAACATATGCTCATACTCATACTCATTTATGAATAATACTATGGGAATATTGCATGCATGGTATAGACATGATTATTACGTCAGTTCCATTTAATTTAGTTCGTACAATATTTATTACAATATTTAAATGGCCATAAAGCGCGTGTTACAAACGCGCTCGATTGTTTTTCAACACTGCAGCATTCAAGTCATCTATCTGCCAATTGAATAGCCCACCACTTCTTATTTAGGTCGCTAAACATACACAGGATAAAAATGTTATCACGTTATCAATCAAATGACCAGTGCGTACACCACTGGTAGGTAAATAACTTTACTAATCTTGTCGATTAAATTACCAGGTAAGCTGTTAAGTTGACAAATAATTTTCCTGCTTTAGCCACACATTAATTATTCCGTCTCACTTAATTTTAGGTCCGCAAAAACAGGTTCGTACAGTACCTAAATGATGCAACCGTAAATTATTTTGTCGTAAATTATTATTACAACCCATTTGCTTTTGATACTCATTAATGTATCGTCTTACCTTCACCATGACCGAGTGACATACAAATGCATCCCCATAAACAATATAAGCTAATTAATCATTCGATAATGATATGATGAGCTTCACTTACGGTCCTTTCCACGATATGAATTTTACCCTCAAACAATGCATTGGGTTGAGACCAATGTTACGTAAATAACAATTTATGTTATCCTTTCAACAATAAAAGCATTTGATACTAGTACTTGTTTTTCTCAATTACGGATCATATTTAGTAATGTAATTTCCTTGCTGGTATTAGCAAAATCCTATCGGCTTGAGAAAATGTTTGACCGGTATAAGCAGCGGTTATAAGAATAGCACATATTTGTTTAGTACGGTATTGTAAAATAATTACTGCGTGTGTAGGTACCCATACTAAACTGCATGGTAAGTCTCGATTATCCACGTTATAGCTATAACGGTTTTTTTTCCATCTCATTGTACTTGAAGGTAGATTAGCTAGGTTATTATATTACCGGATGTTTCGCACAAACAATATAACCGTGTCAGTCCCAGTATGAACTTTATTGACACTATGCTATGATCGAAAATTCATTAAAGCAGTTGTTACATAAGAGTGCATGTCGAACTAATATCTATTTCACCCTTTTTTTTTGATATTTTTAGTACATACTTTTATCCTCGTCGCCACATGTAGAATTCTCTTACCAAGCACTATATACACATAAGTATAACTGCGTAACTACACGACACTCAGCTCGACAGTGCACCACCACTCCGGTTGCCGGTCGGACCACTACTGATCATCGTGACGTATGCGCACGAGATGAGGGTAGGACACTACAATACCTACGCTTCGCCAAGCCAGTTAGTTTGGGTAAAGCGTAATGACACGTCTGAGTGTCTGTCCATGAGTATATCTGAGCGCACTCGTTGACCTTGTGGATCCAACATTCGATATTTTGGGCACTATCGTTAGGGTCAAACTCGGGGACCACGTTAAGATGTGCGGTATACGCATGACATGGCAAAACATCTACTTCGATACTACTCGTACTTGATTGGCGCACCTCAGAATTGTTGGCAGCATAACTAGCTACAGAATTTTTACTAGTATAACCGCTTGCAGATAGCGGTGGAGTGAAACTTTTAGACCCTACGCTAGACTGCTCATTTCCGGGTTTATTCGTCATAGCACTTCGTCTACTCTTGTGATGGTGATGTTTCTTTTGTTTCTTATGTCGCCGACGCGGTGCCGAGGGACTCGAACTACGTGATGATGAACTAGACATACTTCTGTCCGAGGAACAAGAATAGAACGACGTCTAGACGGTCGACGCTTACGTGACTTGGACGCTTTATTATTTGATCCCATGGTTAGCAATTCTGTTATTAATTTTATTACAATACGTAATCACCTTGCAACAACTTAGTACGTAATGCATAAAAGGCACACAAATAACACATTTATCTACGTCGTGTTCGACAAAAATGCGCTTTTTAGCTCTACAGTATCCTAGAAATGTTTTTTTTTAACCTAAAGATTAACAATGATGTACACCACTATTTTCTATTGTAAACAACGATTGTAACTATTACTATCCTTACATTTTCTTATACTATAGACGTTTCGTGAACCTATACAAAGGAATTTCTTTGTGTAACGATTTTTATGTAATAACTCCGTTGTGAACACTTTTAAAATAAATCAGTTAATCCGCGACCAATTTGCAAATATCTCCCGTCTATCACTTCACATTTCACGGCATAAATTCATAAAAACACACGAAAGCACCAATTAGAATAAAATTCAATACACTGACCTTTGTCCGGGGTCAAATACCTCGGTTCCCGGCGACGTGGGGTGTTCTTCCAGTATCTGCACTTCTGAATTGTAAACAAATGCGTATTTCGGGAACTGCAGGAGCTGTGAATAATAATACTTTGACTATTTTAGGAATATAAGTTTATTAATTAACACTTAAAGGTGTAAGTTTTTAATCAGTGACCGGTAAAGATTGAATATGTAACTTTTTTTTAACATTTTATATTGCCAGCTACGAGCAACCAATGTTGCCAACAAAATAATATTGAAGTACTTTTTAAATTAACATTTACATTTCATGTTGACATTTTATAGTTATTTACTTAATTATTATTTTTAAATATACTAGAAGTATATGAACAGGCTTCACTTTATCTCTCAACCGAGAGTCAAGACTTTTTCTTCTCTTACCCACATATTTGCTAAAGGTAGACTTCCGACTAGAGCGGCTCCGGCGTCACTAACGCAGCGACAGTAACGCGGCGATCGAGCGATAGTATTATGCAGTACGGAAACGTATGAATGAACACAGTCGCCGCCACTGTCGCGGCGACACAGTCGCCGCGTTCGAACGTTCATTCATACGTTTCCGTACTGCATAATACTATCGCTCGATCGCCGCGTTACTGTCGCTGCGTTAGTGACGCCGGAGCCGCTCTAGTCGGAAGTCTACCTTAACAGAAGATAGAAGGAGACGACGCCGGAGAAACAAGCGAGGTCGTAAGCGCACCGAAACTGTGAGTCAAAATGCTTTATTATCGACGGTCATTCCTGAGTTTGACCCATTGATTGACGATATCGCAATGTGGTTAAACGTTGTGGATGCCAATGCTCGGGCGTTCGGATGGTCAGATAAAGTTATTAAATATCAGGCGTTACAAAAGTTACGGAATACCGCGAAAACTTGGTATGATTCGTTACAAAAAAACAGAACTTGCTGGACATCTTGGGATTGGACAGATTGGCGGAATGAGATGTTAGACACGTTTCAAATTAATCGTAACATGTATACATTGTTATCGGATTTGATGAGTGCTAGACCCACCGAGGGGCAGTCGTTATGAGAGTTCTATTTCCAACAAACAAGTAAGATTGATCGGTTACGGCTATCGTTTAAAGAAAAGGATGTGATATCGATAATAGTAGGATCTATCGGTGATAAAAATATATGTACTGCTGCTGACGCTGGTAATTTTCAATATTGTGATGAATTAGCTTCATTTTTACATGGGAAAACATATTCGGCGGTAGAATCTAAAGGAGTGAATAGAAATAATGCCACGAATTTTGTACCCAAGCAGCAGACTTCTCGGTCTAGTGGTGGGTCTGTTTTTAGAAAAACAGATCAGACAATTAATCAAGGCAATGTAAATAATGAATCCTCTCTCACGAAAATAACGTGTTTTGCCTGCGGTGAGATTGGCCATAAGAAGGTGGATTGCAACCAAAAAGATACCCTCAAATGTAATTTTTGTCAAAAAGATTTAGATTTAGATTAGATAATTTGTTTCATGATAAGGAATTACATTATAAATTTGCACACATGTCAAATTTACAAGAATTGTTAACATGATCGTCATAACAGGAAAAATAAAAAGAACATAATGTCAACTAGAGTAATACAAAACACAATAAAAAGTAAACAGAAAAATAAAAGCATCTTCCATTCGGAATCGTCAGTCAGATAAATAATAATAATTTCCATTACAAAATACAAATTTCAAAACACAAAAAAATACAAATCAGTTGAATTCAAATTGAGTTATAATTATTTACATGTCAGTAAGCTAAGATCCATATACTCTTTAACCGAGTATAATGGGTTTTCCAATAAGAGGCGTTTCAGGCGGCGTCGAAATGCTTCGTCAGATGGTTCAAATCTAAGATCAGCGGGCAGTCGCTCGTAATAGGTGGGCCCAATGACACGTGGGTTCTTACCTGCAAGTGTCATGCGACGGGGAACTGTTCTCAAACGCCCAGTATGGCGGAGTGTCTTGCCAATTGCATTTACTGTGTTAAAGTCAGAAAGGTTGTTCCTTACGAACATAATAATTTCGAAGACGTAGAGTGAGTAGTGCGTTAAAATGCCTTGTCTCGAAAAGTGGTCTCTGCACGAAGTTTTCGGCTTTGCCCCGATCATCGCACGCACAGCACGTTTCTGCATGAGCAGCACTCTGTTGGCATCCGTTGAGTTTCCCCAAATGAGTGTGCCATACGACATCAGTGAATGAAAATGGGCAAAGTAAACCTGCTTCAAGGCATCGTCTGTTATAATTGGCTTTAGCTTACGTAAAGCAAAGACTGCACTGCTCAATCTGTCGCATAATTTGTCTACATGGCACTTCCAGTTTAGATTAGAGTCCAGAGTGAAGCCAAGAAATCTACATGTATCACTTATCGGCATCGGGCTGTTTGCTACACACGGAGAAAATGTAATTTTTCGGCCCGAGAATACCATAACGTTGGATTTATCTACATTCAATACTAAACCATTTGTAGAGAACCACCTCTGCAGTTGATCACACCCGCCATGGATCTTCTCTCCAAGCTGTTCAAATGTACTCGCACTAACTACTACCGTGGTATCATCCGCAAATAAGATTGAGAGACCAGCCGTGATGGCAGCGGGAAGATCGTTCATAAACGTTAAGAAAAGGGTATTTCCTAACACTGAACCTTGAGGGATGCCTATATTCACGCTGCCAGCATAAGACTTAAGTCGTTTACCGCTCTTAGATAATTTGACGATTTGTTTCCGGCTGGACAAAAATGATGTAATCAATTTGTGGCCCATGTCTCGTATCCCGTAATGATGTAACTTGTCCAAAAGCAGTTCGTGATTAATCATATCAAATGCCTTGGACAAGTCACAAAATACACCTGCCATCTTGCATTTATCATCCAGCCCGGAAACAATGCAGTCAAATATTTTCAGCGCTGCTGTGGTTGTGGACATACTTTGCCGATAAGCAAATTGTCAGTCAGTCAGTAAGTCATTGGTTTCTAGGTGAGCCATTATATGTGACAAGAGAATGGACTCTACAATTTTGGAAATTGTGGGGACTATTGTTATTGGCCTATAGTTATTAACATCACTCTTGTCACCTTTCCCCTTATATACTGGACTCACTCTGGTACTCTTAAGCACTTCTGGATACACACCTGTTTTAAAAATAATATTAATAAGTATAATTAAAATGTCAGCAATAATTGGCTATACAGATAATAAAATATTTGGAGAAATGTCATAAATGTCAACAGCCCTGGATTCGCATCGCAGACTCACAGACCGATGATGGGAGCCCAGTGGTATGATCCGGATGTTATCAGGTAATCAGAACTTTTTATTGTTCTTAAACATTATCTGGTAAATTGAATAATTAACTTTCGTATTCATATTCGTTGTTGTGAGACTTGCAAACAATTCATAAACCAATGAAATTCATTCTAGTTATTAATATTTAATTTGAGTAAATATGCTACCTACATATATGAGTACGTTATGTGTGTCTAATGCATATTACTACGAATGGCTGTATGTTACGGTGAAGGTTTAGCATGAGGTTGACCGTTAATGGGACAATGAAGCTAATAAAAACTGCTACTACACTGCATATCGTTCATTATGCGTATATGATACAAATTTTTAATTTGTGTGTATAGTGTATACTGAGTGGATTAACCGGTGATGGGATAATAAACTCTAGTGTCCATATGAATTAGTGAACCCTCTTCACTGAAACAAGTTATAGTACTAGTTAGTGTAGTTTGTTAGTTAGTCGCTGAATGTACTCCTTTTGCCTTCGCCCTTAAATGTTACTTATTATTGTTACTATTTAATTATGTTCTGGTTTTTAACAGTGCCACAAATTGTATTATGTTGTTTGTGTAATGGCAATAAATTATTTCTTATTCTTATTCTTATATATCGCTATGTCAAAGCTAGCCGTTGACGGGATAGTAGTGACATGGGGTGACATACTCAACTTGTTGCTAGTGATGGGATTTTGCAAGTATGATCATACTGGCCACTGTTCTTAATCTTATATTTTTGTTCGCAGCATATGCATCAGACTTTAACACATTCGAGGGCGAATATGTATACAGGACGGCCGGATGTTATCGCCACGAGTTTACATTCGGTGACTTCGGCTGACGTCACATCCGAGCTATGGAGGTGGGGGTCTGCGGGGTTCTCAAGGAGCGAAGGCGATGACGGCGGGGGAGAACTGGCAGCCCACACTTTGGTACCTGACTCCGAGCGAGGACGTTGTCCCTTCTGTATAACGATTTGATTGAATAAATAGATTGATAATTAGTTGTAATATATATATATTTAATACCTTACCTTCTTTGGTTTATTTTATATACATAAACAGCTGCAACAACAATTGATACTTAATGATAAAAACGTCCTGCAAGATTTTGTTACTCAATGTAAAAGGATAAAAATAAGCTCATGCCAGCTGTGGCGTCCGCCCTCTCTCTTAGTCGGTATCACAGTAAAACACATGATTGCTCGGTACGTGCCCGTGCGGTACGTCCGTACACTTCCACAGCTACCGTCATAGTGCTGCCAGCGGGCGTGCCGCCGGGCACCTTTATTCAATAGATACTTCTATACATCACATCTCTATCTTCCAATAAGTTTTAATATTTATTTATCATTAAGTTTCACAATTATAATTACATTACTGATTTTACCATTCCTACTACTTCTAATCTTATCCTAGTCTATCTCACCATCTTCACTTGAGTCCATCTCAACGTCATGGTTTTCATTACCTCCTTCATTGTGATACAAATACAAATACAAATACAAACATTTATTCTGCAAATAGGCCACAAGGGCACTTTTACATGTCAAAATATTAATTTATAATTTAAGAAAGTCTGACTATAATAAGTAATACATTTTTCATGTCAAAATATTAATTTACAGTTCAAGAAGGAATAATAATTTCGAGTTTAACAATTATAACTATTCGCCATTGTCCCTCTATTTTCTTCAACATGAGCCCCAGGAACATTGTAATAGATATCCTGTAACCCTAAACCACCCATGTGCAACAATGTTGCCCGTTGTCGTAGCGGTTTCTTCGTCTGTGTGGCTAATACAGTGGAATCCGTTTATAATGACATCGAAGGGAATTGACAAACACGTCATACTAAGCGGACGTCATACAAAGCATTTAAAAAACAACCTATTATTTAGGTAAATACTTATTTTAATAGAGAAACATAGCATATTAAATCAAAATAAAACTGCACGTAATATCACTAAAAACAAATCTGTGACGTTCAACTGTCAATTACTGAGATTCAGAACAAAAACCAGCCACGTGCCGAACGTCGTCGGGAATCAACGAACATGACCGAAAGTAGGTGTAAAGAATCATGTCGGACACTATAAACGAACAAAATTTATTAAAAATGGGTTATAATAAGCGACATGTCATTATATCCGCCTTTGTTACAAAGATTTTTATGTGAAAACAAACTTCGTTGTATAATTACGTCGTAATAGGCGGTTGGTTAATAGAGGCGGAGTCATAATAAACGGATTCTACTGTAGACACCTTGTACTCACTTAGGTACACCTTGTACTCACTTAGGTGCAACTTGTACTCACTTAGGTACACCTTGTACTCACTTAGGTACAACTTGTACTCACTTAGGTACACCTTGTACTCACTTAGGTACACATTGTACTCACTTAGGTACACTTGTACTCACTTAGGTACACTTGTACTCACTTAGGTACACCTTGTACTCACTTAGGTACACCTTGTACTCACTTAGGTACACCTTGTACTCACTTAGGTACACCTTGTACTCACTTAGGTACACCTTGTACTCACTTAGGTACACATTGTACTCACTTAGGTACACTTGTACTCACTTAGATACACTTGTACTCACTTAGGTACACTTGTACTCACTTAGGTACACCTTGTACTCACTTAGGTACACTTGTACTCACTTAGGTACACCTTGTACTCACTTAGGTACACTTGTACTCACTTAGGTACACCTTGTACTCACTTAGGTACACCTTGTACTCACTTAGGTACACTTGTACTCTCTTAGGTACAACTTGTACTCACTTAGGTACACTTGTACTCACTTAGGTACACCTTGTACTCACTTAGGTACACTTGTACTCACTTAGGTACACCTTGTACTCACTTAGGTACACCTTGTACTCACTTAGGTACACTTGTACTCACTTAGGTACAACTTGTACTCACTTAGGTACACCTTGTACTCACTTAGGTACACCTTGTACTCACTTAGGTACACTTGTACTCACGTAGGTACACCTTGTACTCACTTAGGTACACTTGTACTCACTTAGGTCCACCTTGTACTCACTTAGGTACACTTGTACTCACTTAGGTACACCTTGTACTCACTTAGGTACACCTTGTACTCACTTAGGTACACCTTGTACTCACTTAGGTACACTTGTACTCACTCAGGTACAACTTGTACTCACTTAGGTACACTTTGTACTCACTTAGGTACAACTTGTTCAACGTATATCGGAATTAGGGCCACCGATAATGACATTAATCAAGGCACTTACTCAATCACATATTGCAAACATTCAGAATCTTAAAATGGTTTTTTTTTATCTACTTTTTAAGAATAACCTGTATTTTAATTTAAGTCTAGGACCGACTACTAAAACTTAACCTAACCCTCTTGTGTAGTTATGTATTCCAGTTGAATAGAACCCAATTTAATGCAGCTAAAAATTCCGATTTAATGGTTTCAAGTAAACCTGTAATCCATCCAGCTTAATGGATTCAGATGTCCTAATGGGGCTAATGGGGTCCAGTAATCCAATCGGATGGATTCATTACCTGTTTAATAACTCAAGGTTAACATTTTTATCTAGTAATGATTGCTTTATTAGCAAATCGTAAGTAGCCCCATGTCTAGATACATTTCTTATATTTCATAACAAACGGCAATTATTTAATACGCCCCACCAGCGGGCACGACCTCTACTAATTTTTGTGCTTACTAGGTATTAGACGGTTCTCGTTAAAGATCTGTAACACCCTCGGCAGGCAACTCTTTTTCCAAACATAAAAAAACGTATATTAGGTTAGGTAGTTAGGTAAACTAACCCAACCCAACAACAACAACAACAACTATGAGTATCGTTTGAAGAGTTTCTTTTTTTTTTAAGGTGCACTTACAATGCAACGCAATACAAATTATCTATAATATTACCTATAATATGGTTTTATGTTAGACGATGCCATGCTTTGGAGCAAACTGTAATCAATCCATGTAATAATCAGATAGCGGTACAGCCGTCTGCTTTTATGTCAATTTAATGACCAGATAATTTAATCTGCTCGAATGGGTTTAATAAATCTCTATAGTTATGACAATTTAATGTCCAGATAATTTAATCTGCTCTGCTACATGTCTAATTTATTAATAATGAGTAACCCAGGAATTAACTAACACAAATGACAATTTAATGCTCAGATTCAGTAATCTGCTTCTTTTAATGTAATGAACTGTACCTACATGTCAATTTAATGACCAGATAATTTTATCTGCTGTAACTTTATTTAATAATCAGGTTTAGTTTCACCTTTCATATACACAAGTGACAATTTAATGCCCAGATCCAGTGATCTGCTTCTTTTAATGTAATGAACACATGTCAATTTAATGACCAGATAATTTTATCTGCTGTAACCCAGTGACAATTTAATGTCCAGATTCAGTGATCTGCTTTTTTTTTAATGAAATTAACTGTACATGTCAATTTAATGACCAGATAATTGTATCTGCTGTAACTTATTAAGTCCGGTTTAATCTCATCATTCATATACCCGAGTGACAATTTAATGACCAGATTCAGTGATCTGCTTTTCTAAAGTTAATTAACTGTATATGTCAATTTAATGACAAGATAATTTAATCTGCTCTGCTACATGTTTAATTTATTAATAACTAGCTTTTACCCGCGGCTTCGCCCGCGTAATAAAAGTAATTTTTAACCGTTTACAAAAAAGGAGGTTCTCAGTTTGATCCGTATGTTTGTATGTATGTATGTAGATACGTATGGATGTCATTTCCGTGATCGGCACCCCGTAGAACCATAAAGACGACACCTATATAAATTTTTAAGATAAATTAATTTCCGCCATCTTGGATTTGAAAATAGATATCATTTTCATAGTTGGCACCCCAAGGAACCTCGAAGATGACAACCATATCGATTTATAAGAAAAATACATGTCCGCCATCTTACATTTGAAAATGCATGTCATTTTCGTAATCCGCACCCCGAGGAACCTCGGAGATGACACCCATATCTATTTTTAGGAAAAAAAAATGACCGTATATCCATCATATAACGCCATCATATTTGAAAATGGTTGTCCTTTTCGTAATCGGCACCTCGAGGAACAACAAAAATGACACCCATATCGATTTTTAAGAAAAAGAAATGTCCGCCATCTTGGATTTGAAAATGCATGCCATTTTCGTACTCGGCATCCCGAAGAACCTCGAATATGACACCCATATTACTGCTCCCCGCACAAACTTCAAACCCCTTTTTCACCCCTTTAGGGGAGCAATTCCGAAAAACGCTTAAAACGTGTTTTGTTGTACTTAAACAGAGTCCATATACGAAGTTTTAAATCTCTCATTTCAAAAAGATTTGCTTCCCGTACAAATTTGAACTCCCTTTTCACCCCTTTAGGGAAGAAATTTCAAAAAACGCTGAAATATGGTTTGTTGTATTTTAACAGAGTCTATAATACATACGAAGTTTTAAATCTCTCACTTCAAAAAAGATGTGCTCCCTGTACAAACACCACATGGAACCACCTTTTCATACCTTTAGGGGAGTCATTTCGAAAAATGCCGAGTAATTTTTTGTTGTATTTAAACAGAAAGTCTATATACGAAGTTTTAAATCTCTCACTTCAAAAAAGATTTGCTACCCGTACAAACTTGGAACCCCCTTTTCACCCCTTTAGGGGAGCAATTTAGAAACACGCTGAAACATGTTCTGTTGTATTTAAACAAAGATTCTGTTTACGAAGTTTCAAATCTCTCACTTCATAAAAGATTCGCTCCCCGTACAAACTTTGAACCCCCTTTTCATCCCTTTAGGGGAGCAATTTAGAAAAACGCTGAAATACGCCATTAATGTATTTAATCAGATAGTCTTTATACAAAGTTTCAACGCTTTTTCCCGCGGCTTCGCCCGCGTACTAAGAGTAATTTTTAACCGTCTACAAAAAAGGAGGTTCTCAGTTTGACCTGCATGCAGATCTGTATTAGGTGTCATTTTCGTAATCGGCACCCCGAAGAACCACAAAGATGAAACCCATATCGATTTTTAAGAAAAATAAATCTCCGCCATCTTTGATTTGAAAATACATGCCATTTTCGTAATCGGCACCACGAGGAACCTCGAAGACGACACCCATATCGATTTTTAAGAAAAATAAATGTCCGCCATCTTGGATTTGAAAATGGATTTCATTTTTGTAATCTGCATCCCGAGGAACCTCGAAGATGACACCCATATTGATTTAAAAAAAAAAAATCTCCGCCATCTTTGATTTGAAAATGCATGCCATTTTCTTAATCGGCACGACGAGGAACCTCAGACGACACCCATATCGATTTATATAAAAATAAATATCCGCCATCTTTGATCTGAAAATGAGTGTCATTTTCGTAATCGGCACCCAGAAGAACCTAGAAAATGATACCCATATTGATTTTTAAGAAAAATAAATGTCCGCCATCTTTGATTTGAAAATGCATGCCATTTTCGTAATCGGCACCACGAGGAACCTCGAAAACGACACCCATATCGATTTTTAAGAAAAATAAATGTCCGCCATCTTGGATTTGAAAATGGATGTCATTTTTGTAATCTGCACCCCGAGGAACCTCGAAAATGACACCCATATTGATTTTTAAGAAAAATAAATCTTTGCCATCTTTGATTTGAAAATGCATGCCATTTTCGTAATTGGCACCACGAGGAACCTCGAAGACGACACCCATATCGATTTATATAAAAATAAATATCCGCCATCATTGATCTGAAAATGAGTGTCATTTTCGTAATCGGCACCCAGAAGAACCTAGAAAATGATACCCATATTGATTTTTAAGAAAAATAAATGTCCGCCATCTTGGATTTGAAAATGGATGTCATTTTTGTAATTTGCACCCCGAGGAACCTCGAAGATGACACCCATATTGATTTTTAAGAAAAATAAATGTCCGCCATCTTTGATTTGAAAATGCATGCCATTTTCGTAATCGGCACCACGAGGAACCTCGAAAACGACACCCATATCGATTTTTAAGAAAAATAAATGTCCGCCATCTTGGATTTGAAAATGGATGTCATTTTTGTAATCAGCACCCCGAGGAACCTCGAAGATGACACCCATATTGATTTTTAAGAAAAATAAATCTTTGCCATCTTTGATTTGAAAATGCATGCCATTTTCGTAATCGGCACCACGAGGAACCTCGAAGACGACACCCATATCGATTTTTATAAAAATAAATATCCGCCATCTTTGATCTGAAAATTAGTGTCATTTTCGTAATCGGCACCCAGAGGAACCTCGAAAATGACACCCATATTGATTTTTAAGAAAAATAAATCTTTGTCATCTTTGATTTGAAAATGTATGCCATTTTCGTAATCGGCACCACGAGGAACCTCGAAGACGACACCTATATCGATTTTTATAAAAATAAATATCCGCCATCTTTGATCTGAAAATGAGTGTCATTTTCGTAATCGGCACCCAGAGGAACCTCGAAAATGACACCCATATTGATTTTTAAGAAAAATAAATGTCCGCCATCTTGGATTTGAAAATGGATGTCATTTTTGTAATTTGCACCCCGAGGAACCTCGAAGTTGACACCCATATTGATTTTTAAGAAAAATAAATGTCCGCCATCTTTGATTTGAAAATGAATGTCATTTTCGTAATCGGCACCACGAGAAACCTCGAAGACGTCACCCATATCGATTTTTATAAAAATAAATATCCGCCATCTTTGATCGGAAAATGAGTGTCATTTTTGCAATCGGCACCCAGAGGAACCTCGAAAATGACACCCATGTTGATTTTTAAGAAAAATGTCCGCCATCTTTGATTTGAAAATGGATGTCATTTTTGTAATTTGCACCCTGAGTAACCTCGAAAATGACACCCATATTGATTTTTAAGAAAAATAAATGTCCGCCATCTTTAATTTGAAAATGTATGTCATTTTCGTAATCGGCACCCCGAGGAACCTCGAAGACGACACCCATATCGATTTTTAAGAAAAATAAATGTCCGCCATCTTGGATTTGAAAATGGATGTCATTTTTGTAATCTGCACCCCGAGGAACCTCGAAGATGACACCCATATTGATTTTTAAGAAAAATAAATTTCCGCCATCTTTGATTTGAAAATGCATGCCATTTTCGTAATCGGCACCACGAGGAACCTCGAAGACGACACCCATATCGATTTTTGTAAAAATAAATATCCGCCATCTTTGATTTGAAAATGAGTGTCATCTTCGTAATCGGCACCCCGAGGAATCTCGAAAATGACACCCATATCGATTTTTAAGAAAAGGAAAAATTTGCTCCCCGCTCAAACTTGGAACCCTCTTTTCACCCCTTAAAGGGAGCAATTTCGAAAAACGCTGAAACATGTTTTGTTGTATTTAAACAAAGAGTCTATATACGAAGTTTTAAATCTCTCACTTCAAAAAAAATTTGCTCTCCGTACAAACTTGGAACCCCCTTTTGAACCCTTTAGGGGAGCAATTTCGAAAAACGCTTAAATATGTTTTGTTGTATTTAAACATAGAGTCTATGTACGAAGTTTTAAATCTCTCACTTCGAAAAAGATTTGCTCCCCGTACATACTTGAAACCCCTTTTTCACCCTTTTAGGGGAGCAATTTCGAAAGACGCTTATATACGTTTTGTTGTATTTAAACAGAGAGTCTATGTACGAAGTTTCAGATATCTCACTTTAAAAAAGTTTTTCTCCCCGTACAAACTTTGAACCCCCTTTTCACCCCTTTAGTGGAGCAATTTAGAAAAACGCTGAAATACGGCATTAATATATTTAAACACAGACTCTATATACAAAGTTTCATGTCTCTCACTTTAATAAATCCGGTTTTTCATACAAACTTTGGACCCCCGTTTCACCCCTTTAGGGGGTGAATTTTGAAAAATCCTTTCTTAGTGCACCCCTAGACCTTATAAGGAACCTACGTGCCAAATTTGGAATCTCTAGAACCAGCGGTTTGGGCTGTGCGTTGATAGATCAGTCAGTCAGTCAGTTTCTTCTTTTATATATTTAGATGAGTAACCCAGGAATTAACTAACACAAATGACAATTTAATGCTCAGATTCAGTAATCTGCTTCTTTTAATGTAACGAACTGTACCTACATGTCAATTTAATGACCAGATAATTTTATCTGCCGTAACTTTATTTAATAATCAGGTTTAGTTTCACCTTTCATATACACAAGTGACAATTTAATGCCCAGATCCAGTGATCTGCTTCTTTTAATGTAATGAACACATGTCAATTTAATGACCAGATAATTTTATCTGCTGTAACCCAGTGACAATTTAATGTCCAGATTCAGTGATCTGCTTTTTTTTTAATGAAATTAACTGTACATGTCAATTTAATGACCAGATAATTGTATCTGCTGTAACTTATTAAGTCCGGTTTAATCTCATCATTCATATACCCGAGTGACAATTTAATGACCAGATTCAGTGATCTGCTTTTCTAAAGTTAATTAACTGTATAATTATGTCAATTTAATGACAAGATAATTTAATCTGCTCTGCTACATGTCTAATTTATTAATAATGAGTAACCCAGGAATTAACTAACACAAATGACAATTTAATGCTCAGGTTCAGTAATCTGCTTCTTTTAATGTAATGAACTGTACCTACATATCAATTTAATGACCAGATAATTTTATCTGCTGTAACTTTATTTAATAATCAGGTTTAGTTTCACCTTTCATATACACAAGTGACAATTTAATGCCCAGATCCAGTGATCTGCTTCTTTTAATGTAATAAACACATGTCAATTTAATGACCAGATAATTTTATCTGCTGTAACCCAGTGACAATTTAATGTCCAGATTCAGTGATCTGCTTTTTTTTTTAATGTAATTAACTGTACATGTCAATTTAATGACCAGATAATTGTATCTGCTGTAACTTATTAAGAGGCCCTATAAGCGTATTTCGCAAAATGCTTAGTTTTTCATTAACGATTCTGGCGTTAATATCCATAATATTGAAGAAATTCCTAAAGTATTTGATAGTTCGTTTCTTAATCTAGATAGTAACGTTGCTTAATCTTTGTTTTTTTAGTGCTAAACCTGGTAAAAACGCATTCTCTTGGCAGCGTTTCTTCATTATTTGCGGCTAGGCGAGACGTTTCGATTGTCAATTTAGACACAAAAACGACTGATTTTGGTACAAAATGAACACAATTCAATTCGACATATCATAAACTAGATAGTAACGTTGTTAAAAAGTTCAGATTCATCTAAAATTTGGGCTTAAGTAGCATCCGAATGTTGCCTAGTTTTTTGATAAAAATAGGGTTACACTTTATTTTTTTCTGGCAAAACGCATTAATATTTTGCTCTAAAGATAAAAGTGTAGTAAAGTGCAACTCTTTTCTTGTCTCAGATATTTTTTTTAGCGTAATCGGCTTAAAAATTCAACTCGGTAATCATTTTTAAATATTACCCAATTTACCCATAAATTACGCTGCACCGATGCCGCGCGCTCAGTCCCAGCCGAGCGCTCTCAGAGGTCGGACCTATGTCGCTTTTATTGATCGCGCGTCGTTACAAGCATAGCGAATAGGATTCACAGAATTCCAAGACAAGCTGTACTCGTATACAGCGATTGAATGATCAAGATCCTGTAAGTATATATTTTATAATATTTAGTGATTTACACTCTGTTCCTCATATACTCATCTCATCATAACACCACCGTGTTCGGGCTCGTTGGATTTGTCTGATGAGTACCAACGAAATAGATAAGGTCCAGGGTCTCATGATGGAGTCAGGATATGGTCACCGGAACTCCTCATATGCTCATCACATTACCGCCGTGTTTGGGCTCGTTGTATTTGTCTTGATGAGTACCAACGAAATAGATAAGGTCCAGGGTCTCATGATGGAGTCAGGAGATGGTCACCGGAACTCCTCATATGCTCATTACAGTACCGCCGTGTTTGGGCTCGTTGGATTTGTCTTGATGAGTACCAACGAAATAGATAAGGTCCAGGTCCTCATGATGGAGTGAGGAGATGGTCACCGGAACTCTTCATATGCTCATCACAGTACAGCCGTGTTTGGACTCGTTGTATTGGTCTTGATGAGTACCAACGAAATAGATAAGGTCCAGGTCCTCATGAAGGAGTGAGGAGATGGTCACCGGAACTCTTCATATGCTCATCACAGTACCGCCGTGTTTGGACTCGTTGTATTGGTCTTGTTGAGTACCAACGAAATAGATAAGGTCCAGGTCCTCATGATGGAGTCAGGAGATGGTCACCGGAACTCCTCATATGCTCATCACAGTACCGCCGTGTTTGGGCTCGTTGGATTTGTCTTGATGAGTACCAACGAAATAGATAAGGTCCAGGTCCTCATGATGGAGTGAGGAGATGGTCACCGGAACTCTTCATATGCTCATTACAGTACAGCCGTGTTTGGACTCGTTGTATTGGTCTTGATGAGTACCAACGAAATAGATAAGGTCCAGGTCCTCATGATGGAGTCAGGAGATGGTCACCGGAACTCCTCATATGCTCATCACAGTACCGCCGTGTTTGGGCTCGTTGGATTTGTCTTGATGAGTACCAACGAAATAGATAAGGTCCAGGTTTTCATGATGGAGTCAGGAGATGGTCACCGGAACTCCTCATATGCTCATCACAGTACCGCCGTGTTTGGGCTCGTTGGATTTGTCTTGATGAGCACCAACGAAATAGATAAGGTCCAGGTCCTCATGATGGAGTGAGGAGATGGTCACCGGAACTCCTCATGTGCTCATCACAGTACCGCCGTGTTTGGGCTCGTTGTATTGGTCTTGATGAGTACCAACGAAATAGATAAGGTCCAGGTCCTCATGATGGAGTGAGGAGATGGTCACCAGAACTCTTCATATGCTCATTACAGTACAGCCGTGTTTGGACTCGTTGTATTGGTCTTGATGAGTACCAACGAAATAGATAAGGTCCAGGTCCTCATGATGGAGTCAGGAGATGGTCACCGGAACTCCTCATATGCTCATCACAGTACCGCCGTGTTTGGGCTCGTTGGATTTGTCTTGATGAGTACCAACGAAATAGATAAGGTCCAGGTCCTCATGATGGAGTCAGGAGATGGTCACCGGAACTCCTCATATGCTTATCACAGTACCGCCGTGTTTGGGCTCGTTGTATTTGTCTTGATGAGTACCAACGAAATAGATAAGGTCCAGGTCCTCATGATGGAGTCAGGATATGGTCACCGGTACTCCTCATATGCTCATCACAGTACCGCAGTGTTTGGGCTCGTTGTATTTGTCTTGATGAGTACCAACGAAATAGATAAGGTCCAGGATCTCATGATGGAGTCAGGAGATGGTCACCGGAACTCCTCATATGCTCATCACTCCATCTCTCACATCCGTGTTTGAGCTTGTTAGTGTCTTGACAAATACTATCAACCTAGATATGGTCCAAGAGTCTTATCTAGAGTCACGAGGTGGTCACAGGAACTCCTCATATGCTATATTCATTTACACACTATAAGATAAATTTTAATAATGAAATACGAAACATTTTCCTCTGGGCTCTTAAAATATAAACCTATGTATTTTATTTTTAGGTATAATATCATCATCGACTTCTTTCTGATGCAGTTTCCACTATGAAAAATGTTTGCTCCCAGAAATTGTCGACCCCCGAAAGACCCTAAAAATGATCATCCCGAAGAGGCATGGATCGGTCCAATGGCATGGTCGGGTTCTGTAATCAATGATCCCTTGTTTAGTTAGTATAATGTTATATGTGACATGCAGTATTATTTTTTAACTCACTAGCTGTGATTTATACGATTGTTACAAAAAATGTATGTAAACTATGCCAGATATGGACCAGGTACGTGCAAAGCTCACATTGGCAAGAACACGAATTTTGTTTTGTCTCTTTTAATGACTATTTTGTTTTTGTTCATTTGATATTTTTTTGCAACTGTATTAAAAAACGTCGTTTAATATGCGTGCGCAAGTGTCATTTTCACTCGTCCCGAGTGTTATCCCTCACCTGACAGCTCGGGCCAAGACACCTCGGGACTCGTGCAAATGATATACCTTCCGTACTTGCATAAAAATGTACTATTTTATTTGTTTAAAAACAGATAGCAAATCCTACTTCACAAGAGTGCAAAAATATTTGATATCCGAATCCATCTAATCATCAGCTAATAGTTTTGTTGACTGTATATAAGATTTCCTGCCAATTTGTGTAATAGTTAAAATAAAGGCTAATTTTGCATATTTCAGTCGTTTTTATGTAGTGTTTTCCTCGCTTTAGTGAGATGAAAAGATTTGTGTTACACACAGCTGCAAAGTCATTTTACGTCTCGAGTGTTGAAACACTCGCTACTCTCAGGATTTTATATCTAAACTACTCGCTTCGCTCAGTTCAACCATAAAATACATTCGCTAAATCGTAGTTTAACCCTAGAATCCGTTCGCTAGCTCGTGTTTTAATTCCACAGTCGCGATTAAAAATACAACTTTATTTTTAACCTGTTATTGTGTACAATAAAGTGATTACATACATACATACAAACCTTAGAAAAGGCAAATAAATTACCTTTTATCAAACTTGCCGGCCTCGGCAGGCAAAGAGATCGTCTTTTGTTTCCGAGGTGCTTTTCTAGCTTATAATTTACAAATTTCATTGAATTTTTTGAGAACAGCACTATAATACAAACCTTGGCGGTAACAAGGATTATCGGCCTCGATAACACTCGGCCATCTATAACTACTCGGCCGACAGTCCCCTATTTCGCGGCCTCTGCAGTAATGTACTAATCACGGTATTCGAACCCAGAGGGCCTACTCCGAAAATCGAAATCCGAACTTCGTATCGTGCCGTCCCTTTCACTCATATTGTGTATAACACAAGAGTGAAAGGAACGGCACGATACGAAGTTCGGATTTCGATGTTCAGAGTAGGCCCTCAGGACCACCACCTTCTTTGGCAGGATTACTACCAACTAGGCTAAAATTTACGTAATGTCAAAGGTAGATTGAAATTACGCAACGAAACAAAATTATGAGTTGTAACTTTTTATTATTTGTATGAGTATATTTTCTTGAAATGTAGTATTAAAGTACTGTTTTCAAAATATACATTAAAAAACTGTATCCCCAACCAACCAACTGTATCCTTCAACTGGGAAATTGTCAAAACGATCAAGATTTTTTGCGTCCGGGTTAAAACGCACACATATGTGCAGTAGTGTGCTGTAGAGCAGTGCGCTCGTGTGCCGAGCGCTAACGCCATCTATCGACTAAGATTTTATGAAAATGATGAACGCTCAAACTTATAAGGCCTCTTAAGTCCGGTTTAATCTCACCATTCATATACCAGAGTGACAATTTAATATCCAGATTCAGTGATCTGCTTCTTTTAATATAATTAACTGTATATGTAAATTCAGTGACCAGATATCTGTAACTCGAGTGACAATTTAACGTCCAGATTGAATAGTCTGCTCAGTTCAATCTAAAGAACGTAGTTAGTTGCAAGTCAACTAAATGACCGGTGTTATACCGCTAATACTAAGTATCTATGACTATTGTTAGCTAATTCATTAGGTGGCAACATACTTCAAAAATATTTATAAAAGCCTGTAATCATATTTTGACTTGTAAATAGTCGTGACTAAACCCTGGTCTTCCTCAAGACGTACTTACCCACTTGCAACCAGGTTACATCATAAAACAATTTGATGTCAGGACACATCCGAACAAAGAGGGAACCAATAGTATATGTATTCATATAAAACAATGTTACCGCATAGAAATATCTCAAATCTAAAGGTAAGTACGCGCTGACGAATTAGGTGTGTACCTATCCGCATGTAGGTAGCTATCAAGTAACTTTTATTTATAATAAAAACTCACGAGTATTACAGGTACATGAGCAAATTCGTACGCAGGGGTATCTTTGTTTTTTTCAGTTTTGTTCAGGGCTTACCATTATTTAGTCCTTTAACTACCCATACTAGGTTACTTGTAGGAACAAACCTTTGTATATTTAAACCTTAGCTTTTGTTCCCAATTTGTTATACTACTTCATTTCTTTACATGGGCAAACCCCTACAAGTTGCACGGCATATACGAGTACTTCCTATATCACCGGAATTTTTTCCACCGGAAAATTTGTTAGGCCACAATATTTAGTAACATCAATAGGTATTTACCCATAATTATTTATTATTAGGTCAACCAGACCGTGACATATGCCAACTACATGTACATTTGGACATGTGTATATGGAACTGCAGAATTAGACCGTAGTTCTACACATGGAAACATATGCTCATTGTACAAGGCTGTACTAGGGCTTTTTAAAGTAAAGTCGGATCTTAAATCACAAAACCATACTTTATTCCAAAGAACACACACATACAAAAAACAACGCCTCATATGGGCAAACTACGGGAACATTTCGTTCGCGTGTTTCAGCCTACGCAACGAACGTAACAGCGACATCTAGCGAAGAATGTTACTACTAATAATGCTTAAACATACCGCCCACCAAGGACAGATTGTCCTTCCTCAGCCGCCCACCATGAGATTCAAGTAACTCAAGCCTTTAGGACTGAGTGGGAACATACTGGAGGATGTCTGTTCTTGATGAGACTCACACAATGAAAGCTTATGCACCTATTATTACTTAACATATGAAACAATATATTGGCCGGTAATAAACATTTTTTCCTTATTCATTAACAGGCAGGATACATAGTTTCGACGTAGGTCGTTTTATTAGAGAATCTTTACATTTCAGTGAGACTACTCTCGTTAAGCCGTCCTGTCCGGGACATTTGTGTACGATTTTGCCCAACAGCCATTTTGTTGGAGGCAAGTTGTCTTCCTTTACTAATACTACATCCCCGACTCGGGGTTCCGGAGTTCGAAAAGCCCACTTGTAACGGTGCATGCAATGTGTCAAGTATTCCGCTGACCAACGTCGCCAAAAACATTGGAGCATTCGCTGAGTTAGCTGCCACCGATTTAAGGTGCTGAGAGTAGATGTCTCGTAACAGGCTTCTGGAACCGTAACTAAGGATTCACCTATTAGGAAATGCCCCGGGGTTAAGGGATTAGGGTTCTCCTGAACATTGCTAATCACTGATATTGGTCGCGAATTGAGACATGCCTCTATTTGACTGAGAAGGGTGGACATCTCCTCGAAGGTAAGAGTTGCATCGTCAATTACCCGTTTGATGTGATATTTGGTTGATTTTATACCTGTTTCCCATAATCCACCGAAATTGGGAGCGTGTGCAGGTATAAATGTCCACGACGTTCCAATCATTGCTAAGCTCTCTTGTATTTCTTGAAGTATCATTGATTTTTCCTGGTGGAATAACTCACGCAGTTCCCTGGAAGCTCCGACAAAGTTTGTTGCATTGTCGCTATAAAGTTCAAGACAAGGGCCTCGTCTAGCGACAAACCGTTTAAAGGCTTCTAAGAAGCCTCTAGAGGACAAGTCACTTGCTACTTCGATGTGCACTGCTCTAGTTACCATGCAAACAAATAAACAGATATATCCTTTGTGAGCTTTATGCCCTCTTCCCTTTGATGTGCGGAGTCCAATAGGTCCTGCGTAGTCGACTCCACTTCGACTAAATGCTCTAGCTGGAGTGACTCTGACTGAAGGTAAGGCCCCCATCAACTGGGTTCGCAGCCTTGCCTTGTGCCTTACACATTTTACACATTTGCTCACGTGCTGTTTAATTAGATCCTTTGCTCTTAGGATATAATACGCTGATCTAATATAATTCATCATTAGTTGAACGTCTCCGTGAAGTGTTCTTTCATGAGCGTCAGCCACTATTAACCTGGACAAAGTCGACTTGTTGGATAGTATAATCGGATGTTTCACGTTTTCATCCTCCTGTGATTGTGATATCCTACCACCCGCTCTTAACACTCCCTTTTCATCTATAAAAGGAGTAAGGGTCAATATTTTCGATGTCTTTGTTTGTATGCAACCCCTTTCTTGGATTTCCGTTAGTTCCTTCCAAAACTCATCTTCTTGAGTTAGCTTTATACAAACGGTCAGTGCTTCATTTAGTTCCCATGCGCTCAAATATGCTGAGCTTTGATTACGATAGCGGGAATCGCGTTTAGTTACAAATCGCCTGCATACTGCTACTACTCTAACTAATCTTTTTAGACTGGAATACTTGTCTAAGATTGGCATTTTTTCGCGGAGATTTACGTGTAGATTTGTAACTTGTTCATTTGTAGTATCGTTATCCTTTAATTTGCTATAGGTCACATCCTTGATACCTAAGAAGTCTGGTCCATTTTACCACAGACTGTGGCTAACTATTTGCGCTGGGCTTAAACCTCGTGATGCACAATCGGCTGGGTTATCCTTCGTGGATACATGAAACCAATGTGATGAGTCTAACGTTGTCAATATCTCAGACACTCTGTTCGCCACAAAGGTTTTCCAGTGGCTGGGATGTTTGTTTAGCCATGCTAAGACGACCGTGGAGTCGGTCCATGCCCTGATATTGTTCTTCGGAATCTCTAAAACCTCGGAAATCTCCATGAGCAACTTAACTAGCAGAACTGCTCCGCATAGTTCCAGCCGTGGGATACTAATCTGTTTTATAGGAGCCACTCTTGTTTTAGCTCCTACCAGACCCACATGAACTTCTCCCGAGGCGCCCATTACTTGCAGATAAACTACTCCCGCATAGGCCACCTTTGATGCGTCTGCAAACCCGTGTAACTCCATTCTTAAATTATCTTTTATATTTAGCCATCTGGGAATGCGAAAAGTATTCAACTGAGCTAATTCTTCGCGATAGTTGTACCAATCTGTTAAGAGCTTGGCAGGAGGATATTCGTCCCATCCTATTCCAGCAGTCCATAGCGACTGAATGAATACTTTGGCCTTTATGACACACGGTGCTATCCACCCCAATGGGTCGAATAGTCGTGAAATGTCCGAAATTATTTTCCTTTTTGTTACTGGCGGAGATAAATCGGGTAGTTTCACTGAGTACCTGAATTCATCCACTTGGCGGTTTCATGTCAACCCCAAAATCTTCACCGTGTTGTTGTCCTTCATTTCTAAGTTTACTGTTTCATTTACACTTTCGTCTTTATTGTCTTGATGTATCCTTTTCACTAACGCTTCGTTGTTACTCGACCATTTCTGTAGTATAAATCCTCCCTTGCTTAAGAGCTGATTCATTTCTACATACAACTGCCATGCTTCTTCTGTGGTTTGCCCTCCAGTCATAAGGTCGTCCATATAAAATTCTTTATCGACTCTCCTTGCCGCTAATGGAAACTGATCTTTATAGTCTTTGGCTACTTGATTAAGCGCTTTGACGGCTAAATATGGCGCGGAAGCTATGCCAAATGTGACGGTTAGGAGTTTATAGTCCCTTACTTCTTCTTTTGGATCTTCCCTCCATACGATGCGTTGGAAGTCAGCGTCTTCCTCGGTAACTTTCACCATTCGATACATTTTAACAATGTCGCCGATAAGGCATACAGGATACTTCCGCCAATTCATAATTAGATGGCGTAATTTTGGTTGCAACGTAGGTCCAACCATGAGGGTTTCATTCAATGATACACCTGCTTTATTCTTACAGGAAGCGTCAAATACGACCCTGACCTTGGTAGTAGATTTATCCTCTCGGATAACAGCATGGTGGGGTAAATACACTGCCTGAGCCCTTTTCTTATCTGGTTTCGGTACCAGCACCATGTGCCCTAGCTGTAAGTACTCATTGATTACTTCCTGATATCTATCTTTTAGTACAGCATTTCTCTCAAATTTTCTTTCCAAATGTTCTAATCGTTTTACAGCGATTTCCCGTGAATCTCCATTTTTGCATGCGGGCTCTACATCTCGGAATGGCAGTTTTACCACGTATCTGCCATCTTCTGTCCGGCGGGTTGTAGCCGCGAAGATGTCCTCACACCTCTGCTCCTCCTCTGATAGTAATTTTGGCTTTACTAGCGGCTCAGCTTCCAATTCCCAAAAACGTCTTAGCATCTCATCCTCCTCCATGTGTGCATGCAACATAGTGATACTCCTTTGACCTCTGTCTCCGCTTACCGCTCCAGATAGGATCCACCCGAGAGTGGTGCATTGCGCGACAGGAACACCCACAGGCCCCCGACGCACACCTTCCTTTAATATCTGGCAGTACACCTCTGCCCCAAGCAAAACATCTATTTTGTTTGGTACATTATAGTTTGGATCCGCTAAACATAACTCGTGTAACTCAACCCACTTCTCCATTTGTACCCTCTGTCCGGGTAGGTATGTCGTGATGCTGCTCAGAACATACGCCCTTAACTTTGAAGTTTGGTTCCGTTCTTGATTTTATTCTTAGTGTCACTGTGTAGTTCGACACCATAGACTTATTACCTCCTAACCCGGAAATCATGTTCTTGGTAGGTATTCTCTTTAAGCCCAATCTTTGCACTGTGTCCTCTGTCACAAATGAGGCCTGCGAACCTTGATTTAGCAAGGCACGAATCACTTGGTACCCTGTTTTGGTCTGAGCTTCAACTAAAGCCGTGGCTAATAACACCTGCGTACTCACATTACTGCAAGCCATATGCGATACTACGTGCGAACTACCTGACACATTGCCTGCCTCGCCAACTTCATCTGTAACCTCGTTCTCGCCTGTTTGACCTGACTTTCCTGAATTAACAGTAGAACTGGGAACCCCTTTTGGGTGAAGCAGAGAATGATGTTTTTTTTTACAAACCCTACAAGTGGTGTTCTTCTGGCAAAACCGTACATCGTGGTTACCCCCAAGGCAGTTATAACAGATACGATTGTTTGTAACGAACTCATGCCTTTTTTCATAACTTAGATTCGCAAACTTTCTACAAAAACATAGTTTATGACCTTCATTACAATATTCACAATTAATCTTAGTAGGTGGTACGTTCGCTGTATGTAAAACCTTAGTATGACTGACAGGGGCTGGTCGTGCATGAGATGTCGTTGGTCTGTTAGTATTTTTTGGTTCAATAAATTCTAACGCGCGATATCTACTAGTAAGGAACTTCTTAAATTGGTCAAAGGTCGGCAAGTCATCTGAAGTCACATTCATGGTTACATTGAGCTCCCACTGTTTGCGTGATTCGGGATCTAATTTTAAAGAAAGCAAATGGATTACGATTATACCCCATGTCGAAATGTTGATCCCCAAATTGCTCAAGGCGCTCAAACATTCCGAGGAAGTATCGATTAGTTCCTTCAGGAAACTTGCCGACTCAACTGTAGCATTTCGTTGACTAATCAAACGTTTTAAGATACGATGCGAGAGGAATTTCTTATTGCTATACCGTTCCTTTAAGGTGTCCCAACACTTTTCGTAATTGGCCTCTGTTACTGGTATATGCTGAATTAATTGTTCGGCTTCCCCAGACAAATAACTTTTAAGATACTGCAACTTTTGCACACTGTCCAGAGAATCGTTCTTATCAATCATAGATACAAACAAATCCCTGAAAGTAGTCCACTCCGTGTATTTACCAGAAAATGTTGAGATGCTTATTTTTGGTAATTTGACTTGGTTTGATTTTACGTTATGCCCATTATTTTCACTACCTTGCCTTGCTGTCTCTTTCTTTAGAAACGCCTCCAAATACATTTTCAATTCGCATTTATAATTAGTAAATTCCTCCTCCGTGACATCATAAACTTCTTCCGTGATATAGTTATTCTGTTTTATTAAATTCGGCTCAGCACTTTGCATAAGTTCCTTATGGCCATTTCTAAATTCAGCCCACATCTGTTCTAACGACTCCAGCCTAGTTTCTATATAAATTTTAGTTATGCGATCCTTAGGTGACTTTTTAAAGTTTTGTCGTGCCCTAAGAATTCGATTTGACAAGTCAGCTTGAAAATTAATGAAGGAATTTAATGATTCCATTTTGAATACAACAATTGTTTTTGAACTTAACAAATCCGCTATTCAGACACCGAAACAAACACAAGTGTTATTTTATTTTATTTTTTACTTAGAAAATTTACCACACCAATCACCGAAATTTTTACAAGTGCCTAACACTTAGGAAATCACCAGACAAATTGCAGAAAAACTACAAGTGTTTTAAACTTAACTTCCTGGGTGAAATCGGGCATAGGTTCCCCGTACCTTCGTTTTTTCCTCTTACAATTCTAAGTCCTAATGCTACTGGTTAATACAATTTTAATGTTAATGTTAGAGTCCACAAGTTAATGAATTATTCGAAGTCCAGAATAGGTTCACTATAAGGTTCAACTTCTTTAAACTTTTGGCTTTTAAATTGTCCTGACGATAAGGTTGAAATTCTTGACAAAAATATTGACTTAATTATTCTTCGTTATAAAGTTGAAATTCGCATAAAATAAATTTTAAAGTACTCACGGTTCGCACTTGACCACTTCACTCACACATTCATCAAACTACTTGCGTTATGACGTAGGCTCCTTTTTCTCCGCTGCACTCCTTGGTAGCCGCAATCCGCTCTCGAACCACGCGTTGCCTGCGATGTTGCCGCTACTCGCCAACAGATGGCGCTGCCAACCTCCGTTGCGATGTTGTAACTTGCAGTCACAATTCGCTACCCGCCAACAGATGGCGCTGGTGATCGCTGTTTCCAAAAAAAATCCTTCGACGCCCTCTGAACAGCAATCCACTGTTACTATGGGCGTGATGCGGATAGTCCTACGTTGAACTATTTAACTGCCTCCAAAAAAACCCCGAATAATCCGGTTCTAAAGGACCATGTACAAGGCTGTACTAGGGCTTTTTAAAGTAAAGTCGGATCTTAAATCACAAAACCATACTTTATTCCAAAGAACACACACATACAAAAAACAACGCCTCATATTGGCAAACTACTGGAACATTTCGTTCGCGTGTGTGTTGCCTACGCAACGAACGTAACAGCGACATCTAGCGAAGAATGTTACTACTAATAATGCTTAAACACTCATACTCATACTCATTTATGGATAATACTATGGGAATATTGCATGCATGGTATAGAGATGATTATTACGTCAGTTCCATTTAATTTAGTTCGTACAATATTTATTAGGAAACAATATTTATTACAATATTTAAATGGCCATAACGCGTGTTACAAATGCGCTCGATTGTTTTTCAACGCCGGCGGGTGCCTGTTTTTTGGGGTGTAGAGTTCAAAATATATATTTTTAATTTTTTTACGAATTTACTGGATTCCATGTCCGAGTGACATACAAATGCATCCTCCTTTTGTAAACAATATAAGCTAATTAATCATTCGATAGTGACTCTAATGAGCTCCACTTACGGTCCTTTCCACGATATGAATTTTACCCTCAAACAATGCATTGGGTTGGGACCAATGTTACGTAAATAACAATTAATTTTATTCTATGGTTCGTTCAACAATAAAAGCTTTTTATACTAGTACTTGTTTTTTTCAATTATGGATCATGTTTAGTAATGTAATTTCCTTGCTGATATTATAACGTTACTACACCAAAATATAAATCGCTTCACTGGCAAAATATTAGATTTAGAATTATTCACAGAACAGTTAAATGTAGATGTAGTCTGCTTAACAGAAACATGGTTAAAGGATCACATGATGAAATTTAATGTAAATAATTACGAGTTGGCCAGTGCGTTCAACAGAGCTACCGCGGAGGGCGGTGGATCTATTATTTTAGTGAAAAATGGATTAACTTATAAAGAACGTAAAGACCTCTCAGGCTGTTCTGTTGATCGTGTTTGTGAGATTGCTTGTGCAGAGACTGACCAGTATCTGATACTTTGCATTTATAGACCACCATCAGGTGACTTAACATCGTTTATAAAAATTATGGAGGATGTACTTAGTAAAGCAACAAGTAGTAAAAAACCAGTTGTTGTATGTGGCGACTTCAATATTGATATTTTATCGCAATCGGTTGAAAAAGATAAGTACATTACACTATTCAAATCATTCAATTTAGATTACCTGTATGAAGTGCCTACAAGGGTGACTCCGACCTCTGCCACATGTATAGATAATATTTGGTTAAACTGTCCTCATCTGGACAGAAGCATAGTGAATGGAGTTCGTTCGGATCATAAAGCTCAGATGGTCAGGCTGCCTTGCGAATTAAAACATCCAGATCGCGTTATAGAAATAAGACCACTGAGTAGAAGTAGACTAGAAATATTAAAGTCGAATCTGCTAGTCGCTATGCCAAACACCCAGGTAGAGTCAATTGATCCGAATTATCAGTTCAAAATGCTTCTGAATACAGTCTGTAAAGAATTTGATGCAACTTGTAGTAAAAAACGCATTAAGATTAATAATAAAATGAGATTTAATGAGTGGGCAACTACCGGAATCCGGAAAAGCAGGGATAACTTATATCAACTGTATGAAAGGAGGTCTTGCACCGCTGACGAACGCTTCCATCAATATGTTAGGGATTATTCCAAATTATTTAAAATAGTGTGTACAAAAGCAAAAGCTGTGCACTTAAATAACAAAATAAAATTCTCAGACAATAAGGCCAAGACAGTCTGGAAAATAATAAATACAGAGACTGGGCAGAGTAAAAATAGAGAGTCCACAATTTCATTGAAAATAGAGGATAATTTAATAACTGACGCAGTAAAAGTAGCAAATGAATTTAATAATTTCTTTTCCAAAATTCCTATAATTACTACAAGCAGTTTGGCATCGTCTTCCACAATAGCTGAATCCCTTTTGAGTGAGAATGTAAAGCTAGATAATTTATGTATTTTTAATTTTCATCATGTTTCTACTCTGGATGTACTAAAGTCTTTTAAAATGATAAAAACAAAGAGCACAGAAGACTTATGGGGCGTGTCGGTCAAGGTACTGGAATCTATTCTGGAGGTCGTTGCACCCACTTTAGCTCTCATTTTTAATACTTGTGTAGACAATGGCATATTTCCAGATTTAATGAAATGTAGTAAAGTAGTTCCTATTTTTAAATCTGGCCATAAAGATAATCCTTCTGATTATCGTCCAGTTTCTATCCTGCCTGCGTTTAGCAAAATATTCGAAAAAATAATGCTGACGCAATTGATTTCTCACTTTAATTTACACAATATTTTGCACGCACAGCAGTTCGGCTTCACGAAAGGTAGATCGACTACTGATGCTGGTGCAAGTTTGATAAAATTCATTTTGCAGTCTTGGGAAGAGTCACAGGACGCCATTGGAGTCTTCTGTGACCTTTCCAAGGCTTTTGATTGTGTAGACCATGGTACTTTAATTTGTAAGCTGAAATATTATGGCATTAGAGGACATGCATTAGATCTCATTAAATCATACCTAACACAAAGAAATCAAAGGGTAGCGATAAATGGAGCTATTTCATCAGATACAGTGGTAGAGATGGGAGTACCTCAGGGATCTATTCTAGGCCCGTTCCTATTCCTTGTTTATGTAAATGATTTACCATTATAATGATTTACCATAAGTCAAAGATCGGGCGTTGTAATGTTCGCAGATGACACATCATTACTGTTCAAGGTTAATAGGAAAGATACTGAACTCGTTGAACCAAATAATACCCTCTCCATGATATCTGACTGGTTTGCTGCCAATAACTTAGTGTTGAATCCGAAAAAAACGAAATGTATAAAATTCTCACTAGCAAACTCATCTTCAAATATCAGTATAGATTCAAATATAAAACTTAACGGTGAGACTTTAGAATTTGTTAAGACAACTGTATTCTTAGGTAATACACTGGACTCAAAATTGCAGTGGGGTTCCCACATAACCGCTATAGGAAGTAGGTTGAGCTCTGCTGCTTTTGCAGTCAGGAGAATAAGGCAGCTTACCAATGTGGCAACGGCTCGCTTAGTTTACTTCGCTTATTTTAATAGTATAATTAGTTACGGTCTTATTTTATGGGAATCGGCTGCAGATATCGAAACTGTATTTATATTACAGAAAAGGGCTATACGAGCAATTTATAACTTGGGGTCGCGTGAGTCATTGAGAGAAATCTTTAAGGAAATAGATATATCTTAACCCTGCCGTCGCTGTACATATTTGAAATAATCATGTATGTTAGGAAGAATTTATACAATTTCCCAACGAATACTGATAAGTTAATAACTACAAGAAACACTGGGAAACTCAAAATAACTTTTTATAGACTAGTGAAGGCGAAAAAGTCGTTCTTGGGAAATTGTATAAAATTCTACAATAAAATTCTAAGACACATTACTGAATTTACGGATTCTAAATTTAAATCTGTTGTGAAACAGACACTTATTTCAAAAGCATATTATAAGATAAACGATTACATCATGGATAGGGATGTTTGGCAGTGATAGCGTCCCGCACAAGTAATCTAACACAGAAATATTTTGTCCTTAGTATTAAAAAATATGTATGTATGTTGATACTGTAGGTAGCATTTGAATTTTGTACTATTTTTACTGTTATTTTATACACATAGTATATTGTTTTGAAAAAATGACACCTCGCCGAGTTTCTTACACCGGTTCTTCTCGAGGCAGAGGTTTATTTTATGAACCGGTGGTAGTTTTTTGACATTCATAAGTGCATGTAACATGCCTAAATTGAAGAATAAATGATTTCATTTCATTTCATTTCATTTCATTTCATTTCATTAGCAAAATCCTAACGGCTCGGCTTGAGAAAATGTTTGACCGGTATAAGCAGCGGTTATAAGAATAGTATATATTTGTTTAGTACGGTATTGTAAAATAATTACTGCGTATGTAGGCACCCATACTAAACTGCATGGCAAATCTCGATTATCCACGTTATAGCTATAACGGTTTTTTCAATCTCTTTGTACTTGAAGGTAGATTATAGGTTATTATATTACCGGATGTTCCGCACAAATAATATAACCGTGTCAGTCCCA
This sequence comes from Epiblema foenella, assembly GCA_963556455.1. Lineage (NCBI taxonomy): Eukaryota > Metazoa > Arthropoda > Insecta > Lepidoptera > Tortricidae > Epiblema > Epiblema foenella. Next base: position 34,365,219 of record OY747097.1, on the reverse strand, counting down.
GTATGAACTTTATTGACACTATGCTATGATCGAAAATTCATTAAAGCAGTTGTTATATAGGTGTGCATGTTGAACTAATATCTAAGTATTTCACCCTTTTTGTTTTAGATATTTTTAGTACATACTTTTATCCTCGTCGCCAATGTGGCGTCCGCCCTCTCTCTTAGTCGGTATCACAGTAAAACACAAGATTGCTCGGTACGTGCCCGTGCGGTACGTCCGTACACTTCCACAGCTACCGTCATAGTGCTGCCAGCGGGCGTGCCGCCGGGCACCTTTATTCAATAGATACTTCTATACATCACACCAGCTACTTAAATATGAAGTAGATTATACAAAAAGTAACATGCTTTCTTTGCATTATTTAATTAGTACAGTACGCGAAGGGTATGCAACTTACATAAGTCTAATGACGTCGATTTTTTTTTGGCAGTTAAAATACATTGAGTACTATGGTTAGTAAACAAAAACAGTGGAATTCTAACGTTGGTTTAGGTATTATACAGAGTTTTATCTGCGAAGCTTGTAAATCGAAGGAAAGATTATTCAAGTGATGTTTTTCTTCAACAGTGTATCGCATTTGACTGTTTAAACATTTTCTATCAAAATCTAAAAGTTTCATCCAGTGTTGAGGTCGCTATCATTTGAAACAAGTAAAAATGTATTTCCTGTAAAAGATTATACAAGTGGAATCTTTTTACTGAAGTATGTTAAAAACTATCAAAGTAAACCACAGTTCGTATTAATAACATTTTTATCAATCGATTTATTTTATAGGAATAATTTAAGTTAAATGCGTTCTCATTAATACAAAATAAATCTCATAATTCTCAAGTCCGCGCAATTTCATTCCGTGTTATCATAGTAATGTATAGACAGAAATTCTAAGTAATTCATCAATAGCTCTAAGTTTTTTTGATGATTCAGTTCTTTTCGAAATTCGAATGCAAGGAGATTTGCGCGGGAGTCTATTGCGTCGATAACGGGAGCGTTGTGACCAATCACATTCACAACACGTAATTGCTTGTCGCCTACGCTATGCAGTACTAGACCAAGAAAATTAGCGAGACCTGAACATAATTCGATAATCCGTTGTTTAGTATGATATATTAATTGGATATATTAAGTGAAAAATGCGTGACTGTAAGGTATTAAAAAAAAATCGTGAGTTATCGTGCACTACCTAACTTTTTTCTACAGGCAAAATAGGTAACCAAATACCATGTTAGTATAATTTTGAGGTGGACTCAAATGCGATCACTGAATAGCAAAATTAACCTGAAACTGAATTCGCAAGTACGTTTTTTTTCACAGATTCCATCTGATCTCAATATCTAGATAGGCAAAAATGGTAACTATGATGATTGTATCTGTTAAAGCTATATTGTGTCTGTTTAGACATTTCGGACCAAAATTAAACATAATTTTTTAACGTTTTAATAATAATGTATTTCTCAGTAGGCAAAAATCGTAACTGTGATTTTTTTGTTTATTAATAGCTTTTTGTGTAGTATTATCATGTTTTCATTAATATTAAACACATTAATGTCACGCTTAAGAAATTGAAAATCAAATTGAAAATACGTGCGAACTTGTCGTGGAGCGGGATGCATGCGGTGGGTGCGGGGTGAGGAGAGAGCGGAGCGCCAGCGGCGAGCGTGCGGCGGATCGGACCTGTCGTAACGAGTGCGACATGAAGTACTCACCTCAATGCTCATGCGTTGACAAAAATGTCGTAAGCGCCGCAGGATTTCATACATCTTACGCGTTTACGTCACACGGTCAAATTTTTGTAACGAACGGAACGTTTACCTATCTTGTTACTTAATTTAATTTGTAACTCACAATATGACAATAAAGATTTCAAATTCAAATTCCAACTGCTGCCGTGGTGTGATATATCTAAATACATGAAAGAAGAAACTGACTGATTGACATATCAACGCATAGCCCAAACCGCTGGTTCTAGAGATTTCAAATTTGCCACGTAGGTTCCTTATAAGGCCAACAGGTGCACAAAGAAAGGATTTTCTAAATTTCACCCCCTAAAGGGGTGAAACGAGAGTCCAAAGTTTGTATGAAAAACCGTATTTATTGAAGTGAGAGGCATAAAACTTTGTATAGACTCTGTATTTAAATATATTAATGACGTATTTCAGCGTTTTTCTAAACTGCTCCACTAAAGGGGTGAAAAGAGGGTTCAAAGTTTGTACGGGAAGCAAATCTTTTTTGAAGTGAGATATTTGAATCTTCGTATATAGAGTCTCTGTTAAATACTACAAAACACGTTTCAGCGTTTTTCGAAATTGCTCCCTTTAAGGGGCGAAAAGAGGGTTCCAAGTTTATGCGGGGAGCAAATTTTCTCTTTTCTCAACGATCGATATGGGTGTCATTTTCGAGATTCCTCGGGGTGCCGATTACGAAAATGACATGCATTTTCAAATCAAAGATGGCGGAAATTTATGTTTCTTAAAAATCGATATGGGTGTCACCTTTGTGGTTCCTCGGGGTGCCGATTACGAAAATGACATGGATTTTCAAATCCAAGATGGCGGAAGTAGGTATTTATTGGGCACGCTGCCCCAACTACGGTCGACAAGCTCGCTGCGCTCGCGTGCTCCCTTCGTAGGGCAGCGTGCCCAATAAATATGAATGATTGGATGTTGTAGTTGTCGTATCCCTCAACATGATGTATCGGGATTATTGGATTTATGTAGCGAAACCGGGTTCAATAATTTGTGTATAACGCATGAACGGAACGCCATCAGCATTGTATCCCTCAACATGTTATTTTACGTTCGCGTTAGCGTTAGCGAAACAAGGTTCAATCCACGTTAAGGTTAAATATTTTTTTGTATAACACACTGAACGGAATTTATAAAATGGCATCGGGCATGCTGCCATAGGTTTCTGATGTGATGATAAAAAACAGCAAAAGGGCTCCACGGGTGCCAGGTTTATTTTATAGTTAATTTTACCACAGCCCGGCACCCGTGTGCGCACAAGTGTTTCCAGGTTCAAAAGCTTAACGCAACGGGTCATGTCACGTTACCAAGTCAACATCAGTAGGCGCCAGCGCTTTGATGCCGTTAAGTGGTAAGGATTCGAGACACGTCTGACACCCTGTTACCAGAGGGTCACACACAATTACACGTTAGGTTCCCGATTAGCTCTAAGGAACAGACTAATTATCGTTGTGCGGCGTTTGACACACTCGGGTCATACATAATTACACGTTAGGTTCCCGAGGGGATTTTAGACTAACTATCGTTATGCTATGACACAACACACCACATCGCAGAGCTGGCCAGACTCTTTGACATGGTGAGGAGCATGGTACTACCGTCTGCTGTAGTTGCGTCATACCGGAATTCGCCTGTTGCTACTCGCTCCGATATTACGTCGCCACGTAGGGGTTGCGTCATACTGGAATTTTCCTGTTGGTACTCGCTCCAGTATTACGTCGCCACGTTACCAAGACAACATCGCAGAGTTGGCCAATCTCTTTGATGTCGTTAAGTGGTAGGAGTCGTTGTGAACTAGCAGACAAATAGCCACAACTTCTCCGGCAACTAAATCGTGAAATCTTTTTTATATATGAAGTAATCTAAAAAACTTCTAAAGCGCGATGCAGAACATATAAAAAATTTGATTCGAAGACAAACCATTAAATAAGGTTTGTTGAGTTCAATTTCAAATGCATAATTTTAACGATATACGGTTTTACATTTCAAACAACATTGCTTGTGTGACGTAGACTATCAGCGTATTATGTAGGGTGATCAAATCATATTATGCGAAATCATAAGGAAATGTTTTGCAAGATCTAAAATAGTCAATGTGAAATATAGTCTAGTGCAAAATTAGTCTTAATGAATAGAATTTAAAGTTTAAAATGCTAAACAAATTTAGCGAGACTTGAATAAAATCAAGTTGGTATACACCAACTTGACCGCTTGGGTGTCGTCATATAGGAGGGGCAACCACAGACTTATATTAAGGTAGACCTCGCAAGAACGAATGAATGTATGAGGACTGTCAGTGAATGAATAATCTGATGTCCTCGGAATAGGAGTACTGTAATGAGTAGACAAGAGAAGTTGCTAGTACTTGTAAATCGCAATATGGTATTTAGTTAACATAAAGAATAAGTAAAATTTAAAAAACCCTACGATCCCATCATCAACTAGAAAAGAGCTGATGATCTTCAACGACTGAACAGATTTTCATGAACATTAAATTAACTAGCGTTTGCTACACTCGGCATAAAATTATCTATGACACAAAAAACTAAACGAAAATCGGTTCATCCGTTTGGGAGCTACGTTACCACAGACAGATACACAGACAGACACATTAACCTGATAACACCCCTCTTTTGCGTCGAGGGTTAAAAATACGGTATTTGATCCCATATATGATCGACAACATGCAAAAGTAGGATATGCGTTGTCTAGCTGAATGCTGATCTGGGGTATGAACTGCAATATTGTTAATGTAGCAAAACAATATTACAGAGTACGGGTTGTATCAGAGATTTCATAAAGTAGAAATAAATTATTTACAACTTAATAATTAAATAGGTTGTGATTTTGTCGTCAAACGTTTTTGCTTGATAAGAGTAAAAAGTTAAATTATTTGACAGTCATATTAAATAAAGCTAATAAAAAACATTAAATTAACTAGCGTTTGCTCTGTTTCAACTTTTATTAAGCATCCGACAAAAAAAAAAGGGAAGCAGTTTGATTGTTGTTACAAAGTTATACATTAGACCAATCAGTCAACAAGCGTATTTCTATTGTTTTCTTCATAGTACATTTTTTCAGTAGAAAACCTCTGGTATGTATCCTACTCTATGTCACCGATTAGCTGATTATACATAAACTGTGTACGTTACCCGATGCACTTCACATAACGATATAATTGACATGGATATGCCTGTAGGCGAGAATTCGAAACTATACATACTACTCGTACCATTGCTTTTAACAGCTGAATAAATAAAGAAATAATACTTATTTAGAATCAAATCGTTACTTTTCGTAAAGTAATTGCACCAGATTTTTACATAACTAATACGGTTTGGTGCGTCGGGAAAAGGTTCATTGTGCAGATTAGCAATACAGTCGACTTTGTAAATGAATACATGAAAGCAACCTTTTCAGCTGAACTAAGGCAATAGTTTCATCGCTTTTCGATACCTAATCAAAGTTCTAATTCATGATCCAATTTCAATGGTAGAACTGTCGAGGAACCCCAGCATATTGCTGATTGTTTTAATAATTTTTTTGTGAAAGGTATTAGTGATAATGTATCTACGGTCTCCACACAGGATATAAATATAGCTAATAGTGACTTTACGATGTATCTTAATCCAATAGGTGTGAAAGAATTCAATAGGATAATTACATCCCTAAAAAACTCAAAATCAGTTGGATATGATGGCGTAAGGACGGATATGATTAAAATATGTATGCACATCATAGCGGAATCACTTATTCATGCAATAAATCTTTCTTTATTACAAGGGGTTTTTCCGACTGCACTAAAAAAGTCTGTAGTAAAACCTCTACATAAAAAGGGAGAAAAAACGGACATGGGAAATTATAGACCGGTTACTCTGATACCTATTTTTGCAAAAATTTTTGAAAAAGTTATGCTTAATAGGTTAGTACACTTTTTGGATCATTATAATGTCATAACTGAAGAACAACATGGTTTCCGTAAATGCAGATGCACCACTCTGGCGGCATTCAAACTGGTAAAAAATGTATTAAATGCAGTAGATAATAAGATACCGGTAACAGTCTTGTTCATGGATATGAGCAAGGCTTTTGATTTTGTTTGTCATAAGCGTTTAGAGATCAAACTATATAAATATGGTGTACGTGGCCCTGCTCTAGATTGGATCAAAACGTACCTAAGTCAGAGAAACCAATGTGTCGAGACCCTAAAATATTGCCCTATAACAAAAGAGGTGAACACTTATAACTCAACATTTATGTATAATAATTATGGAGTACCACAAGGTAGTATATTGGGCCCTTTGTTGTTTTTATTATATATAAATGATTTGCCAAAGTGTTTACCTCATGATAGCATATTGTTCGCAGACGACACATCGATTATTATAAGATGTCAAGATGCATCAACGTATAATGAAGATTTGAACAGGGCGCTGATTGAAACGGTTGAATGGTTAAAAATTAATAACTTGAAAGTAAATATAAGTAAAACCAATTATATTCAATTTCATACAGTGAAAGGAACCCCACAGCAATTAAGTATTACCTTTGATAATGTATCTGTGAGTGAAGTAAAACATACAAGGTTTTTAGGTATATTAATAGACAGTCAATGTAACTGGAAAGAACATGTTGGTATGGTGCGCTCTAAGGTAAATAGTTTTGTCTTTGCACTACGAAGAATAAGCCAAACTGTTTCGACTCAAGCAGCTCTACTTGCCTATAATGGCTATGTAGATTCTGTCTTAAGATATGGACTAGTAATATGGGGAAACTGCTCTGACAGAGATGCAGTATTCTTAACACAAAAACGCTGCATCAGGGCTATGTTTGCTGTAGACCAGATGGACTCGTGTCGCACATATTTTATAGAAAATAAGATCCTTACTTTCCCCTGTTTGTATATTTTTGAAGTTTGCGTGTTTGTCCATAAGTACAAATTCCTATTTGTTGAACTTAAGACTATTGTTTCTGGTGCGACTAGATTGCAATATAAATATACTTTACATAAGCCTTCAGTGAAATTGGCACTCTCTTCAAAAAACTCGTATGTGATGTGTATTTTAATATATAACAGATTACCAGATATGTTTAAGGACAAAACACTAAATGTATTTAAATCACACATTCATGAATGGCTTGTGCAAAAGTGTTATTACAGTCTCTGTGAATTTTTTAATGCTATGTGAGCAAATGATGTGACAAGAAATTTTATTTTATCAATTTTATTTTATATTACTTACTTTTTTTTTTTTTTAACTTATTTTTAAATTATCTAATTGAATTAATTGAATAGACTGACTCACTTTGAAATCTTAATCTTGATATCGCATGAATTTATTATTATTTTAAGTATGTATTACAGTAATAGTTTATGACCTAATGATAATAATGTTTTTTTTTTAAATTTTGACATATGATGATTAAGATGTTATATTTAAATTCAATCGTTTTGTTTGTACACCTGAAAAGGTAGTCTTGGTGAAACTCTTATGTGTAAAATTGTTTATTATACCTGCAATGTAACCCAATTCTCCCAAACAATAAATACTTTGACTTTGACTTTGACTTTGACATCAAAATCGTATCCACGTTTTGATTTCGTTGTAAAATAGTGCGCGTTAGCTAATTGCTAACCTAAATTTCGCATTTAATTTGATACTTGTTATTCATTAAAAATATGCTTTTTACTAAAAAATCACCAATTCATTTAAAAACGAAACAAATGTAATATTACATTAATCCGTTTTTGTGTTAACGCGTGTTAATAATAGTTCACAAAATCGTATAACTTATTTCCACAGTTGAATCATAAAATATAAGAAACAAAACAGTCAACTTGGTATTTTTTTTGGATAAATACCCGTGGTATTAGACGTTACAATTATTCCTATAATTACTGCACGGTTGTGCTAATACATTACGTACATTCACGTGTTATTCTGCAGAAGTGTTGTTTCATCAATTCATAATGTGAGTATTAATTTATTTTGTGTCTTAGTTGAATCTTTGTCTTAATTTTTTTATCCAAAATATTAAATGTCAGTGTTTTTTAGGTCCGACTCTGAGCTGTCAATTCGTTCACGAAGCCCGTCGCCGCAGGCGAAAAAAAAGTCATCAAGGGATAGCAACAAGCGACGCGAGCATTCCTTAAGGTAGTTATTTCTTACTGTATGTTAACAGGAAACTATACTAAGTATTTATGCTACGCTAAGGATATCATAAATTATTTGTATTGATTTATTTTTATTTGATACAGCTGCGAACCTGAACGAGTTATCCCTGCTGCAAGTTCCCGAAAGGTCTGTGCTGTTGAATCTGTGGGACCATCGAAGCGCAAGAAAGCAACTGCAAGGTACCTAATTTATAATAATTTATTTGCTGTAAGATTGTCTCACGCGTGAGTAAGTATTTTAGTCCTCACGCTGCGCAAGTGCAGGTTGGAGACTTCACATACATCCTTTAATTTTCTATGCAGGTTTCTAAGTGATAAGATTTCGTAGCAAAGCTATACCTAACTCTAAATATCAAATGAAATTCAAGAAACTGAAATTCTAACTTACGAACCGTTTCGTTGCAGTGTAAATGTTGATAACTATATTAAGTGCGTATACTAAATTACGTCAACATCATCAGTTTAAGAGTGATCGTCTAGTTACGTATGATTAAAATATTATTCTTGTTCACAGCGCAACCAAGAAGGGCGTTACGGATCTGTTCTCAATCATTCGCGACGAGGAAAAATGTGTGACCGTTTCATCCGAGCGAGGAACGACTACTACGTCATCGTTCTCTAGCCGCGTGTCTTCCGGTACATCACGTCGCGCCGTAATCAGACCAGGTGACTTCTTCATCGACCTTAAGGTCTATAAAATAGAAGATCATCAAGCAGAGGCAGATGCTTTAGAGCGTTACAAGAAAGCCTTGGTAGCACTCAGACTGCAGTGCGAAGAAAAATCTGTAGAATGGGAAAAGTGTCAATCACTTCTTAGTACCGCATTCGGAGTTTTTAAAGACAGTGAGGCTACCATTTATTCTAACGCACGGAAAAAATAGGTGATAGGTATTTAGTTTTATTCCACTGTTTTAAATTTTTGTTTTACATAACTTTTTGTTCCGCATAATGCCTTTTTGTGTATCGTGTAGCACATCTGTAGAAAAAAAATCATGGGTAGGTCATCTGCGTAGTAACGAACATAAAACTAAAAGTAATTGTATTCAAGAAATCGGTGACGGTGTGGTAATGATTCAGTCAGCATTCCGTAATCGCATTGCAACTTATCGAATTTCGGTAGAAAATAACCTAGTCACAAGTTCTATTGACATATTTATGAACTCGATTCGTAGCAAAATTAATACTCTTTTAAATAAATCACTTCAGGTACATACCTGCATAAAAGTAAACTTAGAACTTTACGGAATATTTATGTTGTTTAAGAATAACAGTCAATCTATGAAATCTTTCGGCACAAAAAATAAGATTTTGTGTCAAAGTTTTGATTTCGACCGTTATTACACAGAAGTTACAAATTGTTTAAAAAAAAAAGTCGAAGAATTTGAGGAGCGTGATAGCGGCTGGGCTTTTTTAAATAATTCTCACTTGGAAATTAATATAAATAAATTTCAACCGTTGCGTGGTTCAAGCTTTATCGAACTGCCGAAAGTTATACGAAATAAAAAAGCATGCCTTAATATCCAGAACAAAGATCAATGTTGTTTTGCATGGTGCGTAACTGCTGCTTTTATCCCTGCTAAAAAACATCCAGAAAGGGTAACTTCGTATCCTCATTTTAATGATGTACTAAATACTCAAGGCTTGTCTTTCCCGGTTACATTTGATGAAATTAGAATATTTGAAAAAAACAATCCAACTCTGCAATTTATTGTTTTTGGGTTAAAAAGTAGTAAAATAGTAGGTCCGTTTTATAAATCAGAAAATAACACCCATGAAAAAAAAAAACTATTCACCTGTTGTTATTAGAAAACGGAAACAGTTCGCATTTTTGTTTGATCAAGGACTTGTGTCGACTAGTTAGGACTCAAGTCACTGCTCACCATGCAAAATTATACTTTTGTGAAACGTGTTTAGTATTTTTCACGAAAAAAGAACAACTAGATAATCACTTGTGTGGTGGAATAGTCACTGAGCTGCCAGAAAAAGGTACAGTTATTAAATTTAAAAATTTCGAGCGCAAGCAAAACATGCCATTTGTAATATATGCTGATTTTGAATCACTATTACAGCGATCGGGTGAATGTGATTGTGACGGTGACTGTACTACTCATAACACTGTCAACACAGACATTTTACAACATCACACGCCTGCTGCGTTTGCATATTATATTGTATGTTCAGTTGATTCAGGATATAATCGTTACGTTTCATACCGCGGTATTGATTGTGTAGACAAGTTTGTAGATTCCATTTATAAAGATGTTGCAGAAATAAAAAAAGTTTTAAATATCAATACCTCAATCCAATTTGATCTTAACGATGAAATAAATTTCACTAGCGCAACGCGATGCCATATATGTAATAATTTCCTGTTTTCTGATAGAGTCAGAGACCACTGTCACATTTCTGGTTGTTACCGAGGTGCAGCTCATAGTTATTGCAATTTGCGATTTAAACGACCATCTTTTGTACCCATATATTTTCATAACTTGTCAGGATACGACGCACATTTATTTATAAAAAAGTTAGGTGAGGCGAGCGGCACGATGAAATTAATTGCGAAAACTAAGGAAAATTACGTTTCCTTTACAAAGTTTATTCCAATTGAGGGCGAATTTTTTCAGCTTCGTTTTGTAGACTCATTAAGATTTTTGGGTACCAGTTTAGAGAAATTAACACAAACCATGAAAAAGGAAGATTTTGACCATCTACGACGTTTTTTTCCGAATTCTACTAAATTTCAATTACTTACACGTAAAGGTGTGTATCCCTATGAATATATGAATAATTGGGAGCGTTATAATGATCAATGTCTTCCACCTAAGGAATGTTTTTACAGTTCTCTTTCGAAAGAAAATATTTCCAAAGAAGACTATGAGCATGCATGTTTAGTATGGAAAGAGTTTAATATCGATAATTTAGGAGAATATACAGATTTGTATCTCAAAACAGATGTCCTTCTGTTGACAGATATTTTCGAAAAATTTAGAGAGACTTGTAAAATAAATTATAGTTTGGATCCCGCTTTTTACTTGACTGCACCGAGCTTATCATTTGACGCGATGCTGCTTAAAACCGGTGTTGAATTGGAGCTAATTACTGATTTTAATATGATATCAATGATTCAGAACGGAATTCGGGGCGGCGTCTGTTTGTGTTCTCACAGACATGCAAAAGCTAATAACAAGTTTGTACCAGATTACGACCCATCGCAACCCGATTCGTACGTTATTTACATAGACTGTAATAACTTATATGGGTATAGCATGTATCAGTCCTTACCATTATCAAACTTCAGGTTTTTAGAACAACATGAAATAGATGTGTTAGATATTACACAAGTCGATAATAATGCTAAGTACGGTTTTATACTGGAAGTCGATTTGATGTACCCTAAAGACCTTCACATCGAACATAACGACCTACCTTTTTGTCCGGAAAAGTGTATACCCCCAGGTGGCAAAGATAGTAAACTTATACCTAACTTGCATGACAAATACTTTTATGTTATTCATTATGTTTATCTGAAAATCTGTCTTAAACATGGATTACAATTGAAAAAAATACATAGAGTTATCACATTTTTACAAGATTCTTACTTAAAACAGTATATCGATCTTAATACAAAGTTGCGCCAGAAAGCTACCTCAACGTTCGAGCAAGACCTATTTAAGGTTATAATTAACTCTTTATTTGGAAAAACATTAGAAAACAATTTAAAAAAAATTAACGTGCAATTGGTTAATCACTGGAATGATAGTTCGAATTTAACTAAAAAGAAAACCGAAGCTGAGAAACTAATCGCAAGTCCGCATTTCCACAGTGCATCGGTTTTTAGCGAAAATTTGGTAGCAGTTCAGATGAACCTTGATCGTATTATTTTAGATAAACCAATATATATCGGTTTTACGGTTCTAGAATTGTCGAAAAGTCATATGTATGACTTTCATTACTCAGTATTCAAACCCATGTATGGAAATCGATTACAGTTGTGCTATACGGATACGGATAGTTTAATTTATCATATACAAACCAAGAACTATTACAGTGATTTAAAAACTCATCTTTTACCTTATTTCGACACTAGCAATTATAGCTCTGACAATGAGCATCGTTTACCTATTCAGAACAAAAAAGTACCAGGACTTTTTAAGGATGAAATGGGTGAGAAATACATAATTGAATTTGTAGGTCTTCGATCTAAACTTTACTGTATTAAAACTAGCGATGATGTTATAAAAAAAGCTAAAGGTGTAAAGAAGGTAGTTATACATGAATTAGGTATGTCAGATTATGAGCAATCATTGTTTCAAGGCGATGTTATTAAAAAGAAAAATATTTTATTTAGATCGATAAAACACGAAATATTTACACAAAGTGTTAACAAAATTGCGATATCGTCTAATGACGACAAACGTTTGATTTCTGCTGATAAAGTATCTACACGAGCATGGGGGCACACTACGATACTTAATATTTAAAAACCTATATAGCTGTCATTGTTCTTGGTTAGTACGATTACTAGAAAATACTGTATTTTTGTATGGATAACTTAAGATGTTTTAGAGAGTTAATATTAACTGTATTCTAATATTAGCATTAAACATTATGTGCTCCAACATAAATTATCCTATTTTAAATGTTTGTAAACGTTATTGGTTTGTTATTAATCTTAAGATTATCTATGTAATTTATGGAAATAAATATGAACTTAGAATTTCGTCTTTTTCTTTTAATTAAAAACCAAACCCTATTGACTAGTACCGCTAAGTCTAAATAATAAAGTATGTACATTTATTTTTATTTCCCAACTAGTTCCGAAGCATATTCATATTATTAGACTTGACTGTACGTTTCAACTATCAATATTTCATTAAAACAAGTTACAACCTGTAATTTTAATTGCATAACAAATTAGCACACCTAGCAGTCACATGATCCCGAGAGTAAAACATAGGTATTTGACTCGTGCCACAGTTCATTTGATGCGCTTGCTAAATTGTAATTTATGCAAAGTTGATATAACAAAACAATACCTATACGCTTCCGTTAGGGTATAGTTTCATTTATAATAATCAAACAAATACATTGTTTTATAGTTGAGGACGTGCGAGGTCTATTTGAGTATATAATCAAGCTTACACTAATTAGGTAATTCATTTACATGTATTTGTAGACGATACGAAGTATATCCTACAGTGAAGTACCCTAACAATTCAAGGCTTCTCATCTGATATCTGCTGGTAAGTTTCAATTATTTTTATAAGATTTAAACGTTAAGTATATGATGGTGAAATATATTTTTACGGGATATTTTAGCATACAATGGATAGATTAAATAATGTTTTCTTTATTTTTGTTACAGCAAAATGGATAACGTAGAAGACGCGTCTCCTCTATTTTTCTCTGAGGTATTTGCACAGAACCCATTTCCAGATGATGAAGATGATGAAGATGTCAACAACGATCTAGTAAAAAAGATAACGAATGCGTGTCATAAACCAAAAACTAAAAAAAGGCAAAACAAAATCCAAAACAAAGTGCAAAAACGAAGTGTTCCAGGGCAACTTCCATCGTTTGTGATTAATAAAAAACCAGGAAAGGGCAACAGGTTAATTAAAATCCAGATAATTAACTTGCTTGAAAATGAGTACAGAGAAGTGCCGGAAAGCGAAGACGTGATCTTAAGCGCACAATATATAGCAGATAACGGATTCGACGAAATTATCGACAGTGCGGAGTGTCATAAACAAAATTTCCAAAAAACTGTGTGGATATAGTGTTAGTTATTAATTCTTTATTATTTTAAATGTGGAGTTTTAATAAATTTGTTAAAATATTTTGTTGTTTCATTCCTTAGTTTACAGACAGTGACATGCACGACAACACACCCTATCCTCGAGCTCATACTACCAAATTACTAATAGTTGAATTGTAAGGTGTGCCTTCGGAGGGATGGCACAGAAACATATGGTGTATGTTGGGTGATTAAATAAAACAACTGATTGAAAGGAACACATTTTATTAATACTTAGAAAAAACATATAATATTGTCTAAATACCATTTCTTGATACATAACACATTTTTTAAAGCACAAAATTTTTTGTGGTGCACACAATTATAGGTTTCACTTTTAATACAATATTTTTCATACAAATGTCTAAAATTATATTGTTGGTTTTCATCTAAATCTAAAACAGTACAACCAGGAGACAAATGCTTAACCCATTGAACTTTTTCTGATCCCTTTACGAAAATATTTTTGTCTTTTAAGTAGTTTACAATGATTCTTTTAAATTCACGGTGGTCAATATAACCCTCACGCCACAAAATACCGCAATTTTTTTCTAACCACGTAACTTGCCTTTTTTCGTTTGGTGATAGACGAGAAAACGGGTATGGCGGCTTTACCAAAAAAACTTGTGTATATTCATTCGTGGCGAGTGCAAATTCCTTTATTATGAATTCATTATTACTCAATTTAAAACCCTGAAGATCAACAAATATGCAGTGCTGCATTATGATTATTTATGATATCTTTTTCGTGATATTACTTAAAGGCTTGTATTCGACAATACTGTCATTCAAAATCAGACAATAAGCTGAGGTCTGCGGGGGTATAGTTGATTCACACTCGAACTCAACTCGCACATCAACCGAACCGGTTTTTAAGGTTTCGTTTTGACGAGAACAGTCAATAACGAATAAAGGAGCAATTTTTTTAAAATCTTGAGGGCTTAGCAAAGGTGCCTGAGCACGGTTATAATAAGACTGTTGAAATTTTGCATACTGTTCATATAATATAGGAAACTTTTCACTAGAAAAACTGACATCAAAACTTTCATAAGGAAAGTAGCTTGAGTTTAAAAAAACCTTAACATCTCTCAAGTTACAGTGATCAAAGTATGTTATATCTTTATCAGCAACATTTTTTCGTGCTGTTTTCAATCCGATTATAATGTAACGCGGTTTCTCAATTTGAGATGAAGTTTTGATAGCCCAAGAATGTTTGGACGTTTCAGGCAAAAGAGGATATTCATACAAATCCCAGTTTCTAAATGCTATATGAATTGCACGATCTCTTTCCAAACATTTGAGTAAGCTCAATCTTTCTCGATCAGACACCTTAATATGTGGCATACGCCATACTATTTTTGTGATAGTTATATTGTCTATATATTCATTCACATTTAATTTAACGCTATTTAAGTTAGTATTAGTTCTTAAAAGAATAAGTTCATGCTTGCAATTAATAACTATTTTGTTGTAATCCTCAGCAAACCCAAGAATTTTGTTTAAAGGTATAGACACAGAAAATGATCCATGTGACATTTTTGTTCCGTTGATATCCCAACCCCATAACTTAGACATCGAAGCTTCAAGTTCATTCATGGATACAAGAGATTTCATAGTAGTTGTAACCCCGACATTTTTAATTTTATCGATTTCGATTCCATTAAGTTCGTATCGAATATCTTGAAATAGATGGAGTATTGGATTATTCGTAAAAAGAACAGACTTCACCTCTTGTTTCGTTTCTCTATTGAATACAGTTATAGTACCTTCCCGTTGGTTAAAATAAATTGGGGGAGGCCTATGTTCAGCAGTGGACGTCTTTCGGCTGAAATGATGATGATGATGATGATAGTACCTTCTATGTATAAAGTACTTGCCGATGGTAGTACGTAAAGATCTTGCTGATTAATAGGTATACGTATTTTATCATTGAAATTAAAACTTGTTACGTACGGCTTATACGAATGATATTCGAAGCTCTCTATTGAGTTGTCTAAGGTGAAAGATTCTGTTAAATTTAATATACTCATTTTATTAGACCTATGCTTTGGAGGAATTGTTTGTTTTGTTTTGTGAGTTGCACTTTAGGTCTTCTTTTCTTGATTGCTTGATGAGTACTAGCACTGATTTTCATTGGGAGTGAAGTTTTATTGAAGTCTATCATTTTTTTCTAAGGTGTAAATATATCTGAATCTCTTCACCGCGTAAATTAACCAAATTATTGTTAACGTCTAATATTCTTACTGTAATTGAACTTAAACTGTTTTGAGTAACAGGAAAATAAATTACGTTTTTCGGTGATTCTATAAGTCGATAACCAGGCGGTACATTAGGCACAAACTCCTGAATTATATGACTAGGTTTTCCATTAACAAATGAACCGCACACTATGTCACATTCAATGCGGACAATGGTTGTAGATAGAATGGAAACAGGATAAGGAGATTCCGTTAATATATTAGCTTGAATAGCTTCTGATCCAAAACCAAGTAATCTACCGATAGATCTCTCTTTTTCAAAATAAATATTTTGAGAACATAAAATAGATGTTTTTAAGGTATTGTTATTACATGTCAGTGAAAACGTGCATCCTTGAAGGTGTTCCTTAAGGTAATCACCGATATCTTGAAGTTCATATGATCCTTCAGGAATTTCAATTGCTTTGTTTTTTCCGTAATAGAATTTATTATTTCTGTAGTCTATATTAGGTATTGAATTAAATGTTGATATATGCAACAGTCCACACTCGTATTCTCCATCCAGTTGCAGAGCTGGCGAATGGTTTGTTATCAGAGTTGAAGATGATCCAGTTATAGACAAAGTGAACGACATCGTGAGAATGATAATTTGTTTATTGTTCATAGGTATTTAAACGCTTATACCAATATTGTTTTAAGTATTTAAGACATAAATGCCCACAATTTACTGTGTTAAACTTTTGGTACGTGTTATAATTATAGTAAATATCGTTGTTATTTAAATACTTCTTTAGCTCTAATGGAGGTGGAAGGTCACCATAACTATTAAAATATTCACAATAACTGTTGTCTTTGACATAGGCTACCCAGTGAGTTCCGTTGTTTTTAGAACTGTCCAAGTTAACAATTCCACATTCTACTCTTTGAGGACGCTTTGGTAAACTGTCTCTCATATAAACTCCACGAAAATGTGGAATCTCTGTAGAGTGTTTTAAGATGTCAATATTTGAAAGAGCACGTCTGGGTAACCTGTCATTTAGTTTTTTGAAGTTTTTATACATAAACCTCTACCATTTTTATATGTAATCCTTTTCCTAATGCAATAGATTCCATCATTTTATTATGACGTTCTGATTCAGCTAAGTTCTTTTTTGCTGCTTTATAATCACTTACAGCTTTTGCGATTCCCGCAGCTCCTCCCGCTAATGATCCTAACGCAGAAAGTCCAGCAAAAATAGGTATCAAAGGTAACAGACCTCCCGTTTTTGGAATCGGTATTA
This sequence comes from Epiblema foenella, assembly GCA_963556455.1. Classification (NCBI taxonomy): domain Eukaryota; kingdom Metazoa; phylum Arthropoda; class Insecta; order Lepidoptera; family Tortricidae; genus Epiblema; species Epiblema foenella. Next base: position 34,348,024 of record OY747097.1, on the reverse strand, counting down.
AACGAGGTAACCGTATCTTAGTGTTGTTAGCAAAAACTTTTTTAGCGGCAACAATCGCACGATCCATGATATTATAACCTTTTATTTTAGGGTTCTTTTTTAACTCAGCGCGTATCTTGGACACATAGCTTTTGAATGATTTTATACCTGCACCAGCCTTTAGTTTAGATTTCATAACTTTGCTCACTAACCATGAGCCTATTTTTTCTCATATTCCAGCATCTTTCGACTTCGTTCTTTGTTTTGCCATTTTGTAAAGTTCAAAATCAGCGCGATGTCTATCAACTAAATCAGGATATTTATCATAAACTATGTCGTGTTTCATACACGCATCATCTAGCGCATTAATTCCTTTGTCACCTCTTTGTAACCTTTTATGCAATTTTGTGCCTGGACCGCAATAATTGTAGCCGGGTAAGTGTAATTCAAACGGTAAATTATTAATAGCACTATTTAATAGACCTCTCCCTTTCATATCAGGTATGATAATGACAAATTTCATTTGATGAAAGTTAATTTATTAAATACATTAAACAATGGATTTTATATCTATCCAACTATTTTCACTATCACTTAGCCCTAACCACTTAACAAACAGCTTACTACCCTGTTTCTTTATCACCTTTTCTATTAAATAAATATCTGGATACTCAGTTTTTTGAAGTTCTTCTTCATAAAAGGTACCCAGTATTATGTTTTTCCGTTGGTCTTCAATATGATATGTCACAGGTCGAGTGTGATTCACATGTTTAATTGTAAAAAGTTCTGTAGACCAATTAGGTGTATAACCCTTAGAAAAGTTACTTTTATATTTGCTTATACGCACATGGTCACCGATATTAAATTTATTTTTATTATACACATTGGATTGTGAGTTTTTAATGTTCTTTTTTACCTCTTTTTCATTATTTGAATCCACATCAATAGGTTTAAATTTTGTTGTACGATGTACAGTGTGATTATATGCTTTCACTATATCGTCTAACGGTTTACCAACCCATTTATAGTTACCAATGAAACTAAAATATTTGTAGAGTTTGATCTTAAGTGTTTTTATCAGTCTTTCAACAATAGACGCCTTTTTAATTGAATATGTTGAATAATGATTTATTTTCATGAATTTTAAATAGCAATCAAATTCATTATTATAGAATTCTTTTCCCAAGTCCGTCTGTAAGTTTCTAGGTCTGCGTTTAGTTGTTTTCATAATTAGTTCGAATGCATTTTTGACTGACGTTTTAGTTTTAGACTTAATAGGTATACACCACGCATACTTCGAAAATGTATCAATAACAGTTAATATATATTTATTTCCTTTGTTAACAGTATGAAGTTTCTGTAAATCGATCAAATCAGCTTGCCATAAATCGTCAATTCCTTTGAGTACAACCGATCGACGCTTAAAGTTTTTTCTTGCCGATCGATGGATCTCGTTCACTATTTGCTGTTTTTCCATTTTTTATATTTTCGAAGATATCATCTATCTCCTTCTTTGTATAAAAGTTTATTTTTAACTGAGACGAAAGCTGTTGAATTTGATTATTTATAGTATTAATCAAAGAATCCATATACTTCTTGTCGTACATGTTTTGAATATATTGATCAACGTACTGCTTGTTTACTGCATCATCGGGTGACGAAGGTTCAGCAACTCCCTTTAATTGTAAACTTCCTTCAAAACATGCACCGTTTGTTCGAAGCAAAGCCTTGTAGTTGAGATCAGAAACCTCATTAGCACGCAAGCGCTTATGAACATGGTGACCGAATTTGTCAATATTCATTTTGTATTGTTGTGACTTGTGAGTCAAACTACAACTGATAAAAATTTCGGATTATTTTACTTTTATATATCATTTACTAAGCCTGCTTCATGTAGTTCTTCAATAATAGAAATGATTTCGTTATCTAATCCTGTATTGCCGGCATCACGCGATGCTATAAGCAGTTTCAATCTTTCTACTAATTCATTCGGGTTATCCCAATACACATAAGAGATGTCTCTTTTGACTTTTTTCATTACCGGTAAACCATCACCAGTTACATGTACTTCTTCGCTTACTGAACGTTGTTTAGATAATTTGAAAAGTGGTCTGATTATGTTTAAATATTTCATGCCCTTGTTGCTTTTTATAGGCTTATTTGGATCAAAGTCACGTCTATGTGCATTTGTTTTTAATAATAATGTTTTATATAATCGCTTATCGTCTTCAGTTACCATTTGTAAATCAGGTATTTTTTTAAACAATAAATCCTTTAATCCTTGCGTTAAACAATACCTTTCTCCATCTATTTTGAGTTCTTTCTCATTCGCAGAAATCGGAAAAGATCCTAGCATTAGCTTATCACGCACCATTCGCACCCCAAAAGGAACGTTCACGTGTAAATATTGCTTTTGCCACGTAGGATCTTCACGAGGAGAAGCATACGAATCTGAGGTTTTAAATGAAGCATTATTTATTGAATCAGAATCATTTTGGATGGTACTTTCATGTGATATAGATTCATCTTGACTAAAATCGTCGTCATTTAATTCATATTCGCTATTATCTAAATCAGATTCCGATGATTTTCTCAATAGTGTGTTATTAGCTAAGCTTTCTTTCTTTCCATATTCAGAAGGACTATATTTTAATGTTTTTACCGACTTATTCTATTTAAATCCATTATTATCAAAATCAGTGTCGCTAATACTTAGGTTGATATCTTTTGTTTTCGTCATTTCATTAAGGGTATCTGTGACTGGCTTGAACATTGTTTCTAACATCATGTCATTGTTAGATTTAACATGACGAAGAACCTTGACTTTTTTTCTTACTGCTTCAGCAGATCGGAGTACTTTTTCTTTAAATATTTTCTCCTCGTTCATTTTAGGATTCATGTCCGATCTAGATGATTTCATATTAAGGAATAAGTTGTATATGTTAACACTATTGTTTATGTATACGGTTAATCTAGCATGATAAATGTATCAAAGCCTTTCCTATAACGTCCAGAATTTCTATTACAATCTTTGTTTATAACTAAGTAATTAAAAGGTTCGTTCCATACTTGTCCGCACATTTCGCGAAACTGGGTCCATGATATATCACTTCCTACGTGTTCATCATAAACATGACGTAAATTAACATCATCTTGTTTAAAAAGAACGATTAAGTTAGCATTGTCTCTTATCAATTGCTTAGGTATTTTACTATACGTTTGGTTCAGATAGAAGCTATCTATGTTTTTATGTCTTCCCATTGCAAAATAATCTCTTATATTATTTTGATTTTCACATGCGACATCATCAAATATCATGATTGAATTAATATCAGCCGTATGAGGACTTAGTACTTCATCATTTTCACTATATTTTTGAAATGACACTGACGGAACCAGATTTAAAACGTGATCTAAATATATATACATAGGTTGAAACAAGGTTTTAGAATATATATAAACATTTTGGAAGCGTAGACCTTGTTCATGTAGCAGTAGACCAACAATCAAATTAGTTTTTCCACAGTTAGACGGTCCACATATTATACAACGAATAGTATCAGGTAAAAGTAAACCATGTCGGTAATACCGTTTATTGTGCGAAGAACAAACGACATCCAACTGCAATTTTTGAGGTTGTTTTACGAATTTCATGTTACCAATAGGCACGTGCAACAAACTTGAAACTAAATATGAGAATAGTATGTTTTATGAGCTTGAGAGTATATATGAAATAGTTCTGAGATTCTAATCATTCATATTTATTGGGAACGCGTACCATGGAGCGAGTGCGAGCGAAGCGAGAGCGAGCGTAGCGAGCGTCACGAACGACGTGGGGCAGCGTGCCCAATAAATACCTACTGGCGGACATTTATTTTTCTTAATTATCGATATGGGTGTCACTCTCGAGGTTTCTCGAAGCGCCGATTACTAAAATGATATGGATTAACAAATCCAAGATATCGGACATTAATTTTTCTTAAAAATCGATATGGGTGTCATCGTCGAGGTTCATCGAGGTGCCGATTACGAAAATGACATGCATTTTGAAATCGAAGACGGCAGACATTTATTTTTCTTAATTATCGATATGGGTGTCATTCTCGAGGTTCCTCGAGGTACCGATTGCTAAAAATACATGGATTTTCAAATCCAAGATGGCGGATATTTATTTTTCTTAAAAATCAATATGGTTGTCATCTTCAAGGTTCCTCGGGGTGCAGTTTACAAAAATGACATGCATTTTCAAATCCAAGATGGCGGTATATATAATATGGTTATTATTTAATAAATAATAGAATAAAATCTATACAATCTTCACGAAAATAAATTGGCTGTTGAATTATTAAAATAAAAACCGGCCAAGTGCGTGTCGAATCACACACAATGAAGTGTTCCATACCAACACCTACTAGTCCACAGTTAAAACCACTACCCAATACATTGAATCTAAGAAAGTATCTTCATATGGAACTCACGTCACTTACGACCTTCTGTTAAGGCAAGACACTTTTTCCGCGAAAACACAAAAACCGTAAAATCTGCCTTGTTCAAAACAAAAATCGTTGAAAGTATTTATTAATGCACACCTTAATTTTTTCCGAATTTTAAAGTTCATAGTTTGGAAATTAGAGGGCGAGGGACGTTATGACTTTGTCAGCTAATATCTCACCAAGGGTTGATTTCAATGGAAAAGTTTTAAAGCAACCTCCATCTCATTTTTAAACACCACACGAATTTGTGGGTTTAAAAATGGGTTAACGAAACACTTTTCAAAGTGGTCAAAAAAGGGCAACGCAACTCAGTTTTGACAATGTCAGATTCAAACAAGTTCTGAATCTGACATTGACAATATGACAAAGCTTTATCACTTTAGGATGCTTGTTTGTTTCTGAGGTTTGTTTATTTAATTTATATTTGTATCAGCCTCGGTAGAAACATTTAGCCGATACATGAATATCTGTGTATGTACCTTGTAGTGTGGCTGTACTTGTATTGTTGATGTGGTTTGCATTTTGGACTGCGACATACGATTCCGGAATTACTTTTAATGTTGTTTTTATTCCGCCTCATTAATGTTATATCATTAGTAAGCTAATTATTTATTTGTCAGTTCAAATGATAACATCTTGTAGTGATAGTATGAGTCTAATCTATGTGATTTTTTTTAAATTACCCAAGCATACTCAAATTATCAAGTTGGAATAATAACTATACTGCTGTAGTTCTTGAATACTTACGAGTATATTACGTGTTTAGTGTTAATTTTGAGGTTTACTATTGGGTTGTTATATTATATAAGTCTATGGATCTCAAATCTTTTGCAGTGCCAATCAAAGGAATTACTTAGAATCTTCTAACTTCTTATTGGTTTGATTAACCTGACTGAGCATTCCAAAATAAAACAGCCTCTACAATAAATACCATTTTATATGAACTTAATAAGTATAAATATAATGCATGAAAGTGGTTGGTGACTATCATATCATATACACTACATCTCAAAAAAGCCCTGTTTTTGCTGCTAACAGATACTAAGTATATGTTGGTACCTTACCTCACCTCATATGAAGTAGGACATTCAACCACCTCATTTTTGGAAATAAGGTACTCCTTCAAACTCATTTTAATTTCATGTCCTACCCAACACTAAATTATATATCTCAGTTTGAACAATTTAGTTGTTATCGATTTAATAAACACAATATTTCAATAAATTTCCGCCCCAGCCGAACCGTGGTGCGCCCCACGTGCTTATAAAAGCTTGACAATCATTGACTATAAGCCTATAATAAATGAATGCACGAGCCGACTACCACACGAGAATAGCTCGCGAGTAGCGACAGCACGGCCGTGAGTTGAGAAACAAAGAAATTACGACCTTATTCTGCAAGACATAATGTTCATATTAAAACGCAAGTAAGAGAAGATAACAATTAATTGATAATCGTGGATATTTTTTGTTTAATTTGTTTCTTTTAGTGCTAGTAATATGTTGATGGCATAAATTAAACACTTTTGAGGTAGTTACGTATTTTGCCTTTCCAAAAATTAGCAATATTTGTGATTTTAGAGATCCGCAAAGAGAATTTGTTTAATATTTAATAATTTATCAACACACATAATAAACTATTCAGAATAAATTGTTGCATTACAGTTATCTATAATGCCTGATAAGATAAGCCAGAAAATGTGTAACTTACCGAAAGTTCTTTATTAATTATAGTACCGGTTGATTAATTAGTTTAATTTTGATTTATTTAACTGAAATGCAAGCGTCATATCATAATAGAGGTACTTTTACGAAGTTACATATTATGCTGTACTTATGAAATCAAAATGTGTTTAAAATTTAGTTTTTCGGTTTTTTTACAGTGACGCGCAACCTTAAAATGTTTAATTTCTATTATTTTAAGTATAACTAACAATACTTCATCCTATGCCTAGGCCTATGTTCAGCAGTGGACGTCTTTCGGCTGAAATGATGAACAATACTTCATATCATAGAAAAAGAAAATTACAGTTATCTTTTATGTCCAGGTTTCGCTAATTTTCTTGGTCTATACCGGTAACTGTTAAGTGCAAAAGGTAAACAAAACAATGCAGGCTGATACTGATGTTTCCTTTTGTCTTAAACGTGTAAATTGGGATCATTTTTTAACTTTGATATAGTATTGATAACCAAGCGGCTACAGGCGACGTTTAGGTACTTATAGTATAGTTCTGTCAGGGTGAGGCGGAGGCGAAACGTGATACCTACAGCTCGCTGGCGTAGTTATTATTTCGTTGGTTTTTGCGAAATTAATGTTTTTGGAAATGTTATATCTAGTTATAAAATGAATCGTAGGGTGATGTCACCTATCATGGAAAACATGCCGTTTATGTGGGCTGACTTACAAAATTTCTTATAGGTATGTTTTTTGTAATGATAATATTCCGTCTAAGGGAAAATGTGCCTTATTGTAATAGTTTTAAGATTCATTCTATATTGATAGGAAGATAATGCTCCTAACCATTAGCAATATTTCGCTGGCAATCTTGACGTTCACCTTGAAACGGTATTGGGCGGCGCCACTAGAGTGTGCCTAGCTCACTTACCATACTGGATGAATAGATTAATAACTGAAATGTAATTAACTGATTGAAATAAAAGGTCTGAGCTATTAGGAAGGGTGTGTATAGTAAACAAATAGTTAGAGTTTAAGTCAAAGTAAATTTATTGATTGATATTATTTGGAATTTAATCGAAGCTCTTGATTATTTAACCGAATATGACTAGTGGTAGCCTTATTTGGTGTCTACTTTGCTTGACCTAGGCCAAATTTAGAGGGAAAAGCTAGTAGACACAACGAAAAATCCTCTTGCCTGTATCCTAAATACACAAAATAGTTAACTACATGAGTAAGTGAACAATAAAATATAACCTTAGGCTCACTAACGTAACTATTGGTACACAAAACGTTTGAACTACAAAACACAATATATTTCTGATATACAAAACATAAATACACCCAAGGAAATATGTCCATTAATCTACCTGAATCAATTATACCAAACTGGATAAGGGTTTACAATGCTGAACGGAATCAAACTCACAAGACATTATACGCACTAAAAAGGGAAATTAGTGAATGATACGCACTATCCGACTACTGATATAAATAAAAATAAATAAATAAATAAATAAATAAATATTAGAGGACAATCTTACACAAATCGAACTAGCCCCACAGTAAGCTCAAGAAGGCTTCCGGAAGGATATCCGGTGGAAACAAACGGCACAGGACCGGTCTAAATGGCGAGCCTTGGGGGAGGCCTATGTTCAGCAGTGGACGTCTTTCGGCTGAAATGATGATGATGATGATGATGACGCACTAAAAGGGAAATTAGTGAATAAAGTATAAGTTTACACACAATAAGACGAGTATGGTATTTACAAGTAGCTTCCTTATAAGTACTTGCACAAATTAATTCCGACCAAGGGTTCGAACCTTGATATAAATTACCAGACCACACAATTTATGGTCTCAACTTCTACTGACATGAGGTTCGAACTCGTCAACCGCTATTGTATACAAACAGCATAACATTCTCAATGTATTTAGTCAATCAGTCACGAATTAAATATGACACACAATCTGCATCCCATAATATTAAATGAACAATATTTGTATATTTCAAGTTATTGGCACAGTCGACATTTAGTTAATGGAATCGTCTAATCGAATAATATGAGTCAGGGATGAAGCATCATCGCTAAAACGATGAGATCAGATCCCTTGTTCTGTCTTCAACAAATATTCACTTGGTTATATACTGCGCAATGTGACCACATAGGTAACAGTGTGGCTACTTGTTATTTATTAGGTAGCCGACTCATTTTAACTTGTGACGATCTCTTGCCAATAAAGTCCACAGAAAACTAAGATGGGATGGAAATTGATTCCATAGTATCTTTATAAAATATAAACAAAAATCCATAATCACAATTAAAGCAAAGTTAATGACTCAGCTTAATCATTCGGTTCAATATTTGTTTGGAATTAATGAAACTTCCATTTAGCTTTCTTCAATATTTAGGAGGGAAAATAATATCTTAAATTATAAGAAAGAATACACCTGTTCCGAATGACACGACAATTTTAGTGAATGCAGACACGTACGAGCAGCTTAAAATTAAAATACTCAATGCGATGCATCTGTGTGGGGAATGGTTTCAAGCCAATGGGCTGAAGTTAAACTCGGATAAGACGAGCATAGTGTTGTTTCACGCAGGGCAATCGACTTTAAAACTTGACATCGCATTAGAAACCAACATAATCTTACGGACAGATAATGTAGTGAAACTACTCGGATTACACATAGATTCATCATTAACGTGGAAACAACACATTGACGTCACATGTAAAAAACTGGCAAGGGGTATTTTCGCTCTAAAACAATTGAAGCCCGTAGTATCGAGTGACAGTCTGAAAGAGACGTATTATGCCTACGTTCATTCAATTCTATCCTATGGTGTAATATTGTGGGGATGCTCAACAGAGAATGGTGGAAGTGGGGAGGTAGATGGCGCTTGCGTCATGTAAACATTGAGCTCCGTGTTTTTATGTATTTAAAATTTTCATGATGCGCAATTTTCGGTGAAGATTGACTGTAAATGTTGAGAACAATGATCGTGAACTGTGAAAGTCCTTGCACAAAGTGTATCATAAGTGCTACAAACAAGTTCTTGATTAATGTATGCGGTGAACTAACTTAAATAGCTCGTATTTCTGTGACTTAATAGTGCTCAGTATATATTTGGTCATTACTCCGTTTTCTGAATGATGAAAATCATTAATACAATTAATAATAGTGAACTATAGACAAAAAATAATTGTGGTGACCGTTAAAAATCTTTGAATGTGTTGAACTTTGAACTTAGTTACGTCTAGTGGTCGACTCCCAAGCATCTTACTCACACGTAGCGACCCTTATTATAGGTTTGCTGAGTCACCTGCTTGGGTTGCCTACTGCTCCACAACGCACCGAGCAAACTATTAATCATATTAGCGCCATCTATTATGATCTATCCAAACTGCGTTGTACCCGTATACTACGCAGCTCAGTCGATTAAACCATCAGCAAATTTCGGTTCCTGTACATAACGTCACCGTGGCTAAGTGGAATTTATATACAGACTCTCGACACAGGTACTGGCGATCCGGGTTCCATTCCCAACTGCCTTGAAATTTTTGTAATTTCTGATAGAAATTTAAAATGTCTCCGAAAACAAAGGAAATGCTCTGCGCTAAATGTGCAAAAGAAATCAAAACAAGGATTTTCTGAAGTGTAAACAATGTTCCAATTACTGTCACGTAGTGTGCACTGCAAGCGTCAGTCTTAAATTATTTGACCTGATGTCTAAAGAAGGACGAAATCCATGGAAATGTCTCATATGTCGTAATAAGAGTCCAAACCCGTCAAATAAGCAGCTAAAAAAATGTTCTGCCAGTAGCAGTGTAAGCCCAACATTAAACACAAACATACATAACGAAAATGTAACGATACGTTAAAAGAAACCTGTGCTTCAAAGTCCCTCTCCGGTGAAATCTAAATCCCCGGTAATGTCTCCTAAATCTGAATCTGACTTTGACTCCCAAGAACATGATGATACCATGCGCAGTCTCCCAAACTTGTCAACAACCGAAGATGTGCATGTTTTGGAACTAAAATCTCGAGTGGCTAGTTTGTCTACACAGCTTGACAGCGCCCACGAGGAAATCGACCGCTTAAATTGCATCATCTCGGAAATTACAAAAAAACTTGAAGAAAAACAAAATAAAATTGAGCTCTACAAAAAAATTTTAGGCAAGAATGGAAATTTACACAAGGCCACCCCAAAGAAAACGTCAAAGAAAAGTAATTCTAATCAATTCACGGTCGATACCCTCTTCAGCTGCACCTCTCAAGATCTCACTCATGTTACGAAAAATCAAGCAGAAATTGACTGCCATCCAGAACCAGAGCCAGTACATTCTCTAAACGATTCCGTGGCTAACTACGAGGACCCACTCAATATTTCTACCTCCTCCAATTGCAAAGATAATACATCATTACTCGAATGTAGAGACGTCAACGAAGTTAACGGAGAAACGCCTAACACAGCAGCCATTCCAGAGACAGAGGTTCAAATCGAAAAACGCAAAGTTATGATATTTTCAGACGACCGATGCGTTTTTTTAAGAAGATACCTACAAAAGCACCTAGGAACATCTCATATAGTTACGGCTATTGTGAAGCCAGGTGCATCTACTGATAAATTGCTAGAATCCTGTATAAGTTTTTGTAAGGACTTCAGTAAATGTGACTATGTAAGTATTCTAAGTGGTCATAATGATAGAAGTGTAATGAAATTACAGGCATCGCTGTATAATTACATGGAGAGATTATCTCACACGAATATTCTAATAAGCGATGTTTATTTTAACAAATTTGTCAATGTTCCTAGATTAAGCGAAATGTATAAGTTATTATGTATGTATGTATGTAAATACTTTATTGTACACAAGACAAGTAAAATAAATTATACAGAAAAAAAAAAACAGATCAATCATGTACAAAGGCGAACTTATCCCTGTAAGGGATCTCTTCCAGTTAACCTTTGAGCAATTGAGTGAAGAATTAAATTATTATTATTATTATTAATTAATTTATTATTTTATGTGTAGAATTTAAACAATGGGCTTCTTTTATAAGCCTATACAACGGATCTTTCTGTACTTATAAAACTCTTAAATTGAACTTAAGTAAAGCGTTGTTAAACCGCATTATAAGTTTGAATTACAAGTATGATTACTATACGTTTAAAGATACCCAGATTGAGTCCACAGTAACAACTGGTAATATCGCCGCACGTTCGGTGAAATCAGACAATGTATACGAAGAACGCGCCTTTTTTCGACCCTAATAATAACAATTTCTCTGTTTTCCATCAAAACGTTCAAGGCCTGAAGTCAAAAGTTAGAGAATTAGAAATACTCAAAGACTCTTTGAGCATAGATGTTCTTTGTTGCTCTGAAACATTTTTAAAAAACAATCAAGTGTCGACTCTTCAAATTGATGATTATGAAATGGGCGCACACTTTTGTAGAAGCAAAATTTCTAGGGGTGGAGTCTGTATTTATGTACAAAAAACCTTACGTTTTATAAATCTTGATTGGATATCGACTCTCTCTAAAGAATTGCATTTTGAATCTTGTGGCATTTTAATACCTAATCTGAATTGTGTCATTGTGTGTATATACAGAAGTCCAGATGGCGATATTTGCTTTTTCCTTAAAAATCTAGAATTGCTTCTAGATAAACTAACACTCCGTTCACGTAATTTCAAGCGTAGAGTAATTTTGGCGGGTGACTTTAATATAAACCTACTAAGCAACGATTCGGTTAAACACTCTTTCATATCTTCTTTATGCAAGTACAATCTAAATGCCACAATTACCGAACCAACAAGAATTACAAATACATCGCAAACTTGTATCGACAATATAATCTCAAACGTTCGACAGGGCTCAGCTGAAGTTTTAATATAGGCATATCGGATCACACGGGTCAAATATTTAGTTTTCCTACTTCACTCGGCTTCAAAGAGAAGTTCTGGTTTGTTAAAACTAGGAAAATTGATAAATATCTGGAAATCTTTATGAACTACATTTCACAAATTAGTTTTTCTGACGTATATCATAAACTTGACCCAAATACTGCATACGAAGCATTTATAAATATTTTTTCCTTAATTTTCAATTTAACAATACCACTCGAAACAGTTAGGAAAACATATAGAAAAAATCCCAATTGGAAAACAAAGGGCATCATTTAAGCAAGCAAAACTAAGCGCAAAATGCACTTGCTAACTCAAAAAAGCAAGAACGTCTTGCTTTCATCGAAATACAAAATGTACTGCAAACTGTACAAAAAAGTTTTACGGTGTTCAAAGGTAATTTCAAATGATAAGTTTATTTGCAACAGTATGAATAAATCTACAGCTACATGGACTATGATTAAGCAACATACTTCTACGGAAAATCCTTTAAAAACAACAATCAAGGAAATATCATGTAACGGTATCAATATATCGAACCCATCTGCAATAGCTGAAACCTTTAATAATTATTTCCGTCACCAAAGCTCTAGTAACTTGCCCTGTGATAAATACTCATATAAAAATATATCTCCAAAAGTTTGTAATAGTATTTTTTTAAGGCCCGTCAACAAGAGTGAACTAAAAAACAAAAAAGCTTTGGCTATGATTGTATTCCTGTACAAGTAATCAAAGCTTGTATTGATTTTATTTCAGGCCCTCTGATTTATATTATTAACCTTACGCTTGAGATGAGAATTTTTCCTAAAGACTTAAAAAAAGCCTTAATTAAACCGATGCATAAAAAAGGCGACAAAAACCAAATTTGTAACTACAGTCCTATTACTCCCGACTTTTTCAAAATTTTTTGAGAAAATTATATATAACAGGTTATTGGGATTTCTAGATGCTAACAAAATACTTAGTCCTAATCAATTCGGATTCCAAAAAGGAAAATCCACTTCACTGGCTATGTTTAAAATTTTTATGCATATTTGGGATGAGATTAACAACAAAAGACCTTGTTTTGCCCTTCTATTAGATTTATCTAAGGCGTTTGACCGCGTAGTGCACAAAACTGCTCTATATCAACTGGAAAATTTAGGCATTCGAGGTAATGCTCTTACTTTTTTCGAGAGCTACTTATGTGATAGAAAGCAAGCGACAGTCATTGAATCCTATAATAATTCAACAAAATCAATTGAACAGGCTCGTTCTGATTTTGAGACTGTCACTGTAGGGGTTCCACAAGGAAGTGTATTAGGTCCACTTATTTTTCTAATTTACATTAACGAACTACCTAAAATTGTCAACGAATTATGCGTTCTATTCGCCGATGATGCTACACTTTTGTTTTCAGGTTTTAAATCAAGTGATGAACTTCAACACAATATTAATAAAACACTGGATGTTGTCGTTAAGTGGTTGAAGACTTTAAACCTTAATGTTAACCTGAATAAGACCAAACTGGTACAATTTAGAAATTACAAAACTCAACCAATGTCTATCAATGTATTGGAAGGTGCGGTATCTATTGAACAAGTTGACAGCGCTAACTTCTTAGGAATTCAAATTGATACTCATCTCAGTTGGAAATATCACATTTCTGATCTTAACAAAAAAATTGCAAAGGCTTGTTATGCCTTATCGGTTCTTTCTGAGACCTGTTCTGAAAATGTTTTAAAGAGCGCATACTATGGAAATGTATTTTTTCACTACTCACGTATGGTATTATTTATTGGGGTGACTCCATTGACGTCATGACCACATTTAGGTTACAAAAAAGGTGCTTACGAACCATGTACCACTTGCATTGTCGATATTCACTCAGAAATGTCTTTAAGGAAAAGGGGTTCCTAACACTTACTGGAATTTACATACTTGAGTTGTGTCTCTTTGTAAAACGCAATGGAGAGTATTTTACAAAGACTTCATCACTTCATCACAATCTGCGCACTCAGTATAAATATAATTACCGTATTCCTAAGGTTCACAATAAAATTATGTACAAAAGTGCTTTTATTGCCGCCATGCGAGTTTTTAACAACTTGCCAGCGGATATAAAGTCAACAGAAGGTAAAGAGTTCAAAGGTGCCTTGAAACACTGGCTTGTCAATAAGGCCTTTTATTGTATGAATGAATTTTATGTACATTAACTATTTTATAAGTGCATGTCATACAGTTCATTTTGTCTTTATATTGTATGTACGTGACGGACAAACTGTTGAGTCTAAATGTAATGTCTTATTAACATCTTTGTACACAGTTCAACAATAAACATTATTATATTCTATTCTATTCTATTCTAGAATGAACGTATCTTTTTTTTTTTTTTTAGAGGACAATTGACGTCCATCTCTGTTTACATAATGGAAGTTATCATGTACGTCCGAAAGAATATGCATGAATTCCAAATACGATCTAAATGCAACCCACGTCATACAAAGAGATCACTCGATTTAATCCCGACTGTACACAGACTAAAGCTGGCTAGACGCTCTCCCACTGCCATGGGGTGTACACTGTACAACAAATTGCCGTATCATATTAAAAATATAAAAAGTGACTATGCATTCCATCATGGCTTGAAAAAACTCTTGCTGGATCGCACACTGTACAGCATTAAAGAATATCTCACTAATGATTATGCAAATTTTGATATAAACGAATCTAGTAAATTATAATATTGTTGGAATAAATGAATTTTTAACAAAGCCTCAAATACCCCGACTGACAACCGCTGTCAGTTCGCGCGGGAAACGGTAGATTTGACAGTTGTTGCTAAGATTGGTTAGGCGCGTATAAGGTTGCTCTGTGTCCATAAATTGTTAATTTAATGCAGATTCTTTGTATATTTGTAGAAACACATTTTCACACACACATTACATTTTGTTATTTATCGATTTTATGTTTTTCTATTCCAAAATCAGTAGTGGGACACGGATTTGCCACTGCCCACAAGGCAAAATTCTATGCGCGCTAGCGTGGTTTTGCTTTCTTGTTATATGGCAGCCATCGGTGTAAATTGTTTCAAGTTTATATGAATCAATCGTAATAACTAGAAATTAGATGTTTGGATGCATGAGCAACATTAACGCTGCCGAATCAGATCTCGTCGGCACCCAGAGGATCTTAGCCATCTTAGGCTAAACATGGCTAAACGCTATTAATGCGTAGACGCTGGTATCATCGTAGCCGCATTTTCATTTTGTCATCGCGAAATTACTTGACATTGCGCACCAGGGATTACGTTGCTGTTGTCATAAGCACGGCATTATTCATAAAAATAAAATGTGCTGTTTGACGTGCATGTGATGTGTTCTAAGCGCACCTTACGATCGAAATCGACGTCGTACTCGTATCGACACGACCCGATGGTGACAAGCTTTATAATTCCAAAAATAACCATTTGTGGAACATTTGGTTCCTTGGTGATCTTTAGTGTCCACAGGTCAGAAATCAGCGGAAAGGTGAAATGGAAGCTGCCTTGCAACTGCACCTACAGGCCTTACAGCATGCAGTGCCAGATGTTATGGATGTACTTAAGTCAATGGGTATCTACACATGTAGGAATTCAGTGAATTGTGGCAAAACAATCAGCAGCAAGTATCATTTTCTGGAATTGGTAATTTCCTATGCTGCGGATACTACAGGCTTCTATTTATCATACAAGTGGTAATGCACAAACTGGTAGTGGTAACTATTTGTTCATCTATGAGTGGCTGCTGCCAAACAGGTAACAAACAGACTTTGTAATCAGTAAGGGGAAATTGATTTTTGACATAATTAAATTATGTGACTGTTAGTTTAGTCCAATAGTGCAGCATGGTGCAGTCAGATTGAGTATATCCAGACTGCCAAATCATAAACTAGACTGTTAGTGTGACATCTTATCGAGATTGCTACACATCCAACCACTTACATGCTAAATCACACAAATACTTAGAAAGTACCTACTCGTAGGTCATACCTACATGCCCCGGTTGTCATGAATTTTTAATAGCAAGGAACTAATTGTTTAAAGTACAGTAGAAGTATTCAATGTTGGCAGTTAAATGAACATTGAATGTCATACCTAAGTTGTTACTAGCAAGCCAACACTTTATTTTAGTTCTTTGAGTTAAATGACTTTGCACAACACTAGTATCTGCAAAATTGTACTTTTGCAAGTTGTATTCCAGCTCTTGCTTTAGAGTGATATACATTATGAGTAGATGTGAATGGTCACATGTCACATACCTATAACATTTTCTAGTAAGTAAAGAGACATAGTGAAAAAGATTTTTGCATACACCTGATGCATTTGGGAAAATCATGACTTAAGTATCTGTCAATAAAAATGTGGTATGAATGAAACTACTACTATTAGTTAGTGGTACTGCTATTGTTGTTGTACTTGCTAAGTATTTTGCACAATGAGCTTTGATTTCAGTGATAATTTGACCCTAGACTGTATGATGCATAGTTTGGAATTAGTGAGTAACCGTCCAGATCATTGATGCTGTTGGAATTATGAGAAATGGCCCAGATCATGAATGCTGTTGGATCAACACCTTCCCTGTTGAGTACCAATGTAAATGATAGGGCTATGCCCTGTAACATTATTTCTTTAGTGTGCAGAAGTTGATAGCTGAGTGCCACATGGATATGTATTGTGAACGGTTGTGCTTAGTAAGTACAGACATGGAATGTTACTAAAATTGAATTTCATATGCTCTGGCTACACTATTTGGGAACATGATTGAGTTTCATGTAGGTATGTATGTGTACATGGAACGTTTTGATGACATATGGTGTAACTAACTTCTAGACTTGCTTGATGACAGGAAAGTCATGATGTCATGATGAATTGATGACAAACTTATAACACTATACACTGAAATTAATGGGACAAAGTGAGGAGCTATGACTTGTGATTTTTCAATCTTTGTGGTATGGAATTCCATTGGATTTAATGCATAGATGAAAAACTCTTGATCGCTGTTCTTTCATGTACCATATGTGGATAACTTTTATTACATGAAAGCCTTTATTGATCATGTGTGTTTTTTTTTTGCTTATGTGTATGTGTGTTAGTTTGTTTGTATCAAGTTTGCAGGTCAAGTCTAGCAAGCTTCCTGAAGTAAAATGAGAAATGAAGTTTTGTGTACCGGTATGGGTCCGGGTGATAAGGGATGCACATTGTGTTGCCATGGGATTGGCCTGATGATAAAGATGGATGGTGCCTATGGCTCAATCTAGTACATATGATCGCCTGGTTGAATTGGAACTTGTTGGAGTTGCAGTGATGAGTAATTGATGACTGTGTATGAGAAGGTACAGTCAGCAACGTAAGCTCATACACAAAAGGTGAAGGTTTTGAGATTTATTTTATCTTTGTTCTGTTCATGTCAACTTAGAAGTTTTGACCTCATGCATATGGATCAAGAGGTGCAGAGGTAGTGGTGATATTAATGCAACGGATGAAATTTCGGATTTGATGAGATAATGTTGCAATGTGTTGTGACAACCATTGCATTTAACATAACTGAAAAAGGCTCGGTATGTAACTACTTCTTGCATATTTATTTACTTTGGCATTTAGTCATTTCTATTTGTATGTGTCAATTTTGGATGCTATCTGCATAATGCTATTTTGGACAACATGTGTGTCAATAATTGAACCACAGTAGCAAAAAGGCTCTGTTGGTCTTAACTTATTGCTCTTGAAATGTGATATGGAGTAATGCTAATGAACTTGACACCCTTAGTAAGTTGTAAATTACAGATTGGTGGCTCTGTAACCACCTGAGATGTTAGCTGCAACATCACATTCATGCATGATGTGAATGTCTGAATGAATAAGGGTCCATAGCCAGGGGTTTATTTGTTGATCTTCATATTGGAAGGACTTCTTGTGACTCTTGGGAAATGTTTATTTGGAGAAGAATCATTTGATTTGATAAAAAGTAACTTGCATTGTTTCGTTATGTGTGTTGTAGGTATCTGTGTGTTACAGTCAAGGAGGTTTTTGCCCAATAGAGGAGGCAATATTGGCAAGAAATTATTATGGGTCAGTAAAGGCCGAACGGGCAAAATAAAATATTTTGCATACCTGGATAAGCATTGTGGTGCTGTGAAGGAAATCTGCAAAGAAAACTTGCAGTTGTCTACCTTGATATTTGAAAACTGAGCGGCCTGGAGAGCAATAGTGCGCAAAGTGACGGCCTCATGTAGTCACGACCCTGTCATGAGGATGCGACGAAGAAGGAAGGATTATAAATTTATGATGTACAACTGTATGTTTTACTAGAATTGTTGGATGGTAAGCGTAGTGTGGGATGTACTTTGGCTAGATGGAGCCACGATTTGTGAAAGGTCTATGGCAAAAGCTGGGTGTGACAAGCCAAAGACATGCTAAAAATGCGTATTGGGGAAGGCCTATGTCCAGCAGTGGACTATTGCAGGCCAATGATGTGATGATGAAGTTCACTTTATTTTCTGTGAATGGTTTTAATGAATCCAATAGATGGCGACTCACTGTAATGGTTGTGTTCATGGGTGTAATCATGATTTGATTTGATTGTGTTTGCTCTTTGCAGTGATGGTTTACTGTGTGAAGAGGACGGCTGATATGCGCGTCCTATGGAGAGCCAGACAATCTGCTGTCGTGTGCTGTCGTGTTGCTGCTGCTGCGGCGCAGAGAAGGGAAGAGTGGTGCTGGGCGTCATGCACTGCTTTTCTGGACCCTATCCTATGCTGTGACGACGAGAGTGATGCCTGGAGGCATGCGCTACTTGCTAGAGCGGTTGGACGCTATGAGCTGCGGTTCATGAGTGTGTTCTAGCATATGGTGATGTGATGAGGATAGTGGTTAGTCATACGCTGCTTTCATTATTGCACCTGAGGGTTGTGATTCTGTTCATCATAAAACTAAACCCCCACCTTCTATTCTTTTGAGTCAAACACATTCTAGTCCCTCTCATAGTTTCTCTTAGAGCCTCCCTGTTGTAGGACCATGGAAGTTAGCTCGACATACACTTACCGTTATCGACTGACTTACATTTCTTTTGTGATGAAACGAATCACAGCAGGGCGTTAATGATAGTAGATGTGTGTGCAGGTTAGCGGGGTGCTTTGGTGCCTTCGCTGACATTTACTTTGAGCAGGTTAACAAGCTACTGGAATGCCTTTGTTGACGTTTAACTTTAAACAGATTGACACGCTACTGATGACGTTTTACTCTGAGCTGACTGACATGCATGCCTCTGTCGATGTTTTACTTTGAGCAGGTTGATACGCTAACTATGGTGCCTCTGTCAACGTTTACATGGTGCGGGTTAACAAACACTTCACGTGTATGCGGATTAACGGGTTGTTGTGACGGCTCTGTTAACGTTTTACATGGTGCGGGTTAACAAGCATTTTACATGTATGCAGGTTAACATGTGGTTGCGATCCTTGTTAACAGAAAACGGGATGTAGGGACGCCTTGCCCGTAGCAGACGGGAATGGGGGACGCTCCTACCCGTAGTGACGAAGTGGGAGCTGCGGTTCTCCTCTTGCGTCTGCAGACGGGACAGCCCGTAGTTGACGAAGTGGGAACTTGTGTTCTCATCTTGCGTCATGCAGACGGGACGACAGGGTATAACCTCTACCCGTACGTAAGGCCATGGCAATGCAAATTTAAAGGTTTGAATAGCGCTAAACTATTAGGAGCTGATGAATGATCGCATGATGATTGAGTGAATTATGACGTTGCTGATGTATACTGTGTGCGTACTCATTCACGCCTTATCTTTTATGGATTATCGAAATATGATGACGGTTATGTGATGTTGAATGGATACGTCTGGTTTGTGAATGATTGAATGTTGATGGAACAAATGTAGTGTTGAACGAATGATAGAATGGAGATAAAAAAAGGGTTCTCTTGTGCCTGTCGGTACGGAACCTTAAAAAGGGTTTCAGATGATAGAGATTGAGAAAGTTGTTGCAGATAACGAGTTGTGTCCAGATGCTGGTGCTCTGCAAGTCACCGAGCAATGGAAATCAGGTCTTGGGCCTGAGCTGGAGGGAGCGTTCGACCCTACCGCGAAACAGGCGCCTTCCAGCGCCTCATAAAGGCGGGTGTTGGTGGTGAAGATCGGAAGATGCAGTCGAGGACGATGCACCGTCAGGAACGGCCGTGTTGGAATAAATGAATTTTTAACAAAGCCTCAAATACCCCGACTGACAACCGCTGTCAGTTCGCGCGGGAAACGGTAGATTTGACAGTTGTTGCTAAGATTGGTTAGGCGCGTATAAGGTTGCTCTGTGTCCATAAATTGTTAATTTAATGCAGATTCTTTGTATATTTGTAGAAACAGCGATTACATTTTGTTATTTATCGATTTTATGTTTTTCTATTCCAAAAATATTGTAAATAATTATGTTTTTGATATATTACTTAGTACAGGACGATCCGAATATTACTGAGCACAATCATAAACATTTAACCGACGTTAGTATATGCTTTTAATTATAATTATAATAGTAAGAAATGAATATGTTTTTAAGAAAAACGACATTATGTATTTGATCTTGATTGACGAGACATGCTCTATCTTATTTAGCATCGTGTACTATACAAAATGTTAAATGTGTGAGTGTGACAATAAATGATTCTGATTCTGAATGAGAAAGTCTAGGGTCAAAATATAGTAATTACTTAACTTGGTTCAACCGGCAGGCCCCCAACTGCTCTCCTGCGCTGACTTATCTCGTACTCCAGAATATGTATCTCTAATAAACTGTACGATATTCCAACCTCCGCGCTCTGTGCCAAACTTCTCACCTCCAAGGTTCAAGATCAAGTCCCTTCCGTCTTTATTTTCTTTATTACCTAAACTTAACTAACATAACAACTTTATTTGTAACATCTCTTATAATTATTTTCGTCTTAATTACAATACAATAAAGACTCCTCGTCAGCAATCGTTCCTGATCTGCCCCTTCACTCGACCAATTTGCGCAAACGCCTCCTTTTTCGGTCCTGCTCCTTAGTGCAGGAAGTACAGCGCCGTCTCGCTCTCTCAGTGTAATAGTGGGAACCTCTCACAATACATCCGCCTGATGACCACATGTTTGCGCAACTCTGGAATTGAAACAAAACTTTGCGTAGCATTTGCATAGTAAAATGAGCTCTATGCCAAGTATGGCGAAAGTCGGGGTTTCTTTGCTTGGTTGGTCAAAATAACAAATTTTTGTAGAAGTATTCTTCGAAATGCGATACTTAAGGTTCTCTAAATGGCCAAACCTTTTCTAAGCGCCTTTTGTCTCCACTTCACCATATTGTCTAGTCAATAACGGCAATTGAAGTCACAGACATAAGCTATAGTTGTTTATTTAGGGCCAATTCGCCTTTCCATTTGCCACTTTTAAGTACTAAAAGTAATTCTTAAA
Organism: Epiblema foenella; assembly: GCA_963556455.1. Taxonomy (NCBI): domain Eukaryota; kingdom Metazoa; phylum Arthropoda; class Insecta; order Lepidoptera; family Tortricidae; genus Epiblema; species Epiblema foenella. The sequence goes on along the minus strand of OY747097.1, from coordinate 34,326,501 downwards.
GTTTATTACTTCCTTGTCAAAGGACTTTATTTGTAATGGTTGGGCTTTTGCTATTCTTAATTATAATAATGCCTATGATCATGCATACCTATAGCATGTCTATGTTGCCATCACAACCTGGTCGAACGACTTAACCTTGTGACTTTGCATCTATGCAACGCAATGTGGCTTAAGGTTCGTATCCCGTACGTTTCACTTTTTTTTTGTAAATTATTCATAATTGTTGATTTTTACTGAAGTTGGTTGGATAGGAGTTTTTTTTTACATATTTGTGTGTGGAAATCAGCTGTTAAAGGGGTAAGTTTAGCTGTTAGCTGCATTAGTTCAGGCTTTTGAAATTACATTAATTACAAACAGGTGATCGATAAACACAGAAAACTTAATCTTTGTTTTAGCCTACGGAAATGCCCTTTAAGTGGAGTTCCAGTGAAATGAAATGGAATGAAATCATTTATTCTTCAATTTAGGCATGTTACATGCACTTATGAATGTCAAAAAACTACCACCGGTTCATAAAATAAACCACTGCCTCGAGAAGAACCGGCGTAAGAAACTCGGCGAGGTGTCATTTTTTCAAAACAATATACTATGTATATAAAATAACAGTAAAAATAGTACAAAATTCAAATGCAGGTAGCATTTACACAGTATCAACATACATACATATTTTTTAATACTAGGGACAAAATATTTCTGTGTTAGATTACTTGTGCGGGACACTATCACTGCCAAACATCCCTATCCATGATGTAATCGTTTATCTTATAATATGCTTTTGAAATAAGTGTCTGTTTCACAACAGATTTAAATTTAGAATCCGTAAGTTCAGTAATGTGTCTTGGAATTTTATTGTAGAATTTTATACAATTTCCCAAGAACGACTTTTTCGCCTTCACTAGTCTATAAAAAGTTATTTTGAGTTTCCCAGTGTTTCTTGTAGTTATTAACTTATCAGTATTCGTTGGTAAATTGTATAAATTCTTCCTAACATACATGATTATTTCAAATATGTACAGCGACGGCAGGGTTAAGATATCTATTTCCTTAAAGATTTCTCTCAATGACTCACGCGACCCCAAGTTATAAATTGCTCGTATAGCCCTTTTCTGTAATATAAATACAGTTTCGATATCTGCAGCCGATCCCCATAAAATAAGACCGTAACTAATTATACTATTAAAATAAGCGAAGTAAACTAAGCGAGCCGTTGCCACATTGGTAAGCTGCCTTATTCTCCTGACTGCAAAAGCAGCAGAGCTCAACCTACTTCCTATAGCGGTTATGTGGGAACCCCACTGCAATTTTGAGTCCAGTGTAATACCTAAGAATACAGTTGTCTTAACAAATTCTAAAGTCTCACCGTTAAGTTTTATATTAGAATCTATATTGATATTTGAAGATGAGTTTGCTAGTGAGAATTTTATACATTTCTTTTTTTTCGGATTCAACACTAAGTTATTGGCAGCAAACCAGTCAGATATCATGGAGAGGGTATTATTTGGTTCAACGAGTTCAGTATCTTTCCTATTAACCTTGAACAGTAAAGAAGTGTCATCTGCGAACATTACAATGCCCGATCTTTGACTTACCATATATGGTAAATCATTTACATAAACAAGGAATAGGAACTGGCCTAGAATAGATCCCTGAGGTACTCCCATCTCTACCACTGTATCTGATGAAATAGCTCCATTTATCGCTACCCTTTGATTTCTTTGTGTTAGGTATGATTTAATGAGATCTAATGCATGTCCTCTAATGCCATAATATTTCAGCTTACAAATTAAAGTACCATGGTCTACACAATCAAAAGCCTTGGAAAGGTCACAGAAGACTCCAATGGCATCCTGTGACTCTTCCCAAGACTGCAAAATGAATTTTATCAAACTTGCACCAGCATCAGTAGTCGATCTACCTTTCGTGAAGCCGAACTGCTGTGCGTGCAAAATATTGTGTAAATTAAAGTGAGAAATCAATTGCGTCAGCATTATTTTTTCGAATATTTTGCTAAACGCAGGCAGGATAGAAACTGGACGATAATCAGAAGGATTATCTTTATGGCCAGATTTAAAAATAGGAACTACTTTACTACATTTCATTAAATCTGGAAATATGCCATTGTCTACACAAGTATTAAAAATGAGAGCTAAAGTGGGTGCAACGACCTCCAGAATAGATTCCAGTACCTTGACCGACACGCCCCATAAGTCTTCTGTGCTCTTTATTTTTATCATTTTAAAAGACTTTAGTACATCCAGAGTAGAAACATGATGAAAATTAAAAATACATAAATTATCTAGCTTTACATTCTCACGCAAAAGGGATTCAGCTATTGTGGAAGACGATGCCAAACTGCTTGTAGTAATTATAGGAATTTTGGAAAAGAAATTATTAAATTCATTTGCTACTTTTACTGCGTCAGTTATTAAATTATCCTCTATTTTCAATGAAATTGTGGACTCTCTATTTTTACTCTGCCCAGTCTCTGTATTTATTATTTTCCAGACTGTCTTGGCCTTATTGTCTGAGAATTTTATTTTGTTATTTAAGTGCACAGCTTTTGCTTTTGTACACACTATTTTAAATAATTTGGAATAATCCCTAACATATTGATGGAAGCGTTCGTCAGTGGTGCAAGACCTCCTTTCATACAGTTGATATAAGTTATCCCTGCTTTTCCGGATTCCGGTAGTTGCCCACTCATTAAATCTCATTTTATTATTAATCTTAATGCGTTTTTTACTACAAGTTGCATCAAATTCTTTACAGACTGTATTCAGAAGCATTTTGAACTGATCATTCGGATCAATTGACTCTACCTGGGTGTTTGGCATAGCGACTAGCAGATTCGACTTTAATATTTCTAGTCTAATTCTACTCAGTGGTCTTATTTCTATAACGCGATCTGGATGTTTTAATTCGCAAGGCAGCCTGACCATCTGAGCTTTATGATCCGAACGAACTCCATTCACTATGCTTCTGTCCAGATGAGGACAGTTTAACCAAATATTATCTATACATGTGGCAGAGGTCGGAGTCACCCTTGTAGGCACTTCATACAGGTAATCTAAATTGAATGATTTGAATAGTGTAATGTACTTATCTTTTTCAACCGATTGCGATAAAATATCAATATTGAAGTCGCCACATACAACAACTGGTTTTTTACTACTTGTTGCTTTACTAAGTACATCCTCCATAATTTTTATAAACGATGTTAAGTCACCTGATGGTGGTCTATAAATGCAAAGTATCAGATACTGGTCAGTCTCTGCACAAGCAATCTCACAAACACGATCAACAGAACAGCCTGAGAGGTCTTTACGTTCTTTATAAGTTAATCCATTTTTCACTAAAATAATAGATCCACCGCCCTCCGCGGTAGCTCTGTTGAACGCACTGGCCAACTCGTAATTATTTACATTAAATTTCATCATGTGATCCTTTAACCATGTTTCTGTTAAGCAGACTACATCTACATTTAACTGTTCTGTGAATAATTCTAAATCTAATATTTTGCCAGTGAAGCGATTTATATTTTGGTGTAGTAACGTTACACTATTCTGCTTCTCCGTTGTCCCAACAGTCAGTTTAAAGACAAATCCGCGGTCGGAGATGTCGTTTTATCTAAGGTTTGATTTCCGAAAACGGAATTAATAAAAGATGCTAAAGATTTAGCAAGTCGGTCAGTGGTAATACGGTAATCACTAATAGCATCATTAGTGTCAAAAAATATAACGTCACTATGACGATTCGTCAACTTAAACATAAGTTTATTAAGGTTACCTGCATGACTGTTAGAACTGCATGGAGAAGCAGAATAGGGTAACGCACCTATAATAACATTTTTAGCACCTAGCTTTGACAGGGAGTCGAACCCAGCCTTTACATCAGAGTACCTAATATTCGACCCGTCACCTAACAACAATAATACAATTGTGGTATGTTCATTTATATAAGTATTTTTAATATTATCTATGATATTTAGGAACGAGGCATCTGGCATACAATTATTTAGTACACAGCTGTTTGGAATATTATGACATAAAATTTTTCCCAGGCCTCGTCCTATCCTATCCGAGAAAACTAGAGTTCTGCTTACATTATTATAGACTGGAGTTATTTTGTCCACTGACACCGACAGGCCACTGTCCGACACAGATGAGCAAACAGCATCTTCGGGCAAGGGTTGACCTTGCCGGAGCACGCACTCACACAATGACTGCTTGGTAAGCAGTGCTTCCAAACATTCCTCGTTGTGATGGCACAGCTCCAGCAGTTCATCCGCTGCCAGAATATGTTCACTGATTTGCATTTGAGATAATAAATATTTACTTGTTAAATCTTTCAAAGAATTTTCTAATCTGTTCAGCTCGGCATGTAGTTTGTTTGTGTCAGTTTCATAAGTATTTCTACTGTAGCATAATTGCTCTTGACAAGAATTTAATTCTTTTAATACAGAAAGATGATCTATCCTTAATTGAATTATTTTGTGAATATTAATATACTGTCTATACAGTCGTTTTGATTTCCTAATGAATCTATTTATCTTTACATACTTTTTGTATTTATTATGACTCTGAAAGTTTATTGGTTTACCATTGAAAGAGTCCTCCGTCAATTCAATTACACTAGAAGGTCCAAATTTGCTGTGATGCACTGCATAGGTGTTAGGTGTCACAAGTTCTTCAAAGAGCCGCTGAGTGTTGTTGAGTCGGTGGCATTCTGCTTCCTCTTGCAATTGCCGGACCACCTTGTGGGCATCGGAGAGTTCATACTCCAGGTCATCCACACGTTGTAGTGTCCGCTCATGGATGTCACAGCACTCTTGAAGACTGTTCAATTTGTCCAGCAGATGGTCACGCTGTAACACAGTATCTGTATGCACGGCATCCAGGTTGGCTAGCTCACGTTTGAGTTCTGTATTTTTATGACTAATCTGCTTGACCTCCTCTTCGCTTTCATCGCTTTCCCGTAGTAGCTGGTCACACAGAGTCTTAGATTGCTTTAGTTCCTTGAGCGTTGCATTGAGTTTTTGCTCCAAATCACGTACTGTGGCCTTGCGTGTCATAACTGAGCTAGACATGTTGAGCTAGCTTGACACACAGCTCTCCACAGCACCTGAAATGTGACGGCAACGCCACTGAACACCAAGCAGAGAAAGCACAGTAGAGAGATAGCAGGACAGAATAGACATTAAGTGTGCAAGTAGAATATAGATATGAATATGGTAGGTAAAATTGAATCGTGAAAAGATTTATGGTAAGACTATTTAACAGAGTGAAATACTATAGTTACAAAAGTTAATGATCAGCTGACCGAGTGCAATGTTATTTTCGAGAGAGGTTATGCGTATAATTATTCATTTACTAGCTTTTACCCGCGGCTTCGCCCGCGTAATAAAAGTAATTTTTAACCGTCTACAAAAAAGGAGGTTCTCAGTTTGATCCGTATGTTTTTACGTATGTATGTAGATACGTATGGATGTCATTTCCGTAATCGGCACCCCGTGGAACCATGAAGACGACACCTATATAAATTTTTATGAATTTCCGCTATCTTGGATTTGAAAATGGATGTCATTTTTATAGTTGGCACCCCGAGGAACCTCGATGATGACAACCATATCGATTTATAAGAAAAATAAATGTCCGCCATCTTGGATTTGAAAATGCATGTCATTTTCGTAATCCGCACCCCGAGGAACCTCGGAGATGACACCCATATCGATTTTTAGGAAAAAAAATATGACCGTATATCCATCATATAACGTCATCATATTTGAAAATGGTTGTCATTTTCGTAATCGGCACCTCGAGGAACAACAAAAATACACCCGTATCGATTTTTAAGAAAAAGAAATGTCCGCCATTTTGGATTTGAAAATGCATGCCATTTTCGTAATCGGCAACCCGAAGAACCTCGAATATGACACCCATATTACTGCTCCCCGCACAAACTTCAAACCCCTTTTTCACCCCTTTAGGGGAGCAATTCCGAAAAACGCTTAAAACGTGTTTTGTTGTACTTAAACAGAGTCCATAAACGAAGTTTTAAATCTCTCATTTCAAAAAGATTTGCTTCCCGTACAAATTTGGACCCCCTTTTCACCCCTTTAGGGAAGAAATTTCAAAAAACGCTGAAATATGTTCTGTTGTATTTAAACAAAGATTCTATTTACGAAGTTTCAAATCTCTCACTTCAAAAAAGATTCGCTCCCCGTACAAACTCTGAACCCCTTTTCATCCCTTTAGGGGAGCAATTTAGAAAAACACTGAAATATGCCATTAATGTATTTAAACAGAGTCTTTATACAAAGCTTCAACGCTTTTTCCCGCGGCTTCGCCCGCGTACTAAGAGTAATTTTTGACCGTCTACAAAAAAGGAGGTTCTCAGTTTGACCTGCATGCAGATATGTATTGGATGTCATTTTTGTAATCTGCACCACGAGGAACCTCAAAAATGACACCCATATTGATTTTTAAGAAAAATAAATCTCCGCCATCTTTGATTTTTAAAATTCATGCCATTTTCGTAATCGGCACGACGAGGAACCTCGAAGACGACACCCATATCGATTTTTATAAAAATAAATATCCGCCATCTTTGATCTGAAAATCAGTGTGATTTTCGTAATCGGCACCCAGAGGAACCTCGAAAATGACACCCATATTGATTTTTAAGAAAAATAAATGTCCGCCATCTTGGATTTGAAAATGGATGTCATTTTTGTAATTTGCACCCTGAGGAACCTCGAAGATGACACCTATATTGATTTTTAAGAAAAATAAATCTCCGCCACCTTTGATTTGAAAATGCATGCCATTTTCGTAATCGGCACCACGAGGAACCTCGAAGACGACACCCATATCGATTTTTAAGAAAAATAAATGTCCGCCATCTTGGTTTTGAAAATGGATGTCATTTTTGTAATCTGCACCCCGAGGAACCTCGAAGATGACACCCATATTGATTTTTAAGAAAAATAAATCTCCGCCATCTTTGATTTGAAAATGCATGCCATTTTCGTAATCGGCACCACGAGGAACCTCGAAGACGGCACCCATATCGATTTTTAAAAAATAAATATCCGCCATCTTTGATCTGAAAATGAGTGTCATATTTGTAATCGGCACCCAGAGGAACCTCGAAAATGACACCCATATTGATTTTTAAGAAAAATAAATGTCCGCCATCTTGGATTTGAAAATGGATGTCATTTTTGTAATTTGCATCCCGAGGACCCTCGAAGATGACACCCATATTGATATTTAAGAAAAATAAATGTCCACCATCTTTAATTTGAAAATGAATGTCATTTTCGTAATCGGCACCCAGAGGAACCTCGAAGATGAGACCCATATTGATTTTTAAGAAAAATAAATGTCTTCCATTTTTAATTTGAAAATGAATCACATTTTCGGAATCGGCACCCCGAGGAAATCCGTAAAATGACACCCATATCGATTTTTAAGAAAAGGAAAAATTTGCTCCCCGCTCAAACTCGGAACCCTCTTTTCACCCCTTAAAGGGTGCAATTCCGAAAAACGCTTAAATATGTTTTGTTGTATTTAAACATAGAGTCCATGTACGAAGTTTTAAATCTCTCACTTCAAAAAAGATTTGCTCTCCGTACAAACTTGGACCCCCTTTTGAACCCTTTGGGGGAGCAATTTCAAAAAACGCTTAAATATGTTTTGTTGTATTTAAACATAGAGTCTATGTACGAAGTTTTAAATCTCTCACTTCAAAAAAGATTTGCTCTCCGTACAAACTTGGAACCCCCTTTTGAACCCTTTAGGGGAGCAATTTCGAAAAACGCTTAAATATGTTTTGTTGCATTTAAACATAGAGTCTATGTACGAAGTTTTAAATCTCTCACTACAAAAAAGATTTGCTCTCCGTACAAACTTGGAACCCCCTTTTGAACCCTTTAGGGGAGCAATTTCGAAAAACGCTTAAATACGTTTTGTTGTATTTAAACATAGAGTCTATGTACGAAGTTTTAAATCTCTCACTTCAAAAAAGATTTGCTCCCCGTACATACTTGAAACCCCCTTTTCACCCTTTTGGGGGAGCAATTTCGAAAGACGCTTATATATGTTTTGTTGTATTTAGATAAATACGAAGTCTCACTATAAAAAGATTTTCTCCCCGTACAAACTTTGAACCCCCTTTTCACCCCTTTAGTGGAGCAATTTAGAAAAACGCTGAAATACGCCATTAATATATTTAAACACAGACTCTATATACAAAATTTCATGTCTCTCACTTTAATAAATACGGTTTTTCATACAAACTTCGGACCCCTGTTTCACCCCTTTAGGGGATGAATTTTGAAAAATCCTTTCTTAGTGCACCCCTAGACCTTATAAGAAACCTACGTGCCAAATTTGAAATCTCTAGAACCAGCGGTTTGGGCTGTGCGTTGATATGTCAGTCAGTCAGTCAGTCAGTCAGTCAGTCAGTCAGTCAGTCAGTCAGTCAGTCAGTCAGTCAGTCAGTCAGTCAGTCAGTCAGTCAGTCAGTCAGTCAGTCAGTCAGTCAGTCAGTCAGTCAGTCAGTCAGTCAGTCAGTCAGTCAGTCAGTCAGTCAGTCAGTCAGTCAGTCAGTCAGTCAGTCAGTCAGTCAGTCAGTCAGTCAGTCAGTCAGTCAGTCAGTCAGTCAGTCAGTCAGTCAGTCAGTCAGTCAGTCAGTCAGTCAGTCAGTCAGTCAGTCAGTCAGTCAGTCAGTCAGTCAGTCAGTCAGTCAGTCAGTCAGTCAGTCAGTCAGTCAGTCAGTCAGTCAGTCAGTCAGTCAGTCAGTCAGTCAGTCAGTCAGTCAGTCAGTCAGTCAGTCAGTCAGTCAGTCAGTCAGTCAGTCAGTCAGTCAGTCAGTCAGTCAGTCAGTCAGTCAGTCAGTCAGTCAGTCAGTCAGTCAGTCAGTCAGTCAGTCAGTCAGTCAGTCAGTCAGTCAGTCAGTCAGTCAGTCAGTCAGTCAGTCAGTCAGTCAGTCAGTCAGTCAGTCAGTCAGTCAGTCAGTCAGTCAGTCAGTCAGTCAGTCAGTCAGTCAGTCAGTCAGTCAGTCAGTCAGTCAGTCAGTCAGTCAGTCAGTCAGTCAGTCAGTCAGTCAGTCAGTCAGTCAGTCAGTCAGTCAGTCAGTCAGTCAGTCAGTCAGTCAGTCAGTCAGTCAGTCAGTCAGTCAGTCAGTCAGTCAGTCAGTCAGTCAGTCAGTCAGTCAGTCAGTCAGTCAGTCAGTCAGTCAGTCAGTCAGTCAGTCAGTCAGTCAGTCAGTCAGTCAGTCAGTCAGTCAGTCAGTCAGTCAGTCAGTCAGTCAGTCAGTCAGTCAGTCAGTCAGTCAGTCAGTCAGTCAGTCAGTCAGTCAGTCAGTCAGTCAGTCAGTCAGTCAGTCAGTCAGTCAGTCAGTCAGTCAGTCAGTCAGTCAGTCAGTCAGTCAGTCAGTCAGTCAGTCAGTCAGTCAGTCAGTCAGTCAGTCAGTCAGTCAGTCAGTCAGTCAGTCAGTCAGTCAGTCAGTCAGTCAGTCAGTCAGTCAGTCAGTCAGTCAGTCAGTCAGTCAGTCAGTCAGTCAGTCAGTCAGTCAGTCAGTCAGTCAGTCAGTCAGTCAGTCAGTCAGTCAGTCAGTCAGTCAGTCAGTCAGTCAGTCAGTCAGTCAGTCAGTCAGTCAGTCAGTCAGTCAGTCAGTCAGTCAGTCAGTCAGTCAGTCAGTCAGTCAGTCAGTCAGTCAGTCAGTCAGTCAGTCAGTCAGTCAGTCAGTCAGTCAGTCAGTCAGTCAGTCAGTCAGTCAGTCAGTCAGTCAGTCAGTCAGTCAGTCAGTCAGTCAGTCAGTCAGTCAGTCAGTCAGTCAGTCAGTCAGTCAGTCAGTCAGTCAGTCAGTCAGTCAGTCAGTCAGTCAGTCAGTCAGTCAGTCAGTCAGTCAGTCAGTCAGTCAGTCAGTCAGTCAGTCAGTCAGTCAGTCAGTCAGTCAGTCAGTCAGTCAGTCAGTCAGTCAGTCAGTCAGTCAGTCAGTCAGTCAGTCAGTCAGTCAGTCAGTCAGTCAGTCAGTCAGTCAGTCAGTCAGTCAGTCAGTCAGTCAGTCAGTCAGTCAGTCAGTCAGTCAGTCAGTCAGTCAGTCAGTCAGTCAGTCAGTCAGTCAGTCAGTCAGTCAGTCAGTCAGTCAGTCAGTCAGTCAGTCAGTCAGTCAGTCAGTCAGTCAGTCAGTCAGTCAGTCAGTCAGTCAGTCAGTCAGTCAGTCAGTCAGTCAGTCAGTCAGTCAGTCAGTCAGTCAGTCAGTCAGTCAGTCAGTCAGTCAGTCAGTCAGTCAGTCAGTCAGTCAGTCAGTCAGTCAGTCAGTCAGTCAGTCAGTCAGTCAGTCAGTCAGTCAGTCAGTCAGTCAGTCAGTCAGTCAGTCAGTCAGTCAGTCAGTCAGTCAGTCAGTCAGTCAGTCAGTCAGTCAGTCAGTCAGTCAGTCAGTCAGTCAGTCAGTCAGTCAGTCAGTCAGTCAGTCAGTCAGTCAGTCAGTCAGTCAGTCAGTCAGTCAGTCAGTCAGTCAGTCAGTCAGTCAGTCAGTCAGTCAGTCAGTCAGTCAGTCAGTCAGTCAGTCAGTCAGTCAGTCAGTCAGTCAGTCAGTCAGTCAGTCAGTCAGTCAGTCAGTCAGTCAGTCAGTCAGTCAGTCAGTCAGTCAGTCAGTCAGTCAGTCAGTCAGTCAGTCAGTCAGTCAGTCAGTCAGTCAGTCAGTCAGTCAGTCAGTCAGTCAGTCAGTCAGTCAGTCAGTCAGTCAGTCAGTCAGTCAGTCAGTCAGTCAGTCAGTCAGTCAGTCAGTCAGTCAGTCAGTCAGTCAGTCAGTCAGTCAGTCAGTCAGTCAGTCAGTCAGTCAGTCAGTCAGTCAGTCAGTCAGTCAGTCAGTCAGTTTCTTCTTTTATATATTTAGATTACGAGAATTATTCGAGTAACTATTATTTAAATACAACCAAAGTATGACTACGATTATTTTATAATTATATGGACACAAATACTCCCCAGGTTTATCGTTGAAGTTTCAAACGATGATCCGTTACATTGACGTTTTCCGGTACTATGTTAAGAGTTCTTCTTTTGCACTTGCACTGTTTCTTGCCATTGATCTATACAATTAATACTATATTGGCACTAATTCACGCCTTTTACACATAAATAGACTACTAATTATGGTCATTTAATAATTAATTCGATTATTTAATCAGCGGTGTGAAATTTGACGTCTGTGCTTGGCAGTGTTGCCAGCACGTTCTACACTTTAAGTAGTTGCTACACTTTAAGTAGCTAGCCGGTGGCAGTTAAGGATAGGCAGGTTTCCTGTGAACAGAGCAAAATCCCTCCTGGCGTCTAACAGTAGTTAAGATAGATTTAAATATATTATGTAGATGTAGATTAAGTTATATTGATTTATTTCCATCTCTCACGACCTATAACATAGTAAATTTGAAATTTACAATTCAACTTGCGTGTATACAAAGTAGACAAGGTATAAAAAGAGTTTTGGAAATTCCACCCCAAAAGAGGTTAAATAGGGGTGCAAAGTTTATGTGAGGTGCAGCATTTTTTGTAAACTGAGAGATTTTAATTTGTATATTAACGCTCCCTATAAATACAACAAAACTTATATCATCGTTTATTGAAGTTTTTAAAGTGAGAGACTTCGTATGTATAGTATCTGTTTCAATACAACAACATAAGTTTTTACAAATTAATCCTTTAAAGCGGTTAAAAGGAGATTAAAAACTTGTATGAGGAGCAAGTCTTATTTAAACTGCGAGACTTGAAAATTAGTATGTAGACTTTTTGAATACAATAAACCAATTTCAGCGATTTTCAAAATTCATCCCCTAAAAGAGTTAAGGATTTTTTTAAATGTGTAAATACCGCTCTTTGTGTATAGATGAAATTTAATATATAAACTGTTTAAATATAACAAAATTAATTTCATCATTTTTCGAAATGTATGCCCTAAAGGGGTTAAAGGTTGTTCATAATTTGTATAGCAACATGTATTCTTTTTAATGAAACTTCTCTCTCTCTCTCTGTTTAAATACAATTCAACTGATTACAGAAGTGTTCTCAATTCATTCTCTAAAGGGGTTAAGGTGAAACGTCACGGTAGGATTTTCATACAATTTTCAATCGGAGTAAATGGCAAAACTATCGACGTCACGGACTGGAAATTATAATATTTAGATAATATACGACCCTCTGCTCCCGTAGTTTGAAAAATAAGACGTAAAAACCGCTAATAATTAAAATATTCATCTATTTTCACTCGGAGCCTTGTATGTGTGAGTGAGTTTTATACTGTCCGTGTAAAGAAAATGGCCGCGGCCGATGTCAAGTCGTTGCCCAAAACCGTCAATAGATGGCGGTGATGGCAAAATTAATGCTCAGTTAGGTGATATGGTAAGTAGTATTTTTTTTTACTTCATAGGTAGCACAGTATCTTGAAAACAGTATTATTTTCTGATGAAAGACACGGCATTCATTTTCATGTTACGCTTATTTTGGTAATGACGTAAAATACGGTTATAAATTCGCCCACAATAAATAAACGACCATATTATAATAACAAAATATATAGAAAACAGATGTGATCAAAAGACATTTCTAAATAAATTTAAAGAAGCAATGCATAAAATAAGATTAAGAAAAGAAGCAAAAAGCCAATACACGAGGTGTTCCCAGGCGGTCACCCATCCAAGTACTGACTTCGCCCGACGTTGCTTAACTTCGGTGATCGAACGCAAAGTGCACGGGCAGTGATAAAAAATATGCGAACACGACTATATTGTTAGGGGACTAAGGTTGTTCAGGTATTTTTGAACGTTTGGGAACGTACATAATTACGTTTATGAACTCGACTGTTGGTACATACCTAAGTATTTACAGACGTTATAGTAGTCGAAGTCATAGCTATTGTATGCATTTTCCGCGATGTTAGAGAAGAATAAACATATCTGGAACGCCGTTTATCAATTGGATTAGTCAAACTGCCGTAACTTTCAACTCGATTACGCTGTTTTAGAGTCGTGTAGGTAAATATTTGGTTGATAATATTAGATCTTTTTTTTGATAATATTATATGTAGTCGAATATGTGTTTCCTAGACAACCAAACGTCTCACATAAGAGTAGCTGAGGTACTCATTCTATCTCTTTCTTAACCTAGAATGGTTAAAATGGTCACGTTATCATCAGAACCTTTTCTATTTCTAAATATATAAAAGAAGAAACTGACTGACTGACATATCAACGCACATCCCAAACCGCTGACTCTAGAGATTCCAAATTTGGCACGTAGGTTCCTTATAAGGTCTAGGGGTACACTGAGAAAGGATTTTTCAAAATTCATCACCTAAGATGGTGAAACGGGGGTCCATAGTTTGTATGAAAAGACGTATTTATTGAAGTGAGAGACTTGAAACTTTGTATATAGACTCTCTATTTAAATACATTAATGGAGTATTTCAGCGTTTTTCTAAATTGCTCCCCTAAAAGGGTGAAAAGGGGGTTTCAAGTTTGTAATCTTTTTTGAAGTGAGAGATTTAAAACTTCGTACATACTCTCTGTTTAAATACAACAACAAACATTTCAGCGTTTTTTGAAATTACTCCCCTAAAGGGGTGAAAAGGGGGTTCCAATTGTGTACGGGGAGCAAATCTTTTTTGAAGTGAGAGATTTAAAACTTCGTATATAGACTTTCTATCTAAATACAACAAAACATATTTCAGCGTTTTTCGAAATTGCTCCTCTAAAGGGGTGAAAAGGGGTTTCCAAGTTTGTACGGGGAGCAAATTTTTTTTGAAGTGAGAGATTTATAACTTCGTATATAGACTCTCTGTTTAAATACAACAAAACATGTTTCAGCGTTATTCTAAATTGCTCCCTTTAAGGGGTGAAAAGACGGTTCCAAGTTTGTGGGAGGAGCAAATTTTCTCTTTTCTTAAAAATCGATATGGGTGTCATTTTCGAGATTCCTCGGGGTGCCGATTACGAAAATGACATGCATTTTCAAATCAAAGATGGCGAACATTAATTTTTCTTAAAAATCAATATGGGTGTCATCTTTGTGGTTCCTCGGGGTGCCGATTACGAAAATGACATCCAATACATATCTGCATACAGGTCAAATTGTAGACGATTCTTTTTCCCGCGGCTTTGCCCGCGTACTAAGAGTAATTTTTAACCGTCTACAAAAAAGGAGGTTCTCAATTTGACCTGTATGCAGATATGTATTGGATGTCATTTTCGTAATCGGCACCCCGAGGAACCACAAAGATGAAACCCATATCGATTTTTAAGAAAAATAAATATCTGCCATCTTTGATTTGAAAATGGATGTCATTTTCGGAATCGGCACCCAGAGCAACCTCGAAGATGACACCCACATTGATAATTAAGAAAAATAAATCTCCGCCATCTTTCATTTGAAAATGCATGCCATTTTCGTAATCGGTACCACGAGGAACCTCGAAGACGACACAAATATAATTTTTTATAAAAATAAATATCCGCCGTCTTTCATCTGAAAATGCGTGTCATTTTCGTAATCGGCACCCAGAGGAACCTCGAAGATGACACCCATATCGATTTTTAAGAAAAATAAATGTCCGCCATCTTGGATTTGAAAATCCATATCATTTTAGTAATCGGCGCTTCGAGGAACCTCGAGAGTGACACCCACATTGATAATTAAGAAAAATAAATCTCCGCCATCTTTCATTTGAAAATGCATGCCATTTTCGTAATGCTACGGCTACACACATCGCGATAACGCGAATATTCGCATTATCGCGATGTGTGTAGCCGAATATTCGCGAATACTTCGGCACTTCGCCCGAAGCCGCAGACCCTTCGCCCCGCTGTCGGTAAATTTGCGCACATCAAAGGCTTTTATCGCGATGAACTTCGCTTGCGCGGCCACACTTCAGTCGGCTCAACTTCATCGTGCGTAGCGGACGTACTGTCAACTGCACCTAGTTCTTGCTCGATGAATAGTAATCATCCATAGCCGCCTTTTGTTCACTTTTTTTATTTTGCACAAAGTCAGAAAATAATTGTTGAGCGCCATAAAATACAGAGCGACAGCTTCGTCCATTTTTCCGTGATAAATTCTGCGGCATTGCTCCGTATAACAGTGTGGCCATGCACATTCGCAGTAAGCCGAAGACGAAGGTTTATCGCGATAATTCTATCGCGATGTGTGTAGCCGTAGCATCATCGGTACCACGAGGAACCTCGAAGACGACACAAATATAATTTTTTATAAAAATAAATATCCGCCGTCTTTCATCTGAAAATGCGTGTCATTTTCGTAATCGGCACCCAGAGGAACCTCGAAGATGACACCCATATCGATTTTTAAGAAAAATAAATGTCCGCCATCTTGGATTTGAAAATCCATATCATTTTAGTAATCGGCGCTTCGAGGAACCTCGAGAGTGACACCCATATCGATAATTAAGAAAAATAAATGTCCGCCATCTTGGATTTTAAAATGACTGTCATTTTCGTAATCGAATCCCGTGCTTCTGTGGACGTAAGGTCAACCAATTTGATTTCTTAGCCACTTCGTACCTTGTCACAGTAACATCAGTATGAGATTTATTTCTAGAGGCTCTCATATAGATTTTCACTGTGACAAGGTACGAAGTGGCCCAGAAATCAAATTGGTTGCCCGTACCTTCCACCCTGCCTTGAGTAGACAAACGAGCAACAAGCATATGGTTTGCATGACGGTAAGTGGACACTGTAGCCTATGGACGATTGTGTCTCCAAAAAAATCATTAGCGTGTTATCCTTCTTTATGTGTTGTATTTTCTATTGTATTTTCTAGATCTGACATTAGTGTCATCATCCAAGCATGCATTTTGGGAATATAAAAATAAATATTCGTTAATAAATATTATTATAACACAAATCGTCCCAAAGTAAGTGAAGTTTTGTGCTTGTGGTATATATAGGCGACGGTATACATAATATTATAATACGCAGAACCGAAATGGCAACGTTGCATTGATATGTGGGGAGTGCAACCTGGCAGCGACGCACGAACGCATTCAATAATTTTGTATGCAATCTCTCATCTCGACCTATTAGTAGTCTTTAAAAGTTGACACTTCACGAAAAGAGTACCGTTCTGTCAAATTGATTATTTATCTCTTTCCAGTTCAGCCAATCTGAAGAGGTTTCATATCAATTTTTAAGACTGGCCACTAATAAATTAGAAATAACAAACAAGGCTGTTTATTCACAACGCCAACGCTAGGCTACTTTACCAATTCGCTCCAAGCGAACTGGTGTTCTATTTTGCGTTTGTAACACATCGATTTAAAATACCCTAGATACACTATCACCTACAAATTCAAGACGAAAAAGTGTCCAAGCCGGCTGAGCCGACATTGTGAGTGTGTGCGTGTTAGATTCACGCTAAACGAGCGTCGAGCGTAAGTCAATTGGGATCAATTTATTTTTTTTCAATAGTGAGTCTTATGTCACCAGCGTAACGTTTTATTTTAAATGAGAGCGTTTGGCGATTACAGCATTTCAATTTTGTTCACGCACATTTTCCACTGATTGTGTTGGCAACATTGGACATACATTGGAACAGAGTCGGTATCGTGTACCGTGGAGTCGAAAATGATTTGTTTAAAATAGGTAGGTGGTAAACAAGCATACGACGTCAGATGTTTACGTCGATTTATTATAAATAGTAATGATAAATCGATTTATTATGTTGTGTTGTTTTTTAATTTTTATTATTTTAATGAGTGTTACTTTAGAACTCCGTAGTTTATGAACCGATTCGGAAAATTCTTTCTTTGTTTGGAATCATATGTTTGAAGCATGTTGGTCCCGTTGTTGCCGCAAACTAGTTCTGATGATGGTATCCATGAGGAATTGAGGGAAATCCTCAAAAAATCAGGGGAAACATATAGCGATTTTAGTTTTTCGGTAACAAATCGAGCATTTGCATTCAGAAAGTAGCATTTGGAGAACAGAAGCTGATGACGAAGACCATGGATGGGACCATCCAAAAGTGTTTGTGTGTGGCGCTAAGATATTTCGATCAAGATACTCAAGCGACTATGACAAAGCCACTTTAAATGGTTCTACTGTAATTTCATGTTATGTTACCATTAAATTAAAGCAGTCCTAAATTTAAAGCAGTTAATCGAATAAGTTATACTTGAAAGAAGAAATAGAATATTATTATCCGTAACACATTATTTTTAAAAACAAGGTTTAATTTACAAAAATTACACTGAATCAGAGTAACTTGTATACATGATAGTGTCTCAAGCTTTGAAATCTTTATTTTACATTTTGAAATTATATATAGGTAACATACCCCTCACGTTACTAGAACATATCTTTCTACAAATAGTCATAAATCATTTAATACTTTTTATTCGCTTTCTTTTAGATAAACGCTAATATTTTAATTTATAGTTTTTACCAACTTACATATCTACATACACACTCCATAGGTGTGTGCTAATAACAAACAATACTTGTAAACTTTCATAAAAAAATTAGTCGGTCTGCGTCTCCATTCCTTCGAAATCTTACTATAGTCCGATTCATAGGTCTCCCGTTTCGTTTCGATATACGACTCACTCAACGTGAGGGAAAGAGACAGTAGCATAGCTGGTCGTGTGTCTGATATTTTGATAAAATAATTGTTATAAGCGCGTTAAAGCTAAATAAATACTCACCGAAAATACGAAATTCCATCCTTTTTTAACGTCGTTAACGTGTTGTTTTTGCATTTTTTTACGGAGCACTTGGGCATGTTGACTCGCCGATGGCTAGCGCGCGACTCTGAGCGCAAGAGTGCTTAAAAGGCATTTAAGCACTCTTGAGCGCGGACGCTTTTGACAGGCGGATAGTGCATCTAGGGTATTTTAAATCGATGTTGTAACATAATAGTTACGATCTTGGGGTCAAATTGTTTTAGGCTTGAGTTCACGGGCGAATACAAAGCATTTTGTGAATGTTATATTTTACCTTACAATACATGCATGTCGTTATAGTGTCTTTGGATGGATATTTATGTGCTTGGATTTGTCTAGGTACCTACTGAAATTTGAAAAAATATTCGGACAATTATTTGTTAATAAAAAAAACATGTTTGACTGAAAACGCTACAGGTACTTCGCTCAGATATACTTATTATTCATTCATTTATTTCAACTAGGTATATGATATTATATGCTCAAAGATCATAAATATTACGGTTCGTATCTTACTCGATCGTTCTATGCCAGAACTTATGGTTAAAAATGTAGGAATAACTCATAGCGATAGATTAGATTTTTATTTCATAACATAAATTGCAGTACAAATCAGCCTTAGTTAAAATCACATCGCATTCCAGTACAGTTGTATCCTGAGGGATGCCCGGGGTCCGCTAACTAATCTCAAGATTTGGCGTAGGCACTAGTTTTTACGGAAGCGACATCACGGTATCAAAATAATATAAAAAATAACTATAGTGCTTCAGCATAGCCGTACGGCGAGGGAAAGCTGCCAGCATCTTTGGGACGATGCCGCGGAGGCCCTTTTTAGATATAAAATAATTAAATTTTAGTTATTCAAAGTAAGGTTTCTAAATGTAATTTTTATTGTTTACGTGAAATGAATTGACAATAACACTAAATACACTTATTTCAAAAATATTAAATGCACTTCGAAGAAAAATCAAAACACAAAAAGATGACGGCTACCTAGGATCGAACGCGAGTATGACTCTAGCGTTACTAGGAGATTCAAGCAAAACGGAATTTCACAGGACACGTATGTCATCAAGGAGGTAACGAAAATTTAATTCTATTTATTTCCGCCTTATTTACGTATGTCATAGCTCTGAGGTTGCGTGCAAGAAGCTACTGCCTTGATTTATTACTGCGCCCTCTATATTCATTTTTGCGAACTGACTGACTTTCTCACTGACATTAGGTACGCATGTGTGCGTGAATGGGCGAAATTGCAATATTTCGCATTCAATCGGAGTAAACGTTAAAAATAAACACTGTTTAGTGCAGATAGATTGCGATTCCTATGTAGGATTTTTTGCTTCTCCGCAGTTTGAAAATCATCATATGTATTGTAGCGGTTTCGCGGAAAATTATGAAAAACCACCAAATAATCTCAGTGCTGCCATCTATTAGCAGAACCTCGGCAGGAACCCGTGACGTTTCACCTTAAAAGTTTTATTGAAACGAAGTTATTTGTTCCATGAGAGACTTGAAACAGCGTAGGGTTTAAGGGTTTGTACAAACCAGGAGTTTATTTTTAATTTTGAGACTTGAAGTTTTTTATGTAAAATACATAAATACTGTGCGTGAATACAACAAAACTACTTTCATAGTTTTATGAAATTCAATTCCTAATTGTTTGAAGATTTATGTGTGGGACTAAGTATTTTATGAAGTGAAGTGAGACTTGAAATATATTTGTGTTTAAAAATTAATTTGTTAAGGGGGTTAACCCAAATTAATTTGGGTCTAATGTGTTGTTTAATAGTTCATTCCATAAAGATGTTAAACTTGGGTCAAAATGATGTATCGGGAACTAGTCCTTTTGATGTGCAGAATCCTAAACTTCGTAAATAGGTCTTTTGTTAAATACAAAATGAATAAAATAACTAACTTCAGCATTTGTTTAAATTGGCACTTCTGTAAAAAAAGAAGTGAAAAAATTAACGGGAATTAATGGTAGCGGGTTTTAATGCGGACTAGTAACAGTATGTGCGGAATCATTGTCAGTAGTCCAACACGCACTTGGCCGGTTATGATTACAGTGCAGTCGTATTTTTACTGTCTTTGTATGAAGTAACTAGCTTCTGCTCGCGACTTTGCATGCGAATAAATGTAGCTTAGATGTTATTATTTAGTGTTTGCTACATTATTTGAAAATTACTCCTTTTTCGGTAGTTTATGCTTAACATATTTATTTGAAAACATATTAAAATAAAAATGCATTTACAAACTTACACGTTTAATACATGTTTTAGATACTCGCAGAGAATGCTAATAATTTGACCTGTTTTCTTATTTTAACCGGAATCGGTAACAATTAGGTATAAGTACATTTCCATGTCAGCCATGTGTTCCCATGTCATGATGTGAATTTTGATGCAGTTAACTAATTACTTAAATCCGATGATACGTACTTTTTATTGTGCAGATATATCGGTTACCTTTGTTTATTTGAAAAATATTAAAATTGCTATATTATGCATGCTTATAATTAGAGTCCGGACTCTTGTCGCAATGACGTCACAATTGGGTAGTTTGGGGAGTGAATAGAATGCTGTTAATTAATACGGAAACCTAGTATATTCGTGTTTAACGGAATCAAACCAAACAATTTTTATTCAGTATAATTATAAATTACCTATTAATCAATTATCCGTCGGTAACTTACACCCCGTAATAGATCTAAATGACTTTTGATTAGGCTTTGTTTGCTTGCAGAAAATATTCACTTCAAAAATAAAAGCTTTGTATTGTTGCATATTTGAAAACTGCGGTAAACAAAAAATAATTAATAACAGTAATAATGTTTGAAGAGTAAACTTTCGTGAGTCATAAATATGAAATTATATCTTACTTTTTTCTACTTAAAACGTGAGTTTTCACCGTTTGTCAAATACAGTGGTAATATGTCTTACTCTGTTCCACTGTTCTATCTACTGCCCAAACTACCATATTATAAGGTCATAGCGACAAGAATCCGGAGTCTACTTATAATAGTCGAAGTCTTTCACTTACAAAAAGACTTGTTCTTAATCCAAAATAGCCCTTTTAAAACCCCATTTATTTTGGCTATTTTTTGTGTGAGAGTACACGTATCTCGTGTGATGTAATTTATCTAATTAAGGATTTATATTCTATTACGAGGATTTTTCATGAGGAAACATTGTTTCAAACATCAGTCCAAATGGACACTGGTTTGGCACGCTTAAAATCTGCCCAAGAATTTCAAAAGCGCTGATATTAGTTCACCTATAAACTGTTTTTACCCTAATTAGAGGCGAAATTTCTTAAAAGCCTAAAATATGTTTACTTATCTTTTAATGAAGAAACAGCTTACGAAGTTTCAAGTGAGTGAAAAAATACTTGTTCATTCAAATTTTCACTAGTTTCGCCATGTCCGTCCGTGCGTGGTTAGCTCAGTAACCATTAGTACTAGAAAGCTTTAATTTGGCACTAGTATACATATCAATAACACCGATTAATCGGTTGCATCAAATATAGAAAAAAAAAATTAGGGTACCTCCCGTACTCGTAAAATGGGGGTTCAATTTTATTTTCTTTCAAACCCCATCTAGAGATATTTTTTGATTCAGAAATTCGTTTGCGTGATATTAAGCTTGAAAGAGATAATTTTTGTTACGGTCAAGTCTCTCCCCCTACTGCCGGCTAAACGGAAGCTACTGTAAACGTGAAAAAAATTATGATAACTGGTATATGATCACTGATATAATTAATTTATAAGGAAAACTAACAAAGTTAGGTAGACGTTGCTAGTTAACGAGTAATAGCCTAACTTAATAATTAGATTCAATTTATGTAATATATAACTGACGATTCAAAAGTGCTTGTTGCTAGGCCTATTTGAATAAAAAATATTTTGAGTTTGAGTTTGAGTTGAGTTAAGATGTGTAGTTAGAAAACCATCTTTCCTACAGTTTCCATTGATTACTTGGATAATGTTATTAGTTGTATCACAAACATAGTAAACATAAGTTTGCCAACTTTTAAGTCTGAATAATGTAACTACGGAACCCTAAATGGCGCGTGGCTGACACGCACTTGGCCAGATTTTACGGAAGTGTGAATTGAAACAAATGCTGAAATTAGTTATTTTATATTTAACAAAAGACCTATTTACGAAGTTACAGAATTATGCCCTTAAAAAAAATGTTCTTGATACATTTTGATCCAATTTAAACCCCCTTACAGAATAAACTTTTAAAAACACTTTTGACCAAAGGTAAACCCCCTTAACGAATGATTTTTTAAAAACGTTATTTTTTTAAGTCACGCGGTTCATAAAATACCCAAACTTTTTAGTTTTAAAATTTCAAGTTTCAATCTTAAAAAAAAACTTGCTCTTTGTACAAATTTTTAACCCCTACGATTTCAAGTGTCTCATGAGAAAATCACTTAAAGGCCGACCACGCTAACTGCACTGAAATAATTTGGCAGCACTACCTGAAACGTCACATTCATACAAAGGTTCAAAAAAAGATTTATTTCTTAAACCGCTGAAATTGGTCTGTTGTATTTAAACGGGGACTCTATATACGAAACTTAAAGTCTCTCACTTTAAAAACAAATTTGCTCCACACACAAACTTTGAACTCTTTTTTAACACCTCCGGGGGATGAGTTTCAAAGACGATAAAAGCAGTTTTACAGTAATTATACAGATATTCTATAGGTAGAAAATTTCGAGCCACCCCATCTCTTCCCGTGGGTTTCGTAGGAGACCTGTGTGGTTGCCGGGTAAGAATTGCGCCACCCCATCTCTTCCCGTGGGTTTCGTAGGAGGCGAATAAGGGAAAATCGGAGGGTGGGCAGCAGCATCCTTCGATTATTACCACCATCGAACTGCGGTCGCCAACCCGCTTGCCAAGCGTGGCGACTATGGCAAATCCCCCCAAGGGAAAAATAAAAAACATGCCCAAAAATGGCGAGCCTTGGGGGAGGCCTATGTTCAGCAGTGGACGTCTTTCGGCTGAAATGATGATGATGATGATGATAGGTAGAAAATTTCGAGTATCTTTAAAAAGATTTGCTCCCCATACAAACATTCAACCTTCTTTTAACCCATATAGCTGAAAATTATTTTGTTGCATTTAACCAGAGAGTCTTAATAAGAAATTTGAAGTATTTTACTATAAAAAAAACTTGTCCCACTTACAAATTTTGAACCCTTTATAAACCCCTCCAGGGGACGAATTTCAACAAAACGATGATATTGGTTTTTTGCATTTATACGGAGAGTTAAAACACAAATAATTATATTATCTCTCGATTAAAAAAACATTACTCCCGACAAATTTGCATTAAATGCCCGAAATTTCTAAAAATCCCTGTCCCATATCTAAATTGTAAATTTCAAATTTACAATGTAACTTGGCTACTACCGGCATTTTCGGCTGTACGGTGATGAATTAGTCAGGATATCAAATTTATGTATATATGAAATACATGTATGTAATGTGTATACCTATATATATATCCTGCCGTCCGCTGAAGGCGAAATTACATTTAAACTGGCGTCCACCGGCATTATGCGTCCGTATACCGGACGCCACTTTTTTTACCGATGCCACATAACTCCTTTTGGCCTTGGCTAACTGTAGAGCAAAAATCGATGGAAGTCGAAAAATCGGTCAGATGCCTGCAATTATATTCTGAAAAGTTCACGACAAAAACTCAGTCGACGTGTGGCGCTGCTGTAGCGCGGATATACGGCAGACGTATACTTCGATTATCTTCTAATGATGACACCGCGTATTTGGCGTCCCCAATGCGACGTTGCCAGCTCATTTACCCGGCATTAGATCGGGCGCAATATTGCAACCAAAACATAAACAAATATATAATAGTAGGTGGCGCACGGACATTGGTTTTTAAAAACGTATGTTGTTGTTTGTGATTTAAATACCTAAGTGTAAAAAAAAAGAAATAAAACATAAATTAACAAAACAAGCTTTTATATTTAAAAAAAAAACAAAATTAAAAAATATGTATAGGCTGTTCGTAGAAATATGCGTTAAATAATGCGTATAATTTCAAATTGTTATATAAAGATTATAAAAGGGTTACTTTGTATGCTGACGACACTTGTTTATTTTACTTTGGTGGAAAACTTGCAGATCTAGTTATCGAGGCGCAAATAGATTTACATAAGTACATGTGGTGTCAAATGAAATAAAATGAAATGAAATGAGATGAAATCATTTATTCTTCAATTTAGGCATGTTACATGCACTTATGAATGTCAAAAAACTACCACCGGTTCATAAAATAAACCTCTGCCTCGAGAAGAACCGGCGTAAGAAACTCGGCGAGGTGTCATTTTTTCAAAACAATATACTATGTATATAAAATAACAGTAAAAATAGTACAAAATTCAAATGCTACCTACAGTATCAACATACATACATATTTTTTAATACTAAGGACAAAATATTTCTGTGTTAGATTACTTGTGCGGGACGCTATCACTGCCAAACATCCCTATCCATGATGTAATCGTTTATCTTATAATATGCTTTTGAAATAAGTGTCTGTTTCACAACAGATTTAAATTTAGAATCCGTAAGTTCAGTAAAGTATCTTGGAATTTTATTGTAGAATTTTATACAATTTCCCAAGAACGACTTTTTCGCCTTCACTAGTCTATAAAAAGTTATTTTGAGTTTCCCAGTGTTTCTTGTAGTTATTAACTTATCAGTATTCGTTGGGAAATTGTATAAATTCTTCCTAACATACATGATTATTTCAAATATGTACAGCGACGGCAGGGTTAAGATATCTATGTCCTTAAAGATTTCTCTCAATGACTCACGCGACCCCAAGTTATAAATTGCTCGTATAGCCCTTTTCTGTAATATAAATACAGTTTCGATATCTGCAGCCGATCCCCATAAAATAAGACCGTAACTAATTATACTATTAAAATAAGCAAAGTAAACTAAACTACAAAGTAATCTGTTGACCATAAATACTCAAAAAACATCATATATGCTCTTTGTGGCAAAGAACAAAAACATCTCTCAACTTCCTATTTTAACAATTAATGACGACCTAATACACCGATCCAGTACTGAAAAATATCTTGGCTTACTACTAGATGACAAATTGAACTGGAAAAGTCACATTAATAAAGTCAGGACTAAACTTTCTTCCCTGACCGGAGCTATAAGAAATTGTGCTAACTGTATACCTCACAAAGCTCGACTAATGCTTTATAACTCGTTAGCTAAATCCCATTTAGAATATTTAATTGAAGTATGGGGCTGTGCTGCTAAAACAAATCTTCAAAAGTTGCAGACATCACAAAATAAATAAATTAAATTTTATTTAAATACCATCACCTAACTAGGACGAAATTACTTTACACAAAAACTAAACTATTTAACCTTAAACAACTTTACACCTACTCAACATGCATGCTCATCAAAAAGGTACTGACACATAAAATACACTCACAATTAACATTCACACAAAGAACATTTAGGCATAATTTAAGAAACACAAATAAAATAAAATTATTTAGACATAGAACAGGATATGGAAAGAAAAATATTTTATCTGAGGGTGCACAAATGTACAACAAGTTGCCGAAAGAAGTAAAGGAATGTAAATCAGGAATACTATTTAAAACTAAGTTAAAATCATATATATATGATAATATTTATTAAGATGTGTTGGAACATGTTACCTTAAGCTAATTTAGTATCTCATTTAAGTGAACTATTGTGTTCTTATGAGTAATAAATATCTATAAACCGAGGTACTTTACTTCAGTGCCTTAAAATTTTATAAGATTATATTACAATTTGAAATTATATATCTATATTACCTACGTTACTAGGCACTACTGTAGATTAAAACGTGGACGTCAAATAGGGGCATAATAAATCTAAATATATATTCGCGCCAAACACGCGACGATGCACTCCCTCACACATTAGTGCGCTCTCTGTCACTCGCACCCTGGACCGACGCGCCCGCGCCGGCCGCCAGTATTCGAGCCAGCATCGTTTGAAGCACACACGTACTACCTTATCCCGGCTCGCGCGCTTCCGATACCGTAAAAACTACATCTCATATTAGACAATACCTAGGTTTATTGAGGGAATCTTACTGGTGACGTACAGTGAACTATCCGCGCCTTATCACGCGAGTGAAAACCTCTGTGCATAAACATTAGTGCAAGGATCATATCAGCTCATAGCCTACGGAGACGTCGGCACCACCCTTCAGTTCACCACGACAGGCGATAAAGCCGCCACAGTTCCCGTCACCCATACGCAGCCATCACCAGTCATCCAGTAAGTCCACCATTGGTTCGCCCACAGTTCTCACTCAATTCTAACTCTCACTCTCATATCCCATCGTTGCATGTGACTGCCACCAGGCCGTCACATTTTCTGGTCCTTCATAACCTCCTGAACCCCTGTGAATAACAGCCCCCTGCTCGTTTTTTTCTCGCCCCAAAAACCACACCCATTTTCTATAAGAATCCACCCACATTTCAAAATATTAAGCCGCCCGCTATTATTCAGCTCATTTTCGATAAAGGTATAATTCAAATACGTATCACTCCATTATTTTATTTCAAACTCCACGGTGGCCTTCAATAAATTCAATCCTTGGCCAAGGTAATTCTCACTAAAACAAAGTCGAATACTCATTCCCCATAAGTAAACAATCTCGATACGATCATATTTATTAGAAAGTGTGCAGAATAGATAAAATATAATAGATAAGTAATAACTAATAACCTACCGCTTAACTGAACGTAGTGTGATTGCATCATCATTTACAACATTGTAATACGATACCGTTAACCGTGTAAAACAATACCTACTTACACGATTTGTGTCACAACATCGTATTAATTAATCAGCTCCATAGAATATTTATTTAGATAAGTTTAAGTAAAAAGTTCGGATAAAATAGTTAGGTATACAGTGTGCCCTTAAATACAGTAATACAGAGTGATTTATTTCGAAACCCATATTCATCACAATAATCATAGAATATAATAACTTCGCCCCACACAAGTGCATACGTACATACAAAGCCTACACAATTTATATTATACAGGGTGTCATAAAATAACTCATTCCCATCACTTATTTCTTCAACTCAATTTTAAATATAAAAAATTCTCAGCCCATTTCAATACTCGTGTTAAATACATTATTGTTTCACACCACGCAATTTTGGACAAATTTCAACACAAAACCTTAAAAAAAAAAACTCAATGGCGCCGTCCAAGTCTCAAGCAGCCATTTTCCGCGAGGCATCAAAGGCAATTAGCCAACTGAAAGAAATAGGTAAGGCAGTCCTGGCAAAAGACACAACAAACTATAAACTGTCGGACTTCACGGCTCGGTACACAAAACTGGAGACGTACAAAACCAAGTTGGAGGACGTCTACCACGACATACTAGACGACGAATTTTTGACCGAGGAGACCGAGACAACCTACACAAACAATTATGACCACGCTATTACAGACTATAATGAAATTCTAGTCACGTTCGAGAAATTGAGCGTAACTTCAGCTCTTCCGGAGACTTCACACCCCTCATCATCAGCCACGCCAACAACCATGCTGCCCAAAATTGAGCTACCAAAATTCAGCTCAAAAATTGAAGACTGGCCTTCCTTCATTGCCATCTTCAGGAGCCTCACTGACGACATGGCTACTATTTCGGATGCTGTAAAGCTTCACTACCTGCTCTCGTGCCTAACAGGTGAGGCACGCAGTATGGTTTCCCACCTTCAGCTCACAAATGAAAACTTCGTAGTAGCCATTCATATTCTGACCCGGCGCTATGAAAATCGTCGCGTTCAGATCGACCGCTTTGTGGATATCATCTTGGGCCTACCCCAAATTCACGTGCGTTCCGATATCCGCACACTTTTCTTAACTCCGCTCATTTCCGCGCAATGCGCACTCAACAATCTAGATCTGCCCATGCAAGATAGCGACTATGTTTTCGTGTCGATAGTCGTTAGAAAACTACAGGGTGAACTCCGGACCCTCTTCGAACGCAAGTACGGCACACGCCAAACTCTGCCCACCCTCAAAAACTTGATCGCCTTTTTAGAAGAGCACGCGCGTTGTGTAGAGACCGAGTGGTCTAGCTCGGGCCCCGCTCAAGTAACTCAGCACTCGCCAAAGTCGACCCAGTACCGCAGGCAGTCCCCAGTTAGTTCTCTTCCAGGCTCATCTCGACAGCCCGCGTACCAAGGCTCTCGCCCCATGACACAGGTTACCAGCCGGTCAGACTATCCAGCTCATCACAGGCCGGTATACTCAGCTCATCCGTCAACTCAAACCGCAGTCTCCAGCAACACCCCCACCACAAACAATATGCCCTGCCCATACTGCTCAGAGAGAGGGCACAAACTCATCGCCTGCCCTCGGTACAACGACCAACCAATACAAGGCCGGTGGGACTTCATTCAGGCTCGCAACCGCTGCCGACGCTGCCTAGGCCCCCACTATGAAAATGAGTGCAAGTCCAAGAACGCTTGCAAAGAGTGTGGTAATTTCAAGCATCACACATCCCTTCATCGCCCCGGTGCTACTTCTCCAACTCGCTCGTCCGCTCATCTCCTACCCCAGCATTTGAGAGAACAACCCAGATCGCGTCCAGCTCATGAGCCACACCATTTATCGGCTCACGCTTCACAGCCGAAACCCACGCCGCAAAACGAATCATCCACTCACTCACGCTCGCCCAGTAGATCGCGACAAGGTGGTCAGCAATGACTATCGACCATAACGGAACATAACGAACAAGACGACAATCAGCACACACATTTACACACACAACACACACGCTCAGCTCAGACTCAGACATCCCAAGCCCACTCTGCGAGATCAACTCCAACAGCAAATCATACCGCGTGTAATTACCCAGAGCAAAAAGAACCCGTAGTTCCAAATCAGCCCATATTATTGCCCACCGTCTTGCTAAAAATAGCAGACGTAAATGGTCACTTTCACACAGCACGAGCCCTACTAGATTGCGGTAGTATACTTACACTTATAACTCAGCGCATGGCTCAAATTTTAAATTTACCGCTAAACTCAACATCACTAAAAATCGCAGGGGTGGGCAACCAACACACACAAGGCTCAAAGGCATCCATTACAATAGTATGTAGACCAACACATCGTGACGCACCAACGATTACGGCTACAGCGTATATATTGCACAACGTTACCGGTTATTTGCCTTTACAAAAGGTCTCCCACATTGCACCTGCGAGGGGTCAACCGCCGATTCCCTTAGCTGATCACGAATATAATACTCCAGCTCCGATTGACCTTTTGTTAGGTTCAGACGTTCTAGGCCAAGTTCTGGACGGGACTAAGGTCTCGTTAGGCCGGGGGAAGCCCACAGCCTTCGGCACGATTTTTGACTTCGCACTGATAGGACCCATCGAGGACTTATGTGCGACACCAGCGAAGCAATCCAACTCAGCTCATATTATCAGCTCACAACCGGAATCTGAGGAATCCACTCATGATATTTGTAAGAGTATTGAGAGGTTCTGGGAAACGGAGGAGCCCCAGCCTCATGTACATACTAGCCCATTACACGAACAGTGCGAAGAAATATTCCGCACCACCACTACTCGAAATCCCTCAGGCCGCTACATGGTAACATTGCCCTTTCTCCCAGATGCGCCGACCTTAGGCAACACCCATGCCATCGCACTACGTAGGTTTCTTAACCTCGAGAAAAAGCTCCAGACAAACCCGATACTCCGCTCAAAATATGTCGACTTCATGACCGACTATCTTAATCTAGGACATATGTCACCCTGTCACCCAAGTACCTTCGCAAATAAGCCCCACTTCTACATCCCACACCATGGTATCTTCAAATCGGGATCCGAGAAGATACGCACGGTATTTGATGGGAGCAGCCGAAGCTCAAATGGCCTCAGCCTAAATGACTGCCTGCACACAGGTCCAGCTCTTCAGCAAGATATTGTTGACATCATCATGTCCTTTAGCACCCCACAACAAGTAACATAAGTACAATGTACCCCGTAGTTTTCAGCACTGACATCAAAATGATGTTCAGAAACATACTCATTCATCCCGATCAGCGACAGTACCAGCTCATTCTCTCGCGGTCTTCACCTGACCAGCCTCTGCTCACTTACGCCCTCAATACCGTCACATACGGTTTACGATCTAGCCCCTTCCATTCAATCCGCACTCTACTCCAATTGGCTGATGACGAAGGTCATCGCTACCCACAAGCTGCTCAAGTCCTACGCCACTCAATCTTCGTAGATGATATACTCTGTGGTCATGACTCGGTGGAGTCTGCTCAGGCACTTCAAACCGAACTGATCAGTTTGCTTGCCCTAGGTGGCTTTCAGCTCAGTAAATGGACCTCCAACTCTTCCCAGCTCCTCGATCGGTTCCCGGATGACCAATGTGACATGCCGAAAGACTTTGACACAAGCCCAGATTCGAATTCCATTAAAGTATTGGGTATACAATGGATCCCTCAAACGGATGAGTTCACATACCGCATCTCTCTCCCCTCACCGACTCAAGTGACAAAGCGCTCCATTCTCAGCACAGTAGCCTCTCTTTACGACCCTAACGGTTGGGTAACTCCCGTAATATTCCGCACAAAGCTCCTCTTACAGAAGTTATGGCTCTTGAAACTGGGATGGGACGAGCCAACTCCCGATGAAGTCCACACAGAGTGGCAACACATTTCCCAGGACCTCCCCCAACTCTCAAATATACGCTTACCTCGGCACATTTGCAAATATAAACCCACGTCCACGTACTCTCTCAACGGATTCGCAGACGCCTCAGAGGCCGGTTTTGGCGCTGCAGTTTATCTACGCGAGCTCGATGCAAACGGACATGTCAATGTACACCTGGTCATTGCCAAGTCAAAGGTCGCGCCTATCAAGAATCGTCTCTCAATCCCCAAGCTGGAGCTCTCAGCTGCAGCTCTCTTATCACAGCTCATGATTCGTGTGTTAGCCCAACTGTCAGTTCACATTGTCATAGACCAACATACTTGTTGGTCCGATAGCACTATAGTGCTAGCATGGCTCAACACTTCCCCTCATCGTCTTCAAACATTTGAAGCCAACCGAGTGGCTAAAATCATGTCTAGCCCCACCAGCTCTACGTGGAGACATGTTCCCACGAACCTCAACCCTGCCGACTGTGCAAGCAGGGAAATGTCAGCTCAATCTCTTTCAACCCATGACCTCTGGTGGTCTCCCAGTTGGCTCAAGGAGCCTCCCTCCACCTGGCTCCAAATGCCATCCGCTTTGGGTCATCACGGTTTACCTGGCCTTAAGCCAAAAAAGGTTTTAGCTCACATAGCAATTCCTGATGTGGACCACGATCTGCTCACTCGTTTTAGCTCCTTTGACAAACTCATCGGAGTGACGTCTTGCATCAGGCGCTTCATATTTAATTGTAAAAACAGCCCAGACGAACGACGCTCCGGACCTATAACGGCCGGTAAACGTAGGGACGCTCTGTTATTCTGGGTCCGCTCTGTTCAGCAGAATGAGTTCGCAGAAGACATTCATCGTCTGCAAACCAATAAACTTTGCACAAACCGACTCCAACGGCTCGCGCCATTTCTAAAAGACGGTCTCTTGAGAGTCGGCGGCCGTCTCTCTCACGCGTCAATCAGGTACGATGCTCAACACCCGCTCATCCTGCCCAGCTCTAGCCCACTCGTAGATCTCATCATTGATCATTACCATGAAGTATACTGCCATCCTGGTGCGGACACTTTACACGCCATTCTACGTCAGCAATTCTGGATACTATCCGCTCGCCGCGTGGTCCGTTTTCGGGTGTTCAAATGTATTAGGTGTTTTAGATGCCGCGCTCAACCTACGGCCCCGTATATGGCTGACCTTCCCGCGGACAGGGTCACCCCACAACCTATATTTAGCCAAGTCACGACTGACTTTGCCGGCCCATTTCTCGTTAAATCCAGCACGTTACGGAACGCTAAGCTCTTAAAGGCATACTTGTGCATATTTGTATGTCTCTCAACAAAGGCGGTTCATTTGGAGGCCGTCTCTGCACTTACCACAGAAGCCTTTCTCGCGGCATTACAAAGATTTGTCTCACGACGTGGCACACCAGCTCTCATTAGATCAGATTGCGGCACAAATTATGTAGGTGCTAGAAATCAGCTCATAGAAGTCCAAAACTTCCTCTCTGCTAATAATGACGCAATCACACACAAACTTGCCAACCAGCAGGTAACTTGGCTGCTGAACCCTCCCAAGGGACCCTGGTTCGGTGCTCTGCACGAGATTAATATTAAATCTACAAAACAACTGCTCTATCGCGTAATTGGGGAACAGCACCTCACTTTTGAAGAATTCTCCACACTTCTCACACGAATCGAGGCTGTTCTCAACTCAAGACCTCTCTGCCCACTCTCTTCCGATCCATCGGATATTGAACCATTGACTGCTGGCCATTTCATTACAGGCCGTTCACTCACTGCTCTGCCCGAACTATCCTTTGACGATAGGCCCCTTTCTGCTCTTAAACGCTTCCAGCTCATACAAGCTCTGTCACAACGCTTTTGGACTCAGTGGTCCAAATCTTACCTCCATACACTTCAAATCCGCTCTAAGTGGCTCTCCTCTTCATCCCCCCCTCATGTGGGCGAACTAGTACTCATCAAAGTACTACATCATCCTCTTACACAAGCTTGTCACTCTTAATATACCAATGTATCTAGTGAAACTTGTGAGTTCCTTTATCTCAAACCGTACCTTCTCTGTCCATATAGGTGATAACAAGACAAAAAACCAGCCAGTGCCTGCCGGTGTGCCTCAAGGGTCCATTCTCGGTCCTTATCTATTTCTTACTTACATTAACGATATTCCGATACAGACACGGACCAGTCTGGCCTGTTTTGCAGACGATACGGCATCATATACGTCTTCTATTGATACTGACCTTATTATAAGTCGCCTTCAGTTGTCCCTAGATCTGCTTCACTCATACTTCACAAAGTGGAAACTAAAACTTAACGAGGCTAAAACTGAAGCCATTATGTTCACTCGTCAGCGTAAACCTCCTTACAGGAAATTAAACATTTCTGGTCATGAGATCCCTTGGAGCAGCGCAGTCCGCTACCTGGGCGTTACTATGGACAGCAAGCTAAATTGGACCAAACATATATCCACGCTGCGTGTTGCAGGTGCACGGGCCCTGGGCGCACTAAGTCCCGTTTTAAATCGTAAGTGCAACCTTAGTCCTCGAACAAAACTTAGGATTTACACCATTCTTGTCCGACCTTGCCTTACGTATGCATGCCCTGTATGGAGTAGTACCTGTTTAACAAATTATGAAGTATTACAGACAATCCAAAACAAAGCTGTAAAGATTGCTTATAATACACCATTCAAAACGAACCTTAAAATCCTACATAATTCGGAAAATATTCCACTATTACGCAAATTCATATTCATTTTAATGTTAAAGTTCTTCGATAAATGTAAATATCATAAAAATATCTTGGTATCAAATATTTCCCATAAAACTATTTCCGATCTTAAATATATCGACACATATGGCACTTACCGCTTACCCCAGCACTATTACTTGTTCCCTCCGCCTGACGTAACACTGGGCTCTGCGCATGCGACTGGCGGGGGCGTCCATTCGATTGGCCTACCTCGTAACCAGCGCCGCCGCCTCACGAGCCCGCGCGACGTGGCCGCGCGGGGGCAAGGTAGCTCGCTTGCTTATTTTAACTGGTTCAGTTAAAACATGTTGCTCACTGCTTAGTACTGGTGTTATCAATATTTTGAGTTACCCACAATATTAGCGGAATTAAGTAATTATTTAATTCACTTGTTCTTTAAATGTAACTTAATTATAGTTTTTCTGTTTATAAGTATAATGTTTTGATGCAAAAAATGTACCCAACACAATGGTCCATATAAATTAATATTAGTTATCATATATTAGTATATATATGTTATCAGTTTCTTTGTTAATTACAATTTAGATATATATTTATGCAACAAACTTTAAAAGGCGCAAACTAGCCTGTATAAAGTGTTTATAGCCTAAATTTTCGTATGTAAGTGATTGTATTATTGTACTTACATTGTAATAGTTGCTTATGACAAATAAAGACATATTACAAAACAAAACAAACTCATCAAGGAAGATGGCTTACCACCGCTGCAATGGAGACTGGGTCGGATTATCCGCACAATACCCGGCAAGGATGGAGTGATTCGAGTGGTGGAT
Organism: Epiblema foenella; assembly: GCA_963556455.1. Lineage (NCBI taxonomy): Eukaryota > Metazoa > Arthropoda > Insecta > Lepidoptera > Tortricidae > Epiblema > Epiblema foenella. Next base: position 34,292,436 of record OY747097.1, on the reverse strand, counting down.
CTGGACACCGCTCATGGACAACTACGCAGACCTGTGTTCAAGATAGCCAGGCTGCCATTGAACTCAGCTCAGGAAGAGGATCCACCCCGGCCCCCCCAGGATGTTCGCGCCAAACACGCGACGATGCACTCCCTCACACATTAGTGCGCTCTCTGTCACTCGCACCCTGGACCGACGCGCCCGCGCCGGCCGCCAGTATTCGAGCCAGCATCGTTTGAAGCACACACGTACTACCTTATCCCGGCTCGCGCGCTTCCGATACCGTAAAAACTACATCTCATATTAGACAATACCTAGGTTTATTGAGGGAATCTTACTGGTGACGTACAGTGAACTATCCGCGCCTTATCACGCGAGTGAAAACCTCTGTGCATAAACATTAGTGCAAGGATCATATCAGCTCATAGCCTACGGAGACGTCGGCACCACCCTTCAGTTCACCACGACAGGCGATAAAGCCGCCACAGTTCCCGTCACCCATACGCAGCCATCACCAGTCATCCAGTAAGTCCACCATTGGTTCGCCCACAGTTCTCACTCAATTCTAACTCTCACTCTCATATCCCATCGTTGCATGTGACTGCCACCAGGCCGTCACAATATATAAAAGAAGAAACTGACTGACATATCAACGCACAGCCCAAACCCCTGACTCTAGAGATTCCAAATTTGGCACGTAGGTTCCTTATAACGTCCAAGGGTGCAATAAGAAAGGATTTTTCAAAATTCACCCCCTAAAGGGTTGAAACGGGGGTCCAAAATTTGTATGAAAACACGTACTTATTGAAGTCAGAGATATGAAACTTTGTATATAGACTCTATGTTTAAATATATCAATGAAGTATTTCAGCGTTTTTCTAAATTGTATCACTAAAGGGGGAAAAGGGATTTCAAAGTTTCTACGGGGAGCAAATCTCTTTTTAAGTGCGATATTAAAAACTTCGTGAATAGACTCTATTTAAAAAAAACAAAAAGGCTTTGAGCGTTTTTCGAAATTGCTCCCTTAAAGGGATGAAAAGGGGGTTACAAGTTTGTACGGCGAGCAAATCTTTTCTGAAGTGAGAGATTCTCACACACATCACACATACTAATGTACTTTACTTACTCAGTTGTCTTGGTTGCTGTAAAAAATTGTAAACTGACACATACTGCTACATGCGTTCGATCGTCTTCATTGGGTGACTACCTCATTATAAATTATACTCATTACCACCTTCACCATTTCCATTCGATGATGATCTAGGAACTGAACTGGATAATTCCTTTACCATACAGTGTCACTCGATGGATAGTATTGAGTCTTGCTCGTATTTAATTGGATTAAGCAGTATGTTTAAAATAATTAGTTTCAACATAAGAAGCCTTCAACACAATTTTAATGATTTTACAGTTGCCCTGAAACGTTTCAATACGACATTTGACATAATTGTTTTGTCGGAGTGCTGGCTGCACGATAACTCCGTTATTAATCAGCTCCCCGGTTACACGCCATTTCACACAACCAATCATCTAAATAAGAGTTGCGGCGTTACCATTTATGTAAACAACTCCCTGAGCCCGTCCGTTCACGAGCCACCTGTATTTGGAGCTGACTTCCTACTGGTTCGAGTAGATAACATATCAATTTTGGGCATATACCGCTCGCCATCGCTACATGATTATGAGGACTTTAACCGTTCCCTTGATTCGTCATTCAGTAGCATTAGTGATAGTCCTTGCATAATTGTGGCAGGTGACATAAACATCGATCTCTTGGACACCCAGAGTGCTGTAACCAATGACTATTTGACTCTAATGGCCTCTCATGGGTTATTGCCAGCAATCACGGCTCCTACCAGAGGCAAGGTTTGTTTGGATCACATTTTTGTCAAAACAGATCAAACAGCGACGGGTATTGTGTGCAATAGCGCGATTACGGACCACGACTTAACAATGGCCACCGTGACACACCAAAACACTGGCCGTTGCCGCGATCGCAAAGTTATTCGTGTCAACTTCCAGGCAGTGTCTGCAGATCTACAGAACACTGATTGGGCGCCGGTGACTGAGTGCCTGGATCTAAATAGAACTGTGTCCGTTTTTGATGGCATAGTTGCCGCCGCGGTAAACAAACATAGCAGTGTCATCAGACTCACCCGCAGCCGCTTTAACTTGAAACCGTGGATGACTCCTGGCTTAATAAGATGCATGAGACACCGTGATCATCTACATTTACAAGTAAGAATGCGGCCTAACGACCTGGTTTTAAAAACCAGCTACACACGCTACAGAAACTTTTATGGGCAACTATTAAGAAATCTCAAAGCAGCTTATGAAAATAAGGAACTATCTCGCAATAGTCATAACCCAAAAAAGCTTTGGAACTCTATAAAGCGGGTTTGCGAGTTTCCTAGTAAGTTATCTGATGCCACTGAATTGACTAAAATATCCGCTAATGGTCACGAATCGCTCAATGCAGTTAATAAACATTTTGTTTCTATAGGCGCTGATCTGGCGGGTCAAATAATGGATAGGCTAAAAACTACGCAGCAGTCATTAGCAATTAACTATCTTCCAAAGGAAACACCAGCTCACTCCTTTTTTCTTCTCCCCACAGATCCGCAAGAAGTAAAAGACCTTATACATTCCTTAAAAACTGACAGTGCGCCTGGTCCAGACGGTTATAATCCTTCTTTGATGAAAGCTATCGGTGAATTTATATGTGTTCCTCTAGCCCACTTATTTAATCTAAGTTTATCCTCAGGGTCATTTCCCAATCCCTGGAAAAGGTCATCGGTGAGTCCCATTTTGAAAGGTGGACAGAAGAATAGCCCAGACCACTATAGACCAATCTCACTTCTCGGTATTTTCTCCAAACTGTTAGAGAAAGTTGTTAATAGACGCCTGACTCACTTTTTGGAAAACAACAACCTTCTCTCTGATAGACAATTTGGCTTCAGGAGAGGTAGGTCTACGGAAAATGCAGTAGTATTGCTATCTAACTTAATTGCTAAACAACTTGACCAGGGTAGACATTGTATAGGAATCTTCCTCGATCTCGCCAAGGCCTTCGATACCGTTTCGGCGCCGATACTCCTAAAAAAACTCGAACACATTGGAATAAGAGGTTCGGCGCTGGAATGGTTCGAAAGCTATCTCACTGATCGGACGCAGTTTGTTAAAGTCGGGGACTGTCGCAGTGCAGAGCTGCCTATTAATTTCGGTGTCCCGCAAGGAAGTATCCTGGGCCCAACGTTATTTTTGGTATACATGAATGATATACTTTCCTTACGGCTACCGAACTCGGACTTAATCTGTTACGCTGACGACACTGTGGCCCTTTTTAGTGGCAGTTCTTGGACCGAGGCCATCGATATGGCAGAAAAGGGAATGTCGTGTATGGCAGACTGGCTGGATAATAATTTACTCACGCTTAATAAAAAAAAAACCAAATTCGTAATGTTTTTCAAAACACTATCATCGGCACCCCCAGCATTTAATCAGCTAAAATGGACGTCTGCCTACAGTACGAGTGCACATGAATCAATCGAGCGTGTTGAAACGATTAAGTACCTTGGCGTTATTATTGACCAAAAATTGTCCTTCAGGCAACATATCGCGTCATTATCTGGCAGGGTCAGAAAGATAATTTATATTATGAAGCTTCTGAGAGGTGGTGCGTCTAGGGAGGTTCTTCTTTTGGTGTACTTCGGTCTCTGTCAATCCATTCTTCAATACTGTATTGCAGCTTGGGGAGGTGCCGCTAAAAGTATAATGATAATGCCTGAACGGGCGCAACGAGCGGTGCTAAAAGTGATGATGAGGAAATCTTTCCGATTTCCTACCAACGATTTATATAATGAAGCATCAGTTCTTAGAGTTCGCCAACTTTTTGTTTTAAAAGCTGTCGCAGAATCTCACCGTATTGCTTTAGCTTCAACTGATCATGCTAGACGCCGCCAAAAACGACTTAAATATATGAAAATTCCCACTCCCCGTGTAAAAACCGCATTCGCTAAGCAACTTCCCTTCTATTTGCACCCCACCGTATATAACAGAGTGTCTCAGACGTGCTCATTTGACGACCTTCCTAGCAAACTTTTTATATCAAAAGTTAAGAAATGGCTTCTTACACTATCGTATGATGAAACTGAGAACATAATCAAAACCTAAAACAAACACCCACACACACGCGCTCGCACGCACGCACGCACGCACGCACGCACGCACGCACGCACGCCTCACGCACGCACGCACACACGCACACACGCACACACACACACACACACACACACACACACACACTAGCTAGGTTTGGTATTCATTAGTATTTACTGTTCCATATTTTGTAATTTCTTTGCACGGTCATCTTACTCTGGTATTTGTAAAGTCTATCTGTTAAATCTATATCTTCGGTTCCCAAGATACAGGCTGTGCCTAGTTTGGGGCTGACGGATATCCTCATCTGATTTGAAATATTGCATGCTAATGGTAATTTAGTTTAAACTATACTGATGTAATGTGGTATTATGGTCAATAAAGAATTTATTATTATTTATTATTATTATTATAGATTTAAAACTTCGTATATAGATTCTGTTAAAATACAACAAAATATTGAAGCGTTTTTCGAAATTGCTCCTCTAAAAGGGTGAGAAGGGGGTTTCAAGTTTGTACGGGGAGCAAATTTTTTTGGAGTGAGGGATTTAAAACGTCGAATATAGACTCTGTTCAAATACAGCAAAAAACATTTAAGCGTTTTTCGAAATTGCTCCCCTTAAGGGGTGAAAAGAGGGTTCCAAAGTTTGTGTGGAAAAATCAATATGGGTGTTATTTTCGAGATTTCTCGGGGTGCCGATTACGAAAATGACAAGCATTTTCAAATCAAAAATGGCGGACATTTATTTTCCTTAAAAATCGATATGGGTGTCATCTTAGAGGTTCCTCGGAGTTTCAATTACAGAAATGACATCCATTTTCAAATCCAAGGTGTCGGACATTTGTCTTACTTAAAAAACGATATTGGTGTCATCTTCGAGGTTCCTCGCGGTGCCGATAACGAAAATGATATGCATTTGCAAATCCAAGATGGCGAACAATTATTTTTCTTAAAAATCCATATGAATACTTTAAAATCAATATGGCTGATATCTTTGTGGTTCCTCGGGGTGCCGATTATGAAAATGACATACATTACAACATTAAAAAACTAAACCCCCGTGCGAAGCCGGGCCGGGCCGCGTCGCTAGTAATAGATGAAGCTAACTGACGTCCGTATACATTTTCAAAGCTGAGCGATACATATACGGACGTCGGTTTGACGCATACTTTTCATACTGCACTATATTTGACGTCCGTATATATGGAAGGGTGTCTATTATTTTATCGAAATATCTTACATCGATTTTCATTTCACCGAAAACTGTTCAACGAATTTCATTAGGTTTTTTTTTCTAATCACATAATCATCAATTCATTGCATTTTATATAATCGAACCACTTTTCATAGTTAATCGTTTCGAATCCGTCTCTAATCGTAGCGTAACGGTACATCGAATTTACCTTTCATCGAAATATTCGTTATTCATAGTATTAATTTAACGAAACTTGATTCACAGATAGTACGTTCCATATAGTATTCTTTCCAAGAACAATGTTTCATCGAACAACCAAGCAAGCATGATTTTTCAAGGCGTATAATCTTTCTGGTCTTATATAAAAAAATTAACCTCGAAGATTAAGACGGGAGCAAAGCTCCCGTCTTAATCTTCTAACCTATCCGCATTACAGTCGGTTTTGCCATAACTGGTCTTTCTGGGCTTATATAAAAAAATAACCCCGAAGATTAAGACGGGAGCAAAGCTCCCGTCTTAATCTTCTAACCTATCCGCATTACAGTCGGTTTTACCCTAACAGGTCTTTTGTACATTTTAGGTTTTGGGTATTTTTGTTTTTGAGTATTTTTGTTTATGAGTACTTTTACAGAGTACACCAAGAATCTGAGAAAAAAAATAATTTTAGACTTACTTATATCAAGAATAGTAAACAGTGGTGAAATGATGTTCTAGGTAATAAGAATTTTGGGAACTGAAACCTTCGTTAAACCAAAATTATACTAAAGGCCATTCGATGAACGACTACGTCGATGAACAAATAAAATACTGAATTAAAATTCGATGAGTTGATTCTTGTGTAAAAGGTAATTCGAGCAAATGTTTGAGCGATCTAACGAAGTTCGATGAATGATTCCTAAGTGATAATAAAATTCTGCGAATAGTGTAATGGGAAATGATAATCGATGTAACGATTTTCGGTAAAATGATGGATCCCCATATGGAATCTATGACACTTTTTTTTAAACCTGACTGTGGATTTATAGGCGGACCCGCCTATAAATCCACAGTCAGGTGGATAGGAATAAGATAAAGCGATAGGAGTGCGCGATTGGAGAGTGGCCTAGGGAAAATTCAGGGGAAAACCTTTGACACAACCGTGCGGGCGGTAGTGCCGGGACGAATAGGGTTTGTATGTGTCTGTGTTGTCGCGATCGCGCGGTGGACGTCCCCGCCGGCGGGAATGCCTGAATGTACGCATCGTGTCTGAGTTGGACGCCGTAAGCGCAGCGTTCCATCTTTCGATGGATGCTGCGATCACGTCGGTCGGGTCCGTGAGTGTGTGTCTAGGATGCTGGACCGTGCGGCTCCTAATCAGTGATCGCCGAGTTACGACAGAAGGGAGGAGAGATGGGAACGTAGTCGACAGCCTTCCTCACTAAAGGATTTCTATGATGAGGAGCGTTGTCAAAATAACATCTCGCAGTCTGCTTAAAGAAATCATACATGGTGCTAATACCCATGTCGTGGTGCAGACTTTGGTTCGACTGGTACCACGGGGCATCAGTCGGCCTACGGAGAAAACGATTCTGAATGACCTGAAGCGGCCCAGTTGGGGTGTGGGTCCTAGTACGTTCCCTCTAGTCTGCATCGAAAGCTTCGATCCCTGAGAAAATATCGTATGTTGAGTACGAGTCTGTCAGGCATACTGAGCTGATATAACTTGTTGACAGTACCGCGTCGCATGGCACTCTCAGCTAAAAATCCACGAGTAATTGGACCAACCTATTACGAGCGCCTACCCGCCAAATTAAGAACTGAACCATCCGACGAAACATTCAAACGTCAACTGAGAAACTTTTTATTAGAAACCCCGTTATATTCCATTAGCGAATACATGGAAATAAAATATAGTTGACATTGTTTAATTTAATTTAATCATCATCATTTCAGCCGAAAGACGTCCACTGCTGAACATAGGCCTCCCCCAAGGCTCGCCATTTTTTATTTTTCCCTTGGGGGGGATTTGCCATAGTCGCCACGCTTGGCAAGCGGGTTGGCGACCGCAGTTTGATGGTGGTAATGATCGAAGGATGCTGCTGCCCACCCTCCGATTTTCCCTTATTCGCCTCCTACGAAACCCACGGGAAGAGATGGGGTGGCGCAATTCTTGCCCGGCAACCACACGGGAAATAAAAATAATTTAATTTAATATTATTGATTTAATTTAATTTTTGTTTTAATATTTACTTTGACGATCATTACGAGATATTGATATTTAATTCCTTGTTAACCGTGTTTAGAGTACCAAAAATATTAATATATTCATGACGATCCTCTCAGGTGAATTTTATCATACTCATTGTATTATTTAACTGCTATTTTATTCATTGATTTTTAATTTATTTTGTTTTATTTAATGTTATTGACGATCACAATAGAGATTCCTGTAAATTGACATGTAATTTATATTGTAATCTTATATTGTGAATAAATGAATCTGAATCTGAATCTTGTATATCAGCCGTAACGCCAGACCTTGTCGAAGGCTTTCGCCACGTTGAGAAAGATGGAACCGGTCCTGAGCCCCTGGAATCGAGAGAAAGCGTACATCACGTGCTCCGTGACGTAGTGCACCTGTTGGACGCACGAGTATGCGGATCTAAAGCCGAAGTGCTCGTCGATGATGACGTTATTCTCAGCCGTGAATCTGAGAATCCTAGTGAGAAAGATCCGCTTATATAGCTTTCCTAGAGAGCTAAGTAAGCTGATCGGCCTATAAGAGGCAGGCGAGGTCCGGGGTTTTCCGGGCTTCGCAATCCCTATGACTGCTGCATCTTTCTACGCGGCTGGAAAATGAGCATTGGTTAACGTGGCGTTGAAGATACCTACCAAAATGGGGGTTTCAGGCAGAAGTCTCAGGATACGATTGGATAAACTTTACTTTACTTTACTTACTTTACTTAACCGACACCGGTAAAATGGGTGAAGTTACGGGGAAACGAGATCTCCTGTTCATTTTGGAATCAACCCATCTAATATGAGCTTCATCGGTGTGTAGGAGACAAAAAAAAAACAAACAAAGGCGAACATTGGGACTCTAAGCTACTCGCAAGGTATTCGGCTTACTCACTATCCTCGAAAGAAGGGGTAGGCCCCCGGTAAGGTGTTCCAGCCGATCCAAGGGGGGTATGGTCCAAGGGGAATCTGATCTTATCCATCAGATTCCTGAACGAGATCTTCCGAAATTCGGCAATTTTCTGTTTGGACTCGTTACTAAGGATAAGGCTACAGGAGTAAGTCCTGATTTCACGATTTTTCCTAGTCACTAACTTTCTCAATTCCCTAGTGAGACTTATGCAATGTAAGTTACGTTTGTAGAAAATAGCATGACTGTAGAATAAAACATGGAGGTAAACAACAACACATGGAAAACATGAAACGTAATCAATAATATATACAGCTAACTGACGTCCGTATGCATTTCGAAAGCTGCGCGATACATATACGGATGTCGGATTGATGCATACTTTTCATACTGCACGATATTTGACGTCTGTATACATGAACCTATAGCACTACTTTAGAAAATTAATCGGACGTCGAATATGGTGCGGCATGAATAGTATATACCGTCAACTGACATCCGTATACATTTCCAATGCTGCGCGATACATATTATACGGATGTCGGATTGAAGCAGACTTTTCATACTGCCCGATATTTAACGTCCGTATACATGAATCTATGGCTCTACTGTAGATAAAACATGAACGTCAAAAATGGTGCATAGTGAATGACATATATAGCTAATTGACATCTATTCTTCTACTTACGGGTATCCGAAGTGCCTTGACAAACAAATTACCTTATGTAGTCGTAAAATATTTTTACAAAAGCTTCTATTTAAAAAAAAAACTAATTATTACAAAAATATATTTATACGCTGTTAGTAGAAATATGCGTTCTAGTAACGTGGGTATGCTATATATCATTTCAATATGTCATATAAATATTATAAAAGCTTAGGCACTATATAATGTATATGTTACTTTACATCAGCTTTTATAAGATAATATTACAATTTGAAATGATATACAAACTGTTTGGCAGATCGTCTGCCAAAAGACTAGAGTGGGTTGGTAGGGTCAGTAGCAATACATTTAGGGCCAATTTACACTCGTTCTACCCACGGTATTTTGTTTATGATTTTTTTAATTTATATCTCGGCGTTTACCAAAAATTTACCAATCAGGTTTTTTTTGTTTTTTTTTAAGCTGATAGCCCAAAAGCTTCTGTATGTTTTCAATCTCTAATTTATGCGTATCCAACAGAAAACTTTTTTTTATTTAAAAAAGTTATGAGCCGACATAGTGTAAAGGAAAGAAAATAAAAAATTAAAGCTCAACTACATGGCACAAAAAAAGCTGAGACTCCTCAGATCTTCCAATATCATAAAAATTTCTCCATTTCATGCCTATTCTAACGGTATACCACATGTCTATAATATGTTTTTAATCTCTAATTTATGTGTACCTGTAGAATTCTCTTACCAAGCACTATATACACATAAGTATAACTGCGTAACTATACGACACTCAGCTCGACAGCGCACCACCACTCCGGTTGCCGGTCGGACCACTACTGATCCCCACTCCGGTCATCGTGACGTATGCGCACGAGATGAGGGTAGGACACTACATCCCTTTTTTGTTTTAATGAAAATAACTAATTATTCGTACTAGTCTCGCTGTTAAAATTAAATCACGTAGTTATTGAATCAGACTTACTTATACGGCATGTTTTAGTTTACCTATTACTCTAGCTAGGAGAATATGTTAGCACAATAAATTCACCCTATTATCGTAATCTACATAATCGAGAAAATGTTTTATACATCCACACATCCGTAACTTTTCCCCCTTTAATTTTTATTTTTTTATTTATTTTCTTTTGTAAATTGCACAAATTCTTACGTAGATAGTAAAGAATCGATCCAATCGGTGGGTGCATTGTTTTACTAAACACTATTCTACAGAAAATAACGTACCGCGATCTAGAGTTATGCAACACTACGAGTATAGGTACAATGCAAAATCATGAGATTTACGTAAGTACCTATCGCAATATTTTACTCTCGATATTTATTTATATTATTTCAAGACCTTCAAGTTACATTTCATAAACTTTAAGTGGAAAGCACATAATATACTTACACAATAATACACTGCGCCAGGCATGGCAATCCGGTACATCGGTTAGTTGTGTGCGTAACACGACCCACGTCATCATCCTTGCTGCAGCCTATTGACGGCACGCGGACGCAAGTGTGTGTGTGTCGTCGACAGTGACGTAATGCGGTGTCACGACCCGGACTGTCAGACCTGGTTTTCTTGGACCATGACTTTGAGGTACTACCCATTATCAAATACCTATGTGACATTATTCACGCTTCTAAGATCTTTCTATTCTCAATCATTCTCGGTTCTTAATCGATAACCAACATGCCCGTATTAAGAAATCGATAACTCATTTACGCGAAAACAAAGGAACAGGGTAGGCACCGATATATAGGGTAGGAATCTGGACTTCGTTCCGTCATAACCCGCACAACCAGGCACACCCTCGAACTAAATTAATTATAAGTATATCGAAGGGCCTCCTCTTTATAGCGCAGACGAACAAAACAAAATTTCGTGGTAATAATTGCGTAAACTGATAAAAATGATTATTTTCAGTTCATAAGGAACTCAAGCAGCCACTCTCCTCCGTGTTTGTTGTACCTTTTGACCAACACTGACCACATGCACCATTTTCTTATTGAATACCATTTATAAAGCATGTATTCTACGGTACAACAGCGTAGTCGCAAGTGCAAAATCCTACCACCTGTACAACCCTTACCTATGTTTAGGATTTAGTGATGAATACCTGTAAAACTAGTTGTAGGTACCATAATTACGTTATTATTCAGTCTAAGACAAGTCAGTCAGACTATCCGAAACAACGAAAGCTACTTGCATTTTTCCCCACGTATACAACAATTGTACCCCCATTCAACGCATATTGGAATTAGGGCCACCGATAGTGATATTATTCAAGGCACTTACTCAAATCACATATTGCAAACATTCATTAACATATTCAATAAATAAACATTCAGAATCTTAAAATTATGTTTTTTTATCAACTTTTTAAGAATAACCTGTATTTTAATTTAAGTCTAGGACCCACTACTAAAACTTAACCTAACCCTCTTGTGTAGTTATGTATTCCAGTTGAATAAAACTAGGCATTCCAATTAAATGGATTCAGGATAACCTGTGTCAATTTAATATATTCAGGTTATTCAATTTAATGAATACAGGAGGTATACCAAATTTATCGGAGTCAGGTATTCCAATTCCCATTGAATGGATTCAGGTAATTCAATTGAATCTATTCATGTATCCCAATTTAATGCAGCTGAAAATTCCTATTTAATGGTTTCAAGTAAACCTGTAATCCATCCAGCTTAATGGATTCAGACGTCCTAATATAATGGGGCCCAGTAATCCAATCGGATGGATTCATTACCTGTTTTAATAACACTAGGTTAACATTTTTATATAGTAATGATTGTTTTAAAATAATAAAGCAAATCGTAAGTAGTCCCATGTCTAGATACATTTCTTATATTTCATAAGAAATGGTAATTATTTAATACGCCCCACCAGTGGGCACGACCTCTACTATTGTTTGTGCTTATTAGTTATTAAACGGTTCTCCTTATAGGTCTATAACACCCTCGGCAGGCAACTCTTTTTTCCAAATATAAAAAGGCGTATATTAGGTTAGGTAGTTAGGTAAACTAACCTAACCCATAACTATGGGTATCGTTTGAAGAGTTTTTTTTTTACTAAAGTGCACTTACAATGCAACACAATACAAATTATCTTTATTGCATACCTCAATAATGAAAGCAAAAGCACGTAGGTAACCTATAATATGGTTTTATGTTAGACGTTGCCATGCTTTGGGCAACCTGTAATCAATCCGTGTAATAATCAGATAGCGGTACAGCCGTCTGCTTTTATGTCCAATTAATGACCAGATAATTTTATCTGCTCGAAAGCTCTGTAGTTATGACATTTTAATGTCCAGATTAGGTAATCTGCTGCCTCCAAAATTAATAAATTTATGTCGATTTAATGACCAGATAATTTAATCTGCTATATGTCTAATTTATTAATAATGGGTAACCCAGAAATTAACTAACACAAACGACAATTTAATGCTCAGATTCAGTAATCTGCTTCTTTTAATGTACTGAACTGTACCTACATGTCAATTCAATGACCAGATAATTTTATCTGCTGTAATTTTATTTAATAATCAGGTATAGTTTCACCATTCGTATAACCAAGTGACAATTTAATGCCCAGATCCAGTGATCTGCTTCTTTTAATGTAATGAACACATGTCAATTTAATGACCAGATAATTTTATCTGCTGTAACTTTATTTAATAATCAGGTTTAGTTTCACCATTCGTATACACAAGTGACAATTTAATGCCCAGATCCAGTGATCTGCTTCTTTTAATGTAATGAACACATGTCAATTTAATGACCAGATAATTTTATCTGCTGTAACTTTATTTAATAATCAGGTTTAGTTTCACCATTCGTATACACAAGTGACAATTTAATGCCCAGATCCAGTGATCTGCTTCTTTTAATGTAATGAACACATGTCAATTTAATGACCAGATAATTTTATCTGCTGTAACTTTATTTAATAATCAGGTTTAGTTTCACCATTCGTATACACAAGTGACAATTTAATGCCCAGATCCAGTGATCTGCTTCTTTTAATGTAATTAATACATGTCAATTTAATGACCAGATAATTTTATCTGCTGTAACCCAGTGACAATTTAATGTCTAGATTCAGTGATCTGCTTTTTTAAATGTAATTAACTATACATGTCAATTTAATGACCAGAAAATTGTATCTGCTGTAACTTGTTTAGTTAGGTTTAATCTCAACATTCATATACCAAAGTGACAATTTAATATCCAGAGTTAGTGATCTGCTTTTTTTTAATGTATTCTAGGTAATTCAGTGACCAGATATCTGTAACTCGAGTGATAATTTAACGTCTAGATTCAATAATCTGCTCAGTTCAATCTAAAGAACGTACTTAGTTGCAAGTCAATTAAATGACCGGTGTTATGCCGCTAATACTAAGTACCTATGACTATTGTTAAACTAATTCATTAGGTGGCAACATATTTCAAAAAATATTTTTAAGAGCTTGTAGTTATATTATGACTTGTAAATAGTCGTGACTAAACCCTGGTCTTCCTCAAGACTTATTTACGCACTTGCAACCAGGTTACATAATTTAATGTCGGGACACATTCGAACAAAGACAGAACCAATGGTATATGTATTCATATAACGCGTTTGTTTAAATAATAACTAACAATGTTACCGCATAGAAATATCTCAAATCTAAAGGTAAGTACGCGCTGACAAATTAGGTATGTACCTATCCGCATGTAGGTAGTTATCAAGTAACTTTTATTTATAATAAAAACTTACGAGTATTACAGGTATGTACATGAGCAAATTCGTACGCCGGGGTACCTTTGTTTTTTCAGTTTTGTTCAGGGTTTACCATTATTTAGTCCTTTAACTGCCCATACTAGGTTACTTGTAGGAACAAATCTTGGTATATTTAAACATTAGTTTTTGTTCCCAATTTGTTATAATGGTTAATTACTACTTAATTTCTTTACATGGGCACAACCCCTACAAGTTGCACGGCATATACGAGTACCTACGTGGAACATATAAACAGTGTAAGACATACATTTTGGACATGTTTCTTAATCAATTGACAACAAATGTGTATTTTACGTACTTCCTATATCACTGGAATATTTTTCACCGGAAAATTTGTTAGGCCACAATATCTAGTAATATCATTAGGTATTTACCCATAATTATTTACTATTAGATCAACCAGACCGTGATATATGCCAACTAGATGTACACGTGGAAATATGAGCATATGGAACTGCATGTTTACTGGTGTTTTGGTCAATTAGACCGTAGTTGTACACATGGAAACATATGCTCATACTCATACTCATTTATGAATAATACTATGGGAATATTGCATGCATGGTATAGAGATGATTATTACGTCAGTTCCATTTAATTTAGTTCGTACAATATTTATTACAATATTTAAATGGCCATAAAGCGCGTGTTACAAACGCGCTCGATTGTTTTTCAACACCGCAGCATTCAAGTCATCTATCTGCCAATTGAATAGCCCACCACTTATTATTTAGGTCGCTAAACATACACAGGATAAAAATGTTATCACATTATCAATCAAATGACCAGTGCGTACACCACTGGTAGGTAAATAACTTTACTAATCTTGTCGATTAAATGATCAGGTAAGCTGTTAAGTTGACAAATAATTTTCCTGCTTTAGCCACACATTAAGTATTCAGTCTCACTTAATTTTAGGTCCGCAGAAACAGGTTCGTACAGTACCTAAATGATGCAACCGTAAATTATTTTGTCGTAAATTATTATTACAACCCATTTGCTTTTGATACTCATTAATGTATCGTCTTACCTTCACCATGACCGAGTGACATACAAATGCATCCCCATAAACAATATAAGCTAATTAATCATTCGATAATGATATGATGAGCTTCACTTACGGTCCTTTCCACGATATGAATTTTACCCTCAAACAATGCATTGGGTTGAGACCAATGTTACGTAAATAATAATTTATGTTATCCTTTCAACAATAAAAGCATTTAATACTAGTACTTGTTTTTCTCAATTACGGATCATATTTAGTAATGTAATTTCCTTGCTGGTATTAGCAAAATCCTATCGGCTTGAGAAAATGTTTGACCGGTATAAGCAGCGGTTATAAGAATAGCATATATTTGTTTAATACGGTATTGTAAAATAATTACTGCGTATGTAGGTACCCATACTAAACTGCATGGTAAGTCTCGATTATCCACGTTATAGCTATAACGGTTTTTTTTTCAATCTCATTGTACTTGAAGGTAGATTAGCTAGGTTATTATATTACCGGATGTTCCGCATAAACATTGTCATGTCTTCGCCTCAAGATTTATATATTTAAACGAAGGTAGTTGCCCTGCAACGTTCGGACCTATTCGCACCCAGTTCAACGGTATCGTAGAAAGAGAAAAAAAAAAGATATCTCCCTCCTTCTACGACACCGGTCGCTGCAACCTCATTCGTGTCCGTGCGCGCGCGGCGATCGCACCTAGTTAATAAAAAGTGAGCTCCGGCTAGTAATTCTAAAAAACTACTGTTTCCGTATAAAGCCCTGAATAGTTGCAAACACTATGCCTAAAAGGAAAGCAAGAACAGAAGAAGAAAGATGGAAAAAGAAGATTAGAAAATATGAAGCTAAATTAAAAAGGAATTCGTCACGGATTATTTATTCAAGTGAAGAAGAAATCGAACATGGTGAGTATTGTGTTTAACCGTGATAATCTAGTGGTATGCAGATTACATTGCCTGATTAAAATTACTCCCCGATCTAACACGAGATGTTAGGCAGTGGAGAATTTAGCTCCGAGTTATTACGAGATAATAACCAGTAGCAATTTTACCGAGTTAACACGAGATGTTAACCGTTAATATTTGAAAAATTAAAAACAGGTTATAACCTGATTTCTCGTTTGTTTAAGGCGAACCGCCGCTCCTACAATCTTCGCTGGCGCCGGTTATAGACGAACAGTTGGGAGTGTCAGCCGGAGACGTACCAGAGGACCCTCAACCACCAGCACAGGAGCCGGAACCAGTACCAGGACCCTCATCGACGCCGATGGAACCAGTACCAGGCCCCTCGACGACTCCGGTGGAACCAGCACAGCAAGTAGAAATTTCCCCGGCACCAGCTCCGGGTGAACTCGAAATAATCGATCCCGAGTTACTGCAAGCATTAGGAGATTTTGTTCCGGAGGCGGCGGAGTGGGGCGACGACCTCAATGATAATTTATCAAAAATATTGACGCCCATTTTAAGGGATGGGCTAAAAAAGGAAAGTAAAGAAGAACTTTCAAAAAAATATTTACTGCCAAAAAACTGCCCGCTATCTAAGTCGCCCATCCTTAATCCCGAGATAGCCGCAGTTTTGGTTGAAAATACAAAAAATAGAGACATGCGCATTCTCAAAAAACAAAACCAGTTAGGCTGTGTTTTGGCGATACTCGGAAAAATTATTACGGGTATATTGAAAAAAACTTTGGCTACCCAAGACACCCTTAAATTACTGAGCGACGCATCTAAGCTTGTAGCTGATTCTCATTTCACTGAAACTGAGACGAGACGCGCGTTAATAACGCCAATGCTCGAAAAGAGTTTTGTTGATCCCTTTAAAGACCGTAAACGAGATTCACATCTGTTTGGTGACAAACTCGGCGAGTTCATTAAATCGTCTAGAGGGATTAAAAAAACTGGGCAGCTAATTCAGGCGGCTTCAAGTACAGCTACTTCTAGTTTAAACTGGAGGGGCCCACCGCCCCGTCAATTTCAGCGCAGCTCGAGAACTCCGCTGAACCGCAGCGGTGGGCAGCGGTTCCCTGCGCCATCGCAGACGCCGGCGCGCCACCGCCCGTCTGCGCCGCCGCCGCCGACCTCGCGCGCGGCGCCAGCGCCGCCAGCGCTCCCAGCGCGTCGCAACTACGCGGCGCCCACGACGCGCAGACGTTAGACACAGAGGTACGCGCTGGTCGCTTATCCTATTTTATTGACGACTGGAAATCGATTACTAATGACAAGCAGGTCTTAGATGCAATTATAGGATATAAAATTCCTTTTGCTAGTGAACCATATCAATTACAAAACATCTCACCAAGGCTATCACTATCAAAGACTGATCATGATTTAGTTAAATCTGAGCTGCTTCGATTAACTAAAATAAAGGCTATAAAACGTTGTGAGCCCGTTCCAAATCAATTTATCTCTAGCATTTTTCTTATTCCCAAAAGTAACGGCGAAAAACGGCTCATTTTGAATTTAAAAAATTTAAATAAATTTATAAGACCTAACCATTTTAAAATGGAGGATATAAGGACAGCCTCTAAATTGTTGACACCTAACTGTTATATGGTTAATTTGGACTTAAAAGAAGCATATTTCTCAGTACGAATTCATGAGGATCACCGAAAATACCTTAGATTTTATTTCGATGGTGTTTTGTATGAATTTAGAGCCTTAGCTTTTGGTTTGTGTTCGGCGCCACATATTTTTACCAAAATAATGAAACCTGTGTCAGCTTCTTTAAGGTCACGTGGCTACGATTCTGTTCAATATTTGGACGATAGCCTGCTTATAGGTAATACTTACGAACAGTGCTTAAATAATCTAAATGAAACGATCAACTGCTTGACGAGGTTAGGATTTACAATTAATTATTCAAAAAGCTCCTTGGTTCCTAAAAAAACTTGTCAGTTTTTAGGATTCATTTTAAATTCAGAAAAAATGATTCTGGAGCTGCCAGCAAAAAAGAAACACGACTTACTGTCGCGTACCAAGAATTTACTAGCTAGCAAAACAATGACAATACGCTGTTTTGCTGGTTATTTAGGTACACTCACAGCCGCATGTCCGGCCGTCACTTACGGTTGGTTACATACCAAGATATTAGAGAGAGCTAGATATCTTGCCTTATTAAATAATAATGAAGATTATGACAAGTCAATGGACATTTCAGGTAACTTACATGTTGATTTGTTATGGTGGAAAAATAACATTTTAACTTCCTTTAAATCATTGGAAATCAATGATTACAAACTGGAGATTTTCACAGATGCTTCTATGGATGGCTGGGGATCTTCTTGTAATGGAGAACATATAGGTGGTTCTTGGAGTAAAGATGAATCAAATCAACATATAAATTACCTGGAGTTATTGGCGGCTTATTTCGGTCTCAAATCATTTGCCAAAGATTTAAGTAACTGTAATATTCTACTACGAATTGACAACACCACGGCAATTGTATATATTAATAAAATGGGTGGAGTACAACATGTGCATTTAAATAATATTGCAAACAAAATTTGGACTTGGTGTGAAACTCGCAAGATACATATATTTGCGTCTTATATTAAGTCATGTGAAAATACTGATGCAGACCGGGAATCTAGAAACATCGATATTGAATGGAAATTGGATGATAGTGCCTTCAGGCAAATATTAGTCAAATTTGGCAAGCCAGATATTGATCTGTTTGCGTCCAGGGTAAATGCAAAATGTGCAAAATACATTTCATGGAAAAGAGACCCGTATGCATTCAATATCGATGCTTTTACAGTAAATTGGAGTAACTTCCGTTTCTATGCATTTCCGCCATTTTCATTAATTCTTAAAGTATTACGAAAGATTTCCCGTGAACAAGCTACTGGAATAGTTGTAGTTCCACTATGGCCTTCACAGCCATGGTTCCCCCTGTACAAGTCCCTAATAGTCAGTGAAACTATAATTTTCACTCCAAGTAAAAACCTATTATCTTCTAATTTCAGGGAGGTACATCCAATGCACCAACGCCTTTCCCTGGCTGCGAGTATCTTATCCGGCAGGCGTTCACCAGGCGGCAAGTACCAGAGTCCGCATTAACGGTTATGCTTTCATCTTTGTCTCAGAATACTAAGTCTCAATATTCTTCGAGCCTAAAACTTTGGTGGCAATACTGTATAGGAAAGGGCATTGAGGCACTGGATATACAAATATATGATGTACTAGATTTTTTAACGGAGTGCTTAAGGAAGGGAGCTTCATACGGTACCCTTAATAGCCATCGCTCGGCTTTATCTCTTATTTGCCAAAATAATATGACTCAAGACGACCGGATTAAAAAGTTTTTTAAAGGCGTATTTAAGTTAAGACCTACCTTCCCCAAGTACTCCTTCACATGGGATCCTGATATAGTATTAAGCTACTTGAGTAAGTTCTACCCAAATGAGATTCTAACTCTTGATATTATTAATAAGAAGTTGGTCGTTTTACTGGCCTTAGCGACAGGTCAGAGATGTCAAACCCTATCATTAATCAGAATCCCTAATATTACTGTGACGAATGAACGAGTTGTAATACAAATCAAAGATTTAATTAAGACGTCGGGCGTAGGTAGAAAACAGCCTATCTTAGAATTACCTTTTTTCCATTTAAGACCTAGTGTTTGTCCAGCGAAAGTATTAATTGATTATTTAAAAATGACATCCGCAATTAGACCAGAAAATGAAGACAAACTTATTTTAACATCGAGAAGCCCTTATCATGCAGTGACATCACAAACCGTAGCACGCTGGATTAAGCAAACTTTGTCTGCTAGTGGTATCGACACTAAAATATTTAGTGCTCATAGCACCCGACACTCTTCTACTTCAGCCGCTGAAAGAGCTGGCGTTAGTGTCGATATAATCAGAAAGACAGCAGGTTGGTCTAACCAATCTTCGGTGTTTGCAAATTTTTATAAGCTTCCTATTGCAGAATCTGCTTCTAATTTTGCTAGTGCATTATTCGACTGAATTGTGATTCATAGTCCTAAATTTAAAAAAATAAGGATAATGTAATGTAAACATGCTGATATTTAATACAAATATACATCGTTGATTTTCATTATTGTTTTTTATTCCCATATTACTTCAACATTGTCTAGCTCTGAACATCTACCTTCGTTTAAATATATAAATCTTGAGGCGAAGACATGACAATTAGATGATCAAACGAACTTACCTGAAGTGAAGTTCGATCTTAATTGTCATGTCTTCGACGAAAGATTTACGCTCCCTCCCTCCCATATGTACATTAACCCTGTAGATGCCAATGTTGAAGTTCTCTCTAAAAAGAATGAGGTTGCAGCGACCGGTGTCGTAGAAGGAGGGAGATATCTTTTTTTTTTCTCTTTCTACGATACCGTTGAACTGGGTGCGAATAGGTCCGAACGTTGCAGGGCAACTACCTTCGTTTAAATATATAAATCTTTCGTCGAAGACATGACAATTAAGATCGAACTTCACTTCAGGTAAGTTCGTTTGATCATCTAAATATAACCGTGTCAGTCCCAGTATGAACTTTATTGACACTATGCTATGATCGAAAATTCATTAAAGCAGTTGTTACATAAGAGTGCATCGAGTGCATGTCGAACTAATATCTATTTCTGTCCTGTATTGAGGATTTCAGGGTTTAACAATTTAATGACCAGTATATGTGTCACGCGCGTTTATTCCGGTAACAGACTGACGGTATCGTCGATGACAGCATTCCTCACATATTCTTATAAGTACCCACATATACTACAATCCCTCCACCACTAAATTACAAAATAATTAAAGATTATACAACTAATAAAAGTCTTTGTAGCGAACATTTTTGTTGCGCGTGGAACGGACAGGCTTCCTCTGATGCCCTCCTGAGTCAGTTGTTGATGCATCGGTAGTTGGTAACTCTGCAGGTGGGTCCGGGCCCACAGTCTCGGGGGCAAAGAGATTCTCCCCCGGCGGCTCCACCCGCGGAATCGGGGGCGAATCATTCATGCCTTCACTGCTCTCCTCCTCATGATGTATCTCTTCAACAGCAGATTGTGTCGCGTCATAGAGAGCCCGCGTTGAAGGCAATTCAGGAATCGAACAAAATGAGTCGTCCAGGTCATCCGTTTCCTCCGTCTGTGGATGTTGCGCTGCGTGCTGCGGTTGGAAATTTGGTGATGATTCAATATCACCCTGAACACCATCTGATGACGAAGAACCAACTTTCTCACTCGGTGATATATATTCATAACCACTTGGTTCATCTTCCACAAGCAAGCTGTCCGTTCCTTTATACAGTAATAAATGATCTAGGTGTTTTTTTGTACTTAAATCTAATTCAGGAATATAAACACTAAACATTCTTGAACCTATAATGTCCTTAATAAAACCCACTTTCCAAATATGTCTTGAACCGTTATTGTAAAAATGTTTTACAAGCACTTTTTGACCGATCTTAAAAACTGCGCTTCGTTTTCCACCATAACTGTTACTCTGTAAGATCTGTTTTGCCATTACATTAGTTTTAGCTGCGGAACACGTCGCGTCAATGAGCGCCGATGAGTCATCCTTGTTTACCTGTAGCAGGTCGAGACGACAGCGCAAGCGCCGGCCTAACAACAGCTGAGCGGGAGCGAATCCCGTTGTGCAATGTATCGAGTTCCTATAGCTAAACAGAAACTTATTTAGTTTTTTTATAAAATCCCGTTGTGACAAGCTTTCTGCTAAAATTAATTTCAATCCCCTTTTAATCGTTTTTACTGAATTTTCAGCTTGCCCGTTAGAGGCGGGGTGGTACGGAGCGCTTGTTAAATGTCTAACGCCTTTCGACATGCAATAGTTCTCAAACAGGGATGAGCAAAAATTTGAGGCATTATCTGTAACCAAGGTGCAAACTAATCCGTACCTGCTAAATAGTTCGTCTAACTTATCAATGATTGACAAAGAATCTGTATGTAACATGTAAAAACATTCTACCCACTTTGAATATGCATCAACTATAATTAAGAATTGTTTATTTAGTAAAGTGAACATATCTAGATGTAGCCGTTCCCACGGCCGCGCCGGGTACTTCCACGGTGCCAGCGCGCTGCGTCCCGGCGCGTACCTGTACTGGGTACAAACCGCGCAAGAACCTACCTTTTCCTCAATATGCCTATCGATATTAGGCCACCACATGCGTGCTCTAGCTTCTGACTTCATTTTGACCACTCCAAAATGAGTGTCGTGCAGCTCATTCAAAATCTGTTCCCTATAAATGCTAGGAATGACTAACTTATGGCCGCGTAAGACGCAACCACTTTCGACACTTAACTCATGCCTGTTTAAAAAAAACGGTTTAATGTCAGGAACGGATACTTTAGACGGCCAGCCTTTGTTTACATAATGAGCTACCTTACATAACGTCTCATCTCGGTCCGTTTCCCGCTTAATGTCGGTCAAGGTCAAAGGTTTCAACAACGTGTCTGTTATGTAATTAATATATAAATTTACCTCTTCAGCGTTCTGCTCGTTAATTATCGCACAGGACACGGACCGAGATAGGAAATCGGCAACATTGTTTTCACTTTTTACATATTCAATGTTGAAGTTATATGCCGATAGGAATAAAGCGTACCGCTGTAATCTATTTGCTGCCATTTCCGGAACACCCTTTTTAGTGCCGAAAATGGACATCAAGGGCTTGTGGTCCGTCCGTAATGTAAATGGTGTTGCCCTTCCATACAAATAATGGTGGAATTTTTTAATTGCGAACACAATGGACGTAGCCTCCTTCTGGATCTGCGCATAATTGAGTTCTGGCTTGGTGAGTGAACGCGAGGCGTACGCGACAACTCGCTCCCTGCCGTCGGGCTGCCGCTGAGCTAACACAGCGCCGAGACCCCGCGGGCCAGCATCAGCTGTAACTATCGTCGGCAGGGACGGGTCATAGTGTGCCAGAACGCGCTCACTGGCCAACTCATTCTTAACGCGATCGAAGGCGCTTGCTTGTTCTTGACCCCAAATCCATTTCTCGCCCTTGCGAAGTAATGGATGTAATGGGGCTAGAACACTGGAGATGTTTGGTATAAAACATCTGTAATAGTTAATCATTCCTAAAAATGATTTTAATTCTTTTTCGTTCTGGGGAGCATTACTTTTTAATATAGCGTCGACCTTGGCATTTGTTTTACGTAACCCCGATTTATCTATGACAAATCCTAAATATTCCACGGAGTCTTTAAATAATTCACACTTGTCTTCCTTTAAGCGGAATCCTGCATCTTGTAAACGGCTTAGTACACTCTCGAGCCGAGCCAAGTGAACTAGAGGGACCTGTCACCAATATATCGTCTAGGAAAATACATATTCCTTCAATTCCCGCCAATAATTGTTCCAAGGTTCTCTGAAAGATACTTGGAGCACAGGAAAGACCGAATACTAACCTATTGTAGCAGAAAAGGCCTTTGTGTGTATTAATACATGTAACAGACTGACGGTATCGTCGATGACAGCATTCCTCACATATTCTTATAAGTACCCACATATACTACAATTTCACCCTTTTTTTTTTGAATATTTTTAGTACATACTTTTATCCTCGTCGCCACATGTAGAATTCTCTTACCAAGCACTATATACACATAAGTATAACTGCGTAACTACACGACACTCAGCTCGACAGCGCACCACCACTCCGGTTGCCGGTCGGACCACTACTGATCCCCACTCCGGTCATCGTGACGTATGCGCACGAGATGAGGGTAGGACACTACAGTACCCTACGGAAAACTTTTTTTTTATTTAAAAAAATTATGGGCCGACATAGTGTTACAGAAAATAAAAATTTTCAAGCTCAACTACATGGCACAAAAAAAAGCGGAAACTCCTCAGATCTTCTAATATCATAAAAACTTTTCCATTTCATGCCTATTCTAACGGTATACCACATGTCTAGAATCAGTTACAAGTTTCCGGCAAAAAATGGTTTGTGAGTAAAATGGTGAGTTAAATCACCTAGTACTTCTTTGAAACTACTTAAAAATAAGACGAACTTTATTAACTTGGTGTTTTTTTATTTTAATACCTGTTTAAATTGGGTAATTTACCATGAAAAATTGTCTGGAAAAAATAAATTAGGATATTTTTGGTCGTAGCTTGCATATTGGATATGGATAAGGGATTAGAAAAATAAATTAATTGCTAACTTTAGGGTTATTTATTATTTTATGCATATACGGATGTCGGTTTGATGCATGCTTTTCATACTGCACTATATTTGACGTCCGTATACATGAATCTATGGCACTACTTTAGAATAATAATCGGACGCCGAATATGGTGCGGCATGAATAGGTAGTATATACTGTCAACTGACGTCCGTATACATTTCCAAAGCTGCGCGATATATATACGGATGTCGGATTGACGCATACTTTTCAAACTGCACGATATTTGACGTCTGTATTCATGAACATATAGCACTACTTTAGAAAAATAATGGAACGTCGAATATGGTGCATTATGAATAGTATATACTGTCAACTGACGTCCGTATAAAAATGGTGTTAGAAACCCTTTCCTTAGTCTCGGTGATAAGTAGATTATCATACCACCTGCTCGACAATGCCAAAGTGTATATCTTATGGGTCTTATTGTTATATCCTTAAATTCTAATTTCGTGAAGTCCGCACGGCGACGCGGTCCGGGGCGCTCGCCTGCCGCCAGCGCGCCCCGAAAACAAAAGACGACACCGACCTTATCCGATTCCGATTACTTTCAAAATTGATATCTGAGCGTCCGAGAGGCCAGTTAGAAAGAATTTCACGTCAGATTTCTAAAAAGTTACGGCCATCTTGATTTTGTTTATTTAAGGTCCTATCACGTTCAAAATCGATATCTGAGCGTCCGAGAGGTCAGTTAGAACGAATCTGACGTCAGATTTTTAAAAATTGGCCATCGTGATTTTGTTTATTTAAGGTCCGATTACTTTCAAAAACGATCCAAGAGATCACTGAGAAATAATCTGACGTCAGATTTTTAAAAAGAGACGACTATCTGATTTTCTTTATTTACAGTCCGATTACGTTCAAAATCGATATCTGAGCAACCGAGAGGCCCGTTAGAACGAAACTGACGTCATATTTTTGATGTGGTGGCCATTTTAATATTGTTTATTTAAGGTGCTATATATTCAAAATCGATATTTGACCGTCCGAGAGGTTACTTGGAAAGAATCTGACGTCATATTTTTAAAAATAGTTAATTTACAGTCCGATTATGTTCAAAATCGATATCTGAGCGTCCGAGAGGCCAGTTAGAATGAATCTGACATCAGATTTTCAAAAAGTGGCGGCCTTCTTGATCTTGTTCGTTTAATGTTCGATTACGTTTAAAATCGATATCTGAGCGTCCGAGAGTAAAAAAAAGTGAAAATGTAAATTATGAATAATTTGAAATAATACAATAAATTTAGCAACAGATAAATTAACAAACTTTAAATTTTTGTGATATTGCGCGATACAAATTATACGGATGCCGGATTGAAGTAGACTTTTTATACTGCACGATATTTGACATCCGTATTCATGAATCTATGGCACTACTGTAGAATAAAACATGACCGTCAAAAATGGTGCGTAGTGAATGACATATATAGCTAATTGACGTCTTCTACTTACTGGTATCCGAAGTGTCTTGAAAAATAAATTACCTTATAAAGTCTCAAAGATCAAGAGCAAAAAGTATAAAATAAAATAATATATAAAAAATATTTTTACAAAACTTCTATTTAAAAAAGAACTAAATATTACAAAAAAATATTTATACGCTGTTAGTAGAAATATGCGTTCTAGTAACGTGGGTAATATTATTTCAATTTGTCATATAAATATTATAAAAGCTTAGGAACTATCTAATGTATAGAGTTGTATCCGAACGCACCTCGGACAAGACGTCAAATACGATACGCGTATTTAAAAATTGTCTAATAAATATTAAATATGTAAATAATACATATCAAACGTTATAAAAGTTAAGTTTAGTGGATAATTTAAACGTGTTATTGTTATCACACGTCCTAGTGCAGTATACACAACAAAAATATCGGCAATAATAAAGCAACTGTCATCCGGCCAACGTCCAATATTTAAACCTACAGTGACCGTACTGTGAGTGTACTGATTCCCAGCGGAAAATAAAAGCAGATGAGTATTGTTTTTCATAAATTATTCCCTCCACTTCATTTTTAGCCTTCAGACCATAATAACATAACCTATGAGCTACTTATATGTTCCAAATTTTTATGCCGAAGTATATCTCAATATAATAGCTCAATTGTATCGGCATTTAGCCCATTGTAGATTTGAAATATTCGTTTAAGCGACCAAAGACGTATTCTATTTTGCTTGTGTATTAATATAATCACTAATTTATGAATAATTAGTTATCCTTGACAGTCAAGTCGGTACTAAAAGCACTTTCTCTTTATTGTAAGTTACTTCAAGTATCTTACACTATGAACATGTTTTCAGCCCAAGTTACCAAACCGACCACACGCAGAGCTGCGTTAATAAATAAACTTCAGCAAACTCAAAAAGAGCTCAAAGAAGCCACTGAGCTAAATGAAAAGCTCCTGCAGGAACGGGAGGACAGTGAGAGGAGGTCGTGCGGGTCGTCAGGATGAACACAACACTAAAAGCTCAGCTCGCTGAACAAGATATTGTGTATGAGCACATGTTGAGCCAGCAGACTGAACTTCAACTCTCCGTGGACCGGTTCCAGCAGTGCCAGGAGATACATGAGCAGGCATTGCAGCGTATTCGGGATCTGGAGCAAGAACTTGAGGAACTTCATGCAAAACAGACCACTGTTTGCAAGTATTGCTCCGAGCTGGATGAGAATAATTTAAGTATCTTTGCCGAACTTAACAATTGTGAAGTAGACATAATGCATGATAGTTTAGTAAGTGCCCCCATAGTTGAAACAATAGATTTGACCAATTCTGTGTATTTACAGAATCATTTTGATAAAAAAATTGTAGTGAGGGGGTCGAATAAGATTAAAAAATATTTAAAATTAAGTAGATTTATCAAAAAATCTAAAGTTTTATTGCAACGCCACAAGTCAAAGGCAGCAATGTCAAGGTTCAATCATGTGGCACTGAATGACCAGCTACTTAATTGTCAGCGACAATTAGACGAGGCAGTCAAAGAGCTGAATAATCGCTCCGAAGAGATCAAGATACTGCAGGCAAAGTTGAATGATATTACTATCAAACACGAGCTGTCAAGCAAAACATTGCAGGAATACATAGCCTTTATGAATAATGTTCTAGAACCGGGGAGTGGCATCCCGGTACACTTCGAGTCGCCCCGGGTGCCGGCGCGCTGCTCCGGGCCGAGCCTCGGCGCCGCGCCCGCTTCCCCCGCCTCCCCCGCGCTGCGCCGCGTCGCCGCCTGCGCGACCACGCCGCACCGAGGGGCGCCCGCCCCGCCTGCCCCGCCGCCGTGCCGAGCCGACCCGCCGCCGCCGAGTCGAGACGAGCCGCCGCCGAGCCGTGTGGAGCCGCCGTCGCCGAGCAGAGTCGAGTCGCCGCCGAGCCATGTGGAGCCGCCACCGGCGAGCGGAGTCGAGTCGCTGCAGCTGTCCCCTCGCCCGGGCTCGCCGGCCCCGCCGCCGGTGAGTCCTCTCGGGCGCACGCGGCGCACCGCCGTGTACTCTGACCGCGCGGGCGCCGGCCTGGGTGCGCTGCTGGCGGGCCGGTTGACGCAGAAGGTCACCAACCACTGCCTTCCTGGTGCGTCCATCGACCGATTGATCTCGCATATTTCCGCCGACGAGTTTGACCGCGACTGCACGCTGGTAGTATTCATTAGCGAGAGCCTAGATTATACGAGGCGGGACATCACTAAATTGTCCGAGGTCCTCGCTGACGTCGATCGCCGTGGTGTAGGAAAAATTATTATCTGCGCGTTGCCGTATTCGGATATGATATCGGAGAAGGAGAATATGAAGTTGGCCTATTTCAACTCTATACTATATAAACTTTCCTTGTACGGCCGTACGATTTCGTACTTTGATACGAATAAATTTGTAAAAAAATTCATCCTGACCCGAAAACGTACCCACCTTCCTAGGAGGGACTTGCGAGATGTTGCTAATTTGTTAGCATATAATATTGTAGACCCTGTGATGTCAAACACGGTTTGTGATAGTTTTAAGGCGGGTCCTGTGTTACGTTTTAGTAGCGGAGGATCCGGGACGGAGCCTGCGGTTGATTTAAACTAACCTCCTCGACAAAGTGTGCTACATCCGCCGGCTCCGAGCCTCTCGATCGCTGTAAAACTAGTATTCATGCGAGTAATGATGTAGTGAACATAGTTCACCAAAATATCCAGGGATTTGCCAGTAAAGAATTAGAAATAGATTTGTTCATACAATGTTCAAATATTCATATTTTGTGTATAACTGAGCACTGGCTTAAAGGTCATGAAATGTTCAATTTCACAAATCATAGTGTACTGAGTTCATTTTATAGAAAGTCCTACAGCCGTGGAGGATCTTTGATTTTAGTAAAGCATAACCTCAAAAGCAAAGAGCGTAAAGATATAGTCGACATGTCTATTGAACGGCAAATTGAACTGTCTTGTATTGAGCTGGAACAATTTATAATTGTATGCGTGTACAGACCCCCGTCAGCGGACTACACTTTATTCGAATCCGTTATGGATGAAGTGCTCGCTAGTGTCTTTAAGAGCAAAAAGTGTATCATTGTGTGTGGTGATTTTAATGTTAATTTATTAGAAAAATCGCCAATGAGTGTGAGTTTAATAAATACGTTCAAGTCTTTTGACCTAGTGAACTTGTTTTGTGAGCCTACTCGAATTACAGCAACTAGTGCTACGTGTATTGATAATATTTACAGTAACAAGGAGGCGATAGTTAAATCTATCCAGGGATTTGCCAGTAAAGAATTAGAAATAGATTTGTTCATACAATGTTCAAATATTCATATTTTGTGTATAACTGAGCACTGGCTTAAAGGTCATGAAATGTTCAATTTCACAAATCATAGTGTACTGAGTTCATTTTATAGAAAGTCCTACAGCCGTGGAGGATCTTTGATTTTAGTAAAGCATAACCTCAAAAGCAAAGAGCGTAAAGATATAGTCGACATGTCTATTGAACGGCAAATTGAACTGTCTTGTATTGAGCTGGAACAATTTATAATTGTATGCGTGTACAGACCCCCGTCAGCGGACTACACTTTATTCGAATCCGTTATGGATGAAGTGCTCGCTAGTGTCTTTAAGAGCAAAAAGTGTATCATTGTGTGTGGTGATTTTAATGTTAATTTATTAGAAAAATCGCCAATGAGTGTGAGTTTAATAAATACGTTCAAGTCTTTTGACCTAGTGAACTTGTTTTGTGAGCCTACTCGAATTACAGCAACTAGTGCTACGTGTATTGATAATATTTACAGTAACAAGGAGGCGATAGTTAAATCTATCATAAACACTTTAAGTTCTGACCACTGCGGGCAACTTGTTACCTTCAGCGGGAAAATCGAAGAAGCGCCTTATGGCTTCATGTGCAGACCTATTTCAGAAAAACGCCTCGGCCTATTTTGTCAGAATACTGCAAAAAGATTATTTCATCTTTCATTTCCCCAGGAAAACCCCTACTGTATGTGTTCTGTTTTACATGATTGTATAAAAAAAAATTTGACAAATGCTTTAGTCCTAAGAAAATTCAAGGCAAGTCCAAGGTTAAGTTTAGCGACTGGGCTACACCAGATATTCACGAGAAGAGACGCCGACTCTATGACTTATATGATTCGAGAACTACGGATAAAAGACCGGAATTTCTCGAGTATGTTAAAAACTATTCCAAATCTTTTAAGAAAATATGTGTCGCCGCTAAAGCTGATTACTTGTCCAAAAAAATACAAAACTCTAGTGATAAGGTCAAGACTGTATGGCAAGTAATAAGCAATGAAACTGGAAAAAGAAAGTTTAAAGATCCGCACTACAGCTTACGTATCAATGATACTCTAGTAAGTTCCGATCTCGATGAAGCGGATCAATTTGAGCGGTTCTTGTCCAATATACCCATAGACACATCAAAGTCTTTAAATTCATCGCCAGACGCTGCTGAAGTATTATTGAAAGGAAATGTAGTGGAATGTACGGAAATCTTTGGTTTCAATTATGTGACTCCTATCATCGTTACCAAAGCGTTTAGATCATTGAATGTCAAGAAAACTGAAGATCTTTGGGGGCTGTCTGTCAAAGTATTACATTCCATAATAGAATTAACTGCTCCTTATATAGCTGATATCTTTAATAGAAGTATTGATACTGGAGTTTTTCCTGACTTGATGAAACATAGTAAAATTATCCCGTTGTTCAAATCAGGAACGAAATCAGACCCCACAAACTTCAGACCTATCTCAATACTACCGGCATTAAGCAAAATTTTCGAGAAACTTATCCTTAATCAGCTTCTATCCCATTTCAATCGTAATAAACTGCTGAACAGTAAACAATTCGGATTTACTAGAGGCCGTTCCACCACAGATGCCGGTGTGGTACTCATTAAACATATTTTTGATGCCTGGGAAAAGGCTCAAGATGCTGTTGGAGTTTTCTGTGATTTATCAAAAGCATTTGATTGCGTTGATCACGAAAATCTGATCAGAAAGCTTAGGCACTATGGGATAAAGAATGGAGCTCTTGATCTCGTTTCATCATATCTATCGAACAGAACACAGCGAGTAGTCATCAATGGGACCTCGTCAGCAGGGTCAAACGTTGCTCTTGGAGTACCGCAAAGATCCATCCTAGGACCGTTCTTATTTTTAGTGTACATAAATGACTTACCAGAGCTTGTGCAGGGTAGACATGATATAGTTTTATTTGCAGATGACACTTCTCTAATTTTCAAAGTGGATAGAAAAGAGAAAAGCTTCGACTGTATTAATGATGTATTATCCACTATTGTAAATTGGTTTACAGCCAATAACCTGCTTTTAAATGCAAAGAAGACGAAGTGCATAAAATTTATTTTACCCAATGTTAAGCACATAAACAACTCAAGAATTAAATTAAAGGGCGAAATTCTAGAATTCGAAGACAAGACTGTGTTTTTGGGAATAACCTTAGATTCAAAACTTCAGTGGCATGCACATATAGCCACATTAGCAGGAAAGCTAAGCTCCGCAGCCTATGCAGTGAGGCGAATCAGGCAGCTGACAAACGTCGAGACAGCAAAATTGGTGTACTACAGTTACTTCCGCAGTGTTATGTCCTATGGAATCCTGCTGTGGGGGAAAGCGGCGGACATCCAGACTATCTTCGTACTACAAAAACGAGCAGTGCGTTCTATTTATGAACTAGGAGCTCGTGCCTCCTTAAGAGAAAAATTCAAACAGGCAAACATTCTCACTGTAGCTTCTCAATACATTTTTGAGAACATTATGTATGTACGGAAAAATCTCCATGAATTCAAACTTAACAGCGAAATCCACGACTACAACACAAGAAGTAAAAACAAGCTCGCAGTGGCAGCCTGTCGTCTCCGTAAAGTTAGCACGTCCTTCGTGGGGAACTGTATACGCTTTTATAATAAAATACCCATGGATGTAGTGAATTTGCCCGTCAACAGATTTAAGTGTCACGTTAAAAGTCACTTGGTAAGCAAGGCGTATTATTCCGTCAATGATTTTTTAAACGATCAAGAAGCTTTTAAGCCAGTTGTATAATTTACTAGAATTAGTAATGGTTTATAATGTAGACATGTATAACTACAATTTTAGTATGGACTTTTACTGTTCTAAAATCATTTCATGTACATTTGAGCACATCATGAGGTATCTCATTGTATTCGATATTTTATTATTAAGTACTACTTTGATTATAAATGTCCTGCAGCTTGAATATGTCATGCTCGCCTAAAGGTCTTTGCTTACGGTGGCGTCGTTGATCGGGTCGCAACCTTCCCTAACATATGGTCGAGGGAGGCGATGGCTGAGATACGCGTCATACTCGTGAACGGGTGCTGTTTGTGGGGTCCGGTCTGTTCATGTTTGCAAGGACTAGTAACTGCGTACTAGTGTTCAATGGAATTGACATGATGAGAGACTTCACTGTTCTCATTTAATTTTATTTTTTAGACTGACGCTCAGAGACCTTATACATCTCTGAGGACATTTATTTATTAGATTTTATTATTTTCATGTTGACGTGTTATAGATATAGCTCAAAATATTTTATTACGATTCGTGTACTTACTTTATTACCTTTTATCTTGACGCTTAGAGACCTTATACATCTCTAACAAATCTCGATTGTTATTAGTTTCTTAGTCTTATTTTTGACATGTAACACTACATTTAATTAATGATACTTTGATTATTGTATTATTTTTATTTGATATAGATTTTGACTTGTAAAAGTGCCCTTGAGGCCTATTTGCAGAATAAATGTTTTGATTTTGATTTTGATTTTTGATATATGTTACTTTACATCAGCTTTTATAAGATAATATTACAATTTGAAATGATATACAAGCTGTTTGGCAGATCGTCTGCCAAAAGACTAGGGTGTGTTTGTAGGGTCAGTAGCAACACACATTTAAAAAAAAGAGAAAAATACTGAAATAAATTTAAAAAATAAAATAAAAGAAAACATCGTGAGCAGGAACAGTGTTAATTGGCCCAAAATGTGTTGCAAGTGATCCTACCTACCCACCTTAGTCTTTTAGCAGACGATCTGCCATACACCCCGAATAAAATACCCACGTTAATAGGACGCATCTTTCTACTAACAGCCTATAAATTATTACAGGTTTAAATATTTTTTTCAATATTTATTTAATCAAATACATGAAAATAAAATACTGTACAAGTACATATTATTATAGGGCTACAAAATTAAAACATAATTAAAAACTACACTAAATCTAAAAATGGCCTCTCCGGCATTGTGCCGAAGACGCTGGCAGCATTTCCTCGCTGACTAGTAAGCCTAATTTTTTATGCGAGGTAGCTGCCAGCTCTTTTATTTTTTTTTCATCATCATCATTTCAGCCGAAAGACGTCCACTGCTGAACATAGGCCTCCCCCAAGGCTCGCCATTTAGACCGGTCCTGTGCCGTTCGTTTCCACCGGATTCACGCGACCTTCACCAGGTCATCACTCCACCTTGTCGGAGGCCTACCGACAGCTCGTCTTCCGGTGCGTGGACACCACTCAAGCAGTTTCTGGCCCCATCGACCGTCAGTCCTGCGAGCAATGTGCCCTGCCCACTGCCACTTAAGTCTCGCAATTTTGAAGGCTATGTCGGTGACCCCAGTTCTGCTACGGATAGCTTCATTTCTAATTCTATCACGCAGAGAAACCCCGAGCATAGCTCTTTCCATTGCTCTTTGGGTGACCTTGAGCTTTCTTATGAGGCCCATCGTTAACGCCCATGTCTCGGATCCATATGTCATCACTGGCAACACACACTGGTCAAAGACTTTTGACTTGAGGCACTGCGGTAAACTGGACGAGAATACACTGCGAAGCTTCCCGAACGCTGCCCAGCCGAGTCGGATTCGACGAGTGATCTCTTTCTCGAAGTTGGACCTACCTAACTGGACTGTTTGTCCCAGGTATACGTACTCGTCAACAACTTCGAGCGCCGAGCCGCCGAGGGAGTTGGTACGACATGGGCATTAGACATGACCTTCGTCTTGTCCATGTTCATTTTCAGACCAACTCGATCGGAAACTCTGCTGAGATCAACGAGCATTGTACTGAGGTCCTCCATGGTCTCAGCCATGACTACAATGTCGTCAGCAAATCGAAGGTGAGTGATATACTCGCCATTTACGTTGATGCCTCGTCCTTCCCAGTCCAGAAATTTGAAAGCATCCTCCAGTGCAGCGGTGAAGAGCTTCGGAGAGATCACATCTCCTTGTCTGACTCCCCGCAGCAGTGGAACAGGCTTTGTTTCCTGGTCCTGTAGTCGGACGGACATGGTGGCGTTTTCGTACAGGCACTTTAGGACTTCGATATACCGGTAGTCAACTTGGCACCTCTGGAGAGACTGCAGTACAGCCCAAGTCTCGATCGAATCGAAGGCTTTCTCGTAGTCCACAAATGCTAAACAAAGTGGCAAGTTATACTCTTCGGTCTTCTGTATAACCTGCCGCAAGGCATGTATGTGGTCTACGGTACTGTAGCCTTTTCGGAATCCGGCTTGTTCGGGAGGCTGGAAGTCGTCAAACCTGCGCGCGAGACGGTTCGTGATGACTCTCGAAAACAGCTTGTAAACATGGCTCAGAAGTGAGATGGGTCTATAATTCTTCAGCAAAGTGTTATCGCCTTTTTTGAAGAAAAGCACCACCACACTTCTGTTCCATGCTTGCGGCGTTTTCCCCTCGTGAATTACAGAATTAAACAGCGTCTGAAGGGCTCTGAGGACAGGTTTACCGCCCGCCTTCAGGATTTCGGCTGTAATTCCGTCGTCACCCGGGGCTTTGCCGTTCTTCAATTGTTTGAGAGCCATACTAATCTCATACATGCTGACGTCCGGGATATCTTCGGTATAATGTCGGGTTAATCTAGCTCTAGGGTCTTTGGCTAGATCAACGACGGGTCTTCGGGTGGTTGTGTATAGCTGCCCATAGAACCTTTCAACTTCACGCAGAAGCTCAGGTTTGGAAGAAATGACCCTGCCATCGTCGGTCTTCAGCTTAGTCATCTGGCTCTGACCAACAGACAGATCTCTAGCGAAAACCTTAGAGCCTCTGTTGCGCTCAATAGCCCCTTCAACACAGTTAGTGTTAAATCGGCGTAAATCGCGCCTCAGGCACTTCGAGATCTGTCTGTTGAGCCGCCGAAAGCGAGATGCATCATCTGGAGACTGCAGGATTATCTCACGTCTTACATCCATGAGCTTCAGAGTGAAGTCAGATATCTTCTGGACCTTTTTACGACGGGTCTTGAAGAACTTGGACCCGACCGTATGGACAGCTTCCACAAGCCCATCGTTGTTTTCGTCCACGTCGCTCCCTAGGCATTCGAAACGGTTTTGCAATTCGAGTTGAAAGCTCTCGGGGTTTTGTAGTTGGGCTGGTGCCGGGCGGAGCGTAGACTTTATCAATCGACTTCTCTCTAGCTTGAACTGAATATTTAATGTGCCTCGTACCATACGGTGATCACTGCCCGTCTTGACCGCGTTGATCACAGAGACATCATTAAATATATGCTTTTTCGTCGACATGATAAAGTCTATCTCATTCCTCGTTGCACCATCCGGGCTCATCCAGGTCCATTTCCTATGCTCACGTTTCCTGAAGAAGGAGTTCATCATGTAGAGTCCCTCCTTCTCCATGAAACCAGCCAGTAGATGTCCCCGGTGATTCCTTCGCCCCACTCCAAATTGCCCCACTCTCAGCTCTTCACCGTCCCGTTTGCCCAGTTTAGCGTTGAAGTCCCCCATAACAACTGTGAAGTGAGTTTTGAAGCTATGAATGGCTCTGGAAATATCCTCGTACATAGCTTCCACCTCATCGTCGGAGTGCGTCGAGGTCGGTGCGTAAACCTGTATGACCTTCAACGAATACCGTTGGGTCATTCTTAGTACAAGGCACGCTACCCTGGTAGACACACTCTCGATTTTCACCACGCTGTTTACGAGGGACTTGTGGACGATAAACCCGACACCTCCCTGGGACTGTTGGTCGCCCTCCCGGAAATAAAGCAAGTTACCGGACTTCAGGGTTATCGTATCCTCTCCCTCTCTACGGATTTCTGATAACCCTACGATTCCCCAACGTATCTTGCTCAATTCTTCCTCCAGTTCCAGCAGTTTCTCGTCGGTCCGCAGTGTTCGGCAGTTAAATGTTGCCAGGGCCAAGGGTCGTCAGTTTTGGTAGCCGGGTCTCTGCCGGGGATTCACTGTAGCACCCCCTGCCCCGCCGTTACCATGGCCGCTACCGGAGCCAGGAATAGCGGGGCCGCCGGGGACTAGGGGTCTTGGTTTAATTTTTCTGGGCATGTTTTTTATTTTTCCCTTGGGGGGGATTTGCCATAGTCGCCACGCTTGGCAAGCGGGTTGGCGACCGCAGTTTGATGGTGGTAATGATCGAAGGATGCTGCTGCCCACCCTCCGATTTTCCCTTATTCGCCTCCTACGAAACCCACGGGAAGAGATGGGGTGACGCAATTCTTACCCGGCAACCACACGGGGAGATTTTTTTTTACTTTTTAATTAATTTTTCTTTTAAATAAAAACTTTTTAAATGTATTTTTTTAAATATTATTTAATTACCTTTTACCTCGAGGTAGCGCGGATTTTCCAAGAGACCTATCGAACTGCAATAAGTCGGTCTGAAAATTCATTGCTTAGGTATTACTGTAGAATGTGAATAACTTCAACCCGTACATTTCACATCTTTAGAAAAATACACGGACGTCGACTATAGAACTGACGTCCCTATGTAGTTTCAATGCCGTGCGATACAAATACGGATGTCGGTTTGACTTATACTTTTCATAATGTGCGATATTTGACGTCCGTATACACTAGTAGCTCTGTTAGCTGTAGGCTGTAGACCTCGTGAACCTTGCAAGGCAAAATAATATTTTATATTTGGATTTTCTAAAAAGTGGCACGACGAAAAATTTATATATAATAATCGAAACTCCTCCAAAATTTCACGTATATTGGTTGAGAAATGCGACCTGTACAGGAAAACAAGCAGACACACAACCGGACATACGAAAGCATTTTCATCCAATCTAAAACATATACCTTCTATACACTCGCTCGATGAATGTATAGCACTGCTTTAGAAAAATACTCCGAAGTCTAATATTGGGCGGCATGAATAGTATATACTGTCAACGGAAGTCCGTATATAGCTTCGAAGTTAGGCGAAACATATACGGATGTCGGTTTGACGCATTCTTTTCATACTGTACGATTTTTGACGTCCGTATACATGAATCTCAAGTTTTGGAGTTTGAAGGAAATACTGAAAAGCAAAATGAATATGAAACTCAAGAAACAAGTTATGGACACATGTATCCTGCCTTCGCTTACATATGCTAGCCAAACTTGGCTGTTCACAACCAAGATAAAATCGAAGATAACCACGTGCCAGAGAGCGATGGAGAGAAGTATAACAAATATCAAAAAGATGCAAAAAATACCACATATACATATAAGATCCATTACAAAGATAATAGACGCTCTGAAACATGCTAAATCGCTGAAATGGCGATGAGCCGGACATGTCGCCAGGCTGCCTGACTCTCGCTGGACTGCTCTAGTTACTGCTTGGAAGGGGCCTACAGGAAAACGAAGAAGAGGGAGACCAAAGTGTCGTTGGTCCGACGACATAAAAAGTATAGCCGGTACTCACTGGCAAGAAACAGCTACAGAAAGAGAAAAGTGGAAGTCCTTGGAGGAGGCCTTCACCTGAAGAGGGGTTCTTGTCCGCAACTATTATTACATAATGCTATTGACATCGAAACTAATTAATTAATGATAAAATTTTAATGTAATGTAATGATTATGCAAAAATGACATGTACACACTTTGGACTATATACCTATTTAAAAATAAATAAAAATAAGCTAGCAAATACCGACCATGTAACCTTGAAGGACAAGAAATAAAAGGCGTTTTTATTTTTATTATTTTTTATTTATTTATTATACATGAATCTGTGGCATTACTTTAGAAAAATACTCGGACGTAGAAAATGAGTCGTCATGAATAATATATACCGTCAATTGACGTCTTTCGAGTAGCCCAACTGGGGAAGTACTTTCACCTCACAGTCCTTACAAAAGACCACAGCCATAATAACACCACTACTTGCTTTGTAGGTATGTGGTGTATGTGGTGTTATGTCCCTGGTGGTGAGTAAGATGACCAGATCTCCAGAGGATGCGTTGTGTTGAGAGTAAGGGACTGGCATTAGTCTTTAGCTGTCAACACAACGAGTACTCAAATTAATAAAGGGTTGGCAACGTGCTTGTTCTTCTTCTGGAATCGCAGGCGACCATAGGCTACGGTGTCTACTTACCATCAGGCAGACGGTATGCTTGTTTGCCACCGTCGTAGTATTTAAAAAAAACTGGAAAAATAATGGGACGTCGAATAAGATACGGCATGAATAGTATATATCGTCAACTGACGTCCGTATATAGCTTCAAAGCTGCACGAAACATATACGGATGCCGGTTTGATCCATACTTTTCGTACTGTACGATATTTGACGTCCGTATACATTAATCTAATAGCACTACTCATTCCTTCTCCTATAAACTCTCCTGGAAGGGTTTCGCAACAATCAGATAACTAAACTTATAACTAGGTACACTAGTGGAACTGTGAGCTGTAGACCTCGCAAGTCTGTCTTTTTTGCATAACTCCGCAATTTGGAAAATTTTTCAAAAACTTGACACAAAAATTCTATATAATAGTCGAACATGCTCACAAAATTGCTCGAGAACCGGTTGAGAAATGGGACCTGTAGACGAGATCAACCGGACAGCCTCCGGACAGCTGGACAACCGCCGTACAGCTGGACAGCCGGACGTACTAATCTAAAGTATTTTCGTGTAATCTAAAACATAAACCTTCGTTAAACTCGGTCATACACTAGTGGCTATGTGAGCTGTAGACATCGAGAGCCTTGGTACGTAAATAATTTTTTTTTGGATTTTCCAAGAAGTAGGTCGAAAAAAAAATAATTATCGTATTATCGAACCTGCTCACAAAGTTTCACGAGAATCGGTTGAGAAATCCGACCTGTAGAGGAGAACAAACGGACAAATCGCGGACAGCCGGACATACGAAAGCATTTTCGTCCAATCTTAAAACATAGACCTTCGTTAACACTCGGTCAATAAATGTAGGTGTTTACGGGCAAAAATTGCAATTTCTAATATAGCGAAGGGAGACTTAAAATCAGGTTCTTAAAATATTAACAAATATGTCGATATTTGGATTTCTTGGGTGTACCATTTAAATAGCGTTTTGTGGTTAGACAATCACAGCTCGGTCGGGTCACTCCTGGATGAAGCTAGCTAGTGGCGTACCTTAAGTAGGTACTCGAAGATACGCTCAGCAATTGGCGATTACATGCTGAGAATAATCTATCAGAAAAATCTAGTCAAAAAAAATACTAATTACAAGATTATGTAATTAGTCTTGTGTAAATGTTTAACGGCCCCTCCAAGGTTATCTCAAGGCCAACCGGGGAGGCATAGAAGACAAGTAAAAGCTATTTTTAAAGAACAAACAGTATTTTATTTCTTTTACAACTATCACGTTCAACAGTTACAGAGAGAATGCTCAACCGACCCTTCCCGTTTCCCCACCTGCTACTCGTTTTCCCGCTTGAACTTTTCTTTGTGATTGGTCTATCGACATCATCGACAGCCAATCACAACCCGTGAAATGCTGGCTTCTCATTGGTCGCCTAATTGGCGGCCAAAGATATGACAGATTCTACCAGTGTTGCCGGTAGATATATTATATGAAACTGCCAGCATATAAGTTTAAATTAAATAATGCAAAAGTGTTTTACATAATAAACCATAACACTCGACCATCCTGACCTCGTGTGCGTCCCCGCACACTGTGCCAGGTGGAACCCTAACACTCGGGATGTCAACGGTTGAGCATACTGTACAATACATAAGTAAGCAATTATAATAATAATAATAATAAATTCTTTATTTCGAAGCACAGGACTCCATAGATGTTAGTAACAACAAACAAGACTTAAAAATTATGTTAAAACTAAGTTAGTAAAAAATAAATACAAATTAAGTGCAATCTATCAATAGGTATTGAGCGCTACCCCTTTAACCAGTCCAACCCAATGCTTCAGCATTGGGCTGTCATACCTATTGGCAAACACATTTAGAATGCTGTTGGGGCTGTGCCTAACTCGTGCCAGCAGGGATGCAATTTTCTTTCGCATGATTGCTGGGAAGCCGTCTAACCGCGCTTCGCAAAACATGCCGGACGCGCTACATCTGCTGGGCAGGCCCATCAGCATTCTAAATGTGTTGTTGTACTGCACTCTCAGTGCATTGTAGGCTCGCTTCGTATATCTGACCCACAGGCTGCTCGAGTAGAGGGACTGACAATACGCTCTAAAGAGTGTTGCCTTAACTTCACTGGAGCATCGAGCAAACCTGCGGATCAGCATATTTCCACGAACCGCCAGTGCTCTACGTTCACGTTCAATATATTGATCGTCCCTGAGGTCACTAGTAACAATATGACCAAGATACTTAAACCTGTCCACGACTCTCAAGGGCACGCTGTCCAAAGTAATAGGCGGAATGTGGTACGGCTTGATTTTCCCTGCCTTGAAAACCATGACCTCACTTTTGGTGGTGTTATATATGAGGCCATGAGACTTGGCATACCTCTCACAACTGCTCAACAGCCTCGCAAGCACGCCGACAGCCGGCGCCAGCAGGACCATGTCATCTGCGTAACTGATGTTATTATACTAACAAGGCATTACAATTTTTAAATAAACAGTATAATTATATTTATATATCTATGTATTATTTTAAACAATTATGATCCAAGTATGCATAGTGGAGCTGGATAAAATATCTTATATCGAAGTTGACAATGCGTAGACTTAACAAGAAGAGCAACTCAACTTGGAACCAATCGAATGTTACTAAACGTAAGAAGGGAATATGAATAGCGATTAATGTAATTGACGATCAATTAATCAATTACTCGAAATTAAGAAAACGCGCCTTGACGATCGATTAATCAAGGCAGTCCCTGCTAATCAATTAAGCCAGTGATCATTGAGACAGTAAGTTACGGTTCTAACACTAGCTTCACGATGCGAACCGATCGATTCTCGCATCGGACCTCGATTTCCGACAGGCCTTTCGCTTAATCACAAGCCGATGTAACGTTGCACGTTCATGTTTACATAATTATATATAAATGGCTTCTTAAAATTAAATAAACTACTATTAAACAACATAAAATAACCTTATAATTAACCAAATAGTAAAAACAAATCAAACAATCAAATTATAATTTAATATTCGGACAAACACTCTGACACTTCATTACTCTATGCTCTTAGCAACTCTCGCGTCAGCAGTTTTGCCGGCCGGTATTGTTCCCACAGCGCTGCGCTGCCGCCATTCTACGCCCGAGCGTCCTGAGAGGCGCACTATCATTGCAGCTGCGTTCACAAGTTCTGCTTCGTGTCGTCTTACGCGCTTGCATCAATTTAAATTTCTAATAGTATTGAGAAACTATTATTAAAGTAAAAATAGTTACGGCACTGGCCGTCTTTTAACAGTTTTCGTTAAAACGAGACATCACACAGTCTTGCACCCCGTTACGGGTAAGTGTTGAAACGTTACTTAGTTTTAAATAGCTAGTGATAGTGTTTTACAGCGTAATTTACTAATTATGCCAGGTTTCCTGCTTTTGGCTGTCTGTTTGCCACGTAATTAAGTGTTATTTGCATGTAAGTAATGTATGTAAACCGCTGTGCACGTTGGCAAAAGTACCGTTACAAGATGGCGTCTCATACATTTTGTACCGCGATCGACAACTGCAAATCACTATCATATTCCAACCAATGCACAGCTTGAGCTAGCTTTCCTGGCACGTTTTTTTGAGTACTTAATGTTTTCCGTAATTTTATTGAATGTAAATTTTAATTTGGCCGTCGCCGCTGTAACGCTTGCCTTCCATTTCGTTTTGTAACTCCGTTCTGATTATGAACACCCGCCAGCTACTCGCTGTACTCCTTTCTCCTGCTAGCACTGCAACACTCCGGGGGTTCATAATCGGCGGCAATTAATTACCTGGCCCTAAAGGTGGACGATGCTGATTCCAGGGTGCAACTTTACGGATACAACCGATGGCGGTTGCATTTCCCGCAAATATCGGGGCCTAGAAGGCCTCCGGACGCTCGGTTCACCAACCACCAGCTGCCCGCGGCGCTCCCCGCGAACCGCCTACCCCCACAGCCTGCTCGACCACCTCGCAGCCATCTAGGGGAGTACCTGACCCTGCCAGTGAAGCCAGACGGGCAATTTTAAATATTACGGACTCACGCCCACGACCTAAATTTTTACCAATATACGGATTTACAATTTTAAATGG
The DNA here is from genome assembly GCA_963556455.1 of Epiblema foenella. Taxonomy (NCBI): domain Eukaryota; kingdom Metazoa; phylum Arthropoda; class Insecta; order Lepidoptera; family Tortricidae; genus Epiblema; species Epiblema foenella. The sequence continues at coordinate 34,250,371 of OY747097.1, read as the reverse complement.
TTGTTAAATTATTTCAAACCAACTCAACCGTATCACCGATCGATTAAGCTTGTGCGTTGTCGCCCAGACGAATAGCTTTGGCAACGACGATCAGACGCGAGCCAATCGATTCTTTAATTTGTAACGAAATACCAGTTCTGTAGTCACATATATGTACAGTCACAAACTGGATAATATAGTTACCCCTGGATGGGGTTGCAAGAATTGTAGGTTACCCTGGACGGGTAGGTAGTTTAGGTAAGTTTCCCAGGATGGGTAATATTTTAATGGAGGTAAATTGTAGTTTCCCTTGGTTCGGGATTTGGTTTATCCAGTGTGCGGCTGCACAGACTGCGTATAATTAAGGGGTGGGCTTATGCAAGGGAGCCTAATATCCTACGTCCCGAAGTCCCTAACCTATCCTCAACTTACGACCTTTAAATTAAATGAATCATAGAATTAGTTAATCATCATTCTCAGTTTCCGATTCAGATTCCTCATTAACCTCTAGAGCAGCAATATGGATCCAAGGCATCAAACGATCCGCTGCAACAGTTGTGGGACGTTTATTCTGTGTACTACTCAGCCCTGCAACCGGGGCTACGACGTACCGGTCCATACCTAACACTCTTGAAACTCGATATGGGCCCACATAGGAGGACAAAAGCTTTTTACTTTGTCCGTCATTGTTAAAGTTAGTCTTTTTGATTTTGACGAGATCGCCTTCAACATAGACGCGAGCAGGTTTCCTATTTTTATCATAATAATTTTTTTGCTTAATCTGCGCACTATCTATCTTATCTTTAACCCCTTTGCGAATAGTTGACAAATCGGTTTGTTCACGAGTGTTGTCAGTAATTTCATTGAGAATGGGATTTACTTCGACATTCATACAGGGGCCAAATAATACTTCAGAAGGTGTCCTTCCGGTTGTCTTCTGAATCGTGTTATTAAGTCCCCACTGAATTTTTCCTACATAACTGTCCCACTCTCTCTCGCCATGTTTTACACTTAGGGCTTTCATCGAATCGAGAATTGTTCGGTTGTACCGCTCGACTTGACCGTTGGACCTAGGACAAGAGACCGCGTTCAAGATATGCTTAACACCTTCATCTAAACAAAATCTCTTGAACATATGAGACGTGTAGCAACTGCCGCGATCACTAATAAGACGATCGGGTGGCCTGAAAGTCCTAAATATGTCTTCTAGTACTCTGACGACGTTTTGAGCGTGTGTATTCCTTACCGGTTTGACAAAGCAGAACTTAGTAAACGCATCTACAACGATTAAAAGATAAGTAAAACCATGCTTTAATTTCACGAAAGGCCCGAGATGGTCGACGTGGAGCGTATGAAACGGTATTTCGATTTTGGGTATAGGATGGAGTAAGCCTTCGCGTTTATCCTGATTGTTTTTTGCATACGCACACTCAATACAGGCATTAACGTACTTTTTGACGAATCGAGACATCTTTGGGAACCAGTAATTCTTTTTTAAACGCTCTAGTGTCTTCTCAACCCCGAAATGCCCGATTTCGTCGTGATTTATTCGACACAACTGCCATCTCGCGCCCTTCGGTACAACCCAGCGGACCTCACTATTATCCTTGCCTAGACAACGAAATAATTTATTGTCCTTAACGACATAGTTCTCTTTGACATGTTGCAGGCCCTTTTCATCTAAATTACTATCCAAAATCTCCCTGATCCTCCTGAGCTCTGAATCACCCAATTGAAGAGTATGCAGCCAATCATTGCTGGTGATAGCCATAACGATTGAAAGCGTGTCGAAAGCATTCTCCTCGAATTCTGCTACGGGATTACACGACAGAGCGTCGACATGACTCATCTTAACACCACTTCTATATTCGATGGTGCAATCAAACTCTTGCAACTGCAGCCACCAACGCGCTATCCTTGGGATGAGATCTCATTTGCTGAAAGTAGATCGAAGGGCACTGCAATCTGTAACGATCTTAAAATTATTTCCTAGCAAATAGGCCCTGAATTTTCTTAGAGAACAAACCACCGCCAGAGTTTCCAATTCATCATCATCATCATCATAATATTTAAGAGCTTGGCTCTTGTCGGTGGAGTAATTGCCAGCTTACTCTGCATTCAGCCTTGTCCTTCACCTCTTTGTATGACGTAGCATTTATTTTATGTTTTATTTGCTCCATGTACGTCATTCTAGGTCTTCCCCTTTTCCTTTTTCCCTCTATCTTTCCTTCTACTATTATTCTGATCCATTCGTCATGGCGTATGAGATGTCCTATCATTTTTCCTCTTCTGTTTTCTATTATTTCCAATTCATAGGAATGAAAATTTTTCTCCTCTGGCGACGTTTGTCTGCTGTAATATGCAACCGGCCGCAATGCTCCATCCGTAGATCGCTGAAGAAGTATGCCCCCAATACCTAATCTACTCGCATCCGTGTGGAGCTCTGTCTCTGCTGAAGGGTCATATATTGCAAGAATAGGTCTCTCTACTAGCTGAGTCTTCAAGTCATTGAAAGCTGCCTCCTAACTAGCGCCCCACTCACATGCTGTGCCTTTCTTTAACAACTTGCTGAGAGGATACGCTACACGGGCAAAATCTTTAAAAAAATTCCGAAAGTAGCTCGCCAGCCCCAGAAATTGGCGTACATTATGCAAGCTTTGAGGTTGCGGGAAATTCATGACACTAAGTATTTTCTTTTTTCCTGGCCTCACGCCCGCCGCTCCGATCTCACAGCCAAGATAGTCTATATTATCATGTAAAAATCGACATTTTGTTAAATTTAGGGTGAGGTTCGCTCGTTCAAGTAATTTCAGTATATCCTCTAAGTTCTTAAGACATTCTAATGGATCTTTTCCAAAATTAGGATATCATCCATATAAGCAGTTGCTTTATTGAAACGAGCGGACCCCAAGATAGCATTCATTGTACGCTGGAACACAGCGGGCGCGTTTGCTAGACCGAACGGCATGCGGTTAAATTCGTATTGGCCGTCCGGTGTAACAAATGAGGTGAAATGCTTACTTTGCTCTGTAATGGGTACTTGGTAGTACCCAGATGCGAGATCGAGGGAAATAAAAGAAGCCTGACCTGAGAGACGAGCAATTTCGTCCTCAATTATCGGCATGGGGTACCTCTCCTTAACAGTGATGGAATTTAATAACCGATAGTCTACGCATAGCCTGGGCAACCCATCTTTCTTGCGTACTAATAGAATAGGGCTAGCATATTCGGAAGACGAGTCGCGTACTATACCTGCCTCCAGCATCTCGTCTACCATAGTGCGAACCTCTGACCGTTCGTGATGAGAGAGCCGATATGGGCGGTATACTACCGGACGTTGACTGTTCAACTCTATATTCATTTGACCTGCATTAGTACATCCTAAGTCCTTTAGCGATGATGCGAAACAGTGTTTGTACTTCCTAAGCAACCCAAATAGCTGCTGTTTCACATCATCACCAACAGTTTCGCATACGCTAACCTGGCTTCCATCAAAATCCCTCTCTGTTCCGACAGTTAACTCGGATTGATCCACGACGATCCTATTAACAAAATCAACCTTTTCTCCATGACTAAAAATTATATTTTTTTTTATGCGACCAGAACCGACAAGAGGAACAACGACTATATTCACGCGACCATTCTCCGAATGATAGAGTCCTCCATAGACAGAGTACTGCTGGTGGGGTTTCCCTGCAATGCTATCTTTGACTAACAAACTACCACTGACTGAAGGTTCCAAAATAGCTCTAACAGAAACAGGACCACAGAATTCAGTAGCACCCAATACTTAGTGACCTGAAATCATCGATATCGACGTTAGAGAAAGGCATTCTATCACCATTGTCAAAGAATTTCAATTCCGACACGCTTTTGTGAGCTATTATGTGAGGCTGCTCAGTGAAAGATTGGCCTATCAGCATAGATGTTTCCAACAAACAGTCACTAACCACCTTACACGTGACTTCTAGCGCTAACACCATCGATACTCAATTCAAGCGTCAGTTCTCCCAGTGACTGTACAATGGCATCCCCAAAACCTTTCATTTGCGAGGGCGAATTGTCATGACATAAGCCTAATTGCAACGTTACGGATTCTCTAATTAACGTAACCTCGCTCCCAAAATCGACAAAACCCTGTAATAGCACTTCGTTATCAATCACCCCCTTCATAAATTTTGAGTTAGGACTGGCAGTTTTATTACCAATTGAATCTATGCGCATAGTCTTTTGTACAGTGTTAGATGATGCGGGTGCTTTCTCATCAGTTTTGCTAATACAAATCTCTACAGTATGGCCAAGCTTATTACAGCGTTGGCACCTCTGAAGGGGTTTCGGACAATGCAGAAAACTGTGGCCTTTCTCTTTGCAGTGATAGATGGCGCTGTCATCACGTAAACATCGGATCCGCGTTTCCTTGATATTTAAAAATAGTAAATGTACTTATATTTACAAATAAAATAGTACATAATGTTAATTCTGTTTCGACTGTCATAAGTGAGTGTTATCAACTTTCAAAACATTAAAATTATATCAATAATTAGTGTAATATGTTCAATCAACAAAAATGTGTAAAAACCTATTTCCCGGCTATTGTAGTGTGATAGGTAATAGACCGCTCTCACATATCTGCATATATACTCTTTGTGTACTCTCTAGTATAAGATTACTCTATGATGCTAGTATATAAGCTCTGTAATGCGCCATATATAGCTCTCTAATAAACATCGTGGAACCATCGACTCGTTTCAATCATCTCCCACATCACATAGCGACCTTGCCAGGCGTGATTGTGGTTGCAGACGCGAGTGGGTGCAGGAAAGAACTCTGACTTGTGACCTTCATAAACAAGGCAAAATGTACCAAAAGGACGCTAAAGTGTTAAGAGACCTCGAGGGTGTTTTATACTTTTGGGTACTCATTGGACTAGCAGCAATGCTGATTTTTATTTTCCTGTGTATCCTGTGTTTATGCGCGCGTGTACGTCGCTAAGTTACCCGAAGGTCGCGAGTGTTTAATTGAAATGGACCGTGAAAAAAGACTAATCAACTAAAATACTTGAAAAAAAAAAAAAAAAACAAAAAGAAATATAACATACATCCAAATATTTTTAAATGATATCAATTGATGCCGTGTCATTCTGTCCGAACTATATGTGGTCGCCGGTGTCAATTATTTGTTAATTTTCTACGTCGTCACTGCGTGTCATCTACGTCATTCGCCATGGGCTCCAGTACATCCAAGGACGAAGTTGTAATCGCCCAGACTGCTGCAGGCAGTGGAGGTAACACTGCAGGTGTAGAGCAGCTCAAGGTACACATGTCAACCACTAATATTTTGCTGGGAGTAATTGTACTATTCCTGATCCTCGGTGTCTGCTTTAGTGCAGTGCGTCTGTACAAGGCCATGCATAAAACGTGGATCCGACGGGAGCTGTCCTCATCGCAAATACGCCGCTCATGGAGACGTGGCCCGGTTCCAGTTAATGCTGGCGAACAGTGTGTGTGAGTGCGTGAAAATAAATTGCATATTTAGTGAAATTACGGTGAGCGTTTAAAAGTTGACCATTGCCACTTCGAACATGATATCGCTCGCTCAATAAGGCGTTGCTTGCATTCCGTTGCCCATTGTTGGTGCACAATCTGCCTTTCGTTAATTTACCTTAGCAATTATGAATCTAGAATAACTTCTTTTTATCAAGTAGTATTAATAACAATATATATTGTCAAATTAAGTAATGGCAGATAGGTTGAACGATATCAACAATGGGTTACGATCAATTCGTACAAAACTTGTGAAAAAAGGAAAGGAACGTTATAAAATAGTAGATGCGCAACTATTAGAGGCTAACGTATTAATAAATGAATTTAAGCGTATTTCCACGTCATTAAATTTCAAGGACTTTACGGAACCAGTTTTGAAAGAGATAAATTCATTGTGTGATAATATTAACGAAATATACGAGAATATTATTATTTTGTGTACAAGTGAGGGAAAAATCAAAACCATGGAATCCTTTTCTCTCAAAACGGCTGTCTCTTTATTGCCGATTATGGATGGTTCAGAAGTGTCTACTAAACGGCTAATTGATGGAATAGAAATGTATTCCTCTATGTTAGATGATGCTAATAAGAAATTACTCATAAATTTTGTCCTAAAAACAAGGCTTTCAGAGTCAGCGAAATTACGAATATCAGAGGCGTACACTTCCGTAGAGAGTCTTTTACAGGATATGCGACAAAATTTGCTTTCAAAAAAATCATATATTGCTGTCCATGCGCAACTAATGAATACCTCGCAAAAAGAAAAGACTTTGGAAGATTACGGCACTGAAGTTGAAACCTTGTTTACACAGCTAACCATTTCTCAGGCTGATGGTAATACTTCGACATATAAAACTTTGAAACCCATAAATGAAAAATTAGCTATCCACAGATTTATCGACGGCCTTCGGAACCGTAACTTAGGGACAATCTTGGCTGCGCGCGGATATACCATGCTTAAAGACGTAATAGCAGCAGCCAAGGATGAAGAAATAGCATCGACGCACACTGAGCAGAATACCTTATTTGTGGGCTATCGCGCACAACAACAAGGTAGGTTCTACAATCATAGGTTCTCACCAAGACGAGGAACCATGAACTGGCGTGGACGTTACCAAGGTCGCGGGCGTTCAGAACAAAATCGTGAGTATTTTAGAGCGCAAAACCAGGTGCGCGACTATCACTCCGCCCCGGGCTCATCGACTCAAAATACCTACAGAGGCAATTATTCTAGGCGACCGAATAACTACAATCAGCGCGGCCTATATTTTATGGATACCGAACAATCGGAAAACCAACAGTCGGGAAATACAGTCGACTTGGAAAGTACTCAGACCACCCAAGATCCGACTCAGTTTTTTCGTTCCTAATCGGGAGCACATCTATACTTGCAATAATTGTAGTTCAGTTGAAATCGCAGTCGGCTCTAACACCTCCAAATATAGGTGGTTAGTTGACTCTGGCGCCTCACTATCCGCCGTGCAATACGAAACCGTACGTCGACTGAATATTCCTATCCATAAAGAGAATATCGATATAACAGGAATAGGTGGCGTAATTAGAACAGAGGGATATGTTTATTTAACGCTGTCCATAAATAACATCAAAGTACAACATATATTTTACGTCATTCAAAAATTACCATGTAAAAGCGAAGGCATATTAGGGCTCGATTTCCTTAAGAAGTATGGCTGTAATTTAAATTTTGAAAATAATACGATGAGAATAGTATGTAACGCGAATTGCTTTACATTACCCTTAACTACAGGAGCCTTGGGAAATGATAGTTATATTGTAATACCACCACGATGCGAGAAGATATTTTTCTTAAACACAGCCTTAGCGGAAGAATGCGTGGTTTTACCTAACACGTTGTGTGAAGGAGTATTTTTAGCAGGAACAATAACCAAACCCCAAAATGGGAGGTTATGTGTGAGAATATTAAATACGCGTGAAAACGAAGTGAATTTAAGCTACTTTAACCCAGCAATAGATAAGCTAAGCGACTACGCAATTTATACTTTTGAGAATAGTTCACTAAATGGACAGCGGGTTAGAAGAATGTTTTCTCAACTCAATTTAAATCATCTTAATCAAGAAGAGAGAATACAAATAGAAAATATATGCGCTAAGTTTCCGGATATTTTCTTCCTACCGGGAGATAAGTTATCAGTAAATAATCTTTATAAGTATAACATTCAGTTAAAGCCCAATACTACACCGGTATACGTAAAACCATATCGTTTACCACAATCCCAAAAACAAGAAGTTGAACGGCAAATTACACAAATGTTGAAAGAAAATATCATTGAGGAAAGTTGTAGTGAATGGTCAAGCCCCCTTTTGTTAGTTCCAAAAAAGACAGATACAAGTGGTCAAAAAAGGTGGCGCGTTGTTATTGATTACAGAAAGTTAAATGAAAATATACAAGACGATAAATTTCCCCTGCCAAATATTACAGATATTTTAGATTCATTATCAGGAGCAGTTTACTTTTCTCATCTAGACCTTTACCAGGGATTCTACCAACAAGAACTTAGTCAAGAAAGTCGAAAATACACAGCGTTCACAACAAGTACAAATCAATATCAAATGACAAGGTTACCCCAAGGTCTAAAGCCCAGTCCAAATGTATTTTCAAGAATGATGACTATCGCTATGTCTGGGCTTAACTACGAAAAATGCTTTGTTTACCAAGACGACTTAGTTGTCTTCGGCAGAAATTTAGAATCACATAATCACAATTTAATGGACGTATTCACAAGACTTCGAAATGTTAATCTAAAACTAAACCCATTAAAGTGTAAATTCTTGCAAAAAGAGATCTTATATCTTGGTCATATAGTTTCAGAGAAAGGAATTTTACCGGATCCGGATAAAGTAAAAGTATTACAAAATTATCCAGTACCACAAAATACAAATGATATTAAGCGTTTTGTTGCATTCGCAAATTATTATCGAAAATTTATAGCCGATTTTGCACAAATAGTTGCCCCCTTAAATATGTTACTAAGGAAAAATGTCACCTTCAATTGGACAGATGATTGCGATAAGGCATTCCAAAAACTAAAACAGGCATTAATGGAACCACCCGTTTTACAATACCCAGATTTTTCATCGAACAACGAGTTTATATTAAAAACGGACGCTTCAGGGGTAGCTATAGGATCTCTACTTTGCAATAGCGATGGCCGACCAATAGCGTACGCGAGTAGAGGATTAAATAAAGCGGAACTCAATTATCCAACCATAGAAAAAGAGCTCCTAGCGGTGGTATGGAGCGTCAAATATTTCCGCCCGTATCTATACGGTAGGACATTTAGAATCCAAACAGACCATCGTCCGTTAGTTTATTTATTTAACATGCGTGACCCATCCAGCAGGTTACTTAAGTTCAGATTAAGTTTGCAAGAATATACCTACATAATAGAATACGTTAAGGGTAGCCAAAATACAGCAGCGGACGCGTTGTCTCGTATCGTGGTAACCTCAGACCAACTACTAGAGATGAATCAAAAGGTTATGAATGTAATTACACGTTCAATGGCAAGACGAGCAAAACAAAATGGCCAGGCAAGTTGTTCTGGTAAAAAAATACCCACTAACCCGAGGTCTGATCAGCCAAAGGTCGTGGAAATCCTTAAAAAACCAGACAAATTCATAGAACTCGTATACGTAGAAAATAAATATATAAGTAACTTGTTTGATAACGGACAAATTACGGAAAAAACAAAATATTTTAATTACGTGCCGGAAAAGAATATAATATATGTAAGTTCCCAAGATACTCGATCATTATCCACGCGAGCCGTGCTAGTGAGAGACTTGGGATTACTTTGCACAAAATTAAAAATCGAGGAAATATGCATTATTAAGAATAATAAGAATATAGAATTAATAAATGAGTTAACACGCGGTATAAAAGAATTAAGTGAAGATCGGTCCGGACTACAAATTCCTCGCTTATGCATTATCAAAGGTGTTAAAAGAGTAGAGAACACAGACGACATAAGGGTAATTCTCAATGATTTCCACTATTTACCCACTAGTGGCCACGTGGGTATCAGGCGGATGTCTAACAACATAAAGAAATATTACTTTTGGCCTTCCATGGAAAAGGACATTAGAGAATTCGTATCTAGATGTAAGAAGTGTCACACTGAGAAATATTCAACACACACGAGACAGCCAATGGTTGTAACTACTACGGCAAACTCTGCGTTTGAAAAAGTGTTCCTAGACATCGTAGGTCCAATAAATAAAGATCACAGCGAATACACCTACATACTTACACTACAGTGTGAGCTTACCAAATATGTAGAGGCCTACCCGCTGCGTACTAAAGACGCAGCTACAGTTACAAGGACGTTTGTGGAGCAGTTTATACTAAGGTACGGTATCCCAAACGAAATAGCAACAGATCGGGGCACCGAGTTCACAGCAAACACCATGACGGAGGTATGCAAATTACTTAAAATAGAACAAATAACATCAACAGCATATCATCACGAAAGTATTGGAGCATTGGAAAACTCACACAAAGCAATGGGTGCGTATCTTAGAATACATGCAGAAAATTATACTAGTTCATGGAGCAGTTGGCTACCATATTGGTGCTTTTCATATAACAACACGGTACATACAGAAACTAAGTACACGCCTCATGAACTAGTATTCGGCAAACTATGCAACATACCAACAAATATTACGGACACCATTGAACCACTCTATAATTATGACAGCTATCCTTTAGAACTAAAATACCGTTTGCAAGTCAGTCAAAAGGATGCCAAGGACAATCTATTAAAAAGTAAATTAATTAGGAAATGCAATTATGATAAGTGTATTAATCCTGTGTCTTATAGGAAAAATGATTTAGTTTTAATAAGAAACCCTTCCAATGATAAATTGGAAACTTTGTATTTAGGCCCGTATTTAGTCCTAGAAGACTTAGGTGTTAACGTTAGAATAAAAATTAATAATAAGGAAGATATTATTCATAAGAACAGAACGAAATTGTTTAGAGGTACTTGTGCGTAGTATAACATGTAATGTTAGGATAATGATATTAGGAAATAAAATGCATGGTTATATTACATGCATTTTTTTTCCTCCGGTGGGGAAGGTGTAGTGTGATAGGTAATAGACCGCTCTCACATATCTGCATATATACTCTTTGTGTACTCTCTAGTATAAGATTACTCTATGATGCTAGTATATAAGCTCTGTAATGCGCCATATATAGCTCTCTAATAAACATCGTGGAACCATCGACTCGTTTCAATCATCTCCCACATCACACCAAATGTGTTTTAACATTAGTGCTTAATCTAAGTGTTTAAATCGCAAAAACTTTGTTGAAAACACGTTTTGCTGCATAATAGTTATCAACAAACCCTATTCAGTGACCGTTTGAACGTATAGCGGTATAGTGAACTTTGAACCGTGGACACGAAGAAATACGAAACCTTCCGAATCACGTCAGTGAATTTTTTGTTTAACGCCATCTACCGTGATCTCACCGAACTATTGTGTACTTAACAAACACACCCTAGACTGCGCTACAATATCATCGCAAGAGCCACATCATGGAAAACATAGATGGCGCCACCGCACATATAACAACAACACCAACCAAACTGTTTGCCGTCATCCGTATTTTGATAACCTGATCCCGCTCATAATCACACTTGGAAAATGGCCAGTACCCGCAGGATGATACTACAGGAAAATTTACTAAAAACTCAAGGTGAATTGAGGGAGCAAAAATCTCTGTGCGACAGGTTAATGGCTGAACGTGATGACCATGAGGCGCAAATAAAATCTGTTGTACTACGCAATTCCATTCTAAAGCGTCAACTGGTAGAGATTTCCGACCACCTAGCAGTAACTGAAGCCCATCGGGACTCCCTACAATTAAATGTAGATAGCTTTCAAGAATGTAATTTAATACACGAGACCGCTCTAGATAAAGTACATTTTCTTCAGCAGCAGCTATCAGAAGCCCGTGACGAAATTAACATCTTAAATCAACACAACGAACGCAAGGAAACCGAGAGAGCCCACACCGTATCACTGTCCGAGGAGCTGTCGCTATCTGTCGTACAGTGCCGGTCCTCTAGCATATGTTTTATTGATAATAACCAAAATAAAAATTCACGTCAACCAAGTAAATACATGAAAATGATAAGAAATAACAGATATAATTCCCAAAAGAGGCAAGTAAGCATTAGCAGAAAAGTCTTAATTCTGAAAAAACAATCCTTAAAAATGAGGAATAAAATTTTAAACCAAAACGAAAAGATTGAGAGTTTAACTATAGAATTAAACTCCGCTCACCAAGAAATAAGTGCACTTTCGGTCACCGCAGCTGAACTGACTTATTTAAGTCAACAAAACAGAGAACTGACCGAATCGCTCCTACGTAATCAAATGGAGAGCGACTCGAACGATGAAGTAAACCAGTCATCTTGTCAGTCTTCTGACTTCTCGGATTTGGATGAAAAGAGTAATGAAACATGCGAGAAGGTGACTGACTGTGCAATATTGCCACTGACCAATGTGACAAGCGTGGGCAAACGACGGCGTCGGGCGCAAGCGCGTCGGCGCCGCGCATGTGCTGCGCGCCGCCTCCGCCGCCAACAGCGAACGGGGGCGGGCTCCTGGGATGCCCTGCTAGCGCCATCACTCTCCTCAGTGCCGCCTGAGCAGCGCAGTACTTTACCCGTGGATTATGAAGCCTTGCAGTCGGTAACAGTTAATCGGAGTCTTTCCAGTATTGAGGCTCAAACCGACACACAACACACAGAGGCAACGGAATTGGCTCCATCCCTTCCATCGTTAAGATACAGAAAGACTCTAGTTTTTTCTGACAAACTAGGTGTAAGCTTAGGGCCGATGTTGGACATGTGCCTTAAGCAAAAAACGGTTAACATGTGCTATCCAGGACTCTCTTTTGACAAGATCGTTGATAAAATAAAATTGGCAAACTGTGATGAACTCACTACTGTCGTGATAATAGCTGGTAGTCATGCAACAGTCACAAAGAGATCACTTGATAATTGCATAAAATCCTTAATTGACTTACAAAAACAATCGAAATGCAAAATTATCTTATGTAATTTCCCGTACTGCTCTAATTTAAGTAAGAGCCACAATGAATGTATTTATAGAATTAATTTATTTTTGTACAATGCGACATACCAATACAATGACATAATATTATTATTTGACATTAACAAATTTATACAAAAATTTACATTAACAAATGACCATATTTACCTACCAAAAACTACAAAACGTTTCGTGGCAGGCCTGATTGCACATAATGTTTTTGACCCATGCATAGAACAGAAACGCCCTGACATGCCAGATACAACCTCTAACACAAATTCAAACCAGTTTTTTCGAATCACAAACAAAAAGACGTGGGGCGGCTAGTGAAAAATACATGCCATGCTACAATTCCCAGCCGCATAATTCCCACAAAAAACAGTCAGTGTGTAGAAATTAGCATATGGCACCAGAATATAAATAGGCTTGCAAATAAAACGAATAGGCTAGAATTCGAGCTGCAGCTCAATAAAAAAGTCGATGTGTTGTGCCTGACGGAACACTGGCTCCAGCCCAATCAGGCGAATTCAGTCAACATCCTGAACTACAGCCTCCGCGCCCATTACTCGAGGCCAACCCGCCACGGAGGTGGGGCCTGTATATACCTAAAGTCCAACATATTAACTATGGAGCGTACAGAAATTAAAGACCTATCGATAGAAATGCAATTCGAATCTTGTGCTGTAGAATGCATTGAAATGAACCTCATAATCGTATGTTTATATAGACCCCCAAGTGGAGACATTTCAATGTTTTACTCGAAACTAGACGAGTTGTTAAATCTCCAGGCAATCACTAATCACAATGTTATACTGCTTGGTGACATTAATATTGACCTGCTATCGAAATGTAATAACAGAACACGTTTATTGAATGTATTGAAACAATCTGGCTTTAAAAACATACTCAGTACTCCCACTAGAATAACAAATGTATCTCGAACTTGTATTGACCATATATACACAAACATACCCATCCAGAATGTAAAACACGTAACTTGTTTAGACTTAGATTTATCTGACCATTTATGCACACAAATAACTATACTAAACCAAAGGAGTGAAAATTGTACCACGCACATTCTAAAGCGAGTGTTTACCAATCAAAGTAAACACAATTTTACGACAAGCCTAGATAATTATGACTGGGATACCTTACTAAACAAAAATAGTTGCCCCTGTAAAACTATTGAATCAGTCCTGCATGTTATTAGGCATTACTTTGACGTACATTTTAATGTAAAAAAACAGGTTTTAAAATCCCACATAACCACCTGGGTTGACGAACCCTTGAAGAAACTCCGTAGCAAAATTAGGATTACAAAAATTAAACTGTCGCAAGATAATAATGACACCCAGCAGTTACATTCGGAACTATCGAAGCTTGAGTCGCAGTACTGGGTAATGTTAGCCAAAGCGCGATGTTGCTATATCAATAACACGATTGAAAACGCCAGCGATAACATGTGCCGGAGTGTCTGGCGGGTAATATCGGCTGAAACCTGCTGCAATAACAAAAACAAGAGCAGAGCACTTGACATACTTGTAAGAAAGTCACCCGGTGAGAGCCATAATAAACGCGCCGCGTCTGCTGCCGCGCTCCTAAATCGCTACTATATTGACACCAATGCAAACAACAAACTACCGTGTAACAGCACCGCACTCAAATACCTAAGTAAATATATATCGTTGTCGCCGTCTACTTTCAAATTTACTCACTTTACTCTAATTGAAATGATAAAGGCGTGTAAATGTATTAAACGCAAGGACGCAAAGGACATCAATGATATGTCAACCCGCGTACTCGATTACCTACCCCGGGTCGTCATATCGTTACTTTTAATATTATTTAACATCTGTGTTGATGAGGGTATTTACCCAGACCTTCTAAAACAAGTTAAGGTCCAACCTATATATAAAGGTAAAGGTGATATATCCTTACCCAAACATTACCGGCCAATATCACTCATCCCGGTCATATCGAAGGTCTTTGAGAACCTGTTGAGCAACAGGATGATGAAGCATATCAGGTCTAACAACATGCTCAACCGACACCAATATGCATACCAAAATGGCCGATCTACAACAGACGCGGCCCGCCACGCCATCTCCCGGGTGATGGCGCACCTCGAGGGCGGGCGACAGGTCGCCGCTATCTTCTGTGACCTTTCTCGCGCCTTCGAGATGATAGACCACTCCCTCCTCCTTGAAAAGTTATCACATTACGGCTTTGAAGGTAGCTTTCATAGAACGATTGCTTCGTTTCTAAAAGACCGCAGGCAAACCACCTGCGTCCTCAACGCAAGATCGGACCTAGAACCCGTGGGCGGCTGTGCCGTACCACAAGGATCCAGCATGGGAAATAATCTATTTCTTATGTTGGTAAATGATATTACTACCGCTTCCCCTGACGCGGAATACGTAGTTTATGCAGATGATACCTGTATGATAGTAAACGCAGAGGACATCAAAGCTCTTGAATCAAAACTGAGTCTCGTAATATCGGAAATGAACAGGTGGTTTGCAGCAAATGGACTTCTCCTAAATTTAGAAAAAACATATTTACTACACTTTCAGTTACGGCGCTCTGATTCGTGTCAGCTGAACATCACGATGAACAATGTGTCCGTCCCACAAGTAGAACACACCAAATATCTTGGCTTTGTTATAGACTCCGGGCTAACTTGGTCGCCTCACATTGACTATATGTGTAATAAGCTTGCATCAGCGTGTTTTGCCTTGTCCAGACTTGCTCCAAGTTTGTCCGATAGCAACCTGAAAAAAGCTTATTATGGCTACTTTAACTCAATTTTGATTCAGGGTGTTGATCTCTGGAGATTGGCTGCTAATCGTGATCAGGCATTTAAATTACAAAAGCGAGCAGTACGCATAATCGCCAAGAAGCCACTTGACCATCCAGCAAGAGAGCTTTTCAGAAATTGTAAAATACTGACGCTGCCTGCAGTATACATATTGGTTGCGTGTCAGTATGTTAGATCCAATCTCGCTAACTACAAGACGAACTGCATCCGAACTGGTAACAATCGTAGGAAACCCTTGTTAATTGCTCCAGTGAAGCGACTCGCCAAGCTACGCAAGTCTCCTGGTGTCATTGGGCCCAAATTGTACAACAGGATCCCAGAAGACATAAAATCGGTTGAAAGCGACATCGTATTTACAAATAAATTAAAAATAATGCTTACACAAAAAGCATGCTACAGTGTAGACGAGTTTCTTCAGGGAAATGATTGACTAAGTGCACCTTCGAACTAGCTGATGATTAAAATAATTAATAACAAATTTATTACATTAGGAAATTTAATTTACATTAATTTTACTTTGTTTTTTGTGTATTTTATTATCAATGTGTATAATTGTTCCTTGACATCGAAATTGACTTTTGTATTTATAGAATTGAGAATTGTTTTGTTTTTTGTGTATTTTATAATCAGTGTGTTTGTTGCTCGACATCGAAATTAAAATTGAGAATTGTTTATATAATTAATATGTACTGTAAATATATTTTTTCTACTGTAAATTATGACTTGTAAAAATCTTTTTTACCAATAAAGAATCTGAATCTGAGTTATAACAACCATTCGTCTGCCCTGACTTAGGAGAGAACTTATTCGCACGCATTTGATTGTTATTACCAGTCACATTATCTACATTCCTACTTCTAAATTGATTCCGTTCAAAAGTGGACTGATTAGAGTCTTTATTGCTTAAAAGGTACTGCAAAAGTTGGTCAGGGTGATCGCATCGTAGTGCCAGAGCTCCGGATCTAAGTGTCCTCTATCACTCAACCCATGAATAATACAGTCCACGGCCCGTTTGCCCTCTAAGTCGCATTGATTAACTAAAGCAAGTTTCATGTAATAGTATAACTCGATGGCCTCGTTGAACTTGCTCTTCCTTTTCAGCATCTCCTCCAAGGTTTGGCCTTAATTTTTTTCGCAAGGGAATGCCTTTATCAATTTATCTTGCCATTCCTTCCAGGTGAAAAGGATTGAATTCAAACTCTCATACCACGTTTTAGCCAGGCCTTGGAGTTTTTGCACGGCAAAGTGTGTTGTGGTTCTGTCATCCCACCCATACACAGAGGCACACTCATTAACCTTTTTTAACCATACGTCTATACGTTGGTTTTTAGTGCAAGGATCAAAATTGGGCAGTATGTTTTTATGGTCTATCTTTTGTGATGATTGTGCACTCTGGTTATGTGGCCGGGATGACAGATCCTCTTTAAATAATTTTAACATTGTAACAAGATCATTTCTAGAAAAAGTTGGACTACGTGACCTTTTCAAACGTCCTATGTTGTCGTCGCTGTGTTGTTGTTCTGCGCGTTGCTCAGCCCGCGGGTCCGCCTGGCGCTCAGCATGCGAGCGTGTCTGGCGCTCAGCCCGTGAGTCCGTAGATCTGCGTTGCTCGCTGTGCCGTCGCGATGTTGCATGGCGGCGTCCCTCCGTTGCACGAAGTCGTCCCTGTTCACGATGTAGCTCCATTTCCAGCATCTCAACTCTCTGGCGTCCTAGCAGGGCATCCTAATCATCTGCCCGGCTCCGGCTTCGAACACGCAAGCTGCTTCGGCTTCGTGAGCGTGCGCCAGGATCAGGGGTCTGCAGATTTCGAATTGCGTAAGAGCGTTCACGCTCTCTACTACTTCGCCCCCTGGCTTCTTCGTTCATGATCTGAAACTTGCAACAAGGAGTGTTGGTGTTTTTTTTTATTATTATTTTATGAAAATGTATCGAATAAGTACGATAGGGGCCTGTCGCGACGTATCATGTACAATGATGTCGCGAAGACCTTAACTAGGGTTCGGTGCGTGTGTATCCGCCTTAAGAGATTATCTGCCCTGGCAAGGTAGAAGAATATTTTTGCCTTGAGGGTAGGCCTTTGGTGTGCATAAGCATTTTTATTCCGCCCGCAGACTTCATTTCATTGTCAGCCTTTGGCGCGTTAACTAAGTCTCGAAGAAGTCTGGAGTACCTATTCTCTTCAAGGAGCCAAGGGCTACGCGGCTAGTCCCTAGAAAGCTAAGTGTCCTAGTTTCTTAGTATCTTATTTGTTCTATTTGGTTTGATACTAAGTGTCCTAGTATCTTGGTATCTTGATTGTTCTATATGTTCTGATTTCTGATATGATTATGCTATGCAATTTATATATTCTAGATGATGTTCTGAGTATATTAAAGGGGGTGTAACTCAGTGGTAGAGTTGTTTCCCGAGGGGTACATATGTTGGTATTTAACCCTATATGGATCAAGGAAATGGTGTTAGATAATAAGACGAACCGGGGTAGTCTTCCCGGGTGAAATGTCTCTAATGAAGGACTGGTAGTCAGAACATTTATACGCTAAGAGCTAGGCACAATGTGGCAGTGGAAGTCATGGGTATTTAAACCCACAGGTGGTGAATGTGAACGGCAGGAGATGGGTGCGAAGCAGATTAAACACTAAGGACTGCGTCGGCTAGTTCAAGGTAGGATTCAAATCCTTGAACATACATACACATTAACTAGCCCGTTGTCGTGGCGTCCTCGATATTTTATCGCAGTCTATATTTATTCACATATGATCATATGATTGTATATGGTTATCATGTTACACGTAAATGTGTAACATGCAGTTGTAAAGAGGAAGTCATGACAGGGCCATGGGGAAATATTAATGCACTTTACTTATATTAAAAAAAAAAAGAAAATGTTTAAACCAAATGCGAGATATCTCGGTAACGGTTCGTGCATGCTACGCCAAAACTGATGACATTTTTGACCCCTTTTAACAACCCCCCTATCTCGTATGAAATACTATTACAGGGTGGTTTATTTTATTTTATTTTTATTATTATTCCCTTCATTCACATTAAATCTTTGTAATCAGCGTAGCATTTACGTTAAACATGTAAGTGAAGTTGGTCTTATTGTGATCTTACTTCACTTAAGTTTACTGTGTATAGTGTTATGGTACAATTTGGACCGATTTAATATGTGTTGGAGATTGACATTTGATTGACAGATAGGAGAATATAGGTTATGTCGGTATTGTTAAAATTTACGAGATATGTTTTGAAAGTGAACTAAAATATATTAATTAAGTGTTTAATAGTAAAGGATTGTGAAATAATAGCTTCAAATGTTGTTTCTCTTTACAGGTAAGAATTGTACTTATTTTATTGTATTAGATTAGTGTAAGTTACGCGGTGATAAATACGCGGCTATTAATAAAAACGTATTCTCTTTACAGAGCAACACAATTCAGTTTTTTATTTCACCGTTCCGGTTTTTGAGGGAAGTAATTACATCCAACACATTATAAACATTTGAACTTATAAGATCTTAGCAGTCGTGCGGAAAAGCTAATGTACCCTACAATCAGAAAAAATAAATAAAACAGAACTAATCAAACACCGCTTTAAGATCTACAACAATAGAGGTAGATTTCAATGCAAATCAAGTATGGCTTTCTCCAGGGGGTACCCTGGCAAGAAAAACATACGAGATTAACCGTATGAACCTCCGGAATAACTCCGTTACGGTAAATACAGTTTAATTGTTAAAATGTACCACTAAAAATACTCTGGAAACCCTTAATTATGACAATAAATTTAACTATTTAGTCAACCGTAAAAATTATTCAATATATATAAAATCAAGCATGCCCATCTCCAAGGAGTACCTTTGCAAGATAAACATGCATGACTAACCATATAAATCTCCGGAATTTCTCCGTTACGGTAAATACAGTTTATTATATAATTTGTGTATTGAAGGTATCAGGATATAATATAAACTTTAGTCAACCGTACAATTTATACAATATATATAAAATCAAGCATGCCCATCTCCAAGGTGTACCTTGGCAAGATAAACATGCATGACTAACCATATAAACCTCCGGAATTCTCCGTTACGGTAAATAAAGTTTATTATATAGTTTGTGTATAACGGAAAGTATTATAGAATTTTGGGCGTGTACTTACGTTTTAATTGTTCTTTGTCACTTCTGAAGTGTAAATGTTTAACGGCTCACTACTAGTCCCGGCTCCCTCCAAGGTTATCTCAACGCCAACCGGGGAGGCATAGAAGACAAGTAAAAACAATTTTTAAAGAACAAACAGTATTTTATTTCTTTTACAACTATCACGTTCAACAGTTCCAGAGAGAATGCTCAACCGACCCTTCCCGTTTCCCCACCTGCTACTCGTTTCCCGCTTAAACTTTTCTTTGTGATTGGTCTGTCGACATCATCGACAGCCAATCACAACCAGCGAAATGCTGGCTTCTCATTGGTCGCCTAATTGGCGGCCAAAGATATGACAGATTCTACCAGTGTTGCCGGTAGATATATTATATGAAACTGCCAGCATATAAATTTAAATTAAATAATGCAAAAGTGTTTTACATAATAAACCCTAACACTTGTAATAACATCTTGTATATATACAAAAAATGAAAATAACCAAATAAAATAGCGGTCTATCGTGAACCTATAAAAAAATAATTATTGACAATAGACAATACATTTTGCGAGACTCCGTGAAAGAAAGAGACAAGTATAAATAAACGAATCACAATGCTGGCAACGTCGCACTTTCAAATCCCAACCGTCTGATTTGGACGTAAAAATATCCGCTACATAGATAAATAATGTTGATATACGTAGGAGGCCGATAAAGCTCCACTAGTGTGTGGGATCCAAAAATGTTTGGGCCTAACTGCAAAATGAATATCGCAGAAAATAAATGAGCAAGAAAATGAAGTATCCTATATATATATATATATATATATATACATCCAGGAACTCATTTGGCGTCATGCACGTGGTGCATCATTACGACGTCCACCAGTTCTCCTTATATTTTTTATCATCTCTCGATGAATATTGCTTAGTTTTTTGATTTCCTACTCCATAGGATACTTCATTTTCTTGCTCATTTATTTTCCGCGATATTCATTTTGTAGTTAGGCCCAAACATTTTTGGACCCCACACACTAGTGGAGCTTTTTCGGCCTCCTACGTATATCAATATTATTTATTCATGCCGCGGATATTTTTACGTCCAAATCAGACGGTTGGGATTTGAAAGTGCGACGTTGCCAGCATTGTGATTCGTTTATTTATACTTGTCTCTTTCTTTCACGGAGTCTCGCAAAAAGTATTGTCTATTGAACTTAAATAATTATTTTTTTATAGGGTGAACCTATGAGAGATGGGTAGACCGCCATTTTATTTGGTTATTCTCATTTTTGTATATATACAAGATGTTATTACAAGATTAATTTGACTAGATTTTTCTGATAGATTATTCTCAGCATGTAATCGCCAATTGCTGAGCGTATCTTCGAGTACCTACTTAAGGTACGCCACTAGCTAGCCTCATCCAGGAATGACCCGATCGAGCTGTGACTGTCTTACCACAAAACTCTATTTAAATGGTACACCCAAGAAATCCAAATATCGACATATTTGTTAATATTATCAGAACCTGAAAATTTTCTTCGCTATATTAGAAATTGCAATTTTTGCCCGTAAACACCTACATTTATTGACCGAGTGTTAACGAAGGTCTATGTTTTAAGATTGGACGAAAATTCTTTCGTATGTCCGGCTGGCCGCGATTTGTCCGTTTGTTCTCCTCTACAGGTCGCATTTCTCAACCGATTTTCGTAAAACTTTGTGAGCAGGTTCGATAATACGATAATTAATTTCTTTTCGAGACACTTCTTGGAGAATCCAAAAAAAAAATTTTTCGTTCAAGGCTCTCGAGGTCTACAGCTCACATAGCCACTAGTGTATGACCGAGTTTAACGAAGATTTATGTTTTAGATTAGACGAAAATGCTTTAGATTAGTATGTCCGGCTGTCCAGCTGTACGGCGGTTGTCCAGCTGTCCAGAGGCCGTCCGGTTGTTCTCCTCTACAAGTCCCATTTCTCAACCGGTTCTCGAGCAATTTTGTGAGCATCTTCGACAATTATATAGATTTTTTTGTGTGAAGAGTTTTTGAAAATTTTTCAAAATGGCGGAGTTATGCAAAAAAGACAGACTCGCGAGGTCTACAGCTCACAGTTCCACTAGTGTACCTAGTTATAAGTTTAGTTATCTGATTGTTGCGAAACCCTTCCAGGAGAGTTTATGCATTTATAGGAGAAGGAATGAGTAGTGCTATTAGATTAATGTATACGGACGTCAGATATCGTACAGTATGAAAAGTATGGGTCAAACCGACATCCGTATGTGTTTCGTGCAGCTTTGAAGCTATATACGGACGTCAGTTGACGATATATGCTATTCATGCCGTATCATATTCGACGTCTCATTATTTTTCCAGTGTTTTTTTAAATACTACGACGGTGGCAAACAAGCATACCTTCTGCCTGATGGTAAGCAGAAACCATAGCCTATGGACACCTGTGATTCCAGAAGAACAAGCGCGTTGCCGACCCTTTATTAATTTGAGTACTCGTTGTGTTGACAGCTAAAGACTAATGCCGGTCCCTTACTCTCAACACAACGCATGCTCTGGAGATCTGGTCACCTTACTCACCACCAGGGACACAACACCACATACCTACAAAGCAAGTAGTGGTGTTATTATGGCTGTGGTCTTTTGTAAGGATTGTGAGGTGAAACTACTTCCCCAGTTGGGCTACTCAAAATACGAGCGAGATGACTTTCCGATGTGCCCTACTTCTCGAAAAGTAGTGCTATACATTCTCATATACGGATGTCAAATATCGTACAGTATGAAAAGTATGGGTCAAATCGACATCCGTATATGTTTCGTGCAGCTTTAAAGCTATATACGGACGTCAGTTGACGATATATACTATTCATGCCGTATTATATTCGACGTCCCATTATTTTTCCAGTGTTTTTTTAAATACTACGACGGTGGCAAACAAGCATACCGTCTGCCTGATGGTAAGCAGACACCGTAGCCTATGGACACCTGTGATTCCAGAAGAACAAGCGCGTTGCCGACCCTTTATTAATTTGAGTACTCGTTGTGTTGACAGCTAAAGACTAATGCCGGTCCCTTACTCTCAACACAACGCATCCTCTGGTGATCTGGTCACCTTACTCACCACCAGGGACACAACACCACATACCTACAAAGCAAGTAGTGGTGTTATTATAGTTGTAGTCTTTTATAAGGACTGTGAGATGAAAGTATTTCCCCAGTGGGGCGGGACATGACTTTTCGATGTGCCCTACTTCTCGAAAAGTAGTGCTATACATTCTCGTATACGGACGCCAAATATCGTACAGTATGAAAAGTATGAGTCTAACCGACATCCGTATATGTTTCGCGCAGCTTTGAAACTATATACGGACGTCAGTTGACGGTATATATTATTCATGCCGACCCATTTTCGACGTCCGAGTATTTTTCTAAAGTAATGCCATAGATTCATGTATACGGACGTCAAATATCTTACAGTATGAAAAGTATGCGTCAAACCGACATCCGTATATGTGTCGCCTACCTTCGAAGCTATATACGGACGTCAGTTGACAGTATATACTATTCATGCTGCCCCATATTAGACTTCCGAGTATTTTTCTAAAGCAGTGCTATACATTCATCGACCGAGTGTAACGTTCGGTATATGTTTTAGATTGGACGAAAATGCTTTCGTATGTCCGGTTGTGTGTCCGCTTGCTCTCCTGTACAGGTCGTATTTCTCAACCGATTTACGTGAAATTTTGGAGGAGTTTCGATTATTACATAGAATTTTTTCTTCGTGCCACTTTTTAGAAAATCCAAATATATATATATTATTTTGCCTTGCAAGGCTCACGAGGTCTACAGCCTACAGCTAACAGAGTCACTAGTGTATACGGTCGTCAAATATCGCTCATTATGAAAAGTATAAGTCAAACCGACATCCGTATTTGTATCGCGCGGCATTGAAACTACATAGGGACATCAGTTCTATAGACGAAGTCCGTGTATTTTTCTAAAGATGTGAAATGTACGGGTTGAATTTATTCACATTCTACAGTAATACCTAAGCAATGAATTTTCAGACCGACTTATTGCAGTTCGATAGGTCTCTTGGAAAAAGTCCGCGCTACCTCGAGGTCATTTGTAGGGTTACGTACCTAAAAGGTAATTAAATAATATTTAAAACAATACATTAAAAAAGTTTTATTTAAAAAAAAAAAAACTAAAATGTAAAAACAATAAAAGAGCTGGCAGCTACCTCGCACAAAAAATTTGGCTTACTAGTCAGCGAGGAAATGCTGCCAGCGTCTTCGGCACAATGCCGGATGGGCCATTTTTAAATTTAGTTTAGTTTTTAATTATGTTTTTATTTTGTAGCCTTATAAAAATATGTACTTGTACAGTATTTTATTTTCATGTATTTGATTAAATAAATATTGAAAAAAATATTTAAGCCTGTAATCATTTATAGGCTGTTAGTAGAAAGATCCGTCCTATTAACGTGGGTATTTTATTCGGAGTGTATGGCAGATCGTCTGCTAAAAGACTAAGGTGGGTAGGTAGGATCACTTGCAACACATTTTGGGCCAATTAACACTGTTCCTGCTCACGGTATTTTCTTTTATTTTCTTTTTTAAATTTATCTCAGTATTTTTCTCTTTTATTTAAATGTGTGTTGCTACTGACCCTACAAACCCACCCTAGTCTTTTGGCAGACGATCTGCCAAACAGCTTGTATATCATTTCAAATTGTAATATTATCTTATAACAGCTGACGTAAAGTAACATATATATTAGATAGTGCCTAAGCTTTTATAATATTTATATGACAAATTGAAATGATACATAGCATACCCCCGTTACTAGAAAGCATATTTCTACTAACAGCTTATAAATATTTTTTTGTAATATTTAGTTTTTTTTTAAATAGAAGTTTTTGTAAAAATATTTTATTATAAACTATTTTATTTTATACTTTTTACTCTTGATCCTTGGGACTTTATAAGGTAATTTATTTGTCAAGGCACTTCGGATACCAGTAAGTAGAAGACGTCAATTAGCTATATATGTCATTCACTACGCACCATTTTTGACGTTCATGTTTTATTCTACAGTAGTGCCATAGATTCATGTATACGGACGTCAAATATCGTGCAGTATGAAATGTCTGCTTCAATCCGACATCCGTATAATATGTATCGCGCAGCATTGGAAATGTATACGGACGTCAGTTGACGGTATATACTATTCATGCTGCACCATATTCGACGTACGATTAATTTTCTAAAGTACCCATAGCTTTGGAAATGTATATGGATGTCAGGTAGCTGTGTATATTATTCATTACGCCCCATATTTAACGTCCATGTTTTATTTTACGGTAGTGCCATAGATTCATATATACGGACGGCAAATATCGTGCAGTATGAAAAGTATGTGTCAAACCGACATCCGTATTTGTATCACGCAGCTTTGAAGCTATATACGGACGTCACTTGACAGTATATATTATTCATGCCGCACCATATTCGACGTCCGATTATTTTTACAGCGTAAAAGTTTACTTGGACTACACTTACTATGGATGTTGACACCAAACAAATAATTACATAATTATGTCTTCAAACTTTTAAGAGGGGGCATAGTCTGTCCCGTTTCCGAAAAACGCACCTTTGTATTGGAACGATCGTCATTTCCTATATCGCTCGTGGTCAATGACGTCATTAATCTGATGCGCTTTCTTTCTATAATCAACGACATTAAAACGGTTGTAGCTTCGTTATTTTTTGAGATATTTGAATAGGAATTTCACCATTTGGCATATTTTTTTGCCTTATCTTTTGGAATTGTCTTATAGAGTAGTAAAATTTTGAGTCAATATCAATATTAGTCATGAAATTATCGATGTTTCGTCCCTAAAATTTAAAATTTGTTAATTAATCTGTTGCTGAATTTATTGTATTATTTCAAATTATTCATGATTTACATTTTCACTTTTTTTTACTCTCGGACGCTCGAATATCGATTTTAAACGTAATCGGACTTTAAATGAACAAGATCAATATGGCCGTCACTTTTTGTAAATCTGATGTCAGATTCATTCTAACTGGCTTCTCGGATGCTCAGATATCGATTTTGAATGTAATCGTATCTTAAATAAACATAATCAAGATGACCGCTACTTTTACAAAATCTGACATCAGATTCATTATAGTTAGACCAGTTGGCTTCTCTGATGCTCAGATATCGATTTTGAACGTGATCGTATCTTAAATAAGCAAAATCAAGATGGCCGCCACTTTTTAAAAATCTGATGTCAGATTCGTTCTAAGTGGTCTCTCTGACGCTCAGGTATCGATTTTAAACGTAATCGGATTGTAAGTTAACAAAATGAGATAGTCGCCTCTTTTTAAAAATCCTACGTCAGATTCTTTCCAAGTAACCTCTCGGACGGTCAAATATCGATTTTGAATATAATAGCACCTTAAATAAACAATATTAATATGGCCGCCACTTTTCAAAAATATGACGTCAGTTTCGTTGTAACGGGCCTCGCGGAAGCTCAGATATCGATTTTGAACGTAATCGGATTGTAAATACAGAAAATCAGATAGTCGTCTCTTTTAAAAAATCTGACGTCAGATTCTTTCTCAGTGACCTCTCGGATCGGTTTTGAAAGTAATCGGACCTTAAATAAATAATATCATGATGGCCGCTACTTTAAAAAAATCTGACGTCAGATTCGTTCTAACTGGCCTCTCGGACGCTCA
This sequence comes from Epiblema foenella, assembly GCA_963556455.1. NCBI lineage: Eukaryota > Metazoa > Arthropoda > Insecta > Lepidoptera > Tortricidae > Epiblema > Epiblema foenella. The sequence continues at coordinate 34,224,010 of OY747097.1, read as the reverse complement.
GATATCGATTTTGAACGTGATACGACCTTAAAGAAACAAAATCAAGATGGCCGGCACTTTTTAGAAATCTGACGTAAAATTCTTTTTAACTGGCCACTCGGACGCTCAGATATCAATTTTGAAAGTAATCGGAATCGGATAAGGTCGGTGCCGTCTTTTGTTTTCGGGGCGCGCTGGTGGCGGACGAGCGCCCCGGACCACGTCGCCGTGCGGAATTCACGAAATTAGACTTTAAGGATATAACAATAAAACCCAGAAGATATACACTTTGGCATTGTCGAGCAGGTGGTATGATAACCTACTTATCACCGGGACTAAGGAAAGGGTTTCTAACACCATTTTTATACGGACGTCAGTTGACAGTATGTACTATTCATACCGCACCATATTCGACGTCCCAATATTTTTCTAAACTAGGTCTAATAAGTTCATGTATACAGACGTCAAATATCGTGCAGTATGAAAAGTATGCGTCAATCCGACATCCGTATATGTATCGCGCAGCTTTGGAAATGTATACGGACGTCAGTTGACAGTATATAATATTCATGCCGCACCATATTCGACGTCCGATTATTATTCTAAAGTAGTGCCATAGATTCATGTATACGGACGTCAAATATCTTGCAGTATGAAATGTCTGCTTCAATCCGACATCCGTATAATATGTATCGCGCAGCATTGGAAATGTATACGGACGTCAGTTGACGGTATATACTATTCATGCTGCACCATATTCGACGTACGATTAATTTTCTAAAGTACGCACAGCATTGGAAATGTATATGGACGTCAGATAGCGGTGCATATTATTTATTACGTCCCATATTTGACGTCCATGTTTTTTTTTTTACAGTAGTGCCATAGATTCATATATACGGACGGCAAATATCGTGCAGTATGAAAAGTATGTGTCAAACCGACATCCGTATTTGTATCGCGCAGCTTTGAAGCTATATACGGAGGTCAGTTGACGGTATATATTATTCATGCCGCACAATATTCGACGTCCTATTATTTTAACTGCGTAAAAGTTTACTTGGACTACACTTTATACGGATGTTGATACCAAACAAGAAAATCAATTAGTTGGAATTTTCTCGAAAAAGGATCCAATTCTTAATCAAATAGCGTAAAAAGTAATTCAAAAGAACAAATAATTACATAATTATGTCTTCAAACTTTTAAGAGGGGGCATAGTCTGTCCCTTTTCCGAAAAACGCACCTTTGTATTGGAACGATCATCATTTCTTGTATCGCTCGTGGTCAATGACGTCATTAATCTGATGCGCTTTCCCTCTCTAATCAGCGACATTAAAACGGTTGTAGCTTTGTTATTTTTTGAGATATGTAAATGGGAATTTCAACATTCGGCATATTTTTTTGCCTTATCTTTTGGAATAGTCTTATGGAGTAGTAAAATTTTGAGTCAATATCAATATTAGTCATGTAATTACCGCTGTTTCGTCCCTAAAATTTAAAATTTGTTAATTTACTTGTTGCTGAATTTATTGTATTATTTCAAATTATTAATGATTTACATTTTCACTTTTTTTGCTCTCGAACGCTTGGATATCGATTTTAAACGTAATCGGACTTTAAATGAACAAAATCAAGATGGCCGCCACTTTTTGTAAATCTGATGTCAGATTCATTCTAACTGGCCTCTCGGACGCTCAGATATCGATTTTGAATGTAATCGTATCTAAGAAAATCTGACATCAGATTCATTCTAACTGGCCTCTCTGACGCTCAGAAATCGATTTTGAACGTAATCGGGCTGTAAGTTAACTCTTTTTAAAAATCCTACGTCAGATTCTTTCCAAGTAACCTCTCGGACGGTCAAATATCGATTTTGAATATATAGCACCTTAAATAAACAATATTAAGATGGCCGCCACTTTTCAAAGGTATGACGTCAGTTTCGTTCTAACGGGCCTCTCGGAAGCTCAGATATCGATTTTGAACGTAATCAGACTGTAAATAAAGAAAATCAGAGTCGTCTCTTTTTAAAAATCTAACGTCAGATTCTTTCCAAGTGACCTCTCGGATCGGTTTTGAAAGCAATTGGACCTTAAATACAAAATATCATGATGGCCGCCACTTTTTAAAAATCTGACGTCAGATTCGTTCTAACTGGCCTCTCGGATGCTCAGATATCGATTTTGAACGTGATAGGACCTTAAATAAACAAAATCAAGATGGTCGTAACTTTTTAGAAATCTGACGTGAAATTCTTTCTAACTGGCCTCTCGGACGCTCAGATATCAATTTTGAAAGTAATCGGAATCGGATAAGGTCGGTGCCGTCTCTTGTTTTCGGGGCGCGCTGGCGGTGGGCGAGCGCCCCGGACCGCGTCGCCGTGCGGACTTCACGAAATTAGACTTTAAGGATATAACAATAAGACCCATTAGATATACACTTTGGCATTGTCGAGCAGGTGGTATGATAACCTACTTATCACCGAGACTAAGGAAAGGGTTTCTAACACCATTTTTATACGGACGTCAGGTGACAGTATATACTATTCATAACGCACCATATTCGACGTCCCATTATTTTTCTAAAGTAGTGCTATAGGTTCATGTATACAGACGTCAAATATCGTGCAGTATGAAAAGTATGCGTCAATCCGACATCCATATATGTATCGCGCAGCTTTGGAAATGTATACGGACGTCAGTTGACAGTATATTTTACTATTCATGCCGCACCATATTCGGGGTCCGATTATTATTCTAAAGTAGTGCCATAGATTCATGTATACGGACGTCAAATTTAGTGGCAGTATGAAAAGCATGCATCAAACCGACATCTGTATATGCATAAAGTAATAAATAACCCTAAAGTTAGTAATTAATTTATTTTTCTAATTCCTTATCCATATCCAATAAGAAAGCTACGACACAAAAATATCCTAATTTATTTTTTCCAGACAATTTTGCATGGTAAATTACCCAATTTAAACAGGTACTAAAATAAAAAGAAAACAAGTTAATAAAGTTCGTCTTATTTTTAAGTAGTTTCAAAGAAGTACTAGGTGATTTAACTCACCATTTTACTCACAAACCATTTTTTTAACTGATTTTAGACATGTGGTATACCGTTAGAATAGCCATGAAATGGAGAAGTTTTTATGATATTGGAAGATCTGAGGAGTTCCAGCTTTTTTTTGTGCCATATAGTTGAGCTTGAAAATTTTTATTTTCTGTCCTTTACACTATGTCGGCTCATAACTTTTTTAAGTAAAAAAATAATAAGTTTTCTGTAGGATACTCATAAATTAGAGATTAAAAACATACAGAAGTTTATGGGCTATCAGCTTAAAAAAAAAAAACAAAAAACCTGATTGGTAAATTTCGGTAAACGCCGAGACATAATTTAAAAAAATCATAAACTAAATACCGTGGGTAGAACGAGTGTAAATTGGCACTAAATGTGTTGCTACTGACCCTACCAACCCAACCTAGTCTTTTGGCAGACGATTTGCCAAACAGCTTGTATATCATTTCAAATTGTAATATTATCTTATAAAAGCTGATGTACATATATATTAGATAGTGCCTACGCTTTTATAATATTTATATGATAAATTGAAATGATATATAGCATAGCAGACCCACGTTACTAGAATGCATATTTCTACTAACAGCTTATTAATATTTTTTTGTAATAATTAGTTTCTTTTTTAAATAGAAGCTTTTGTAAACATATTTTACGACTACATAAGGTAATTTGTTTGTCAAGGCACTTCGGATACCAGTAAGTAGAAGAATAGACGTCAATTAGCCATATATGTCATTCACTACGCATCATTTTTGACGTTCATGTTTTATTTTACAGTAGTGCCATAGATTCATGTATACGGACGTTAAATATCGTGCAGTATGAAAAGTCTGCTTCAATGGACATCCGTATAATACATATGTATCGCGCAGCATTGGAAATGTATACGGACGTCAATTGACGATATATACTATTCATGCCGCACCATATTCGACGTCCGATTAATTTTCTAAAGTAGTGCTATAGGTTCATGTATACAGACGTCAAATATCGTGCAGTATGAAAAGTATTCGTCAATCCGACATCCGTATATGTATCGCGCAGCTTTCGAAATGCATACGGACGTCAGTTAGCTGTATATATTATTGATTACGTTTCATGTTTTGCATGTGTTGTTGTTTACCTCCATATTTTATTCTACAGCATGGCATGAGCCATTTTCTATAAACGTAACTTACATTGCATAAGTCTCACTAGGGAATTGAGAAAGTTAGTGACTAGGAAAAATCGTGAAATCAGGACTTACTCCTGTAGCCTTATCCTTAGTGACGAGTCCAAACAGAGAATTGCCGAATTTCGGGAGATCTCGTTCAGGAATCTGATGGATAAGATCAGATTCCCGTTGGACCATACCCCCCTTGGATCGGCCGGAACACCCTACCCCTACTTTCGAGGATAGTGAGTAAGCCGAATGCCTTGCGAGTAGCTTAGAGTCCCAATGTTCGCCTAGTCTCCTACACACCGACGAAGCCCATATTAGATGGGTCGATTCCAAAGTGAACAGGAGATCGCGTCTCCCCGTAACTTAACCCATTTTACTGGTGTCGGTTAAGGAAGTCAGTGACCTTGTCAGGCGTCTTCGTGTTAGGAAGGCTCCGGGTGCGGATTGTGTATCCAATCGTATCCTGAGACTTCTCCCTGAAACCCTCCTTTTGGTAGGTATCTTCAATGCCACGTTAACCAATGCTCATTTTCCAGCCGCGTAGAAAGGTGCAACAGTCATAGGGATTGCGAAGCCCGAAAAGCCCCAGACCTTGCCTGTCTCTTATAGGCCGATCAGCTTACTTAGCTCTCTAGGAAAGCTATATAAGCGAATCTTTCTCACTAGGATTCTACTCTAATCTTTCTCACTAGATTTACAGCTGAGAATAACGGCATCATCGACGAGCACTTCGGCTTTAGATCCGCACAATCGTGCATCCAACAGGTGCACTGTGTCACGGAGCACGTGCTGTACGCTTTCAGGCGATTCCAGGGGCTCAGGACCGGTTCGATCTTTCTCGACGTATCAAAGGCTTCGACAAGGTCTGGCATTACGTGATGATATACAAGTTATATTAGCTCGGTATGCCTGACAGACTCGTACTCAACCTACGATATTTTCTCAGGAATCGAAGCTTTTGATACAGACTATAGGGAACGTACTAGGACCCACACCCCACCCGAGCCGCTTCAGGTCATTCAGAATCGTTTTCTCCGTAGGGCGACTGGTGCCCCGTGGTGCCAGTCGAACCACGGTCTGCACCACGACATGGGTATTAGCACTATGTATGGTTTCTTTAAGCAGACTGCCAGACGTTATTTTGACAACGCTCCCCATCATAGAAATCCTTTATTGAGGAAGGCTGTCGACTATGTTCCCATCTCTCCTCCCTTCTGTCGTAACTCGACGATCACTGATTAGGAGCCGCACGGTCCGGCATCCTAGGCACACACTCACGGGCCCGGACGACGTAATCGCAGCATCCATCGAAAGATGGAACGCTCCGCTTACGGCGTCCAACTCAGACACGACGCGTACACTCAGGCATTCCCGCCGGCGGGGACGTCCACCGCGCGATCGCGAAAACACAGACACATACAGTCCCTATTCGTCCCGGCACTACCGCCCGCGCGGTTGTGTTTAAGGTTTTCCCCTGAATTATCCCTAGGCCACTCTCCAATCGCGCACTCCTATCGCTTTATTGGGCCCGCCTATAAATCCACAATCAGGTTTTAAAAAAAGTGTCATAGATTCCATATATACGGACGTCAAATATAGTGCAGTTTGAAAAGTATGCGTCAAACCGACGTCCGTATATGTATCGCTCAGCTTTGAAAATGTATACGGACGTCAGTTAGCTTTCTCTATTACTAGCGACGCGGCCCGGCTTCGCATCGGGGATTCAGTTTTTTAATGTTGGAATGTATGTCATTTTCATAATCGGCACCCCGAGGAATCACAAAGATATCAGCCATATTGATTTTTAAGTATTCATATGGATTTTTAAGAAAAATAATTGTTCGCCATCTTGGATTTGCAAATGCATGTCATTTTCGTTATCGGCACCGCGAGGAACCTCGAAGATGACACCAATACCAATTTTTAAGTAAGACAAATGTCCGACACCTTGGATTTGAAAATGGATGTCATTTCTCTAATCCAAACTCCGAGGAACCTCGAAGATGACACCCATATCGATTTTTTAAGAAAAATGAATGTTCGCCATCTTTGATTTGAAAATGCTTGTCGTTTTCGTAATCGGCATCCCGAGAAACCTCGAAAATAACACCCGTATTGATTTTTCCACACAAATTTTGGAACCCTCTTTTCACCCCTTAAGGGGAGCAATTTCGAAAAACGCTTAAATGTTTTGTTGAATTTTAACAGAATCTATATACGAAGTTTTAAATCTCTCACTTCAGAAAAGATTTGCTCCCCGTACAAACTTGGAACCCCATTTTCATCCCTTTAGGGGACCAATTTCGAAAAACGCTGAAAGACTTTGTTTTCTTTAAACAGAGTCTATTCACGAAGTTTTTAATATCGCACTTAAAAAAAGATTTGCTCCCCGTACAAACTTTGAAATCCCTTTTCACCCCTTTAGTGGATCAATTTAGAAAAACGCTGAAATACTTCATTAATATATTTAAACAAAGTCTATATACAAAGTTTCATATCTCTCACTTCAATAAGTATGTGTTTTCATACAAATTTTGGTCCCCCGTTTCGCGCCTTTAGAGGGTGAATTTTGAAAAATCCTTTCTTATTGCACCTCTAGACCTTATAGGGAACCTACGTGCCAAATCGGATCGGATCGGATCTCTATAGCCAGGGGTTTGGGCTGTGCGTTGATATATCAGTCAGTTAGTCAGTTTCTTCTTTTATATATTTAGATTTATTACGCCCCTATTTGACGTCCACGTTTTAATCTACAGTAGTGCCTAGTAACGTAGGTAATATAGATATATCATTTCTAATTGTAATATAATCTTATAAAATTTTAAGGCACTGAAGTAAGCGTCTCAGGCTTTTATAATGTTTATATAACAATTTGAAATTATACGCATTATTTAACGCATATTTCTACGAACAGCCTATACATATTTTTTAATTTTAGTTTTTTTTTAATATAAAAGCTTGTTCTGTAAATTTATTTTTTATTTCCTATTTTTTTACACTTAGGTATTTAAATCACAAACAACAACATACGTTTTAAAAACAAATGTCCGTGCGCCACCTACTATTATATATTTGTATATGTTTTGGTTGCAATATTGCGCCCGATCTAATGCCGCGTAAATGAGCTGGCAACGTCGCATTGGGGACGCCAAATACGCGGTGTCATCATCAGAAGATAATCGAAGTATACGTCTGCCGTATATCCGCGCAACAGCAGCGCCACACGTCGACTGAGTTTTTGCCGTGAACTTTTCAGAATACAATTGCAAGCGTCTGGCCGATTTTTTGACTTCCATCGATTTTTGGTGTACAGGTAGCCAAGGCCAAAAGGACTTACGTGGCATAGGTAAAAAAAGTGGCGGTATACGGACTCATTATGCCGGTGGACGCCAGTTTAAATGTAATTTCGCCTTCAGCGGACGGCAGATTGATTGCGGGATATATATATATATATATATATATATATATATATATATATATATAAATTGATAATCTATATTATAGATAATTGTAATTACAAAAACGTACATACAAGATTTTTTTAAGTCAGCCCGCTTAAACGGCATTGCAGTGTCCGTGATTGTCATCAAACTAAGATTCATTTCAAAACTAGGTTATATATTGCTTAAAACAAATCTCGCAAAAAAAAATACGCCTGCGTGCCGAACCCAGTTATATCAATTATTCTTGTCCCTAATCCCTAATACATGTCTTGTCACGGATTAGAATAATATAGTATAATTTAGGTAGAGAATCATACTTTTTATTGTTAAAAAAATTGGATCATTTATATTCACCCTAATAATACCACCAGCCATGTAGGATCATATGCGTGACGCTTTATGCATGCTTAGACCCAATGAGATTGGAGCGAGCGCATCGCCGACCTGTCTGCATCGCCAACACAGAACGTCGCCGTCATTTTCCTCGGTGCACCTTACCACGTGGTACATAATTACCTAGCTACAATCATGGCCAACGAAACTCAGCCGAATGCTGTGAATCACTCTAGCCTAGCGGTAGAAAAACTTTGTGGCGTGGAAAACTACCAAACCTGGAAATACCAGCTTAAAATGCTGCTGACGCTTGACGATGTATGGGGAACTGTTGAAGGAACAAAATCACTGTGCGTGCACAGCCTTGGCCAGGCCTTCGTGATTGGTCGGCAGCGCGCCGCGCATATCCCTCGCCTGCGCGCTGGCGATTTACTCTTTTAAATAGCGGAGATAACTGATAAAGTAATAGAAATTACAGCTATTGATGAATTAGAATTTACATTTATGGATTCTTCTGATAGAACTGAGATAAATACACATGACTTGAACATTAGGAGATTTCTTTCATGTTCAGGAGAACGGTTTAAAATTCAATTTTTCATATAAAAAAAAAACTATTGATTAAATCTATTAGAATGTACACCTATCAATTCTTTTGATGGGTTTGAATACATTTTAGAAGGACTTGATGACTTGTATATTTTTTTCAGAGAAATACATATATTTTACATTTTTCCGCTTTTGCTGACGCAATCTATTGACAAAACTGTTAAAAATGACATTTGACATACGAATAGCCAAATGCGGTGCCTCATGAAAGAAAAAAATGTACTTAAATAATCTTTTGAAAGTTTTATACGTATATCTTACAAAACCATAAATTATACACAACGCAACGTTAGAATTCGTTAGTAAGCATTTTTCCCCATAGGTACTCAGTGTATACTACGAGATAAAAAAAAGAAATCTGACATTAAAATTATATTAGTTACAAGGCACATTTCAACCTTTGCGTATCGTAGTAAATTTGTAAGTTTAATAAAGGATTATTGCACATATTGCAACATCTTAACTCATATCATTGATGAGTGTTTTGTGATATTAATATTAAAAATGTTGAGAAGGAGTTTTGGGATCAGTATAAAACAGGATTGTGGTATGAGCTATGGTACAGAAGGATTACTGCCTCAAAATGTTATGAAGTGAGTAGGTGAATCACTCCGCTAACAACAGCCATGAGAAGAGGACAAGTTTTAGAAGAAAATGTAAGCAAAGCAATGGAGAATAAACTAGGCCACAAAATTAAAAAATATGGTCTTTTAATTTCAGAAGAGATTCTTATGAATGCGGGCTCACCAGATGGCAAATACACAAAATGTATTTTGGTGGAAATCAAATGCCCAACAAGTGTAAAAGCTTCTAAAAATTATGTTAAAGATGGTGCTATAACCAAAAATAAAGACGACATTAAGGTTATTTGGAACAAATCGCTTACAGGGATAAGCTCGCCTTTGTACATGTCAACTGTTCTTGTAGTGTATGTTGTAATTTTCCTCAGGTACTATAAAGAATGTTTACATACATATAATAATAGCATATGAGTACCTACTTTGTTTCATTTGAACCTTTGTTCTGATAAAAAGTAGTGTGAGATTTGTGTGTGTGCCAATGCCAGCATAGCATGATAAAATTAACCATAACTTTCTTCAAACTTCAAAAATATGTAGAATAGCCTATTTTACATTAACGCTGCCGAATCAGATCTCGTCGGCACCTAGAGGATCTTAGCCATCGTAGGCTAAACATGGCTAAACGTTATCAATGCGTAGACGCCGGTATCATGGTAGCCGCATTTTCATTTTGTCATCGCGAAATTACTTAACATTGCGCATCATGGGTTATGTTGCTGTTGTCATAAGCACGGCATTATTCATAAAAGGAAAAAGTGCTGTTTGACGTGAATGTGATGTGTTCTAAACGCACCTTACGATCGAAATCGACGTCGTATCGACACGACCCGATGGTGACATCTAGAAAGCTTTATGATTCCAAAAATAACCATTTGTGGAACATTTGGTTCCTTGGTGATTTTAAGTGTCCGCAGGTCAGAAATCAGCTAAAAGGTGAAATGGAAGCTGCCTTGCAACTGCACCTACAGGCCTTACAGCATGCATTGCCAGATGTCATGGATGTACTTAAGTCAACGGGTATCTACACAAGTAGGAATTCAGTGAATTGTGGCAATACAATCAGCAGCAAGTATTGTTTTCTGGAATCGGTAATTTCCTATGCTGCGGATACTACGCTAGATCCGCCAGATCACGACGCTAACCAGTCAGATATCTAACGCATACCGTTTTGCTCCTTAAATTTAATTCCATGTTGGTTGCTAAAAGTTATTATTTTTTGATGAAATTTATATCCATTCGATGTGTAACTTGTCCGGATAAAAGTGCAATATGTGAATACAGTGAATTATACGTGTGTGAAGCACAATTTGTATAAACACATTACTTGTTAATTTAAAAACCACCGTCAACAACAACAAGTGCACTGTGTCCGACCCGAACGCGTAAGCGGTATCAAATTCAGCGGCGTTTACGACCTTTTTGTCACACTCCCGATTCGATCCTACCGAAGCGGTGGAACATTTATTAGCGGAGCATTTTAGCATCGGAGTGTTTAACAGGGTGTACTTTATACCTGTTTAAATACAAATGGATAAAAACATGAACAGTGGAGATGAAGCAATCGTAAATTGCTCTGCATGTTTAGGCAGGTTATTATCGTGTATCGGTGATGAAGTTAACAAGTTTCTTACCCAAAATAAGATAATAAATCGCAAACAATATGGCATTCAAAAAAACAGAAGTACCTCTCAGCTACTTTGCGAATTTAACAATGAAATCAACGAGCACCTGCATGAAAAAAGGCATGTGCTCGTTGTTTTCATTGATTTTAGTAAAGCATTTGATATGCTCAGTTATGACACACTGTATAAGAAATTAGAGGAGAACGGTATTCAGGGCCCCTTACTTGATTTATTTAAAAACTATAACGCAAATAGGCATACACGAGTAAAGATTAATAATACATACAGTGATGCTATAAAAACGGTAAAGGGAACAGCACAGGGGTCAATAACTGGCCCTACCGAGTACCTACTGTATGTCAATGAAACGGACGACACGTGCATTATCACCGCGGATCGGAATATCGTGACGGCCGAGCGCGCCATGCAAACAAACTTTAACACCGTCTGTAAATGGGCACACGACGTCGGATTAGTAATAAACGCACAAAAAACTAAAATAATGCATGTACGTTCGTCTCACAACAAAACCAACCACGAGGTTGCGGTAGTTGCACACAGACACCGCTGCTTGCATCAGAGCAACATCGCGACATGCGATTGTGAAAAAATCGAAGTGGTCAAAGAACATGTGTACCTTGGGCTGACAATAGATCACAGACTCAACTGGGGCTCCCACGTTAACTACGTGTGCGATAAGCTGCGAGCCATTCTAAGCAAACTTGCGGTACTAAAATACAAACTACCGTACAGAACCCTACGCTTGCTATACCTAGCCCTCGCTGACTCGGTGATCGGTTATGCCATAAGCACCTATGGTAGAACATTTAAAACATACCTAGAAAAAGTATATAATCTACAAATTAGAATACTGAAATTAATAGTACCTAAGCATATTAAACTGAAATATGTAAATGACTATGCACAACTATTTAAATACTGTAATGTACTTACTCCCAGTACAAAACAAAGCGAGACAAGCTATCTTAGTAGAGAACGTCCATAATGTTACAGCCCTAAAAGTCAATAACAGATGCAAAAGTCTGAGAAAGTTACCCCACCATAAACTATTTCTTATACCTAAATTCAAAAATATATATGGTGCTAGAATACATGCACACTTACTTCCTAAAATAATAAATGAATTACCCGAAGATGTACGAAATGTATATGTTAGCGGAAAAAAAGTCAAAAGACTAATTAAAATGCACCTACTGAAGTCTAGAGACTTCAGCTTCATTCTGTAATAATAATTGTAACGCAGTGTACCTATAGTGGTTAGTTTTTTAAGACTATTGTGAGCCTATTGTGCGGGGCGAGAATAGGTATTTCGGAATATTCTCTCTGTTTCATCCGTAGGGGTCTTGCGCCCGCATCGTTCGATATTTTTTGTATAGAAAAATTCTGCTACACGATACTCTTAAGTAAGTACTGTAAAACGAGAACTCCCCATCGGCATACAAACCTCCCCAAGGTTTTGCCTACGATGGGTATTAATTTAAGTAAAAATGTTCATTTTTGTTTTTGATCAATAAAAAAAAAGAAAAAAAAAAGGCAAAATAAACATAAATGAATGTCTGGATTGTACAAATTGCCGCTCATCATTCCACCATCTATGCTTACGCATAGATGCATCGGAGTTTAACAGGCTGTCTGCCGTTCAGAAGGCCGGGTGGGTATGTCCAAAGTGTCACAGAAACACAAAAAAAGGGAGTAATCAGAATACGCCGGTCCGAAGCACATTAGCAACAGGCACCGGAGGTGCAGCCGATATTGACACGCTATCTCCCAGTTTTTCATGGGTAACTCTGAGAGCTAAGAAACAAGAAGTTGACCAATCTATGGTAATGCATCAACCAGATGAGGAACGCCATCAATGCTTGACAAAGGAGGACATCCGTGAGGTGGTCCAAGCGGAGTTACGCACCGTGTTGTCGGCGGACATAACAAAAATACTAGACCGCAGTCTTAAAACATATCTGCAAGCAGTTAAGACTGAGATAACAGGCTTAAAGGGTGACATAAACGCAGTCAAGGAGTCGATGGATTTTATCAATAAACAATTCGAGGAAGTCAAGAAGGACGCTCATAGTGCGGTACAGGAGTGCAAGCGTTTAACGAAAGAGGTTGAAACCTTACAAGCGACAAATATAGATTTAAATCGACGCATCGCTCAAATGGAACAGCATTCGCGGGCCTGCAACATTGAGATCCAGTGTCTGCCTGAACATCGGTCTGAAAATTTAGTGAATGTAACAATGCAACTGGCAAGAGTTGTATCCTGCGCCATCAAGGAAGATGATATACATCAATGTACGAGAACCGCCAAGCTCGACGCTACCAGCTCAAGGCCGCACTCAGTAGTAGTGCAGATGAAAAGCCCTATTGTGCGCGACAGGCTACTCGCGTCGGTTATCAAGTACAATAAAATGCACCTTAACGACAAGCTCAACTCTAGCCACCTTGGTATTGGTGGTAACAGGGTACCTATATATGTCACAGAGCATCTTTCGCCATACAATAGAGAATTACATAAGGCAGCAAGAAAGGCAGCAAAAGATAAGAATTACACATTTGTTTGGGTAAGGAGCGGGCGAATCTTTGTTCGCAAGGACGAAACCGCTCAAGCAATAGTTTTGAAAGACCTGGCTTCGATTAATAGACTGCAATGAGTTGCTTGGTTGACTTTTTTTCTTCAGTACGGTGCATGAATTAAAAACAAAATTTTCTCACATTCGATAAATTAACATGTTATTATCAGAACTCTAGAGGTCTAAACACTAATCATTACGACATCATCTGTATTACCGAAACGTGGCTGCAAGACAATATAAGTGACGGCGAATGGTTTGCTGATAGGTACAATGTTTACCGCCGGGCTCGAAATCTTGAGAATCCACTTGCGAAAAAACTGGTGGAGGAGTAATGATTGCGGTGACTAAGAAATTAGTATCTTATAGGATGTACGAGTTAGAAACTGAACTAGAGGACTTGTGGCTTATTATAGAAATCAAGTATAAATACGTTGTATCCAAGATTGGTGTGTGCTGTGTATATCTTCCTCCGCCAGTTAAATTAGTTGATCTAGAGTTATTTTTAGACAAAGCATCTGCAAATATTACTAATGTTACCGATTCTTTGATAATGGGCGATTTCAATCTATCATCTGTCGATTGGTGTGTGGGCGATTCTGATACTTCTATGCTACCTGTAAGTGATTCTTGCAACTTAAATCAATCTCTGGTCGAATTTATGGCTTTCAATGATTTAAAACAACAATACAACAATGTTAAAAATAGTAGCGACAGGATATTAGATTTAGTTTTCTCAACAAGTATAGTTTCCCTAGAGCGAAGTAACGATCCCCTGAGTAATATTGACATCTTACACCCGCCGCTGGAAATATCATTGGATTTCAAGCTTGAAAATACTCTGCCTTCTAATTTGCAAAGTAAACTTAACTTCCATAAAGCAAATTATGACGAAATAACTAAGTACCTAAAGACGTATGATTGGTTGCCGTTACTGGAGGCCTGTCGGGATGTTAACGAAATGGTGGATAAATTGTACGGAATATTAAAACTGGCAATTAAAAAATTTGTTCCACTAAATAAACCAAAAGGAAATAAATATCCAGTCTGGTTTTCAAAAAGCCTAATTAGATCTATACATGAAAAGTTTAAAATCCGAAAACGTTACAAAATATATCATAATCCATTAGACAAGATTTCCCTTGAGTTTCTTAGAAAGAGATGTAACGACTTAACCTTAATTTGCTACAACCAGTATTGCAAAAATATAGAAAACAGTATAGCGCAACATCCAAAAATTTTCTGGACCTTTCTTAAGCACAAAAGGAAAAACAAATCTACCATACCTACTCATATGAAACTTGACAACGACCAGGCAAGTGATTGCTCAGGCATTTGTGAATTATTTGCAAGGAATTTCGAGTCAGTTTACAAATTAAATGAAGGTAATCCATGTTCTATGGGTATCGTCTAAGAAGAAACGGTGTTAACTAATTCATTACATAAAATTATATTGAACGAAAAAATGATTTTAAAGAAAATAAAGTCACTTGATTTGCGTAAGGGACCGGGGCCTGACCACTTGCCACCAATATTTGTTTATAGTTGTGCTGAGGTGCTGACTCCGGCTCTAACGTTTATATTTAATATGTCTCTTAAAACCGGCATTTTTCTGTACATGTACATGGAAAGAGACTAAAATAATTCCAATATATAAGGATGGGTCAAAATCAGACATAAAAAAATTACAGACCCATTTCCATTTTATCTGTAATTCCGAAAATGTTCGAGTCGTTAGTCTATCCCTTTCTATACTTTCATTTTGTGCAACAACTTACTGATAAGCAACACGGTTTTGTGCGGTCTAGGTCTACTGGCTCTAATTTGGTCGCCTTTGTTGAAACATTAATAGAACATTTGGATGGTCGTGTGCAGGTTGATGCTGTTTATACAGATTTTAGCAAAGCTTTCGACAGGGTCGACCATGATATTCTTTTGAGTAAGTTAAATGATTATGGCGTTAATGGGTCGTTGCTGAAATGGTTCAGGTCTTACCTCAATGAGCGTAGACTGCATGTGTCATTAAACAGAGAACAGTCAAGAACATTTATTGCTCCAACTGGCATTCCACAGGGGTTACATTTAGGTCCAATGTTGTTCGTAATTTTCATCAACAGTATAGTAGGCTGTTGTATTAATTCAAACCCATATCTTTATGCTGACGATCTCAAAATTGTTCGGCCTATTAAGAGTGTTATGGATCAAGCGTTACTCCAAAGCGACTTGGGTAGATTGAGTGTTTGGTGTACACGAAACAAAATGACAATGAATGCCGCCAAATGTTACCATATAACTTTCACTCGTAACAGGAACACAATTTCCACCAATTATGATATAGGAGGCAAACAGTTACAGCAAGTTAATTTAATCCGTGATTTAGGAGTAATAATAGACAGCCAGTTAAATTTTAAGGCCCATTTTAACAATGTCACAAAAACAGCGTCTCGTATGTTAGGATTTTTAATAAGAAATGCAGGACAATTTAAGCTCTTACGCACAAAAATACTACTTTATAATACCTTAGTAAGATGTTATCTTGAGTATTGCTCCCAAGTTTGGACACCGTATTATGAAGTGCATAAAAGTAGCCTAGAAAAGTTACAAAAACGTTTTTTAACACATTTAGCTTTTAGAACGCGCAATAGGCATAAGCTTCGGTCATATCACAAAAGATTAAAATACTTTCGACTTACCTCGCTTAGTTGCAGAAGAAAAACATTAGATTTGATGTTTCTTTATAAATTGGTTAATTCTAAAGGATTGGACTGTCAAGAATTGCTCAGAAGGATAAAAATAACTGCCCCGGCAAGAACGCCTCGTCCCGGCGTTTACAAGTTATTTAGTATTAGAACTGGTAAAACAAATTCAATTCGTAACTCTGCTATTACGAGAATGACACGACTATATAACCATCTCCCACACACCATCGGAGCCGATATTTTCCATGACAGCCCAGGGAAGTTTAAAAGGAAAGTGTCAATGTATTTTGACTCCCTGGGGGCAGCGCGATAATGTTTGCTGTACCTGTATCTACGCTATCCAATGATGCTATGTATTAGCTAATTTACATTTTTTTTTCAATTTTTCTTTATTTAAAATAAAATAAAATTTAAACTGCATGCCTTAGGTAAAAACACAAATGTAAGTAGTGGTTGCCTATAATTGGATAAGCCTCTATCACGAACTGTAAAATAGAAATAAGAACATTGTATGATGTATTCTTCTTCTTCTTCTTATCGAGTCGATGGCTGCACTATGCTAAATTATACTGGCCCAGAAACCAGCAACGTCTATTGCCCTTTGGTTAACTTTGATCAGATCTTCCTATGAGCAGGAGGATGGGCAAGCCGGGCAGTTGGTAAGATGCGCCAGAGTTTGTGGAGTGATACCACACACGCAGCTGTTAGAGGATGCCCCGATGAAACCCCACTTGTACAGGCTGTCTTTACTGCGACCAACTCCAGTACGCAGTCTATTGAGGGACTTCCATGTTGCCCAGGGCAGGTCGTGCCCTGGTGGTAGGCTTAGTGCAGGTTGTACAAAGTTTTCAGGAGGGGGTGCTGTTTCTTTCCACAGGTTGAGAGTCGCATTTGTTCGGGTGACTGTGATTGGTTCGTCGGAATGCAGGAAGCTGGATCGGCTCTTGAGGCGGGGTGGAGCCGGTCGGCTAGAGTACAGAGGATGGCGAGGATCCGTCTCTTGTCTGCGTTTTTCCACCGAGCAGGCGACCCTTCTGCGCACGTCCGGGGGAGCCACTCCAGCCAGTGAGTAAAGCATTTTAAGAGGGGTTGGCTTCAAGCATCCAGTGATCAAGCGGCAGGTCTCGTTAAGCGCGATAACAACTTCTTTAGCATGGGCGGAGCGGGACCAAACCGTGGATGCGTACTCTCCAGCAGAGAAGCACAGTGCTAATCCGGTCGTTCGGAGAACATGTGGCGAGGCTCCCCATTGGGATGTTGTAAGGCGACGCAATAGGTTATTTCGTGAGCTAACTTTCTGCTTCACGTCGGTGCAGTTCTTTTTAAATGTTAAGGCTCTGGCCAGGGTTATGCCTAGGTATTTGGGGTGGCTACTATGCTCTATAGGGGTTCCCCGCCATGTAATACAGAGCGGTCTGTTAGCTTCCCTGTTGCGGAGGTGATACACGCAAGACTGTGATTTTGATGGGTTGGGTCTTAAGCCATTTTTATCATAGTAGTGTCCCAGTGTCTTCAGAGCCGCTTCCAGGTTAGTTTCCGCCTGTTCAAAGGTTTTTGTTTGGGTGGAAAGTGCGAGGTCGTCGGCATATAGAAAGCTGGTAGTGTTGCAATCTCGAGGTTGGTCATTAGTATATATGTTGAACAGTAAAGGTGCTAAGACACTTCCTTGTGGTAGACCATTTTTTTGGCGTCTCCATCTGCTCTTTTCAGAGTTCAAGGTGACTTGAAAGCTGCGGTTTCGAAGCATCTCACCAAGTATTGCAACAAAGTTGGCATCCGATGTGATTGCAGAAACCTTTAAGAGGAGCCTACCAATGTTAACGGTGTCGTAGGCAGCTGATAGATCGACGTACACTACGCCCGTCACTCGACCAAGCCCGAAGCCATCTTCAATGTGCTGCACAAGTTTCAGGGTTTGACTGCAGCACGATTTTCCCTGTCTGAACCCAGCTTGTTCGGGAATCTGAGAATCTGTTCGGGAAGGTGTTTCTCAGCTCCTGGTTTGAGCCGGTTCAGCAGCATTCTCTCAAAGAGTTTGTAGGTGTGACAGAGGAGCGCTATGGGCCTAAAGTTTTTAGCATCTGACGGCGATTTACCTGGCTTCAACAAAGCTATTATCTTGCATTTGCGCCAGAGCTTTGGAATATTTCTGGACTCGATGCACTTGTTAAAGAGTTCCAGCAGCCAGGACACCGCTAGTGGACCCAGGTTTTTGAGTTGTTCAATTGTAATGTCATCTATGCCAGCCGCTTTGCCACTTTTTAATGAAGAAATTGCATTAATTATTTCGGTGGTTGAGAATCGACTGCTTATTTCATCCGAAGGCTCTTGTGTTAGTGGCGTTCTTTTGATTTTTGGAAGGCGGTTGGGTGGTTTACCATTTAGTAGAAGTTGTTGCGCTACATTATTTGCTGTCACGTTTCCCGTTTCAGGGGCGGTTGGAGGCTCGCTAGTTAGTTTGCGCATTGTTGTCCAGGCCTTCTTGCTGTTGTGGGTCATATCGATGTTGGTGACTGTTTCGATCCACTTGTTTTTGCGGCTTTCTCCAAGAAGCCGCATGAGCTCCTCTCCTATAAGTGTAGTTTGATCTGAGAATAAAATAAAATAAATAAATAAATATTAGAGGACAATCTTACACATATCGAACTAGCCCCACAGTAAGCTCAAGAAGGCTTGTGTTATGGGTACTAGACGACGATATATTTAATAGATATAAATACATAGAAAACATCCATCAGAATGGATTTTTATTAAACTCAAGCTCGTATTTAGCCAGGATCTCTGCAGTCTCGTTGTTGAGCCCGGGTATGTATTGGGTACGGCAGCCTCTGGGAATGAATCGTCGGGAAACCGTCCGAATTGTGTCCACAAACCTTTCATAATTCTGCGGGACAGCGGGGATTTTTTCAAGTTCAGAATCTATCTCGGTTCGGTATTGGTTCCAGTTGGCCTTCATGAAGTTAAATCTGCGACGGTATGGAACATTTACAGCATGGACTACTGCCTGGACGCTGCAGACAATTGGCCTGTGTTGTGTTCTCGGGATTGGGTTGCTTACTGATTTCAAACATTGTGACCCAATTGATTCACTGGAAAATATTATTATTATTATTAAAATATTATGTCCGGGTTATAGCCACGCTTCCAACGGCCACTGATAAATGAGGCGGGCAGCTTGGCATTGTGGATTAGAGTCAGTTTATGGGCTTCAGCCCAGTTTTCGACGCTATGTCCACATTCGTCTGTGTTGCGGTATCCCCAGTTGACGCTGTGGCTATTGAAGTCGCCAATGACTATCTTCTTCGGCTGGTTGTAGAAGTTTTGGGGTGCGACGAAGTGAAAGGGATTTGTCGGCGGCTTATAAACGGAGGTGACTGAGATGTTTCTTAATTCCACAGTAATTACCTCCATCGTTTCCGTTTGGCAAGACACTGATAGAACTGCGGTGTCCGGGCGAACAAAAATGGCGCTGCCATGTTTAGGATGGGGTATTTCGCCGACAAGAGTAAGTCCGGGGATGTATGGCCGGGCCTGGCCAACGTCGCGATGCGTTTCTTGGACGCATAAGATGTTGCATCGAGTTCTGCGGCAGAGCTCTGCTAAGAGAGTTACCTTGTCGTTAGAGAAGCCCTCTATGTTAATAGAGACTACTGTCAGGGCTGGCTCCGTGAGAGGCCTCTTCTGGTTCGCATTGTTCGCATTCGTATCGCAATCGTTAGCCATTGTGGTGAAAGGATTCGCCAATCTGCATAGGTTTCGCTGATTGCCCAGGGTGCGCCGGGCGTTCTTGTGTGAGGTTGAACTCATACGCCACACGGGGAGGCTCCTTTTTTGCACACCATGACGTATTATCTGTTAGCGATCCTTAATAAATAAATAAATACTACAGGCTTCTATTTATCATACAAGTGGTAATGCACATACTGGTAGTGGAAACTAATTCTCCATTTATGAGTGGCTGCTGTCTAACATACAAACAGGTAACAAACAGACTTGGTAATCAATAAGGGGAAATTGATTTTTGACATAACTGAATTGTGACTTAGTTTAGTCCAGTAAATTGCAGCATGGTGCAGTCAGATTGAGTATATCCAGACTGCCAAATCATAAATTAGACTGTTAGTGTGACATCTTATTGAGATTGCAACACATCTAACCACTTACATGCTAAATCACACAAATACTTAGAAAGTACCTAGTCATAGGTCATACCTACATGCCGGTTGTCATGATTTTTTAATAGCAAGGAACTAAGTGTTGGAAGTGCAGTAGAAGTATTTCAATGTTGGCAGTTAAATGAACATTGAATGTTGTTACTAGCAAGCTTACACTTTAATTTAGGTCTTTGAGCTAAATGACTTGTTGCACAACACTAGTAACTGCAAAATTGTACTTTTGCAAGTTGTATTCCAGCTCTTGCTTTAAGGTGATATACATTATGAGTAAAGATGTGAATGGTCACATGTCACATACCTATAACATTTTCTAGTAAGGAAAGAGACTTAGTGAAAATGATTTTTGCATACTCCTGATGCTATTGGGAAAATCATGACTTGAAATTTGTCAATAAAATTATGGTATGAATGAAACCATTACTATTAGTTAGTGGTACTACATTGTTACTACTGGCTAATTATTTTGCACAATGAGCTTTGATTTCAGAGATAATTTGACCCTATACTGTATGATGCATAGTTTGGAATTAATGAGTAACGGTCCAGATCATTGATGCCGTTGGAATTATGAGAAATGGCCCAGATCATGAATAAAAATATTACAAGTGGATTTGAAAAGCCAGGAATATGGCCGTTCAATAAAATGGCCTTCAGTGATGAAGATTTCGCTCCAAATAATTCGGTAAATGTGCCACCTAATCTAGAAACAAGTACTGTCGCTCTAGAACCACAACCTTCCACCAGCGTGCCTTCCACCAGCGTGCCTTCCACCAGCGTGCCTTCCACCAGCGTGTCTTCCACCAGCGTGCCTTCCACAAGCGTGTCTTCCACCAGCGTGCCTTCCACCAGCGTGCCTTCCACCAGCGTGTCTTCCACCAGCGTGCCTTCCACCAGCGTGCCTTCAACTGATATAAATGAGTCAGATATACGAATATCAGTCGCCTTCTTTGCTACAAAATCCTCAAGACATTGTCACCGGAACTGGCGAACCTTCCACCTCTGCCGCTGAGGCACAATCTGAATCGAGTTCTTATCTTCCTATAACACCAGAAGTCATAAGACCTTATCCTACAGCTGTTAGAAACACAAAAACCAATAGGAAAGGAAGAAAACCGGGTAAATCCCGTATATATACAGAATACTCCCGAAAAAACTGAACTAGAAGAAAGACATAGGCAGAAAGAATTGAAAAAAATAGAACAGGAAAGGAAAGCCAGAGCCAGAGCAGCGAAACGTAGTTTGAAGGAACTTAATTCAAGACAAAAGAAAAAGAAAGATCAGAAAATAGAAAGCGATGAAGATTCAGAGGAATCTGAAGGATCGCAATTTAGCTTGCGGGAGAGTTCAACATCTCCAGTTGATTTAGAAGTGGACGAAGAGACTGATGATCGTAGGATCAATAAAAATAATGTGACACCAGAGAAAATCAAAGATAATTGTTATGTTTTGGTAAAGTTTGAAAAAAAAAACTTCTATTGTTTATTACGTCGGAAAAGTTCTCAGTCATTTTTCGAATACAGAGATGAAAATATCTTATCTTCGGAAGAAACCGGGATTATCATGGTCATTCTTTTTCCCTGATATAGAAGACATACACACTCTATATATCAGCGATGTCGCCATGATCCTGGCTAGACTTTTTAATTTTGCAGTTAATTTTAGTAATTATAATGTGCAATAAGTTCCAAAGTAAAACCCAAATGTATAATTACCTACTTTAAGTTTAAATTGTCAAATACTGTACAACGCTCTCATACAAAATGATTGTAAAGATCTCATTTAGACTGATTGTAAAGCTTAGAATTATCAATAAGTACACTAAGGATGAACGATTTTATTTTTTGTTATTTTTCTAATGAAAGATTTATCGACTCAAGTCACATAATAGTAAGTTAGTTCTTTGTTAAATAAATATTTTTATAATAATTAATAAAAATTTAACGACTTTAATTGGCTTTTTAATTACCCTGTATGAATCTGCCCCATGGCGTACGAAAGTATCCCACCTACTGTACGAATGTACCCCATACGTGGGGTGCGTTCGTACAAATATCTTATCGTAGAAAAATGGCTATAACCCTTTAACCTTTTGACATAATAGTTTCGGACTTTTTTGTAACAAACTACAATATATTTGTTACACTTAGGTACATAAACTAGATAAATTCGACAATTAATCATAAAATAAAAAAATAAAATCTAAGAAGTGTACGAAGGGTAACCACTTTCCCCTAGATGAAAAACTCTTGATTGCTGTTCTTTCATGTACCATATGTGGATAACTTTTATTACATGCAAGCCTTTATTGATCACGTGTGATTTTTTTGCTTGTGTGTATGTGTGTTAGTTTGTTAAAAAAAAATAAAAAAAAAAAAAAAAGCATTTATTCACGAAAACAGTACTCTTTTACAACTTGTTATAACTTCCGCCAAACTGTATAACAGTTTGTTGGCAGAAATAAGCTCCCTTTCTTTACATTACTGTTTTAAGTTAGCTATTTAGTTAAGTACATCAACTGCTGTAGTAGTGCAAGTTACAAATTTAAGTTTTTTATAAGTGTTATAACATAAACTATTCTAATAATATTCACTAATTAAGTTGTTGTATTTTCAAATTGTTTTAACATAAGCTTTTTAAATTCAGATTTAAATATATTTTTACTGGCGCTTTTCCTGATACTTAACGGTATATTGTTATAAATTTTAGGAACGAGATAAGGTCTGGTTCTCTTACCATAATAATTGACTACTCTAGGTACAATTAACGCTTCATTGGCCAACTTTCTCCGCAAAAGCGTGTTAGTCACAGGGACCTTAAACTCACCCAGCTTGTATTGTTCTAATGCAATTTGGAACGACACCCTCTCAAAGACTGGCAGCATATTACACTTAAGAAATAATTTATTATAGTTCTCTCTACAATCTTGCTTTGTTTTTTTATCAACTAGAGCTTTCATAAACCTAATTTGTAGGTGTTTAATTTTATCAAGATAGGTTTTAAATGTTCTGCCGTACGTGCTTAGTCCATAAGAGAGTATCGAATCAGTGAGTGCATAATAAACTGTATATAAGGTCGCTCTATCCGTGAAAAACTTAAGGTGGTGGAACTTCATAAGTACCGCCCGGAGCTTTTCACACACCAGCTCCACGTGTGCACTCCAAGTGAAGCGGGAGTCTATTGTCAGGCCCAGGTACTTATATCTGTTTGTATCAAGTTTGCAGGTCAAGTCTAGCAAGCTTCCTGAAGTAAAATGAGAAATGAAGTTTTGTGTACCAGTGTGGGTCCGGGTGATAAGGGATGTACATTGTGTTGCCATGGGACTAGCCTGATGGTAAAGATGGATGGTGTTTATAGCTCAATCTAGTACAAATGATGGCCTGGTTGAATTGGAACTTGTTGGAGTTGCAGTGATGAGTAATTGATGACTGTGTATAATAAGGTACAGTCGGCAATGTAAGCTCATACCCAAATGTAAAGGTTTTGAGATTTATTTTATCTCTGTTCTGTTCATGTCAACTTCAAGTATTGGCCTCATGCATATTTCTCAAGAGGTGCAGAGGTGGTGGTGATATGAATGCAAGGGATGAGGTAAAATTTCGGATTTGATAAGATAACGTTGCAATGTGTTGTGACATATTTATTTAGTTTGACATTTAGTCATTTGTATTTGCATGTGTAAATTTTGGATGCTATCTGCATAATGCTATTTTGGACAACATATGTGTTAATGATTGAACAACAGTAGCAAAGCGGCTCTGTTGGTCTTAACTTAAGCTCATGAAATGTGATATGGAGTGATGATAATAAACTGAACACCCTTAGTAAGTTGCTAATTACAGATTGGTGGCTCTATGACCACCTGAGATGTTAGCTGCGAACTCACATTCATACATGATGTGAATGTTTGAATGAATAAGTGTCCATAGCCAAGGGCTTATTTGTTGATCTTCATATTGGAAGGACTTCTTGTGACTCTTGGGAAATGTTAATTTGGAGGAGATTCATTTAACTTGATAAAAAGTTATTATTATTTATATTATTTTATAGCCTATTGGCTGTCCCACTGCTGGGCAAAGGCCTCTCCCCATGTTTTCCAGGTCTCCCTATTAAGCGCTTCTTCCTCCCAATTCTTGGCAAATGCATCCAGATCATCCCGCCATCTCCGTCTGGGCCTGCCCCGTCTGCGTTGTCCATCATGTGATAAAAAGTTACTTGCATTGTTTTCGTTATGTGTGTTGTATCTGTGTGTTACAGTCAAGGAGGTTTTTGCCCAATAAAGGGGGCAATATAAAGGGGGCATTCCCCCCCCCCTCGCCCCGGGAAGGGACAACTCGTATTCAACGTATTTAATCATTACACTAGTAAAATGTCGAATAAACCACTTGAAAACATAGTGCGGGAACTCCAGAAGACACTGATCACACTGGTAAATAAGGTCAGCTACCTCGAAGCGAAAATAAGTGAGCAAAATGAGTTAATTCTCAAACACTCAAATATGACACCTCTGAACGGCCATAGCGATAACGGTAGCAAATCGGACAGCTGTTCAAAATCCACCCGCAAATCTGTGATGGCTGTCGCTGAGTGCGAGCCACACATATCCTTCCGCCTGAAGGGCGGGAAGGTTTCCTAGCTAGCTCAGGGGTGAGAAGGGAGGTTACACAGGGTTTAAATATCAAACACAGATTGACGTTGTAACAAAAATGGGTCTTGCTGCCCTTTTATTAAGAATAGAATGAGTCTTATCTAAACCGGTGAGTTAATTGATCGCTACCCGGGAACGCGGGCCTCGTTAGGCGTTACGACGGCGAAGGAAAGCTAAGTGGAGTGGATATTGGTGTGTTCTCCGGAGAACAGGGGAACCCTGTAGTGCGTACGCGAGGGATGACACGCCGCAGAACAGGGGTGATCGGCAATGGGCAGGAAGGACTGAACCTCAGGACTAACTACGCGATACCCACCCGTAGGTGGACAGACACGCGGCCCTGGAGTTCTCCCTAGTGTAGTGATAGACCACCCAAAGCGCCAGCTGATCAGCTGAGCTAAAATAATAAATGATTTTCTATTTTATAACTTCCGAGAACAGCGCCATTAACCTTGACATTCCAATACTGGATGGGAAATAATAACACTTTCCTTTGTTCACTATTGCGCAATACGCATTCCTTACATTCCAATCTTTCCTATAAAAGCAAATGTATTTTACTTAATAAAGGAGTTCGTTCAGTTCGTTGAGTTCGTCAGTATCGTCTCGAGTTTCGACTTGTCATTTATAATTCCCTACGCCACACACTTCATGGCGACCTTGCCAGACCGGCTGCTCAAGGCAGCCTCAGCATAATCACCTACTGCGAACCATCTGCATAGGGTCGTACTCTTCATGGCGACCCTTCCAGACGGGCTGCTCAAGCCAGCCCTGATATAGTCACCTGGTATACTCCGCTGCAAGAATCACCGTATAGTCTCCAGCCAGCTCCACTGCGCCAACCAGCCAGCCAACCAACCAGAATGGAGCCTCCAACAACGCCAGCACGAAGCAAGTAGACAGCAACACAGCTGCATTATACATCACAACAGCTGTGTTCATAGCCATCTGCATCATTTTTGCCTACGCCAGATGGAAGAAGGTACATAAATGCCTAACAAGAAAAATCGAGCGACAAGCAGTAACGACGATGATGCGCAACACCAACAAAGCAGAGCAGGGTATCTAGCAAGATCACCTACAGCGCGTCACCAGCACCAGCCCGCCGCCGCCGCAACCCATCGAGCCCTCCCGCCCCGCATATGCGAGCCCAGCCGCCGCCTCCGCCTAGCACCCGCCGCTAGAATCATTATAAGCAACAGCCACGAAGAAGGCAATGATTTAAGGTACTTTTAAAAATGTATCCTTTAATGTAGTTACGTAGTATAAAAAGGTAGCTATTATATTAGTAAAGTAATTTGTGAATTAATTTTATAATGCATTAAGTAAATAAGTAACAATGCCGCTTGATGACGAGGCAATAACATACGTAATTTAAAACAAAAATAGAATTTTTAAATTACGCTGCATAAAATAAATAAAAATAAAACCAGATTTAAACCATGGAAAACCGAGCAATAAATATTTTAACAAAAAATAATATTCTATAAAATCATACGTATATCAAAATAAAAAAAAAAATGCATAGAACTAACATTACGCCGATATCAAAATTTATAACTATGAAAAGGAAAATAAATGTGAAATAACGTTAAAATGAATAGTAGCGACTATTTAAAATTATAATAAAAACAATATAACACGGTATATTTCAAGTTCAAGTTAAACTTTAAAAAACTAATTTAAATCCAGAAAACTTATTCATATAAGTATTTCACTGGACGATTAGCCTGATCACCTAAAAGTTAATGAAATTCTTATATGTTCAAGAATTCAGGATATGTAACCAAAAAAAAACAAAAACAGAAAAAAAATCTTACGAATACATAGGGACGTAAAAGTAAAAAAAAAAACAACATTAAGACGCAAACAATAAAAAAAGATATATAAATGCAAGTATAAATTATAACTTGTGATGAGCGAGTAAATACAAAATTATTAACAAGCTAGACAGAAAAACCTTGGACTATCGGATGCATAAATGTATTCTTGGAACCAGATTACGATTCGGTCGAGCATCAATCGTAAGGGGACTTTGGACGCATAGTGTCTCCGATTTAAAAAAAAAATGTTAAAAGAACTGTCTAAACGATAAATAATTACCTATAAATGGTATTAGCAAGGTACACCAGGATTACAAGGTAGGCAGGAAATCCTTGAAACTTGACCATGATTCGATCGAGTATCACTCGTGGAGGTCCTTGGACACCTAATATATTACTATCTGATAGTATATAAGTTGTTAAAAGAACTGCCTGAAAGGTATATACCAACCTTAACATGGTATTTATGCGCGCGTTTTTATATACGTTTATGTATAAAATCCTTGTAACCTGAGTAATAATTGAGGGTCGGCCGGCCATAAAATAATGCATACCGTGTACCTTTGCAACAAGTGATGCGCACTTGATGTCACAAGTAAAGTAAGTACTGTGACAAACCCAAATAAAAGTAGATGACGTCAAAATAAATTTAATAAAAAAAAAAACGCTTGTAAGTCACAATGAGTATTGTTAAATAAAAATAAATATAAAAGTTAATAGCAAAAATACATGAACGTACGTAAACTAAAAAATAATAATAACAGAAATTAGCTATGACACAATTACCTAGCAAGTAAATAAATAACATACATTATACGTAGAAATTCACCACAAGCTATCACGTGAAACTAAAAAAAAAACAAAATAATTATTTTATAAAAATAAAATTTAAAAAAGCGTCGTCATCAAAGCTTGCATTCAATTCCAGATTATTATTATTTTTGTTAGTACAATAACAATAAGGGTTAATTAAATAAAAATAAAATAAAAAGAACAATTTATAATTTTAATATATAAATAATAATGCTTAAAGGCTATTCCAAATAACATATTTTTTTAATGAAAACTCACTACTTACGAGGATTATGTGTAATAAACTATAAAAAGACACATATACATATATATAACATTTAAATTGTTTTAATAACATAGAAAATTGTATATATCAACCAATAACTGTTTACTATTATTCTTAAGCCAAAAATTGTATCTACTAAGTTTTGTCTCAACAAGAAAAAAAAAACCCGATAAAGAATACATTGTGCATAAAAATAGAACAAAACCTTACTACGAATAAATAAATCATAAAACTTAGCATCGTAAAGTAATAAGAAACCTATAACAAATCCATCTGATCGCATACCACCATCCATATAAGGAACACGTAATGTAAACATTCGAAGTAGCATCAAGATAGATTAAGAAACCATGTATACCATAGACTTAAGTTAATAAATTTATTTTACGAAACCATGTAAACAATAGACATAAGTAATTTAAATTTAAGTAAGCCAAAAATAGTACATGTAATTACTATTTTTGTCTCAAAAAAAACGGGAAAGCTGTAGTGATAGACCACCCAAAGCGCCAGCTGATCAGCTGAGCTAAAATAATAAATGATTTTCTATTTTATAACTTCCGAGAACAGCGCCATTAACCTTGACATTCCAATACTGGATGGGAAATAATAACACTTTCCTTTGTTCACTATTGCGCAATACGCATTCCTTACATTCCAATCTTTCCTATAAAAGCAAATGTATTTTACTTAATAAAGGAGTTCGTTCAGTTCGTTGAGTTCGTCAGTATCGTCTCGAGTTTCGACTTGTCATTTATAATTCCCTACGCCGCACACTTCACTAGGGTACCTAGGCACGTACGCGAGAGAAGACACGCCGCGCTCTAGGCTGGTCAGCCCTTGCTTCCGCTACGGAGCCGAAACAAAGACTGACTGTCGGCCGACGCGCGCGCTTCCTTATATAGGCGGCCGGCTCGATGCGTCGGTGTGTGTGTGCGGCTGGCCAGCGATCCTCGCCTTTCGCGCGCGCCGCCTGCACGCGTCGCGTGATGCGCGCTGTGCTCCGTGTGCGAGATGAGGATCATCACATTACCTCCCCCCTTGAGGAGATTTTTAGTGAGAGTCAGGATGGCGGGTGTACCTAAACAAATATGTAAATAAAGTGTACCAAAAATTTGTACTAAATTTGTACTATTTTGTACCACTTTAGAAAAAAATTGTACCCTTCCGTATTTAAAGTTATTACAAAGTGAAGGTACACCCGCCATCCTGACAGTCAGGATGGCGGGTGTACCTGGGAAAAGTATGATCCTACCAATTATCAACCAATGTTAATATCTCAATTTTTTGTACCAAATTTGTACTCAAATATACAGTAAAAACTTCCGCCATCTAATTCGTAGTTTGCGAGTTTTACACATTTTATGATTTTCTACTGCTGGGTAATACGGTTATTTTAAGTAATGAATGTATGGGAAAATCTAACAATTAATAAAGTTTTGAAACTTGTGTGACATGATACCTTTGGGTGTAGTCTTCAAAACTCACAATTCTCCCGTCCCTTCCCAGTTTATTAATTTGTTTGACATCCCCATACATGTATTACTTAGAATAACCGTATTGCCCAGCAGTAGAAAATCATCAAATGTGTAAAACTCGCGAACTACGAATTAGATGGCTGAAGTTTTTACTGTATATTTGAGTACAAATTTGGTACAAAAAATTGAGATATTAACATTGGTTGATAATTGGTAGGATCATACTTTTCCCAGGTACACCCGCCATCCTGACTGTCAGGATGGCGGGTGTACCTTCACTTTGTAATAACTTTAAATACGGAAGGGTACAAATTTTTTCAAAAGTGGTACAAAATAGTACAAATTTAGTACAAATTTTTGGTACACTTTATTTACATATTTGTTTAGGTACACCCGCCATCCTGACTCTCACGATTTTTACCTGGGGAAAAATCACCTTAAAAAAAAATAGATACAAAAAAAAAAAGAAATATCATGTTAGGCTCGCCATGTTTAGATCGTTGTGTGATCTGTCTGTTTGACGGCTATACTTGTTATAGTTATCGGTGTGTTAGCTTGGCAATTTTTCGTTTGCCAGTCTATCTATGTTACCTAAGTCCTACTTACTTAAGTCCTATTCATGGTTTGTCATTGTAATAATTCTCCATGTAGTGCACAATAAAGCATTTTATTATTATTAACATTATTATGTTACGGTTATACCTACGCTTGTATATTAACATATAAAAACTCCGGTTTCGACTATGTTCGTAAGTGCGTATCTCTAGTGGTTTATTTTTATGTATATCTTCCCTGTACATACCTACGGGTATTTGTCTAGGCTGTTTATAGTTCGGGTAGTGGATAATTTTATATTATCTTTGTGTATTGAAACGCGATGAAACTTCAGTCATTTACTAGTTAAATAAAAAAAAACGAATATATAATAACAATGTCTTAATAATATAAAGGAAAAAAAAAACCAAAACAAAAAAAAATAATAACTAAATAACTCACTGCAGTTCAAACAATAGAAAAGTAAATTATAAAACAAAAAGGAAAATCGGTTTGTTATCCGCTATTGGGACGAATTACTTTCGCCCGACATGTGGGCGTGGCCGGCGCCTGTGATGGCGGATTTTGATTTTGTGCGCGCTAGGCGCACCATTCCCCGCTTATGTCCGCCGTTCCGCTTCCGGCCGGACCTGCGCTTCCTCCGACGGGCTGGTTCTGGTTGCGGTTCGTCCGGCTCGGGCACCGCGTCCATCTGCCCGGAGTCCTCCCCGAGCTCGTGCGCGACAAAAGCGAGGTACTCGTCGCTGGCCTCTATCAGCGCCAGCGCCTCCTCCACTGCTTCCTGGTCGAGCTCTGGAGCTGCGTCCAGGTCGGAGTCGAGGATCGGTGCCGGTGGCGGTGCTGGTTCTGGTGCGGGTATGGGTTGTGGTACCGGTACTGATGCTGGTACTTGTATTGCTGCCTCCGGCGGGCGGGGGGCCAGCTCCGCGTCATGCCATATCACGTTATGGGCCCTTGAGATATGGAGCCTCCCTGCCGTTCCATGTATGATGGGCCGTCCTCTGTTCCACCTCCTTAGTGGGAGGTCCTGGGGTGGCGTGACTGGTCTGCCAGCTCTTGGCGCCTGTGGTCTCGTTGGTCTCCTCTCCCATGGATACATTATGAATGTTTGTCCTTACTAGGCTTGGACTGCCGCCTTATATAGGGGATACTGGTTATCATTTTTATCCGGAGGGTATTCCTGATTATATCCATTTTTAGCTACCCCCATAAAAACCATTAAAAACAAAATTGTTTTCCTCTTGTACTGGGTTAGTTTTGCTCCTTGGCGTGGTAACGATCCCCTGTGTGACTTGTTTGTGCCCTTGAATACCTATTCCTTTTGTCCTGTTTGTATCCTTGGAGTGGGAATCTGTTTCGATCGGTTCGGTAATCTTGATACGATTTCTGTTGTTTGTTTTTATTTAATCTATGATTTAGATTTAGATTTATCGCCCTCTGAATATGTTATTGGGTTTTGGACCTTATTACTGTGGCAGTAGGATAGTTTCTCGCGGTGGTGACTTTCGTGTTGCTCGGCCACTTCCGATGCTCTTCCATGTTTTAATGTGCTTGGATTCCGTGTGCCTTGTGTGCGTATCCGAGTATCAACTTTGTTGCGTTCGTGTTAAAGTTGCTTTTCGTTCGGAACGGTTGGGAGGTTTCTCCTGCTTTTTATGAATCGTGCCGGGCGGTGATGTTTTGTTTATTTAGGTATTGTCCTGGGCGTGCGTTCATTTCATCGTTGATGCGATATTACGGAATTGCGTTTACTGTTATTGTCTATATTCTTTTAGGTCCTTTATGTGTGCTGTAAGGGGTTTGCCGCGTCTGTTTGACTGTTGTAATGTGTATATTACTGGTGATATCCGTCCCTGTATTTTAAACGGTCCAATGTACTTAGGGGCTAGTTTCGCGCAGAATTTTTTATCGGCATTTGATAACACATGGTTTCTTTTCATTACTAATTCGCCCGCGTGTGGTTTCCAATCCCTTCTATGTCTATCGTAATATGATTTTTGAAGTGCGGATGCTTTGTTTTGGTTTTGTCGTACCTGTTCATATACTTCCTGCCATGTACTGCGATCCCTTACCCGAGGTGTGGGTAGTGTATTTTGATCCTTGGGGTTCCTTAGTTCCCTTCCATATAAGAGGAAGGCCGGGGTGTGTTTTGTTGTTTCCTGTACGGAAGTGTTAATTGCAAAGTTGAAATCCGGTAGGTATTTGTCCCATTGTTTATGGTTTTCGTTGATGAACGTTGCGATCATTATCTCCAGAGTTCTGTTCTGTCTTTCTGTGGGATTACAGCTTGGACTGTAGGGAGGTGTTAGCTTATGTTCTGTGCCGTATTTCTGCAGCATTTCCTTGAACTGTTTTGAAACGTATTGCGGTCCGCGGTCGGATAAAAGTGCCTGCGGTGAACCGTGCCGCAATGCTATTCGCTCCTCAAATGCTTTTGCTATGGCGCTGGCGGTGGCGTTTCGTAGCGGTATTATTTCTGCCCATTTGGTAAACTTATCGTGGAATACCAGTATCCATTTGTACCCTTTCGATGACTTTGGCCAGGGTCCTATCAAGTCGCTAGTGACTACTTCCCAGGGCTGGTTAGCGTTATTTATGTGCATGAGTCCATTCTGTTTCTGTTGTGATACCTTATGTTTTTGACAGGTGTGGCACGTTTGTACGTATTTAATTATCTCCGTTTTCATCCGGGGCCAGTAATATCTTTGTGCTATACGTTTGATTGTTTTCGCTATTCCTAGGTGTCCGGCGCTTGGTGAATCGTGATTTTGGCGTATTACTTGCTGTGTTTTGGTTCTAGGTACGCATATCTTCCATTCGGAATCGGGGTCTGTATACCTGTTGTTTCTAGGGTGGGGTGCCCTCCAATATAATTTGTTATCTTGTATCCGGTATTCGTGTGTTGGTTCTGTCCCGTTTTCTACTTGCGTGCGTATCGTCTCGTACCATTCGCGTTCGGTAACCGCGTACACGGGATTCCGGGATAGCTCGTCGGCTATTTTGTTTTGTTTTCCGCTTCGGTATATTATGTCGAACTGGTATTGTTGTAACTCAAGGGCCCACCTGGCTAATCTTCCTGACGGGTTTTTTAATGTGTGTAACCACTTAAGGGCTTGGTGGTCCGTAATGACTGTAAACTTGTAACCTTCCAGGAATGCTCTCATTTTCCGTATTCCCCATACTACGGCTAGGCACTCGCGTTCGGACACTGTGTATCGCGTTTCTGGTGGGGTAAGCTTCCTGCTGGCGTACATTACGACCTTCGGTATTCCGTCATTTATCTGCGTTAGGGCTACGCCTAGCCCTATGTCACTCGCGTCTGTTTGTAGTGTAAAGGGGCGTTAGAAGTCCGCCCTCGTTAGGATCGGGTCTGTCGTTAATATTTCTTTTATTTTGGACACTGCATCTTCTTGCTGTGGACCCCATGTGAATTTCTCGTTTTTTTTTAATAGTTTTACTAAAGGCGCTGTAATTTCTGCGTAGTTAGGGATGAATTTCCTATACCAGGAGGTCATTCCTATGAACGACCTAACCCCTTTTACGTTTTTTGGTGATTGTAAGTTCGTGATGGCTCTAATTTTGGCTTCATTCATCTTGATCCCGTCCCTTGTAACCGTGTGACCTAGGTATTCGACCTCCGGTTTCGCGAATTCGCACTTTGCTTTGTTTATTTGTAGGCCTGCTTGGCGTACTCTGCGGAATATCTCTTTCAGGTGTTCAACGTGGGCTTCGAATGTCGGGCTGCATACTATTATATCATCTAGGTATACGTATGCGTGTGGTTCCAGTTCCGGGCCTATTACTCTATCTAATAGTCTCTGGAATGTTGCTCCGCTTGAGTGGAGACCGAACGGCATTACTTTAAATTGGTATAATCCCCGGCCTGGTACCGTAAAAGCGGTCATCGGTCTACTGGCTTCTTCCAGTGGCACGTTCCAATAACCATTCTTCAGATCCAATTTTGAGAAATACTTCGCATTTCTGAGCTTCTCTAATGTGTCGTCTATCTGCGGGAGGGGGTATGCGTCTTTCTCTGATGCTTCGTTCACCTTTCTGAAGTCGATGCAGAAGCGGTATTGACCGTTGTCTTTCTTGACTAGTACTACCGGGGAGCTATATGGACTACTGGATTTTTCGATGACTCCCTGTTCGAGCATTTCCTTTACGTGGGCGTCTATTATTTGTTGTTGCTTCGGGTTTCTCGGGTAATATCGCTGTTTTGTGGGCTCTGTGTGTTTCATCTTGATTTTGTGTTGGGTCCACGTGTTGCCTTTAGGGCTGTTGTCGCATAGCTCGAATTGGTGATGTAATAAGTCTGCGAGTTCCTTACTTTGTGGCTCCGTTAGGACTTGGCGGGCTTGGTTATGTGGGTCGTTGTTTGTCTTTACTTCGACATCGTTCCCCGCGGTTTTCGGGGGCTCTGTGGGTGGCATTTGTGGATCCTGTGTCTGGTGCTCCGTTGTGGTTGGCCGGATTGATTCCGGTGTGTCGCCTGCCCATGTTATCGCCATTCCGACTCGCCTTAGTACGTCCATTCCAATGATTGTGTGCGCAGCTGTGGGTAGCAGCCGTACCCAGTGTTTGATGCTTGCGCCTTTCATTTGTATATCTACTAGTAGACTCTTTGTAATTTGTGTCCTTGTCCCATCGGCCAGTATGATTCCTTTCTGGGTGTGTTTTTCTAAAGCGCCTTGTCCTTTGCAATCGTTATATACCTGTTCATTTATATAGGTATTTGTGGATCCTGTATCTACTAAGCACTTGTATGTTTTGCCCATCATTGTGGTTTCGGTGTAAATTCTGTTATCTTCTCGGTTCTGGTCGTTTGCCTCGTCTAGGAATTCTCTTTTTTGGCGTGCTTCTGTTTTGCAACAGTTCTTGCTTAATACGCCCGTTTTACCGCAGGCGCTGCAAAAGATTCGTTGCCTGGACCTGCACTCTCTCGTGTCATGTCCAGGTTTTCCGCACGACCAGCAGCACGTCTTTGGGTCGTACCTGGGGTGTATCTTCGTACTATTATACTGCACCCCCGTGTCCTCTCGGCGGTGTGTACTTGCTTGGTTACTGCCCCTGCTTGTTCCTGGCTGGTTTGGCGTCTGGTATGGGGTCCAGTTTCGTTGCGGGAATGGTCTGCCCGGGTTGGCGGTTGTATCCTGGAAGTTTGCGTACCGGTTTTTGTATGGGCTCGTGGATATGCTCTCGTACTCTGCTGTTAGCTTCAGGAGTTCTGGTAGATCGCTGTAGTCCTGTTTCTTTATGAACAGTTTGTATTGTTTCTGCATATTTTCGTGTATGCGGTGTAGCTGTTCGTCATCTGAAAGTTTGTTGTACCTTCTCATCAGAGTTTGCAGGTCGGTTAGGTAATCCGTGAAGCGCTCCCCGAACCTTTGTTTCCTTGCCACAATGGTGACGATCAGGTCCTCTTCGTAATTGTTCGGGAAGTAGTATAATTTAAATAAAGTCAGGAATTCGTCCCATGTTTGCCAGGACTTAGCGTTGTTCCGGTACCATAACAAGGCTTTACCTTGCAAGATCTGCGGCAGGTTTGGTAGTACCTCATCCTTTTTGATGCCGCTCGCTGCTATTAGCTCCTCGAGTCTCTCCACGAACTCGACTGCGTTGTCTCTGGTTGTGAATGCTAAGTTCCATTCCTTTATTAGTTTATTTACCTTTTGGTTGTCGCTGTTTGCCATTTCGGGGGGCTGTTCTTCTTCCGGCGTTTTAAAGTCGTCGGCTCCGGTCTCCTCCGTTTCTCTCACGGATTCTGCAAGGATTCTCCTAATTTCCTCCACGGTTAGTCCCTCCGTTGGCAAACCTCTGTATTCGGCTTCTTTGATTAATTCTGGTTTCTTCAGGTGGTATATCCAAGACGTTGGCATTCGGGATTCAAGATGCGGCGAGTTTTGTTTTTCGGCGCGGAAGCGACGCACTTGGATTACGACGGGACTGAGAAAAGTTGTATTCTACTTACTGTGGCGCTGCTGAAGGGCGGCGGGCGGGGGACGTAGCAAACCTGGTCTCGGTGTTGTTGCTCGTCCTGGCGGGCGGTGAACGGCGGACTAAATGGAGTTAAGTGGTTATGATTATACCTATCGATAAAATATCTGCGATATTCCCTCGTGTATCCCTTCTGAGCCAGCAAAAACGTGAGTTTTACCGTTGGGCGCCAAATGTGATGGCTGTCGCTGAGTGCGAGCCACACATATCCTTCCGCCTGAAGGGCGGGAAGGTTTCCTAGCTAGCTCAGGGGTGAGAAGGGAGGTTACACAGGGTTTAAATATCAAACACAGATTGACGTTGTAACAAAAATGGGTCTTGCTGCCCTTTTATTAAGAATAGAATGAGTCTTATCTAAACCGGTGAGTTAATTGATCGCTACCCGGGAACGCGGGCCTCGTTAGGCGTTACGACGGCGAAGGAAAGCTAAGTGGAGTGGATATTGGTGTGTTCTCCGGAGAACAGGGGAACCCTGTAGTGCGTACGCGAGGGATGACACGCCGCAGAACAGGGGTGATCGGCAATGGGCAGGAAGGACTGAACCTCAGGACTAACTACGCGATACCCACCCGTAGGTGGACAGACACGCGGCCCTGGAGTTCTCCCTAGGGTACCTAGGCACGTACGCGAGAGAAGACACGCCGCGCTCTAGGCTGGTCAGCCCTTGCTTCCGCTACGGAGCCGAAACAAAGACTGACTGTCGGCCGACGCGCGCGCTTCCTTATATAGGCGGCCGGCTCGATGCGTCGGTGTGTGTGTGCGGCTGGCCAGCGATCCTCGCCTTTCGCGCGCGCCGCCTGCACGCGTCGCGTGATGCGCGCTGTGCTCCGTGTGCGAGATGAGGATCATCACAAATCGCTCTCGATTTCGACCACTACAAGTGTCACCGCGTCATCACAACAGCGACCCGAACGCCAGGCGAAGCAGACAGCAGCAGCTGCCATTAGCAATATTGCAAGTGCGACAAGGAGGAAGAACTCTGCCGGTGCTAGCGGAACACTAACACGAGGTGAGAATCGCCTGTCGAAGACACCCGATACCACCCGACCATCTGTCCTATGCACTGAGGCCACGAAAAACGTGACTACAGAAGTGAGTGCGGAAACTTCTCCCGAGACACTCTGCGCTAGTACTTCAGACCAATGTGTGCACAATGAAGACCAGGACCATAATACATGGAAACAGGTATCTCATAAGAAAAAAAGAAAGCCTAATAAAATTACAGTCGGGACTGGACAGAGTGATGACAATATTCAAATTGTTGAATCCACGAAATATATTCAGGCGTGGGCGTTCAAACCTGAAACAACTACTGACAATATCCTTACTTTTCTGAAAAAAGTTGATTGTTCTGCAGATTACTTTGTGGAAAAAAGGAAAATAAACACAAATAGACATGCCTCATTTGTCATCGGAATGCCCGAAAGTTCATTGCAACGATTCACCTCGCCGACGGTGTGGCCGCACGGAGTTAAGTTTGCGAACTGGTTTCGCGTGCGCCCCCGCCGCCCCGCCCGGAGCGGCACGCACGCGCACCGCGACCACTGCGACCCGATCCCAGTCGACGGATCAGCTCCTGAGCAACCGGCAGGCGCAGCGCATGAACAGTGAATGTGACAAACTTCATATATTACTACAGAATGTCAGGTGTTTACGTAATAAGACAACTTGTATTGAGAGTATTCTCCAAGGTAGTACCAAATACGATTTATTGTTAATGACGGAACACTGGCTGTCTTCTGACGAACTGAGTGTTACGAGCTTAATGAATTATGTTTTAATGTCAGGCTACTGCCGAAAACTCGCTTGCATGGTGGAGTGTGTATATACGCGCACAATTCTGTGTCTGTGTTGAATAGGAGTGACCTATGTAGTAAATACTCAATCGAGATGCACATTGAGATAGCTGCCGTTCAACTGATTAACTTAAATATCATTGTGTTATGTATTTATCGTTCCAATACGGAGGGTGAATTGAATGTTTTTATCAATCAACTAGAACTACTTTTGAATGAGATTAGTCAGGACGATGCTAATATTATAATAATGGGTGATATAAACGTGGACGCTATGAAACGATCAAGGCAAACTAGGATTATGCAGGAGCTCTTGGCCAGATATAATATAACGTCCCGGGTGAATTTCCCAACCCGAATACAGGGTGAATCTAGAACGTGTCTA
The DNA here is from genome assembly GCA_963556455.1 of Epiblema foenella. Lineage (NCBI taxonomy): Eukaryota > Metazoa > Arthropoda > Insecta > Lepidoptera > Tortricidae > Epiblema > Epiblema foenella. The sequence goes on along the minus strand of OY747097.1, from coordinate 34,185,972 downwards.
GATCATGCGTACACGGACTTGCCTTTGGATCGCACTAAAACATTTCCATTAGAATTTAAAATTAGTGATCATTGTGGTGTTTGTATCGCAATATCTACGCCTAAAGTTTTGAGTGTAACGCGTCGGGTGAAAAAGACAATTACAAGTAGGTCTAATATGTTAAAATTCCATGAATCAATTGGACAGTTTGACTGGTCTAAACTATCGGGTTCAAATCAACAAACCTTTGACGACACACATAATATTTTTATAAACTATTTCAAGTTCTATTGTCCTATGAAGTCTGTTATAGTGCGATCTAAAGATTCCCTATGGCAGACTAATGAAACTGTAAGGAGCAAGGAATTCTTATTATTACTTGGAATGTATCAGCGGTTTTATCCTTTTAACGCAGATCTTACGCAGTTTATAAATGAGTATAAATGCAAGCACAATAGCTTGCTCAATAGAGCGAGACGTTTATATTTAAACAAAAATATTGAATCGAGCGAAAACAAATCTATTGCGCTATGGAATACAATTAAATTAGAGACCAATAAGGGGAGGAATTCCGGGGATGAGTTCGGTGTGCTGCGGCGCGCTGTGTGCGGGCCCGGCGGCTCTAGTCGTGAGCTGGCTGACGCGCTCAACCGGCACTACCTGGCTGTGGTGCGGGATACTCTGCTCAGGCCGGATATACCTGAGGCCTTGAGACTGTTGCGGGCTGCCAGTTCTCCCGTGTTTAGCACTATGTTTATGGCATCTTTCACCGTATTCGAGCTAGTCAAGATTATAAAGAAAATTAAACTAAAGGCCACGAAGGACATCAATGGGTTCCCGACTTCTGCGCTGCGTGATCTGCCTCATGCGTTCCTTCGCCTATTATGTGACCAGTTCAACATCTCTATGTCCACAGGTTCATATACTGACACCTTAAAAAGGATTAAAGTAGCCCCTGTGTATAAGGGTAAAGGCGGCAAGAACGAACTTAAGAACTATCGCCCGATATCCCTGGTCCCCGCTGTCTCTAAAATGTTTGAGATGGGTGTGTGTGATCGACTGGAAACTTTCCTTAGAAGGAATGGTTCGTTATGCCATCAGCAATATGCCTATCAAGTCGGTCGGTCCACGGTGGAGGCTACGCGTGAGGTGTTGAAGGTAGTGCTGAGTAAACTGGAGTGCAGGAGACGTGTCGCCGCAATAATGTTCGATTTATCTCGTGCTTTTGATCTTGTCGATCATAACCTGATCGCGGCCAAGCTCGAGCACTATGGTGTGCGTGGGATAACCCTTGAATTTATAGTTTCCTTCCTCAGCAACCGTTTCCAGACGACGCAGATAGCCGGCGATGCGTCGGAGCCAGGGCTGATCGGTGATCGATCTGTGCCGCAGGGATCTAACGTTGGAAATACGATTTTTGCATTGCTCATGAATGATCTCCCATTCCCGTCTTCGTACGCAGACTTCGTCATGTATGCTGATGGGTGTCCCCTTGTTTTGCAGACAGAAATTTCATAGAATTTTGTTTCGTAGAAAATGTTTCAAATAATATTTGGTTCTTGTATTTTTATTTTGACTATTATTGTTTCAATGACTATTTACTTGAATGAAACATATTTCACAGAAACACAATTCAATGAATTTTGTAATATCATTTTTTTATTTAACAAACTTATCAAACCGTAGAATTACGTTTGGTATTTCATTGTTTCGCAGATAGAAAATTCATAGAATTTCGTTTTACAGAAACTTATATTAAATAATATTTGGTTCTTGTATTTTTATTTTGAATATGATTTTATCACCGCTTATTCACTATACAGAAACATCTTTGCTGAGACACAATTCAAAGAATTTATATTTTTTATTTCTTTATTTAAGAAACTTATCAAACAGTAGAATTATGTTTTAACGAACATTGTTTGTTCGGTGTTTTTTTTTTCATGGTATTTCAAATACATCAACACAATAACTATGTGTACATAGAAACATATAATATCTATATATAATACAGGTTATTTTATTAATAAAAGCCCAGAAAGACCTGTTAGGGCAAAACCGACTCTAACGCGGATAGGTTAGAAGATTAAGACGGGAGCTTCGCTCCCGTCTTAATCTTCGAGGTTATTTTTTTTATATAAGCCCAGAAAGATTGTAGGGCAAAACCGACTGTAATGCGGATAGGTTAGAAGATTAAGACGGGAGCTTTGCTCCCGTCTTAATCTTCGAGGTTATTTTTTTTTTATATAAGCCCAGAAAGATTATGCGTCCTGAAAAATCATGCTTGTTTGGTGGTTTGCATGCATAGGGTGTGAATTGCTCAAAAATGGCATTATTTTGGAGCTACCTCTTACCGTTTCTAAGATACTAGTAATTAAAAGATAGACTTCTGGTTGCTCTCTCTTTACCATACACTTTGTTCTTAGATGAGAGGTCAGCTTATAGTAGTTATTAGTCTATCAAGTTAAAAGTTAAAACACAGATGACAGATTTTGACAAACGATCCCGTCTTAATCTTCGAGGTTATTTTTTTTATAAAAGCCCAGAAAACCTGTTGAGGAAAAATCAACTCTAACGCGGGTAGGTTAGAATATTAAACAGTTCAGTTTTACTAGATTTTTTACCCGCATTGTTGTTGTGAACGCAGTGTTGTAATTTTATAGGAGGGTAAGCATTTTGTCAAAGGCAAAGGCATGAATTGGAATGTTTAGAAACTGCAACTCAATAACATGTTTTTCTGCGTAATAAGTTTTATATTAACTAAATAACGTAAGGTCAAAGAATAAATGATTTGTAATTATATCGTAATGAATATCGAAACATTAACTTTTCTTTGTATTAAAATCTACTATAAAATTATCTACAAATTAATTATTTTACGAATTGATTATTCTATGAAATGATAATATGAGATTCATTTTATGAGAAACAAAATTCTATATAACTATTGTATTGGTAATAATTTTTACGTAAACTAAATAATATCAGAAAAAATAATATTTCATTTGTAATTCTATGATATGAATTTCGAAATAGTAAAGAATATTGATATCAAAAATCATTGATTTGAGTTTCTACAAAGTAAGTGTTCGGCGTAATGATTATTCTGTGAAATGATAATATGAGAAACATTTTCTGCGAAACGAAATTCTTTGAAAATGTTGTCTATAAAACAGTGTACAACCATGCTGATGACATCTGTGCCATTGTAAGTGGAGACAGTGACGACGAGCTCCACGCGAATGTCGAGGCTGTCATACTGCGACTTTTGCAATGGTTCACTGCAAACGGCATGCAACTCAATATTGAAAAGACGAACTTTGTTGAATTCTCTTTGGCTACGAAAAGAACTCCCAAACCCTCTGTGGCCGTAAATAATATAAATATTAAGACCGTGGCCAGTGCAAGATTTGTAGGTTTCATTCTTGACGAGAAACTGCAATGGCATGAGCACATAAATTCCCTTTGTGCGAAGCTTAACTCAGCATTTTACGCCATTACAAGGCTAAAGGGTTCGTTGTCTCAAAGGAACTTGCTAACCGCGTATTACGCATATTTCCACACCCACCTTTCTTACGGAATCGACCTTTCTGCCGTCCTATGTCTAAAACTGATCAAAGCTGCTTTATAGCAGTTTTCTATAGTTTACATGGGCTAAAAGAGAAAGAAAAGCTCTATCGAATGGTCTTGGAATCATATTTTTATCATTTGTAGTTGCGAAGATACTGAGTCGACCTACCACGCTAAGTGCATGATAGTTTGAGACTTTACAATACTATATAATCGCAAACCAACATTACTACACTATAAGTACTCTAAAAGCCCCTAGCTGTTGTTTAATTTAATAAATCACTAGCATGATTCACAGCTAAAAAACCGTTATTAGACAAAAACTTCATAAAGCGCCGTTAAAGTCCTTTTACCTTTTTCTTACCTTTTTTTATACATATAATTTCTTATCAAATACTACACAAAAAAACAGTTACTACGCTTATACACGGCAAAACACCCTTAGCCCTGTATTTGTAAGACTTTGCTTGCGATTCCTATTGTAAATACAACACTAAAACCTAGTAACTGTAACTAATCCGTGACTACCTACATTAAAAAACATAATAATGCAACTCTTAAACCCGGCTAACCAGCAATGCTACGCTAAAACCTAGCTATACGCAAAATATTATCCCTCCGATTTTACGGCATGCGGCCAGTCAGCCGAGCGGCGCGTGCGCAGGACGTTGTGTCTAGTTGTCTAGTGAGTGATGATATTAATTATCGTCACAAAATGTCAGGAAACCATCCTTCAAACCGTTTCATAGCCAGCTACCATATGGAAATATAAAATCCCGTTTAGTAGGTAGATACGAAACGAGACTTTCTTTACCATTTTGTACCCAGCAACCGTATGGGAATTTAAAATCCTGTTTAGTAGCTGGATACGGAACGGTAAGTGGTAAAGGAGATCGTCGATTTTGTACCCACTGAAAATTGTAACGTTTCAAATTCAAAACTCAGATAGGACCTCAGAACTCAGGTCAGATTCTAGACTTGTTTAGATGAATTTAGGAGGTAAAACTCTAAATACCAAATTTTATCAAAATCGTTAGCCCTGTTTTTGAGATAGCTGGGTATCTAATATACAAGATTATCTGGTTAAAAGTACTGTTAGTTGAATTTACCTATGCTATTTTGCTAAAGAGTAGTCGAAATATTTATGCTGATCACACAAAAAATAAATGTGTTTATTTGATATGTATACATTTCATTACTATACGTTACAATTTGTCGTGGACCCTCTGGTCCTATCGCCGAACATAATCGACGGTCTTCTCTATAGTAATTGAACCTATTTGAATGCATTGCAATAAAATAGGAAAAAAATGCAGTAGATATGAGTTTTCAACGCTGTCTTGCTATCATATCATCAGAAGTTTTAGATTGGACATTGATATTCTAATTTTCACTGCTTATTTGAGTTGATTGCTGAGAACACTATAACAATGCATTATTCATATGAATATTGTGAGCCGCCTACTTCATCAAGCGTGTTAGTTAAACAAATTACAGCTTATTCCTTCTAAAAGAGGAGCATAAATACTGTTAATCAATGGCCGTAAATATTACCGGAAAAAAGTGTACAAAAAATACTCCCAATCTTTGTGGATATGTGGTAGTACACCAGCGTACAAGGGAAATGTTACACAGGACTCCGGCTGGAAAGGTATTATAAAAAGCAAATACCATGTAACGTAATGCATAACAAATATAACAAAAGACAAAAGAAGTAGTAATAAAAAGAGATTGCTGGTTTTAAAAAAGATGTGCGAAATAATTACGAACCAATCCAGAAGCAGTATACTTAAATGATATGATCTTCAGAAAAAAAACATTCATCTTCACTATTAACTTCCAAAATTCAATATTGATAAATCTTCGGCATATCGACAGAGAAAAAAGAATCTAGAAGTCTACTTTTTTATTTAAGAGTTGACTATAATTACTCTTGTCGATTGACTAGGTACTATAGAAGAATTAAAATTAAAATGTTGTACGCCCGAAGAATGTCAAATACTAAGGCAATTTGCCGATTTCCTACTCGTTGACGACAACTGCGATGGAAAAACGGTATTATTGGTGTTTGCTTAAAGTGATTGTAAAATCCAGATAAACAAAATACACCACTTCACTGCGGATGGTACTTTCAAGTCTTGTCCTCCTCCATTTTCACAAATTTACAGTTTGCACGGCTTAAATGAACAAACATAACGTAGGCATAACCCTATTGATTTATGCATTTTTGCATAACAAGAACATAAAAACGTATGAAATTTTGCTGAGTGTAATAAAATCACAAAGGTCGGATTGAAATCCCAATAAAACAAATTTAGACTTCGAAAGCTCTGCAATGAAAGCTTTCACTTGTATATTTCCCGATACTGTTGTTAAGGCTGTTGGTTTTACTTCACTTAAATAAAAATCTTTGAAAAAAAGCACGAGATCTAAAACTTAAATTGAGACTAGGCCGAAGACATGACTGTAGCACGGTGTGCTTCAATAGCCTAGTTACCCATGAGTTAGATCTATGAAGGATTCCGATATATATATTAAACATAACTAAGACAACGACGGAGACAAATACATTTCGTATCTACTAAACGAGATTGTATATTCCGATAAAGCTGGCTATGAAACGGTTCGAAGAGGATTTGTTTCTTTTTTTGTAAACAAATAGATACATCTATACAGATCTTATATATTTATTAAAAATATTGAATTACTTTTAAAACTTACTTCTATAACAGTGTGGATTAACGTGGTGGTTTTGCCAAAAAACTAAAACTTTCTTCAACAAGATTACACGACTAAAACCCAGTTAGAGGCGATGGTTCGTTATCTAACGTGTTTTTAAATTAGGAACGCTTACAACTTGCTTGAATATTTACAGTTATTGCAAAGCTACAAAACGGTTACAGTCCAATAACGTGCTTATTTAAAGTTTTTCAGTGTAATCTGCTCACAACTACAAATACTATAAAATTGTTAAGTGACTTAGCCGTTATTTAGCTATGTTCTGTTTGTTATGCAATGCTAAAGAACGGCTAAGGTATACTTAACGGTGTTTTAAGTGTAATATCGTTGGTAGTTTAGTAATTATTTGCAACAGTAAAACACAAAAACCTTATTATCAAAATAAATATTCATTCTTTTACGGAGTAATGCAATAAAAAAGCAAGTATAAATTTAGTTTTAATTTTTACGTAAAAGAAATCTGGAATAAATATACACATTTCCTAGAAATTTTTATTTTAACGTTTTTTGCTCATATCTCAAAACTATAATTTGTGGGTTAGTTTGGTTTTAGACATAGGACGGCAGCTTTGGGGTCTGGCCGCAGATAGAGATCGTCCCTTTATTATTCAAAAAAAGCTTATACGGTCTATGTGCCGGGTACCGCCGGATGAACCAGCGAGAGAACTTTTCATAAGACTCCGAATCATAACGGTTCCCTCCCTCTTTATATTTGAGGTAAGTAAATTAATGCGACGCAACAAATACCAGTTCTCCACCACCGCCGCGCGGGACTCGTCCAGGCGGAGGCCTGCCTTAATTATACCTAGGTATAGACTTTCGAAGACAAGCAACTCTTTTAACATTATAGGGCCGCGTATTTTCAATAGGATACCTACGGAAATAAAAGATGCTACCTCAGATCTTGGTTTTGCACATAAGCTCAAGTGTTTCTTGGTCCAAAAGGCCTTTTACTCGGTTACGGAATTTTTACAGGGATAGACATACATATTCACTGCCTCACCGTATTGGAACAATTTACTACACCTTAATTAAGAATGTGTTAAAATCAAAATTTATTAATCTCAGCGTGAATTTATATAGCTCATGGTTATTATTTTTGACATGTATATTATGTACGACGATGTGTGATCAATGCAAATAAATGATATGATATGATATGATAATATTGGCAAGTAATTATTATGGGTCAGTAAAGGCCGAACGGGCTAAATAAAAGATGATGCATACCTGCAAAAAAAAAACTCTTTCAGTTGTCTACCCTGACATTCGAGAACCGAGCGGTCTGGAGAGCAATACTGCGCAAATTGACGGCCTCTTGTAGTTATGACCCTCAGTCATGAAGGTGCGACGAAGAAGGAAGGATTATGAATTTATGATGTACAACTGTATGTTTTATTAGAATTGTTGGATGGTAAGCTTAATGTGGGATGTACTTTGGCTAGATGGAGACACGATTTGTGAAAGGTCAATGGCAAAGGCTGGGTGTGACAGGCCATGTCCAGCAGTTTTCCGCTTTATTTTCCATGAATGGTTTCATTGAACAAATGGTGACTGACTAATAGGTGTGTTCATAGAAGTAATCATGATTTGATTTGCTCTTTGCAGGGATGGTTTACTGTGTGAAGAGTGCTGTCTTTGTGGCGCAGTGAAGGAAAGAGTGGTGCCAGGGGTCATGCACTGCTTTTCTGGACCCTATCCTATACTGCGAAGACCAGAGCGATGCCTGGAGGCATGCGCCACTTACTGGAGCGTTAGGACGCAATGAACTGCAGTTCTGAGCGTGTTCCAGTATATGGTAATGTGGAAAGGATAGTGGTTAGTCATACACTGCTTTAATTATTGCACCTGATAGTTGTGATTCTGTTTATCATAAAACTTAAATCCCCCTTTTTTATTCTTTTGAGTCCAAACAAAATCTAAGTAGTCCCTCGCATCGTTTCTCTTAGGGCCTCCCTGTTGTAGCTTCATAGAAATTAATTCAACATACACTTACCGTTACTGACTGACTTACATCTCTTTCTGAAACGAATCACAGCGGGGCATTAATGATAGTAGGTATGAGTGCAGGTTAGTAAGCTACTTTGATACTTGTGTAGACGTTTTACTTTGAGCAGGTTTACACGCTAACTATGGTGCCTCTGTCAACATTTACATGGTGCGGGTTAACGTGTTTGTTAACCCGCACCATGTAAATGTGTATGCAGTATGCAGATTAACGGGTAGTTGTGACGGCTCTGTTAACGTTTTACATGGTGCGGGTTAACAAGCATTTTACATGTATGCAGGTTAACATGTGGTTGCGGCCCTTGTTAACAAGACGGGACGTAGGGACGCCTTGCCCGTAGCAGACGGGAATGGGGGACGCTCCTACCCGTAGTGACGAAGTGGGAGCTGCGGTTTTCATCTTTCGTCTGCAGACGGGACAGCCCGTAGTTGACGAAGTGGGAACTTGTGTTCTCATCTTGCGTCATGCAGACGGGACGAGAGGGTATAACCTCTACCCGTACGTAAGGCCATGGCAATGCAAATTTAAAGGTTTGAATAGCGCTAAACTATTAGGAGCTGATGAATGATCGCATGATGATTGAGTAAATTATGACGTTGCTGATGTATTCTGTGTGCGTACTCATTCACGCCTTATCTTTTATGGATGATCGAAATATGATGATGGTTATGTGATGTTGAATGGATACGTCTGATTATTGTAAATGATTGAATGTTGATGGAACAAATGTAGTATTGAACGAGTGATAGAATGGAGGTAAAAAAAGGGTTCCTCTTGTGCCTGTCGGTACGGAACCTTAAAAAGGGTTTCAGATGATAGAGATTGCGAAAGTTGTTGCAGATAACGAGTCGTGTCCAGATGCTGGCGCTCTGCAAGTCACCAAGCTATTGACATCAGGTCTGGGATCTGAGCTGGAGGGAGCGTTCGACCCTGCCGCGAAACAGCTGCCTTCCATCGCCTCGTGAAGGCGGGTGTTGGTGGTTAAGATCGGAAGATGCAGTCGAGGACGATGCACCGCCAGGAACAAGCCTCAAATACCCCGACTGACAACCGCTGTCAGTTCGCGCGGGAAACGGTAGATTTGACAGTTGTTGCTAAGATTGGTTAGGCGCGTATAATAATGCTCTGTGTCCATAAATTGTTAATTTAATGCAGGTTCTTTGTATATTTGTAGAAACAGCGATTACATTTTGTTATGTATCGATTTTATGTCTTTCACTTCTAAAAATAGTATAAATATAATATTACATTTATATTTACTAACTATTAACCCACATATATGTTGCCGGCAGTGAATTAAACCAGTGAACCAATTTAGTCATAATTAATTATGGAGATAGTTTCAATCCTGGGCAATGGTTTCGGATAGTTTTTATCTTGTAAATCATTATTTAAGGAGGTGAAATAGGGGGCAGTTTATATTCAAATTCTATAATTGAGTTTCACGTCCACATAGAGAAAGCAAGTTTATCATAATTTTGTTCCTATATTTAGGTGGATGTAATAAAACACATATTGGCGTTGTTATAGTGGTTGCTAGAAAAAAACTATCAAACCATCATCTTCTATAGAATGTTATTGGGGAAAACCACCATTAGTGATATGGAATATAAGGCTAGACTACTAGTTTTTGCAAAAGCAACTGCCATACTTGTATCTGCACTTTGAAACCAGAAGAGTCACAAGCACATTGCAGACTGTATGTTGATTTGTTGTGTCAACAGCTAGACAAATTCAGTTTCCTCATTCAACAGAGCACATCTTTGGGACATGCGGAGCTAGTAATGCAAAACATGTTTGTCAATAAATAAATATTTAACCTGTTTTGATATAAGTATATTTGGTATTGGTTTGCAACTGCCAGCCTAAGAAAGTGTTGGCCTAGAAGTAATCATTTGTGCATTTATAAAATAAAACAAAAACTATAATTATTGCATTTTTATTATATTACCCCGGTAATTAAATAAAAGCACATGCTCTTAAAACAACTTTGTTGACATATCTTTAAAGTACATATCTCACGAGCGCGGATGGTGGTTTTATGTTGAGCTATACATGCCCACTGTCTATGTGTGTGGCAGCGTAGGTACATGATCATGGATCATATTATAACCGAGTGAGGCTTCAAAAACGCAAATTCTCTCAATCTCCTTATCACACGTTCCATGTCAAGCTCAAGGTAACTTTGGTTTGAATCACCTCCATTTTGGCCGCTGTTTGCTTTGATGAACCACTTGAGGCCGAAGAAATTTCACGTGTCTGTGTGTTAGATTTTTTGTAGGTAATAACTTCATGTCCGCTAGTTCTTTCGAAGGTCTGTCATCCATTATATCGCAGGCCAAAATTACACGTAAGGGTCACCGTGAAAGCCCGAAAACGTTATCCAAAAAGCAAGCAGTGTCAGGCACGTTTTGTTGAAAGTAGATTAAAATCGGTCCAAATGTCGTGAAGAAATGCGGTAATATCGAGTCTGAAGTTTGTGCCGAGGTCGCTGAAAATATGCCTTGCTTAGAAACACTCTGATCACGCATAAATCGCAAGAAACAGTATCATAATCGTTGGAATTATTTTAATTATCGCAATTCAATTCAACTATTTCGTGTTACAGTTGACATCGTTTTTTTTCTATTTTTTTTTCTATTTCATGAAGTACTAACTGTACTAAGGCAATACAGCTTGTCGGCTGTTAGAACGGACAAATGTCATCTCGACCACTTAAAAAATCATTTCTAAAAAATTACATGGAATAAAAATGTAAGAACTGCAGTTTCTCAGTCTTTAAGACGAGGACTATCAAATAAAAATATAATTTACACCTGTTCAAAAAACTTTACTTACCCAATTCCATGGCAACCTGGTCTAGTTCCCGTTGGCAGTCAGAGTTGATCCCAGTAGTATATTATTGGGAAGACTACCCCACCCATTCGTGTGAGCTCGCCCGCTCGCTCAAACTCATTCCAGTGGTCTAGTCTGTCCCAATAATACACTACCTGTTGAGTTTTATAATGTTCGAATTATATTTTAAGGATTTCATCAATTGGTCCAGCATGCCCACTGGCATTTTCACGAATTCCGTTCAATGCGATATACAAAATTTATTTAAAGCTAATTGAACTCTGTTTCGCTAACGCGAACATAGAATAACCGAAATACATCGCTGATGGCGTGCCGTTCACGTTTAACGTCATTCCGTTCTCGCGTTATACAATAATTATTGAACCCGGTTTCGCTAACGTGAACGTTGAATAACTCCAATACAAACCTTATTTATTCAAATGGGAAGCAAACGCAATTAATAATTAGTCAGTTATTAAATCGAGTCTACAAGTAAATGTTTCTTGAATAAAACAGCAAAAGCTTAACGCAACACACGCTCCGAGGTGGCCAGTCTCAGATTGTGTGTCTCTTCCAAGCGGTTGCCTGGTTGACATGGCGTTTCCGCACAACATGTCTGATCAACTCGTCAGTGTCACAGAACATGGATGCAACCCCGGAAAGCTGGTTACGTTTTACATGCATCGGTGAGTTTAGCCCCTCCGGGCGTGCGCTCCATACCTATCGACCACATAAGTACAGATTACGCCTGATTGTCTAATTCAACAATAGACACAAGTCGGGTGGCCAGTTCCGAAATGTATGGTTTACATGTTGAGGCACCCTGGTCGTCAAGTGCCCGACAATTTAACCACCAAAACCTTATTTATATGAAACAAAGTAAAAAACTTAGATAGCGCGATTTATTTATTTATTTATTTAAATATATTTACACAGCATTACAGATTTAATCTAATACACTGTGAAACGAAACATCAACTTAAAAGAACAAAAAACAATGATACTAATTATCTACGTAGGTACACTAGAAAGCCTATCATCCTTCATCTCACAGAACTTCAGACACTCCCTACACACATCCGTCCATCGCCACGCAAGCAGATCACACTCGGGTGCTGACACCAACAGGGCATTCAGCAGCGTCAGGGCGCGAAGGTGCGGTGAGTTCCTGTGAGACACAGTGCGTGCCGGAGGCACTGCTAGAAGCGGGCGCGTACGAGGTCTAAGATCCATTCGTGGGACTCCTGGAACGTGCAACCTCACAAATTGCCTCTGATGGAAACAGGAGCGAATGATGGTTATGCAGACGGTGGACGTTGATGAGAAATAATGAAGACGTTTTATAAATTTGACTCCCTTTACTTAATTACAAAAAAATATAATAAGTAACAAGCGTATGCGCTCGGTAGTTGGTAAAATGAGAGTGGGGGCACGGTCCTGCTCGCGCTGGCTGGTCGCTGACGCATGTGAGTGTGTGTGTGCCTATGCACACATACGCTGGGCGTTAACATGTTGCCCCCCCAGGAACAACGTTCTGATCTTCCACTGGCAGAGGGCAGAGACGATTGAAGGCACGCCGGAGGGTTCCAGACGCGGTGAGTACGTCGGCCACGCGGGTCACGCCGTCAGGGCCGGGGTAAAGTTGTGTTACTCGTCCAAGTAACCATTGATTAGGAGGCAGCCTGTCGTCTTTAACGAGCACCATTTCTCCCAAAGTGAGTTCTCCTCCAGATTTGCTCCATTTCTGCCGTTTTTGGAATTCTGAAACGTATTCGTTATAAAATCTGTTCCAAAAGTGAGCCTTTAGTCGTTGCGTTCTCATATAACGTGACAAAGTGTGTATAGCAGCAGTTTCGGAACCCTGAGGAGATGAAAGCAACGTGTCCGTTCGTCCGATCAAAAAATGAGACGGGGTTAAGGCTGAGAGATCCGAAGGATCTGACGATAGGGGCGTAAGAAGTCTCGAATTTAAGATTGCCTCGACTTGTGCCAAGACCGTGTTTAGCTCCTCGTAAGTTAAGTTGGTGGAGGAAATCATTCTCTTTAAATGATACTTCACTGATCTCACTGCACTCTCAGCTAATCCGTTAAAATGGGGACTATACGCTGGCGAGAAGTGAAAATTAATAGAGAGTTTTGACGCTTCAGAACTAATGTTACTAGAATTTTGTTTAAGGAATCGAGATAATTCGGTGCACGCTCCCACAAAGCATCTGCCATTATCAGAATAAATGTTGGCAGGCTTTCCTCTGCGGGCTGTGAATCTGTGTAGTGCAGCTAAAAAAGTTTCACTGCTCAGATCCGTCACAAGCTCTATGTGAACGGCTTTTACGGCTAAGCAGACAAAAATGCATAAGTAAGCTTTAATTAATTTGCCACCTCTACCTTTTCGGTTCAATATCATTACTGGACCGGCGTAATCGACTGCTGTATTGAAAAACGTATACTCAGCATGAAGCCGTGGTTTAGGGAGATCACCCATTATTGGTTGCCTAATTCTACCCGAAAATCGACAACATTTGACACACTTATGTACGGTTTTTCGAGCTAAATTTCTCTCACCAATTACCCAAATTTTATGGCGAGAAGCAGATAAAAGAAGTTGTGGTCCGGCATGCATGAGTAAAGTATGGTAGTATCTAAAAAGAAGAACAGTCATGTGATGTGTTGAGTGTAGGAGTATAGGGTGTTTTGTGTCAAAATGGTAAAATGAATTTGATATTCTACCTCCTACTCTCAGCAGGCCATCTGAAGTGTTAAAAAAGGGATTTAGTTTATTGAGTTGATTTTTAACAGGCAGAGGTTTGTTATGTCTTAAAATTCTGTATTCCACAGGAAAGGTATCGCGTTGGGAAAATCTACATAAGGCTTTGAACGAGGAGTTAAGTTCGTTTATTTTTAAGTGCCCGGCACGTTTATCATCTGGATGCGTATAATTATGTATGAAACGCTGAACATCGCGATAACGCGTTGCAATGTGTTCCAATTAGAAAATCTTTTAATAAAATCTGAGATATAGTTCTTAAAATCATTTTGTTTTGTACTTAAGGTACATTGAATTTTAAATTCTGGCAAATCGGTTTCCTTTGCGTACGTTGGCTGGGCAGGCCATGATGACTCATTTCCTGACAAAAATGATGGTCCAGTCCACCATAAGGAGCACGACTTTAGGAAGGCAGGGTTTGAATCGCGTGATCCAATGTCAGCAGGGTTCATGTTAGTTGGTACGTAATGCCATCCTGATGGTTCAGACCTTTCCAAAATTTCTTGAATCCTATTATTGACATAAGGTTTAAGTAAATGACCTTTAGTCGAGTGTATCCAACCTAACACGATTGTTGAATCGCACCAATAAATACAACGATTTATTGTCAATCTGAATGATGCCTTCACTTTCTCTACCAGCAGAGCAGCCAGGAGTGCACCATTTAGCTCCATTCTTGGGATGGTTATAGGCTTGAGAGGTGCTACTCGACTCTTTGCCATCACCAAATGGATTGTCACATGGCCGTTTCTAGAAACAGACTTGAGATAGACGCATGCCGAATAAGCTTGCAGAGATGCGTCTCCAAATGCGTGAATTTCAATTAATGTAGGATATTCGCAGAGCACGCATCTTGGGATATGAATGTCATTCAGGCCGTTAAGTGAATTAACAAATTTACACCAAGCGTCATGAATATCTGAAGGAACTGCTTCGTCCCAAGTGATTTTTGAGGACCAAAGTTTTTGAAGTATAACTTTAGCCGTAAGTATGCATGGATTAATTAATCCCAATGGATCGAAAACCTGTGAAATTACTGATAATATGACTCGTTTGGTGATATGGTTAGCGTTTTTGATAGCGACTGAATATGTCAATTTGTCTTCCTCGCAAGCCCATAATAAACCTAAGGTTTTCGAGTATTCATTGTGACTGAGATTAAATAACTCATCACTACTATTTTCATTAATAAGGTTATTGATAATATGTGGGTGATTTGAATACCACTTACGTAAATAAAATTGACCCTGTCTGAGTTGTTTAATAACACCTTGACAAATATGAATCAGTTCATCTGCGGTTGATGCTCCAGTTATGAGATCGTCGACGTAAAAATCGTGTTGAATGACTTCAGAAACCCTTTGATCTGGGCATTCTATACCCAGCTGTTTTAGGCATCTGGTGGCCAAGTACGGAGCACTAGAAGTGCCATAAGTAATCGTTTTAAGTTTATAAAGCTTAAGGCTGTCTTGTGGTTGGAAACGCCACAGTATTTGTTGCAACTGTTGTTGATCTGGGCTAACGTTGACCATTCTATACATTTTGGCTACATCTGCTGTTGCTATGAACTGATGTTGTCGTAATCTAATTAAAATGCTTATGAGGTCATCTTGCACTGTTGGACCTATAATTTGAATGTTGTTGAATGACAATCCTGACGTCGTAACGGCGGAGCCATCAAAGACAACACGCATGCGCGTAGAAAGGCTTGTCTCGCGTACGACGCCACTATGTGGTAAAATACAGGTGTGTGTATCCTCATCAGGATTTTGGTTTACTTCCATGTGCCCTAAATCTATATATTCCTGCATAAAATCGCAGTATTGTTTTTTGAATGATGGGTCTTTAGTAAACCTTCGCTCTAGCGATTGAAACCTAGCTAATGCTCGGTCATACGAATCACCCAACTTGTCGGGAGATTCCTTCAATGGAATAGAGACAATGAATCGTCCATCAACATCTCGTTGAAAATTATCTAAAAAATGTTGCTCGCATTGTAGCTCTTCCATTGATATTTGTTTATGCTGAGGCACGGATTCGTGTTCAAAAAACTGTGTGATTTTCTCATGTAGTTGATCATCGTGTGTCATAATAGCATGGTTGCAATGGACTGTATTTAGCTGTTTGTTTGTTTGAATGAGACCGGAAATTAACCATCCAAACTTGGTTTTACTTAACGTCGGCATATTTTTACCTAATGAAATATTATGCGAGCATAGCACGGTCCAGAAAATGTCTGCTCCGAGAAGCATTTCTACTTCAGATGGTATATTAAAAGTCGGATCAGCTAACGTAATATTTGGAGGAATATTTAACAATGTGTCACTTACGCGCACTGTAGGTAATTGTTGCGTGATACGTGGGACAACGAAACAATTTATATTTGCTTTAAACGGTTCGATAAGTGACGATAAAGTGATGCCGCATTGTTTCGTCAAACGAGAAGTTTGTGCGTTCAACCCTTCAACTAACGATGAAGTCGAAGCGGTTGGTAAGTTTAATTTTGTACATAATTTTTGAGTAATAAAGCTCGAAGTGCTCCCATTGTCTAACAATGCACGAACTGTGTGTTTTTGTCCGTTTTGATCAGTAACGTGAATCAATGCTGTGGACAAAAGCACGCAGTTCCCTTGAACAGCTGATAAAGTAATGTTATTTTGTGAGTCATCACTTTCTTTTTCTGTATAATATTCTTCTGTTTCAGGAGACTCCAGGGCATCCAGCGGCGGAGGCGGCGCGGCACAAAGAGCGACGCTGCTGTGCGGCGAGGATGCAGCTGCCGGAGCCTCGTCATGGGAATGCAATAGGCTGTTAAGGGGTTTATTGCATAAACGACACGGACCAATTCTTCACGCATTTGCGCCGTGTCCTTGACGTAAGCAGTTTAAGCATAGTTTTAACGATTTAGCCTTTTGAATTCTCGCATCTAACGAGAAAGATTTAAATTTAAGACAACGATAAAGTGCGTGATTGTTTTTACATAATGGACACATGTATTGTTTTTCAGGAGGAGATTGAGAGCTGACGAGCCTTGAGCCTTGAGCCTTGTGGCGGTTATGTGTATTGTCGCTGTATCGGCGCTTATGAGTGTTAGATTTCATAAGTATTGGTACTTTGAAAAGGTGATGGGGTAACTTCCGGTTTACACTTGGAACTAATGTTCGGCCGTTTCTGTCTAGGTTCTTGATATATTGCAGAATATGTTGATAAAAATATAAAATGATTATAAGCAATAATTACGGTGTCCAAATATTATGTAAGTAATATTAGAACTCCTAGAAATAAGATATGTTACTGATAAGTATTTTTGTCTTTGGGGGTAGGCTATAAAAGCAAGAAGTACGCCATTTTGAGGCATTCTTACACCTGAAGGCAAGCTAATAACACCTAGTGGGTAGTGATTGTGATAATTATATAGTGTGATTGAAGTTGACATTGTTTTTCATTTTTAATGGACCTCCTGCCTTCTTATATCAGAAGTGAGGATAAAGGACCTTAAAAAAAAATGGAAAATAATGAGCCAATAAGTGTTAAACGGAGACGCAAGGCTAAACCTAGGAAACGTACTCGTCGCTCAGAAAGTTCAAGTGAACGATCCGTCGAGCCAAGGCGCCCACATTCAAAACCGAGAAAACGTTCAGCGAAAAGGAAAAAGGCAGCGAAACCTGCAACCGCTGTTACAGCAGGCCAGGTTGGAGGATGGCTAATCGAGCAGGATTTTACACAACAACAGGCAAGTTATCAATTTTAAGAGGTGGTTACCACCTAGCGATTACGTCACTGTTCGCATGCAAATCACATTCCTAAGATCCATTCTTCTGTCATATGCACGTTTCGATAACAATTTGTTAATTAATTTAATTTGGATTTTGTTTCATCTCTGAAGGATTTTCCTGTTTTTTTTATAATAAATAATAAGTTCTTTTAATACCTAGTAATGAGTAATAAAAACTCTGCTAACAAAGTGAGAGATCTAAGGTGCAAATCCCGAGCACGAAATTGATAGATATTATGTTGTTCCCATGTTCAAAACATTATTTGTACATATTTAACTTGTAAGTATGTGTTAATCAAACCTTATTCCACAGTTCTAATGGCTATAACACAAACTTGGATTATTTAGGGAACAGGTTAATTATGGTATTATTTATTTATTTATTTATTTTTTTCTTTTCTCGAGTCTGTCGGTCTGACTATCGGTCGGTCGGTCGGACGGTCGGATGGTCGGTCGGTCTGACGGTCGGATGATCGGTCGGTCGGACGGTCGGTCGGGTGGCCGTTCGGTGGGACGGTCGGTCGCTCGGTCGGACGGTTGGTCGGTCGGTTGGTCGGTCGGTCGGGTGGTCGTTCGGTCGGTCGGACGGTCGGACGGTCGGTCGGTCGGTCGGGTGGTCGTTCGGTCGGTCGGTCGGTCGGTCGGACGGTCGGTCGGTCGGACGGTCGGTTGTTACATTTGGTTATTAAGGTCGTAAAAGTCGAGTCCAAAGTTTTATAGCTACCCATACCTCTATTTAAAGCTTCGTCATCAAGCTTGTGATTATACTTCTATGAAAATGATACTGTCTGATGATACGTTCCAGGTAAAACCGTTGATTGACAGCTGCCACAATCAGCAGCAAACACTAAGTGAACGGCAGTCCACAGCGGCACCAGCGGGCGCGACAGCTGTTTCCGGATCATCGCAGACATCGCAAACCCTGGCTGCGTGCGAGCCACCCGAGGTGCCTACACCACAGGATGTAACAGGGAACGCTGCATCAGCTCCCGGTATGTCGAACAACTTATTTGTGAACATAAGTGAATTTTCGCAATTGTTAAATTCTATAATGCGACCGAATATACCCAATATAGCACTCGATAAAAATATAATACCTGTGTACGATCCATCACAAAATAATCAGAAAATAGAGCGTTGGTTATCCAAGGTTAACGAGTGTGCCAAGATTTACCATTGGACAGACGAACAGACGATACATTACGCCTTGCCCAAGTTAGGGGGGCACGCAAAAAAATGGTACGAAGGGTTACAGTCTATTCTTTTGACGTGGGTACAATGGCAGGAACACCTAATTAGGGCTTTCCCATCCGAAACAAATTATGGCACCATGTTGACGGAAATGTTAGACCGTCGTATGAGAGTAGGAGAAAATATTGATGAATACTATTATGAAAAGATGATGCTTTTAAATTCGTGCGAGATTACTGGGAAAAGGGCCGTGGATTGTCTAGTTCACGGGATAGAAGATCGCACAATTAGAGCAGGCGCGTCGTCGGGTAGGTTTCAAGAGCCAGAAGACTTACTTAAATTCTTAAAAGATTTATGTAAAGAAACTAATTTGAAGCCATACAACAAGTCGCGCATGAGTACAAACGCTTCCAATGACGTTATTTGTCATAAATGTAAAAAACCAGGCCACCGCGCAATTCAATGCCGCAGCAGTGGACCTGAAGTTACCTGTTACAATTGTAAAGAGAAAGGGCACGTGTCGTCTAATTGCACTAAGCCTCTTATGAAATGCGACACGTGTCATCGTTTGGGTCATAAATTGGCGGAATGCTATCAAAATAAGAAGCCAAATATGAATAAAGGTGACAAAGAAGTTAAAACTATGCTAACCCAAAGTAGTAAGGCTGATTCTAAGTATCTTAAAAATGTTACGATAAATGGCGTTATAGAAAGTGAAGGATTTGTGGACTTTGGAAGCGATTGTACTCTTATCCGCCAGGACATAGTCGATAAACATTCTCTCACACAAAATAATGAAAACTTACCCATCATTCGTGGATTTGGTAATGGGTTGTACACTCCAATGGGGAAGACGAGAATTACCTTGCATGTAGGGGAAATCACGGCGGAAATAGACGCGTTTGTAGTGGGAACGGCGCAACTTTCTACTCCACTTTTAATAGGACAGGATTTCACTGAGAGACCAGACGTTCTAGTCATTAAAACTAATGATCGCTTAGAAATTTTGAAAAGAGACATACCCGGTGAAATCAGGTGTCTCCCAACTGAAAATAGCGAGAAGATTGTCCTAAGGATTAGTTCAGATGTAACTTTAGACAAGTTCGACTATGTAGAGTGCTCACATGAAGAAAAAACATCATGTGACATTCTTGTAGAAAGTAGTACGAGACAGATAGAAAATACTGCATATTGTGTAGTAGGCGGAGTCTATGGACTTAATGAAGGCTCGTGTAAAATTGCTGTTTATAATCCAACCAGTCAGCCGGTAACATTGCTCACTGGTCCAGTCTTTACAAGAGCTAGAGTTATCAGCCAACACAATGACCCCGAAATAAAAGGTTCGATAACTTGCAATAAAATTACGAATCACGCAGATCTTCTCCCGTTTGATCGGCACCAAGTCAATGTTAATCCCAATCTTACGGAGGAACAAACTACTGCGGTTGTTACATTGATCAATTCTTATAGACATTGTTTCGCTGAAAACTTAGCTGAATTAGGTTGCACTGATGAGGCAGAGATGATTATAGAGCTGAATGATCATACTCCAGTTTCATATAGACCCTATCGCCTAAGTTACATTAAAAGGGAAAAAGTTCGTGAGATGGTGAAAGAACTCGTGGATCATGATATAGTAGAAGAGAGTAATTCCTCCTATGCTAGTCCCATTATACTGGTCACAAAGAAAACAGGAGGATACCGACTATGTGTTGACTTTAGAGCCTTGAATAGGAAGACTGTAAAGGATCATTTTCCATTACCCAGAATTGACGACCTTTTAGACATGCTTAGTGGGAACCGATTTTATACCAGCCTTGACCTAGCCAGCGGCTACTACCAAATACCTATACGTCCTGACTGTAGGCATCTGACGGCTTTTATAACACCTGACGGACTCTTTCAATTCAAAAAAAATGCCGTTTGGGTTAGTTAATTCGCCTTCAGTCTTCCAAAGGACAATAAATAAAATATTGGGGAATTCCCGGTTTAAGTCCGCCCTCGCTTATATGGATGACATATTAATACCTGGCAAAGATTTCGATGAAGAATATCAACGACTACAAGAAACTTTGATCATGTTGCAAAATGCTGGATTAACTTTAAATCTCAAGAAATGTAATTTCTTTCAAGAACAGCTCCAATATCTTGGATATGAGATAAGCGAGGAGGGAATTAAACCCGGAAAGGCGAAAATAAATGCAGTGGATCTATTCCCAACCCCTTCTAATGTGCATGAGGTTAGGCAATTCGTCGGATTAGCTAGTTATTTCCGCAAATTCATCAGAAACTTTGCCGCGATTGCCAAGCCGCTGACTGATTTAACTCGTAAGGACTGTAAGTGGGATTGGGGCGTAGATCAACAAGAAGCTTTTGCCCAGCTTAAAGCCGCATTAATTCAGAGACCACTCTTAGGGCTATACAATCCCAACTATGACACCCATTTACATACGGATGCGAGTAAGCATGGCCTAGCAGGTATACTATTACAAAAAGAGAACGAATCCGCTCCTCTAAAGCCCATTGCTTACTTCAGCCGTAAAACAACAATAGATGAACAAAACTACCATGCTTATGAGTTAGAAACTCTTGCTGTAATAGCGTCTCTACAACGCTTCCGCGTTTATCTGTTAGGAATAACATTTACTTTAGTGTCGGATTGTATAGCCGTCAGAGACACATTTACTAAACGCGATCTTGTTCCCCGGATTGCTCGATGGTGGATCGCAATCCAAGAGTTTAAATTTCAAATCGAATATAAACCCGGACAATATATGTCGCATGTCGACGCTTTAAGCAGGAATCCTTTACCTTGTGAATTCGATGTTACACCGGATCCTTTACCTTGTGTATTAAAAATTACACAAGACGATTGGCTATTAACGTTACAGTTAAAAGATCATAAAATTCAACACATTCGAAAAATTTTAGAAGACAGAGAGTACCATGAGACAAAAAACAATTATGTTATTAAAAACAATAAACTATTCCGCCTAGTTAACGGATGTCGACGCTTTAAGCAGGAATCCTTTACCTTGTGAATTCGATGTTACACCGGATCCTTTACCTTGTGTATTAAAAATTACACAAGACGATTGGCTATTAACGTTACAGTTAAAAGATCATAAAATTCAACACATTCGAAAAATTTTAGAAGACAGAGAGTACCATGAGACAAAAAACAATTATGTTATTAAAAACAATAAACTATTCCGCCTAGTTAACGGACAACTAAAATGGGTTGTACCCAAAAGCGCACGATTTCAACTCTGTAAGTTAAATCATGACGATATCGGTCATTTTGGTATTGAAAAAACTCTCAATAAAATAAGTAAAGATTTCTGGTTCCCAAAAATGAAACGTTTTATTACCAAATACGTTAGACATTGTATTGAATGTGCTTACGCTAAAGAGCCAAGTAGACCGAAAGAAGGTCTGTTGCATTCTATCCACAAGGTGGACAAGCCCTTTGACACATTCCACATAGATCATTTAGGGCCCTTCGACAAAAGTGCAAAAGGTAATTCTTATCTATTAGTATTGGTAGATGGCTTCACTAAATTCTGTCTGCTAAGATCACTCAGGGACCTTAAATCACGGTCGACTATACGTGCTTTAGAAGAAATATTTACAACTTTTGCATATCCTTACAGACTTATTTCTGATCAGGGATCAACATTCACCTCAAAAGAGTTTGAATTGTACTGTCAAAAATCCAAGATCCGACATGTGCTCAATGCGGTTGCCTCCCCTCGCGCTAACGGGCAAGTAGAGAGGTACAATCGCACTGTCTTGGACTCATTAACCGCGTTCACTGACAAACTAGGAGAAAAAAAATGGGATACAGTTTTAGGAAAACTGCAATACGGGTTAAATAACACATTGAATAAGGGGATAGGAAAAGCACCATCTGAAGCCCTGTATGGCATCCAACTAGTCAATAGGGGAGAAAATATTTTTGCAGAAGTCCTTGCAGAAACCAGGCAGCCGGGTCCTTTACAAGAAATTAGGGACGAGGTCAGTAGTCACATAGAAAATGATCAAATAGCACAAAAAACTAGGTATGACAAGACTAAACTGAAAGCTAGAATATATAAAATAGGAGACTTAGTGAAAATTCTCAAGCCTCTGCCAAATAATGACGGCAAAAGTAAGAAATTACTCCCTAAGTTCACCGGTCCCTTTAAAATTACTAATATATTAGGAAACGATAGATACGAAGTCTCTAGCATTGAAGGTACTACCATCACTCAAAAGAATTACTGTAATACTTGGGCAGCAGACCGCATAAAACCTTGGATCACCACATATGATGAAGATAATTCTAGTAGTGAAACAAGTAGCCAAGACTATATTTAGACTTATTGTACATGATAATGATTAACCCTTAAAATTAAATTATTTCGGATTTTAATGCTGTACTTATTGTAATATTTCATGGGGAAAGTACATCATGATGTTGAAAGATCCATGTAGAATTAAAGACGTTGAGAGAACCGTCTAAAGGAATTTAGATGACGTTGAGAGATCCGTCTAAAGTAATTACAGATGTTGAGAGATCCATCTGCCAGTATTTGATGATAAAATTGAGATGTTGATAGATCCATCTATATCGAAAGACCACGAATATAGGAATGTTGAGAGATCCATTCGCCATTTGCCTGATATGTAATTTCTGAGCATGTAGGAATCAAGTTGTAATAAAGTAGTGTCATAATATTATATATCTTTATGGCAAGCATCGGTAATGTTGACAGATCCATTTCACGATGCTGAAAATCTGTTTTAATATAGAGTTATGTATTAGTATTAAACGTAAGAGGTGAATATATTAAAATAACCTATGTCGAAGATGTAATAAATTGTCACCTCATGAATTAGTTAAGGGTAATTAATTGCAGAGCTTTATTTGATGTTAACTATATTGAATATGGTTGTTAAAGTAAGACTCATCTTGTAAGTTCGAGGACAAACTTAAGTCAGGAAAGGCCGAATGTTAGATTTCATAAGTATTGGTACTTTGAAAAGGTGATGGGGTAACTTCCGGTTTACACTTGGAACTAATATTCGGCCGTTTCTGTCTAGGTTCTTGATATATTGCAGAATATGTTGATAAAAATATAAAATGATTATAAGCAATAATTACGGTGTCCAAATATTATGTAAGTAATATTAGAACTCCTAGAAATAAGATATGTTACTGATAAGTATTTTTGTCTTTGGGGGTAGGCTATAAAAGCAAGAAGTACGCCATTTTGAGGCATTCTTACACCTGAAGGCAAGCTAATAACACCTAGTGGGTAGTGATTGTGATAATTATATAGTGTGATTGAAGTTGACATTGTTTTTCATTTTTAATGGACCTCCTGCCTTCTTATATGAGTATCCTCCATTGTTTCTAATAAATCAGCACGACCCTTAATAAACTGCAAAAACATAGCAAGAGTAGGTAACTCCGCCAAAGTGCTACGGTGTTCTTCCCATTCACGAGTAGTAGCGGTGTCAAACTTTTGTGAAATTATATATATTATAATTATGTCCCAGTGCTCGGTGGGCAATTTAAGGGTTTTTAGTGCACGCAGATTCCTATTAACAGTGTCGATAATGTTACGCAACGCTTTGGAATTCTCTTTACCTAATGATTCAATACCGAATATAGCTTGTAAATGATTATTAACGAGGAGTCGCTATTATTAAATCTCTCGCAAAGCAAATCCCAAGCTACATCGTAATTTTCAGCTGAGAAGTCAAGCGATCGTACGATCAAAGCGGCACCATCTTTTAATGCAGCTCGTAAGTAGTGAAATTTATTTATTTTAGGTATTGATTCATCTAAGTGTATAAGCGAACTAAATGTGTCATGAAATTCCAGCCAGTCCTGATATTGTCCCGAAAAGCTAGGTAAATGTATGGTTGGCAATTTAATGTTTGGCCTTCCGTGATGCCCACAAGAACCTGAGACTGACCTGGACTTCTGCGCGAGGCCCGCAGAGTTCCCGCTTCTTACCAACACCTCTCGAGCAAGCGCGACTGCAGCGAAGTACCTCGATTCAAACGTCTCACGATCCGAGTATTGTTCCTCTGGAATTTCAGACATGTTTTCTATATCAGATTGCACAGAATCATAATCTGAATAAATTTCTTCAATTTTTGTCAATCGAATATTTAGTTCGCTAGCCTGCAATCTGCTTAGTTGCGGACAGCTTTCTAGAGATCTTAAATAATTTTCAAACTGAGTAACTTTAGTTTTAAATGTAGCTCGTTGTTTAATCAATACCTTTACATCCATTTTATCCATTTTGTATGCACTAAATTAGTTTAGGTACTTACAATGCGTAAATTTGCGCTGCAAGAAAGAATATTAGTCAACAAACAGTTTACAATAGTGAAATAAATGATTGGAATACTTAAATGTTGTTTTTATGCAGCGTAATGATAGTGCAGTGAGATTTGCGAAGTTCGTAAACAAGTAAGTAGCAAGCAGATAAGCCGGGTTGCAGTTACCGGGCGCCGAGCGATCCAAGGTCAAGGTGCGCCCGCGCACTAAGCAACAGCTGGAATATGCAAAAAAGACACTGCAATTAACACTACAAATAGCTATTTTCGGCCAGGCACAAATCTTGGGTCTTAAGGAACGAGATTTGATAGGATTACTCAATCTGAAATTATTATTTAACTATTATTTTATATATAATATTTAATTATTATTGACTAACTTGTTATAGGAATATAAAGCAATTGCAATTATGAAATTTGTAATTATTAGGTGTTTATTATAGCCATAAGCATAAAATATATACTGTAAATGTAGTGTAGTAAATATTTAAGTTGCACTAACTTAGTTAATTCGCATTTAAGGTACGAATTGAAGTAAGAAGGTAAGTTATGAATAAATACCGTTATTAACTAAAGATGACGCAATTAGTTAAGTATGTAAGAAATTCGCGTTTAAAGTGCGATATAATACTTCGTGAACACTTAAAGAGGGATTCGTCTAGCAGAGAAAAGATCGGAACGAACTCACGGTAACGCTACTCTCCCAGGTTCTCACTTTCACTTTCACTTTTTCTATAGGTATAGTAGGCGTGATTATCTCTTAAATCTTCTGTTCTCTCTAGTAAATCTTCTGCTCCTTAATAGTTCTCGTGCGAAGGTTGATTTTGAACACCTTTTCTCAAAATGTCCACGTAACGGTCCGTTAACTGTTCGCGATCCTTTGTTCCCTTGTTCGCGGTAATGGTTCTTCTTTATTCGGCTCGTGGGACCAAAATGATGGAAACAGGAGCGAATGATGGTTATGCAGACGGTGGACGTTGATGAGAAATAATGAAGACGTTCTATAAATTTGACTCCCTTTACTTAATTACAAAAAAATATAATAAGTAACAAGCGTATGCGCTCGGTAGTTGGTAAAATGAGAGTGGGGGCACGGTCCTGCTCGCGCTGGCTGGTCGCTGACGCATGTGAGTGTGTGTGTGCCTATGCACACATACGCTGGGCATTAACAGCCTCACTAATTCAAGGCAATCTGACTCTCCCCGTAATACACGGCAAACAAAGGAGAGTAGGCTGAAGTTGCGCCTCACTTACAAAGAGTGGAAAGTCAGAGTTCCAAGTAGAAACTTTGTGGGATAAAGAAATGGATAATATCCATACATTTTTTTATATAGAAATCTTAGAAATGTTTTTTGAACCTTTTCCAAGAGTAGTATATAAGTATATTCGTAAGGGTTCCATATTATAGGCGATGCTTCTAGCTTGCTTCGCACCAGCGCGTTATATAATAACTTAATAGCTACTGGATCATGAAAAGCTCTAGCATTACGCATAACGAAACCCAATCTACGGAAACAACTGGTGGCGAGATCCCTTATATGGTCATGGAAAGAAATCCGCGTATCAAATACTACACCCAGATCCTTGACGGAGGAGACTCTGTTAATAGGCTCGGATCCAAGCGAGTATTGTGCATGAATAGGCGCAGAAGCACGACTGAAGGTGCAGACACAACACTTAGCCCCGTTAAAGCGAAGCTTGTTATCCACACTCCACTTGAACACCGCCGCAATATCCTCCTGGAGCGACTCGCAATCGGCGACCTGCTTCACCCCGTACACCAATTTCAAGTCATCAGCATAGAGGAGACATCTGGCGTTACAAACAACAGATTCTAGGTCATTAACCATAACCCCAAATAGTAAAGGTCCCAGAATTGAACCCTGACTAACACCAGATCGAGTATGATACGGGTCTGAAACGAAGTGGCCGTGTTGGACATATTGTTGTCGATCGCGTAGATAGCTTGCAAAAAACCTAAGTAAATTTGGGGCGAAGCCGATGCAGTCAAGTTTATGCAGTAACACATCATTATCTACCCGGTCGAAAGCCTTCTGAAAATCAAAGTAAATAACGTCGACTTGGTTACCCTTGTCGAGTAAATCTGAAATGGTGTTAGTCAGGATTAGAAGGTTAGTATCAACCGAACGGTTTACTCTGAAACCATGCTGAGAGTCGCACAAAAATGGTTTTAAGTACGCGGACAGTGTTCGATGGAGTATGGATTCAAACAATTTCGCAAGTGTCGACAGTATAGCTATAGGCCTATAGTTATCCACATTACCAGTATCCTTCGATTTCGGGATCGGCCGCACCCTCGTGGTCTTAAAGTGATCAGGATATGTGCCCGTGGAGAGAGCCAAGTTGAAAATATAGTAAATAGGTGTATTGAGGCACTGAATACAACCCTTTACTATATAGGCCGGCAGGTTATCGGACCCTACGGCACTATTGGGTTTCAAGCGTTTAATGGCCGATTCCACTTCCTGCATAGAAATTGAGCTTATTCGGATATCGTTCGCTGAAGATCTCTGACTGCTGTTTCCCGTATAACAGCCATCAAGACGAGGAGCATCGGGCAAAAACACACTTGAGAAGAATCTCGAAAACGCTGCAGCAGCCTCCGGTCCCTCAAACTGTTTGCCTTCGAAAATGACCTGTGACACATAGCCACCCTTTGTTTTAAGGTTATCAACATGTTGCCAAAATGCACGTGGGTTACTTTTGATTTTAGCTTGGATTTGATAAATGTAAGCATCATAGGCGGAAGTTATATCTTTTTTTATACAGGCCCTAAGTTTCGAGAATTCACTATAAACAATATAATTTTTTGTGGCTTTCCACTCCCGATGGAGATCGGCCTTCCTTTTAATATTTGTGATCAAATCGGGAGTGAACCATACCGGATAGCGACAGACGCGCTTCCTGCAACGACGCTCCTTTGGGATGGATATATCGAAAATGGCATATATTATACTATAAAAGGCATCAACCGCAAGATTAACATCCCCAGACTCCAGCACATCCTGCCAGTTCTCTTCAGAGATAAGTTTGTAAAGTAACTCATAGTCACCCCTTTTAAAATTCCAATCGTGGTGCCCATTCATATTGCTGGGATCAAGTTGCTCGGCAGGAAACTGCCGCGCAGCCGAAAGCAATGGGACTGAGATCTCCAAAGGTGGATGGTAAGCATCTCGTCGCGGAACAAGACCACCGCCCTCCACCTCAACCACCCTGACGCCAGGAATACCCTCAGATACCAACACTACATCTAGCATTCCACCATGTGCATTCGCTATGACGTTCTTCTCAATCAGGCCACATACCGATAAGAAATATCCATAATAACACAGAATATTTTGCGAAGTATAGCGGGGGTTTAGGTTTAAGTCCCCAACAATAACAACAATATTATTTAAGTTAAACAATACCTAATTCTATCACGCAGAGAAACCCCGAGCATAGCTCGTTCCATTGCTCTTTGGGTGACCTTGAGCTTTCTTATGAGGCCCATCGTTAGCGCCCATGTTTCGGATCCATATGTCATCACTGGCAACACACACTGGTCAAAGACTTTTGACTTGAGGCACTGCGGTAAATTGGACGAGAATACACTGCGAAGCTTCCCGAACGCTGCCAGCCGAGTCGGATTCGACGAGTGATCTCTTTCTCGAAGTTGGACCTACCTAACTGGACTGTTTGTCCCAGGTATACGTACTCGTCAACAACTTCGAGCGCAGAGCCGCCGATTATTACGGGAGTTGGTACAACATGGGCATTAGACATGACCTTCGTCTTGTCCATGTTCATTTTCAGACCAACTCGATCGGAAACTCTGCTGAGATCAACGAGCATTGTACTGAGGTCCTCCATGGTCTCAGCCATGACTACAATGTCGTCAGCAAATCGAAGGTGAGTGATGTACTCGCCATTTACGTTGATGCCTCGTCCTTCCCAGTCCAGAAATTTAAAAGCATCTTCCAGTGCAGCAGTGAAGAGCTTCGGAGAGATCACATCTCCTTGTCTGACTCCCCGCTCCGTAGTAGAACTGGGGTCACCGACATAGCCTTCAAAATTGCGAGACTTAAGTGGCAGTGGGCAGGGCACATTGCTCGCAGGACTGACGGTCGATGGGGCCAGAAACTGCTTGAGTGGCGTCCACGCACCGGAAGACGAGCTGTCGGTAGGCCTCCGACAAGGTGGAGTGATGACCTGGTGAAGGTCGCGGGAATCCGGTGGAAACGAACGGCACAGGACCGGTCTAAATGGCGAGCCTTGGGGGAGGCCTATGTTCAGCAGTGGACGTCTTTTGGCTGAAATGATGATGATGATGATGATGAAACAATACCGATTCTACAGACTGGAACCAACGCATATATACGTCATCCGAAGCCCCAGGTGGAATATACACAACACAAATATAACAGATAATGCCCTTAATAGTGCAGGACACTCACAAGTCCTCTTCCAATAGAGTCTCGAAATCACGGTGACGCCGTAGTAAAAGTCCTGGCCGCGCCGCAACAAGTACGCCGCCTCCGCGTGCTCCAGATGCCCGGTGCGATGCAGAACACAGAATTTTTTTGATTCAAAAACAAACCACAACCCTTGAAATATTAAGTCTAATTTCTGGTGCATAATTATATTGATATATGGTTTTACATTTCAAGCATCATTACGTAGATTAATAACAAAAACAGTCTACACAAGTAACATAGAGGCATATAAGGTTTAATCAGCAAATACGATCGGCAAACTTCTAATTCTAGGCATAAGATTCAAAATGAAATGCAATCCACTTGAGTCATATTGCTTATTATTTAAATTAAATCGTACTGTCACAACAAAGTGCGGTATTGCTTTTTTGGTGTTACCTGATGCATTCAAATAAATAACTCGTTCGGTGAATATGATCAAATATTAATGGTTTTAACCATGTACTTATTTCTATTTCTATTACTACTTATTACTATTCATTAGGTACATAATTAGTGCACAAAAGTGGTTCTTAACATGGAATTAAATAGTGTCTATTAAAATAATTGTTGCAATTAGGTAGTTATCTAAATAGACATTATGTGGTTATATATTATTAATTTGTTTTCGTAATCAATAAATAACATTCTTATAGCTATTTAAGTTTTGTAATGTGTTTAAATGGATAAATGTGTTTAATAATAGCTACACAACTAGATAAAAATAAATTTAAGTACCGATTAATTATAATGAATTGATTTGGTTTGTGTTATGAAATGCATCGTCAAATATTATTAATATCGATTGCGTAAATTGATGAAAACAATTTTATTAATTTCGTAATTGTAAAACCGACGTAATTAGCTATACGATACCTGCGCTGATTCAGCATTGGCATAATTATAGGGTTGTCAACATATATCATATTCAATTATCCTGAGAAGTATTACCGAAAACTACGTTACTACACTACGTTACGTTAATGATCAAATCACAAGGCTTTCACGTTTAAATAAATATTGGGGGAGCAATCTTATACAAATCTAACTGGCTCGATAATAAGCTCAATAAGGCTTGTGTTATAGGTACCAGGACAACGATATATTATATTTAATAGATGCAAATATTTAAATACATCGAAAACATCCAAGATTGAGTAATAAATATTCATGCTCATCTCACGAATATTGGTTCTTACTGGGATTCGAACCCAGGACCGTCAGCTTCATAGACAGGGTGATACGGTTGAGTTGGTTTGAAATAATTTAACAACCATTTAAAATTGTAAATCCGTATATTGGTAAAAATTTAGGTCGTGGGCGTGAGTCCGTAATATTTAAAATTGCCCGTCTGGCTTCACTGGCAGGGTCAGGTACTCCCCTAGATGGCTGCGAGGTGGTCGAGCAGGACTGTGGGGGTAGGCGGTTCGCGGGGAGCGCCGCGGGCAGCTGGTGGATGGTGGACCGAGCGTCCGGAGGCCTTCTAGGCCCCGTTATTTGCGGGAAATGCAACCGCCATCGGTTGTATCCGTAAAGTTGCACCCCGTAACGGGGTGCAAGACTGTGTGATGTCTCGTTTTAACGAAAACTGTTAAAAGACGGCCAGTGCCGTAACTATTTTTACTTTAATAATAGTTTCTCAATACTATTAGAAATTTAAATTGATGCAAGCGCGTAAGACGACACGAAGCAGAACTTGTGAACGCAGCTGCAATGATAGTGCGCCTCTCAGGACGCTCGGGCGTAGAATGGCGGCAGCGCAGCGCTGTGGGAACAATACCGGCCGGGCAAAACTGCTGACGCGAGAGTTGCTAAGAGCATAGAGTAATGAAGTGTCAGAGTGTTTGTCCGAATATTAAATTTATAATTTGATTGTTTGATTTGTTTTACTATTTGGTTAATTATAAGGTTATTTTATGTTGTTTAATAGTAGTTTATTTAATTTTAAGAAGCCATTTATATATAATTATGTAATCATGAACGTGCAACGTTACACCACTAAACCGGTTGTCGTTTAAGGTTAAGAATATGCTGATTTATATCAAGTTTGTTCTTTTTAAGTTTGACTTGTTATTATAAATATTAGTAGGTATAATAAGTTTTTTTAGAATAGGTGCCTTACACGCATTTATTGCGAGTAATATATGGAACGTGACAGCCCTGAATCGTTTAGTAAAATCAGCAATAAACGGTTATTAATTATCCGTTGTCCTAATTGTTTCTTTCTTTGTGACTTCGTACACCGTCGCGCGTGCACATTACAATTCTCCAGTACCTCCAGCGCCAACTTAACGCTGCAGCAAGCTTCTAGTACGTTCTTTCGTTCTTTCTGCATATAATATCACGTTAAAATGTAAGTGTGTGCTGACTTTTGTATTTTATATATTACCATACGCTCATAATTATCTTGCCCAAGGTTTATAATGGATGTTGTATTTAACTTTAGGTCTGACTCCGAGTTTGAAAGCATTGTAGCCGTAAACAATAAGGCTGGGGGCGCAAAACTGAAAAAAACAGGACAGAAAAGAAAGTCTGATGCATCCAGGTAAAATTGATTTACAAATCTATTAATTACTAACTACCTAACTATTTCATACATCCAATATTGATTTATATTGTACATTCTGTTTTTTTGTACATAATAAATAAAAAGTTACAATTTATAAAATAATAGTTTCAGGTCTGATTCGGAACACGAGTTTGGGGACACTGTGACGAAGACAAAAGCGAAAAAGCCTGCGCAGCCGAAATCGAGCAGGTATTATTTTGTATTCTGTGAAGTGTGCTATAAAGAGTAGGTTGTATTGTGTGACATTATATTTTATTGTATTGTTTATTACAGGACTACCACCGCTGTATCAAAGAAGAAAGCAACCAACAACCCGTTCGATGTATTCGAGCTATTTCCTGAGGATGAATCATTAGCGAAAAATTATACTGCACCGGACCAGCTCGGCTCATCTATTACTCAACGCGTGGGTGATGGACTGACACGGCGTGCTCTCAACCTCGAAGGGGAGTTTTTCTTGGAGCTGCGAGTTTACAACACCGCCGATATACGCAGTGAGTTAGTTGAAGACAAGTGGAAAAAAGCCCTTTTATCTGTTAAAGCGCAAGTTGATACTGACACTCCCCAATGGGAGTATTTGCAAAAACTAACTAAGCATTTAAAAACGCTCTTTGACGATGCTGACGTTAAATTTTTTCAAAACAGAAAGGCTTAGTTAATTTAGTTACGATGTTATTGATTTAGACTTTCTCGATTTTCACACATTATCGTTACTAAACCGGACTCCGAAACCCCAATGAGGTAAATAAATAAATCGAATTATACCTACATTATTAAGTCCCGTTTTGTAAAGATATTGTTTAATTACGATGTTGTTTCTTGAAAAACACCAATTTATTATTTTTACGTTTGACGGCGCCTCAAGAGAATCGGCTTGATGGCGCTAGTATCGCTTATTCGATTGCTGAACGAAATGTCAAATGACGTAACACCGAGCGCTGGGGTGGCGGCCATATTGGTTGGGACTGTCAGTTGTCATTCGATAGTCGCCATGTCGTTGCGCTCGCACCTCACGTGTTGCGGTGGAACGCCATATTAATCGTAATCTATTAACATCTGTTCCTATTACTGTGATTTTGATCTGATTTATCTGTGGTGTGATTAAACCATAAGGAAGCTATCCGGAACACTTTTTATTTCTACGAAACCTGGTCTCCTTGCCCGACTACCCACCGACATGGATTCTTCGGATAAAGGACATGCACACAATGATCACAACTATGTGTCTTTATCAGAAGTGGGATCGCAAGGGCCGCAGAATCAGGGGACCAGTAACGACACGGACGGCCCTCCCAGGACGGACACCGGATCCGCAAATTTTTTTGGTAACATGGAGGCACTTCTATCCCGTCTGCTGGCGGCTACACAGAACACATCTTCTGGACATACTCAAGCAAATCTGATCAAATTCGACCCCGATGAAGCTGACGCAGACATACAAGGTTGGTGTAATGTGACTGAAATTATAGTGAACAGCCGAAATCTAGCCGGGCCTGAACTATTGCTTGCTTTAACGCGTGCCCTGAAGGGACGAGCCGCTAAATGCCTGACTTCGCTAAAGGCCGCTGACTTAACATGGCCCCATATAAAAGAAATTTTGCTTGCCAAATTCAGCCGTCAAATGCTGATGCAGGATTACTTTGACGATATCCTAAAATTTCAAGTAAGTAGCAAAGAGACCGCTTCAGAAGCGTCCGCACGTCTGTGGAACCTTATCGAACGTATTCCAAAGGTTGAAATGTGTGAAGAAGTTATAACAGGATTCGCAATTTCCGTACTGTCTCAGAAAGACCCGTTAATCCGCAGAGAATTAAACTCACACGTTCTTTCGACAAGAGCTCAGCTTTGCAGGATTCTTAGTGGTATATCATTAAAGAGACGTCATGATGACAACGAAACCAGTGAAACTGAAACCAAAAGATCTCGATTGACTAACGTAACGGACACGCGGTTTTCGGGGACTTGTCACTTTTGTGGCAATCGTGGACATAAAATTGAAGATTGCCGTAAGCGTCGTGACACATTGAAACCGAAAAATATCTTAAGGACATCAGACAAAGAAAAAGAGAGGATCTGCTTCACCTGCGGGAAACCTGGACACTTCAGCGTTAATTGCCCCGACGGAACGAAGAAACCAGCGGGTGAGCCGAGCACGCGCAAGGACGTCCAAATCTGCGAGCGGCGGTCAACGAGAGGTACTCTGTCGACGTCGTCTGGTGAGGTTATTACGTTCCTTTTTGACAGCGGTTCTGCCTGCTCCTTGGTTAAACGTAGCTTTACGAACAAGCTACCTGGCACTAAGCGCAACGAGTCGGTTAGCCTAGTGGGAATAGGAGGGGATAATGTTAGGTGTACTGATCAAATCGTTAGCACTGTAGCGGTTCAAGGTATTTCATTGCCCCTTTTGTTTCATGTAGTGCCCGACAATACGATTTCGGAAGCGATTATAATAGGTAGAGATGTACTTGAACTAGGCGTTCATGTCGAGATCAATAGTGATAGCCTTCAGTTCTCTACTTACAAGGAAACGAACGTTTGTGAAAACGCTCGGGCGTTTGATTTAGGTGAAATCGATACAGATTTGGTAGGCGCGGAAAAGCAGGCGTTATTAGATATCTTGGAAAAGTATAGCGCCCATTTTATAGAAGGTATCCCAACACGTCGCGTTACGACTGGTACTCTAAAAATTGACCCAATAGATCCTCATCAAACCGTTCAGCGTCGACCGTACAGATTATCGGTCGCGGAGAAAGACATTGTCAAATGTAAAGTAGAAGAATTGTTAAAAGCTGGTGTTATCCGCGAAAGCTCCTCTCCTTTCGCTAGCCCCATCCTGTTGGTGAAAAAGAAAGATGGCTCCGACAGGATGTGTGTTGATTATAGAGAGCTCAACAGAAATACGCGACCCGAACACTATCCTCTTCCAAGGATTGACGACCAAATAGACCGACTAACTGGTGCCCATTACTTTTCCTCCCTCGATATGGCGTCAGGCTACCACCAGATACTGGTAGACCCTGACTCAATCGAACGTACGGCCTTCGTGACCCCGGACGGTCAGTACGAGTACTTAGCAATGCCGTTCGGTTTACGTAACGCTGCCTCGGTCTACCAGCGTTGCATTAACAAAGCATTGAAATCGCTCAAAGATACCGTAGCCCTAGCATACATGGACGATGTGCTTTGTTTTTCACCGGATGTAACGGAAGGCCTACGTCGTTTGGACGCTGTTCTAGCAGCTCTGTCTGAAGCCGGCTTCTCTTTCAATATCCGCAAATGCAAATTTATGAAGACCGAAGTCGAGTATCTGGGATATGCGATCAAAGCGGGTGAAGTAAGACCTAACCCGCGGAAGATTCAAGCTCTCATTGACGCACCTACTCCAGCCACGGCTACACAGGTTCGACAGTTCCTGGGACTAGCGTCCTATTTCAGGAGGTTTATCTCAGGGTTTGCTACTCTGGCTGGTCCGCTCTATGCGCTCACCAAATTAAAGGGGCCCATTACCTGGACCGACGAGCATAAAGAGGTCCATAGTAAGATCGTAAAAATATTAACCACCGAACCAGTCTTAACAATATTCAATCCTGATGTACCAATCGAACTCCATACAGACGCAAGCTCAGAAGGTTATGGGGCAATCTTAATTCAGAGGAAAAACAATATACCGCATGTTGTTGCTTATTTCAGCCGCCGCACCACCACGGTGGAATCCAGATACCATTCGTACGAACTGGAAACTATGGCGGTGGTGCGCGCCGTAGAGAATTTCCGCCACTACCTTTTCGGCAAGCCTTTTACGGTCTTCACGGACTGCAATTCGGTAAAAGCTTCCAAATCTAAAACCGACTTAACCCCTCGAGTCCATCGTTGGTGGGCTGACCTAATGCCCTACACCTTTGACATCGTGTACAACGAGGGTCGTAGTATGGCACATGCCGACTACTTGTCCCGAAACCCCCTCCCTTTGTCAAAGACAACTGCTGATGGCAACCTTAAACCTGATACGATTAAAAATACCCGCTGTAAAGTGGTTAATTTTGTAGAGCTTCATGACAGTTGGCTTCAAGTAGAACAGAAGCGTGACCCCGAGATTCAGGACTTAATAAGTAAGCAGATAAATAACCAACTGCCTGAGGGGATCGCTCACACTTACGATGTTCGTGATGGCATCCTTTATAGGAAGGTTGAACGTAATAAAATAAGCTCTTGGTTACCAATTGTCCCGAGATCTCTTATTTGGACTCTAATAAATCATGTTCATAGCGAGATTAAACATCTAGGATGCGAGAAAACACTTGATAAAATTTATGAGCAGTACTGGTTTCCACAAATGGCGAAGAATGTCCGCAAATTTGTCGATTCGTGTATAGTGTGCAAGGCTTCTAAGGGACCCTCAGGGGCTCAACAGGTAAGGATGCACCCCATTCCTAAGGTCTCCGTACCGTGGCACACTATACACATCGACCTCACGGGTAAACTTAGTGGTAAAAGCGATCGCAAAGAATACGCATCGGTCATAATTGATGGTTTCACTAAGTACGTTCTACTTGAATACACACAGTCCCTTGATGCGGCGTGTGCAGTACGAGCACTCCGAAAGGCAGTATCATTATTTGGAGCACCGAAAAGAGTCATAGCTGATCAGGGCCGTTGTTATATCAGTTCAAGCTTTAAAGAATTTTGTAACGAGCACAACATTGAACTGCACTTGATAGCGACTGGCTCTTCTCGGGCCAATGGTCAAGTAGAGCGTGTCATGCGCACCTTAAAAAGTCTCCTTACGATCATAGAAAACGACTCCGACAAAGTGTGGCGAGAAGAGCTTGACAATATCCAGTTAGCACTAAATAGTACACGATCAAGAGTAACAGGATTTACTCCAACAGAGCTCATGTTTGGCATACGAGCCCAATCTCTAGGCCTTTCCATAACTAGCCCCAATCTGAATTCTCCCAAACGAGCCAACTTAGAAGTGATCCGTAATGAAGCCGCGTGTAATATCCAAAAAACAGCGCTAGCTGATACTGAACGTTTTAATCGCGGTAGGGCTAGAGTTAAACCCTTCGCAATAGGAGATTACGTTTTCATTAAAAGCAGCGAACGAAACCAAACCAAGTTGGCCAGAAAATTTCGCGGACCTTTTGTAATCACGAAAGTTCTCAGTAATGATAGGTATGAGTTGAAAGCTATCACTGGCGGTAACCGCGTTTATAAATATTCGCACGAAAATCTGCGCTCAGTACCGAAGGGTTTCGAGGGTTTAGTAGAAGTCGCTACTAGTTTGACCGACAGTGAGGAGGCCGTGACGGCGGTTAACGGGGAACAAGT
This sequence comes from Epiblema foenella, assembly GCA_963556455.1. Classification (NCBI taxonomy): domain Eukaryota; kingdom Metazoa; phylum Arthropoda; class Insecta; order Lepidoptera; family Tortricidae; genus Epiblema; species Epiblema foenella. Next base: position 34,148,400 of record OY747097.1, on the reverse strand, counting down.
AGACCATGACGATAGCGACAGTGATACACTCTCGGTATTTAGTGACCGCACCATGACCGCCGGCTCGGACACCCTCTCTGGTTCGGATGAGGAGCAATTAGTCTCTATCAAGGAAAGGCGCGCAAATGAAAGTGAGTTAAGTCAAATATAACAGTTTTAATTAGCATCTTGTAAAATACCATGCAATTGGCATTAGTCGTAGTTGCAAGCGTGAATAGTTAGAGTTGGTGCAGCAACTGTGCAATCTTCAAGAGGCCACAAAATGTGGAACCTGTTTGTTAGTCATGGCCGGTCGAAGAGGCTTTAATGTGCCTGGTCCGCGTCAAGTGTGAGTATGTATGCGTGTGCATTGCAAGCTGGTCGAAGGGGCCGCAAGCGCCCGGTCCACGCTTCATGGAGGTGGTGGCTAGTCGAAGGGGCCTAGTATGCCCGGTCTACGCCGCAGGTGAAGGCAGGCTGTTCGGAGGGGCCTAGCATGCCCGGTTCACGCCGCAGGTGTTAGTAAGCTGTTCGAAGGGGCTTACACACACGCCGTACATTGATGTGAGTTGATCGAAAGGGCCTCAGCATGCCCGGGTCACACCGTAAGTAAGAGTAGGCTGGTCGAAAGGGCCCTGCACGCCCGGTCCACGCCAAAGGATTCCGGTTCTGTTTCACACACTCGCTGTATCTGTCAGGAATGGTCGAGCGAGTAAGAATTGAAGTTATGGCGTTTCTTTCAGATGCTCCACATGATCGCACCTCGGTCTAATCGCACGAGGGCGTGCGACTGTCAGGATTGGCCGTGACGGCGCCTCAAGAGAATCGGCTTGATGGCGCTAGTATCGCTTATTCGATTGCTGAACGAAATGTCAAATGACGTAACACCGAGCGCTGGGGTGGCGGCCATATTGGTTGGGACTGTCAGTTGTCATTCGATAGTCGCCATGTCGTTGCGCTCGCACCTCACGTGTTGCGGTGGAACGCCATATTAATCGTAATCTATTAACATCTGTTCCTATTACTGTGATTTTGATCTGATTTATCTGTGGTGTGATTAAACCATAAGGAAGCTATCCGGAACACTTTTTATTTCTACGAAACCTGGTCTCCTTGCCCGACTACCCACCGACATGGATTCTTCGGATAAAGGACATGCACACAATGATCACAACTATGTGTCTTTACGTTCTTTATTTTTTAAGTTCGGTACTTTGATAATCTATAAAAACGAAGAAAATATTATTGAATTTTTTGTTATATATTTAGACATATTATGAACATTTAAATAAGTATTTTACTTTGTATACACAGATTTAGATAAATTGAACTAAAAATGCCTTTTTGTTCTGCTTGTTCAATCAAAATTCAAAAAAATAAATGGGTGGGTCATTTGAGAAGTACCAAACATAAAAATAACTCGGTGGCGGCGATAACTGATGGCGTGGTTGAACTTTCGTCTGCATTCAGAGGTCGTATATCGTCTTATAGAGTTTTTGGATCTGACGAGTTAGAATTTGCTATACCTGAACTGTTTTTAGATACTTTAACATCTAAATTAGAGAGTATTATAAAAAATTGTTTGCTAAAGCACGTTTCTTTAAAAATCAACTTTGAATATTTTGACAACTTTCTTTTATTTAAAGACAACAAAGAGGAAACAAAATCTTTTGCAACAAAAAACTATACAGTACATCAAAATTATAAATTTTGCGAGTTGTATCAAAAAGTTGTTAGCGATTTGAAAAACAGGATTGAAGAATTTGAAGAACGTGATAGCGGGTGGGCTTTCTTGTCCAATTTATATATAGAGATTAATGTTAACAAGTACCAACCATTGAGAGGATCCTCTTACATAGATTTACCTAAGTCTATTAAAAACAAAAAGGCTTGTATTAACATACGGAATAAAGACGATTTTTGTTTTTTGTGGAGTATTGTTGCAGCGCTTTATCCATCTGACAAACACAAAGAGCGTACAACCTCATACCCGCACTTTAAAGATGTGTTGAATGTTGATGGCCTTAGTTTTCCTATGACTTTCTCAGATATTTGTACGTTTGAGCGGAATAATATAGATCTAAGCGTCAATGTGTATTCCTTAAAGAACAATCGTTCAATTGTAGGACCTATTTACAGATCCGAACACAATAGAAGCAAAAAAATAAACTTACTTTTAATTGAAAACGGTAATAAATCACACTATGTTCTAATTAACTCTTTATCGCGTCTTGTTCGTTCTCAAATTACTAAGCATCATGGTAAACTTTACTTTTGCGAAGATTGTCTCGTATTTTTTTCTAATGAACACAGCATTGAGAGTCATATCTGTAGTGGAATTGCCACTGTGCTCCCCGATAAAGGTACATACCTTCAATTTAAAAATTTTGAGCGCCATCATAACGTACCTTTCGTGGTGTATGCTGACTTTGAAACGATTCTTAAACCATTTCAGACTTGTGAACAGCCTCTCACGGAGAGTTTTACTTCAAATAAACAAACACATATACCAGCAGCTTTTGCATATTACATAGTTTGTTCTTACGATGAAAGCCTAAATCGTTTTGTTCAATATCGTGGGCCTGACTGCACTTCTAAGTTCTTACATTATTTGTATAAACATGTATCCGAAATATATGAAATCTTAAATAACGAAGTTCCAATAATTTTTACCAAAGAAAATGCTCTAGCTTATAAGCATGCTACGATTTGCCATATTTGCCAGAAATTACTCTTTTTTGATAAAGTAAGAGACCACTGTCATTTAACAGGCTTATATCGTGGTGCTGCTCATCAATATTGTAACTTACGTCTTCGTGTACCTAAATTTATTCCCGTTTTCTTTCATAACTTGTCAGGTTACGATTCACATCTATTTATTAAAGAATTAGGTGAATGTTCTGGTCCAGTAAAAATAATTCCCAAAAATAAAGAAAACTACATATCATTCACAAAGTTTTTAAAAATGTCTGATGATCAGTATGCGCGAATACGATTCGTGGATTCCTTTAAATTCCTGGGTACAAGTTTAGAAAAAATTAGCGAAGGGCTTGAATAAACCGGACTTTCTCCACTTAAGTAAATTTTTCCCCCAGATAAAAAAAATTGATTTACTAACTCGCAAAGGGGTGTATCCTTATGATTATATAACGGACTTGGATAAATTTACTGATACTAAGTTACCTAAAAAGGATTTATTTTTTAACTCTCTGTCTGCTGAGCAGATTAGTGACTTAGATTACATTCATGCTCAAACTGTATGGAACACATTTAAAATAAAAGACCTGGGTGAATATACAGACCTCTATCTTAAAACTGACGTTTTGCTTTTATCACACATATTTGAAAATTTTCGAAAAATTTGCATGATAAATTATCATTTAGACCCTGCATTCTATTTAACGGCCCCCAGTCTATCATTTGACGCAATGTTGTTAAAGACTGGTGTTAAGTTAGAGTTAATATCCGAATTAGAAATCATTCGTCTCATTCAAAAAGGCATTCGAGGAGGTATTTGTATGTGTTCAACCAGACATGCACTTGCTAATAATAGGTATATGGGAACTTACGATGAGAAAAAACCCGACTCGTATCTCATATATATTGATTGTAATAATTTATATGGCCACAGTATGTGTCAACCATTACCCATGTCAAATTTTCGTTTTTTAGATCAGACTGAAATAGCTAAATTAGACATTATGACAGTGTTAGACGATGCAGAATTTGGATTTATACTTGAGGTGGATTTATTATATCCTAAATATCTGCATCACGCTCATAATGACTATCCTTTTTGCGCACAAAAGTTTGTTCCTCCAGGAGGCAAAACTAGCAAATTAATCCCCAATTTGTTTGATAAATACGAGTACGTCATTCATTATGCTCATTTAAAAACGTGCTTACAGAACGGTTTAATTCTTGATAAAATTCATCGAGTTGTTACGTTTCGCCAAAGTTCCTTTTTAAAAGGATACATCAATTTAAACACTGAGTTAAGAAAAAATGCGAAAACTCCATTCCAACAGGACCTTTTTAAGTTAATGAACAACTCGGTGTTTGGTAAAACTCTTGAGGATAGCGAACGGCGCGTAGATGTTAAATTAGTAAATCAGTGGTATGATGAAAGAAACAGAACCAAAAAATTTACTTGTGCGAGTACATTAATAGCCAGACCAAATTTTCACAGTGCTACAGTACTCACAGATAATTTAGTGGCTGTGCAAATGAAACCAGAAAGAGTAATTTTGGATAAACCGAAATACGTAGGGTTCGCGGTACTGGAACTCTCTAAAAGCCATATGTATCAATTTCACTATTCTGTAATAAAGCCTCATTATGGTGAACGTGTTAATCTTTACTACACTGATACCGACAGTTTTATTTATGAAATTAAAACTAAAGACTTAAAAAAACATTTTTTAGATTTTTTTGATACGAGTAATTACAGTCCTTCAAATGATTTCCAAATTCCTTCTCATAATAAAAAGATTCCAGGTCTGTTTAAAGACGAGTTAGGAGGAGATTTAATAACAGAGTTTGTAGGATTACGTTCCAAACTATACTGCATTCAAAGTGAAAAACTTATTATTAAAAAAGCAAAAGGAATAAAAAAGCCCGCCATTCAAGAACTGACGTTAAATAACTATATAGATGTACTGTTAAATGATACGACTATCCGAAAAAAAAATATTTTGTTTAAATCTATAAAACATGAGATCTTCACGCAGACGGTTAACAAAATTGCTTTATCTAACAAAGATGATAAACGACTCATTTTATCAGACAAAGTTTCAACTACGGCATGGGGTAACAGTTCTTTTTTGTAAGTAGAATTTGTCTGAAGCTAATAAAGCAACATTTTCAACATACATGTATAAATATTATTGTTAAGTGTAGTTAATATAAACCATTATTTTGTATAGTTATCAATAAATGTATGCTTTTATTTTGGTTAATGAACTTGTAAAATTTTGTTTATTTTTTTCTTTCACTTTCCCTATATATTTTCAATTCTATACCCTTAGCCCAAGTGTCGTAAGTCCATTCTCTTTAAAGGAAATTCAAACTACATTTTATACTAACTATCAGTAGCGCATGCGCTCCGTGATTACTACGATAGTGTTGTCGCGTTGCAGTGAACCTTAACAATGGAATATAAGTTTGAATTTTCTCAATCAGATATGGATAGTTGGATATAGGTCTTTCATGCAGTACTTTTCTTTGCACTGTCGGATAAATTGACTAAACGCTGACAAATACTATACCTACGGTATAACGTGTTGATATTATGCAACCAAATGAAGTCACGTTTTATGGTGCATGTCGTCGGGTAACAACCAAATCTCGCTAAATGTAGAAAATTAATGTAAGAAATATCAACTGTGTTTAAGTAGTAATAAGGTTGAGATCTCCTTTACCTTTTACGTGTAATTAGCGAGTTTTGGTTGTCATTCAACGATGTGTGCACGTTGCTAACAGCAGGTCAACGACATTATTGCAAAACACCACACTAGCAATTACCAATTATTGATATAAAGTTTACATATTCATTAATAAATTCAACGCGATACACAGCACGCACTCAAGTAAGTTAATAAATTATTTTTATTTAATTTTTATTTTTTATTCAGATACATAAATGATAAAATGTATTAGTCACGTTATTTATTTGAGAACTTAAACTATAGTTACTGATAATATTATGTTATAGGTATCAACATGTGTGAACACTGTGATCCTGACGAATCCTTCCAACATGCTCAAGAGTGGAACACGCAGGCGTTTGAAGAAGCGTATCCAGAACTTGCTAACAAGCCTGCCGTCACCCTTTCAGCGACATAATTAACGGAAACACCAAGCAAGAAGAAATTAAAAACCAAGCAGCGTGTTCCAAAACGAAAATTAAAATCACCCATTACTTTTGTTAAATGTCGAAGGTCTATACCTGATGGACCACGCCTGATACAAATCAAGGTCATCGGCTTACGCAATGAGAATGAAACCCAGGCAGACAGCGATGATGAAGAGAACATGTTATTTAGTGCTCAATATATAGTGAGTGAACCAATGGACAACGTTATGGATTCAGCATTCAGTTTAATAAATCAAATATCTAAATCAATGTTAAAAGATAATTTTTAAATTTATTGAGTGTTACTACGTGGTTCAAGGTGAATTAATTATTATTGAATAAAAACCATTGGTAATTTGATAATAGAGTTTCATTTATTACATCATAAATCGTTTATTTGCTTAAAACACGGTATACATAGGTGGATGGTTAAACTAATTTAATCTCACATACTTTGTCATAAAAGTGACATGCAAATATTTCAGTTTTAAATTATAACATTTAGCAACAGTATTAAAGAAAACAATAAAAAATAAAAATTTTATAACATAATTTATATTATTATCATTACAACTTAATTATTTAGTTAACAATTTTGCAAATATTAGTACAATTTTAATCTCGCTCCGTATTACTTGTCGAAATACCACTTTTTAATACATATAACATTTTTTAATGCACATTTATTTTTATGATGTATGCAATTATATCCACTTGTTCTATTACAATATTTTTCATATAGTTTAAGAAAATTAGGACAATCTTGTTCGGCTAAATCTATAACAGTACAATTAGCACACAAATCTTTAACCCATTTAATTTTTTCAAAGCCTTTTACAAAAATATTCTTATTATTTAAGTGGTGCACAATCATTCTTCTAAATTCCCTGTGGTCAACATACCCCTCACGCCATAAAATACCATGATTTTTTTCCAACCATATTACTCGTTTTTTTTCGTTTTCTGATAAACGGGAAAACGTATATGGTGGTTTTATTAAAAAAACTTGTGTGTATTCATTCGTACTCAGCGCGAATTCCTTAACTATAAATTCATTATTCAGTGATTTAAAGCCCTGTACATCCACGAACAGACTTTCGGTGTTCATGATATTTTCTTTGTTATATTGCTAAGTGGTCTGTACTCTATGATACTATCATTCAAAATAAGACAATAAGCAGATGTTTGGTCAGGTATATCCTGATCGCACTCCAATTCAATACGCACGTCAACAACACCCGATTTTAAAGTATCACTTTGTCTTGAACAGTCTAAGAAAAACAATGGTGCTATATCTTTAAAATATTGAGGACTTAGTAAAGGCGCTTCACAACGGTTATAATATGACTGCTGAAATTTAGCATACTGTTCATATAATATTGCGAACCTTCCATCCGAAAAACTAACATTTAAATTTTCATACGGAAAGTACGTAGAGTTCAAGAAGAGATTGACCTCTCTTAAGTTACAGTTGTCGAAATATGTTATGTCTTTTTCAGACGCATTTTTTCTACCGGTTTTTAACCCTACAATAACATAACGAGGCTTTTCAATTTGAGAAGAGGTTTTAATTGCCCAAGAATGCTTTGAAGTTTTTGGTAATAACGGGTATTCATAAAGATCCCAGTTTCTGAATGCTACCTGAATGGCACGATCTTTTTCCATATATTTGAGTAAATTTATTCGTTATCGATCACTAACCTTTATATGAGGCATACGCCATACAACTTTCGATAAAGTAATATTATCTACATATTCATTCGTATTCAATTTAACACTGTTTAGGTTAGTATTAGAACGTAAAAGAATTAGTTCATGTTTACAATTAATAATGATTTTGTTATAATCCTCTGCAAAGCCTAAAATTTTGTTTAAAGGAATAGAAGCAGAAAACGATCCGTTCGTAATTTTAGTACCATGAATGTCCCATCCCCATGATTTTGCCATTTTCGCTTCATGTTCATTCATAGACAGAAGAGATTTCATTGTAGTTGTAATGCCTGCGTTCTTTATTTTATCTATTTCAATTCCATTTAGTTCATATCGAATGTCTTGAAATAAATGAAGAATTGGATTGTTCGTAAAGAGTACGCTAGAAACTGACGCTTTTGTGTCTCGATTAATCACTGTTATCGTGCCCTCTACGTACAATGTACTGGATGAAGGCAGCAGGTACATATCTTGCTGATTGATTGGTATACGAATTTCATCGTTCAAATTGAAGCTTCTGACATATGGTTTATAAGAATGATATTCATAACTTTCGATGGAGTTATCATAACCAAAAGAGTTAGCTATGTCCAGTATGCTCATTTTAGTAAACCAATGGATTTAAGAAAAATAATATTTTCACTTGTAAGCCTGCTTTTAGGTCTTCTTTTCTTGATAGCACTAAGAGTACTAATCGGCTTACTGTAGATCACTGCAGTTTTATTGAAGTCAATCATTTTTTCCTGAGATGTAAATATATTTGGATTTCTTCTCCACGTAAATTGATCAAATTATTGTTTATATCCAATATTCTGATTTTAAGTGAACTTAAGCTGTTTTGGGTTACAGGAAAGTATATAACGTTTTTCGGTGTTTCTATGATCCGGTAGCCTGGAGGCACATTAGGTACGAATTCGTGAATTATATGACTTGGTTTTCCGTTAATAAATGATCCGCTCACGATATCACATTCAACCCTTACTATAGTTGTCGACAGAATGGACACTGGAAAGGGTGACTCTTTCAATATATTGGCTGGAACGGATTCGTTGCCGAATCCTAATAATTTTCCAACACTATCACTCTTAAAATATATGTTCTTAGAGCACAATATAGACGTCTTCAGGGTATTATTGTTACACGTAAGTTTAAAAGTGCATCCCTGAATATGTCCTTTAATGTAATCATCAAGATCTTGAAGTTCATACGAACCTTCAGGTATTTCTAATTCTTCATTATTACCATAATATAATTTGCTATTTCTGCTGTCTATGTTGGGAATTGAATTAAATGTAGATAAATATAGCAGACCACACTCATATTCACCGTCTAGCTGAAGGGCTGGTGAATGGTTGGTTGTTAAAGTAGAGGACGTTCCAGTAATGGACAAAGTGAAAGACATCGTGCGACTGATATTTTTATTTATTGCGAACATCAATTTAAACGTTTTTTCCAAAAACTTTTTAAATATGTTAAATACAAATGACCACAATTTACAGTATCAAATTTTTGAAATTGTTCATAATTATATAAAATATCGTACTTCTGTAAATACGTAATTAATTCTAACGGAGGTTTAATATCTCCAAAACTATTAAAATATTCACAATATTTTTTATCTTTAGCATAGGCCACCCAGTGAGTTCCTTGGTTTTTAGATTCATCTAGATTAATTATGCCGCATTCTTTAACCTTACAATGTTTAGGTAAACAGTCTCTCATAAAAACACCTCTAAAATACGGTATATCAGATGAATGATTTATGATATCTATATTTGTAAGAGCTCGCCTGGGTAACCTATTAATCAGTTTTTTGATGTTTTCAAACATAATCCGCTTCCATTTGTAGCATAACGCCCCCCCTGCACTAATATTATAACTAATTTACCCCTCCCCGAAATTATAAAAATAAAGAATAAAAATAATTATGAAGTTTTACTTGAAGTTTTATTTGTGACGTAACTAATGGCCAGAACGTGATCGCTAGTGGTAGGACCCCCTTATATTTATGAACCGTAAGAACCCAAAGCTCTATGATAGTTGACGGAACCCTGAATCTCTCATCCCTTGGTACACAATAAATATTTACACTAATGTCCCTAAGACGAACTTTAAGTTTGAAGTAATAATAGTAATTAGAGGATTTTATTGAGATAGGTTAATGGGTTTTAAATAAGTTTTAGGCCTAAGTATGTATGTCAAGCTCAACGCACCTATGTCTTAAACCTAGTATACAGAGTTGTGCTAACCCTATCAAATTAGGATTTTTAGCAGGTTTGTAGGGATTAAGAAATATTTTGTTATTGGTTATAGGTCGGGCCCCTCCAGACCGCCCGAGAGATTGCTATCTCTCTCTGTTATTAAACAGAAACCAGTGGCTCTCGACCCAGACTTGGACAAGCCCCCTCCAATATTTTCTAACACTATTCGGAGTGTAAAATCAATGTCATAAATTAATAACACTATGGGAGAGTTATGCTGGGATTATTCAACCGCATTGTCTCAGGACGCAACGATCAAATACCCCTTTGTAACTCTCGGGATTAGAATTTGTTCTAGAAAAAGGTGATCAGACAATTATAACAATTGAGTCTACTAGTATTTCGAAATCCGCGCCAATAGATAAGGAGAAATACTGCAAGACCTCATCTATGGTGTCAGGCGAAATCCTAGCGTTACTACGCCGGAATCTGGCCCTAAATAAAACCCCTGCCAAATATCCTAACCCGGAAATATGTACTACCAATCTCCTAACTACTATCTAAGATTAGTAAGAAAATAGCTATTAAGCTAGATCGCTAGCTTGCCTGAATCTAGATTACCTACGCGGTTGTTTGAAGATTGGAATACCTATCATTTGGAGTCTATATTTGCCTATGATGAATATTCCCGATTCATTATATTACCGTATGAATTTCTCGCGACCTATAATGTAATTCCTATCTTAAACCAAGTTAACCCAACGCGTACGGATCTTATTTTCCTACTTCCCTCATAATTGTGTGTGAATTTACCCTAATTCTACCCCCATTTAGAACTAAACTGTTGAAACTAATATCCCTTACCTAGGATTTCGTTTCAATGAATGCGTATTCCCTAAATTAAGCTGTAACAGTTCGGCAGGCTACTCCGATGTTTTGCAACCTATCAGCCAGTGTATGTACCTCCCCCTGCACGTCCGTAGACAAGGCGATGCAGGTAAGGTGCCCTAGCGTGTATATAAGATAATATATAAATATATTTAACAAGTCCGTTCTCCAAATACTGCACAATTTCAACGAGCGAGGATCACCCTCTATGCTGACCCAAACTATGGCAGCCTCGTTTACGTTGCCAGCTGGACATTGTGAGAACGTGAAGGATAGATCGTCTCCTGTGTTGGTAAAGAAGAGACGTCAGGCCACCTTCAGACCTGATAACAACTAAGACTCTGGATCATGCCCATTGACACCAGTTAGGCGGGAATGACCCCTCAGGTATACTGTAAACCTGGACAAAGTTCTGGCTTTTAAATTTATTGAAAATATACAAAAACCCACTAATTTTACTAGTTATAATGCCAAAAAGTGATCCCTCATGATGGGGAGAAAATCCCTCATAATGACGAACCACTCTTATGCCAATAAATTCACCCACCAAGAGATTTTACTGAGCAAGCCAGAGACCCTGACAGTCTGAGTGACGAATTCTAAGTGAAGCTAACTGCTCCGACTCAGCCTTTTATACCCCTCAAAACCGCGGACAATCTGGACAATCCGGACAGTGCAGATAACGCAGATAACGCGGTTAACGCAGACATCCCGGACACACTTTGTGAGGTTCAACTACCAGGCTATCATAAAATTTAAAGAGGTTGCAGTTAATAGACTAAACTATCCAAGTGATGTCATCAACCAATCATAACCTTAATGGGCGCGGCTAATACCCATTAGTCCATGATTGGCTATGTCATTCCAATATATTATCTTATATCATTTATATACATCACTCCGCCATCTTGCGAACGAACGAAAACCACTCCTACCGACAAATCTTACAGTATTCACTTGGACTAACTTTACCCCATTGTCAATAAGACCGAATCTAGCTAATCAGCTATCAAATACTTTATAGATTAGATCGCTAAGAATGCGCACTCATCCCACGCACGTTATGTCGCCCTAGTAAAATTAAAGAAGATCTTGTTTCCAATGTAGTCTTAATGATCACTACGTCAGCCAGTATATAGGTATTTAGGTAAGTCTAGCAATCTTCCTTTCACGAACTAATGTATTCCCAAAACATTTTAATAATTTATATCCCCATAATGAATCATTTCCTCATATTATTTACTTATAAAGGCATCTCATGTTTGGTAAAAATAAGGTTTAATTAGCCCCCTATTCTAAGTCTATTACATCTCGCCCCCATGAAGCTTTTACAATGAAATACTTATAATATTTCATGAAGAAACTTCATCCTAGATCCTTGATTTGTTGGAAATTCCCCATCCCTGTTTAATCTCGTGGTGTGTATATCCAATACTAAGTGATCACCAATGTCCAAAACACCTGATGTAACCTCATGAATTCCAGTCATGAATCATGATAGTCTTTTCCCCAAGTTTTTCCGTCTTGTCAGAGATACCGGGTTGTGAGGCCGATAGGTTCTAATAACCCGAATTCGCAGTATCATGTTGGATGTCTAGATCTGGCTGGGCATCTATCGATCCATGTCCACATTGTCCGGACGCATGATACCCCAAAAGCTCCCCATACAAAAACAAAAAAGTGTTTGGAATAGGTACTGAGGCTCTCAGACTTCATTACTCAATTCTGGCCACATTCAGGTTGTTTTGTCCACCCATAATCACCGGTTCTTGGTGAATGTTTCATGTTTGCAAAGTAAGTCAAATTTTATAATAATGTTGTAATGATAATACCTTTTTGTGTTTTGAATTATATACCTGTTAACCCATACCTTGTGTAAAAATTATTCAACCAATCCATAATTCAACTTACTTCACAAAACATGAGGTGTGTAGAAACCATCGAATGTGTTCAGTATTAGTCACCAAAATCTACCCGTTTACAATGGGTCGAACTGTTCATGACAGTTTTAACCTACTAATAAAACTTTAGTGACTAGTTGTGTCTCGTTCCCCCACAAATTCCAACAATCCAAGTTTGGATTATATTCCAACTATTGTCAGTCTGTATCAGTCCATTTTCACAAAAAAAAATAACATTTCTTCTCACTTCAAAACATCCCTTCACGCTGTACCTTATTTTCGCTTTACATTAGTACTGTCCATCATTTTCGTTCACATTCCTTCCTCATTCGCCTGATCGCTCGACCTTTACAGACCGCCAAAGTTTCCGTAATACAATCCTTACGAAATTAATTTGACTGACCGCATTATTTACCTTGCAATGCAATAAACCCCCATTTGTCTTTAAATCGTATCCAAAAGTAACACAACCCCCGCATCGCGCCATCACATCAGTATACCGCAAACGAAAACAACTTATGAAACAATGAATAAGAAAGCTTTTACCTTAAGGCTGGGGCCCCGCTTTGGTAATCCAATATTAAACACACTAATCTATCACTTTTTGCAACGATTACACGCACTGTTACGAATATTATATTGATTCACTCCTGGGTCTCGGCCCCCTCATTACTACAATTATATTATTTCCTATTTGAAACACCGTGTTATTATAAATTTCCCGAAACTCCGAAGAACTTGTTAAAAATAAACGCCAGTCAAAACGTCAACTGAGTGTCGAGGGAGCTGCCGTTCATAAACCATTCTACAGCGTTTTTTTTCCCGCTATACCGTAGTGATAATATTATCGCGATATTTCTAAGCCATATGGACTTTTACTTCAGTACTCAACGATACCCACGATACACACATTGTTATTGCGAAACAAACCATATTGCCAAAGCTGGCAATGTCTTGATGAAAGAGACAGCTATATTGCACTTGTTATAAGGGAGAATAGAGAGAGGCGAAGCGTTTCGTCCTTAGTATTTTATTTGGCCGTTTATAGATTCTAGTACCCAAATAGTGAAGCAAAACTATTAGTGTGTAAACCGGTCGAATAGCGCAGTTCAAATTTTATTTGACCATTTTTCTATTTATTTATTTTTTTCCACTCCGCAATTTGTTGATGCCTCCAAATCTATTCGTATATTCTGTGACAACCTTTATTGTCTATGATTCTCCTTTTTTTTCTAGCTTCCTAAAGATGTAATCCCTCTCTTATGTAATTTTAATGTGCGTCCATTGAAAGAGAAAGATAACAATACTTCTATCCCCCTCTATCTATTAATTGAATTTACTCTAGACGCGACAAGCAAATAACAACACCACAATTGAGCGAGACAGCCACATACACTTTCGTATAAGAACGACAGAGAGCTACACACCATCTGCCGTCCCTATCACAGCCTCACCTCTTTTTCCGAGCAACTTTTTATATGATACCTGTGCCCAAATACGTCACACAAGCAATTTCTCGTCAGAGTTAAAGAATTAGATATGATAACCCGGCAGCCATCTTAAATCAACTCTCAATCTATCTACATAAGACCCCTTCAGACACTATAGGATTTCCTTTAGAAATATTTATACTCTAAGGATTTTAATATTGCTTTTAGTTACTCATAACGCCATCTATCACTGTCTGTGGAACCTCTCGTCTTTAAATGACTGATAACTACTTTGTATTATGATGATAATTGATAAAAAGACAACGAAAATCGTCTCCAATTTCCATGATACAATCCTAGTTATTATTTTTTATAATCCTATTGGACGTTATTATTTATTTATGCTCGCTTCTACCTTTGATCGCTTATAATGCCATCTCGCGTCAAATAGAGTATCAATTAAGTAACCAAACGCCCTCTAATCATTAGCTCAATAATTTTTTTCTCAGAATATTCTATTGTAATTCCTAAACTTCGACACTAAATGTATATAAACATTTGTCTCCTATTGATATATCCTTCCATTTTTAACATAATCCACATGATTCCTTTAGGAAATCTGAAACTTAATTTTTGCGACATCTATTGCAGAACAACTACTATTTAGCGCATTGTCTGAACTTAATTAATTAAGCTACTTCACCATTATTTAGAAAGAGGCCGTTGAAATAATTCTTCAAACCTAACTTTATAATGCTCGTAATTAATCCGAATGTTTATTAATTAACCCTTGGCCTTGTTATTCGAAGAAAAAAATTTGTATCCTATCTATAATAGCTATGCCCTTTACCCTTCTTAGAACTAACTTATTTCGCTGCCATTTTTCTGCTAAAATGAACTTCGAGCAGGTGATCCAGGGTTTTCCCATCCTTTGGGACAAATCGGATTTTAATTATAGGGACCGGACCCTGAGGAAGTGCGCACTCCGTGAGTTACTCACGGAGTGCCGCCGACATTCGCGGGTTCATTTGACGATAGCGAACGTAAAAAAGAAGGTGGAGACTTATAAAAGACGACTGAGGCGACAAAGGGTAAGTTCAATTTCATTTTTCTTTTCTCTGTTTTCTCCCCCATCCTTGGATACTCCCCCCCCCCAATGCTTCAACTACCTCTACCCCCTTTCCTGGATATTTCTTTTTCCTGGATAAGCATAAGTTTCTCACAATTTTCGGTTTTTTATTTACAGCATAGGCAAAATGCTGCACCAGCCGCCCCCGCAGCTCCCCTTCCTCTTCCTCCTGCGCCCGATCACGAGGAGGTGGTACGTAAATCTAATTCTTAATTATTTTCTCTGTTCTCCCTAAGCCTTGCTCTAATGAGTTATATCTATTTTCTTTCTAGCTCGACCAGGTCCTAGATCTGGAAGAGGAGTTGGGCGTTCCCCCACCTCCCCCTATAGTCAGGGATGGGGAGTTGGACGCGCCCCCCCCTCCCGAAGTTATCCAGGTAACCTAACATCCTTAAACCTTACTATAATCTCTCGCCCTGGTTTTTATATTTTAACCCTGGACACTATATAATTTTCCACTAGATATGAAGTTTTCTTGATATCATTTTCCTATTATTTTCCTTTCGCAGATAGACAGCTCTCCCGATAGGGATATTTTAGATCTAATGGTACGTATACTAACATGTTCTAACAACCTTTAATCATTTCCTCTGTATAATCAATCTTTTTATTTTACCACCCCAGCTAAACCACCCCCAAGGGCGGCCTGCTCTAAGAGTCGTAAGTTGAAGGCCAACTTGATGTTTTTTTTCTTTTTTTTTTTCAAAACCTATAACCCCCCTCTGCTATTAATCACATCTTTCAGATCACCAGCCCTTTAATGGCCCGCCCTGCCTTTGCTGGGCCTATAGCGATTGTCGAGCCCAACAACGCTCGCATTACCGCCCCCCCCTCCCCTATGGTGCGAATAAGAGAAAATTTTTCTTTTATATATTTATAATCTCATTATTCTTTACCCCTTTCTAATATTTTTTCTCTGTTTGCAGGACAGGCTGCTGAAGGAAGAACTAAATCAGTAAGCTTATTTTTCGTTTTGACCGTCTAACTAATCCTAACAATATTTAATCTGTACTTCAATTCTTGTTACTAGTTGCCAAGAATCTAGTCCCCTCCAAATATCTATCCCTGTTTAACCCAGTCTTCTAGTTCCTTGACCCCCCCTATTCGGGTATACCACGTTTCTGCCCAAATCTAACTGAATATTTTTTCAGATTGCTGGAATAATAACTTATTTCCCCAACGATTGGGAGTTGGTTAGTATCATTTTACCTACTGGTCTTAAATATCAAATTCCTACTACAGGTCCAAAAAAAAACAAAAATGACCAACTTTACATTTTATTTCCCTTCTACATGTTTATCATTTAACAGCTTTACCTAATGACATCATTATTTACTTTACAGATTTACTATTTGATGAAAGATTTTCACATATATATTTCCTTTTTTTTTTTTTTTAATGATTTTGATGATTCTTAATGTAAGTACCTTCATTGTAATAAGATCTAATTGATTTACGATTTTACTTTTTATTTGTCTAGTCTAATATTTAACATGTTCTAATTTTGTTTTACAGATTAAACAATCAAAAGAAGATTTCCCCCCTTTTGTATATTTTTATTATATCTTTTTTTCTTAATTGCCTGAGTTCTTCCCTTTTTTCCTTATAATATCTTATGATTGAACTTCAATGTAAGTACTCTTACCCAATACTATATTTCTTTCAATATTTTCCCCGGTTTTCCAATCTAATATCAAAATGACATCTGCCTTACTATTTCAGAATTTGCCGAATCAAACTAAATTATTCAATTTAAAGTAAGTAATAATACTTATTCTTAATCGTTACAAGACCATCTCTACCCTTATTTATTCAACATTGTTTACACTATAACAAAACAGATCTCACCTCTGCCCCGGGCCAGTTTCCTAGTCAGTCTCACCCTTGTAATACCTAGCCATATTGTATGCATTAAACTTACCCCTAACAACATTAGTGCATGGCTCCACTAATATATACACGTTCTGATAGGGGGTTGCGGCAACCACATAGGGTCCCTCATATAAGTATTCAAATTTTTTTGTTATTTTTCTTTGTGCATCTGATTTGTTAATTTTCCTAATTTTCACCCAATCACCTACCTGATACTGTACGAGCTTAAACTTCCGATTAAATGCCGCCTGTCTAGTTTCAGCCGCTTTATGTAAATTCTCCCTAACTTTACTCCGGACGTTATCTATGTTTTTCTGCACAATATACTTAATATCTTTGTCAAATGACAATTTAGTAGGCTGCCCATACATAATCTCGCATGGCGTGTATCCCGTACTTTCATGGTAAGTGTTATTATATAGCAATTCTAATTTCGGTAGTATTTTCACCCAGCTTTGATGTTTTTTCTCACAGTAAGTTCTAAATAACCGATTCAGACATCGATTGGTTCGCTCACAAATATTCGCTCTAGGACAATGTACTGTAGTATGTATAATCTTAATTCCTTCGCTTTCCATACATTGGTTCCATAACGCCGAAATGAACTGACTCCCATTATCCGTCATAATTGCTTTTGGATGTATGATCTTGAAAAACTGTCTCATTCTCCCGACCACAGCTCGGGCCGTCGCTTTCCTAAGAGCATAAAACTTTACAAATTTACTAAATGAATCCTGAACCACTAAGATATAATTCATCCCAAACTGTCCTGATGGTAATGGTCCATACAAATCTGCCATGACTAAATCGCTAATATCATTTGTTACAATAGATCTACACGGTCCGACTTGCCTTTTGTTGTCGCTTTTTGCCAATTGGCAAACATGACAAGTTTTTATTAATCCTCTCACTTCCTTAGTCATGCCCCTCCAATAAAACCGATCTCTTATATATTTTATTACCTTATACGCTCCTTGATGTCCCATTTCGAAATGAACTTGTTTGACGATATCATTTATTAATTGTTTCGGTAAATAAATTACCTTTTCTCGGCCTTCGTTAGGCGTAAAATATAATATACCGTCGTGCAATGAACATTTCTGTATGATTCTCCCCATCTTGTCGGAAAAATCATTATCCTCTAATTGTTGGATTATCTCACGAATTTCACGATCACTTCTTTGTAATATCGCTATGTTTTTTAACTTATTTATTAGTTCCCTGTTTGGGCCCGACTCCGTATAGAGTATTTCAGGTAAGCGCACCTTATCCTCCTGTAGTAACTCACTCTGCGGTGGATATCTAGAAAGCACGTCGGCCCCGATATTTTCTCTGCCCTTAATGTGCCGAACTTCATAATTAAATCGTTCCAAATAATTAACCCATCTAATGACACGAGCATGATATAATTTCCAGTTTTTTACAAATGACAGAGCCTTATGATCGGTTTGTATAATAACCTTTGATCCTCTTAAATAAGTCTCAAACTTTTCTAAACATGAAATTACAGCATAAAATTCCTTTTCGGTAACCGTGTAATTTAATTGTGGCCCTCTTAATGACTTACTGTGGAACCCTAATATTTTCATCTGGCCCGCCTCGTCCAACTGATAAAGCACCCCGGCTAACCCTATACCTGAACTGTCAGTTTGTAAGTAATATGGTTTACTAAAGTCGGGATGCTGTAATTCTACTGCTTGAATGAAATTTTCTTTAATATCTTCAAATGCCTGTTGTATCGTTTCGTCCCACCTCCATGCTACATGTTTTTTTAATAACTCGTTCAGAGGGCGTGTGAGTTCACTATAGTCAGGAATAAACCTTCTATAAAAATTACAAAGTCCTAAGAAAGCCCTAAGTTGTTTTATTTTCTTAGGTACTGGGAAATCTTGTATGGAACGGATTTTTTCTGGATCAGTTTTTATACCCTCGGTAGATATAACGTATCCTAGCATGTTCACTTCTTTACACATGAATTTACACTTATCTAAGTTACATGTTAGCCCGGCCTTCGCTAATCTCCCTAATACTATATTTATGTGTTCCAGATGCTGATTTAATGTTCCAGTAGTAATGATGGCTAAATCATCTAGATAATTTACACAAAAATCACGCACGTCGTGCCCTAATATCTGATCCATGGCTCTACTGAAACTTCCGACAGATGTTTTGAGACCTTGAGGTAATACATTGTATACATAAGATTTTCCGTTAAAGCTAAACCCCGTGTATTTCTTACTTTCCTCAGAAATTGGGATTTGAAAGTATGCATTATTTAAATCGATTACACTAATATAATTAGCCCCGTGAAACGAATTTAACACATCTAACTGAAACGTTGGTTTTTCTGTCTCTGCCACCATGTATTTATTGATCTCTCTGGCATCTAATAATACTCTAATAGTTCCATCCCTTTTTAGGGTAAACGTTAACGGGCTACAGTACTCAGTTTGTGACCGACTTATTATCCCTTGTTCCTCTAGTTCCCTTAACTTATGCTCTATTTTATCCCGATAAGCGTAAGGCACAGGATACGTTTTTTTTACTACAGGTGAGTGTTTATCCATATTGATAATATGCTGATAACAATTCGCTCTTCCTAATTTAGAATCAAACAAGTGGTCATAACATTTTAACAGGTTTTCTAATGCTTTCTGTTCCGCCTGTCTCAATTCTACCCCTGTGATTACGGTACCGCAGACTGCCGGTTCCTGTACATTATTCGTAGCTCCCTGTTCCTCTTTTACATAAAATTCTAACTCATCAATTGGCCTAAGGAACGGGACCCATGTTTTTTCGTTATTATGAGATATATGTATTCCCGCTTGCTTTCTTTCGAGTTTAATCGTAACTTCTTTCATTCTCATCCAATCCAGCCCCAATATTAAAGGGAAACTTAACCCTGGTATTACTAGAAAACCTATGTCCATTGTTACACCTTGAATTTTTACAGGCAATAAAACCATAAATTTTATTTCCTTACTCTTATGGCCAGATGCCGATCTAATCTGAAAAGGTTTGACTGGCATCACAGGTATCTCAGGATATTTCGCTCTTAAAGTTTCCCACAACTCTAGCGACAAACACGTAATATCACTTCCAGTATCTATTAACGCTATTATATCGTAATCGCGTACCCCAATTTTAATTTCCGATTTATATTGATCCGGTAATGGTGATATACTTTCTTCTTCGAAAACTGACGTAATGTTTTTCTCAATCCCTTCTAAGCTCATTCGATCGCATTTATATTTTAACACATCGACTATATGGTGTAACTCGACATCTTCCCTACTTATAGTTTGCCTATACCCCAATCCTTCCCTATATTCATTATTGATATGAGTTTGTTCTATGGGCGCACGCAACCCCCTACCATTTATCCCTATTAATTGCCCTGGGACCCAGCCCATATTGGCCATCATGTTTAAAGTTTTGACCCCTACATAGAAAGCTGACCCGGGTGCATTTTTATCAGCTTCTATTAGTTTTCCGAATCATCTACTTCCATACACTGTATTGCTGATACATTCCCCTCCGGCCGCCGCCAATTCTGGTATTGTTGATTACTCCGTTTTTTCTCTATGGGCTTTGTCGTCGTTGTATTAGCCTTGACGTCCACTCGAGGCTCTTGTTTATTAACTTCATCCATGGATCGCAAAAATTCAGCCGTTTCTAAAATTGTAGTTGGTCTGGACGTAACATAAGCCTGCTGTATGTACCGAGGAAAATGTCTCATAATGTCGGATATAAGCTGCTGCTCAGGCACAGTATAGTTTAGCATTTTTGCTTGACCAACTATTTTTATGAAGTAATTATGCATAGAAGGCTCGGGACCCCTATCCCACTGTCCATATACTATATTCCTTCGTAACTCGTTTTGTTCGAAATCCCCCCAGTGGAATTTTAGGAAATCAGTCTTAAATTCAGCTACACTAGTCCAGCGATCCTTGTAAATTCTAGCCCAATCACGAGCGCTGCCTTCTAAACATTCTATGATTGTATCTAGTTCGCGGCCTTCGGCATCTACCTTACGTAAATATACATCTAAGTCTTCTAAAAACGTGACGGAGTGAGTTGGGGTTTTTCCGAACTTTGGTCGTTCGTAATTTACATTTTTGATGTTATATATTACATTTCTCCTTTCGTCTGGAGTAAACTCATGTTGTGACGTGGTTTCCCCTACTACTCCCGGTTGGAGCGTAGGACCGTTTTCTACTGATTGTTGAGGCAGGACCTCGCCTCCAGCTTCATTAGGATCAGGCTGTACTTCCGGGAAATCTTCCTGAGTTGAACTAATAGCGGTTTGTAATTCTTCCCGTATTTGTCCTAACCCTTCCGCCAGTCTTCGTTCGGTACGTTTTAATAAATGGAAAAATAACCCTCGTGCAGGACTAGGTTTTTTTGTTACTTTCCTATATCTTCGTTGTACTGGTCTAGTAATGACTTCACGTGTTACCGGTGTAATATTCTCTCGTGTTACCGGTGTAACATTTTCTCGTATGTCTCTAGAGGTAGTGCTCCGCATAGTTTGCCGAGTTGCCTCTTTTAATTTCTCCGTCATTTTCCTAGTTCTCACGGGTCTACTCATTTTAGTACCTTAAAAGCAAAATAACCTTTAATATTTTCGCCCCCAAGTTCTTAAAAGGAATTTTATTAATGAACACTTGTCGGCCTAGTTGGTATTGACCCCGCCCCCAAGTCTGAAGCCCCGTATTTGAACCTCGGTAGAAGCATCTATTTACATAGCAAAATAAATCCACCGTTCTTAATTTGTTTTCTACTAAAACTAGTCAAAATCATAATTATGTTCGCGTCTATTCGCATTCAACTGTAATAAGTGTAAAACTTTTGTTAAGAGGCCCTATAAGTTTTTCAATGATACTGATTTCAAGTTACGACAAAAGTATGACCAGTAACAATACTAACGATTAACGAATACGATGACTCTATCAGAGGTTCAGATAGCAACACTACCATTCCCCGATTTCCCTATGTGTATTAGAATTCAAAAGGAAAAGAAAATTTTTAGCTCGAAAATCGTAATTTTGAAGCGATATCTCCCAATGGAAAATCCACAAAAATGCATTTAAAAGTTATGACATTAGATCGAAACAGTCCCGGTTCTAGGTAACACCACCGAGAAAACGCCAAGACACGCGTCAACTCGATCAGAAAATCGCCCAAACAGACGACCGTTTCTAACTGATAAGGGCTCTTAAATTCAACCGATGAACTCTTAACAATATGTAACCTTGTCCCTAGCGGCGATATATTTTTGTGTTTTCTGCGACCATATGCTTATTTATTTCTATTGCGTCTAACAGTACCCTAAGCGCGTCGTCTGTTCCCTAGTTCACGCAGGTCTACCCGTTTTAGTAATAAAAAATAACTTAATTTTTTCGCCCACAGTTTTTATATTTTTTTTTATTATTTAATAATAGTAATCGTTTTATTATTTTCAGATACGGATTCTAACAACTAGCTGCCCGAGTCCCTAGCAAGATTAATGGATGCGAGAACCAGACCCCGTCAAAATCACATCGCTTGCACTGCAACAAACTGTAGCCTCCAAAGAGACTACTGAACTTCGCTTGCTGAACCGGAGCCCTAGGGCTTCGGAACATCGTGGTCACGGTTTCACCAAACTGTAGCATAACGCCCCCATGTACTAATATTATAACTAATTTACCCCTCCCCGAAATTATAAAAATAAAGAATAAAAATAATTATGAAGTTTTACTTGAAGTTTTATTTGTGACGTAACTAATGGCCAGAACGTGATCGCTAGTGGTAGGACCCCCTTATATTTATGAACCGTAAGAACCCAAAGCTCTATGATAGTTGACGGAACCCTGAATCTCTCATCCCTTGGTACACAATAAATATTTACACTAATGTCCCTAAGACGAACTTTAAGTTTGAAGTAATAATAGTAATTAGAGGATTTTATTGAGATAGGTTAATGGGTTTTAAATAAGTTTTAGGCCTAAGTATGTATGTCAAGCTCAACGCACCTATGTCTTAAACCTAGTATACAGAGTTGTGCTAACCCTATCAAATTAGGATTTTTAGCAGGTTTGTAGGGATTAAGAAATATTTTGTTATTGGTTATAGGTCGGGCCCCTCCAGACCGCCCGAGAGATTGCTATCTCTCTCTGTTATTAAACAGAAACCAGTGGCTCTCGACCCAGACTTGGACAAGCCCCCTCCAATATTTTCTAACACTATTCGGAGTGTAAAATCAATGTCATAAATTAATAACACTATGGGAGAGTTATGCTGGGATTATTCAACCGCATTGTCTCAGGACGCAACGATCAAATACCCCTTTGTAACTCTCGGGATTAGAATTTGATCTAGAAAAAGGTGATCAGACAATTATAACAATTGAGTCTACTAGTATTTCGAAATCCGCGCCAATAGATAAGGAGAAATACTGCAAGACCTCATCTATGGTGTCAGGCGAAATCCTAGCGTTACTACGCCGGAATCTGGCCCTAAATAAAACCCCTGCCAAATATCCTAACCCGGAAATATGTACTACCAATCTCCTAACTACTATCTAAGATTAGTAAGAAAATAGCTATTAAGCTAGATCGCTAGCTTGCCTGAATCTAGATTACCTACGCGGTTGTTTGAAGATTGGAATACCTATCATTTGGAGTCTATATTTGCCTATGATGAATATTCCCGATTCATTATATTACCGTATGAATTTCTCGCGACCTATAATGTAATTCCTATCTTAAACCAAGTTAACCCAACGCGTACGGATCTTATTTTCCTACTTCCCTCATAATTGTGTGTGAATTTACCCTAATTCTACCCCCATTTAGAACTAAACTGTTGAAACTAATATCCCTTACCTAGGATTTAGTTTCAATGAATGCGTATTCCCTAAATTAAGCTGTAACAGTTCGGCAGGCTACTCCGATGTTTTGCAACCTATCAGCCAGTGTATGTACCTCCCCCTGCACGTCCGTAGACAAGGCGATGCAGGTAAGGTGCCCTAGCGTGTATATAAGATAATATATAAATATATTTAACAAGTCCGTTCTCCAAATACTGCACAATTTCAACGAGCGAGGATCACCCTCTATGCTGACCCAAACTATGGCAGCCTCGTTTACGTTGCCAGCTGGACATTGTGAGAACGTGAAGGATAGATCGTCTCCTGTGTTGGTAAAGAAGAGACGTCAGGCCACCTTCAGACCTGATAACAACTAAGACTCTGGATCATGCCCATTGACACCAGTTAGGCGGGAATGACCCCTCAGGTATACTGTAAACCTGGACAAAGTTCTGGCTTTTAAATTTATTGAAAATATACAAAAACCCACTAATTTTACTAGTTATAATGCCAAAAAGTGATCCCTCATGATGGGGAGAAAATCCCTCATAATGACGAACCACTCTTATGCCAATAAATTCACCCACCAAGAGATTTTACTGAGCAAGCCAGAGACCCTGACAGTCTGAGTGACGAATTCTAAGTGAAGCTAACTGCTCCGACTCAGCCTTTTATACCCCTCAAAACCGCGGACAATCTGGACAATCCGGACAGTGCAGATAACGCAGATAACGCGGTTAACGCAGACATCCCGGACACACTTTGTGAGGTTCAACTACCAGGCTATCATAAAATTTAAAGAGGTTGCAGTTAATAGACTAAACTATCCAAGTGATGTCATCAACCAATCATAACCTTAATGGGCGCGGCTAATACCCATTAGTCCATGATTGGCTATGTCATTCCAATATATTATCTTATATCATTTATATACATCACTCCGCCATCTTGCGAACGAACGAAAACCACTCCTACCGACAAATCTTACAGTATTCACTTGGACTAACTTTACCCCATTGTCAATAAGACCGAATCTAGCTAATCAGCTATCAAATACTTTATAGATTAGATCGCTAAGAATGCGCACTCATCCCACGCACGTTATGTCGCCCTAGTAAAATTAAAGAAGATCTTGTTTCCAATGTAGTCTTAATGATCACTACGTCAGCCAGTATATAGGTATTTAGGTAAGTCTAGCAATCTTCCTTTCACGAACTAATGTATTCCCAAAACATTTTAATAATTTATATCCCCATAATGAATCATTTCCTCATATTATTTACTTATAAAGGCATCTCATGTTTGGTAAAAATAAGGTTTAATTAGCCCCCTATTCTAAGTCTATTACACATTTCTATATGGTTTTATATGTAATCCTTTGCCGAGAGCTATGGATTCCATCATTTTGTTATGACGTTCTGATTCCGCCAATCCTCTTCTTGCAGCTTTGTAATCTCCTACGGCTTTAGCTATTCCGGCTGCTCCTCCTGCTAGTGAACCCAATGCTGATAATCCCGCAAATATAGGTATCAACGGTAATATGCCTCCAGTTTTCGGAATTGGAATTATACGTGAGATTCTCATGCGGCATGTGTTAGGAAATATCTTTTTTGCAGCGGCATACGCGCGGTTGATAATGTTTCCTTTTTTATCCTTTTTTAATTCAGTTCTAATTTTTGAAACTAATTGCTTAAACGATTTTATACCTGCGCCTGCCTTAATTTTCGATTTCATTACCTTACTTACTAACCACGATGCTAGTTTTTCTCCTTTCCCAGCGCTTTTATCCTTCATTCTTTGCTTAGCCATTTTATAGAGTTCTAAATCGGCTATATGTCGATCTGCTATGCTAGAATATTTATCGTATGCAATATCGTGCTTCATACATGCAGTATCCAAACCATTGATTCCTTTATCACCTCGTTTTAAGCGTTCTTGTAATTTTGTGTCGGGACCACAATAATTATAGCCTGGTAGGTGTAGTTCAAACGGTAGATTATTGATAGCGCTATTTATAAGTCCTCTTCCTTTCATAGCCGATATACTAGTGGCAAAATGGTGATCCAACAAGATTATATGTATAACTAAACAATATCATTTCTCTCAATCCAACTGTTTTCGTTATTACTGAGACCTAACCACTTGACATATAATTTATTACCCCTTTTTTTTAATGATTTTCTCTATAAGATAAACGTCAGGATATTTTGTTTTTTGAAGTTCCTGTTCATAAAAAGTGCCTAAAATAGCATTTTTCCGCTGGTCATCGATATGATATGTAGCTGGTAGAGTGTTATTAACTTGTTTTATTGTAAATAGCTCGGTCGACCAATTAGGTGTATAGCCCTTATAAAAATCGCCTTTGTACTTACTTATACGAACACGATCTCCTACACTGAATTTTTTTGACTTTAATTGAAGAGCAGGTTGTGATTTATTCAATATTTTCTTTACTTCTAATTCGTTATTAAAATTCACATCAATAGGCCTATTCCTTATCGAACGATGAATTGTATGATTGTAAGAATTTACAATATCATTTAGAGGTTTTCCAACCCATTTATAATTTCCTATAAAACTGAAGTATTTATAAAGTTTATTTTTGAGCGTCTTAATAAGCCTTTCAACAATTGACGCTTTTTTAATTGAAAATGTAGAATAGTGGTTTATTTTTAACGAATTTACGTAACGCTTAAATTCACTATTGTAAAACTCTTTCCCCAAATCTGTTTGCAGATGTCGGGGCTTGCGTTTAGCATTTTTAATTATTTTCTCAAAAGCACTTCTTATTTCTAATTTTGTCTTGGATTTTACTGGTACACACCAAGCATACTTTGAAAACGCATCAACAACAACCAAAATGTATTTGAAACCCTTGTTAACATTTTGAATGTTCTGCAAATCAGCCAAATCAGCTTGCCATAAATCATCAATTCCTTTTAATACAACAGAACGACGTGAAAAGTTTTTACGAGCTGACCTATGAATTTCATTTACTATTTGTTTTTTCGGCATTACTGAGCTGGTTTAAAATATCATCTATTTCCTTTTTTGTGTAAAAGTTTAGTTTTAACTGACGCGCAAGTTGATGGATTTGTGAATTTATATTTGCGAATAAAGAATCTAAATTTTTCTTTTCGTACATATTGTGTATGAGTTGATCAACATATTGTTTATTTACTGCATCGTTGGGTAATTCCGGAGAGTTCACACCCTTCAATCGTGAGGATTGTAAACCAAAATCACCATTTTCAGTCCGAAGTAGAGCCTTTTCATTAAGTTCAGAAATTTCAGTCACACGTAAGCGTTTATGAACATGATGACCGAATTTATCTATATTCATTTTGTAATTAATGTTCCTCGTTGAAAGCTTCAAATCGACTATTAAACAGAGTAATGGTAACAGGGTTATATATTGTTCAATAAACCTGATTCTTGTAATTCTTCAATTATAGAAATAATTTCGTTGTCCAGTCCTGTATTACCAGCATCACGGGATGCGATTAGTAACTTTAGCCTATCAACTAACTCGTTAGGATCATCCCAATAAACATACGAAACATTGCTGCGTACTGTTTTCATGGTAGGGAGTCCTTGCCCCTGAGCACAGCCATCGTTACTTGCTAAACGATCTTTAGAAATTTTAAACATCGGTCGTATGATCTGTAAATATTTTCTACCTTTGTTACTTTTTATCGGTTTGTTTGGGTTAAAGTCACGTCTGTGAGCATTCGTTTCTAAAAGCAATAACTTATAAATACGTTTATCGTCCTCAGTTATAATTTTTAAATCAGGCAATTTTGTAAATAACAATTCACTCAAGCCAGGGGTTAAATCGTAAGTGTGCCCATTAATTTCAAGTTTTTTGTTACCAATAGTTGCCACATATGATCCAAGCATAAGTTTACCACGTTCTTTTCGCATGCCAAAAGGTATGTTCTCAAAATTACATGAAAGGTTGTGATCGTTAGAAACATCTCGAGGAGAACAAAATGAATCAGACGTCTTAAAAGAGGTCTCATTTGATTCGTCCGACTCATCACTTTTACTGCTTTCATTCGAAGTGCTATCGTTATCATCGTCTACAGAATTCCTCATAATAGTGCGATTATTACTATCATTATCACTAATCCTATTCTTAGGACTGAATTTCATTCGTTTAACCGGATTTTCCCATTCCATATCATCACCATCAAATTCGTCTTTAAAAGAATCGTTGTTCTTATCAATAGGATCATTAATTAATTTATTATTACTTTTAACCATCTCATTAAGAGGTTCGGTTATTGGCTTCAGAACCGACTCCAAGACCATATCATTAGTCGTCTTCATATCACGAATTAACTTAACTTTTTTCTTTACAGCTTCAACTGATTGAAGAAGCTTTTCTTTTAAATTCTTCTCTTGATTCATGTCACACCAATGCAAACTCGTTGGAATTGTAGGAAACAATGACAGTTAATGATTGGGCATAAACACTAAATAGTATATTTAATCCAGAACAATAAAGGTATCAAAACCCTTCCTATAACAACCTGAATTTTTCCTACAATCTTTGTTTATTACTAAAAGTAGTTGTAAGGTTTGTTCCATACTGCAGCACACATCTCATGAAATCTCATGATTCCATTGCATATCGGTGCCAACATGCTCATCATAAACATGTTTTAAATTAATTTCATCT
This sequence comes from Epiblema foenella, assembly GCA_963556455.1. Classification (NCBI taxonomy): domain Eukaryota; kingdom Metazoa; phylum Arthropoda; class Insecta; order Lepidoptera; family Tortricidae; genus Epiblema; species Epiblema foenella. The sequence continues at coordinate 34,119,899 of OY747097.1, read as the reverse complement.
TGTTTAAACAAAATAATCAGATTTGCATTATCTCTTATTAACTGCTTAGGTATTTTACTATAAGTCTGATTCAAGTAAAAGCTATTAATATTTTTGTGCCGTCCCATTTGTAACATCCTCCCTAGTCTAAATGGAAAGCGGAAAATGGGAAACCTAAAGCCTACCTAAGTTTTACCTACAAATACTTACACCATCTGAAAGTCTGAAAACCAGGACTTTCGTGAAGTTCCTAAAACTCTAAGTTTCTAAAACTTTCCTAAAGCATTACTAAAACTTTCAAGTTCAGCAGATCTAAATGATATGGGAATAACTACAGGGAAAGAAAATAAATCAAACAAAAGGTTTTGAGAAAGAAAATAAACGAAAAAATACATTTATTTCATAAAAGTGATTTTACTCGAAACTTTGACTAATTTATCTAATAAAGCCCGGTGAGAACTTTATTAGACATCCGCGTTGATTCCTAGGCCAAGACCTAAGCAAGGGAAAACAAAGCGGACTCAACAAAAACCCTTGCTGCCAACTTAACCTATTACAATTAACTCAAATGAGAAGGTTATTTACACAATCGAAGAATATTAAACGTAAACCAAGACTAAATAATTAAAATATTAATGGCGTGATCAACTAGTGGCAATTTAAAGACCTAGTTATGAAATGTAGCAACTTAAGTTCACTGAGGTGTGAGCAATATGTGAACTATTGAGAATCGGACAATGTTTAGACAAATACAACTTAAACTAAATAATTACTACTAAAATAAGTCTACCTAAAGAAATAAACATAGCAATTTCCTACAGCATCTTATTTATAATGGATAACTAAACGTGAACACAATACTAAGACACCTAGAACTTAATTTACTAGAAATATAGAAAACTTAAAAAACAAGTTTAATAGAAACTAATCATGAACACAATACTAAAGTAACTAAGAGTTTAGAGCCTAACCTACTTGTAAAATACCGTCGTTGGGTGTGTGATAAATCATGGCATTAATAAGTTGTTTATAATTTAAAAGGAGTAAGCGTATAATGACGTAATATGATACGGAGTAGATAATTACTCCATTAATTTGATTCAGAAGAATGTAAGCGCTTAGAAACGGTTATAGTTATCGGTCAATGAGGCGTATAGTCATGGACTAACCGTGAATTAAATATATGCTTATTTCCTTAAAACTAGTGTTTAGTATGTCGAGGTATCGATATGTCGTATTATATTTCCTACAAGGTAGGATAGGACAGGTCTGGCTTATTACAAAATATAATATCATTCTCAATCTAAAAGATGTGAGAATAAAATAGCTGATTGCAAGCAACCATAAAGCCACAGTACCTCATAAAAGTACCATGCATAAGTCATATAAACCACCAAGCCATTTCTGGACATGATGAGGCGACTATGTCGAGGCAGCAGTCTCGCGAAGGAATACCTGATGCTAACCCATTGGGTATATCCCTACCTAACACCTAACACGAGCAAACAGAGTATCCTCGCAGGTGGCACAGGCCGAGACTATAAGTGATATGTGACAACATATACATGGTAATAATAAGAGCGTAGCCCATAATATTATGAGACCAGCCATTTTATTGCATACAGCAAAAGTAAATAATACTGAACTTATTTAAAAGCCAGTTAGAATAGGATGTTGTTATATGTATATATGTATATTATAATATACGTGTGATGTATCTACTTTGAAGTAGACTTAAATACGAGTTAGTTACCTCGTACCTACCCAAATATTGTGCAAACAAAACAAATTGTTGCTATTCAGGTTTAATGTCCAAATCGAGTCATATGGTCATCCCATTAGCGAATATCACTACTGAGCCATACAACCGCAAAACCTCAGCATTGACCAGCGTTCTCACGACAGCAAGGAGTTTTGCTCGAGTCGTCAATCAATCTATATCGCCATTGAACTTTCACATCCCATCTCGCCCATATAGTAGAATATATAAGGGTACATAGATATTGGGGTCTTTAATGTTCAGCTTCAGCAAACGGCAATACAGACTTCTGGTCCCGGCGGGTCTATAGTGTCTTGTTTGAATCAAAGATTCCCACAAGCAGCTAAAGGCGCACCGCGTGCCTAAACAAGACCGCAGCCCTTTTCAAAGCTCGTCTTGGGATCGAGACTAAAGACGAAAGCCTGTCGTTGAGAATCTGTGAGACTGGCCCTAAACCTCATTTATGAACGTATTTCGTCGATCTGGAGTAAAACCATTGCATAGCAACAGTAACAGTTATTAGGCATATTTGGTATATTTGGGTACTACATTGTACTACCAAAACTTTTCGTCATAGGCTGGAACATACCATACAAAATCGTAATAAAACATTTGGCAGTCCAACTTGTGACATTACCTCATTGCTGGAACAGTCACGAATAATAAAAATCCACTGCGACCAGTCCCAACAACTACAATAGATTAGTAAATGTATGTATGTTGATACATACATGTGAAATATTGGAACCGTATCTACTTGTCCAATAAAATAAATATAATTATCGCACAGGCGAAGATAAGGTATTGACGTAATATTAATTACGTAGTCAACAGACTATTAGGTACTGTAATAGGAACCAAAGTTCCATAAAAAGGTAAATAAGCCAAGATCACTTCAAATAAAGAGTGCAATAACCTGGTCAGATCACACAACACAACGATAGCATTTC